>CM073426.1:40417500-41801875 GCA_037114965.1 Monochamus alternatus
AGGCGCTTCAGATCAACGAGCAATCCGTACTGCGCGAGAAAATCGGCGCCTATAATCGGTCGCGTTACATCGGCTACCACGAAACGCCATGTGAACTCGCGGCGTAGTCCGAAATTGAGTGTTAATGTGACGTCACCGTATGTGGCAATCTCCGACCCGTTTGCGGCAAACAGCTTGTAGTTTGTTGGTAAGGCCCTCTCTCACATTCGGCTGCGGGGAAACACACACAAATCCGCACCTGTGTCTACTAAATACTGTACTCGGGATTCGCGGTCGGTCACGCACAAGCGACGCAATTGGAGGTTCACGCCGGCGGACGCGTCTACCGTTCGGCGTTCTCGTTTCCCGTTGCGTAGCTACACGGCGGGGTACACTTCTTTGCTTTCGCAGAGAACTGGTTGTGGTACCAGCACACTGCGGGGTTGCGCGGCCGCGAACGCGAGCGTGGACGCGAGCGCGAGTTTGTTCGCGAGCGTGGCCTATTCGCGTGTCGTTCTTGCACACTGAACAGCTCCGACACTTTTTTCTCGAGCGCTGCGATCGCTTGGTATAGCTGCCTGTCGTTTCCCTCCGAAGTCGCGGCTACCTGTGGCTGGCATTGCCTCATCGTCTCTACGATCTTGTCCGCCTTTTGAGCAACCTTGTCTAGCGGTATGTCGTCGTCCAAGATTAGGATGGTCTGCGCCTGGGTTGGCAACCGACTTATCCAGAGGGATCGTGTCACTCACAGCGGTCCCGGCTAGTCCGCGGAGGTGGCAGAGAAATTGTGAGGGGCACCTGTCCTCCATTTCTTCGCCCTCTATCAGGTGGCGAATTTGTTGCTCGGCCGATGCTGAGAGGCGTGCTATGAGCTCTGCCTTGATTTTTTTGTCCTTGCCTTGACTAGGTGGTGAGTCAATAATGTCGCCGACTTTCTCAGCGATTCGTGGGTTCAGGTTAGCGACGATGTGGTGGAATCTGGTCTCGTCGTTTGTGATATTGCTAAGCGCGAATTGCGCCTCGATTTGCGAGAACCATCTTGCCGGATTCTTCTCCCAAAATGGCGGGACCTTGATTCCTACGCGGCTCACGTACGCGTTGGATGTTCCACTGACTTCTGTGCTGTTTTCCATTGTGTGATTCACGTCGGGCACTTTGTAACTTAACGCGTTTTTGAAATCACGTCGGGGTCACCAATTTGTGGGGTTGTTAGATTAGAAATAACAAGTCCACAACACGTTAAATATATTAATAAAGATACAACAGCTCGGAAAGAATGTTCCACCAATATAGAAGTCTGGACGGATGTTCAGCTGAAGACAAGCGAAAAGTAACTGCCGTGGTCCTCGCCGGACCTTTCGAAGAAGGTCTCGGAAGGCTGGCTAATGTCTGGCCATGTGTTTACTTTCATAAATGGGCTCAGATCTAAGGGTTAGTTTTATGGTTTTGTTGGCATTGATTTGTTTGGCGCCTTAGTGAAAATGTCGTAAATTGTAGGGATCACAGATGTAGGTCGGTGACCAGTGTCGGTGACAGCGACATATTCGATCATTCTCGGTTCGTCGAATTGACATGAGCCGTTGATTCTTTGCCTGTCTACCACTCTGTTGTCATAAGGTGTTCGTCTAAACTACTTATACTGAAAAATAGCATCTAAAATTGAATGAAAGTAAACTATTTTTATAAACATTTCAACATTTTATAAACATTTCAACAGTAACAACAAAAAGGTAACAACGGGTACCTGGAGTCGCGAAAAACCTCAGGGTCATGAATCCACCTATTTTACTTCGGAAGGACAGTCCTTATTTCAGCCTCCGTGTACTTACTTTTCTAGAAATATCCTTACTAATTGAAAATAGTTTACTATTTTACCTATTTTTTACCTACATAATAAAATATAATCATTACAACAAAAAGTGAATAATGTAAATAATGTTATAATAATACAACCCCCTTTCCCCACGCAACAACAACAAGAATAATCTTACTAGTCCTTACTTGAGAATAGGAAAAGTAAGAAGGTAAGGACCTTCTTGACTTTGAGAATATGAAAAGGTGGCAACACTAACCATGAATGAAAAAAAAAATAAAGTGCTGTTATAAGTATAAAAGGCATGAATTTTTTGGTCGATTCTGTCAACTGTCAAAAAAGTTACTCCCCTTCGAAAATAACACTAATATATTAATGATATCTCTACCCCTCATTCTAATCACGAGGATTAGCGCAGAAGTCGTGAGACTTGTGCAGGAGAGGGGGCGGTACCTATATTATTATTAAGCAGACCGAAATTGTGAACAGGAACGACTTACGTTGGTAAGCCCGAATCACCAGTCAGTACAGGAATGAGGAAAACTTGGAAAATTTCGTAAATTAGGGGGATGGTCAAACGCCAACCGGTATCAATCTCTCACATTGATCCCAGCTAGCGTTCTTCCACCCTACCATACCTGGAGAGAGGATACCAATCCTCTTCACAAATATAGCTGATCTACGATCTACCGATCGAACCTGCGGTGGGTGGCAACCACAATTCAAGTGCTGACACCTCAAACCGCTCGACCACCGACCGACCGACCGACCGATCTAATGAACAGAGCTACTCACCATTCTCATTATTTTTTGTTATAAATACCGAATTAATTGCCGAAGTTCATGTTGAAAATACGTATGAAATGACATATTAAAAAATCTCTGTAGTTGCCAGTTTTTGGAAAAGTAAATACTAACATTTCTACATTGTTTTGTGCTACGATTTTATAAAATGAATTAGAATGTTGCTTTAAGGTAAAATTATCAAATTTGTAGGGTTTTTTAGATACAGAAATCTCCAAAAATAAAACACGCAGAACAAATGTTTTGATTATCCACTTTTACTATTTAAATTCTTCTCAAATAAAGTAATAACTTTTAAAAAGCACACATATTATTTTACTATTCTAATCCAACATTTTAACAATTATTTTCACATATAAACACAGGTGAGCAACCTTATATGCAGAAAGTAAGTTTATGTTACAACAATATTTACATCTACAGTTAATTTAAAAAAAAAACGTATTTTGAAATATTTCTGTACCTAAAAATTTGTCGGTTAGACCGCTTTCTGTCGTTATAGATTCGTGTTACTTCGATACCTTTAAATATTCGCAGGTGACATTCCTATTATTTGCTAAACTCTATATTATTAAGTTCTTAAGTGTCTAAAATCATTTGTATTTGTAGAAAACACTATTTCGATAATACGGCGCGCTGTAGAAATGGAAGCTACTTTGCTACAATCTAAAGTGTATTTTATAAGAAATTGAATTACACATGCATAAAACATTTAATTTTACCAAAAAGCTCTCTCAGCTGTGTTCATGTTTTTGACATGCTTTTATCTTATCTAAATTGGCATTTTGCGACGCTCTCGAACTTCCACATTTAAATGTTTGAGTGGCATTTCCTCTAATAGAAAAATGTTTTAATATTTAACTAACCTATGCTTTTATAGAGCTTGTGCTTATATAGCAGACGAATAAGAGCATAATACATTTAAATTAATGTACTGTATGAATTAAATAGTATATATAACAGTTTGATACAGATAATCTTTTCCTAATTTGTAATTTTCACTTCAGCATACAACTATGTGCACTGCTTTGTACGTAATTATCTTATACATTTATCTTTTTACTGGTCAATGTTTGTTTCAACACACATCAGAATTGGTCTGATTAAAAACCATTTCAAACGTATGTTGAAACAAACCTATCATCGCACAGCATGTGGTGACGGCTGTCATAGCCTACAACCATACATAACCAAGCGCTGTTCATGTTCTGGTTAATATTGCTGGTGTGATTCACAAGTATAGGTATTTTTTTTAATTAGTTGTGTTTTATTTTCCTGAAGTCTCAACTCATCGTAACTGTTCTAAATGCTGACAAGTCAATTGAGTAAGTGCTTGGGTTTTACGTTCGTTATGATTTTTTTTGTTGGCGTAGAACGGACTTTTCCGTTAGCGAATTTGTTTGTATCAGTTTTAGCTAATCCTCCTTGATCTGATTTTTATTACAAAATAGCACAAAATTTTGTTTAAGAACATGATTGTTCGTGGGCGGTATTTTGAGGAATCAAACGTATATGAATTTGAATGAATATTCGACGACACGACGATGTTCAAATGGTGTACAGTAGTCTATGTTAACATTCTCGATATGTTTAAGTAAGAATTAATGGAAAATATCGAAAACTGGAGTATAGTACTTTAGAAGATGAATTGGAGACAAATTAAAAAAAAAACGTTTGAACACCTACTACACAGATATTCGACTGAAGAAAAAAAAATGGAATATTTGTGAAATTATAAGTAAATATGACATACAATATAGAAGTGTATATATATTTAATACTACAGGGTGTTAAAAAAGAGTGTAAAATATTTCAGGAGGTAATAGCATGAACTAAAATAAGCAGAAATGTCTTAATAAACATGGGTCCGCAAAGTAACGGTTGCGGAGATATGAACCACTATTCGTTTTTCAAACATTTTATTTTATTAGGAATAAACCGACAAAGGAAGCTTTTAACAAACAAAAAACAAAGTTGCAGAAGATGTTCAAAGTGCCCTCCGTCCATTTCCAAGCAGGCACGACATCTTCGTCTCAACGATATTCGAAGTCTTTTGAAAACACCCTCCTTGGTTTGGATTTCTTGACACTTTTGATTAATCCGTAGCTACAGCTCTTTCACGCTGTTTACAGGAGTACCATACACTAATGTCTTCAAATATCCCTAAACTAAGAAATCTAGAGGGTTCAGATCAGGCCATCTTGAAGGCCATAAAACAGGTCCGGCCCTTCCTACCCATCTATGTGGAAAAGTTTGATGTAAATGCTCTCTAACGGCCATGAAAAAATGAGCTGAAGCACCATCATGCTGGAACCACATTTGTTGCCTCTGATTCAAAGGAATGTCTTCCAAAAACTCATACAGTGTATTCTGCAGAAAGTTGAGGTAAGCAGTGTCTGTTAGTCGGTTTGGTAAAATAACAGGACCTAGAAACCTGTCATCTACAATACCCATCCAAATGTTTAATGAAAAGGGGCTAAACATAAAACATTCCATATCTCCGCAACCGTTACTTTGCGGACCCATGTTTACTGTGACTTTTCTGCTTATTTTGGTTCATACTATTACCTCCTTAAATATTTTACACTCTTTTAACACCCTATATTACAGTTATTTTAGGCGACTTTTATGCTCATTTTACGCCTAAACACTTTCTGCTCTGTCGTTAAAATATCTGTTACAAGCATATTGAACAAATCTAATAGCATACGTAGCACATCTATTGTTACTAGTGGTGAAGCCAGGGTTGCCACCTTTTGAATTTTAAGATACGGGACACATTATTTTTTTATTATATCAGTTGAAGAGAGGGGGGAAGGTTAGCGCCGCAGGCGACAATTTTGAAATTTTCAAGGTCAAATTTCTTAAAATAAGTTAATCGCGTAGAGGTGATCGGGGTGTTTCCCGATACCACAGTCGTCGAATTGGGTGCAAGCGGGGCAAATTCTGTGACAATATTTTTTTTAGTAGTACAGAATCTTATAATTTTTTTGCTTAACGCAGTGGTAAATTTGCCCAAGCTCTGCTGCAGTAACATCGTTAGTTTCTTGAATATTTTCTCTGTTTGAAAAAAATTTTGTTAAAAATTGAGAATATTTTTCGACATTTTCGCGTCTTCTATGCTCTTTTGTATTAGAGTGCAGTTTGACATCACTAAGGCCACCGTGACTAACTGAAAAATCCTTTTTACATAGTAGACATCTTGCACAAAAATCGTTTGAACCCTTTATTAGGCAAATATACTCAGTCTGCCACGTTGGTCGATAGCTGCAGAGGCGCTTTGCTTTTTTTGGTTGCGTAGATGGTCCTTTTCCGAGGTTCCCATTAATATTTATCCATATCCTTTAATTTTTAAATGATTATAAATAAATAATTTTAAAAATTTTTAAACTATGCTAAGCTCCTTAGACACTTACCTTAATAATTATCTAGTGCGCGCTTAAAACACGAAGTAAATAATTTAAAATAATTGCCAAATTATTGTAAAGCATCGCGCAAGACACTGGAAAACTCAACTGTTAGATAGAATGACACATAAATGAGGAGTCACCAATCACCATACAAGTGACAAAGACCAGAACAAAGCATTTGGCAAGAATATAAACTTTAGATTTAAGTAAACTTGACACTTTTCTTCTTGGCGCCAGATCTGTCTAAGCACTGACACTAAATCTGTCAGTGCTGTTGTCCGACACTTAAATGTTATTGTCATTATATTTTTAGCCAAAAATAATTTATGCAAATGATTGCTTGGGTGTGGATTGACATTTTATTTTTCTGAATACCAAAATACGATACTTTTAGCGTCCCGTATGAACTAACGGCGGGACGCGGGACATGTGACTGAAATACGGGACTGTCCCTTGAAATACGGGACGGGTGGCAACCCTGGGTGAAGCCTATACTTGAGTTTCAAAATAGTAGAGAGTGACTAATTTTTAGCATTTAGATCACTTAGGGAGGTGAGGCTTGCAGGGGACAATATTCCATAGGCGTACCACTTGAGAAGGATTTAAAGAACATAAAACTGGCAAAAATTAGTTGACGTTGAGTGAACTAAACACTTTAATAGTAAAATCCTTCAAGAATGTCTGCATTAGATGTTGTAATCGTATAATATTGTTTAATGTAATAAGGTTCGCCGGTTTTGAAAACTTTATATAATAGATTATATGTATGAAGCAAATGGCTATTTTACATAAGTATTTAAGATAGAATGTCATTTAGATGCAGTGTAATATGATGTCGGAATGGAATATTGTAGGAAAACCGCATGCAGACATTCTACACTTTCTGAATGAGACGCGAAGATTTTGAGTTGATTTGATAAAATTGTATTCATAAAATAAAATAGATAATACTAAATTTTGGCATAGATGATTTAAAAATAAAAAAAATATTCTTGCATGTATTTGAAAATGCAACTTCACAACTTCAGAATTAAAATATCAGCAAAAAAATCGAGGTTAATAAAAATTTGCGTCATAACATCTTGAAATCAGATTTTTTTGTGAAACTACGAAATTTGCAAGAAAATCTGCGAATTTCGTGTCCATGGCTAGGCTAGGTTTATTGAAGAAATTCATTCAAGGTTTTATTTACAATCTTCTGGATATGGAATTTTATTTTTTCTTAACATATTGTGTAAAAGACAGTCAGCAAAAATAGTATGCACAGAGAACAAATATATTCTTGCCATTCATTGTCACTACTACTACATCGTTACATTAAAAATCACTCACTAAATGTAAGTGTACACGAATTTTTACTATATAAATTAGTTCGGAAAACATTCTTAAACGAATATATTTGCCTAAGATTGTAGAGCAATTTCAAATAATCCTGAATTTGCATTTGCTGATTTGCCAATAAATAATGATTAAGAAAGTCTAAAGGATATTAAACATTATATTCGAATTTGGAGCAGTAGATATTTCAGCATACCTATCTCATCCGTTAAAAAAGGCACGAGCCGCCACTACATATCACGACATACGAAATGTAACGAAGCTCATAGGTAGGTACATTGTGTAGGTTGTTAACTGTTCCAAAATTGCAGGTCAATGTGCAAGTAATTAATCAAACCAAGTTATTAAATGAAAATTTAGTAAACTAGAGCGTGCTCTAAAAAAGATTAATAGCACTATATCGAGTTGAACTAAAAAGAGTTTTTCTTGTCAATACAGTTACTAATAATAATGATTTTCTGTTTAATAAAATATCGGAGTTCAGTAAAATTAATGAAGTCATTAATCATTGATGTTTCATATTTTTTTGTCTTACTCTTTATTTTTTAATGCAGTATGGGACATGTAGCTATTTAACACAATAACACTTAGTTTTTATATTGATTATAATTTTTTATATTGACATCTTCTCTAAAAGTATCAGTTGTTAAACTTACACTGTTTTCCGCACGCTTTTGTTACATATCGCCTAACATCTTCAAATTCATTTGCAAAAGGAGCCGATTTTTTGGGCGCTTTGATTTCTGTCTCTTTTATGTTTATCAAAGTTCATATATACCGATGAACTTTGTGTGTGACGAATATTTATAAATTCTAGTAACACTGGTTAACGAATTTTATAGTACTTATATTTAGCGTTGATTCGCATATAGCACATTTTGTAAAAAGTGCTAAATGAATTATTTCGATTCAGTACACTGAGGGAAATATCTTTTAGCCATTAGTAGATACTGATTGTACCCAGCAAAATATCTAGAACCTACAGTGACAAAACTGATTGTAAATTTATATGTTGCAGGGGTTTCCAACATTCATCATTTAAGTTTATATAAACGTATTTCCCAAAATTTGTTAAGCCTTATATAATTCAGTTGTTATTAAATGTTTAAAATCTCTGGAGAAGACACTATTTCAAGAATACGGGGTCATTAATACGTGCAGGAATAAAATTCCATTGGCGTATTATTTTAAAGGGGTAAACAGATTAAATATAGTACAATAAATAGATATTTAATACATAGTGAAGCTTCGCCGCGACTCAGACTCAGTCGTGGCGAAGATTTGCAGAGTCACCACTGAAGATGCCGACAGTGAAGAGAGGCGAAACGTTTAGAAGCATGGGATGCGACCAGTTACAGAGGCGGTTACGGGAAGTTTCGGAAAACCATCATTATCCTAGGATAGGTTCCAACCGTAGCAGACGTAATAGCAACAATAGGATCCGAAATCAATATATGAGGGACTCAGAGACACCGATAGTAGGTCTGTCTCCACAGAGCCTAACCCGAGAACAACTAGGGTAGGTAAAAGAATCCCGGCTAATGCTAAGGATGTGCACTTTAGTTTTGTTTCTGGCGGCGACCAATTAGCAAGGTCATGGTCATAATAACCCACTAAAAAAAATAAATCACTAAACTAAATCATTTTTACAAATTTACACTCACCTAGTATACCCAAATAAAACAAATTAAACTTGAAAACTATGACACATAGCACGTGCAAAGCTAGATATATTCGTATATTGATTCAACCTCTGTCGTTTATCCCTTTAAATGCGATGAACCAAGATAAAAATATAGTATCACATCCCTATCTGCAATGAGCGGAATATAATTTTTTACAAGCAGATAACACACAAACTTATCAGATCGACAACTTGTAAAAATTGTGGCTTGAATTATTTATGACGTCACTTAACACTTAATAACATCCATGTTTATAAAACCTGGAGACGTCACTAATCCTAATTATTAGCTCCTGAATTTATAGTTTCTTTTCCCAAAGCATCCTGTATATCCGACGGATCTTTCATATATGAAGATGCCAGCAAATCGAAAAAAGACAACTATACAGATAAATGAATAGCCAGCTTGAAGAAAATGTAAAATATAAATGGTAGGTAGTTGTATTTACTGTTCAGTGTTATACAGGGTGATTCAAAACTTATCTAAAAAAATTATAATGTACTCTTACAAATAAAATTTTATAAAGAAAAAATCAAAAACATCAATTCAAGAATGATTTAAAAATACACTTCTGCACGGTCCTGGAAACTGGTCCACTGTAAAACCTGAAAAGGCAAAACATGCAATCGGCGACCAGACAAAAAATTTAAAGGAATTCCCAAGGAAAGAAATAAATAGCATTTTATAATACTTATTTTATACAACAAATTCAACTGCTTTTACCTCTATTGTTATTAATTAATTATTGATAGAATTAATTTGAGGTTTTAATTAATAAGACTTACCTGATGTTGCAACCAAATTTTGGACCCGTTTTACCTAGTTTCTATAAACTAACTACAGTTTCTGCTTTTTACCCGTTTTAAACTTGTAAGTTATTAGCAGGAGCTAATAAAATATCAATTGTGTCCACTTCGGTGCGATACACTTAATTTTTTAAATATCCCCACAAAAAGAAGTGGGGATGGTTCAAAGTCAGGAGATCGTAGCGGTCATGGTATCGGTGCTCCTCGTCCAATCCTGTTGCAATACACTACTTTGAAGCCGCCAGAATTAAAAAATATCACATATGTCGAAGTGTCAGTACAGTTTCTCGATAATCTAACACTCAGCACCGCTAAGGAATTGTGTAGATTTGTAATTGGTCTTCTAAAGCTTCGCTCATTTGTGTTGAGTAATTAATCTTGCTCTATTGTATTTGTTTCAATTTTTTTGCTATTTTATACTGTTGTTGCTTAGTTCTTGATTTATATATTGTACTGCATTATGTGAAACAATGTATCAGTTAGGTTATTAAATTCTTTTGTTTTTTTTTGTGTTACCTAAAGAGTACTCTTTATATAAAAAATGGATTATTTTTTTTAATGAATAAAGATTATTATTATACCACACTGCTGCAATACGCCGTTGCCGCCTTGGACCTCTATCTCTTCCACGATTTGGTTGAAAATTTCCCGTGTCACGGCAGTAGCTTTGGCATATATTTACCGAGAAAACGTTCTGCTGAAGAATTTTCACTTCACCATAAATGAAAACGATATCCATCAACACCGAGTTGTAAAAAGGATTTTACGAACAAAATTTTCACGATATTGAACCCATTTTCGTGACGCATTTATTCCCAATTTTTTTTTAGATAAATTGTGAATCACCCTGTATAGTTCGTTATTGCGGTTTCCTGAATATGTTCCTGGTTTTTACTTCATGCACGACATGATTTAAATAACATACTGATTTGGAGTGAAATCCTGTGCGGAGAGCATACGAGCCTTGGTGTGTAAATTCCATTAAAAAATCTAGTGTTTCAGATTTACTAATCATTTTGTAAAACATTGTCTTCTGGTCTTTCATTTATTTCTAACACTTAAGTCGTTAAGTTTATTTGTCAATTACTAAAAAATATTTCCTGAGTTTTCTACTCTTTAAAATTTAGGTTTATGTTCTCATCTCGTTTCGTTTTTTCTTCGCTCTCAATTTCCTTAATTTATCATGGATAATAATATTTGGCTCTAAAAATTTATTTTGTTAAGAATTACTAAATCTGCTTTGCTTGATTTAATCTTACCAAGATAATTGCTAGCTGAAAATAATTATATTGCATGCATGCATTCTGAAAATGTCTGTTACAGAAGCAGTGACTGCACAACGGATAAATTATTTCCTATATTTGTTTTAACAAATAAATAAGTGACAAAACGGTACACGATTCAATTAATTTATTAATTAAGTTGTCTGGAAGTTGAGATGGGTTATTGTCTGTCTGCGACATCAATAAATTATTACGGTTCCAGCGAGTTTGAAGTTGTAGACGCTCGTAAAGGATGCATTATAAAGGGAACGGTTGTGAATTATAACTTTTGTTCTTTTATCTTTTGTTATTTTAATTGCATTTCTCCTTGAATTTTTTTCTGTTAATTTATGTACTATTAAAAAAGACGTTTCTCTTATTGAAAAATGAGAAGTAACGAATTTAGAATGTGTCACAGCAGTGGTGGCTCGTGGACTTAATAATAGGTGAGCGGATTGATAAATAATACTTCACGGTGTACTTGTTATTTATGTTATAATAAAACAAGTACACACAACGTCAAAAGTATTGAACCCCCCCTCATTCTTGTTAAAGGAATCTTTTTGTCAAAAAATACAATTATTTTTTGTTTGTGAAAAGAATATGTTCGATAAACTGAGTACTTAGAAAATTAAAAAGCAGCAAGTGTGTGACATTTTTGAAAAAATTTTTTATATCAAAAAGAATTAACACAGCAAGTTCTCTACTTGACTAATAGTCGGTATGACCTCCACCACGTTCCAATAGAATATTGACACGTCTGTGCATTGCGATAATCAAGCGGTTAACGATCTCTTGCGGAATATTGTTCCATTCCTCTTCTGCCACCACGACTAACTCATCTGCAATTTGAGGTGGAGGAATATAATTATGAATGGCTTTAGCAGCGAAATCCCACATGTTTTCAATAGGATTCATGTCAGGAGAGTTGACTGACCAATTTAATCTATTGATATGTCCTGCTTCGAGTGTCTCTTGAACCTGTCTTGGGCGATGTGGTTGAGCGTTGTCGTACATAAACACAAAATTTTCACCTAATTCAGTACCTAGGGAGTAGATAATGGGCGTAATAACTTGTGCGATGTAAATTTGTCTGGTCATATTCTGTATTATGCGAATTAATGGGGTGCGGCGGTGGAACATTATTCCACCCCAAAACATTACGGTACCCCCTTCATACGGAGCAACGTCACGGGGAAAATGTAGTCGCTGTTGATACTTGGTTCTCTCCAGACTCTTTGTCGATTGTCATCAGTAACCAGCCCAATTCTGGTTTCGTCTGTAAATAAGATCCACCGCCACTGGAGTAAAAGCCAACCCCTATGCTCTCACGCCCACTGGAGACGGGTAGCACGAAACCTTGGAAGTAGAGTGGGGACCCGTGGGGATCTTCTAGCACGTAAATTTACGGTGTGGAGTCGTCTTCGAATAGTAGGTGTCGATATAACCTTGAAAGTGGGCCCTGAGGGCTGAAGCTGAATATGTGCGGTGTCTAAGGGCATATTGTACCAAATACCGATCCTTACTTTCCACTGTATCAAATTCTTCATATCTGCGTACTATTCCTACAACAGCTGATCTAGGAATGTCCAACATGTTCGATATCTGATGATTAGCATTATGTAAAGCAGTCATTCTTGCTCGAGTAAACGTAGAAATTTCACGTCCTGGGATTATAATGTACAAAAATTCAAAGGAACACTTCTCTGAATACACTGCCAAACTGATCAGATTTGTAAAAACATTGGTAATAAAGTGAAAATTCATGGTCTGCAATTTTTTATTGTCATTTTTTTTGCCACTAGATTTAATCGAATCATTTTATATGCGGGTCCAAGAGTTTTGACGTTGTGTGTATTTAACAATCTCATTTAGTTATTAATTCTATGAGCTGTTCTTCTAACTTTTAAGGCTATAAAAGTATTGATGATATCGTAACATGATTCTATACTTTATAAATTTAGTTGATAGTCTATTTTCATTTTATTCGAAATTTGTAAAAAGGGTTTGATTCATTTGGCAAGCGTGGTCGGCCAACATTGGCAATTTTTTGGAAGCTGTTCACTGCTTCCCCACACACACACGAACTTTCTATCACAACAGCGTATGACAACATTCAGTCTGTCATTGGAATCAACACAGTTATTACCTCTGGTCGTTATTCCAAATGACTATAAAAAGGTTAAAAAAGAAGGAAAAGAAAATGATGATGAAGAACTGAATACAGCAGGGATATACTCATATTTAATTTAATTAAATGAATTAAGAACTTCAAGTACAGATGACTATATCTATCTTATCCAATTATCTAAGAATATATGAAAATATACATTAAACAAATTATTAGACACTATTTAACAAATTAGGTAATTAAAGTTGTTTATAACCATTGTCTTTTAAAAGTCTATTGGCTTATTCTGGTAACTCGATTTTCTCTAGTGCAGTGTGCTGCTTATATATAAGATGTTTCGAAAGTAGTTGAGTAAAATGAAACAGTGGAATCCTTAGCCTATTTTAAAGGATGTGTTTATATACAGGGTGCCTACTTTTATTTGTGTACAAATCTGTAAAAACTATTCTTCAAGATAATCAATTTTTTTTATATTTTAAATGACTTCGAAAACCGCTTCCTCTGACCCTACTACGGAATTTAAGATGGCAATCCAAGACCTGCTATGATTCATTTTATACCTCCGAAATTCAATAAAATTGAGGTCATCTCAGAACCCGTATATGTGAAATTTGAACAAAAACTATAAAGCAAAAACTTTTTGCCATAATTCCATGGCTCAACACTTGATTCGTCTAGTGCCTTGCAAATTCAGTATTTTGCTTTGAGGGGGTTGTGATTAACCCCACCTTATTAAATTGTAAATCAAAAATTCGCTAAACATTTATAATAAATTTCGGGGGTATAAGAAATTATAACAGGCCTTGGATCGCCATAGTAGGATAAGAACAAGCGGTTTGTATTTTGTACACACATAAAACTTTGAGAACGTGTAGAGTAATTCACTCTGTATAGCTTTTATTCAAATTTCACACATAGCGGTATTGAAGGACCCTGAGTAACACCACCTTATCAGACTTTAAATAAAAAAAATCAACATTTTTTTTTTAATTTCGGAAGTATAAAAATATTCATAGCAAGCCTTGATTCGCCATCTTAAAAGCCGTGATAGGATTGGAAAGAGCGGGTTTCAATGCCATTAAAAACATAAAAATATTTGTTGCGTTATTTTGGAAAATAAAGTTTTTACAAAGTTTTATAAAAATAAAACTTTGATAACGTGTAGAAGAAAACACTCTGTATAGTTTTTGTTCAAGTTTCGCACATAGGGGTTTTGAGGGGTCCTGGTTAACACCACCTTATCGGATGTAAAAAAAAATTATTAAATATTTTTATTGAATTTCGAGGGTATAAAAAAAATCATAGCAGGTCTTGGATCGCCATCTTAAATACCGTGGTAGAGTCAGGGGAAGCGGTATTCGAAGTCAGTTAAAATATTTATCTTGAAGGATAAAGATTTTACGGATTTGTACACAAATAAAAGTGGACACCCTGTATATAGAAAATATTCAGTTTTCCCTAAGAAGGTACATCTCTTTAAAAATGGGTGTTAATTTTGAAAAAACCTCAAATTAAACGCTCCAATTTTTGCATAGATGCATTTGTGTTCAAACTGACCTATTCTACTCGTTACCTCACAATAAGGAGATGAAATAATACAGCTCTTTTGCGTTTATTATCAGAATTTCTTCGTATTTCAAAATTAAACAATTTTTAATTTTTGATAGTTCTGTTCAAAATAAAACTTTTTTGTCTACATAGTAGTTCCGAAATATTTTAGCTGGGTTTCGTACAAAATAGACAGAATAGCATTTGAAATACTATTACAATCATAAATTTCAAATTAAATATTATGTGGAAATCAAGGAATCAGTAAAATCATGCTAAATCAGTTGAATCAGCGAAATCAAGTAAAATCAGTAAAATCAAGTGAATTCGTACCTATAAAATCTGGTAAAATCACGAGAAATCAAATAAATAAATCATTAATTTCTGTGAAACTGAGTTCTTGTTTTCACTAATTTTCAATAAAGTAATAGGGAATTGGAAATCAGTTGTACAAAATTATTGGAAGTGTCACACCTCTCGTCTGTGCCCCATTACTAATGGAGTACCCGATATAAAAATAATAGAAAACAATAATCTATAGGATAAAATAGGTCTATAAATCAATGAAACTGGTTAGTATCATATATTATTATGGTTTATTTTTGAAACTGAATTATGAAAATTAATATATCTATTTGTTTTCGATGTTCGTCAATTGAAATATTGTCTACTTGCGATTGCTTATGATTATATCGGAATTTGTTGTTAACTTTCTTATTTTAAGCGCAATACATATCTTGACTATCTTTAAACAATAATATTAAATATTGCCTTTAATTTTTTTAGGGTTTTTACTGTTACGTTACAGTGAAAATACTACAAAAATTGCTAAGATTCTAACTTAAGTTTTAAGGTAGTCCATACATGGGTCAGTTTGCCGGAAGGCTAAACCTGTACTCTCGGCTACGGCATACACGTGACTTTTTAATCGCTCGGTTTTGTTAAGTTTGATATTAAAATAGTGTTGTACGATCTCGGAATATGATCTTGCTTTAAAAGGAGGGACAGTTGCTTTGATGTATATAAAGAATCACACGAAAACAAACGTTATAAATGGATAAAACATTGGTTATAAAATCTATTCTCATATGCACCTAATAAACGAATCACTACTTAAACATATTTTTACATTACTTCAAAAAAAAAAAAAAAAAAAGATTCTGCATCTATTGTTTTTGATGTTTCCACCAACATATTGTAGGCGGTTAACTTCAAAGATGTGGAAAGATCACGTTCTCAGTCAGTAACTTTTTACATAAATATTTCCGTATCAGAAGACTACGGAATATGCCAACCAGACTGCTTCCTGTCGTTATACTCGTAAATTTTGTCTTGTATTCATTCTTCACATATACATGGTTCGACTTGCATGCGAGAAGGCAAACCGGCAGGCCAAGAGTTCAGGCTGGGTCTTTGGCCAATACAACCACTAACGTTACGGTTTGCCGGCCGGCTTGCTAATTAGAAAGCCTGCCTTCCTGTAAACCGCATTGTGTTATGTCTACCAATACGACGTTTAAGTATATTACATAAAAGATGATTTACTTTTACATAATCTGAAGAAAAAACTGTTCAATTTGAAACAATACGTGGAGCATCTTAAATTATTCTGCAAGGTGATTCTAAAAGTAATACCATAAATTGGTTAAAATTGGTAAAAAGGTAGTTGCGGTACACTGCATGTTACTACCCATGTAATCTGTCATAGAGAAATACTGGTTTATAAATACAGAATGTCCAGAATATGACCGTCTTTATTTAGCTGTACGGTAAATGTACCACATACACAAATATCAAATGTGTTGGAAACGTTAAGTTGGTCAGTCAGTTGAACAATAGTTATATCTTTTACATTTTTTTTTGTATAAAATAAATTACCACTAGAATATTTCGACAAATATGTTATCTTTGATGAAGAAAGATATTCATCATTATGTTACAAGAAATAATAAAAACCTGTATATTTATAAATCTAATTATAAAAGTGTATACTAGAATTCTTTATTCTTCAAAGGTTCTAATGTATTTAATAATGTCTGTTGAGATAAAAAATTCAGTTATTAAATATTGATTTAGGTATAGAAGAAATTTAAGTAAGTGTAAAGGTTTATAAAATTTTATATTAGTAGTTATACTTATTTAGTTTTAGGCTGTCAGATACATGTAAATTAAATTGTGTATTAGGGTAACTTATTTCTTTCGTAACTTTTAATTAGAGAATTACTAGGTGACCCGGCAAACGTTGTTTTGCCATATGAATTATTTCTAGGGAATATTTTGGTAGTCGGCTTCGTTCTCATCCCTACTCCGTGCTGTTTACTGGGTGAGAAGCACAAACCTAGAAAAAATATAGACTGTGCCAGTGTCATATTGCCGGCGACCGCTAATTCATGGCTGCCCTAAAAGGTCAAGAACCATTAAACTTGGTTTTTATGCCAATTAAATCAAATAAAATATCAATTGTCTGGACCTTAATCGATCAGTTATCTACCAGGGTGACTATTAAAAAATAAGGGTTTGTGATAGAAGGGTGAAAATTAAGGGTTGTATGTATTTTTTAATGCCACATCATAAAAAATAAAAAGTTTTGTCCAAAAAAAATTAAAAAAAAAATGTTTGGGGTGGACCACCCTTGTATGAAAAATAGATTACGACCGATTCTCAGACCTACCGAATATACATATAAAATTTCATAAAAATCGGTCAAATCGTTTCCGAGGAGTATGGTGACTAACACTGTGACATGAGAATTTTATATACAGGGTGTCCGGTAACTACGGAGAAAAAATAAAGGGGTATATAGAGTCAAATGAGTGCTAGTACTTCATATAAACTTTTTACCTAGGTGCTATTGTTGAGGAGTTATTGTCACTCAAAGTAAGAAGTTGAAAAATAAATATTGTCCATAATTTCTAAAGGGTTACTTTGATTAACTTGAAATTTGGGGAATCAAAGCAACTCATTAAAATGTATCTTTGTACATTTCAAATTGAATCAAATATTTTTTATTATACAAGGACGGTCGAAATTATATTCTAAAATTTATGCAACTTTGACGGAGCTGTCAAATTTGACATTTCGCCCTCGCAGGCAGATAGTCCTGTTACTTTTCTGCAAAAAAGGTATACTTCATGACTTACGAAAAAATGTACGGTTGTCAAGATAATTAATTTTTTTTATTTTGTGTAAAGGGGAATTAATTATCACATTATTATCAAATTAGTAGGTTGCTAAATGTGACAGGAGACGCATAAAAGATGACAAGCATTAAGACAGCTTAAAATTAACGCCCCTTTTAGTGAAAAATTAAAATAAAATAATGGAATACTCTTATGATGAGTGCATTGTAATTCTTTAGAAGCTCAAAGAATTCGGTACGATTTCCAGATCGGAATGTACCAAATCGGAAAACTTTTCAAAGATGCGATCGTCGCCTAAGGGAAACAGGTATAAATGAATAGAAATGTAGTTACAAATTTATTTTAACTATTCGCTATACAGCCATAGCATATTGCCACGACGTGGTGGGGAAGGAGCCCCTAGATGTGCCAGAAATGCAGAAATTGAAAAACAGATCTTGGATCAAATAGAAGCAGATCCTTCAATAAGCCTACGAAAACTCTCAACGCAAAATGGAACCACTAAGTGGGTAGCTCACCAAGTTCTAAAAGAACAATTATTGCATCCTTATCATATTGAAAAAATACATGGAATGGGACCGGAAGATTATGCTGCAAGATTAATTTACTGGCTTTGGTTTTCGCGAAAACAAAGAAACAATTTAAATTTTGTTGAATCTGTATTGTTTACGGATGAGGCAGGTTTTACCCGGGACGGAATAACGAATTCCCATAATTTACATGCATGGTGTGATGAAATCCCTCATTTAGTCATTCAAGGCAAAGCAAAGATTCAAAGTTAATGTATGGGCAGGAATAATCGGTAACCAATTAATAGGCCCCTTTTTCTTTCCGGATAGATTAAACGGTGCCCGATATTTCAATTTTTTACAACACGATCTAAATCTACTACTAGAAAATATGCCATTGCAAACAAGACAGGAAATGTATTTCATGCATGATGGGGCACCGCCCCACTTCAGTCGTGAAGTTAGAAATTACCTCAACGCAACATTTGGTGATAGGTTGATTGGTCGAGGCGGACCACACTTATGGGCACCTAGGTCACCAGATCTTAACCCCCTTGACTTCTTCTTGTAGGGTTACCTAAAAGAATTGGTGTATTCAACTCCGGTTTATACTAGAGAAGAGATGATGGCAAGAATAGAACATCATTGTAATGAAATTAAACAGAATCCACAAATGCTATTTAGAGTGCAACAAAATAATCTTAAAAGAATAAGGAAGTGCATTGAACTAGATGGAGGACATATCGAGCATTTACTGAAGTAACCTCTTTTAATCCATATGTTTCATTTTTAACTTTTTTCTGTTGTTGTGTCTCCGGTTGTAGCTATACACAAAATACAGAAATTGAATTATCTTGGCAACCGTTTATTTTTTCACAAGTTATGAAGTATACCTTACTTGTAGAAAAGTAACAGGACTATCTGCCTGCCAGGACAAAATGTCAAATTTGACAGCTTCGTCAAAGTTGCGTAAATTTTAGAACATAATTTCGACCGACCTTGTATAATAAAAAATATTTGATTCAATTTTAAATGCACAAAGATACATTTCATTGAGTTGCTTTGATCCCCCAAATTTCAAGATAATCAAGAAATTTAGAAATTATGGACAATATTCATTTTTCAACTTCTTACTTTGAGTGACAATAACTCCTCAACAATGGCACCTAGGTAAAAAGTTTATATGAAGTACTAGAACTCATTTGACCTGCTCTATATACCCCTTTATTTTTTCCCCGTAGTTACCGGACACCCTGTATATAAGATATTATAAACAAAATATAGGCTTTAAATATGTGACAACGTCACACAGCTACCATGTCAGGTGTTCCTACATAATAAGTTCCTCTAAACATACGTATCGTGAATGGTTTCTTAAACTGTTCTCACGACACAGACTAAAGTTTGAAATAATTAATAAGTCTTCAATGACTGCCGTTACTTGAGGAACGCTACGTTCACCGTACAAAAATCTCGTAGTCACCGAATTTTGCCCAGCTTTGACGTAAATATTAATGTCATACAGCTCTTGGTCACTAAAAGGTACCATTTTTTTTTTATGAACAATCGATTGCAATAATTAGACAATTTATTTCGAACTGCTGACGTATTCCTAATGCAATCTACTTTCAAGTTTCAACATTAGTTCTTAATTGTTTCAATCACCAATGGAGATCTATTGAAATTTCTACTCTGAACTTCCAGTAATTCAAAGACTAGTTTACACTCACAAACATCAAGGAAATTTTAGATATAAATAAACGAAATGTACTAGTTACAATACAAAGGAAGTATGTACGATGTTGATGAGACACTCAACAGTATAGGCCTGTGAGGATACAAAAAATTAAATAAAAGCTGGGACTCGTGGTGTTAAATGGGATATAAGCTACATTTTCAATCGAAATCTTTGGGTATTAACAGAAACGACTAATAACGTCATCAATTATATTTTTTCCAGAAACATACCCAACTATTTTACCTGTTAAAAAGTTCTTTTTTTTTCTAATAAACTTTTATTAGAGAATTTTTTCCTGTATTACTTCCCGTTTAAAAGTTATAAGCAATATCGCTCTAAAGAGTCGCAAAAGAAATACCACCGAAAAATCACATTAGCGGTGGAAGGTTCAAGCAATTGTTGGAAAATAATTGAATTTCGTAGTTTAAAGTGTATAAATGTCATTAAGAATAAATAAAAGGATGAACAGTTAAAACAAAAGGTGATGATAACAATAACTAAACATAAAAAATGAGGCCTCATACTACATACATATTACAATCTATTCTCTATATGGCCCTCTCTCATTTCCAATCCAATCTTCGCCTGACTTATTTCTGAAGTTTATTAACATTTTGCCGTTTAACTCATTACAAGCGTTTGTGATTTTTTCTTTCAAATGATTAATATCTTCCCAATAAAACCCTCAATAAAAAATCGAGGGGTGTTAGATCTGGCGACTTTGCGGGTCCGGAGTGAATAGATCCTGGCCTTGTTGGGGTAGAGCTCGGTCGTGCTGAAACCATAGGTTTCTCCTTCCTCCAGAAGTGCACGAAGTTTTTCTTGTAGGAAATTAAAGCTCACTCATGCTGTTCAATGTACGTTCATGAAAATAAGGCCCAATTAAATGTCTACCTATGACGACGCACCATACATTTACTCCAAAATGGCGTTGGTTTTGCACTGGATTTACAATGTAGGGATTAGTTTGAGCGATAAAATTACAGCGAGCTGTTTTCAATGTGATGCTAAGGCAAATACTCCAAACTGTGAATGATACCCATTGGTCGATATTGCGTATAACTTTTAAACGAGAAGTAATACAGCAAAATTTCTCTATTAAAAGTTGTATGTAAATTTTGTATATCCTTACAGTAGACCCATGCAATCGAATTTGAGTCACCCTGTACACTATTTTGTTCTATAGTTTGAAGTTAACAATGACAGGCAATGCTTTCGTACGTTATAGTTTGAAGGATTCTTAAGAAAATTTCTGTTCTTGATTAATACTAATTAAAAAATAAATGACAAAAAAATTAGGTGAAAAAGGAATTTGTCTTAACTGTATTTTAGTTTGTAATTTCTTAACACATTTTTGCATTTTATTGTACCTAGTGGTATTTGTATTTTGAAATGAAGTTGTAAAAAAAACTATTCGTATTAATTTTTTTTTATAAGAGTTTTTTATTGCTTTTGGTTAGATATACAAACTTTTATAGTATTGGTACTCTACACACATCTTAAATTAGAATTTTTATATATTTTTAGATATTAATAATATTGTGTGAAACTAACTACTCAGTGGACAAAAGCCCCAACCTGCGTTGAATTACACCCACAATATCTACCCATATATTCCTTATTATTAGCTTTTGTAACATTTTTTACTATATTAGAAAGGTATTTTAAGCTAATATAATTCAAATATCCTACAATTCCTATCAATGAAGTCATGTATGTTCTCTGATACCAAACATCTAGGTATGCTAATGAACAATTCCACAGACAATAATATAATCAATAATTATCTAAAGAAATTAGTCTAATTTACTAACCTGCTTTAATGAAACACTATAAATATCTAACTTCACTTTTCGGCAGTGGGAACACGACAATTCAACCACAATAGATGAGATCTGACCTATTTCTGCAGTTTTAGGATTGCTTTCTTCAGGTGGCCTCCTTTAAATTGAATCAAATATCTAACTATAAAAATTATTACAAAAATTAAATTTATTTGAAGTTAAATATCGACAATGACAAAAAATGACAGCCTGAATTAAATATTGAAGTTAATACAGTAAAAAAATAGAATTTTTAGTTTTCATAGAGTAATTTAAAAATAATTTACAATGAAAAATGTTTAAGTAATATGAAGCTTTATAAATTAAAACTAAGTTACATGTATACGTATCTTGGTTATAGAGGGGAGCATGCAGTGACAAAACCATTTCTTCCCAATATATTCAAAATCTATTTCAGGTTGAGGGTTATGTGGAGAGATCTAGATTAGAATAAAAAGGTTAGTTTATTTTCACTCCGAGATTGTCTTTCTTTTCTTGGAACGTTGCCAGCAGAATAACTTGATATTGCAAGCAAAAACAGTTTTAAATTGCCCAACATCCTTGCGTTTCTTGCTGCGATTTTCGAGCATCCGCTTTGTTAAAAAAACTTTTTATAAATCCACTCTCCGAAACGTTTATGGTAATCAGCAATCACTTCAGCGACCCCATCTAGATGTAAAATAGTTGGATTGTGTTGTATGTTAGAGGTAATAATTACGTCCGATTCCAATAAAGATATTTTTTTAGATCGTTGCTACAGATTAACTCCATTAAGAAGGATCATAGCTGTACATTAGTGATAATGCCGTATTCGTAGAATAAAATTTGATCAAGTACTGCAACAGTTTTTCTTACATATTTTGTTATACATATATAATTTAATATTTTTATAGTAGTATAATATTTATTTAATACAAATAATGAAATACTTAGGATAAAAGTGAGGTAGGTGATGGGAAAACTTGTAATTTTCCTAGAACTTGTGTAACTTTCATTCTAATACTTTTATTTACAAGTGCAGTTTCGTTAAATTCAGTAGTTTGTTAATTTTTTGAATATTTTTAGAAATTTAATAGGTTCCTTTTATTTTGTATTAAGAGCTGTCAAAATATAAAAAAACTCCCTAGAGAAATATTTTGTTAAGCGATTTGCCTGGTATCTATTCGGCAATTCTCTTCAACAATCTCTAAAACGTGTTCATCTGCTGCAATACGCCGTGGACGCCCTGGACCTCTATCTCTTCTACGATTTGGTTGCAAATTTTTCCTGACACGTCCGCGTTGCACTACCGCAGTAAAAGTAGCTACATTTACTTAAACTTTTCATTTTCCCAGAACTTGTGTAACTTTCATTCTAATACTTTTATTTACAAGTGTAGTTTCGTTAAAGTCTGTAGTTTGTTAATTTTTTTAATATTTTTAGAAATTTAATAGGTTCCTTTTATTTTGTATTAAGAGCTGTCAAAATATAAAAAAACTCCCTAGAGAAATATTTTGTTAAGCGATTTGCCTGGTATCTATTTGGCAATTCTCTTCAACAATCTCTAAAACGTGTTCCTAATCTGCTGCAATACGCCATGGACGCCCTGGACCTCCATCTCTTCTACCATTTGGTTGCAAATTTTTCGTGACACGTCCGCGTTGCGGTACCGCAGTAAAAGTAGCTACATTTGGCACACATCGGGTTGCTATACAAGCAAGTTATTTTTGACACTTCAAATAAATAATGTAATGTAAACACTATCGCAAACATGTTAAGCGATATAATTATTGAAAATACTATAACTTAAATCATTTTTTTCTCGGAATCTATAAGGATTTTACATTTTTTTATGATATTGACTCCATTTTTTAGAATGAGAAATTTAGTAGAGCAATGATGGTACAGGTATAGGACTACCCGTCGCCAAAACACCCATCCATTCTGCCGCACCCTGTATATAGCATAATATATTAAAAATCTGTTTAACATAAATTTGAGTAGTAAACCTTCCTTTAATTAAATATTTTGTAATTATCTTGTTACCAATAGATTACAAATAGTTAATTTTGTAGCTGTTGAATGGAATTCATGCGTAGAGCTATTCAGTCCATAATCATAAGGTGTGATAAATACTATAAAGCCAATTCACGACAACTCCGTTAGCTCAACAAACTCTTTACTATTGTTAACAATAACTGTGGAATGAATGAAATAAGTCACATTGTTCTCATATTGCCCTTGCGTGCAGAATAAATTTATTAACATATTTATTGTATATCGATAAAATTATTATAGTATCGTATCAGTCTAGTGATACTTACTTGAAGTATACTTTCACTATACGAGTAGTTGACATCTTACAACGTATTTCAAATGGAAAACCTATAATATTGTCGCATTTTGGCAAAATGTTTGAAATTATGATGATTATATAATACCGTATACCTTAAAAACTGACTTGCTCTTTTTAAAAATGCAGGAATATTCGGAGGTAACCAATAGTTAAAAATATTTACGTAACGTAAAAATATACAAGGTGTTTTATTAAATTCTTTAATTGACGATTGAATATTAGAAAACATAAATCAATTAAAATAAAGCAAAAACGTTATCAAGTTTAGTTTTTCAAATTCCATAGTTCTTTTATGGATCACGTAGGTGAACATCTTTGCAAAGTGTCGTTGTCACACCGACTTTCTAATAAGTATTGTAAGCGACATAGAAATTATTATTCAATTTAAAGTATTATGGCACATTTAACTGTTACTCAAAGAATTGAAATTTTAATTCTTATCGGATGCGGGAATATGACTAGAACTCAGCAGCAGCAGACTTATTTAATGAAAAATATCTAGATCGCCCTATCAGCCAATCAACAGTCAGTAAGGTAGAGTCTAAATTTAGAGAAACTGTCAATGTTGTAAATATTCCAAAACCTGTACGTCCAAGCATTAATGAAAATCAGAAACAGAACATTTTGATAAGTATGGTGGATAATCCTCATAATTCTTCACGATTGGTTGCATTAAACAATGACACTAGTCAGAGAACAGTGCTACGTATCTTGAGGCAGGAAAAATATCATCCCTACAAAATTCAACTTGTGCAGAAACTCAATGAAGATAATCCCGATCGCTGTTTACACTTTTGCGAAATTCTAATGGATTTATGTCAAGGAAATAGAAATTTACACCGGCAAATACTTTTTTCAGATGAGGCCACATTTTGTCTGAATGGTACAGTAAACCGTCAAACTTGCAGATATTGGAGTCGGGAAAATCCTCATTGGATGGCAGAGGCACATACCCAACACCCTCAGAAATTAAATGTGTGGGCTGGAATAGTTGACGACAGAATAGTAGGGCCTTTCTTCTTTGAAGGAACCCTTACAGGACAAAGATATTTAGAGTTTCTAGAAAATGACCTTGTTCCAGCCCTTGCAGTAATTTTTCCTAACGATAATGACCTCTTGACTATTTTTTATAAAGAAGTCAAAAGTGTAAATTAATAAACCACGTAATTTAGATGAACTTCAAAATCGCATTCGGGACGAAATACGCAGAGTTATCCCAGAAATCCTTCATAATGTGCAAGAAGAATTTCTTCACACACTTGCGCATTGTCAAGAAGTTGGTGGATGGCAATTCGAACATTTAATTTAAGTATAAAATTTAATCAATTGTATTTTATTTTACATACCTCAGAATTGTTACTTTTTTTAAGGATAAAATTTACGTTTTCTAACATTCAATCGTCATTTACTCGAAAACTTTCCTATGTAAGAGGGCAAAATTTTAGTTCTGTCTGATAGAGAATTAAACGATTTTTCAGAATCAAGGAAAAAAATATGGTGTTGCCATTAAAAAAAAATTGATGACGTCATTACTCGAAAACAAATGACATTTGAAAATCGCATTTTACGCTAAAATATGTATTTTTTAAATTAAAAATCGACCTGTTCCAGGATTTTTCCCAAAAAATAATTGTTTCGTTTTTATTGAATTTATTCCATACTTTTGGCGCATACTGTATATCAAGGGTGTTAATTAACCGTTTAATACTCATAGCGTGAATATAATAATTATACGCTTAGGATTCCTAAGGCATTATGACAAGATTTATACAAAACTTTATACACGGGTGATATTTAGAGCACTTATGTATTTGTGAAAATAAGTGTCTCGATAACTAAAATCAAGTAATTTTTGTTGGAACCGAATTGACAGTTGTGACGGATGCGATTTTCATGTACGCCATATTTAGTACACGAAAAAAAAAAACAAAAAACCTCTAGCAAACTGACAGATATTTTCATATATAATTGGTAAAATATGGATTTCAATAGTGTGGAGGAAGCGAAAGGAAGCCTGTTGCTGAAAAAATAAAAAAAAACTTTATAACAAAACTTATGATGCTTTTGTTCCTTTAAAACTTTGAAACACTTTACTGAAAATGTGCCCCTAGCATATTTTTGGGAAACATATTATAAGAACAGTAAGCAGTCCTCTTTGTGGTCGTATTATTCCATATTGAGGACAAAGGTATTTTTACATTATAATATCGACATTTGCAAATATTCAAGATTAAAAATATTTTAAAAAGAAAAAATGATGGTTACAAACCGAAGAAATCAAGTTTATTGACTAGAGAGGAAATTGATACTTTTCTGAGAAATGCCCCCGATGAAATATCTTTAATGATCAAGGTAAGTTGTCATCTTCAAATGTAAAATAAAATGTACCTTCATAATTTTTTTAATTAAATGGCACTGATTTTTGGCATATGTGGGGCTTTTCGTAGAGAAGAATTATGTAACATAAAAATAGATAATATTTAGGATTTAGATAAAACTTTGCTAGTAACTATAAAATAATCTAAGACTACAATACAGCACATATCTAGTATAATTGATAATAAAATAAATAAAACAAGTCACCAAGATATTTGGATATGTGTAAAAGATATGCGTCTCTCGTCAAACGGATATAGTACAAATGCTCAAAGCAAGTGGTTGGGAAAATACATCAGGTTAAAACTTAAATTATGAAATCTAAAGAAACATACTGGGTATTATATTCGGCATTCTTCAGCTACTTCATTAGCTCACCCTGGAGCAAGTATAACGAATATTAAGCGCCATGATGGTTGGACATCAATTGCTGTTACTGAAGACTATATTGAGTATTCAGTGTAACGAACAAAATTATTGACATTAATATAATATATGTCTTTAATTAGTAGGTGCTCTGGATCTTCTGGAATTTTTCGAAAGTACTAGTGTTACTGAAGTTACAAAAAGTAGTTCTCCAGAACAGGTAGAAAATGGAGAGGACAAATTCTGTCCTAATAGTTTTATTAGCAATTCTGTTAATTGTAATGTAAACATAGAATTATATTATTATAATAAAATTGTAATTTATTGTTTGTAGTTCTTTATCTTTTTTCATAAAATGAAGTACACAGAATGATGTTTCCTTTCAATAAAAATAGAGTACACAACATTAGTTAAAGGAAAGTGAATATTTAGTGCATCACAGTACCTACAGTAATTAATACCCGAGGGCGTTAATAAGGCTCTCAGATGTAAAGTGACGCTCGAAAGATTTGTCTATAAAATACAATTTAACGCCCGGCCGTGTATCAAAAATGTTAAACCATCTATGAGGTAGGTAATATGCTTGTTACAGTTCATTTTATCCAATACGTACAATTAAAATGCAAATTTTGTCTTTATATTTGGTGGCAGCATTAGCGTTTCTAATTGAAAACTGGAATTAACGTTTTAATCAAATTACCGTAAATAACTTTAGAGACGCTATTGGAGAGCAAGTTGGCAGCTAGGAGTTTCCATTTAGACGTCTTGTTTCAATAAAAGATGTTTAATTTGGACGTGCTCCCATGATTAAAATTATAGAATAGTTCTAGAAATATAATATTAGTTCTCTAATAATATGACAGTTTTATTTAACGTTATTAAGAAATATGTTAAAGTGCTCAATTATCAAATAATTTATACACAATCTTCATTTCTACCTTAATTTCTAGTACCTTAGTCCTCTTAGATGATACGTATTGCGTTCGATCTGATTTCATTGTTCTTCTCCGTTCACGGCTTTCTATCTTTTCACACACAATGATGTAGTTCATTCAAGACGGACAGGAACGGTAGAAAATTAATAAGGACCGTACTTAGGATTACCATCTTTTCATATGCTCAAGTAAGGACATTGTTACCTTTTAATATTCTCAAAAGTAAGGACATTAAAGACATTCATTGTTGTCAAAGTCATTAATTGAATCGCTATGCCATTGTTGCCTGATTATATTTAAACCCATTTTTTTTGTCACTTTTTGTTTTGCTGATTAAATTTTAATATTGTATACTTGATAGTTTCCTCCAAGGAAGGACATTTCTACTAAAAGTAATGTCGAAGGACACCGAGACTGAAGTAAGGACTGTTCTTCCGAAATGAGGACACGTGGAAACCCTAAAGGAGAAAACTCACTATGAGGTCGCGGTCTAGAACATTGCGGACCGCTCTGCGCTGAACTGATGACAGAACTTTAACAAAATCAGTCGCATATGTCGTTCTCTATGCGCTTCTAACGTGTTCTGCTGTACTATTTAGATGTCAAAATATGTTCTGTACAAAATGTATTTTTATTAGTTGTCTTATTTGACGCGACTGGCCAAAATTGTCCACAAAGTTTTTGGCGAGACCGCAATGCGAGCAAGTCTGGATCGAAGAATACATATATTAAATTTTGACGAAACATGGATGCATGAAGGCCATACGGAAAGCGGTACGATATGAATGCGGAATGTCTTAATGTGTGACCGTTATAGTGACAGTGCTATTAACTAATAGTGTGTATGTATTCTAAAGCCTTTTGTACTTTTGAATGCGAAATTTGAAAATACTTGCGCGGTTTATTTAATGGTGGGAAAATTTCTATTTGTATCAAATTTTGTCAACTATAACTTTTTCTCATGAAACTGTCATGGTAGATTGTCAAAAGCTCAAAACAAATTTTATTAACACCTCATAATAATGAAAGTAACAATAATATTTGTAATGTTTCACTGCTGTTTCAGTTGCAAAAATTCGTGAATTTCGCGTCCATGAGGACAAGGCTTAAGTGTGATATCCGCGGAGTGCGCATCAGGTAAATGTAAGTGGGCAATCGCCATCCAAAAGGACGGCATCCTAAGTTGTAGAGAGGATGGCACAGAGGATACATTTAAAGTAAATTGTTAATGCTAGGTTCAGTCGACGTCAACTTATTTTTGATAATGTTGTGTGCTTTGAACTCTTCTCAAGTGGCACGCTTAGGTAATCATGCCACCCTCACCTTCCGTATTCATCTCTGTGTTGTGATTTAGTCACTCCCTATTATTTTCGACCTTAAGTAATTGATAATAGAAGATCAAAATTGCGAAATAATTCTTATCATTTTTATCATCTGACGCCTCGAAATTGACAAAAACTGTTATATTGTTCTTTTTACTAAAAATAATGGATGTTATGTAATGCAATAATTTTTGTATATTTTGTATATCTCGCACGCTTCGCCTGTCGCGCTTGTCTACAAGCTAGCGATTAGTCACTCTCTAGATTTTCGGCCGCTTACTATAGATGCTCTGCTCTAGCACATGGCTCGGCTTTAGTACTCCACTATGAACACTTCTATAATATAAGTGCACGTTTATGTTGGATCGGCACGCCACTACAAAAGCCACCCGCCGGGGGCTGAACGCTTAACTCCAAGACAAGAGCTAGGAGGAGTGCGGCAGTGTTTATGTTATAAATTTTAATGTTCTAACAGTTTGGCCACAGTTTTATACTTAAAATTGTAGCAATATGTATACCGAATCGTCGTCTTCATCAAATGATGATATTTAATTAGAATCGACGGCCAATTAATGATATTTTCTTAATAGAATACGAAGAAGAAAATATTTTGTATAGAGTGGGCCAATTTCAACACTTTTAGAGGGTTTTTTCTATTTACCGAGGAGATAGAATAAAAGTATCTAAGGTCGCACGAGCTCGATTTTTAAGAAAAATTTAATGGCTAGAACCGAATTTTGATATCTTGATTCATTTAAACGATATAGGGCGTTTCTTATTGTTTTGCTTCTTCTATGACGCTTTATAACTTCTTGTTTTCTAATATTTTAGATTTTTATAAAAACATTGTTTATTCAGTTTTTAAGTAGATTTCAGGGGCGTAAGCAGTTTTTTAAAAATACTTTATATTTCTTTACAGCAACCTGTGTGAAATCACAGTTTTCTCGATTTTATGGTCAACTTAACCAGTTTATAATTTATTTCTCTAGTAATATCTACGGTAAAAATGTATTTCAAACCATGATTGTGTAATCTTAGTAATTGACTTATATCATTTAGCTTAATGATATATTAAAGAATAAGCTCTTACTATTATTTGACTTTTGTTAAGCATGTATTTATTGGTAAAGGATTTGCATGTCTCAAAAATCATTGACGGCACAAAAATATAAAACACCCTGTATTAATTAAATAAGTACTATGTATCTAAATAAATGTTTCAAGGCAATACCTACCCAAATACGATTATTTACAATGAATTTTCTAGTTAACTTTGAAAAACAATTAAATTCGTATACAAACCGTAGCATTGTTTTTATTTTTTGACAGCTGTTAAGTATTGGAATCAATTTTTTTCCAATACATACTTCACAAATAAAATATTAATAATAGCTTATTCTGTAGTATATCATTAAGTTAAACGGATAATGACACAAGTTCTTTACTAAGATTACTTAACAATGATTTTAATTACATTTTTTATCGTAATGAAGTTAAATATAAAATAGTTAACAGTAGAAGTTGACCAGAATAGTCAACTCTAGGACGATGTGGCTGCTGAGCCTTAGTCGAAGGTCCCTGAACCAAATGGTGGGGGTCCTGACAGGCCACTGCAGACTCAGAAGGCATTTGAATTTGATAGGCATAAAGGAGAGTCCCTTATGTCCGGAATTTGGAGAGGGGGAGGAGACCCCTATCCATTTTCTAGAATATTATACGGCCCTTCGAAGACTAAGATATAGGATCTTTCGCACCGAGGAGCTGTAAAGGGAAGAGATGAGGGACCTACCATGGACCAAGATCCTGACGTTCATCAGGGCGTCGGGTAGGTTCGAGGAAGGCCGAGGGCGGATAGTGGAGAGGTGATGGGATGCTAGGGTAGGCAAAAAGGGCCCACGTGTGGTCTAATTGCTAGGCTGATGCTGCCTGCACACTACTACTACTGACCAGAAAAGTGGAAAAGAAAAAAATTCACACAGATTGTTATAAAGTATATTACATTGAAAGGGAATGAAAAATGGTATCCAACCGTGAGATAAAATACGGGGAGTTCCATTTAAAAAACGCATTATAACTTAAAAAATAAAGAGTATTTTAAAAAATTTCATACACCACTGAAATCTACGTAAAATAATGAATAAATAATGGTTCTACAAAAATCTAATATATTAACAAACAAGGAAGTTATAAAGCTTCCTATAAAATGCAGAAAATTAGAAACACTCTGTATCTTTTAAACAAATCGATATATCGGAATGCGGTTTTAACCAATAAATTTTCGCTCACCTCACGTACTCATCTAAATGCTGCGAATGAATCACTCTATTATTTTGGACCTCGGGACCATCGCGCCGCGCGCAAATAATACCTTGCTAGAGTCTCTGCTCTAGCGCCTGGCTCGGCTTTAGTACTCCACTATAAACACTCCATAAGAATGTATGCGTTGAATGGTCGTGGCTAGACACGTAGCTTTTGTCGTAGCTTGGCGTGCTGCTCCAACATAAACTTGCACTATGAATGTATGCACTGAAAAATCGTGGCTATTCGGATAGCTTTTGTCGTGACCTAGCGTGCAGCTCCAACCTAAACTTGCACTAAGGATTTCTCAACCGTAAAGGTACGAATTCGCTGGTGCGGCTGCGGCTCGCGGCTGCGACTCGTCGCCAGCCAATAGACAGTCTGAATGTTCTCATTAACTGCAGCATTTAGACTGCCTATTGGTCGGCGACGAGTCGCAGTCGCAAGCCGCAGCCGCAGTCGCACCAGCGAATCCGTACCTTAATGACACGATGCAGTCTTAGGACGAGTGTCCACCTTAGGTTTAATTTAATAAGATAAATAGTTCTTAAAAAAATGTTCTGATATTACTCAAGGAAGTTTAATTAGAAAATTTTAAATAATTCCTAGCTTACATTTGAAATATTATTACAATTAGAAATCAGTTAATAATATGAAAAATAACATATAATAACATATCCAGAAACTTTTTGTCAAAAAAAAAACTCCATTTGGCCATCCAAACGTGTCTATTAAATATAGCCGTGTGAGAGGTTTTTTATACCCAATTCTTCTCGCTGACATTTAACTCTTAATTTAGTCCTTTCCACTCTCCCTATTCACGTTTCGAGATAGAAATGAAGATTGTGTATAAATTGTTTGATAAGTGAGCACTGTAACATATTTTTTATCAACGTTAAATACTGTCACATTATTAGAGAACTAATATATTTCTAGAGCTATTCTATAATTTTAATCATGGAAGCACGTCCAAATTAAACATCTTTTATTGAAACAAGACGTCTAAATGGAAACTCCTAGCTGCCAACTTGCTCTCCAATAGCGTCTCTAAAGTCATTTACGGTAATTTGATTAAAACATTAATTCTGTTAATTCCAGTTTTCAATTAGAAGCGCTAATACTGCCACCAAATATAAAGACATAAAATTTACATTTTAATCGCACGTATTGGATAAAATGAACTGTAACAGGCGTAATACCTGTGTCATAGATGAATGACTAATATGTGTTTCATATTTTTTATACAAGGTCGGGCGTTAAATTGTATTTTATAGTAAAATTTTTCGGGTGCTGTCACTTTACGCCGTCGGGCGGTAATTACTGTAGTTACTGTAATGCACTAAATATTCACTATCCTTTAATTAATGGTGTATACTCTATTTTTATTGAAGGAAAATATTATTTTCTGTAATACCACAATGTATGAATAAAGATAAAGAACTAGAAACAATAAATTACAATTCAATCATATTAAAATAATTATGAATTTTAAAAATATTAGGACAGAATTTGTCCTGTCCCTTTTCTACTTAATCTGGAGGACTACTTTTTGTAATTTAACACTAACACTAGTACTTTTGAAAAATTTTGCGGAAAATTCAGAGCACCTACTAGTTGAAGACATATAATAATAATAATAAATGCCTTTATTTCCAAGTACGCAAAAAGAGGAAATCTCAAGGGGAAGTTCACAACCAATGTGTGCTCTACCACTTAACCCTTGAATATATTTTATCAAAAGACTCTCAGATGTAGACGAAAACAAAAATGTAAAATAATTAACAAGTATAATATCTATGTTACCAAATACAAAAAAAATATATACATATATTTTCCAGATTCACACTGCACATTATTTACTCCTCAGCAAAACTGCTTTAATATGCCTCTTAAAGTTTATAAGATTAAGAGACTTTGCACCAGGTGGAACATCATTGTACACCTTATAAATACAATATTTAAAACATCTCTCAAAAAAGTAGTTCTATGGGGGGGCTAAGTAATCTTTTTGATCTAATATTAACATTATGTACATCACGAAATGTTATTTTATTATACAAATAAGGTGGAGTTTTGGATAAAATAATTTTGTGAAACAAAGAGAATAAAGTTTTCTTCTTTGAGACATGTTTAACCAGCATAATTCAGATAACTTATGTGAGACATGATCACATTTACGTATTCTATAAATAAAACGTACACAGGAGTTTTGGACACGTTGGATGCGATCACTAGAATCAAAATCTAGGCATGGTCCATATACAGGAGCACAGTACGCAAACTGAGCCAAACTAGAGCCTCACAACGCATTTTTTTGGTATTAATATTTAAATACTGAGGATGGGGATATAAAATCCTTAAAGCCGCGTAGGCTCTCTGAATCATTTTACTTACTTGCTCCCTGAACCTTAAAGTTTTATCAAAAATTAGCCCAAGATTTTTAGCACTGCTAGAATATTTTAAGTGAATACTATTAATTTCAATGTTAATTAAATTCTGTAAATTTACAGTATCCGATTTCTTTCCAAATAGAACCAAAGCTGATTTTAAGGGTTTAAATTGAGCGAATGCTGACTAGATATTTCAAACAGGCTCTTCAAATCAACATTAATTTTTTGTAAAGCAGATTGATGATCCTTCGGGAAAAATGAATAATATAGCTGAGTATCATCTGCATACATATGCAGTGAACAAAATTTAATAAACTTACAATTTGTGAACGATCTTGAAGATATGACTCAATTAACTTTAAACTATTAATATCAAATCCAGAAGATTTTAAAATAGCAAGCAGGACTGTATGGTCTAAGGTATCAAAAGCTTTACTAAAGTCGAGAAGAATCAAAACTGTACACTTACCTAGATCAGTAGCTTCGACGATATCATCTACTATATGCATTACAGCAGTGCCCAGACCGAAAACCAGATTGAATAGTAGGCAATATATTAAAACTATCTATGTATTGCCTTATCTGAGTTTCTATAACTTTTTCTGTTAATTTTGATAATCGAGTTAAAATACTAATAGGTCGCAAATCTGACAACGTTTTCGGATCATTTATTTTAGGTATTGGTGTCACAAGCGCTACTTTCCAAGAAGTTGGAAACTGATACTCGAGCAAAATACTATTAATGATATGTGCAATATATTTTAAAATATGAGGACAACATAACTTAATGAAGAAGGTACTAAGTAAATCAGATTCTAAAAAAAATTTTCTTAGTGTACAAGGAACTCTTGCAAATACAATTTTATAAAAAAATCAAAACGGGCAGTTTGGAAATGATTTAAAAATACACTTCTGCACGGGACTGGCAACTGGTCCACTGTAAAACCTGTCGGCAATCTGCAATCGGACAGAAAATAAAAAGAAATGCTCTAGGAAAGACATAAATAATATTTTATAACATCGATTTTATACAGCAAACAACTGCTTTTGCCGCTATTGTTATTAATTATTAGTAAATTTAATTTGTAGTTGTAATTACTACTTTAACATACCTCATGTTACAAATGTTTCTGCTTCTTGTCCGTTTTGAACTCGTGATACCGATTCTCCTCGTCCAATCCCTTAGTATTAATGCTTGAACGTCGTGGAACTTCTAGACCTCCAATTTTCTCGCGTTGCACTGTACTTGCGCTCACTGCACACCGCGGTAAAAGCAGCTGCATTTGGCACATGTTTACCGGGAAATCGTTCTGCTAAAGCATTTTCACTTCACCATAAATTAAAACGATATCCATCAACTCCGAGTTGCTACTATACATGTAAGCCATTTTTGATACTGGCAAAACTAATGCAAAGACAAAAACTCTAGTGCCTACAAAAAGTAATCGGATTTCAATATCCGGAATCGCCATCTATAGACTATAGTAATCCAGCGATGTAAAAGTTGAAAATACTACAACTTCAATAATGTTTTACTGGGAAACTATAAGAATTTTACACACATTTTTTTACGATATTAACTCCATGTTTCATGACACATCTATTTCCAAATTATTTTAGATAAGTTTTGAATCACACTGTATAGTTTTCGCTTAATATTCGTTATACCTGCTCCAGCATGGGCTAATAAAGTAAACGAAGAACGCCGAAAACAATGCCCGGTATATTCCTTTGAGTTTGGCAATTTAAGATAGTTATTTTGTACGAAATCTGATCTAACGTATTTTTCCCAACGACTTGCTTGGAGCATTTATATATCCGGTTGACGGATATCTTCTATACATATCCAAATATCTTGTTTTCATTATCAATTACACTAAATATGTACTGTAGTTTAGTCTTGGATTTTTATATAGTTACTAGCAAAGTGTTTGTTAAACCTGAATACTATCTATTTCTATGTTACATAACTCTTCTCTACGACAAGCGCCACATATGCCAAAAATCAGTACCACCTAATCAAAAAAATAATGTAATAACTGATTTACATTATATGAAAAATAAAATATCAAGAAACTTTTTTGTCAAAAAACACTCAATTTGATCGTCCTAACGTGTCTATTAAATATAATTGTGTAATAGATTTTCTATACTCGATGCCGCTCGCTGACATTTAACTCTTAATTCACGCCTTTTCACTCATTCATTTACATTTAAATACGTACAGGCAGTAAATTATTTTAGAAAATGCTACCTTGAATGTTGACACTGAAACGTTGCTGAAATCATGATCTAATTGCATGCGGATTTTGTAACGTCCAGATATGTTGATTATGATTATTATTTATGCCGTCCCTAGTAAAACACACTTCGTCAGACCACATGACAAGCGAAATGAGTCTATCATATAGTTGAAGTAAGCAGCGACAAAATTGTAATCGCTGAGCAGCATCTCCAGTATGTAACGCTTGCACATTTTTTCGATGAAACGGATTTCTCTGCTCAATACACGCAATACAATCTGGTGATAAATGAAGGTTGCTTGCTATACGCCGAACGCTAATTGAAGAATTATAGATGACAGCATCATTATATCTTCTTCATTTTGTACATTCACTTCAGTAGGACGAATGGCCTATTTTGGAGAGGGGTTACCTTCTTCTCGAAGTTTACGAAATAATGCACTAAAGTCTGTGTGGGCAGGTTGATGTCTATTTCGGTATCTTCGTCGGTATTTTTGGGCTGCTGTTTCCATTGGAATACCCATATATTAGGACAAAATCTTCATTCTCTTCAGTTGTAATTAAATGCATTTTTTATTTAGCACTTTAAGGCTGTGTCAAATGAATAAACAAAACAAACTGATGCAAATAATAATTATTGTTAACAACCATGAATTTTATTTATCAGGCTACCCGCTAAAAGTTAATTTTTGTTGTACTTTCCTTTCATCCATTTTTGTGATTTTGTTTTTATTTACTTCTAATACTTTACAAAGATTTTTACACATTCGTTTTGCCGTAAATAATAATACAACATTTTATATGTATAATTGCTAAGTACAGGGTGTTTCAAACTCAATAGTATGGGCATACTGTGATAATATAAAAAATTTAAATACAATTTTGGACATATGTTTAAATGGGATGAGGTAAGCCCCATTTTCAATCGAAAATATTATCTTTGGGATTTGACAGAAACAACCAATGACGTCATCAATTATATTTTTTCCAGAAACATACCCAAATTTGTTCCTGTTAAAAAAGCTCTCTTTTTTCTAACAACTTTTAGTAGAGATTTTTTTCTGCATTACTTGTTTAAAAGTTATAAACAATATCGTCCTAAAGAATCTCAAAAGAAATACCACCTAAAAATCACATTACCGGTGGAAGGATGAAGTAGTCGTTGGAAATAAACAAATAATAATTTTTTAATATAGTTAAAACAACAGGTGAGGATAATAACAAGAACTAATCTCAAAAAATGAGGCAAACGCCCTCATGCTACATACGTATTGCAATCTATTCTCTATAGGACCTCGACTCATTTCAAGACACACATCCAATCTTCGCCTCCATTCTTTGAGGGGTGAGTTTATTAACATTTCGCCGTTTAACTCATTACAAGCGTTTGCGGTTTTTTCTTTCAAATGATTAATATGCGAAGGTTTTTGTAAACCTTATATTTAAAACACCTCATAAAAAAATCGAGGGCCACAGAATAGGTACATTAATCTCAATTAAATTTTTCTGCGAAAGTGTTATCTAAATATTGCTGCACAGTCCTGGCCTCGGGGGGTGGAGCTTCATCGTGCTGAAACCATAGGTTTCTCCTTAGTTGCAGAAGCACATTCTCCAGAAGTGCAGGAAGTCATTCTTGTTGTAAATTTAAGTAACTCACACCGTTCAATATACAGGGTTAACAATAAAAAATTTATTTCGGAATTCTAGCTCGATGTTTTAAAAATGGGGCAAAACCCTTTTTTCCTACGGAAAGTCGGCGCCTATGTCGATCAGTCATCGTCCAAGATGGCTACATATGTCAACTACCATGCAGTCGTTTCTCACAACGTTGCCGAATGTAGAAACAACGAAAGTAAACATTTTTATTAATAATAATACCTAAGTACCTAATAGATAACAGTTAATCCGTAGCTACAGTATTTTGCATTCGTTTTCGTTCCTTCGTTCCAAACTGCCAAAACTTGATTTTCATTACAGGTCCGTCAGAATTGCCCATTTATTTGAAGAAAATTGATTGAAAGAAATACTAACAGAAAATCTCGAATACACCCGTGGCAGTTTTTCATTTAGAGAATTTTGTCCGATAACTGTAACTCGACTGCATTGCTCTCAACTGTAGAAAATATGTCCACGTACGCTTAAAGAAAATTGTGGAAAACTACACATGTTCCAATATATCGCAACTATCCATTATTTAATAAATAAAACGTTTAAAACTGAAACTGTCACTAAAAACTGAAAACTAAAATTACAATGTCAACACAACCGTTCAGTCTTCGGTCCGCCACCACCGAGAAACTAATATTCTTCAGATAAATATTCTTATGGCAATCAATATAATCAATATTCTATTCTTTTGTGTACAATCGTGGGTTATCTTCATCCTAGTATTGTTTTGACACTTCCTCCGTGACACGGGGTTCCACGCACATAGCACTTGTCAGTCGATATAAACCTATGCTGTGTTGTTGGTTGCATTGTTTCTAATACTCTCCAAATGTCAAACACTGTAAACGCCTCGGAAAATTTAAAATAATAATACTACAATATTATTATATGCAAACATGATCGATTATTGTTTATATCGTTACTATTATTAGTATTATTATTATTTAATTCTATAATCAGTTAAAAAATGGAACGAGCTTTAGTGCACTTTGCGCTAATGACCTGCAGATGGCGCCAGCATCGGAGATCCGTCAAATATCCCAAATATTTTGATATTAGTTTTCAGTATTTGCTTTTCGCACATTCAAATTCGTGTAATCGCGGAAATTACGGATATGGTACTAATTTATGGGAAGTGCGACGAAAGTACGTATCGTGCAGCAGCAGAATATCAAAGACGTTTTCCAAATGTGTAGACAGAATATGCCAAATCCTCGTACATTTGTACAAATTGTACAACGTCCATGAATGTTGTTTTACACGTGCTGGAGTTTTAAATACGTATGTACCTAACTTGAAAATAAAAAAGAACCAATTTCATACTTTTTAAACTTCCTTGTAACTTCTTTTTTACTTAGTGACATAAAAATAAAGCATTTTGAAAATACAATAATAGATATACCTACATAAAAAAAGTATTTTTTTATTTATGAAATGGTCGAGGGAAATCAAGAGGTCCCCAGCAAGTACAACAATTTTTAGAACAAGTTATAATGTAAAAAAGTTAGAAAACGGAAAATAATTCAACTTTCTTGAAATCTCCAAATATCAGTCCTGGCAGTATCAGTAAGGTAGGTTTTACTCTCAGTGCTACCATATCGTGTTTCTCATTAAATAATCTAGTATTTTGTAAATAAAACTTTCTTTAAAAGCGCCGTAATTCGTTACACGTGGCAACGCGGTGCTCTGTCACTACCTTTGACAACTTTAACTTTGGCATAAAATACCTAACCTCGCAACTGACAGGCGGCATAGTCACCGAGAAATTAGGGGTTAATAAGGTTTTGAAAATAATTTTTTTTCGCTTTATAAATAAGTTTGGAATTTTTTTGTGGAGATTTTCAATGTACCAGTAATGTTCGCTGCGCCTGTTTGGCAAACCATTGCTGACAAACCAACTTTCGTCCGTCCAAAGAACGTGCCAAAAAAGGTTCCGATCAACAGTTTCTACATTTACTACAATTTGAGCTATAAAATTGTAAATTTTGCAGTCAAGATACCCATTGGTCTTTAAAATTCGTTGAACGGTTGATTTATCCAAATTCATGGATTTTGTTCGAAATACTGTAAGTCTAGCATCATTTCTTATTCTTTATTTATCAATTATTTGATTCTTTCATCAGAAAATGGATTTCATTTAACACCATGTGTCCAAATTTTATTTAATTTTTTTTGTATCTTTACAATAGGCATACTATCGAGTTTGGTACACTCGTACATAAGTGATGTTGTTAATATTTTTATTTATTAAATTAACTAATATAATTCAGTTCAGTACAGTACTCAAACAAACAATGAGAGCTTCTGTTTTAAACGAACTATATTTATCTATGAAATGGTCTTTCTGTCATGAATTGATTGTTGCTGTATGTTCTATTTTCTAGATCACCTCGTATGTTTCTATCTGGCATTGAGTGTATACTTACATGTATGAATACCTGGATCACTCATGAATGTCTAAGTAGTGGAGAAATGGCAAATTCTTTAGAAGAAATACTGATAATAAAAATAAATTACGTTTATTTTCAAATGTCTAACTTGCGTGCTGTTTATTTTTATTTTCATTAAATTCAGAGACGTGAATAATTTTCTCCGGAAGCAAGACAAACATAACGGAATTCGAGGTTGTCATTGTTCTTTGTTTTGCTTGTGTAGTTTGTAAAGCGACTCAAGTTCTCGGAATTTAATACGTGAGCCAAAAGTTCGGTAATGACAATCAATATTGTACGTTTGTTCTGCTATAAATTCCTGGAGTTTACTATGCTCCTCTGTAAGATTCGTGGCCTAAACCCGAACTGCTAGATATCTATAAATTCTAAAGGGATTTCCAATACTGGATAGCGGTTATCAATAATTGAAAACAAGCTTTAATTTCATGAAATAAGTTACTTACAATTTTGCTAATTTATTATTATTCAGCTGTTTGTAAGGTAAGTTATCCAAATAAAGCTGTTAATTGTAATTCAGTTTTATGTGTGTATTTGATATCCTAGTTTTATACACGGTGTTTAAAAAACCTCTCAATAGTGCTAGAGCTGATATAACTTTAAAAAGTATGTGGAGTTTTGCTTAATAAACGTATGTCTTAGATACACTCATTTTTGAGATGCAGAACGTGCAAGATAATCTTAGAAAATCAAATTTAAGACGTAAATTTTTTAAAGCACAACAATATTTTGTCAAAATTTATTTGACAAAGGTACGTTTTTGGTGGTACCGAATACGCTGGTGTTCAGTTTTTTCTACAAAGTAGAGGGAGCTAGTAGCTAGCACTTCCTCTGACATTTTGTTCTGTAATTTTTTTAAGTTTTTCCCATTCACGTGGTATTATGTAAAACTGTTTAAGAAATGAAGATTTGCTAACAAGAACACAATCTTTAGAAAATATTGACTTTATTAAAATATCGGAGGATTCAAAAACCTAAATATTTATTTCAATTGTTCAAATCTTAAAAGCTAATTTAAAGTTACGGCGTAAAAAGAAAAAGCAATGTTTCTATTAAATAGCTTGGTATGCCATGAGAAAACAATTGTCCTTAGTTTCCATAGCAACCGTAAATGTAAAACCATTTTTATTACATGTGTTTTGGCGAATGCGCTCCCTGCATATTTAAAAGTGTGAAGATTAATTTCCCTAATTTTTAGAATGTTTATCAAGAAAATTTTGCTAAGAACTGAAAGAGCTTTGCTTAGGTAAGTTTTTAATAATATCTAAATAAACCTACACACAAAGGTTTAAATAAATTCCACGTTTAAATTTGACTTCACTTTTACAAAGTAGAAAAACCAGTTCTCTGATACCAAACATCTAGGTATGCTAATGAACAATTCCACAGACAAAGCTCTATTCAATAATTATCTAAATCTAAATCTAAAAATCTAAATCTGTCTAAATTTACTAACCTTGCTTTAATGAAAACGCTCTATATATATCTAACTTCACTTTTGGCAGCAACATACATATGCCTTCATTGATAGGAATTGTAGGAGATTTGATTTATATTAGCTTAAAATACCTTTCTAATACAGTAAAAAATGTTACAAAAGCTAATAATAAGGAATATATGGGTAGATATTGTGGGTGTAATTCAACGTTGGTTGGGGCTTTTGTCCACAGAGTAGTTAGTTTCACACAATATTATTAATATCTAAAAATATAAAAAAACTTTTACATAAAGGGTATCTAAACATTATTCAAGTAGGTAATGTCATATTTAATTCATTGACAGGCTGTCACTTTTGTCATTATCGATATTTAACTTCAAATAATTTTAATTTTTATAATAATTTTTATAGTTAGATATTTAACTCAACTTAAAGGAGGCCACCTGAAGAAGCAATCCTAAAAATGCAGAAATAGGTCAGATCTCATCCATTGTGGTTGAATTATTGTCGTGTTCCAACTGCCAAAAGTGAAGTTAGATATTTATAGAGCGTTTTCATTAAAGCAAGGTTAGTAAATTTAGATAGATTTAGATTTTTAGATTTAGATTTCTTTAGATAATTATTGAATAGAGCTTTGTCTGTGGAATTGTTCATTAGCATACCTAGATGTTTGGTATCAGAGAACATACATATGACTTCATTGATAGGAATTGTAGAAGATTTGATTTATATTAGCTTAAAATACCTTTCTAATACAGTAAAAAAATAGAAAAACCATGTTTATGAAGTTCTAGGTAAGTGACGAAGCCACTTTGGATTTTATTGGTTAAATAATTTAAATAATCCATTCATTCCTAATAAAGAAAAGTATAGAAATATTTGTTATAAAAAGGTTTCTTTTTCTTCTACACTTCAATAATTGTAGAAAAGTACGGTTAAATTAAAAAATATTAAAAAATTAATTATCACAAATATTGTAAAACTTGATATAGGTATGTTTGTTTCAATCGACTCAAAATCAAGTATTCTATCACCTCCTAAAATTATTGTAACGACTTGCTAGACACCCTGTATACTTTTAGACGTTGTGGACGACTCTGTTCGTTATAGGCATATATTCTGTAAAATAAAAATGTACATTCAGCATAAATTTTATATGCGGATAGGTATGAAGGGCAAAGTAATATTCCAAATAGACGTACTTTTGTTTGAATTCTTGAAATAGTAAGAAATTTTGAAAACTTCACAAAGGCTTTCAACTTCTTATTTCATATAAATAGTTAAAGTTTGAGTTCCATGTAATATTGGGAAAATTGTATCGTTGATGTTTTGTGCAGAATGAAGAGGCAATGTTAAGCTGGGTCTGTAGCTAGCTTAAGATTTTTGTGCGAATGCGTGAATTCATGATTCGTGATGCACGATTCGTGATTTATAAGTAATTCGTGCATACTATGTAGGGATTTATTCGGTAAAAATCTACTGATTAATAACGAGTTGGCTTTATATTATGAGTGTATTCACGATTCACGTTGCGAGATGCGTGATTTTTGAGCAATTCGTGTATAGTGTGTAGGAGGCTGTATAAGTAACAAATATCAAAAGTTCTGCATTAATAAAATCGTTCGATTCATACAAATACGCGCTGATGCGTGCTAATTAGCAAATTCTTCTTGATTGCGCGTTGGTTTATGGAACATGTCTTTATCGCTCGATTAAAAACTTAAAACATCATGATTTCTGAATATAGTATATTGTTATATTATGATTAAAAGTGTCACTTATGTGAAAAAACAAAAAATACACTTTTAAGGCGGTTTTCCACTAAACGGACAAAACACAAACTCGTGTCGAATAAAATAAAACTGTAACTTTTCGCAAACTTTTTGAAGACTGGCGTGTTTTGCGACAGTTGGAGTTTTGTTTTTCGGGTCCCGCTCGGAAGCGGTCACATCAAAAGGTTTCGACGTGTTTTGAAACTTGAGTCTGTTTAGTAGAAACGGTCATGTTGTGTTTTCTATTTTCGCTTAGTATACAAACAGTATAGGATAGTATACAAACTTAGCTAACTAACCAATTAAGTAAACACTTTAACCGTACATATATACAATCACTTTTTTTCCTAAGGACTTTAGTATAACCAACCAAGAATAAAAAAATTTCTTCTCTAAACATGTTGGTTGGTTATAGTTGCGGCAAGAATTCAGACGACTTACGTCACAGCTGACGCGATTGTTTTTACTGTTAACATAATTTTAGATATTTTGTCGTGTTAAAAATAATCATTTTTTGTAATTTAGTGCAATATACAGCACAAACATTTTGTATATAGCTTTATCATTCTTAGTTGCAGTTTCTTAAATATTTTGATGAAAATATGATGAATTATTTATTTATTCGTATGACGTAATTCGTCTGAAATCTTGCCGTAACTATATTGAAAAATGTGCTCCAACTTCCTCGCGACAGCCAGTGGAAAAGGACCAAAAACAAAAACAAAACTCGGACAAAATGTAGCCCGCTTGATGGAAACAAGAGTTTTTGGGTGTGTTTCGGATTCGTTTTTGTTTTTCAGGTTCTAGAAAACACAACATAAACTCAACTGTCCGTTTAATGTAAAACCGCTATTAATTCGAATAAAACATGCTGTTTGTTCTCTAACCGAAATCTCCCAATTAATTATTAATTTGTGCTTTGAAATTATTTAAACCAAATTTGGATAATAAAGCAATGTAGGTAAGTAGGATATATCGATGTAGTCATGGATACTGTGTGAAACATTAGTGGCCATCACAAAACATCCCCTCTGTGGCCATATTGCTAATTCAGTTCATTTGTGATTGTTTGTGGTTCAATTTGCTGAAAAGTCTGTAAAAATGGACTCTAATGAAGATTTAGGTTTACCTGAGGAGATACTGATGTCTGCGAAAAAGGTTTCTGTGAATCTTTTCCCAAAAAATTATCGAGAAACTTATGAATGTGTCTACCAACGTTTTATGGATTGGTGGAAAAAAACCATTAAGTTGTATTCAGAAGATGTATTTATGGTATATTTCTAAAACTAATATGAAGCTGTCAACGCTTTGGTCCCAATATTCAATGTTGCGGTCAACGTTGGATATAAAGAAGGGGATTGAGATAAGCAAATACTCAAAGATACATGCTTTTCTCAAGAGACAAAATGAGAGATATGTACCAAAAAAGTCGCGAGTATTTGATTGCTTTTTATTAGTGCACTTGATAATTTATATTTGATGATGAAAGTAAACACTTTAAAAATAAAAAAAAACAATGCCGTTCTAATAAATTAGTCAATTTAACAATTGATAATGTAAGATTAAGATGTGAAATCCACCTTACCTAATTATAAAAATTCCTAATACCAAAACCAAGAGACTATGTTCTTTTACTATGCTGGGGGACAATTTAATTTTTTATCCAAAATATGTTGCTTTACGTCCACCCGCATTGGTAGAACGTGATTATTTCCCAGATATGTTAGTGGAAAGTGTCATCGAAAGTTCTCCTTAGTTCAGTATATTAAAGGTGATGCAAAGGACGATTTATCCAATAGAAGAGAACGTGAAGACGTTCATATATAATTACATCTTGCGGCCACATTCTGAACCTTACGATCCCACAAAACTGCTACTATATATTTCATGTAATTTTATCCATTTTAACAGAATATTTTTCATTAAATAAATCTTAAATTTAGTGTTATTTTAAGAAAGAAAAGTCTTGAATTAAGTATAAGAATGCTTGGATGTCAGGAAAATGTAAGAATTTACATCGCTAGTGCACTTCACTATTTACATGAACGATACTACGGACTACATGCTACTCACAGAGCATTGATGTATTTTGACAGTGCGTTTGCAAATTCGTTCACTGACAAACAAAGTTCACTCAGTGCTAAAATGGATTCCGAAACACAACTGTCTGTATTGCAACTAGTTGCAGTTCATGCATTCAATGCATCATGTATTTTATTTCGATTTTTTTTTCAAGTCAAGAACCCATACAGAAATCGGCAACAAATGCCCAATAAATCTTTTCTTATTTTTTAATTCCATAATGCTATCGGTACCCATTTTTTCAGCAATCCTTTTCAATGCATCATGCACTTCGTTTTTTTGTTTTTGTTACTAGTATTCCATAAGCATGGGTGTGACTATATTCACATTTGTGAAAACAATATCATCTTTCTATTTCATTTTCACAAATAATGGAGATGTTTCTTCCTTGGCATATACTTTTCAACTGTTTTTATTTCACGTTAACGTTTGCAGAGTAGAAAAGCACAGGCGCACTGTTAAATCAACGAAAAAAAGACGCATAAAAACTGGATACCGATTCGGCGATTACCCTTTTGATATCTTGGCAAACCGGTGCGAACTGACGCACAATGAATCGCAACAATATCATCCTTTCAATCCATTTTCACACACAACGGAGATATTTTTTCATTGGCATGTACTCCAACTGTTTTTATTTCATGTTGTCGTTTGCACAGTAGGGATGCTCGACGCACTCAAATCAACGAAACAACCACGAATCAAGACTCAAAACTGATTCGCCGGTTTCGGTTTTTCCTTTTATGATTCACTCAAAAACCGATTTTTTGGTGAACAGGTATAAATTGGAGGAAAATAAATCGCATAGACAAAATACATTATTCCCATTATTTGCAAATCTGCTGTCGAATGCAGCGAATCACGCATCGCAAATTGAGAATTCATGCGCAGTCTGAAGCCAACTTTAAGCGTAGTAAATACCACATCGAAGTTAGCGGTTCTCAAGTTTTCTCTAAAACATTCGAAATATTTATATTAAATTTCATTTTATTACTCCGATTATTTCGCAAAGAAATTATTATTAATTTTACCTCTATTTTAAATATATGAACATATTTAAAGTTCATCCTGTATATCATCTTTAAAAGATTTTTTTGTTGATTATAACTGAATTTAAGAAACATAAACTAATAGTAGCTGTAATAGTAAATCATTTTTATATATGTTTTTTTGTGGTCAATTGTGGGCCAATTTGGATATTTTTAGTAATATTATAGGAACATAACCTAATTTTTTAAATATACGATTACAAATTGTGATTTGTAATAAGAAGGAGCAAATAATTGAATAAAATCGATGTACCTACATCCTTGTATTTAATGGTGTATTTTGTCACGTTTATGAGGAATTAGATCAATTAACTTCCGAGTCAAAGTGTAGGTCAAAGGTAAACTGAAATTTAATTTATTTTGTTGTATAACAAGGTTTAATGTTCCCAAAGCATTTTATACTAATGACGCGTACATAAAAAATAATTGTTTATACGTTTATTTCATTTCATATGCTTAATATATACAAGGTAGTTTTATTTGAAAACTTGAAACGGATCAAGTCTGAGTTTTTGTCACTCCTTTTTTCGACGCACGATATAAGTGATAATTAAAAGTGGTAGTTTTTGAATTTCTTAAATAAAAAGAATAAATAGGATGCGTATGGGCTACATTTTTTCCTCCGTGATGAGTATCAGGAAGCATACATTAGTTTTTTCCTTTTGTCTCGCATTATATTGAATTGAAATTCAGTACATAATTTTAGATTATGGATTACAGGAATTTCATAAATGAATAATTGTTCCTCATTCACAGTGTAGAAATGCAAGGGGTTATTCAGGTTCATTTTTATCTTAAACAAATAGTTCGTTCCATTTTCCTAAAATATTTCCATAGGTACATACAGAAATGTTCTCTTGTTGTTAATAATTGAACTAAACCAACTAAACAGTGCCCTGGATTGTTTTCACACTTTACTACTACCTACCTAAAATAAAAATTAATCAGAAAAGCGTAGCTAAATCAATTTTTTCTATGACAAAATATATATTTTTTTATTATTTCAAGTTTCAGTCCTATATAATCATTAATTAATTCCATTATTCGATTCGTCTAATTCGATTTTCTAGTTTATCAATAACAGCTGAAAAAAATATATAGCGCTTTTAACTTTCAGAATCTAAATAAAGTACCAATGTTTGAGACACGCGCGATCGAGACACTTTTAAAACGATATAAATTTAATTACCTTAAGTTGGTTGTTAAAGAATTACCAAAGAAAAAATATTAACTATACTGGACCCTAGATTAAATGCCAGTCCAGTGACGTTCGTAAAATGCCCGTAACGGGTGTTCTATTAAGGTCGGTTCGGAAACTACTTGTCCTATAGGTTCCGGGAGAAAATATTGATAACAAAAATGACCCCGAAAAGTCTATTAAAATTATTTTCCACTTTCAAATTTTACCGTTAGATGGCGATCCAAATTGAAAAGTTTTTTAACTTTTTCTGTAATATGATTATTCCTTCCCCCTACCCCTTACTTTAAGAGACAAAGCAAAATGTCAAATAAACAATTTTTAAAGTGTCAATAGGAGAGTCCAAAATAGTTCGACATAATATACTTTTACTATTGGTTTTATGGAAAAAAAATGTTTCAATGTGAATTTAAAAGTTTGCCATCTTGCGGAAAAATATGAACTTAAAAAATTATTTTAGTAGACTCTTCGGGGTCATCTTTGTTGCCAATTTTTTTGTGGAAGCTGTAGGATAAAGAGTTTTCAAGATATATCCGCTGGTTAACCTTAACGTGATACACGTTATGCCTGTTTTTATGCAATTATAGAGTATTTATCAACATTTCTGCGTTTATCTGCAATTAATCTCTTGTTACAATTGATAGACAAACTAGTTTTTTAGGACTAGGAAATTTTATGGCGTAAGTTGTTTCAAGCAAAATAACACACAATAATTTTAATGACATATTTTCTCAGTGGCCCACAAAATCCAGTTAGACTTTGGTCTTAAATATCGCGTACATTATACCTGCATGGATCAGCACGGACCTGCACATCACTGACCTGTAAAGCCTGTTCATGAAGGTTCGTGTTATTTAATGGAGCATCGTACACTATACCAGTACCAGCAGGTCGTGTCGGTGGCCTGGAATTTCTATGCTTGACCGCGTTAGTTCAACCTATGTTCTGTTCCCACAAAAATCAGGGATTGGTTTCAAACTCTTACAAATATTCGACCAGTTAAGTTGTGAATATGTCGCTGAATTGTCAAACACCGTCGCTTACCAACAACCTCTGTTTTGTTGCTAGTACATGTAGACGTAAAGTGCGCGATTTTTAACAAAAATATTGTTAAATATATTCGACAACGATTGCTGATAAGAGTTTTATAAAAAAATTTACCGTTTCCTTTCTCATTTTAAATTGGGATAAAAATTATTATTCATAATTAAATTTTTGTAAAAAAAATGTAATATGTACTGTACTGCATAATTCTCTTTACAATTTTCTTTTTCGAAAATATAGTATTAGATCTAAACTGCTTTCTGAGTAGCAAGTGATTAATGATAATTCTTCCTGTTAATATAAATATGTTATAATTCATAGATGATGTTTAGAACTTTTTGGTAATAAATTAGATAATTCATCGTTATACGGATAGAACAAATATTGTCGATAACATTATAGCAGAAATAGTGAACAGACCATAAATGAAAAACAGATACATGGATTTACAACCAAATTTGGTTATAACCAATATTTAATTAAAGATATAAATTATATTTCCCGACTACAGCATCTAAACGGCTCTATTTATTATAAACGTTCTGTTCCTAATATAATCCTTTCTACGGTAGTACAGATTTCGTACATTAAATTAATTCTGCTAAATTTATAGCTGTTCTCTTGGGTAAACTAAAAATAATTCTAATTGCCGTGCGATTATGTGTTTTATTTCTTGTTTTATCCACCAAATCCATAGATTTATTTGAGACAAACAGTACTTTGTCACGGAAACTGATGTACAAATATTTTCGATTAATTAAGTGGAAGAAATTATTCCTTGGATAAACATTTATACTATAGCTAAGCATCAAGCTAAATATATTTACTTTGGGGGAATTGTACTATTATCCTCCACTTATTTCATAACAAATCGAAAGGGCTTTTTCGAATTATTTGTGGTCTTTCAAATTGATTTGCTGTGGCCTAGTCGCCGTCAATTACAGAATCAATATAGATTTTCCTTAACTTTAGCTAGACATTTTTGACCTGTCCTTGTTCTCGGCCTAGGTCCTGTAGAGATGGACTCACCCGCCTTGCCGAATATATTGATTTCGGTTCCACATCTTCGAAAGCCTTGCATTCCCTGGGCATTTTACAAAATAATTAAATTCAATTTTCAAAATGGGGCAGACCTTATTCTTTGTTTTAATACTAATACTTATTATTTAATATACTTACAAACTTTTTAATTTGTTTGTCACATAATAAAATAGACAGGGTGTCTCTAGAAGGTTTGTACAAAACACTTGCACAAATTCCTGAGGTTAAAATATGAGGATTAAGTCCAATTTATCTTAGATACTTTCCGAAATACAGGGTTTCAAAGTTATTATTTTTTATAACATTTTTATTAATATGATACGAAATTTGGACATAGGTTTTTTTTCAGGTTCCACTCTCTTTGAACTGTTACAGTCAAGTCCTGACGGACTCTCATGTGGGATTCTTGTTTGGTGAATTTGCTGGCCACTTCGTTCTTTGGATATATTCTTTGCATGCGATGTGGTCTGGCATTAGGTTAATCCGTTAACCATCTTGAACAAAATGCCCACTTAATTTAGTTACATTTTCTTTTCATCTATCGTATTTATTGCGCGTCCATTTTCGAAATCTCTAAAACATTCAGCTCGATAAGATGAATCATTTAAAAGCATGCCATTCGATTCTGCAGAGGAATGACAATGACTTGGCTTTCTTTGTAATATTTAGCCTTGTACTTCTGGATATTTTATTTTTTGTTTCTACGTTTTCTTTTTTTCCGATATACACTGGTGAAATAAAAACTACTGTTGTCAAGTTGGCTTTGGCATTTCACACATCTTGAGTTACTCGAGATACTGATTAAATCTTTTTTAGAGCATTTCTTAGCGTGAAGTCTGGTTCATGTTTCTCGAAATTTTATGGGTTTACACCTTTTCTGTGTTTTTAGGTAGACGTAGTGCAGATGTCCTTGGTTTTTGAATATGTATTTTTCATTAAATTGTTCAGTTGCTAACGTTTAGGGGAACTTGGTTTTTGCTTATTTATTTTACTTGGCGCAAAAGTTCAAATTTTTGGTTTCACTATTCTCAACAGATTCCTTTGGTTGTTGCAATAAAAACCCATAGTCCAGTGAGACGTTAAGATTAAAAAGTGATATGCATAGTTGCAGCCTTACTCCAACCATCGCCCAGATTTTGTTCTAGATCGACATTTCCTTTGCGAACGTTGAAAAAAAAATAATTGCAGCTATAGTTTTCGAACCTTGTCTGAAAATTATGTTAATGTCAAGGACTACTGAACACTTACTGCACTTCGCCATTCACGCGCATTGACTAAACTACGCACTGCATCCTCCTCACAATGCATTGATGCACATACAAAATACGAACAAGTTCAGTCCGTTCTGAAATTGATTCAGAAACAGACCTGTCTCTATTGCAGCTTGCTTACAGTTCATGCATTCAATATATCATGCACTTTATTTTGTCTTTGTCAAATTTTTGCTGGTATTTCTGAATTAGGCATCCTGTATTAAAGAAGTGACTTTTTGTGAGATAGTTATTTCGTTGTCAACTATTTACGTAGTCCAAAACTGTGTGATACTATACGTGTTTTGAAACAAATCAACCCATAACTCTCGGTAATGTGGCGCTCAGTGTTGACAATAATTGCCTAGGCACGACATCGCAGAGTGTTGAACGAGCAACATATCTGCGTTACCACATCATGGCTAAATGTTTGTGTTCTTTCATGTACATATTATCCAATAATACGTATATGTACGAAACCAATAAAATCCAATAAAATAAAGGAGCATGCTGAATTTTCTTACAACTGATTTTTACAAGTACATACCTATTAGTCATGCAGAATGTTTTGGTATGTACAAGTTTCACAATTCCAAACGTGAATTTTCATAAAATAAATAAAGCAGAGATATTTATCTGTTTGAATTTGTATTTTAAAATTTACAATGAAAACGGCATTTTGTCAAATAAAAAGATCAGAACACTAAACAACGCCCGAATATACAAAATATAACTCCAAATACACACACACACATAAAGATAGAAAGCTATTTTTTCGACAAGAACAATTTCAAAGCGATTGCAAAATGCAGATATTCCGGCAAGGTCTGGAGCACGTCTGGACATATAACTATTATGAAAAACTAGGCGGTACGGCATACATTCAGTAGACAATGTTTATTCTAACTTTGGGATTGTGATTGTACTGTTGGTTGCATATTTAGATTTTATTCAACTTCATCAAGATACAGAATAGTTGAAAGTAGATTTCAATACAAATACGTCAGCAGATTAAAACTAGTTAATAAATTAGTTTTAAAGAGTGCCATTATTATGGCAATAGGTAGTACGTAGTCAAGCTTATTTATGATGCGAAAATTTGGCAACGAATAACGAGTTGGTTTCGGAGCTGTATGAAGTGACCAGTGACAACTTGAAAAGGAGTTTAAATAATTATCTGAAAATATTTCTTTTCAACGTAAATATGCATTTAATATTTTTTAATATTCTATTAATTTCTCCCTGCTCTTAAAATTAATTAATGAATCACCCTGTATACATAAATATAATATTTGGTTAAATTTAACATACAGGCACCTTTTTTGTTTAATTTGAATATAAACATTTTTAGTTTATAGATAGGAGCACCAAATAATACGTAAAAATCAAATGTCAATCTAAACCGCTCTTGAAGTGCAAAATCGGAAACGGCTACGATAAGGAAATAGTTCACAATCGTTCATGTGTAATAAAAACAATTTGCAAACTATCAGGAATTTACTGCAGAAACAAACGTATTAAGGCATCTATAGATTTGCGAGCTGAGTGGCTCATGAGATACTCAGCTTATAATGGACTGAGTTTATTACATCGAGCGGCTCATGAGTTGATCAAATGCTCCATGAGCCTGCTCATGGAACTAGTGTTGCCAGTGTGGCTGGGTTTCGAGCGTAATTTGAGCGACTCATGAGACTCGATGTGATAAATTCCGTACACACTTGCGAGCTGAACAGTTCATGAGCCTCTCAGCTTCATGTGATCCAGCTAGAATCTTTTTTAGAGAGCCCAAAGATTCAATCCGATCAATGCCGGCTTTAGTTGAGCAGCTTTAAAGGTTTAATGTGTACTTCTTTGTTCTATAATATCCCAGAATACTCATCAAATAACAACAATAAAAGAACAAGAGGCACTATCTCCTGTATACTGTAGAACCACTATGTTACTAAGTGTAATTTTAAATACAAAAGTTTTACGATCTAAAGAGTGCTTTTGAGAAAGAGATGAAGGTAACTTAATTAGATTTTATAACGTCTCATTACTGAGGTAATAAAAAGTTGCTTGAAGGAGCGAATAATCTATGACGCCATTTTCCACAATTGAAAATTATTAGTGGTAAATTTTTATTACTTACTTCGTAGGTAAGGCAACGAGAAATTGAATAGCTATCATTAAAATATGCCTCATGCAAAGACACGTATTCGTACATTAGTTAAAATATTTTAAAGCGCAATAATTCTTTTGAAATGGTCTATATATTATCTTATACTCGAGTTTCAAAATAGTAGTAGTGATTCATTTACAGTACTTGCGTGAGTACAGGAAATGAAGGTTACAGGGGACGAGATTCATACTTTACAAAGACCCGTAGAATGGTTTTGCGCACTCTGGGAATATCACACATAATTCACTGCATTATTTACATACAGCATGCGCCAAAAGTTTGGAATAAATTCAATAAAAACGAAACAATTATTTTTTGGGAAAAATCCTCGAACAGGTCGATTTTTAATTTAAAAAATACATATTTTAGCGTAAAATGCGATTTTCAAATGTCATTTGTTTTCGAGTAATGACGTCATCGATTTTTTTTTAAATGGCCATACCATATTTTTTTCCTTGATTCTGAAAGATCGTTTAATTCTCTATCAGACAGTACTAAAATTTTGCCCTCTAACATAGGAACGTTTTCGAGTAAATGACGATTGAATGTTAGAAAACGTAAATTTTATCCATAAAAAAGTAACAATTCTGAGGTATGTAAAATAAAATACAATTGATTAAATTTTATACTTAAATTAAATGTTCGAATTGCCATCCACCAACTTCTTGATAATGCGCAAGTCTGTGAAGAAATTCTTCTTGCACATTATGAATGAATTCTGGGGTAACTCTGCGTATTTCGTCCCAAATGCGATTTTGAAGTTCTTCTAAATTACGTGGTTTATTAATGTACACTTTTGACTTCAAGTATCCCCATAAAAATAGTCAAGAGGTGTAAGATCTGGCGATCTTGCAGGCCATTCTATCGGTCCGCGTCTGCCGATCCACCTCCCAGGAAAACAGTTGTCCAAAAAATCTCGTACAGGGCGCGCATAGTGCGGAGGTGCACCGTCTTGCTGAAACCAAATGGTATCGTCAGGAATGTCAGGGTCATTATCGTTAGGAAAAATTACTGCAAGGGCTGGAACAAGGTCATTTTCTAGAAACTCTAAATATCTTTGTCCTGTAAGGGTTCCTTCAAAGAAGTAAGGCCCTACTATTCTGTCGTCAACTATTCCAGCCCACACATTTAATTTCTGAGGGTGTTGGGTATGTACCTCTGCCATCCAATGAGGATTTTCCCGACCTCAATATCTGCAAGTTTGACGGTTTACTGTACCATTCAGACAAAATGTGGCCTCATCTGAAAAAAGTATTTGCCGGTGTAAATTTCTATTTCCTTGACATAAATCCAGTAGAATTTCGCAAAAGTGTAAGCGGCGATCGGGATCATCTTCATTGAGTTCACAAGTTGAATTTTGTAGGGATGATATTTTTCCTTCCTCAAGATACGTAGCATTGTGCTCTGACTAGTGTCATTGTTTAATGCAGCCAATCGTGAAGAATTATGAGGATTATCCACCATACTTATCAAAATGTTCTGTTTCTGATTTTTATTAATGCTTGGACGTCCAGGTTTTGGAATATTTACAACATTGCCAGTTTCTCTAAATTTAGACTCTATCTTACTGACTGTTGATTGGCTGATAGGGCGATTTGGATATTTTTCATTAAATAAATCGCAAACTTCCTGTTGAGTTCTAGTCATATTCCCGCATCCGATAAGAATTAAAATTTCAATTCTTTGAGTAGCAGTTAAATGTGCCATAATACTTTAAATTGAATAATAATTTATATGTCGCTTACCATACTTATTAGAAAGTCGATGTGACAATGACACTTTGCAAAGAATTTCACCTACGTGATCCATAAAAGAACTATGGAATTCGAAAAACTAAACTTGATAACGTTTTTGCTTTATTTTAATTGATTTACGTTTTCTAACATTCAATCGTCATTTACTTGAAAACTTTCCTATGTAGAGGGCAAAATTTTAGTACTGTCTGATAGAGAATTAAACGATCTTTCAGAATCAAGGAAAAAAAATATGGTGTTGCCATTTAAAAAAAATCGATGACGTCATTACTCGAAAACAAATGACATTTGAAAATCGCATTTTACGCTAAAATATGTATATTTTAAATTAAAAATCGACCTGTTCGAGGATTTATCCCAAAAAATAATTGTTTCGTTTTTATTGAATTTATTCCATACTTTTGGCGCATACTGTATACACTATACACTACGGGTTAATAGCACTGTCATTATAATGGTCACACATTGACGCTTATCATCGGCTATGATAGGGTGCATTATCGACTACAATAACAGCAGAAGATTTTATATGTGGTAAAACAATACCACACTTTTGTCATCGTATGGCCTTCATTTATATCCATGTTTCGTCAGTTTAATATATTCTTCGATTCATATTTCGACTTAATATTTATCTAGTTTTTTCGCCGCATCATTATTTTATCTCTTTCTAATTATTTAAAAAAAAAATCATCTAATACATTTTTGTAAACTTCAGAAACTAAAGTCTCAAGTTTATGTGAATATGTTAAGGATGGCCCTGTATTTACATTACTTATTACATTAAAAAAAAACCGCTTGAGAAAAATACATTTTGATACTGTGATATAAAATATATTTGCTGTGAAGCAGTCAACAATTTGTGAATGGCAGGCTTCTAGCATGCTATCGAGCATAGGGAGGTTATTTTTCAAGTCATATCGTCACCTGCGATGAAACGTGGGTGCATCATTACACTCCGAACCAAAAGAAGCAAGTATCAAGTGGCGACGATCTACACGGAAAAACACTGCCGGGAAAAGCTCATATAGGTCCAAATACAAGTTGTGTCAGAAGTTAGACCATGCTACAATATTATTTGAATATACTCTGTACTATGTATGAATTTCGATTTGCCTTTACATTCTAGTAATATTGTAACAAAGTCTGACACAGACTGCCAAAAAATTAAATCCTCTATTTCTGCAGGGAAAGCTATTGGTACTATTTTTTGAGATTGTAGAGGCGTACTGCACATTGATATCCTCCCAGTAAACAAAAAATTGTCTCCGAAACATTTCTGAAACAAGCTCACTTACAGCTGAAACATTTCTTGTTTTGATGCAAACATGTTTCAGAAACATTGCAGAAACTGCAAATGTCCTACCTATAATATGTTTCAATGATATGTTTCTTCTGAAACATTGGTGAAACATTATGTATAACTTTGTTTCAGATATGAATATACTGTACTGTTTCGAATAGACTTTTTGTAATGTTTCTGAAGCAATACTACAAAATTGTCCTTGAAAGGTTTCTTCTTTAGGTAGCTCCATTTTTGGGCACAGGTGCTAGGACATGACCTCAGATACGATATTATGCAAAATAAAAATCAATAACAACAGTAATAGAAGTACTTATATTTTTTTGAGTAGACAAAGAGGTATGTAAGTATGTACTTCTATTATTGCTGTTAAGTTTGCAAAATACACAATTTCGTTTCAAGTGTCATGTCACAGCACCGGTCACCAAATATTTGTGAAGATATACTGCAAATGGTTTGAAATAAATACAAATATCAGATATGAAGTAAGTCTATATTTTCACATAAAAGTGAAAGTTTACAACAAAAAGTAAATACAATTCACATTAAGGATTAACAGCAATATATAGTTTATATCTAATATATTAACAATTTTTATATATAATTTTTAATTAAGTTTTCTGCTTCTCTCTAATATCTTAATTCGGCTTGCCGGAACCAGGATCCCACGATGATTTCAACAGTTTTGTCACTTAAGAAGTAGAACTTCTTTCTTATTCTATCGAAAACAATGTATATGACATGTATGCACAGTAGAATAACGTAGAATAACAATGAATAAATATTTGTACCAAAGTATGAAACCAATAAAACAAATTTATTTAAAAAATGAACATGAATTTAGAATGATTAGATTTAGATCTCGATATATTAGCATTTGTTTGTTGTACCTCTGAAGACGTACAAAGTCTTCTCAGATGCCTCTTCGATTTAAATAAGTTTTTACTTACGGTTTTCATGTTTACACAAAACAAATTGCTACAGCACTTTAATTATAAATTACCAATACGCTAGTAGCTAACACAATCACAAAACATCAAACGATGCCAAAGAACTTCCAGGATTCTTTCTAACCGCCAATACCAACCGCCTAAAAATATAACCTAACCACAGATTTTACGTTATTAATCAAAAGAAACGGAAACTATGACACAGTGCGTGGCAATCCACCAACGCCCTGCCATGGCAATACTCTACACTTAGCACACATTCCTTGTGCGCATGCGTGTAAAAAATAATATTAAGTAAATCACTTTCAAAACGTATTTGACATGTTTACTGGATATAAGTACATGTACTGGGTTTCTGAAACGTTTCATATGTGATGGTATGAAAAATATATGTTTCTGAAATATATCGTGAAATGTTTCAAATTTTCATTAAAATGTACTAATTGAAACGGTTCATGAATGTTACATGTTTACTGGGCTTGAATGAGCGGCACAAAGTAAACGTCTTCCTGTGTTTCCCAAAATATTTGAAAGAGCTTTATATTTAAGAATATTAAATTTTGCACAAAAAAATAATTTAATTAATAGCAATCAGTTTGGGTTTAGTAAAAGTTTGACACACAAGATGTCATTTTGTCACTCTATAACTTTACTTTGTGTGCGATGGAGAATACAGAAAGATGCGCATGTATATTATTTCATTCGACTAGAGCTTTCGATACCGTAGATCATACACATTTATTGAATAAGTTATGGTATAAGAGGTTCAGCTTAGAATTGGCTTGATAACTGCTTACAAGGTAGAACCCAAGAGATCCTCTTAAATTTATATGGCTATAAATATTTTTCACAGCCAAAACACCTTTAAACAGAAGTCTCTCAGGGGAGTATTCTGGGACCATTTTTATTCTTACTTTTTATTAATGACAGCAGGCTAATGTAAATAAATGTGTAACATTGTTGCCGATGATACTTCTGTCCTCAGTTTCGCTTAGCCACATTGCATCAAATGTTGTGGTTAGTATGCAAGTATGAGTTTTGTAAAAGCAATGATTTAGGTTGAACGGTTCTAAAACTGATTTTATCATGTTTACCACTCAAGATCTGGATTAAAGTATTTTAGTTAAGTTTGATAACAAAACCATTCAGATGGATTTAAGGTTATCTTGGTTGTACCTTATTGACGATTTATTAAATAAACTCTCGAAACAATGCTTTGTTCTTTGGCGTAACATATTCCTAGATATAAATATCTTAAAGATTTATTATTATGGTTACGTTCAATCTAGTCTGAATTATTGTATCATGTGTTGGGGTAATTATTCTCATATGAACTAACTATTTATTCTGCAGAAGATCATGCAAACAATGACTAAGTCACGTGCGCGGGATTCTTGTCGAGAGTTATTTGTAAATTTGAGAATTTTTACAGTCTACTCGCTTTATACAGGGTTAACTATGACTTAGTACAAATATTTTAAGAGGGGATAGGAAAAATTCAAAATTAACGGTGTCACCCTTCAAAAAAATTCCAAACTTATTTATAAATCGAAAAAAAATTATTTTCAAAACCTTATTAATCCCTAATTAAAGGTAGTGACAGAGCACAAAGTTGTCAAAGGTAGTGACAGAGCACCGCGTTGCCACGTGTAACTATTTACGGCGCTTTTAAAGAAAGTTGTATTTTCAAAATACTAGATTATTTAATGAGAAACACGATATGGTAGCACTGAGAGTAAAACCTACCTTACTGATACTTCCAGGACTGATATTTGGAGATTTTAAGAAAGTTGATTTATTTTCTGTTTTCTAACTTGCTTACATTATAACTTGTCGTTGTAAAAATTGTTGTACTTGCTGGGAACCTCTTGATTTCCCTCGACCATTTCATAAATAAAAAAATACTTTTTTCCTGTAGGTATATCTATTATTGTAGTTAAAAAATGCTTTATTTTTATGTTACTAAGTAAAAAAGAAGTTACAAGGAATTTTAAAAAGTATGAAATTGGTTCTTTTTTATTTTCAAGTTAGGTACATACGTATTGAAAACTCCAGCACGTATAAAATAACATTCGTGGACGTTGTACAATTCGTACAAATGTACGAGGATTTGGCATATTCTGTCTACATATTTGGAAAATGTCTTTGATATTCTGCTGCTGCACGATATGCACTTTCGTCGCACTTCCCATAAATTAGTACCATACTCTTAATTTCCGCGATTACACAAATTTGAATGTGCGAAAAGCAAATACTGAAAACTAATATCAAAATTTTTGCGATATTTGACGGATCTTCCGATGTTGGCACCATCTGTAGGTTATTAGCGCAAAGTGCTGTTTGACATTTGGAGAGTATTAGAAACAATGCAACCAACAACACATCATAGGTTTATATCGACTGACAATTCTATGTGCGTGTAACTTCGTGTCACGGAGGAAGTGTCAAAACAATACTAGGATGAAGATAACCCACGATTGTACACAAAAGAATGGAATATTGATTATATTGATTGCCATAAGAATATTTATCTGAAGAATATTAGATTCTCGGTGGTGGCGGACCGAAGACTGATCGGTTGTGTTGACATTGTAATTTTAGTTTTCCGTTTTTAGCGACAGTTTCACTTTTAAACGTTTTATTTATTAAATAATGGATAGTTGGATTATTTGGGACATGTGTAGTTTTCTACAGTTTTCTTTAAACGTACGTGGACATATTTTCTAGAGAAAAACTGTCACGGGTGTATTCGAAGTTTTCTGTTAGTATTTCTTTCAATCAATTTTCTTAAAATAAATGGGCAATTTATTAACTCTACGCGAAGTGTGTATTTTGTGGCGAGTAATTTAGACGGACCTATAATGAGAGAAAATGAAGTTTTGGCAGTTTGGAACGAAGGAACGAAAAACGAATGCAAAATACTGTAGGTAAACGGATTAACTGTTATCTATCAGGTACTTAGGTATTATTATTAATAAAAATGTTTACCATTTTAGAGACTTAAATTGTTTTAATATTCCTCAACATCGACTGGTTTTATCGGCTAATGGTCCTTTTATTATGTCCATTAAATTGTATATTAAGTTGCCGGTACGCATTAAGCAATTGAATATTACTTTTCGTAATCAAGTTAAGAGCATCCTAGTAGAAAATGTCTTTTATAGTATTGAGGAGTATATGAACTTTGATTTTCATATGTCTGGTTTGTAAATTAAGTTTATGTGTTGTGTATGTTCGTCTTTCATGAGTTTGTTTGTACTTATACTTTTATTCATTATATTTTACCTTACTTATTTGTTTTTTATGATGAGAATGTTTAAGAGATTATATTATTATAAAAGTAAGTTAATGATTGGACAATTTGCAATACAAGGTCTTATGAAATAAAGTTATTATTATTATTAACGTTGCGTACTACTATCGGTTCCATGGCACGCAAAACTTACCTTTTGGAAAAAAGTCTTCAAGACAATGCTTGGCCATATACAGCTGCTCGAAAAACTGAAAAATTAATTGGCAAACACTCGAATATCCGTCTTGTAGCTCAGATTTGTCACAATGTGATTGTTACATGTTTAGACCACTCAAGGCAGAACCGGAAGTAAATACGCCGTTTTGATGACGATCAAGGTGTGGAAGCGTTTGTGCGCAATTGGTTACAGAGACGACCAACTTAATTTTTCGATTTTCAAATCCATTGAGAAAAATGTATTAATAAGAGTGGAGAATATGCATTACAATTTTCTTTTACTCTGATAATAAATTTCGATTTATATTTCAACCACCTTCGTAACTTCCCCTACCGTGGTTCGTGAAACACATAAAACTAATAAAAGGTTATAGCTTCCCCTAAACAATTCACTTGTGTCAATGCTAAAAGTGATAATATAATATTTTTCCTGATCTCAACCAATGATATCGATTAGTGCAAAGTTTTTACCAATGAAGTTTAATATTTTTCTATTTAAGTTTTAATAGTTTCATTTTATTTTTTTCTGTTAAACTGGATTTTCTGCAGGGAGAGTCCAAGCAACTTGTGTCTCCAATGGTTGCAAAAAAAAACTGTTGAAAGAAAAATCGCACAGGATTTTTTTCTTCGATATGGTTGGAGTAGATGGAGCATCTCTAGTACACACAATTAATTGTTGCATTGATAATAATTATTGTTAATTTTATGTAGTTTGCAAATTTTGCTTGATATATATTACATCTTTGTATATTTTTTATTGGCTAATTATTTATTTATAGGAATTAACATTAAACCACAGAAAATATCTACTTGGAACAAATACCATAACATCGTTAAAGGAAAATAATATATAATACTGATATTAGATCATAACATTAAAATGTTTGTCACAAAACATAATAAATACAATGGTTGGAGAACTTTGACAGTACGAAAAACAAAAATATTTCATTATACAACTGGCAAAACACACATATGACATTTTTGTGTTGATGGCTGCATAGATAGCTAAGAAAGTGAAATTTAAATTCGTGTATGGGTCCATGAGCATCGATAAATAGGGATTTAATATACTTTAGAAAAATAAATTTTTTCTGCTTTATTAATAAATTTGGAAATTTTTTGAAGAACGAGTCCGTTAATTTTTATTTTTGTCTATCTTCTCTTAAAATATTTGTATTTAGTCACAGTTAACCCTGTATTACAGCCACACGTGTTAATAAGAAAATTAATAAATAATCGGTATATTGATCGCTATAAAATTATAATTTTGCTTCCCTTAAACATGGAATGCTCCTAGAAAAGGATTGAAAACTCCAAAATCATTAGTAAATCGAATGCGAGTTTGCTCGACATATCTTATATATTATGTACCTACTGCGTTAATTACAATCCACTTATTTATTTTTGTTAGGCGTAAATACCATACTAACTTAATTTTGTTTTGATTACTATTTTATTTGTATTAAATGTTTCATTATTTATTTCGCTGATACTATTTATCGTATCGTATTTTCATTCACCATAAAATAATTTCAATTTTCTAAGGCTAAATTAGTAAAAAAATGTAGAAAACTGTTACTGAGAAATTAAATTTAATCGAAAACGTCACCATTGATTGAATTTTCTTGAAGACATTCAACATTCAGTATTAATTGTATGCGATATGTATAGGTGCAACTAGAAATTGCATCAAACCTGTTTCATTTATTCATAGGTGGTTTTGGATGGAACTGTAAATAGAAATATAATATTTGATTTATTCAGCACCCCCTGGAATTTGTACATGTAATTGGAATTTACCTGAATAAAACGTCATTAATTATTACCTACTACTACTAGTACTACAAGATATGTTATTGAGTTCAAAACCTGATATATATTTTTTCTCTATGCAATAAAATGACAGGTGAGCTTACTGCTAATATGTATTTTATATTTAAAAAAACTAATAAGTAAAATATAACATACTTATAATTTAGAAGAATCAAGCAGAATCAAGCAATGCCTCGCTTTTTGCTTTTAAATATTTGAATATAAAACAAAAATTTTAAGTTAAGGTTGGTAATTACAATGAAACTTAAAGGTACTGGACCACACACATGCAATCTCCCCATGCACCATGTATTTATTCTTCTTCTAATCCTTTATATAACATTTTTAACAAAACATAGGTGTAAATTTGGTTAGTTTTTAGTCTAGCTGGCTAATATATAAAGTAACCCACAAGCTTGATTAATTTACTTGTAATACTTGTAATTTGGTCTAGTTGGAATGAAAACAATAATTTTGGTAACACAAAATAGCCAGTTATTTGGATAGCATATAAACTTGCTAGTCTTGCCACTTATTTCTCTAATTTTATAAATATGAGTTGACAACAAAATTTCTGTTCTGTTTTATTAACTGCAAAAAACAGTTTAACAAAATACAAACAGTACCTATTTTTATAGAAACATTTGTTAAGTACAGATAATCATAAAGAAGTAATGTACAATATTAGGAAAAGAACAAAAAAATACCTACTTGTTTAATTATTGATAGATAATACTTTTATAGTACTTAACTTTTATCATATATCTTTGAGAGTTCTCAGCCTTCTTAGCTATCTTATGATATATATTTTGTATTGCTTCGTAAAATTTTTGTCTATTATCCATTTTTACACGCATTTAATCAATTTACGTTACTGACTTCCTAATCATATTTATGAATATAAATAGGGAAAATATAAATAGTTGGCTAGTTTATATACTACCAAAGAATTGTCTATTTTGTGTTACCAGAATGATTGTAATTATTATTTTCATTCTAGCTAGAAATTAGCCAAGCGAGTGGGTTAGTTTATAATGCATCCGCTAATATTGTGGAATATGCGTTGTCTATCAAAATAATCAAAAGTTCAGTTAGTTTGTACACTAATCAGTTAGCTTACACTTAATAATATATACATATTACAAGATCTTGCCGGTTCCTGTATTAGGCACTGATGTACTGTGTACATAATCCCAGTGTTGAAACAGGTCTAGTCTAGTCGTTAACGGTTCACTTGTCACTTTTTGAACTTTGCGGTTTTATCCAATGGCGGTGTTCAAATTTGTGGACTTACGTAAAATTGTCGGTTCGTGGTTTGTATCGGTTGACGGGACAGAAGATCGACTACCAGGTTCAGAGTTCCTTTACGGTACTTGATTTCGAAGTCATATTACTGTAGAAATATGCTCCATCTGGCTAGGAGGGCAGCAGGACTATTGATAGAATGCAGCCACCGCAAAGATTAATGGTCGGTCAGGACGTGAAGTAATAGCCTTACGGTCGGAGATACGGTCTTATTTTTTCTATACCCTACACGATATCCAAACATTCTCGTTTTGTTATGGAGGAATTCCTCTCGGCAGGCGCTAGCATGTAGTTAGCATAAATGCTAACTCGGTCGTGTCCGTTAATGTTCTGTGTTAAAGCTGCTCCAAGTCTGAGAGATCTGAGGTATCGGCCTGGAGGGTAAACGGTTTGTTAAAATCGAGAGAAGTCAAGATCGGAGCTTAGATCAGGCAGGTCTTCAAGTAGTTAAAAACGTCTTCTTGCTCCTCAGTCCACTTGAAACGGTGCGTTTTCAGGAGTAATTGGATTAACGGAGTCAGGATTTTGGAGAATGCTGGTACAAAGCGTTCGTACCAGGAAGCTATTCCCAGGAAACGGCAAACGTCTTTGATGTTTCGTTGCGTAGGGAATTTCTGGATGGGTTCCACCTTACCGATATCCGTTTTTATTCCCTCCGTGGTGAAGATATGTCTTAGGTATTATTAATGAGCCTACAAAAACTGACATTTTTCCGGATATAACTACAAGTTGGCTAGTCCCCTAGCAAGGTAATGCCATCCAGATAAGCAAAAGCGTGTAGATCCAATTCTAGTACAATGATTCTGTCTAGAAGTTGCTGGAAGATTTGAAATGAAATTAAGTCTACAAGTCAGCACTCAACTAAAACAGCCCTCGGCCAGGGAGGATGAACACGGTGATCGGTTTGTTTTCGATCTAGAGGGAATCTGCCAGTATTCTTGTTTTAAGTCAATACCGGAGATGTAGCGAGCTTTGCGTAGTTTGTCCAATATCGCGTTGATATAGAGCAGCGGATACGTATTCTTTTCGATCATCTCATTAACTTTTCGAAAATCGATACAAAGTCTGGGTTTTCCATCCCTCTTGTGGACTATGATTACAGGTGAACTCCATGGACTGTTGGACGGTTCTATGATTCCATTCTGCAGCAGATATGGTGTTGTGTTAGGCTGGTGACACTGTGCAAATCCATGGAGCTGCGTAATTCAGTATTCAAAAGGGATTTTTGCTGTTCTTCCTCCGTCGGTGGTACAGTTGCGGAAAAGACTCTCATAGGATCCGAATTATGTGTCGACGAAACGACTTGACTATTCAGGAGAACCGTAGCTTGCTAACCGATTATGTACTACCACAGTACAGAACGCATTTAGTAGTGAGAGGCGTTACTAGCTTAAATAATAGAACCCCATCCTATTGAAACTATCCTGGATTATATGTCAGCTTACTCGTGTCTATGCTAGCTTACTAGTACTATCTTAACTTGAAAAATTAACTTCATGTACACCGGGAATAAAAGATTATTTACATTGGAATAGTTACTCTACATTTTGATATAGTAACCGTGTGCACGTTTTCAGTAACCTGAAAGTTTTTTTTTTAAATGTGACAATGGACAGTCGAAATTATCTTGGTAGTTTTGAAATCCAATCTCCTTTCAAACGATATGTGTTTAGTTTAGCAGAGTGAATTAAGAACCCTATAGAGTAAAGCTAAATTGTGGAAGTGCAGGTGACATACTATAGTGATAGATAGCTATTCCACAAGTGCTATTTATCTGTCCTATCCTGGACTATCGGTAATAATCTACCGTTACTAGTATAACGTATTAACATTTGGCTAGTGACGAGATATTACGCACTCTACCAGTGTACTCTATTACTAATTATATCAATGTAAACCTTGGTTAACTGTTTTCAACTTCGTGAGTGATTTTAAGCGATAAAAATAATCACACAGGTATATTGGTAACCAAATTCCTTTATCGAACCACTTATTTGGAAAAAGAGTACTCGTATAGCAATTTTGACATTGTAATATCAGAAACGTAGTATTTGCAGACAGTCATAGACACATTTTCTTACTTAGCCCAAAAATATCTTTCTAAATTGTCTACATATAATTAAGATTCATCCTGTATAAAGAGTTTAAGTAATGAATGAGTGGCGTGAGTATTTTTCCAAAAATTATTTAGGTAACACTTGCAACAGACACGCCCGTGGCGGTCCAATGAAAAAATCATTTTAATGCTAATTTGCGTGTTTTATTTTCTTTTGATGTAGGGGTTTGTTTATAAACATTAAGTATATATTTTAATTGTATATTTAATTAATATTTTACAATGTAGCGAACATTTTCATATCGATATAACATAAACTTTCCCACCGATTGTGACAGAATAATTATTATGGTAAATGCATTAATTTTACAACGCATCATAAAATATTGATTCAGCAGGCCCACACTGATAAAAACTCAATTTATTGGTCTAGAGATAAATGGCCAATTTATCTATCGTATCTGAAAACAAATGATTGGATTAAATATGAATCGGCAATATAGATCTGGAGGATTTGAGTGTTGAGGCGCAAATGTCAATGATGCGAGCCAGTTTGCGCGATATTGAAATGATTACTGCGGATTCCAATCGGCAGGACGCGTCGGTCTGTTAAATCGCTCCCCTATTAAATTGGGAGCTGGACATAACGTTATCCTATCGTGAAAAATATCTGGGTGAAATCATTTACAGTGGATCACAAATGAAATTCTATTTTAATCTTAGTCATACCGGGTATTTATAAAGTAGCCAAAATGATACCCATTAAAAATAATGATAAATGAGATTTAGCAAAATTTATCTCTGCCAATATTGCTTTGTTTAGCTATTAGATGGCCAATGTTGGAAAGAATATTTAGTTTTTTTTCTAAATATCTAAAAAAATAAAAAGTGTTTATTGCATGCGACATGAAATTGTCCAACGTGGTCGTTAGGCCGAGTAGGACAACACGTTGAGTGCAATAAACACTTTTTGTACGAGTTGCATACAATATTTTTTCTACGTTCATGTAAAAACCAAAAAATGTTGTTTTAGATGACACTAAGTCTAGGAAAATATGTCATGATGACAAAACGCTGTAGTAGAATGCCAGATGAATGCAATAAACATGCACTAGTGCAATAAAGAACCACTTTTTCCACTAAATATAGTTTTATTTTTTGCATGCACGTAGAAAAAGGTAATTAAGATAATATAAATCAATTTTCGTACAATCATTAAATTATATTACCTTAAATATCTTAACAATACAGAAAAAAATCTAGAAAAGTTTATAATAAATGGTATACAGGTTATCAGAGCTTTGATTGCCATAATTTGAACAGGTGATAGTATGCATAAAAATAAACAAAAAAAATCCTATATAACATGGGCCATAATTTCAACCGTTTTCGAGAAAAAATAATTTATTTCATAATCAATAAAATTGAATGAAGTTGAATTCGCGCAATTTAACAATAGCGAGGCTGAATCGCATTTGTGTACTTGATTAAGAAAAAACAATTCTTTTACTATAAGTAAATAACAGGTAGCAAACATTGTATTTTATATTTTATGCATTCTATGCAAAAAATACACAGCGATTCCTAAATTAATTGATTTTTTGCACACCAAACCTGATATTTTGATAATTTTTTTCTAGAAAACGGTTGGGTTTAGGATTCATGTTAGGAAGGACTATTTATTTTGATTTTAACACCTTGGTGGGTAAATACTGTAGCTGTAATTCAACACTGCTCGATGCTTTAGTCAGCAGAGTAGTTTCACATAATACTATTAATACCTAATAAAAAATGTATAAAAAAAATCAAGTGTATTCAATTTCTATAATTTCTATAGAAACTATAAAACTGTCAATTGACATCTAAAAATCTACAATTTCAGCAGCTTGAACACCATTGGTTAATGCAAAAGCGGAAGGACACAACTACTCTACTAATATTGAATTACACCTGAAAAACCTATAACAAACGTCCACAGTTAGCAGGCAGCTAAGACATATACTGGTTTCGAACTTGTCAGCTCTCTTCAGTACACCGCAGGTGGTGCAATGCAATATTTTTAACTTTCGAAGCACTTAATTGATGAATTAAAACAAAATTGGGTTGTTTGATATGAGAGATTCAGATTTCATCATAATTTTGTTATATATTGTAGAGGGCGCCATTTATGCCTCCTCTTTGAACTTTTATAGTTCACATTTTTTTTTATACACACTATATATATTTTCTAATAGCAACCTCTCTTTTTACACCACTTTCGCATAAAAAAGTAGGTATCTCTTTCATGTCGTTAGGAATTGCCGAGATATTTGTATTTAAAAGACTAAATGTGATTTAAACTGCAGATGCACTTTATCAAAGTAGGTAGTAACGCAAATAAAAACAGAAATAATTTTCAAAACTAGTCTAAGTTAAACTAGTCGTTTAATTAGTGTCAGAATTTAGATTACTGGTAAAATTTTCTACAGAGTTTCTCATTCGTAGTACCTCGTCGCAACATTTTTTTTAATATTGCTTACATTTAATATTACTCTATATGCGATTAATTATGGGACATCGATATATACGGTAGATATTTTTGCTTAAATGTCTTTTAAAACATTCAGGTAACATTTTTAGAATACTGTACCTAATTCAAAGCAGAATTTCGAAGTTTAATTTTTCTAAAAAAAAATTAATTTTAAGGTCGGTTTGCAATAGTTTTGATCTTTCAGTATTTTCTTCTTTCAACATCGGACAATAATTGAAGTTTATAAATTGCATATTCTTCATGAGATACCGGATACATACAATATGATAAAAGTTAGGTGTCTAAAAATTCATCAGTCTGGGCAGTGGTTTGAGAAAATTTTTAAATTCAAGGTTTATTCATTACGATTTTGTTGAAATTTTATGTGCTGGTTTACGAGACGTAGATATTGGATCATGTATCAAAATAGTGTCTTAAAGTTTATGTTTTATCCATCCATTTTGCTTATATTTCGTTCACATAACTGTACGTGTTGTTCCATAATATCCCCTATCTTTCTTACAGTTTGCAGCGGTAGTTTATCCTGCAGGGCGTGACTAGCTAGCAGGAGATATTGCCGTAATACCGCGACCGGACTCCCCAATATGATTTTCTAATTTATCGACAAGGATGTGAACTAAAGCGAGAATATCCTATCACATACAGCCGCTCTGCCGCAGCACTTTTCAACTTCAGCATCCAACTTCCAACTTTCCCGTGGAGAGATATTTTCAATATAATAGCAAAAGAAATGACATACTTTTTAGGATGCTGGAAGTGAAAACTATTATTAAATTGTGTGGAATATTTAGGTATTAGTTTCGTTTCTATACAGGTGTAAGACTGCAATATTTCGTGGAGATGTTTAACTAATAAAGAATGATGCCTTTGAACCATAGACGTGCCTAAGGAAAATCTGGGGCAGGGTTATTAGATCCCTCTTTTCTTCTTTTTCTTTAGTTTTATTGGGTTTTTGCCACACTTCTGAAAAATAATAAAAATTAATTAAATAAGCCCTTGCGCCAAACGGAACAGTCAAGGGTTATTTTTGAAACTAAGTTTGCCTAACCAAAAAATCTCACACTGAAAAAAGCAGATAAGTAAAAAATAACAAAATTCATATCACTATCGCGCAGTTCCGTAATATTGATGTTTCGAAAAACTCTCTGTTTTCGTTTTCAAAATAGTAGTAAAATATTAAACGTTTGTCAAAAAAAATAAATAAATAAATAAATAATAAAAAAAACAAATTTTAAACTGTCAAACTTGACAAACGTTTAATATTTTACTACTATTTTGAAAACGAAAACAGAGTTTTTCGAAACGTCAATATTACGGAAGTGCCCGATAGTGATGTGGTTTTTGTTATTTTTTACTTATCTGCTTTTTTCAGTGTGAGATTTTTTGGTTAGGCAAACTTAGTTTCAAAAATAACCCTTGGCTGTTCCGTTTGGCGCAAGGGCTTATTTAATTAATTTTTATTATTTTTCAGAAGTGTGGCAAAAACCCAATAAAACTAAAGAAAAACTAAGATTATGCCACAAATAAATAGCTTCAGACAATACCTCTTTTCTTCGTTTGCTGATTTTAAATCAGTCATACTAAAAGTGTGCTGCCATGAGAAAAAAAGGGTATGCAGAACTTTAACTTTGATAAAGAAGAGCTTAAATATTTTATATCTGGTCATGTCGACAAGTTGACTTTACATGCAAAAGTGTTCATTACCTAACTAGAAAAATAAATTATAAATTGCTATAAAATAAATTTTATTGGATACTTATAGAATCCAAAAGGGCCCACTTTTATAAAACACTGGTAATGTAACAGTTCTATAAAAAATACAATACTTTTAAAATAATTTTATACAGCAACTATAAAAACGTTTTATATTCTGTATTTTCTTAGTGAAGAATATTAAAACCAAATCATTTTAAGATTGCATCTGCATTAAGGTGTATAATGCAGATTCATTATTATTTATGCTTATATTTAAAAATGAGGTAGCCTAAACTCAATGGCGATCATTTGTGTAGATGGTAGATAGGTAGATAATACTTACAATATTATCATTTCAACAATCAGATGTTTTAATTTTATTGCGCCGCAAATTTTATTGATAAACTATAGATGTTTGTATCAAAAAAATGCGCTTTAGTCTATTAAATCACATTTACTTTAAAATTATGAAAAATAAATTAAAAAATATTAAAATTATGCTTTCTTTAAGTTATATTATCATTGTATAGTTATATTTAATAATCTTGTTTATAAAATAGTCTTTCAAAAATAGTCAAATCATGTTTTAGATATAATTTTAAGATTTTCAACTAATTTTATATAACAGTCGCTGATCCAACAAATATTCATTTAAACATGACCACTTATAATAAAACGATTTTATTCCACATATACTAAAACTAAGGTTAGGTTTAGAATTTGACTACGTGGAATATACAATAATTTTGTTTTCTCAAGCCACAATTTTGTTTTACAACATATTTATAAAACGGAATATTTTTATAGATTAAACACAACTATAAAACTTTTTTTATAAATATGCGCATTTCGAGGCTAAAAAATAATTTTATTAATTTCTTTTATAGATTAAACACAACTATAAAACTTTTTAATAAATAAGTGCATTTCGAGGCTAAAAAATAATTTTATTAATTTCCTTATGCAGGGTGTTCCGAAATTAATGGGACACAGAGCAAGAGTAGATTCCTTATATCAAAATAATGCGATTAAGCCAAATTTACCTTGGTCCATTTGTGGCTAATAAAAAAGTTACAGGGCGTTAAAGTCTTCAGAAACAAAATTATCACAATTATTTGCTCTATAAAATCAAATTGTTCATTAAACAACGTTATTTGATAGTTATAAAATAATTCGCTTCTTTTAAAGTTCCATTTTGCTAGTTGGGTAAGGACCGTTCTCTCTGAGTCGAAACTCATGCATTTTACTGAAATGTTAGGTTTTCTAAAAAAATATAATGCAATGCAGCTCCATACACATTTTACACGTCCGTAAGAAAAAAAAGTTGATATCAAGTAAGACAGAAAATAATATAGTGCCATTAAAAAGAACAAAATTGGTTGCTATAGCTACGAAATGACATTCAAGCTATGATTCGATATAATTTAATTTCAACCTTTTAACCAACTACCCCTGTATATTTCTATAAACAATTTTTCTCTTTTACTTTCTCGTTATTGAATTTACTCTCTAATATAATTTCGAATTTAGAAGTTTTGATTTCTAGTTGTTATTCAATTCACACAACTGTCATATGAATGTAAATGATTTCAATCTGACATTTTATCACTTGATCTGACAATAAACTAATTGACATATCCTTTCAAATACAAAATTATTTATCTATTTTAATTTATTACAATATGTCTGATGGCGCTGCTGACGACTAACCGTGATTGTTTGTTTTAGATTTTTCAGGGGAATTTAATGCTGGTCGGGGCATTAGAGTAGTTTCCTGAAATTCCACTTTTGCAGACATCGACGTTATTGGAAAATGTAGAATGTAATATAAAATAATTGCTTTAATATATTTTGTTTTAAAATCCAGTATACGTATTCACCGGAATTATTAAAACAAACACTCAATTCAATAAATTCTTGCTAGCATATTGTGCTTATACTGATATTGCAACAAAGTAAAAACTTGGCAGCAGCTATTAGTACCCTAGCCGTTTAGACTGATTTATGTTCTGATGGCCAATGGCAACAGAAGATACGTAATGTGAACGAATTTGTATTTATGTGTGCTGTAGGTTTCGATATACATTATTTTCTCTTTTTTTCTCTGCAGTAAGAGAAAGAGAGAACAGAACTCATTTCCTGATGGGGTTTTCCGTATAGGTAATAATTATAATTTTATTTTTATTGTTCAACTTCTCATTTCGTTTACTCAATGTATTGGAGGGACCTGAACCACATAATAATTCTGAACTATATACGAATATACAGGGTGTCACTTAAAACTCGTCAGGCAAATTATAGGGAAATTAAAAAAGTTAGCGAATGTATGTAGAAGCCAGTTTCCAGGGATTGTTAATGGTTTCAATTTTCCATGCAGAAACTACTGTGTCGTCCCAGACGTCGGCGTCGCGGCGTCCCCATTTTTTTTTAGCACTATAAAATTTTTCTACATAAGATGAAAGTTAAATGCAACTTTGTCGAGTTTGAGACAGAGGGGAATAAGAATCCGTTAAAAATAATTCCTTAAAAAGCCGCTAATACCATTTTTCGAAAAACTGGCTCCCTTTTCGATCTTACGTGGGACGTCTATGACTAAATTAACACTACATAGTGTCAAAATAATTATTTTATAAGTACGTGCGAGTTAAAAGGGTGATCCACTGAGTAGTTAGTTTCACACAATATTATTAATACCTAAAAATATAAAAAAAGTGAAACATATTATACAAATATTAAGAACTTATTTAAATTTGTTTTTTAATATACGGGGGACTTATAAATATAATTTTGTAAAAAAAATCAACCAGACAAAAAATGGAAAGAAATTCCCAAGGAAAGAAATAAATAACATTTCATAACATCTATTTTGTACAGCAAATTTATCTGCTTTTGCTGCTTATTATTAATTATTTATAGAATTAATTTGTGGTTTTAATTAATAAAATAGTTGGACATTCCTAATGTTACAACAAAGTTATGGGTTCCTCTTACCCAGTTTCTACAAACCAGCACAAATGTTTTTGCTTCTTGTCTATTTGGAACTCATAATTTATTGGCAGCAACGATACGTTTGCGTAAATCATAAATACTAAGTATCCACTTCGGTGCGATACACTTCGTTTTTTAAATATCCCCACAAAAAGAAGTCCAAATGATTTAAAGTCAGGAGATCGTGGCGACCATGGTACCGGTCCTCCACGTCCAATCCCTTGGTATTAATGCTTAATCCGCTATAGATGTACTGGACCTCCATATCTTCCTCCATAGCCACGATTCGGTTTCAAATTTCCCTCGCGTTGCACTATACCCGCACTTACTGCATACCACGGTAAAAGTAGCTGCATTTGGCCCATTTTTACCGGGAAATCGTTCTGTTAAAGCATTTTCACATCGCTATAAATTAAAACGACATCTATCAAATCCGACTTTCCTAACACATAAGCCAATTTTAACACTTGAAAACCTAATGCAAAGTTTCGCATCGCAAAAACTTAATACCTGCAAAAAGTAATCGGACAGTAGCCCAGCGATGTAAAGGTTGAAAATACTACTGTTTCAATAATTTTTTACTCGGCATGTGTCATGACATATTTATTTGAAAATTGGTTTAGATTAGTTCTGAATCACCCTGTATAATTAAAATACATATGCAAAATATACCAGAATAATAGTACATTATACTATAAGGGAGAGAAATGCGTTATTTTGGCAGAGGTGCAATTTGAAGCCCGAGGGCTACAATGCACCGAGGACAAAATAGCATCTCTCCCGAATGGTATATACTATTTTTCCCATGGTCTCATTAACTTAAAAACACATATTTTGTCATTATGAAGTAAGTAGCACCAGAATTATTGTATTCGGATTTGAGCATTTATTTAGTAATCGTTGAGTTATTGTCATAACTACAAAATAAACAAACAAAAAGAATTGTCAAATTAAGGTGCTAGTTTGGTTTAGTTTAAAGTTTGTTTAGTGCACAATGAATAATTGTGAGTCGGAAGAGATTGTGGAGGCTGCAAATATTGCAATAAGCAATTTGCTGCCTACGAAGTCAAGATCTTTATACGATATAGCCTACAATCGGTTCAAAAAGTGGTGCGCCGAGAAAAATGTTCAAGTATACAGCGAGAATGTTTTGTTGGCATACTTCAGTGAAAATGCAAAGAATTACAAGTCTTCCACATTATGGGCGCAATATTTTATGGTTAAGTCATGCTTGATAATTTACGACAACATAGATATAAGCAAATTCCCCAAGCTAATCGCATTTTTGAAAAGAACCGGTGACGGATATCAAGCGAAAAAATCGACAATATTGACAAAGGGTGAAATCGACCGTTTTCTATCAAGTTCAGATGACAAAGAATTCTTAATGATTAAGGTAAGATTACTTTTGTTGTTAGGTATTTCAATTATTAAGTATTTTGATTTTTTATAGGTTGGATTAATTCTGGGGATTGCCGGAGCTTGTCGAACTGATGAACTAGTAAATTTAACTGTAGATATTATTGAGGATGTAGGCTCTTCCTTGATTGTAAAAATTCCAAACACTAAGACAAAGATTCCACGAACCTTTCTGGTTACCGATGTGGGAAATCAGCTTGAATTGTTTCGAAAATACCTGTCCCTTCATCCTCCCCACGTCAAGCATAAGCGCCTTTTTTTGTACTACAAAGCAGGAAAATGTAGTTCGCAGCCAGTTGGCAAGAATACCATGGGAAAAATTCCGAGTGTAGGAGCTTCGTATTTATAATTACCTGATGCTGCTTGTTATACTGGTCACTGCTTACGAAGATCTTCAGCGACATTACTGGCAGATGCTGGTGTGGATATCACGACAATAAAGCATCATGCTGTTTGGAAATCAACGACAGTCGCTGAGGGTTATGTCGAGAACTCCATTGAAAATAAGACCAAAATTGCTCATCAGGTTTTAGTAGGTACCACTACTAGCGCAATCACAAAAACTATAAATGTAAGCGAAAGTAATATTCCTTCTAATATTAATTTTGAAAATTTTACAAATGTAACATTTAATTTAAATGTCAATAAATAATTCCAATGTTATCTTTTTTTTTGCATGAAAAACTTTCTCCATAATGCAAACTCCCTTGGGAGCATTATACTCCCTTGGGAATAATCGACTACTTCTGTTTTAATTTTGATATCATAGAAACTGATTTCTACTTCCGACCGTGGAAAAAAATCATTATCGTTCGCATTGCAACTCACACGATTGAAACTAAGAAATATGTAAGTAAGCGACTGTCATGCTAATTTCTGTCATGAGACCTTTTGTGACTGTTGTGAGTGCTTCCTTGGATTTGGAGAAAGAAATCGTATAAGATACCAACAAAAGTATTCACTTGTAATCCTAGGAGCTAAAGTTGACACTTTTAATGCTTAGATTAAAAGTTTATTGTTGTTTATCCACATTGATAAATACACATATATAATTTCAATACAAGTATTAAAATTAAATAAACCATTGAAACTCTTGGAGTAATTCTCAAAGAAGTCCAGCATGTTTTTATTAATAGTTATATTATTTTCAGATGCTGTGAAATCAGAAATGACAAACGTGCTTGGTTTATCATTACCACTATCAATTTTCAGTATTCTTTTCGCAATATTTTCTTTATTCAAAAGTAAGTCTTCAATGTAGCCTTCCACCACAGTGCTCGATCTCCATCCTTTGTGTTTTTTAAGACAAGTGAGGTCACTACTACTAACTAACTAAGGGCAGCAGACGTTCGTCGTAATGCGTGTTCACTGTACTCTTTCCAGTTGTCCAGCTTCAAAAATGTTACCACTTCTTCGAGATGGCACTGATTTTATGAATACTGCCACCATTCGATGACACTTTCCACTAATATATTTCAGAAATAATTGACGTTCCATCAATCCGGGCGGTCGTACAGCAACATATTATCGATAAAAACTTAAATAATTGTCTCCCAGTACAGTAAAGAACGTGGCCTCTTGATTTTGATAAAGCGGATTTTTACACTCTACACACTTTACAATCTTTATATCCAAAATTGACCGCAACATTGAATATTGTATACAACTTATTGTTTTTTTTCTTTGCACCAATCCATAAAACGTTTTTTTATATATTTTTAGGTATTAACAATATTGTGTGAAACTAACTACTCTGTGGACTAAAACCCCAACCAGCGTTGAATTACACCCACAATATCTACCCGTATATTCTTTATTATTAGCTTTTGTAACATTTTTTTTTAGTGTATTAGAAATATATTTTAAGCTAATATATATTAAATCTACAATATCAATGAAGTCATATGTATGCTCTCTGATACCAAACATGTAGGTATGCTAATGAACAATTCCACAGACAAAGCGTTGGTAGACACATTCATAAATTTCTTGATATTTTTTTTGGAGAAAGTTCAAAGAAACTTGTTTTGCTCACTCCAGTATGTCCTTAGATACAGCTAAATCTTCATTAGATTCAATTTTTACGGACTTTTCAGCAAATTGAACCACAAGCAATCATAAATGAACTCAATTAGCAATATGGAGACCTATTCGTTTTACTATCCAAATCTAGTTTTAAAAATTTCAACGCACAAATTAATAATTAAATTAGAGATTTTGGTTAGAGAAAAAATAGTATGTTTTATTCGGATCAAAAGTGTCTTTTTTGTTTTGCAATTTTGCAAATTGTAATTTTCGCCTCGCAAATACTAAATTTGCTTGCTACAAAAGTGATATATGTAATTCTGATATAACAATATACTATTAACTTGCAGTATGCAAAATAAATATTTCCATTTTTTCTTCTGAATCTGTGGTTTTAAATCATTAAATTAATATTATTGATTCATTTCCATTTCAACATTCGTTTTAATCGCCTTGTTATCTTCATCTGCTCCTTTTTGCTGTATTCTAATATATCTGAACCCTAGAATTTGCTCCACTACAAAAAAAAAAAGTTTTTTGCTTCTGTGGGAACAGGTGCCGCTCGAAATTTTAATAAATTTTGTTGGAAAGCCAACGAGATTTTAAAGCATAAGTGTAAACCTTGCATATTTTAACCCGTGCAAAATCGACCTTGTTTGCAGAGAAATGCTTTTAAGATTGAAAGGACGAAAAGCGTTTTTACAGACGGGGTAACGGTCCTTGAAGTGTTCAATAAAATGAATTTTTTTCGATATTGAAAATTCTCATAGAAAATTGCTAAATTTCAACAAATACGGAATACTACACCTGAAAATAGAATAATAGATCAATATTGGTCTTGTTGGTAGTACAGTATAGAGTAATTAAATTTTTCAGTAACAGAAGAGTATATTCCATTTATTAGTTAGTCAAAAGAAAACTTTTTTATAGTGAAGTAAAATTATTGTGATAATGTAATACTTGGCTGTGAACAGCTAATAGTCGTAAATGCGTTGTATTCTGTGGGCGACACGTTCGTTCTATTGTCCATAGATATACGGGTATTTATCAAGTTCCTTGTGAACAATACAATAAAAAGTTCCGGCAAGTGTCAGATTGATGCTGTGACACGTTTTAATCACATTTGAAAATCTCAAACTTTGTGCAATTTACATCGAGTCACTGATTTAAACAAACGATGTTATTGATGTATTTTCCGTAACATAGTTATACAGGGTAATTCACAACTTATCTAAAAACAATTGGGAATAGATACGTCATAAAAAATGATGGGTCAATATCGTAAAAGATCAAAAAAGTTTATTCAAAATGCATAACTATGTACAAAACTATTTATCATAAATGGTAAAAGAGCAATTACTACAATTTGCAATATTAATTCCAATGGAATCTAGAGTTTTTACATCAGTAGTTGATGCTTTTTGGTAAACTTGTAATCCTGTTTGGTTGTTGGCACCAAAAATTGCTTCTGATATTTTTTTCTTTTGTTCTTTCGAATTTTCGATGTAACATTCAGCAACAGTTGCTTTTCCATCCTCTATGGCGTTTCACGGTAACCAGATCAGCTTCAGAATCGGCCAAAAATGAAGCAGACGATCGCCGAAAACAATGTCCGTTATATTCTTCAGGGTCAGGTAATAACTTGTGGAGAGGCAATAACTTTTGGAATTTTACCAAAGGTGTGAATTCCAACGGGCTGTTTCGTGCATTTTTTATTTTTATAAGTGACAGAAAAACGTCGATGGTGTGTGCTGCAAGGTCGTATTTTCATATATTTTCTGACGAGTTCTACCATATTCAATCCTGGGATATTCCCCGATGTTACAAAAAGTTTTCAACAAGCATATTTGTCAGTTCCTCTCTTCTGCATGCTCCACTTACTCCAATTATCATAACAACTTTTTTAGATAAACATGTATCATCTTATGCTTCCGTTAAAAACTTTGTGACATCTTGCTTAGTAAAAATTTTGAATTTTGTAACCTTCTGATTTACGTTTTAGTAATGCAACCAGCTGTAGGTACTTATTAATATCGACGTTTTTTCTTGTTAATAAAATACTTCTTATCATCGAATAGTACGACCAGAGAGAAAATGGTTTTGTTTTCTTAGATAAGCATTCAAAGTAAGCCAACAATACTTTTTCATAGGTCTTGATTTTCTTAGTAGAACACCATTCTTTGTACCGATTAAACGCTATTTCATATACACTCCGTGATTTTTCCGGAAAAAGGGAGTCCACGTTATTTCGCGTCATTTCTTCCAAATCAGAAGGTAAACTACCAGTATCAGAATCACTCATTATTATTTAAATTATATACAATTCTACGTGACAATAATTGTGTTTGACAGCAGATAAATAAATATTGCCGTTACAACCTGACGTTGTCAAGGAAATGGCAAAGCATAGCTCACTAAAATGCAGTTTTAATTTTTCGAAAATATATTAATACAAATGCCAACAGATAAAATTTTATATGTAATATGAATCATAACCGCGTCGTGCTATCGGACCCGGCTACGCCTCGCCCAGTAACATTCACGTACCATAATGATCGTGTTTATGATTCTTATTACATAAATAACTATTAAACATTTTTTGGTGTGAGAATTACGAATTTGAAGCTTATTTTGACTTTGCTCCTAGAGGGCGCTAGTTTCACCATATTATTTAAGTAAATCAAAACATATTTTTTATCTGTTGAGCTATGCTTAAACAAACTTAAAAATCTAAAAGAACGTTGAATTCTACATACAAAATGTGCTCTTGTTTAGGTCGCTTAACTTATCGGTTTCTGAGTTATTTGCATTTAAAAGCTTCAATGTATTTTGTGGTGATTTTTTTTCAGGCACTGATTGCTATTTCTTTTCTTAGTAGGCTAGTGTAAAATTGTCATGTCAATAAATATTAGCGTACTTTGCGTGCGTGTGATTTATTATTCGTGCAATTATTGAACAATTTCAGAATAAAATTTAAACATTGGACACCCTGTCTTTCTTAAACCAACAACACTCGTATTAGGCATGATGATGATTTTGGTGTCTAGTATTTCCAGCTTAGTTTTGACCCATTCTTTCCGACTCCCTGTATAATGACAGAAAGCGTTCTATGGTTCTAACCAACAGATTTCAGGTACAGAAATCTTTCAAAATACATATTTTCTTTAATTTACCTGTATATATAAATAATCTTATAGCATAAACTTTCTGCATATAAGATTGTTTACTTTTGTTTATAAGTATATGAAAATAATTGTAAAATGTGGGTTTAGAATAGCAAAGTAATGTGTGACTTACAAACGGTTTTTAGAAGTTATCATTTTATTTGGACAAAAATTTAAATAGTAAAAGTGAATAAACAAAGCATAAAGGATTTTATTTTTGATATTACTTTTGTCATACGTGTTTCATTTTTCGAGATTTCTGTACCTAAAAACTCTACAATTTTGATTTTACGGTGAGAAATACAACGATCTTAACAGTGAGTATAACTGTAACTCGAGCGTGACGTAGAAAATTTGAAATCGAATATTGGAAGAGATGGAGGTCCAGACCGTCCATGGCCTATTGCAGTAGTGTGGTGTATCATACACAAGGCTCAATTATATTCATACCATGTACAGCGTGTCCAAGCATTAATACCAAGGGATTGGACGTGGGGGACCAGCATCATGGTCGCCATGATCTTCGGACTTTAAATCATTTGGACTTCTTTTTGTGAGGATATTTAAAAAATGATGTATATCGCACTGAAGCGCTGCTGCCAATAACTTTCGAGTTTAAAGCGAACAAGAAGTAGAAACATTTGTATTAGTTTATAGAAACTGGGTAAGACGCATCTAAAATTTTGTTGTTGTAACATCAAGTATGTCAAATTATTTTATTAATTAAAACCACAAATTAATTCTATCAACAATTAATAACAATAGCGGCAAAAGCAGTTGAATTTTCTGGTTATTAATTAAAACCACAAATTAATTTTATTAATAATTAATAACTATACCGGCAAAAGCAGTTCAATTTGCTGTATAAAATAGGTGTTATAAAATGTTATGTATATATTTCCTTGGAAATTCTTTAAATTTTTTGTGCAGTCGCCGATTGAATACTTTGCCTTGTCAGGTTTTACAGTGGACCAATTTCCAGTGCCGTGCAGGAGTGTACTTTTAAATTATTTTCTAACTGTCTTTTTTTATTTTTTTTTACAAAATTGTATTTATGAGTTACCTGCACAATCAATATATTATTTTTAGATAAGTTCTGAATCACTCTGGACCTATAAGTTTTATTACATGATAAGTTACAGTGAGTCCGATTTTTGGTCACAAATAATAAATTTAGAAGGGAAATTCTGCTCAGCTATAGACAATCCAATTATAAGGCAGAAGCAAATGCAGTAATTTATACTCAGCGGCAAAAAAACCGGCCACTAAAAACTAGTCCCAATTTTAAAGGTGGCTCCCTCGCGAACCGCTCATTTGACTTTGATGATTTCTTTTTTAAATTATACATTGATTGTTTAGGAACGGATGCTATGTCGGAAATTTATGAGCATATACGGGGCGCAACAAAAAGACGAAATTTTTTTCCCGAAAGTTGTAACACCCTGTGTTGTGCAACAGCTACAGTCGCTGTTGCTAACTGGAGTTACACTGTAGTCTCATCTTTTGGAAACATTTTGTTTTTTGATCACGACATTATCTCTGTTTTTATTGGAGATACACTGTTTTAAAACGAACGCTTGCAGTATAAATTTAATATAAATGCGTGTATTTTGCAGAGTTCCTAATATGTATGAAATAATATTTATAACTTTTTTGAAACAACTTACCTAAAAAAAGTTTAGAGAAAAGTTTTTTTGGTTAGGTTTTTTGCCCTTTTTGGTAACTTTGAGTTTGTTTCGGAGCCAATAATTTCGGTGCTGTGTATAACCAGTTTTTTAAATCTCACGATACTATATTCTGTCCTTATTTGAAACAAATTCATCTTTTACCGACAGACGTGTAAATTATAAATTAAATCAAATTGCTGAGAAAATAGTCCAACGGTGTAAGATCTGGTGATGTCACCTGTCATTTAACAGATCTACCAATTCATATTTTAGAAAATAAAGCGCGTGTGTAATAAGGAATTAATTGTTCCTGTAGTAACTAAAATGTCGAATAGGGATTTTCTGCATTAAGAACCAATATCAGTAATATAGTCGGAATTAGTTCAAGTCCATTCGATTACATGGGTGATACCAGCCTACATGTTAACCCTTTGGAGATGTTGTGTATTTGTCTCCATTTTGCTTATTGAAGATACATACAATTTTGTATCATCAGAGAATGCAATATTTCTAATAATGAATTCAAGATTTGTATTGAAGAGTTGCACCATTGTCTTGCAAAATTGCGACTATCGATCAAAAGTATTAAGGTGGGCCCTCTCACTGCAGTTCAGTGTAGATTTTCCTGCATCATTAACGAAGCATCCAACGAGGAAATTGCATGATTTTTCCAAATACGTACAGAAGAAAGAATATATTAACAGAATCGAAATGGCGTTTGTCCTAGATAACGTCCAAAAATAAGCCTAAAAACGGTATTTAAAAATTTAGCCTAGCCACGCTGCCACAAAACGATCGCCGCCACAGTGTAGACATGTGACGTCAGACGCCGTTCGTCCGTGTATCCCTAAATGCAGCAGTATGCTTTAACTCATATCTGTATACGGTTTCCATGTTTTCAGACAACGCAGTACATATGTTTAGAAGAGTTATTTTGCCATTTGTGATATTAGTAGGTGTTATTGTGTTAAATAGACATTGATATTGAATAAAGTTGCAAGACAGATTCGTAAAATGGGTATAGAAAGTACATCTCACGGGGCAAATTGATGTAGTGTTGCGTTATGCTGTTATGTACAAATACGGGGCCTAACTAATAATATTTCACCGTGACAAAAATTGAAAAGAAAAATGTGGTGTAGGACAACGAAGCGCGACGAAAGGAAGTTTTGCAGCATTGCTTGTTTATGAAGACCATTTTAATGTAAGTTTAATTGGAAATAGAGTACAGGTTTAAGTTAATCGAAAAAAATTAAAATGTAAAGCTGTAAAGAATCAATTAAACTTTTCTATTAAACTACCAGAAAGTATACAGGGCATTTAGAAAAGCAATGGTAAAGCAAACTTACATTATTTCTCATTAATTATATTCAGCGCTTCATTCCGATTTCAAATAGCATGTTCTGTTTTTGCTGCTCCCGTTTACGTGATGTAGAATGTTATTTGAGGCATTTATAAAATTATGCTATCTGATTTCATTACATTAAATTACCCGGTTTATTCTAGAAACATAAGAAATAAATAAGGATTTTTTTTTAAATATTTAAGGATAAATAGCAATAAAAATTTATTAAATTAATTTTAAAAATTAATAAAAGTTAAATATAATTATTCATTACTCTTATTAATTTTCAAATTAAAATAAGTAGTTTAATGTAAAATTAGATGGCATAATTTTATAAATACTTCAAGTAAAACCATCTATCTCGTACTTACCCAACAGCATCACCAACACCGTAACCTGCACCTGGATCAATGGAAACAAAACCGCTCTGAACGGCGTGTAACGTAACACCAATACTATCGTGTTTTCGGCCACGTGGTTTTGTTTTCATATTGTGGTTAATGTTCTGGCCTCTCAATATGTTTGAAATATTACCCTGTAATACATTTCAAATCCATATGAAATTCATGTAACTTCCCCATTGTGTGTTTTTATCTAAAGCCAATGGATGTTCGCCCTTACATTTGTCTCCTACATCTCCAAATCCAGGTTTAAGTAAGTTTCAGCTTTGTTAAATTATTTCTTGAATTGTTAAAGAAGCAAGACATGCTTATAACATTTAAGTACGTACAAATATATGTATTGTTATCTGTCGAATATTGGCAGTTTCATTTGGATATATTTTGGTAAATATCTGTTATTTTTTAACCAATTTTGAATTACGTTTTTTATTGAATTGATAACCTGTGCAGGTAAAAGAAAAGAAGAGAAGAAACTATTTTCAATTAATTCACAATATTATTTAGGCATAGTTAACAGTGAAGTTTCCTGCATATAACAAAAATCTGTAAAGTTTGTATTGATCTGGTTGCTGAAACTAGTTAATAGGTGGTAGGTGATAACATTTGATGTCACTATGTGTCAGAAAACACAGAGCAACGTAATTCTAATAGAAAATTCATGGTTTACGTCATAACTTTCAGTAATGCAAATTAACTCGCTAGAGCATTATAAATTTACTGCAGTTGGAAATAGTTTCTCAAAAATATATCGACGATGTTAGCTACTTATAAAAACGAGTTTAAAGCTGATAAACAGTAAGTACTTGAAATAAATAAACATATTACAAATGCTTCGAATGTGTTTCTCTAAAAAATGAGTGAAGAGTCAGATTATCAAATCATATATTCACTTAATGTATAGTTAAGTGAATACAGTGTAAAGCTTAAATAACTGCAAATATTTTAACAAGCAGTACAGTTCACTGTGTAGAACACATAATATAAAAAAATCAGGAATAAAAAAGTAAAATTTTAAATAAATTTCGTGATTTTTCATTCGAAAACTTGTTGAGGACCGCTGAACCGACTCCGATAATATTTTTAAGAGCCATGGTGGATATCTATTCCACAGCGTTGCCATTTTTACACTAATGTCTTGGAATAGATTTAAACAAAGTTAACTAGAATTTTTAGACATGTCAAAGAATGAATGAAATATGTTTATTTATGAAAATATCAATGGCCACCTCCTCCCCTTTGCCATTCCTATACCTCATCGATAAATTGAAAATATAAACCAGATTCTCTACTCACAGTCACAGTTATCCAGAATTTGATCATTATCAAAAATATTAATTAGATGCACAAGACACTTAAGAGAAAAACGCTGCCCGCGAAAATAATAAAACGATTTAAATGCGTTTTATACGTTAGTGCCGCTATTCTTAAAACAGATGCGCCAAGCAGTGCATTACTTAAAGAAACCATTAGTTTAGTTCGGTTTAAGAAAATGCAATATATATATATATATAAGCAGAAAGGTAATCATGACTGATTAGTTGACACAAAAGTTGAGAATAAAATTTTTTAGGTTGCAGTCGAAAAACATTGGAAAAGGTTTTTCGAATGCAACCCAAAAAAAGGTTTTCCCCATATATATATATAAACTCGCGACAAGAATTCAGACGACTTACGTCATAATATTCATTATATTTTCATCAAAATATGTAAGAAACTGATAGTAATAAAACTACTACACTAAAAGTTTGTATTATAATATTGCACCAAATTGCAAAAAATGATTGTTTTTAACGCGACCAAATATCGAAAATTACGTTGACAATAAAAACAAATGTGTAACGTCAACCGTGACGTAAGACGTCTGAATTCTTGACGCGAGTATATACAATACTGTAAAAAAATGTGTTTAAAAAAAAATCGATGACGTCATTACTCGAAAACAAATGACATTTGAAAATCACATTTTACGCTAAAATATGTATTTTTTAAATTAAAAATCGACCTGTTCGAGGATTTTTCCCAAAAAATAATTGTTTCGTTTTTATTGAATTTATTGCATACTTTTGGCGCATACTGTATAAGTAAATTAGTGGTAAGTGAATTTGATGATTTGAACTACCTTTGATTTCAAGAGAACTGATCATCCAAAACTAAAAAAAAATAAATTACATTGAACAAATAATTTAATGCGCTTTATTTTATTTTAATATAGAAAATAAAAATTGATGGGTTCATACATCTTTTTAAATTTTTGCATCAAAACAAAGAAAACTCGATGGTCTATATGAAACACATTAACAAGAATATAATTTCTTTAACGATCTAAAGAAATGTATAATTATAAAGCATCCCCTGCCAATGCATGCGAAGACAACCTTCATTTCATGAATACCCTCGGAAATGTAGAATACAGGGTAAGATATAAAAGCAGTCTATAATTTTGTAAACTAATTTAAATAACGTAAGGCGAAGCAAACTAAAATGTTAATGTTATATGGACAGGTACAAGACCAGAAGCAATTATACAACTAACATGTTGTAATAACTATAGGTTACAAGGTTAAATGGCTATTTTGCATGTAAGGGTTTCAGGCACCAACACGAAACTTGATCGATGGGAATCTTTAGTCAGTTAATATGACAGAAGTATGAAATTAGTAATCCAGATATATATTTGGTTTGCAGTTGTACTCTATTATCAGATAAGATGATTGGAGAGAATAATCAGTAAATTAGGTGTAGATGGTGAATAATTTTCGTGTTTACAATACCTTGATATTTTATTTAGATTTATAAAGCAAAACTGGTCTAATTTTTTTTGTAGAGAAATATTTTATTTCAGTTCAATTATGAAATTCATAAATATGATACAGTAGTGGAATTAAAAAAAAACTAATACAAAATGTGTTATTACTACTAATCGAGCACTTGTACAGGGTGTAACTTTGGATGGGGGTCTGGTTTGTACGGAGGGTACCTGTGACCTTTACAATCACATATAAATTTGTGTTCATAAATTTAATTACAAAAACAGTTATTTTTTGTTATATATTTTTTTCGGAACTTTTATACTCCGCCGCAGGGTAGGTCAGCACTGGGCTAATCGAGAGGTGTGACCTCTATCGGTTGTTTCAGGGCTCACCGTGGTGTAAACATTAGTACAAGTTGTAGCCCTGCATTACTGCCTATATAAACTAGGGGCCTTATTGTCCTATATAAACAAAATGTATTCTTGGAAAAGACATACCGTACAGTAGACAACATTACAGAAAAAATAGAAGAGCAGCAAGTTAATTAACAGAAAACTCAATAAGAACAAATAAATACTTAATCATTTGTACAATATATGTTCAAACCTTCATTGTTATCTAAATATGCTTCAACGCGTCGCATCATAGAGTGTCCTACCTTGTTCAGATCCATGCTCTGCTATGTGGTCCGCCGCGTTCTGCTCTCTTTGACGTAGTTCTTCAATACTGTTGATCGGAGATGAATTAACTAATGACTTCATGTGTCCCCACCACTGGACTCTATTTATTTATAGAGTTCAGTGGTCCTCACAGATAATAATATCTCTACCCCTCATTCTAATCACAGGAATTAGCCCAGAAGTCGGAGACTTGTGCGTGAGAGGGGGCGGCATATTATTATTAAGCAGGCCGCATTTGCGCCCAGGAACGACTTACGTTGGTAGGCCCTAACCACTATTCAGTGCAGGAATGAGGGAAACCTGGAAAACCTCATTAATTAGGGGGGTAGTCAAATATCAACCGGTATCAATCTCTTACATTGACCCAAGCCAACATTCTTCCACCCTACCATACCCGCAGAGAGGGCGCCAAACATCTCCACGAATATAGCTTACGGTCTACCGGCAGCTGGGCTCGAACCAACACCGATCTAGTCACCTCGATTCAAGTACTGACGCCTTAAACCGCGCGACCACTGACCGACCCATAGATAAAACATGACTTTAGATTTATGGATCTTGATGGCCAAGCTACAGGTCCGAAATGTCCAATCCACTTCGTGCACTGCATGCGGCAGTGCCCTATCAAGTTGATATCACATATTCCTTCTTATATCCAGTGGTATATCTTCAAGTAAACCTTCCAACCTGTTTATCAAAAAATGAAGGTAAGTGTCACCACAGGTCTGTCATCCATTGTGTAAGGTCCTATCAGTGTATTATTGACTATTCCAGCCCAGATATTTATTGAAACTGTTTCTTGAAAACGAGTCTCTCTCGCCAAATGAGGATTTCTATTACACCAAAAGTGTAGGTCATAAATATTAAAAACTCTTTTCGCAAATCCCGCTTCATCGGTCCATAATACACAATTTGAAAAGTTGCCTCTTCTTACATTTTATTCTGTACCATTGGTAGAATTTTACACGTCTGTGTAAGTATATGGGTTTCAACGCCTATATCTGTAATGAAGTAACTAATAGGATTCTTCACAATGGAACTTTATCTGCAGTCAGACAATATTGAGAATCAGGTGAATGCAGTAGAGCAGTCAAACCACTTTGAGAAGAAAATATGGTAATCAATAAACGTGAGGGAACTTATCCAAATTTTGTGAATAATATTGCTAATTTGTAATAATTGTAGGTACTATTACTACAAATAAATATTAATTAATAACACAGTACCACAAAAAAGTAGTTTATCAGACGGGCTAGGCCTATACATTCTTATGTATTTGGAAGGTTGTTCCAAGGTCAAAGCGAAAGATAGATATGCAAGGGCGTCAGACTATCGTACGTTTATGTTTTAGCGTTGCTGAATCTGAATCCGGGATTCATTTAACTCTATCAAGTCAGCTTCAAGATCATTCTAAGGCCAAATTGAAGTATAGATATATAAATCCCCAAAATCATCAATATGAGAATCCATGAAATACAATTTTAGATTCATCAAGTAACCCCCTTTTTCACCATTTGCGCCACTTTCCCAATAATGTTTTATGGTTCCCCAGGAAACTCTCGATAACCCATTTTTACTGTATTATGTTACAAAAGCTATAAAGAATATATGGGTAGAAATTGTGGGTGTAATTCAACGCTGGTCGGGGTTTTAGTTCGCAGAGTAGTTAGGTTCACACAATATTGTTAATACCTAAAAGTATATAAAAAAAATCTCGATAACTCATTCTCCTATTGTGGTGACAAAAATGTCAACTCTCATTATTTTACGAATATGAGGTCTATAGAAAATTGCTTCTCGTAGTTTTGCATCCGTAGTAATTCTTATTAAGGACTTTCATCCATTAATTCATAAGTCATAACATGATGTGAAGAGGTTGGAGCAGGACTTTGGAAGGATGGATTAATGCTTCTTGATGATATTCTTAGTACCTGATTAAAATGCTCTTCTTGTCCATTGTTTTCTTACATAATAGTTTGTTCTATCTCTACTATCCCATTCACATAAGAAGATCAGATTTTTTGTGAAACCTGATTGTCCCAATAAAATAGTCCCCACAAATTTTCCATGTTCTTTGTAAATTTTTTCAAGGACTGACTTCATGCTTGTACACTATCCTTTCATATCTAATGAATGCGCTACTGAAATGGAGGCGTATACATTATTGTTATAAAACAGGACGGTTTTCAAGATTCACTTCGAAAAATCGATGAAGGATCTCCATTCATTGAGTTTGTAACATCCAAGTTTGAGTTTCTTCATTAATTCATTAATATATTTGTAGTAATTTGAAAGAAGTACCTATGTCATCTTCAGAAAAATATTTTAGGAATTCATTGTTTCTATAACGCTAAACGGATGATTTGATTTTACTTACATTTTTTGGACAATTTTTTTAATTATAACCTTATTGGAACTAACATCAATCTCCATGTCGTCAGAAACAATTATCGTAATGATCATTCTGCTCATCCGTTGCGGTCACGTAAATGGATTTCCTAAAGCTGCAAACATCCGCGTAAATAAAACTTTTTCAGTTCTTATTGTTTAGTCCACTTAGATTCGTCATAAAAATATAGCAGTCTTCTCTGTAGATAGGTTTTTCCAAGTTGCTGGTAAGTTTCATTGGAGCTTTCGTCATCTTCACAACATCATGCCACAAGTATTGCATATTCTTTGAGGAACCAAATTACACTCCTGTGTGATTTTGAAATCAATATATTGTCTATAGCATTTTTGAATATTGCCATTTATGATTCTCCGGTTTTTTGATATCGCATTATAAAAAATATAACAGAATTTTTTCTTATCGTTATCACAAATACGTTTTGATGTTGATGCCTTCATTCGTACTCCCAAGTTTAGACGTAAGATCTTTCTTGTAGCATTAGACTCTAAAGGAGGTTACGAGCGTTATTAGATATTAGAGTTTTGAGGTTGTCAGGTTAATCTGACTCGATGGCGTTAAATGAACTCCTTGCATATCTATCTTTATGTTTGACCTTGAAATAACCTTGAAGTTGATTCGATGGGGTTAAATGACATATGATAATGAAATATAAAAGAGGTGGTCTGATCCATTTGTATATCTATCTTTCGCTATGACCTTGGATCTGGGCGATGGGGTTAAATAGACCTCAGATCCGGAGTCCGTCGGACAGGCTTCTTTTTTTTTTGTAGTGCTGTATAATCAATAAAATGTTGTTAAATTCAACAGATCTGTTTATTTGCATTTGTGACTCAAAATTCATGTAAAATTTTGAGTAAATGATTTTTTTTGTGGTTCTTCCAATCTGATGATGTTTCTTAAATTTTATTTACAACTATACAGGGTGACCAGCTTTTTCGTGCCAAACTTTAAGGATATATTCTACGTCGAAAAATAACCGTAGTTTGCTATACAATCAATAGTCCAAAATTGCTTCGTTACGAAAATACAGGAAGTTTATTCTGAAAAACAGAAAAATACATTTTTTGTTTAAACTGCTCGAGATAATTAAATGAAATTTGACAGGTGCTAATAGAAATGGAAAACTTAATTTTTACAATGCAATCTTAAATAAACTTGTCTTCTGTGTAGTAGTATCAAAATGCCGTTTAGATTTTCAAATCAAGAAATAGTGGATATCCATTTTGTGTATGCATTTGCTAATGGAAAGGGCGGCCGCCAGAAAATACAGAAGAAGATATCCGCAGAGACCACATCCTAGTAGTAACGTGTTCAAAAGAATTCATCAGCAATTAATGAAGAATGGTTTAGGAAATTTACATGGAGAACGAAATAATGCCAACCCAAACCAACAACAAAGAAGAATTTCTCGACGGATATTAAACGAGTTTGACAGAGATCCAACAACAAGTTCCCGTATAGTTTCTCGTATTATCTGCACCTCTAAATCCAATGTACTTCGTACTGTCAGAAGGGATCACAGGCGTTCATTTCACCTACAACCTGTTCAAGGCTTACATCCAGGAGATGAAGAGAAAAGAGTGACTTTTGTCAGTGGGTTCTTCGCTCAGTTGAAGAAAACAGGGATTTTTTGAACAACATACTGTGGACTGACGAATCCTGCTTTACCCGTCGCGGTATAGTTAATTTCCATAACCAACATGTGTGGTCACATGAAAATCCTCACGCCATTGGACCACGAAATTTTCAAGTTGAATTCAGCGTAAATGTTTGGATAGGGATTTTCAACAACAATCTGTTTGGACCCTATTTTTTACCTCGACGCTTAAACGCAGAATACTTCTTACAGCTTTTAGAAATACACACAATATGTGGGATGTAATACCGATAATTTTAAGACAGACTTCATTTTTTCAGCTCGACGGTTGTCTCGCTCATTTTCGTAGAAATGTTAGAAATTGGTTGAACAATAACTTTCCGGACAGATGGATTGGCAGAGGGGTGCCAGTTTCATAGCCACCAGGGTCTCCGGATATTACCGTGTTAGACTTCTTTGTGTGGGGTTTTTTCGACTCCCGTGAACACACAAGATGAACTTATTACTCGCATAAGAAATGGTTGTAATGCAATAATATCACATCTAATTAATTTAAATAGATGTATTGTACGTAGGTACGAGTTGTGCATTGAAAAAAATGGTTTCCATTTTGAACAATTTTTATAACTGTTTTTGTAAATAATTTTAATTAGTTTAGTTTTTGGTATTCATTGTGAAAATAAAGGTTGTTAATACACGGTGTATGCAATGTGTATGTAATGCAGCAAGTGTATCTGGTATGCAGCTAACAAATAATAATCCATTTGAAGGAAAACACAACTTTAAAGTAATTTATTATTTATTAAACGGTGCATCGTACAAAAAAAGCCAAGAGAGTTTTTTTCTACCAAATTGAACGAGACATTCAAAAATAATATTAATTTTTGGAAAAACCAGGGACGTACCATTTTTTTTGTTGGAAAATAGCCACTGACGATCCGCTACTCGCGCCAGTGGTGACAGTAAAATAAACTTTTGCATTGCAAAACTTGAGTCTTTCAATGCTATTGACACCTGTCAAATTTCATTATCTCGAGCGGTTTAAAAAAAATGTATTTTTCTGTTTTTCAGAAAAAACTTCAACACCCTGTATTTTCGTAACGAAGCAATTTTCGAATATTGTTTATATAGCAAACTACGGTTATGTTTCGACGTAGAACATACCCTTAAAGTTTGGCACGAAAAAGCTGGTCCACCCTATATAATCCGACTCGCATTAGAGAACAAAAATTGTTACTGATTAAACTTATTCGATATTATTTTAAACCATTGTATTTTAAAGCAGATCAAAAGCTGTGAGATAAACATTCTCAATGATAATACTAGCAAGTCCCAGTATTGTCAAATCGAGTTCTATTATACTAAATCGATTAAAACGTAATATTTGCAGTTGAACTAAAGCACAACGTGTTTAGGAAATTATGCTTTATATTACCTTGTCAGCCGTGTGAGATATTTACAAGTTTCCCATTTCAAGATAATTCAGGAGTTGCTGAACAAACAACTGCAGAAGGCAGCTTTTAATGAGTTTAGCGTTTAAATTAATTCTCCATCATTCGTCCAAATGTGCATTTGAAATAATGAAATAACAAACTACAAAATACTATACTGCTTTTGTTCAAATAACCAAAATATATTTAGTCCCTAGGCGAAACGAGTACCCTGCAATGATGTTTATATTAAATGTTATTTTTAAAATACAGATATAATAAATTCAGTGTCCGAACAGGATTAAACTTTTTGTGGTCGAAATATTGGTATTTTTTTTACAAGGTACAAAGAACTATGGAATATTTTAATTTTTATTAGTACGAGTAACACTATGGGTACAAAGTGAAAGCAGATTTCCTGCTTATCGCGGTTTTCTCACGTCGAGACCACACACAATAAAAGCTGTTAAAAGCGGGAAGAAACAAAAATTTATTCGATACTCCTTGTTTGCTTGCAAAATATCATCTGACGATGAGTTGATCGTTTTGGATTTATAATTAAGTCAAAGAGAAAATGGTTTGAAATAAGCTCTATAAATCGCAATAGAAGAAATTATGGAGAATTCATAATTTACTTAAAATTTAAGAAACGACAAGGAAAGATTTTTTCAACATGCAAGAATGACACAGGAAACTTTTCACTCCATTTTAGATAAAGTTCGATATAATGAAAAATTGGTGTAATCTACATAAGCAACCTATTCTATAGGAAGAAAGACATACTTTAAGGTAAGGATTTTTTTACTTTAAAGGTACCTATTTAAAAAAAAATTAAATCAATGTTTTCATAACTTCTATTAATGAAGTTATATGTATGGTTGCAAGGTTGCATACAATAAATATCTAAATTGTAAATTAATCTAGCTAAATTCTCTAACGAAAAAACTCATACTTGGCATAATGAAGTTATAAATGATTTTCAAAATTCACTTTTGAACAGAATTATACCAACATACGATCAACCACATATATCCAGGCAACATTAATAAAAAATGTTTTTGAAAACTACTACATCATTGATATACAGGATGTCCGGAATGTAAGTGCCGATACCAAAAAGGCTTGTATATCTGACTAAAAGAAACAATAAACTCTTATACATAGTACTTCTACAAATACATTTCAAAATAAATATACAACTGCAATAAAATGCAAAATTGTGTTACAAAATAATTCACAACTAAGGTTAAGTAACGTAATTTATTTTTATCAGCACCTACTAATGAAGTAAAACAATAGATGTTTCCCAAGTAATCCTTAAAACTATAACGTACAACAATATTGTATCCATTACCTGCTACTTCTAGACTCAAATTGTTATTAGTAGCAATGACCAGTTGCATGACAATTTATGGAGAAGCTCTCTGGTTATGAGACGTTTGTACGGTAAACGCTTTTCGCAAGTAACGGCATTCATTTTCATTTCAACACTTATAACTATTTTACATTTTATTCTGTGCTGTGAAAAGAAAACCATTCACAATAAGCATGTATATTATAATTCGTGTTTATTGTGTACAAACACGTGACATAGTAAGTGTGTGACGTTGTCGCATGTTTAAGATCTGTGGTGTCATAATTATATTACCGTTGGTCAGAGAACAAAGTTGTTAAGTCATCATACAGCACAATAAAGGCACTCATATTCAAACCCGCTATATTTTAATACAGTCTTCTTTCATTTCATTACTAATCTCTCCCCCACATTTGCTAAGACTAAATTTTCATTCTCATAAAAACGGGCTCGCACATTTCCAGGCATTGACCTGCTTCAACCGGCTTTGACTGTGTATCTGTCCATTTAAAAGTATAATTTTTAAAACATATAATCGCGTATCGGCGCGGGATACCAGTAAGCAGGAAACTTGCTTCCCGTTCACTTCAGCCTGCGTCAATGTAACTGATGTTTTTAAGTCAATTTAAATATACAATTACAACTTTCATAGCCTATAAGTTGACTAACTGCGTTGTTAGTGTGGAAGAGCACAATCATGCATTATCGACATGTCATATCTAATATTTAAAGGTACATTAAATACAATAAAATATTTAGTTGCTCTTGTAAAAAATTTAGATATTTTTCTTCCGTTATTGTTCCGTCGATTTCGTACGGTCCTATCAAGTAACCACCAGTAGTTATTCCATATTATGTCAACTAAAAACTGGTGTTTTGTTTTATTGATACCATGAGGATTCTCATCGCTCCGGACACGTAAATTATATAAGTTTAATTGCTTCATCAGGCGTAAATCCAGGTTCATCATTAAAAGGTATCTTCCTTATAAAGCCAAGCATAGTCCTTTGTTTATTCAAAAACGATAAAAATATAATAAATTGTAAACATGGAGGATAATCAGCCTCAGTCATGGCATGCACTTTTTGTAAATGGTACAGGTCTAGTAGTTGGTCTTAGAGTATGTAATGCACTGTAGATTTGGGAATATTTGACGTCAATGGCAATTTTCTAGTACTCAGTGTAGAATCTTCATTCACCGATTCCAAAACCCAAAACCCGTTCTTCAGCGTTAACAGTTTGAACATGTCGGGGTCTTTCTCCACCGTGTTTTGGTTTGACGGATTCTAAGATATTTTATAAAATAGCAGAACGTTAAATTTATCAAAAATACTTACCAGTTTCATGTAACCTCCTATCAACCCATATAAATGTTCTACGAGCCTCCTGTTGGGGAATCGGGTGGCATAAAATTGAACAGCTCCAGAAGCATTTCCTTCAGCTAAACCATACATTAAATGCATGTCTACAAATTCCTCAAATGTGAGCCATGGGTGGGCTCAGTGATGCTGATAGCGAGTCTGCCACCACATATTCTAGTCTAGAAGGTTAAAATTGTGCATATTAACTATTAGCAACTCAGAAAATCATTATAGATCAATTAACTGCAGCGACCGTGAAAACCTCAATACTACCACAGTGGCTCGTATGTTGTAGGTACTTCTTTTAATGGCCGTAAGTATTTTAAAAGTCATAGTTATTATTGATAAGACTGAGATCTGAGTTGCTCAAAATTAATATAAACATTTTGTTGAAAATTTGACACGTATATTTTTAAGTTAATCTGAAACTCATTTTTTTTTGTTGCCATGGAAACCCAAAAAATTTCCGTAAAAATTCGTCCCCCATATCCATATACAGGGTTAACTATGACTTAGTACAAATATTTTAAGAGGGGATAAGGAAAAATAAGAATTAATGGAATCACCCTTCAAAAAAATTAAAAAAACTTATTATAAAGCCAAAAAAATTATTTTCAAAACTATATTAAATCCCTATTTATCGCCGTCACTGAGCTTCTGTCAGCCGCGAGGTTAGGTATATTCTGCCAGTCAAAGGTGTCAAATATAGTAACAGGTCCATTGACACGTGTATCAATTTAAGCCGCTTTGAAAGAAAAAAAATCTTTACAAAATGTAGATTATTATTTAATGATTTAATGAGAAATACGGTATGATAGCACAGAGAGGCAGCACCTACCTTACAAATATTTATTTCTAGGATTGATACTTGGAGAGATATTAAGAATGTTGAATCATCTGTATTCTTACTTGTTTAAATTAAATCCTGCAAAGATTTTTGTACTTCCTGTGGACCTCTCCTTCCCTCGATCGTTCTTTTTGTGTAAAGCGGGATACCTACTTGGTTTAGCGGTCTTGACCACGTCGATTACTTACGTCGGGAAAAGCACAAAGGATAACAACAAAATACACGTAAATGTACACAAATACATAAAAGCACTGCCACACGTTTACCGCCACGGCATAAAACAACTGTTCGATGTGTTTAAAAAGTATTCAGCAAAATATTTTGTATACTCAGGAAACGTCTTTGAGGCTACCGCACGATAATATGCACTTATCACACTCCCATAAATCAACACCTTATCCGTCATCTAGGCATTTGAATACGACATGTTTGTAAATACACATAAAATACGCGAAAAATTAAATTTGCGAAAATCAAGTACTGAAAATTTATTTCAAACTAATCAGAGTACCGTAACCGTAAATTTACGTTATTTGACATCTACAGACGACATCTGTCACTAATACAAGGTGCACTCACGCCGATAAATTTTGTTAATACTAATAATAGCAACAATATTAACAGTAATCGACGATGACATAAAATAATTAGTAATATTTTAAACTATAACATCCCAAGATGTTTACAGTGTTCTGTAAAAATGACCATTAGATTGTAACTAACTTCGAATTCTGAGCATGGAGGGTATGCAATTAGTAATGCAGTATGGCATAACCTAGAACTTACTGTTACTTTAAATCAGCTGAGTGACTAGTTTTAAACGTGTTATAGTAATTAAATAAAGTATTTTATGTCGGATATGTTGATGAATCTGCAAGGAGTGAAAATGTAGTTTGGCAGTGTGCAACGAAAGAACGAATACAAAATACGGCAGCTAACCGGATTAGGTGTTATCTACCAGGTACTTAGACATTATTATTATTAATACAAATGTTTCGTTTCGTCGTTTCTACACTTGACAATGTTGAAAAAACGACCAGTAGTTGACATATTATTATCTAGCCATGACGGATGATGATAGATTGTCATAGGCGCCGACTTTCCGTGGGAAAAGAGGGTTTTGCCCCATTTTTTAAACATCGAGCTAGAATTCCGAAATAAATTTTTTATTGTATTTTAGACCTTCCTGAGCACGTGGTTAAAATTTTTGTACTTAGTCATGGTTTACCCTGTATATCCATATCGTCCTGGACAATATTAATAAGTGGAAATATGTCAAAATAATGACACATGGGATACCTATACTTGACATGTCTTTTAACAGTTTTGCTGTACTATTCCACAACTTTCATCACACTCTCCTTATAATCATCTGAGCTCTTTTTCTTCATGTTAAACGCATGGCATTATAAAATTTGACTCTGTGCTTCAATTGAAATAGATGGACTGTTAATATCATAAGATTTTTCATAGCAAAGCATTTTTACTTAACACTTTACTCGACCGACTCGACCTTACAAAATGAGAAAATGTAACGTGATATAATTTTTGACATACCAATAAACATTCATGGCCAACTAACTCCATGTCTCTATAATAAATAAAAATTTATTACTTTTAACATTTTCTAGGTGTGAAATTTTCTTACTGAATCCCTCACATGTTTGAATTAATAACCGGAATTTTTTTCTAGTTCACGAATATTTTCAGAAAATTATCCCTCATCTTCGACTCGGTATAATTTTCAAAACATTCTTGAACTCGAAAAAAATTTGCGGTAATAATCCAAGCACTAGATTACAAGTTCACTATGTGATCGATGGCAGGAAACACAATTAGATTTGTAATGTATGCAGGTTCAAAAATATCCATTCATGTCAAGATAATTCAATAAATTCAACTTAAGCTATAATTTTGATCAAGAGTTCTTTGTTACATAAGTATTCTGACACTACTTGAAGGACAAGTTTTTACATGGAAAAAGCTGTATTACAAGATTTAGAATCGAGTACTAGTTTGTGAAACAAAAGCTGCTAGATCACAACAAAGAGAGCTATCAACGCTAATCGTTGGGTCACACTGAGATTCATTTTATTTTTTTCAAATGTATAAAATTTAAATTTAATGAATAACTTTTCTGCAGAATTCAAAAGAATGAATGTTAAGAATAAGTCAATATTTATATAAAACATCTTGTAGTACTAATATGCAGAAAGACACACTTCAGTTATGTTTATTTTTCATGTTACTAATTGAGTTTGAAAATATAATTTGGAAATGATATTCAAACTCCGAGAAACATATTTCCTGCTTCGCTTTTTACTACGTTTCGTAAGATCTAAAATCTTATTTCCGAATTGTCTAAATATTAATCCAAAGGTCTGATGTTCGAATATATTCCATATTTTTTATTATTGATGTCATTAGCTTCTGTAGAAGTCTTTCTGTATTTGTCAAAAATAAATAGTTAAAAATGATTTAGTATTTCAAGTTGATATTTATCTTCAATAAATTATATGCATCTTCATTATGTAATGTGACGACAGGCACTATACTAGTACGTACATAATTTGAACAAAATAAAGAACATTTTTCCCAATCTATTCAATTTTCGATTTATTGATAATGTAACAGTGAAAAGTAAAATTGACAACATTTTTCTTATATGATCCTAACTGATAATTTAAAAAAAAAACAATCTGAATAAAAAAATTATTGGAAATAACCTAATAGCAGATCGCGATACGATACATACGCGTCATGGTTTTCAATAGCACCAATAATATAATGGGTCGTTCTCTGTTCTAGGCCAGCATTGAGTAAGCAGTCGCTACAAGATGTAAACACAACTCGAATACTCATGTACTTCTGTCAGTTTTTACAATTTTATCTTTCCATAAATCAAAGAGATTTCTGCAAAGTAAACATGAATAGCGAGAACGAAACACTGAAATAAATTAAGTCTTATTCACTATTATTATTGTTTTATATAAAAATTTGCCTCTATTCAAATATTTGTTGTGTAATTTTAAAGAGGGCAATATCATAAATATATCTAACACAATGATAATATATATGTTACTGTTAAAGTGTAAACTTGGTTAGTTTGTATACTAACTGGCTAGTATACAAACTAGCCGTTGGTTATTTTGATAGAAAACAATCTACAATATTAGCGGATATTTTATAGACGAACTCATTCACTTGGCTAATTTACTTTAAATAATTAAAGACACTATAGCATTTTTTTTGTTGGTTTATAAACTAGGTATCCAATTTCGTCTAGCTAGAATGAAAACAATCATTCTGGTAACACAAAATAGCCAATTGTTTAGATAGTATACATATAAACTAATCAACTATTTCTCTATTTTCTCTTGATTATTTCATAAAACATTATTTTCAACAGTAAGTGTCAAAATAGCGCGAACCATGCAACCATACATAAACAAGTACTTTGTACTTTTCTTAAATTGTACATTGCTTTTTTACAATTATATGTACAAATATTTCTATAAAAATACTTATATTGCATTTGCATTTTGTTAAACATTTTTTTATATTTAATGAAACAGGAAACTTACGAAATTATTTTATTTAATGGTTTTCATATCATACTTATGAAATTAACCAAAGAAAATAGAGGAATAGGTGGCTATTTTATATACATACAACGTCAAAAGTCTTGGACCCCCTCATTCTTGTTAAAAAAATTGTCAGAAGAACCTAATACATTTATAAAAGTATATTGTTTTCTGAATCTTTGCTTTTGTGGAAAGAATATGTTCAATAAACTGAGTACTTAGAAAATTAAAAACCAACAAATGTGTGACATTTTTGACAAAATTTATTAAATCAAAAAGAAGTAACAAAGCAAGTTTTCTACTTGACTAATAGTCGGTATGACCTCCACCACGTTCCAATAGCATACTGACACGTCTGTGCATTAAGATAATCAAGCGGTTAATGATATCTTGCTGAATATTGTTCCATTCCTCTTCTGCCACCACGACTAACTCATCTGCAGTCTGAGGTGGAGGAATACGATTGTGAATGGCTTTAGTAACGAAATCCCACATGTTTTCAATAGGATTCATGTCAGGAGAGTTGGCTGGCCAATCTAATCTATTGATAAGTCCTGGGTCGAGTGGCTCTTGAACGTTACTTGCGCGATGTGGTCGAGCGTTGTCGTCCATAAACACAAAATTTTCACCTAATTAATTACGTAGGAGGTAGAATAACTTATTTGATGTAAATTTGACTGGTCATATTCTGTGGTATGCGAATTAATGGGGTGCGGCGGTTAAACGTTATTTCACCCCAAAACATTACGGTACCCCCTTCATACGAAGCAACTTCACGGGGAAAATGAAGTCGCTGGTGACGACCTGGCTCTCTCCAGACTCTTTGTCAATTGAGGATCTTGCTGCAATAATGACGCAGCTCCAAAATTGTTTAATTTAAGTAAAACGAAAAAACGTTGTAGACAGTAATTTTATATCAGATATCAGTTTTTTGTTTTCGAGTTACAAAAGGACATTAGTAAAGTGTAATAAATACCATAAAACTTATACTAATTAATAAATATGAAGTTGGTATTTTTTTTCTGGAGCTACATCCTTCTTGCATCAAAATATCTTTTTCCAGCTGCTAAAAGTTTCTTCCGTTTATTTCTAGCTCATTGTGATTTATCAGTCGACTTTCTGGTTTTTATTTTAACCTACAAATCATCACTTACACTACTTGATGTATTATCGGATGTATCTGCTACGTATTCATCACTAGAACCACCACCATAAGGTTCGGATTCACACTTCCATATTGAATATATTAAAACACAATCAAAATCACTGCAAATATTATTAGGAAGATGATAGTCGAATACGTGATGCAAACAAACAAACTGCTAACCTAGTAACAGTAGTAACCCTAGTAACCTAGCAGGAATATCTGATAAATATCAAAACAAAATTCGTTGCGCGTTGGGAGCAAGAGTGACGCAGCTCCTTGGAGCTACATCTCTGTTGCATTAAATGATATGTGGCGCATCTCCATTATTTGCTATTAAAATATATAAAATCATCGGATCTGCGTCGATCTTGCATCAAAGAATGTTAAATGTCTGTTACTATCTATCTTGCACATAACCCTATATCTGCCATAAAATGGAGCTGAGTCGTTCTTGCTGCAAAGTCCTCAATTGTCATCACTAACCAACCCAATTCTGGTTTCGTCTGTAAATAAGACCCACCGCCCCTGGCGTAAAAGCCAACTCCTATGCTCTCGCGCCCACTGGAGGCGGGCAGCACGATGCCTTGGGAGTAGAGTGGGGACCCGTAATGGTCTTCTAGTACGTAAATTTGCGTTGTGGAGTCGTCTTCGAAAAGTAGGTATCAATATAATACGGCGAAACATATCTTGAAAATGGGCCCTGAGAGCTCAAGCTGAAGATGTGCGGTGTCTACGGGCATATTGTACCAAATATCGATCCTACCTTTCATTAGATACTCGAGGACGTCCACTACGTGGTCTGTTTTCCACTGTATCAAATTTTTCATTTCTGTGTACTATTCGCACAACAGATGATCTAGGAATGCCCAACATGTTCGATATCTGATGATTAGAATGTCCTGCATCATGTAAAGCAGTCACTCTTGCTCGGGTAAACTCAGAAATTACACGTTCTGGCATTATAATGTACAAAAGTTCAAAGGAACACTTGGCTGAATACACTGCCAAACTGACCAGATTTGTAAAAACATTGGTAATAAAGGAAAGGTTCATGGTCTGCAATTGTTTATTGTCTTTTTTGTTCTCTAAGTGCATGTACTTTTTTACCACATTAAGAAAAACCACTAGGTTTAATCGAATCATTTTATATAGACAAGACATTTGACGCTGTGTGTATTATCCAAAGAACTAGCTACGAATATTTTTTGTTACCAGAATGATTGTTTTCATTCCAGCTAGATCAAATTGGATAGTTTATAAACTAACCAAAAAAAAGCTATTTTTGTATGTTTAATTGTTTTGATTAAATTAGCCAAGGAGTGGGTTAATTTATGAAGTATCCGCTATAGTAACCAACGGTTTATTTACATTGTACACTACCAGCTAGTTTACAAACACTTTAACTGTAATGTTTACAATAAAAATGTTTCTGTCTTTATGGAAAATATAAATATTCTTTACTCGCCGAATAAATATCTTATTTCAGAAAACATCTTCTGCATCGCAAGTATACTGTAGCGGGAGAATCTTGCAACTTAGCTTTGCAGACGGTACACATACAAAATTCAATTTCTCGAAAATCGTAGCACCAATTTTCAATAACTAATATAGTTTTTCGCATATTGAAGTTTTTAATGCACAAATTTGTTGGTGCCGACTTTGGATTTTGATGTGTATCATAAGAAACGCTTTAATTTGTAATATTAGATGTAAAAACATTATGAATATAAGTAATATCGTGATACAAGCGCGATGTATGTTACGAAAAATATAATTGTGCAATAGTGAAAAAAGTTGTAGAAATTTATTTTGAATGGACAAAATTATGCTCTATGTCTATATGATTGTAAACGTTTTATTTGGTTATATCTCTAAAAAATCGACCAGAAATAAGCAAGATAGCTAGGCGATTTTACTCAATTAGTATCATAAAGCGTAATTAGCCAGGTTTATTGGTCGGTTTGCCTCACTTATGTCATACTGATGTGAGAGCAAACTCGAAACCAGTATATGTCTGGTGACACCGCTGACAACTAACCGTGTCTGTTTGCTATACGTTTTTCTGGTTAATTTAACGCTGGCTAGGGCATTACACTACAGAGTAATTGTTTTCTGAAATTTCGCTATTGAAAAAAATATATAGTCGGATAGACATAATTTTTGAATTTAAAATTTCTAGATGGGATTAAAAAATAGTAAAAACCTATTTCATGCATCCGCTCAAAAATATCTGTGTAGACATAAAAATAAACATCCCGTATATTAAGAGAGACATTACAACAAAAATAAAAGTCGTGTTATGCAAATATGCATTTAAAGGGTGCATATAAAATAGGGAAACAGGTGTGCGCTGTACGTCTCACTTATTTGAGGATTTTACATTACTTCCTATGGAAGTATCTGAATTTTAACGGTACACCACAACATTAAAAACACCTGCTTCCAATAATGGTACTGCTGTGAATGCTGTTAAGAAATTAAGGCTAACGGTGAAACACGTTATCAAGTTTTGTTAAAACCAGATATATCTCTGCTCAGAGTAAGACTAATAATAACGATAGCGATAAAGATAATGGTAATGATAATGATTAATGATAACGATAACGATAAAAAAAAATAATAATAATAATATCTCTACCCCTCATTCTAATCACAGAGATTAGCCCAGAAGTCAGAGACTTGTGCAGGAGAGGGGCGGCATATTACTATTAAGCAGGCCGCATTTGCGCCCAGGAACGACTTACGTTGGTAGACCCTAACCACTATTCAGTGCAGGAATGAGGAAAACCTGGAAAATCTCATTAATTAGGAGGGTAGTCAAATATCAACCGGTATCAATCTCTTACATTGACCCAAGCTAACATTATTCCACTCTACCATACCCGCAGATCGGCAGCTGGGCGCGAACCAACTCCGATCTAGTCACCTCGATTCAAGTACTGACGCCTTAAACCGCGCGACCACTCACCGAATAATAATAATAATAATAATAATAATAATAATAATAATAATAATAATAATAATAATAATAATAGACATCTATTTACTAACAAATAATACAACAGCAGTAGTCGACAAAAGAGAAAAAAAAACAAAAATTGGTAACAATTTATGAAAACTTAAATCTAGCAAAATATTGTTGGTCACTGATTACTAAATAAATATCTTGAAACTTTGGTTTTAAAGTTTCTTAAAGACATGTTTTAAAGTCATCTGGCAGCGCATTGTAAAGTTTTGAAACATTGTAGAAACTAGTTTTATGCAAAGGTGCTGTTATAAAATGCTTATTTGTAACATTTATATTGTGGACATTAGCATGAAAAAGAATTTTATTATACAGATACGAGGGAGTTTTTGTACAAATTATTTGATGATATAGGCACAAAGTTTCCAATCTCAGACGATTATTCATATTTAATCATTTCAGGTGTTGTAATTTATGAGAAATGTGATCGCTACGTCGAATGCCAAATATGTATCTTAAACATCTGTATTCTTCTGTTGGTTAAAACATCAATACATATACCTATAATAAACAGGGGCACAGTATAAACAGTTTGATAAGATAAGGGTTTCGCAAAGTAACGTTTTAATTTTTATGGACAAATAATTTGTCTTGTTCTTTGTATGTACTTACTTGTGAATAAAATGTAAATGTATTGTCAAAACTCAGACCCAAGTTAGTAGAACTTTGCATTATATGAACAAAATTGTCATTAATCACAGCCATGAAATTATCGGAGATTTCAGTTACAGCTAATTTATTACCAAACAGAATTAATTTTGACTTGGATGGATTCAAAAATAAGGAATGTGCTTCTGATTTTTGATGGATAATTTTAAAATTCGAGTGCCTCATCATAGTTAGTTTTATCAAAAGATAAATGCAGTTGGGTATCATCAGCATACATATGTGGACTACAGTATTTCAAACTTTTGCAGGGATTACTGGTCTATACACAAAATAATAGAGGTCCCAGAATAGAACCTTGGGGAACATCTATTTTAAGCGAGCTCCCATTTGACAAGTCATTTCCAATTTTTACTCTTTGTGTACGATTTCCTATGTAACTAGACATTGCATTAAGTGCACTATCGCGTAGTCCAACAACACGAAGTATTGCTATAAGCAACTGATGTTGAATTCTGTTAAAGGCTTTATCAAAGTCTAGTAATACTAGAGCACTAATTTTACCATTATCAAATGATTCAAAAATATCATCTGTCACTTTCAATAATGCAGTTATAAAACTGTGAGCTCGCGTAAATCCAGATTGAAAAGATGGAATAATGTCATATTTGTTAAAATGGTCTATTAATTGTGTATATGTAATATGCTACGAAATATTTTTTCAGGTTTCACTCAGTAGCTCCTCAACGGAAAATGATAAAACTATGCGATTTTTTTATTATATTACAAATATTTTACATCGACGCTGTTTTTTGAAATTTTGAAAAAGTTGCAAATTCATTTTAAAAAAATAATTTTACACTTTTTCAAAATTTAAAAAACAGAGTCGACGTAAAATAATATTTATAGTTTATTAAAAAACCGCATATTTTTATCATTATTCGTTAAGGAATTACTGAGCGAAAACTATATATCGTTTAAAGTTTAAATCTTCCTGTTCTGATTCGCGTTTACACCGGGTGATGATAAAGGCTCTCCGAGCCAATTTTTATAAATCAAATAATTTAGACCAATAGTAATTAGAACTGAAAAACAAATATCACCTCAGAAATTATCGAATATACAAAGTGTTTACACTCGTGCTGGCCTATGTAGAAGTGTTAAAGGACATTTTAGACACTTGCTCGTAATTTCTTAACACAGTAAGACAGAAAACCCCCTAATATTGTGTACCGTTGTACTCGAAAAACTATAAGGCATTGTTTTTTGTTAAAAAAACGAGGTTGCAATTGAAAAAATTTGGGTTATCACAGGCTAAACATAAAGACTGAGAAAAATTCATTATTTACGTCAAGCAATGTCTCAATGTGTCAATTAGATTGAAGTATTTTATTAAATTTAAAAAAAAATCTAGAGAATAGGTTTTGCGCCCAATATTGATACGCGCATATGTAATTTTTAAAACAAATTCGATAAAATAGAGGCACTAAAATAATGAAAACCGCCAGCGATAGTTAAATTGAAGTAATTTAATTTGTAATTAAGTAATTACATATCTCCAGAGAAGAAATTTAAAATATTTTTGTTGGTTTAGAAAAAAACAATTTTTTGAACTTTGATTTTTTGTCAAGGATTAAATGAAATAGACATATTGATAAGGCCATTTTGTTTTTTTAATATAGAATTGGTTTTCATGACGTTTGCCTTAGAAGACACTTCTCCGTGTGTTCAAATATTCTTTTATTTTTAGTCGTAGAATGTAAGTTATTTTTTATGTTGTATGACCTTTAATTAATTACTGATGTTATTTTAGTCTGGTAATAGGTCAATTGTAGTAGAAAAACTAAATTTCTACAAAATTCCAACGTTTCGGCTTATATTTAAGCCATCTTCAGGGCTCAAAACGTAAGAAAGAAAAAAAAAAGACAAAACACATTGAAAATTACACATTAAAATTACAATTTTTGCCTTCATATTAGAGCAAGCTAAGTACCTAGTAATATTTATTTTTATTTCATTCCTTTTAAAAGAAAGGGGACAATGTAGGCAAACATAAATTAAGCTAAAAACAAATTACAATTAACAATTTTATAATTACCTGTAGAAAAACTTATCTACAGATATAGCAATAGATTTTTTTTTGTCGAAAAATCATTTTAAAAATAAAATCTTCCGCGAATTTCCATCACTTTTCGTTTCACAGTTGTACTTCTTTACCACTTTTTTATTTGAACACATATTCTATTCACGTACAATTTTGTTAATGAAATACATATTTAAACATCACTTACACTCATATCTTGACCTCGCGCTCTACGATTTTGAGAATACGTTGTAGAGGTTGAATTATTCTTCATTCTTAAGAACACAAAATCACTAATAAAATTAATTACATTCATAATTAAATTGGCGAAAGATATACCCGAAATTTTACCCGCTCGAACGATATACCCGCTGGAAATGAAATAGTTGGATCCGACAATTCGTCGCAGCCAATCAAAAGCAGCAGCGCATGCGTACTTACTGCAGCTGTGTAATCGGGTATGCTCTCAGAGATATGCGGCACACGATTTTGCATATATATTTCTTTGTGTTGACTGCTATAAATTGTGAGCAGGTTTATAACATGAGTCACTCTCTACAAATTTGGAAGTCAACTATATATAGTATATGTTATTGTTAGACATTTCAAATTATAAAAAAATTGATAGGTAGTAAAACATTACAAGCTAATTTTCAGACAACAATATAATGCGTACTGATAAAATTTATTTTCATTTTTGAATTGGAACCGTCAAATTTGCATCTATGATATTGTGTCTAAGACTAGTATAACATAATTGATGTACTATTTATATTCTTTGTTGTTTGTTTTGTTTGCAGTGAAGTACTTAAGAGAAGTTACACCTTACTTTCGTAAAGCGAGTATTATATCAGAAGTTGGTTGGGAATTGCAAAGAGGGTTTCTTTCTGGAGCACCTCCTGCGGTCAGATCACCTCAGCGAGCTGATACTCGTTATCTACCACTTCAACTTTGTCATCTAGCAAGAAACTTTAGGTATCCTGACCCAGGTAAGTTCATTGATTATTGTTATACAGGGTGTTCCAGAATGATGGTCAAATATTTTACCAGTGTATTCCACAAGCCATTTCAGGGTGGGATCTTTATATCAATTTGGGTCCTCCCTGTTGAGATATTCGAGTCTCAAAATGGCGGAAAAAATAGTTTTTTAATTTTTCCTTAAAAACGGTTACACTTACAAATTTCAATTTTGGTACACACTATCAGCTAATCAAAAGCTATTTTGTGGTGGTATCTATTCCTTGGCTTATGTTTCTGGAGGGCGGGAATAAGCAACCCCTAGATTTATTTCTTTTAGAACTTTTTCCTGCAATGGCCAATTTTAACAAAACTTTTAAATATTACATCTAATTATACTACTTTTTTCCCTCTTGTAATTTTTTCATATAACCAACAGTTTGCGCGGAAAAAAATAAAAATTGTTTTCCTTACTCTAAACATCTTTTCGTCACTGGTTACTGATAACCGCAGTAGGCGGTTGCTATGTTGATGTTTCTCTATTGTCTTGTGAAAAAAAATCGCCATTAGGTCTATAATTGACAGTTTCTGCAAATATTTCTAATTAAGGAATTCCTATAATTGTTACCAATCGTGCCATATGCATGTTTCGTCAATTTATTCGCTAATATTTGTACTGAAGAGTCAGTTGTTTAAAAATATTTGCAAAAACTGTCAAAACTAATTTGTTTGACGAGACAACAGAGAAACATCAATATATCAACCGCCTACTGCGGTTATCAGTAACCGGTAACGAAAAGATGATTAGAGTAAGGAAAACTATTTTTATTTTTTTCCGCGCAAAAAGTAAAATTATATGTAGTATTTAAAAAAAGTTTTATTGAAATCGGTCATTGCAGGAAAAAGTTCTGAAAGAAATAAATCCAGAGGTTACTTATTCCCTCTCTCCAGAAACATGAGCCAAGGAACAGACACCACCATAAAATAGCTTTTGACTTGTTGATAATGTGCACCAAAATTGAAATTTCTAAGTGTAACCATTTTTAAAGAAAAATAAAAAAACAATTTTTTCCGCCATTTTGAGACTCGAATATGTCAACAGGGAGGACCCAAATTGAAAAATTTTATATGAAGATCCCCCCTAAAATGGCTTGTGGAATACACTGGTAAAATATTTGACCATCATTCTGGAACACCCTGTATATATTATTTTAAGCTAAGATTAATGTACAAAAAAGTTCAAAAGTTCATTCAAAAAGCAAGCACTGCTTTTAAAATATATTTACTAAACATTTTTGTAACAACATTTGTATGGAAGAAAACATACAACAACAACAACAAAATATTCTGTGTTAATGCTACAAATTTAATTTTTTTTCTAGTCGGGAAAAAAAAAATCATTGAACCAGGTCAATGGGTATACAGAGCGTTCAATAAAGAATTTTGGTAATAATGTCGTCGTATGGAAAAAAATGGAAAAAATATTCTGTAATTAAAAAAATGTCTTTTTTTTCTAGTTGAAATTAAAAATAAATCATTGAACCAGGTCAATTAGTATATAGGGTGTTCAGTAAAGAATTGGTCATACTTTAAGTTTAGCTTCTTTGGACAAAAATACTATAAATGTAAATCAACTTACCTACCTTAGTACAATTTTGCTTCCTTAAAGGCGCCGTATTCTTGAAATACTGTGTTTTACCAATACAAGTAATTTTAGACATTTAAGAACTCATAATAAAGAGTTTAGCAAATAATATCAATGTTATCTTATGTCACCTGTGCATATTCAAAGGTACCGAAGTAAAACTAATATATAACGACTGAAAGTAGTCTAACCAACAAATTTTTAAGTACAGAAATCTTTCAAAATACGTATTTATTTAAATTTAAATGTAGATATAAATATTGTTATAACATAAACTTAATAGTTCTACATATAAGATTGTTCCGTTTTGTTTATAAGTATGTGAAAATAATTGTTAAAATATGAGGTTAGAATAGCAAAATAATTTTAAAAGTTATTATATTATTTGAGGAGAATTTAAATAGCAAAAGCGGATAAACAAAACACACAAATAATTTTATTTTCGATATTACTTTTGCTCTACGTGTTTAATATTTTGAGATGGTCTGTGCTTCAAAAACACTACAAAGTTGATCATTTGGCGGCGAGAAATAAGGCGACCTTTAGAAATTATAGGCCTGAGGAGGTACTTTTTTTATTTCATTTTTTAATATTCTTTTTTGATGGGCAATTGTATTCAGATTTTGAGAAAGTTTTTTGGTGAGATAAATACGAATATCTGTTTGATTTTTGCGTTATATGTATAAGGCGTTCTGAGAGCCTGTGCCACTATATTGTTTCTCTCAGATTTTTTTATGACAATGATTAGTGATTTTGAAACAGCCTTGAGTTATTTTAAAAAAAGTTAGTTAGGAGTTACTTGTTGCATTTTAGAGAAAACTGCGTTTAACGTATTTGCTGAGCTTGTAAATAAATAAATTCGAACAAATTATTAATTCAAGTTATATTCCAAAAATTTATGTTAAAGAAAATGTGAAAGAAATAATATAGTAGCACAGGCGCTCAGAACGCCCTATACATTTAACACAAAAATCAAACAAATATTGTGTTTACCCCCCAAAAAACCTTGTTTTTTAAATTTAGGTACAAGTACCCAACAAATAAAGAAAATTATCGTAAAAAATGAAAACGTACTTTCTCAGGACTCTAACTTCTTAAGAAAGCAAAATTGTATTAAGGTAAGTTGATTTCTTAGCAGAGTTCTACATTAACCCGTTTTTTAAATAGGACACTTTTTAATTCCTCTTTATATACCATAGTATTATATAAAGAGGAATTTAGCGATATAACCTTCTTCCCAGTAAACATACATACGTTATTTAAACGTATTGTCAACGTACCATTGGTTGATAATTCGTGTTACGTTACAAAATCAACCATTATTTTATGGTTAGAAAAGTAACGGTTTAACATAACATTTAAAATATCTAATTTTTTAACCAATAATGTAGGCAAACCTTTTGTAACGTTAAATGAACGTTATTTAAAATATTTAAATAAAACTTATTCATTTAAACCTTTATAAAACGTCTGTATCAACTGATTAATATATTGACATTGAACAAAAATGTGTTTGTAACGTTTTAGAGTAACAGGCATTAGTAATGCTTACAAAACGTATCATAAACGTTTTGCGCTTAATAAATATTTCGGAACAATACCTATCCAAATTTTATACATTATAATTTAATAAAAAGATATTGCATTAAGAATATATAGGTACTTAAATATACAAATAACTTGATAGTAATTATTTTTTAATAAACCTCACAAGTGTTAAAAACGGTACAATTCAAACGTTATAATCATTCGTTGAAATAAGGAAGTGAATTGCCGTTTATTACACGTGTCAATTATAATGCCGTTAATCGTTATGTACGAATTTAATGATCTTATTGGTAGATAAAGATCACGTGTTACACACATACCATTTCGAGTTATTTCTTGTAAAAGTTTGTCAGTTGCATATTCATCATTGCACGTACCTACCGTGATCCATGAAATATTTCCCTATTTTATTTTGCTAATACCTTTGGTATACCTACATATATAAGTATTTAATTTTATTTTATTAATATAAGAATATTATAAGGTTTTTTTACATTACATGTTACAAATAATTATATAATGGAATCTAAATTTATTCCACTATAACTTTTCCTATTTATGTTTCAAAATATTTTACAAAAGCGATGACAAAATTAATAAAAGTAGCCGCGTGAATTTTGTACTCGTACATGCCTACGTTAAATTACTTTGTAAAATGAATAACAATTATTATGACTTGGTAATTTTTTTACTTTATATTAAAATTTAAGATACAGTGATATATTTCTAATCATTATTGAGAATGATTTAAACTTTTTTATTTCCTTTCTTGACTATCTGCTTCGTGGTCATATTAAATGTATATTAGGTTATTATGAAATTTGTACTTGTAGTGATTTTCCGGGTTGTTGTGCCGTGACCTCGGAACTGGTAGCTGACAGAAACAGAGGTAAAATGCACATCCCTACATTAGCCGGGACTCTTTTACCTGCCCTGGTTGTTTTCGGGCTAGGCTCTGTGGTGACAGACCCGCTATCGATGTTTCTGGGCCCGTCTATATATTGATTTCGGTTCCTATTGTTGGTATTACGACTGGTACGGTTGGAACCGATCCTCGGATAATGGTGGTCCTCCGAGGCGTTCCGTAGCCGCCGCTGTAGCTGGTCGCATCTTATGCTTCCAAAGGAAGCTTCATTTTCAATATATGGACGGGCCCAGAAACATCCATAGCGGGTCTGTCCCCACACAGTCTAGCCTGAGAACAACCAGGGCAGGTCAAAGAGTCCCGACTAATGCTAGGGATGTGCATTTTAACTCTGTTTCTGGCAGCTACCAGTTACCAAGGTCACGGCACAGCAACCCGGAAAATCACTATGTATCAAATTACAGCACTGGCCGTGAAAGCTTAAAAACCCCTGTCAGGGGTGGTTCCATAAAATAGCTCTAGACAGTTCCTGGTGATTTTTTCACCGATCCTGTTAGTATACCTTGTAGGGTTAGTACAGAGATGTGTGCTAAAGGAATTAGTACTGTTTGCAATTCGTAGAGTAAGAAAACTACCCCCGAATGGGAAAAAATGAAAAAACAAACAAAATGAGGCAAATCCCCTTAAAAGAAGTCTTTTTGGGTTTTTTAACAATTTATTTACCTTCAGGGGAAGTTTGTCCACTCCCAGCTCCGCCCTAGGAGGGTTGCAATCAGTGCTAAACCCTTCAGCACACATCTCCAAACAGATCCTGACGGACGGTGTACTAACAAGATCAGTGAAAAAACCACCGGCAACTGTCCAGAGCATTATTTTCATGAAACCACCCAAAAGAGGGGTATTTTTTGTCCTTTTGAAATTATTCACTCATTTTTGACATCTCTGACTATGCGTATTGTATTCTATACGAAAAAATACACTTAGAGAGTACTAACATATTGCGGCTTGCAAAGTGACAGTTGGGTTTGACAGATAAAAACAGCCGGGGTTAGTTGTCGGTTGTCTCACCTATGAAATACTGATGAGAACTAAACTTGAAACCAGTATATCTCTGGTGGTGTTGCTGACAAATGATTTGGGGTTTTCAGTATTTAATGTTGGTCAGAACATTAACCTGCAGATAAGTTAACATGAGAGTAAAAAATAACATACACTATACAACACTATATTAATTTTTATAAATGTAGATTCTCATCATAGGGTCGGCCATCAAATCGCGGTTTGTGCTGTCTCGGCAGCCGAATCGATAAAATTTATGAAATTTTTACAGCTAAATTTGCATGGTTCATATTATTGGCCAAGATGTTTTCAAAAAACGAGACGGCGACCAGCAGCTATGTGTGTTAGTAAAGTGCTTAGTAAACAACAGCTGACTCGGCTACCACTATCTTTCTAAGCGCTAAGTAGTACAAACTACTCGTTTTTTTCTGGCCGCGATATGGACCACGCGTTTTATTTTGTCAGGCGGTACCACAGTACAAACACAAGCAGGTGTCCTGCTTACCAGTAGCCCGCGCTTATCGGCGTGATTTTCTCGTGCCGAAATCACACAGAGTAAAAGCTGTTCAAAGCAGGGCGATATGATAATTTAATCAGTCACGCCTGCTTTCACTGTATTTCTATCCACACACACAGTTGTTTTCGGTCATTACACTACTAGTGGAGTAATGTGACATATTACCCCACTAGTGAAATGTTAAAAAAAAAGAAATCACTGCTTAATGGTTAATTTTGTTAGAACCAACAGGTTATCAATTTGACAATTAATAGATAATTTAACTTACATTAAATTGAATTACTTGTTACAAATATTAACAATACAACTTTGGCAATTCGTAAAATTAATTCCAGATGAATGCAGCTGGTCTGTATTTGTATTAACAATGCTAAAATTTTCTTTGTAAGCACTTGAAGTGGCTTTAATGACGGCAGTCTCTCCTCCAAGAACTTTTGTGACGATTTTTTCTTGTTTTCAAGAGACGTATCAATATAATCTTCACACACGGTGTTGGACTTGCAACTACCATGCCGTTTTATAGTTAAAAGGTCTGCTCCTGTGTTGGCTAGAAAAAAAGCAATCTTCTTTGGCATTACGGTAAAATTCCTGTTGGTATTTATACCAACAGGAAGTTTCATGTATTTACCAACAAAAAATCTTTCATGATCGACATGACTAAGGCGCAAATATTCACATTTCCCCCGGCAGTGATAAAGAATTCTTGGGAAACTTTGGTTTTCGTATCCGGTATGAAGATATGAAAAATACTTCCTTAATTTTTGACGTTTTCTATCAGCAAATTAGTTAACTCGCCCACTCTGCGTGCACCTCCAAGTCCAATAATAATTAATCTTAAATTATTCATTTATAAATTTCAAATAGCAAACATTTTCTTGGTCTTACCTTTGTTAGCAAGAATTTTGTGTCATCGGCATCTTGTAAAAATTTTGAAATATCCTCTTTCGTTAATATTCTTGACTTTTTTGGGTTTGTATCACACTGATTGCTCAGAAAAGCAATTAAATTGTTGAGTTTACTGATATCAACATTTTGCCGCATACAGATTGTAGACCGCAGCATAGAATAGAACTCCCAAAAACTAGCTGATTTGTACTTCTTGGATAATTCTTCAAAAAAATGCTAATAATGCCTTTTCTTTTGCTTCATATTTTATATTCTTAGATGCACACCAATCAGTGAATCGTTTATAAAATTGTTCGTACTTGGTTCTCGATTTATCTGGTAAAAGTGAAGCTACTGCAGTTGTAGCAGTTTTTTCAATTTCAAGAGGCAAGTCTTCTGTTTCTGAGTCACTCATTATTTCAATCAACACCACTGTCTTCACAAGAAAATGTAAAAACGAAAACTCAATTTTGTTTATAACAAGTTTGACAGGAAGTTTGATAGGTTACAAACTGGATCTAATTTTGGATTTTTCTCAATTTAAGATAGATAAAATTTTAAATAGGACACGTGGGATAACGGCATTTTTTTATTACATTCGTGAAAATGTCTCACTCATGTATAATAATGCCTATATCCGACTTGTACTATGAATAACTATTATCAGAAATTTTTAAAATAATAAATTAAGATAGGAAAATGAAGTTCTCCCTAAAACTATCCTTATCCATGGATATGATATGAATATTACTATCCTACATTTTAAGATAAAATAAAAATATACCATCAATTTTTAAGATATGTTTCCTTTATTATCTATTTTAGGGAAATACTCTTATTTATTTACCAGTCTTGAATCTATGAGAAAACAATTTATGATCAACCCTGTACGTATGAGTACGAGTATGAGTTTATAAATATAAATTAAATGTTGTTGGAGAATATTATAGTTCGGTATTTTCATAGTTTTGCTTATATTAATGTGAAATGTATAGGGTAGTTGATCCCTCATTTTATACGAAAACATGTAGGAATGAAAGTTGGAGAGACTTTTAAACATTTTGAATGCATGCATAATTCAATGACAATTAAATATCGCATTTCCGAGATGTTGGCATAACTTTTGTTTATTTTATAATGGAAATCCCTGTGTATTGTTATACCGTTGTAACGACCGTCGAATATATATTATACATGACACTTATCTTTTACTATTTTCGAGATATTACGTATGATATATTTTTACTAAATTTTGCAAGCAGTAATCATTTTGAAATTAACTTGTGAATAAGGTTTTATTTTATGTTTGCTTGACACTAATGTATCCTTTATAATATTTCAGATCAAAAGCTGCGTTTAATTTTCTTGAAAATAAAGTATTTTAAATTCAAATTCTTCGTTTAGTAATATTCTTAATTTTTTATTTATTAAACATTGTGTTACGTTCAATCAATGTTTCTAATCTTATCTTTCTTAGTTGATATATTAACATTTGTTTCATTATAAATATTTCTCCATGGTTATTTAGTATCACCTACCTATACTTACCCTCATCTCACGAAATCGAATCTCGCGGAAACTAGATTAAAGACATGCCATTTGCAGCTATGCAGAAAGTGTTTCATATAATTTTACTTGTTACCGTTTCTTTGTAATTTGTATAAAATACGTAATATATTTTTGGAAAGCTCATTTCACGATCTTTCCAATGGCACAAAAGATGTTTCATTTAATAAAAGTTAGGCTTGCATGTCGGAAATATTCGATACTCTATATTCTATGGTCTTTGGAGTATATGCGGTAAAATATATTTGAACGTCTCCACAACTTTCGTTCTAACATCTACTTTCGTAGCTCTAAATAACGAAGAAAATGAGGGAGCAATTTTTGCGTAACCACCTTGTATAAGCTAAGACTCACACTTTTGATTCTGAAAAATGGGGTGTCTTTTTGCTTCTCGAGAAAAGAGAAAATTTAATCTCTTATAGAGCATGTATCTTCATGATGTAAATTTTCACAGGGTAGCTGGAAGTTTAAAAGAATGATTAATACTGAAACTGGCAAAAAATACCCTTAGAAAAATCCCCATTGTATAACTTTGAATTCAGTGTGACAGGGCGAGGAAGCTGACTTTGTTTTAATAGAACAAGGAATGTGATTTATATATTATACAATAAAAACTAGAAAAGTTTCGCTTTAATGTTTAAAATACTGTTTTATTTAGCTTCACATTCACACGGAAAAAGGGACAAACTGCAAGCAATTACTTATGAGCTTATTCTTTCTTTTTATGGAAACGGAAATGGGTTGCGGAGCATTTAAATTTTGTATGCCAGTGCTATGTATAGGAGGTATCTACTCAAAATGCATTTCATCTGGTAGCTTAAAAATAATAATTTTCTTATAGAGTTGGCGATGTTTTTTTTTAAATGTACATCTAATAGCTAAAAACTGTTTCCATATTAACAGTAGGTAATATTAGTTTTAAAGTATACAGAATGTCCAGAAATTAGTGGACATTGGATGAATGCATTCTTAAATCCTTTTAGTTATTTTAATACAATTGAGTTCCCTGAAAAAGTTACGGACTCAATATTTTTAATGTTTTTAATGATATATTAAATCTAAAATTTGTGAATCTTGAATACTCTATTAATTATGGTATATTTAAATTTATGCTTATACGAGGGTGAATCAAAATAAAACTGAATTTTTTAACTTTCGTTTGGTAAAACGAGTGGCGCGTAGTCTTGAGATATGTACAGGGTATCGAGAAAATAGTGACAAAAATAATAGGGCATATAGGGGGAGTCAAAATAATGTCAGTACTTCATAATTATAATAATTTATCCTATTTGACTTCTTTACGAATGTATAAGGCTTCTAAGTAAGAAAACGATACCACATAAAGCGGGGTGTTAAAATAATCTCAGTACTTCATATACATGTTTGACCTGTCTAGCTTCCTTATGGATATACAGGGTTTCCAAGTAAGAGGTTAAATATTTTAGTCATAATTTCTAAACTCATACTAATACAACTTTCACTATTTAAATTGGAAATAGACATGCTTTATTATACAGGTACGGGCAAAATTAAGTTTTGGAATTTATACAGTTTTGACAGTGTTGCCAAAATTTGAAATTTTTTGTTGTAGTTTGATGTCCATATCAATTAACTGCAAAAAGCTATAGGTACCTGATTTTATGTATGTAATAATAATTTAGTAATAACAAAGTTAGTAGTTCCAGACCAAAAAATAAAAAACAAAATCCACAGCACGGTTCTGCAATAATCAATCATTTCCGATGACTTGGGTTACCGAAAAGTCTCGTCAAGGTCAGTTCTTTGCCTACTGATAGAAAATCAGGAAGCAAATCGTTTTACAATACGTGCCATCGAATACAGGGCATACTGCTACTTTGAAAAATTAGATCTCAAAGAACAAACAAACGAAACGGACAAAAAGTTTTTGAAAAAACTAAAGCATGCATAATTAGCGCCCTCTGTTTTTTTTGTAATACAATTATCATACCACATACCAAATTCTGTTAAAGTCGGCTTAGGGGTTCTAGATTCCCCTAAAATTAGAATGCGGGAAAACAGAAAAAATATTTATTTATTTATTTAAGGAAATTTACGGGCAAGCCCATGTAAGTAACAATATATATCATAAATGTGCGAATAGTGGAGACTAGAAGTATCTAAACAGTTAGAAAACAAACAAAGAAAACAATCTAAATTAAAAGCTAAGAATACAAAACTAGAAACAACACACATTACAATTAAAATGATATGTACTACTGGTGAACACCATAAACAAATCTCACCTGAATACTCAAAAGACGACCGGTGTGAAGACAGCAGCCAAAGATAGCAGCCAAAACGAACGAAGATACCCGAATGACCATAGGCGCGCATGTGATGGAGACAAGGGACAGGCAAACGGCGCATGCACGCCGGATTCGCTCTTTTGGCTATTATGGACGAAATATACATTAGATTAATTCCTACATCACAAAATGGCTTTATTTAATGTAGGCATTTGTCTTGAACTAATTTGAGACAAATAATCAGTCCCTAGGTGGTGAAAATGGAAACAAATAGACAAAAAAATGTACGTAACTAAATATGCGCCGGAGCATTTTTTCGCTTTCATGGTTTGTCAAGATTCTCCTTAGAAATCTACAGTTAAATATTGAACGACTTAGGGAGTGAAAATAGAGGAAAAATCTCAGATAATTGGAAGAAAAATTCGTATCGCCGGAAGTACGCGTCAGAGCACTTTTTCTCTTATAGGGTTTGTTAACATCCTCCTTAGGAACATCCAGTTAAATTTTGAACGACTTAAATTGGCTTCCAGGGGGTGAAAATGCAGAAAAACTCTTAGAAAATTGGAAGAAAAATTCGTATCGCCAGAAGTACGCGTCGGAGCACTTTTTCGCTTATAGGGTTTGTTAACATCCTCCTTAGGAACCTCCAGTTAAATTTTGAACGACTTAAATTGGCTTCCAGGGGGTGAAAATGCAGGAAAACTCTTAGAAAATTGGAAGAAAAATTCGTATCGCCAGAAGTACGCGTCGGAGCACTTTTTCGCTTATAGGGTTTGTTGACATCCTCCTTAGGAACCTCCAGTTAAATTTTGAACGACTTAAATTGGCTTCCAGGGGGTGAAAATGCAGGAAAACTCTTAGAAAATTGGAAGAAAAATTCGTATCGCCAGAAGTACGCGTCGGAGCACTTTTTCGCTTATAGGGTTTGTTGACATCCTCCATAGGAACATCCAGTTAAATTTTGAACGACTTAAATTGGCTTCCAGGGGGTGAAAATGCAGAAAAACTCTTAGAAAATTGGAGGAAAAATTCGTATCGCCAGAAGTACGCGTCGGAGCACTTTTTCGCTTATAGAGTTTGTTAACATCTTTCTTAGGAACATCCAGTTAAATTTTGAACGACTTAAATTGGCTTCCAGGGGGTGAAAATGCAGGAAAACTCTTAGAAAATTGGAAGAAAAATTCGTATCGCCGGAAGTACGCGTCGGAGTACTTTTTCGCTTATAGGGTTTGTTAACATCCTCCTTAGGAACATCCAGTTAAATTTTGAACGACTTAAATTGGCTTCCAGGGGGTGAAAATGCAGAAAAACTCTTAGAAAATTGGAGGAAAAATTCGTATCGCCAGAAGTACGCGTCGAAGCACTTTTTCGCTTATAGGGTTTGTTAACATCTTTCTTAGGAACATCCAGTTAAATTTTGAACGACTTAAATTGGCTTCCAGGGGGTGAAAATGCAGGAAAACTCTTAGAAAATTGGAAGAAAAATTCGTATCGCCGGAAGTACGCGTCGGAGCACTTTTTCGCTTATAGGGTTTGTTAACATCCTCCTTAGGAACATCCAGTTAAATTTTGAACGACTTAAATTGGCTTCCAGGGGGTGAAAATGCAGAAAAACTCTTAGAAAATTGGAGGAAAAATTCGTATCGCCAGAAGTACGCGTCGAAGCACTTTTTCGCTTATAGGGTTTGTTAACATCTTTCTTAGGAACATCCAGTTAAATTTTGAACGACTTAAATTGGCTTCCAGGGGGTGAAAATGCAGGAAAACTCTTAGAAAATTGGAAGAAAAATTCGTATCGCCGGAAGTACGCGTCGGAGCACTTTTTCGCTTATAGGGTTTGTTAACATCTTTCTTAGGAACATCCAGTTAAATTTTGAACGACTTAAATTGGCTTCCAGGGGGTGAATATGCAGAAAAACTCTTAGAATATTGGAAGAAAAATTCGTATCGCCGGAAGCACGCGTCGGAGCACTTTTTCGCTTATAGGGTTTGTTAACATCTTCCTTAGGAACATCTAGTTAAATTTTGAACGACTTAAATTGGCTTCCAGGGGATGCAAATGCAGGAAAACTCTTAGAAAATTGGAAGAAAAATTCGTATCGTCGGAAGTACGCGTCGGAGCACTTTTTCGATTATAGTGTTTGTTAACATCCTCCTTAGGAACATCCAGTTAAATTTTGAACGACTTAAATTGGCTTCCAGGGGGTGAAAATGCAGGAAAACTCTTAGAAAATTGGAAGAAAAATTCGTATCGCCGGAAGTACGCATCGGAGCACTTTTTCGCTTATAGGGTTTGTTAACATCCTCCTTAGGATCATCTAGTTAAATTTTGAACGACTTAAATTGGCTTCCAGGGGGTGAAAATGCAGAAAAACTCTTAGAAAATTGGAAGAAAAATTCGTATCGCCAGAAGTACGCGTCGGAGCACTTTTTGTCTTATAGGGTTTATTGGCATCCTCCTTAGGAACATCCAGTTAAATTTTGAACGACTTAAATTGGCTTCCAGGGGGTGAAAATGCAGGAAAACTCTTAGAAAACTGGAAGAAAAATTCGTATCGCCAGAAGTACGCGTCGGAGCACTTTTTCGCTTATAGAGTTTATTGACATCCTCCTTAGGAACATCCAGTTAAATTTTGAACGACTTAAGTTGGCTTCCAGGGGGTGAAAATGCAGAAAAACTCTTAGAAAATTGGAGGAAAAATTCGTATCGCCGGAAGTACGCATCGGAGCACTTTTTCGCTTATAGGGTTTGTGTTAGGATCATCTAGTTAAATTTTGAACGACTTAAATTGGCTTCCAGGGGGTGAAAATGCAGAAAAACTCTTAGAAAATTGGAAGAAAAATTCGTATCGCCAGAAGTACGCGTCGGAGCACTTTTTGTCTTATAGGGTTTATTGACATCCTCCTTAGGAACATCCAGTTAAATTTTGAACGACTTAAATTGGCTTCCAGGGGGTGAAAATGCAGGAAAACTCTTAGAAAACTGGAAGAAAAATTCGTATCGCCAGAAGTACGCGTCGGAGCACTTTTTCGCTTATAGGGTTTATTAACATCCTCCTTAGGAACATCCAGTTAAATTTTGAACGACTTAAGTTGGCTTCCAGGGGGTGAAAATGCAGAAAAACTCTTAGAAAATTGGAGGAAAAATTCGTATCGCCGGAAGTACGCGTGGGAGCACTTTTTCGCTTATAGGGTTTGTTAACATCCTCCTTAGGAACATCCAGTTAAATTTTGAACGACTTAAATTGGCTTCCAGGGGGTGAAAATGCAGAAAAACTCTTAGAATATTGGAAGAAAAATTCGTATCGCCGGAAGCACGCGTCGGAGCACTTTTTCGCTTATAGGGTTTGTTAACATCTTCCTTAGGAACATCTAGTTAAATTTTGAACGACTTAAATTGGCTTCCAGGGGATGCAAATGCAGGAAAACTCTTAGAAAATTGGAAGAAAAATTCGTATCGTCGGAAGTACGCGTCGGAGCACTTTTTCGCTTATAGGGTTTGTTAACATCCTCCTTAGGAACATCCAGTTAAATTTTGAACGACTTAAATTGGCTTCCAGGGGGTGAAAATGCAGGAAAACTCTTAGAAAATTGGAAGAAAAATTCGTATCGCCGGAAGTACGCATCGGAGCACTTTTTCGCTTATAGGGTTTGTTAACATCCTCCTTAGGAACATCCAGTTAAATTTTGAACGACTTAAATTGGCTTCCAGGGGGTGAAAATGCAGAAAAACTCTTAGAAAATTGGAAGAAAAATTCGTATCGCCAGAAGTACCCGTCGGAGCACTTTTTCGCTTATAGGGTTTGTTGACATCCTCCTTAGGGACATCCAGTTAAATTTTGAACGACTTAAATTGGCTTCCAGGGGGTGAAAATGCAGAAAAACTCTTAGAAAATTGGAGGAAAAATTCGTATCGCCAGAAGTACGCGTCGGAGCACTTTTTCGCTTATAGCGTTTGTTAACATCTTTCTTAGGAACATCCAGTTAAATTTTGAACGACTTAAATTGGCTTCCAGGGGGTGAAAATGCAGGAAAACTCTTAGAAAATTGGAAGAAAAATTCGTATCGCCGGAAGTACGCGTCGGAGCACTTTTTCGCTTATAGGGTTTGTTAACATCCTCCTTAGGAACATCCAGTTAAATTTTGAACGACTTAAATTGGCTTCCAGGGGGTGAAAATGCAGAAAAACTCTTAGAATATTGGAAGAAAAATTCGTATCGCCGGAAGCACGCGTCGGAGCACTTTTTCGCTTATAGGGTTTGTTAACATCTTCCTTAGGAACATCTAGTTAAATTTTGAACGACTTAAATTGGCTTCCAGGGGATGCAAATGCAGGAAAACTCTTAGAAAATTGGAAGAAAAATTCGTATCGTCGGAAGTACGCGTCGGAGCACTTTTTCGCTTATAGGGTTTGTTAACATCCTCCTTAGGAACATCCAGTTAAATTTTGAACGACTTAAATTGGCTTCCAGGGGGTGAAAATGCAGGAAAACTCTTAGAAAATTGGAAGAAAAATTCGTATCGCCGGAAGTACGCATCGGAGCACTTTTTCGCTTATAGGGTTTGTTAACATCCTCCTTAGGAACATCCAGTTAAATTTTGAACGACTTAAATTGGCTTCCAGGGGGTGAAAATGCAGAAAAACTCTTAGAAAATTGGAAGAAAAATTCGTATCGCCAGAAGTACCCGTCGGAGCACTTTTTCGCTTATAGGGTTTGTTGACATCCTCCTTAGGGACATCCAGTTAAATTTTGAACGACTTAAATTGGCTTCCAGGGGGTGAAAATGCAGAAAAACTCTTAGAAAATTGGAGGAAAAATTCTTATCGCCAGAAGTACGCGTCGGAGCACTTTTTCGCTTATAGGGTTTGTTAACATCCTCCTTAGGAACATCCAGTTAAATTTTGAACGACTTAAATTGGCTTCCAGGGGGTTAAAATGCAGGAAAACTCTTAGAAAATTGGAAGAAAAATTCGTATCGCCAGAAGTACGCGTCGGAGCACTTTTTCGCTTATAGGGTTTGTTGACATCCTCCTTAGGAACCTCCAGTTAAATTTTGAACGACTTAAATTGGCTTCCAGGGGGTGAAAATGCAGGAAAACTCTTAGAAAATTGGAAGAAAAATTCGTATCGCCAGAAGTACGCGTCGGAGCACTTTTTCGCTTATAGGGTTTGTTGACATCCTCCATAGGAACATCCAGTTAAATTTTGAACGACTTAAATTGGCTTCCAGGGGGTGAAAATGCAGAAAAACTCTTAGAAAATTGGAGGAAAAATTCGTATCGCCAGAAGTACGCGTCGGAGCACTTTTTCGCTTATAGAGTTTGTTAACATCTTTCTTAGGAACATCCAGTTAAATTTTGAACGACTTAAATTGGCTTCCAGGGGGTGAAAATGCAGGAAAACTCTTAGAAAATTGGAAGAAAAATTCGTATCGCCGGAAGTACGCGTCGGAGCACTTTTTCGCTTATAGGGTTTGTTAACATCCTCCTTAGGAACATCCAGTTAAATTTTTAACGACTTAAATTGGCTTCCAGGGGGTGAAAATGCAGGAAAACTCTTAGAAAATTGGAAGAAAAATTCGTATCGCCGGAAGTACGCGTCGGAGCACTTTTTCGCTTATAGGGTTTGTTAACATCCTCCTTAGGAACATCCAGTTAAATTTTGAACGACTTAAATTGGCTTCCAGGGGGTGAATATGCAGAAAAACTCTTAGAAAATTGGAAGAAAAATTCGTATCGCCGGAAGTACGCGTCGGAGCACTTTTTCGCTTATAGGGTTTGTTAACATCCTCCTTAGGAACATCCAGTTAAATTTTGAACGGATTAAATTGGCTTCCAGGGGGTGAAAATGCAGGAAAACTTTTAGAAAATTGGAAGAAAAATCGCCGGAAGTACGCGTCGGAGCACTTTTCCGCTTTCAGGGTTTGTTAAAGTCTTCCCTAGGAACTGCCAGTTAAATTTGAAACGACTTAATTTGGTTTCTAAGGGGTGAAAATAGAAAAGCTCTCTTACAAAATTGGAAAAAAATTCTTCAAATGCATCGAAGCACCTTTTTTGTAAGAAAGTTTGAGAGATTAGATGATTCTATGCTTCTATGGTATGGTCAGCGTTACGTTACAGTACAAAGGTCTTATTATTATTCTTGCGTAAAATTTTTAGCCACATGTAATGACTTGCAGAAAGTTAAAAATTGATATCCATAGAGGTTATATACGTAGCGATTGGATTTAGTATTGCCTACATAAGTCACACATGTTATTTTTAAATCGCTGTAAAGGTGTCATGTTTTTGGATTTGTCCTTGTGCGATATAAGGCACTTTTTATGAATGAGTCGGTGACACATCAAACATTTGTAGACGCCTTCGTTTGCTATACGATTACAGTACAAACATCTGTCAGTGATGTTGGAGGATTTACACAATATTAAGTATTTGATCGTTCGTCTGTATTCGTCGATGTCTATATTATCTGTTAAATCTTTATTTTCACATATTTGTCTAAAGAAGTATATAATGAAAATGCCGCAGTTGTAACTGTCTTGTTGTTTGATATGATTGACGTCATAAGAAGTCCATTTTTTTTCAAATTGTCCATGGTTTGAATCCACCAAAGACAACACTCTCATTAACTGCAAAAAATATTTGTTCCGTTTCTCATTCGAACATCCCAGAGGATCTAATAGAACGAATTTTTTTTCGGCATAATTTATCACAGCTAAGAGAAAGTGATTATTATTTTCCATTATTGGCATAACTGCTTTGCCTTTATTGATTTTAATTTTGTCCAAAACGTACGGGGATAAATTTTCTGTAGACATTATTATGGTGGATAGCTCTGTAGAAAATATCTGATAATCATTGTTCGTATTGTATATATGTAAACATACGTCCACTATAAAGTTAGCGAGCCATTTATTGGAATCCAATGTTAAGAAGTCTTCTATAATCACTTCATTCGTTACACTGGACAGATAATCGAGGTATGCCACAGTATATCCTCTTGAATTAGAAAGATTTTTATAATAACTTATATCGTCTATTAGTCCGTTCGGCAAAAATTTTATTTCTTGCAAGGTCCGCCACTTTCTGTTTTCAAATGATAAGTGGGAATTAGGATAAATAAGTTCTGGCAAAAAATCGAAAAAATAAAATGATTTTAATTTAGGCAACATACACGTTTGCCAGAAATTGATGTCCCTTTTAACTGGAACAATTCGGATCCCTTTAAAAGTGAAAATAATTAGGTCGCACCACTCCCTGTTAGTTACTTCAAGTATCCCCTGTATTTGATAATAATGATCACTCTTGTTCTTTAAAAAACCGTCGGAACTTATAAAATCGAAATTAACGTTGTTGGGGTCTTGGTCTTTGAATTTATATGGACATTTTATTTCAATAATGCCTGAATCACCAATAAGTCCATCCGGAGAGGCGGCTAAAAACGAATACTCCCTATGAATGTGTAGTCCTGTCTGTGTAGATGTTATATTTTTCAAAGCGCAATAAGTTTCTCTGGCAACAGTCTCGTGTCTAACTCCATGGGATAAGGCTGGCGTAATTATATCACTAGGATACATTATATCTCTTAAAATACTTTTTTTCGATTTCTCCCTGCATTTACAAATTCTGGCAAAACGACTCGCCGTTAACCTAACCTTCCTTTCTTCTTTCCATAATTCACAAAGACTTTGCCCTACTGTAGATGTTTGTAATTGTGATTTATCTAAATCTGAAATAGTTATTTTGTTTATTATATCCGTACATTTTATATACAAAGTATTGTCAGGCACTTCTGTATCTACATTTCTACCGAACACACACAATTTACAAGTGAAGTCCCCGCTAAAAGAATCGTTTTCATTTGACTCGCAAACTTTGTGGATCCACTCGTTACAAATGTCACACTGAACAAAACTCGTGGTTTCACAAAATTTGCCATGCCCACAATAAGCACACCTGGTAGTGTCATCTAAAACGATCACGTCGTTATTTATGTCTTTTTTATTAGTAGGAGGATCTTGAATTAAATGGGACTTTAGCTTCTTCAGATGAGTCCCTAAGAAATGACTACTGGTAGTTTTCACTTTCCTGTTCCAAGATTCTTGGGACAATTTTTCGTCAGAATTATCTGCGAAATAATTATTTTTCTTCTTTTTCTTTTGTGTCAATCGTGTTTTTCCTATACCTAAGCTTATTTCCTTATGCATAGAAGATACCTCTTTCATATGAGCTCTTATAAATCTTGAACACTTCAAATTCTTCTGACCATCCAATGTATATTTTTTAAGTTTTCCGAAATAGTTTTCGACTATGGAATTGCTCGTACGTTCATGTTCCATTCCAAGCATTAACCCACTCCATAGTGGACAGTAAGGAAGATATTTTTTTAATATTAGATTTAATATTTCTTCGTTATAATATACATTTGTTATTTCATTTTTGTCTTCAGCAACATGCACGTTTTGCAATGATCGGTAGTATCGTTTGAAAAATGGGCTTGCAACGTGTAAACTTTCCATATCATTTGCTGGCATTCCATTTTCAGAACTAATAAATATGAATTCTGCATTTACTTGACTATTATCTTTTAGATTTGTACTTATCTGCACCAGTTGATTAAACGAATGTTTTGCTGAATCACAGAAAGTCTTAGATTTTAAAACAGTTACTAAATTAATAAACCAAACATCAAATTGGTCTAAACTTTTAAAATTTATAGCGGCGGCTATAAAATCCTTAAAAATTAATTTTTGCGTATCATTTCGGCTTAAATTATCTATATCTTTGCTTACCATTTTCATGAAATGCGCACAGCAAAGATGTACCGTAATCCAATTCTTTGAAGGTTGACCATCTTTAATTATTGTCATACACGTCTCAATATATTCTCTTAAACTGACCCTATTGAACGCTTTAACAATGGCATGAAGATTAGCAAAGCTAAAGTCACTAACTACCCGAGAGAAAAGAGGCCATTTATTATTCTCCTCGCTGAAATATCGGAAATCGTGCAGTATCTTATATATGCTATTAGAGTCATGCTGTGAAGACAACATACTGAAAATAGGAAAAGTTCTTTGTGTCTTAGCTACAGCTATGACACCTACATATAGCAACACACGTTTTTTTTCCCCGGTAGGATGTCTCACTATAGAACCTGTCGCGTCGAAATGGATGAATACGTCCCCATCCTTTGAAGCTTGTTCTAAAACGAATAATTGATCCTTACTGTACAGTTTTATATTTAAAGGAAATGATATTTCTTTAAAGTAATCTTTGTGATCGTGCTGCATTTTTATTAGATCTAATATATCGTTTTTATCACGATCAAATTCGGCGATTTTTTCTGACCTTATCTTTCTAAATGTCGCATCTGATTTTATGTTTTCCAGATTGTTTGTCTTTTTAATGCGATCTTCGTTACATTTCATTAAAATTTCTTGTTTGTATGCGGACGCTTTCCTTCTTAGCAATGCCTGCTTCATGATAGATCGCTCTATGCCCTTCACATAACCTGTTGTTTTGTTCGTATGATGATAATCTTTTGACGTACTGCATACCCTCGCGATTCTATTTTTCACAGAAATTTTAAATTTTTTGCAGTTTTCATGTATACATCTAGCATAAATATTTATTGCTGAAGATGTTTTCAGATATTTTATATACTTAAATGAGAGAGTGCAGGTACAACCGATTAATTTACTGATACGATTTCGAAAATAAAATGGATAACAGGATGTGTTTAATTTTCCATTTTGATAGATGTCACTCCAAACATTAAGAGGGATGTCAAAAGTACCCTCAAATACGGAACAGTTCCTATACGTTGAAGTAATTGGTTCATCGATATTTTTTGAAGAAACAACTGATACATAATTATCCCTGAAAGACTGTGTTAAATCTAAAAGTGATTTTGGAATTTTTTCTTCAGACGAAGAAGAAAACTTGATTGAATCGTTTGTTACCTCATTTTCCACTTCATCGACATTAACAAGTCCTTCAGAACTTGGAGAACAGCGCCCGTTATTTGGATCGCTGTTGTCGTTAATTTTGTGTTGTGGCGTTGAACAAGATACTTCATCAAACAGTATATTACTTAAGGATGATGTGGAATTTTCTTCGGTAACATTACAAGACTGATTTAAGATGGGTTCATAATAATTATTTATTACTCTGTGCCATAATTTATGAAACAGGTATCTATTATTTTTTTCATTGGTTTTTTTAAAATATGTGCATAGTCGGCCATAGACAGAGTTTTTTTCTCTATAATTTTTACTTATTCTAGATGGACTGTAATTTATCAAATTCAAAATTTCTATTATATCAACATTTGTGTAGTCGACATTTTTAGGTTTCCAGTATAGTTCATTAAATAAGCATTTAAAATAGCTATTACTCTGAGTTAATTGATGAACAATACTAGGGTATATTTTTGTTTTCTTGCTAGAGTATTTTGTCGATATTTCTTTAAATATCGGATGCTTTGGTTCAATAAGGAGCAGCTCCTCATACGAAATGCCGGGCATTTCGTGTTTTATGAAAGACACCACTTCCTTTATTATATTTTTATTCATTGTTTATGTATGGGATTATTAATAAATAAGCCGTAATAATAATTATAGCGAGCACGTAAATATTGAAACAAAATCTTAAAAAGAAAACTAAAGCAGTAATCCTAAATAACTTAATGTAAATATAATAAATAAATAAGTTTTGGTTTAAAGAATATGTTAAAACTAAAATAAAATCCGAATATTCAAAATAATTTGCTAGAAATATAAATAAATAAAATATTAACTCCACAATAAGCAACACAAGATTTATTTTAAAAATATTTAAGATAGAAAACTAGCTGTGAACAGTAATCACCAAAACGAGCAAGCGCTTTTAGTCGGCATGCAGCTGTATAAGCCGCGCTGCAGTCTCACTCATAAGGTGAACTATTTATTACTTTAGAATTGATTGCGCGATACTTTGAAAACTATTTATTTTATGAAAAATAATCTAAGGCAAAAAATACTTCTTTTAAGGTAATATAACGTTTTATTTATTTTGTTCCCTGCCACGTAAAATATATTATTTTCCGTGTTACATTAAATATATTTGTTCTATAATACTAAAAATCTTATTGCATTAGTTATATTACCTTCGCAGCTAGTTTTCTATCTTAAATATTTTTAAAATAAATCTTGTGTTGCTTATTGTGGAGTTAATATAATTTAAGCCGAAATGATACGCAAAAATTAATTTTTAAGGATTTTATAGCCGCCGCTATAAATTTTAAAAGTTTAGACCAATTTGATGTTTGGTTTATTAATTTAGTAACTGTTTTAAAATCTAAGACTTTCTGTGATTCAGCAAAACATTCGTTTAATCAACTGGTGCAGATAAGTACAAATCTAAAAGATAATAGTCAAGTAAATGCAGAATTCATATTTATTAGTTCTGAAAATGGAATGCCAGCAAATGATATGGAAAGTTTACACGTTGCAAGCCCATTTTTCAAACGATACTACCGATCATTGCAAAACGTGCATGTTGCTGAAGACAAAAATGAAATAACAAATGTATATTATAACGAAGAAATATTAAATCTAATATTAAAAAAATATCTTCCTTACTGTCCACTATGGAGTGGGTTAATGCTTGGAATGGAACATGAACGTACGAGCAATTCCATAGTCGAAAACTATTTCGGAAAACTTAAAAAATATACATTGGATGGTCAGAAGAATTTGAAGTGTTCAAGATTTATAAGAGCTCATATGAAAGAGGTATCTTCTATGCATAAGGAAATAAGCTTAGGTATAGGAAAAACACGATTGACACAAAAGAAAAAGAAGAAAAATAATTATTTCGCAGATAATTCTGACGAAAAATTGTCCCAAGAATCTTGGAACAGGAAAGTGAAAACTACCAGTAGTCATTTCTTAGGGACTCATCTGAAGAAGCTAAAGTCCCATTTAATTCAAGATCCTCCTACTAATAAAAAAGACATAAATAACGACGTGATCGTTTTAGATGACACTACCAGGTGTGCTTATTGTGGGCATGGCAAATTTTGTGAAACCACGAGTTTTGTTCAGTGTGACATTTGTAACGAGTGGATCCACAAAGTTTGCGAGTCAAATGAAAACGATTCTTTTAGCGGGGACTTCACTTGTAAATTGTGTGTGTTCGGTAGAAATGTAGATACAGAAGTGCCTGACAATACTTTGTATATAAAATGTACGGATATAATAAACAAAATAACTATTTCAGATTTAGATAAATCACAATTACAAACATCTACAGTAGGGCAAAGTCTTTGTGAATTATGGAAAGAAGAAAGGAAGGTTAGGTTAACGGCGAGTCGTTTTGCCAGAATTTGTAAATGCAGGGAGAAATCGAAAAAAAGTATTTTAAGAGATATAATGTATCCTAGTGATATAATTACGCCAGCCTTATCCCATGGAGTTAGACACGAGACTGTTGCCAGAGAAACTTATTGCGCTTTGAAAAATATAACATCTACACAGACAGGACTACACATTCATAGGGAGTATTCGTTTTTAGCCGCCTCTCCGGATGGACTTATTGGTGATTCAGGCATTATTGAAATAAAATGTCCATATAAATTCAAAGACCAAGACCCCAACAACGTTAATTTCGATTTTATAAGTTCCGACGGTTTTTTAAAGAACAAGAGTGATCATTATTATCAAATACAGGGGATACTTGAAGTAACTAACAGGGAGTGGTGCGACCTAATTATTTTCACTTTTAAAGGGATCCGAATTGTTCCAGTTAAAAGGGACATCAATTTCTGGCAAACGTGTATGTTGCCTAAATTAAAATCATTTTATTTTTTCGATTTTTTGCCAGAACTTATTTATCCTAATTCCCACTTATCATTTGAAAACAGAAAGTGGCGGACCTTGCAAGAAATAAAATTTTTGCCGAACGGACTAATAGACGATATAAGTTATTATAAAAATCTTTCTAATTCAAGAGGATATACTGTGGCATACCTCGATTATCTGTCCAGTGTAACGAATGAAGTGATTATAGAAGACTTCTTAACATTGGATTCCAATAAATGGCTCGCTAACTTTATAGTGGACGTATGTTTACATATATACAATACGAACAATGATTATCAGATATTTTCTACAGAGCTATCCACCATAATAATGTCTACAGAAAATTTATCCCCGTACGTTTTGGACAAAATTAAAATCAATAAAGGCAAAGCAGTTATGCCAATAATGGAAAATAATAATCACTTTCTCTTAGCTGTGATAAATTATGCCGAAAAAAAATTCGTTCTATTAGATCCTCTGGGATGTTCGAATGAGAAACGGAACAAATATTTTTTGCAGTTAATGAGAGTGTTGTCTTTGGTGGATTCAAACCATGGACAATTTGAAAAAAAATGGACTTCTTATGACGTCAATCATATCAAACAACAAGACAGTTACAACTGCGGCATTTTCATTATATACTTCTTTAGACAAATATGTGAAAATAAAGATTTAACAGATAATATAGACATCGACGAATACAGACGAACGATCAAATACTTAATATTGTGTAAATCCTCCAACATCACTGACAGATGTTTGTACTGTAATCGTATAGCAAACGAAGGCGTCTACAAATGTTTGATGTGTCACCGACTCATTCATAAAAAGTGCCTTATATCGCACAAGGACAAATCCAAAAACATGACACCTTTACAGCGATTTAAAAATAACATGTGTGACTTATGTAGGCAATACTAAATCCAATCGCTACGTATATAACCTCTATGGATATCAATTTTTAACTTTCTGCAAGTCATTACATGTGGCTAAAAATTTTACGCAAGAATAATAATAAGACCTTTGTACTGTAACGTAACGCTGACCATACCATAGAAGCATAGAATCATCTAATCTCTCAAACTTTCTTACAAAAAAGGTGCTTCGATGCATTTGAAGAATTTTTTTCCAATTTTGTAAGAGAGCTTTTCTATTTTCACCCCTTAGAAACCAAATTAAGTCGTTTCAAATTTAACTGGCAGTTCCTAGGGAAGACTTTAACAAACCCTGAAAGCGGAAAAGTGCTCCGACGCGTACTTCCGGCGATTTTTCTTCCAATTTTCTAAAAGTTTTCCTGCATTTTCACCCCCTGGAAGCCAATTTAATCCGTTCAAAATTTAACTGGATGTTCCTAAGGAGGATGTTAACAAACCCTATAAGCGAAAAAGTGCTCCGACGCGTACTTCCGGCGATACGAATTTTTCTTCCAATTTTCTAAGAGTTTTTCTGCATATTCACCCCCTGGAAGCCAATTTAAGTCGTTCAAAATTTAACTGGATGTTCCTAAGGAGGATGTTAACAAACCCTATAAGCGAAAAAGTGCTCCGACGCGTACTTCCGGCGATACGAATTTTTCTTCCAATTTTCTAAGAGTTTTCCTGCATTTTCACCCCCTGGAAGCCAATTTAAGTCGTTAAAAATTTAACTGGATGTTCCTAAGGAGGATGTTAACAAACCCTATAAGCGAAAAAGTGCTCCGACGCGTACTTCCGGCGATACGAATTTTTCTTCCAATTTTCTAAGAGTTTTCCTGCATTTTCACCCCCTGGAAGCCAATTTAAGTCGTTCAAAATTTAACTGGATGTTCCTAAGAAAGATGTTAACAAACTCTATAAGCGAAAAAGTGCTCCGACGCGTACTTCTGGCGATACGAATTTTTCCTCCAATTTTCTAAGAGTTTTTCTGCATTTTCACCCCCTGGAAGCCAATTTAAGTCGTTCAAAATTTAACTGGATGTTCCTATGGAGGATGTCAACAAACCCTATAAGCGAAAAAGTGCTCCGACGCGTACTTCTGGCGATACGAATTTTTCTTCCAATTTTCTAAGAGTTTTCCTGCATTTTCACCCCCTGGAAGCCAATTTAAGTCGTTCAAAATTTAACTGGAGGTTCCTAAGGAGGATGTCAACAAACCCTATAAGCGAAAAAGTGCTCCGACGCGTACTTCTGGCGATACGAATTTTTCTTCCAATTTTCTAAGAGTTTTCCTGCATTTTCACCCCCTGGAAGCCAATTTAAGTCGTTCAAAATTTAACTGGATGTTCCTAAGGAGGATGTTAACAAACCCTATAAGCGAAAAAGTGCTCCGACGCGTACTTCCGACGATACGAATTTTTCTTCCAATTTTCTAAGAGTTTTCCTGCATTTGCATCCCCTGGAAGCCAATTTAAGTCGTTCAAAATTTAACTAGATGTTCCTAAGGAAGATGTTAACAAACCCTATAAGCGAAAAAGTGCTCCGACGCGTGCTTCCGGCGATACGAATTTTTCTTCCAATATTCTAAGAGTTTTTCTGCATATTCACCCCCTGGAAGCCAATTTAAGTCGTTCAAAATTTAACTGGATGTTCCTAAGAAAGATGTTAACAAACCCTATAAGCGAAAAAGTGCTCTGACGCGTACTTCTGGCGATACGAATTTTTCCTCCAGTTTTCTAAGAGTTTTTCTGCATTTTCACCCCCTGGAAGCCAATTTAAGTCGTTCAAAATTTAACTGGATGTTCCTAAGGAGGATGTTAACAAACCCTATAAGCGAAAAAGTGCTCCCACGCGTACTTCCGGCGATACGAATTTTTCCTCCAATTTTCTAAGAGTTTTTCTGCATTTTCACCCCCTGGAAGCCAACTTAAGTCGTTCAAAATTTAACTGGATGTTCCTAAGGAGGATGTTAATAAACCCTATAAGCAAAAAAGTGCTCCGACGCGTACTTCTGGCGATACGAATTTTTCTTCCAGTTTTCTAAGAGTTTTCCTGCATTTTCACCCCCTGGAAGCCAATTTAAGTCGTTCAAAATTTAACTGGATGTTCCTAAGGAGGATGTCAATAAACCCTATAAGACAAAAAGTGCTCCGACGCGTACTTCTGGCGATACGAATTTTTCTTCCAATTTTCTAAGAGTTTTTCTGCATTTTCACCCCCTGGAAGCCAATTTAAGTCGTTCAAAATTTAACTAGATGATCCTAACACAAACCCTATAAGCGAAAAAGTGCTCCGATGCGTACTTCCGGCGATACGAATTTTTCTTCCAATTTTCTAAGAGTTTTCCTGCATTTTCACCCCCTGGAAGCCAATTTAAGTCGTTCAAAATTTAACTGGATGTTCCTAAGGAGGATGTTAACAAACACTATAAGCGAAAAAGTGCTCCGACGCGTACTTCCGACGATACGAATTTTTCTTCCAATTTCCTAAGAGTTTTCCTGCATTTGCATCCCCTGGAAGCCAATTTAAGTCGTTCAAAATTTAACTAGATGTTCCTAAGGAAGATGTTAACAAACCCTATAAGCGAAAAAGTGCTCCGACGCGTGCTTCCGGCGATACGAATTTTTCTTCCAATATTCTAAGAGTTTTTCTGCATATTCACCCCCTGGAAGCCAATTTAAGTCGTTCAAAATTTAACTGGATGTTCCTAAGAAAGATGTTAACAAACCCTATAAGCGAAAAAGTGCTCCGACGCGTACTTCTGGCGATACGAATTTTTCCTCCAGTTTTCTAAGAGTTTTTCTGCATTTTCACCCCCTGGAAGCCAATTTAAGTCGTTCAAAATTTAACTGGATGTTCCTAAGGAGGATGTTAACAAACCTTATAAGCGAAAAAGTGCTCCGACGCGTACTTCCGGCGATACGAATTTTTCTTCCAATTTTCTAAGAGTTTTCCTGCATTTTCACCCCCTGGAAGCCAATTTAAGTCGTTCAAAATTTAACTGGATGTTCCTAAGAAAGATGTTAACAAACCCTATAAGCGAAAAAGTGCTTCGACGCGTACTTCTGGCGATACGAATTTTTCCTCCAATTTTCTAAGAGTTTTTCTGCATTTTCACCCCCTGGAAGCCAATTTAAGTCGTTCAAAATTTAACTGGATGTTCCTAAGGAGGATGTTAACAAACCCTATAAGCGAAAAAGTGCTCCGACGCGTACTTCCGGCGATACGAATTTTTCTTCCAATTTTCTAAGAGTTTTCCTGCATTTTCACCCCCTGGAAGCCAATTTAAGTCGTTCAAAATTTAACTGGATGTTCCTAAGAAAGATGTTAACAAACTCTATAAGCGAAAAAGTGCTCCGACGCGTACTTCTGGCGATACGAATTTTTCCTCCAATTTTCTAAGAGTTTTTCTGCATTTTCACCCCCTGGAAGCCAATTTAAGTCGTTCAAAATTTAACTGGATGTTCCTATGGAGGATGTCAACAAACCCTATAAGCGAAAAAGTGCTCCGACGCGTACTTCTGGCGATACGAATTTTTCTTCCAATTTTCTAAGAGTTTTCCTGCATTTTCACCCCCTGGAAGCCAATTTAAGTCGTTCAAAATTTAACTGGAGGTTCCTAAGGAGGATGTCAACAAACCCTATAAGCGAAAAAGTGCTCCGACGCGTACTTCTGGCGATACGAATTTTTCTTCCAATTTTCTAAGAGTTTTCCTGCATTTTCACCCCCTGGAAGCCAATTTAAGTCGTTCAAAATTTAACTGGATGTTCCTAAGGAGGATGTTAACAAACCCTATAAGCGAAAAAGTGCTCCGACGCGTACTTCCGACGATACGAATTTTTCTTCCAATTTTCTAAGAGTTTTCCTGCATTTGCATCCCCTGGAAGCCAATTTAAGTCGTTCAAAATTTAACTAGATGTTCCTAAGGAAGATGTTAACAAACCCTATAAGCGAAAAAGTGCTCCGACGCGTGCTTCCGGCGATACGAATTTTTCTTCCAATATTCTAAGAGTTTTTCTGCATATTCACCCCCTGGAAGCCAATTTAAGTCGTTCAAAATTTAACTGGATGTTCCTAAGGAGGATGTTAACAAACCCTATAAGCGAAAAAGTGCTCCCACGCGTACTTCCGGCGATACGAATTTTTCCTCCAATTTTCTAAGAGTTTTTCTGCATTTTCACCCCCTGGAAGCCAACTTAAGTCGTTCAAAATTTAACTGGATGTTCCTAAGGAGGATGTTAATAAACCCTATAAGCGAAAAAGTGCTCCGACGCGTACTTCTGGCGATACGAATTTTTCTTCCAGTTTTCTAAGAGTTTTCCTGCATTTTCACCCCCTGGAAGCCAATTTAAGTCGTTCAAAATTTAACTGGATGTTCCTAAGGAGGATGTCAATAAACCCTATAAGAAAAAAAGTGCTCCGACGCGTACTTCTGGCGATACGAATTTTTCTTCCAATTTTCTAAGAGTTTTTCTGCATTTTCACCCCCTGGAAGCCAATTTAAGTCGTTCAAAATTTAACTAGATGATCCTAACACAAACCCTATAAGCGAAAAAGTGCTCCGATGCGTACTTCCGGCGATACGAATTTTTCCTCCAATTTTCTAAGAGTTTTTCTGCATTTTCACCCCCTGGAAGCCAACTTAAGTCGTTCAAAATTTAACTGGATGTTCCTAAGGAGGATGTCAATAAACCCTATAAGCGAAAAAGTGCTCCGACGCGTACTTCTGGCGATACGAATTTTTCTTCCAGTTTTCTAAGAGTTTTCCTGCATTTTCACCCCCTGGAAGCCAATTTAAGTCGTTCAAAATTTAACTGGATGTTCCTAAGGAGGATGCCAATAAACCCTATAAGACAAAAAGTGCTCCGACGCGTACTTCTGGCGATACGAATTTTTCTTCCAATTTTCTAAGAGTTTTTCTGCATTTTCACCCCCTGGAAGCCAATTTAAGTCGTTCAAAATTTAACTAGATGATCCTAAGGAGGATGTTAACAAACCCTATAAGCGAAAAAGTGCTCCGATGCGTACTTCCGGCGATACGAATTTTTCTTCCAATTTTCTAAGAGTTTTCCTGCATTTTCACCCCCTGGAAGCCAATTTAAGTCGTTCAAAATTTAACTGGATGTTCCTAAGGAGGATGTTAACAAACACTATAATCGAAAAAGTGCTCCGACGCGTACTTCCGACGATACGAATTTTTCTTCCAATTTTCTAAGAGTTTTCCTGCATTTGCATCCCCTGGAAGCCAATTTAAGTCGTTCAAAATTTAACTAGATGTTCCTAAGGAAGATGTTAACAAACCCTATAAGCGAAAAAGTGCTCCGACGCGTGCTTCCGGCGATACGAATTTTTCTTCCAATATTCTAAGAGTTTTTCTGCATATTCACCCCCTGGAAGCCAATTTAAGTCGTTCAAAATTTAACTGGATGTTCCTAAGAAAGATGTTAACAAACCCTATAAGCGAAAAAGTGCTCCGACGCGTACTTCCGGCGATACGAATTTTTCTTCCAATTTTCTAAGAGTTTTCCTGCATTTTCACCCCCTGGAAGCCAATTTAAGTCGTTCAAAATTTAACTGGATGTTCCTAAGAAAGATGTTAACAAACCCTATAAGCGAAAAAGTGCTTCGACGCGTACTTCTGGCGATACGAATTTTTCCTCCAATTTTCTAAGAGTTTTTCTGCATTTTCACCCCCTGGAAGCCAATTTAAGTCGTTCAAAATTTAACTGGATGTTCCTAAGGAGGATGTTAACAAACCCTATAAGCGAAAAAGTACTCCGACGCGTACTTCCGGCGATACGAATTTTTCTTCCAATTTTCTAAGAGTTTTCCTGCATTTTCACCCCCTGGAAGCCAATTTAAGTCGTTCAAAATTTAACTGGATGTTCCTAAGAAAGATGTTAACAAACTCTATAAGCGAAAAAGTGCTCCGACGCGTACTTCTGGCGATACGAATTTTTCCTCCAATTTTCTAAGAGTTTTTCTGCATTTTCACCCCCTGGAAGCCAATTTAAGTCGTTCAAAATTTAACTGGATGTTCCTATGGAGGATGTCAACAAACCCTATAAGCGAAAAAGTGCTCCGACGCGTACTTCTGGCGATACGAATTTTTCTTCCAATTTTCTAAGAGTTTTCCTGCATTTTCACCCCCTGGAAGCCAATTTAAGTCGTTCAAAATTTAACTGGAGGTTCCTAAGGAGGATGTCAACAAACCCTATAAGCGAAAAAGTGCTCCGACGCGTACTTCTGGCGATACGAATTTTTCTTCCAATTTTCTAAGAGTTTTCCTGCATTTTCACCCCCTGGAAGCCAATTTAAGTCGTTCAAAATTTAACTGGAGGTTCCTAAGGAGGATGTTAACAAACCCTATAAGCGAAAAAGTGCTCCGACGCGTACTTCTGGCGATACGAATTTTTCTTCCAATTTTCTAAGAGTTTTTCTGCATTTTCACCCCCTGGAAGCCAATTTAAGTCGTTCAAAATTTAACTGGATGTTCCTAAGGAGGATGTTAACAAACCCTATAAGAGAAAAAGTGCTCTGACGCGTACTTCCGGCGATACGAATTTTTCTTCCAATTATCTGAGATTTTTCCTCTATTTTCACTCCCTAAGTCGTTCAATATTTAACTGTAGATTTCTAAGGAGAATCTTGACAAACCATGAAAGCGAAAAAATGCTCCGGCGCATATTTAGTTACGTACATTTTTTTGTCTATTTGTTTCCATTTTCACCACCTAGGGACTGATTATTTGTCTCAAATTAGTTCAAGACAAATGCCTACATTAAATAAAGCCATTTTGTGATGTAGGAATTAATCTAATGTATATTTCGTCCATAATAGCCAAAAGAGCGAATCCGGCGTGCATGCGCCGTTTGCCTGTCCCTTGTCTCCATCACATGCGCGCCTATGGTCATTCGGGTATCTTCGTTCGTTTTGGCTGCTATCTTTGGCTGCTGTCTTCACACCGGTCAAAAGACGACTCTTGAATCTATCTAATGATTCGTCAAATATATTATCACGATCAGGTAGGGAGTTAGCTATTCTGAGAAATCTAGGTATAACAGCTGTTAAAAGACATATTTATCCTACAAGGTACAAAGAATATACACAACTGCCTAGTGGAGCGACTAGTAATTTAATTTTAGAAAGTAATTGTGGACAGTTACACCTTTTGTAAAGTAGTACGAGGTCCCTGTGCCTTCTTCTATTACAAAGATACTGTAAATTTAAGAGTTGTTCAATTACATCATAATCACAGTTGATACGTAACTTGAAAACTATATATTTAAAGAACTTATATATATATATATATATATATATATATATATATATATATATATATATATATATATATATATATATATATATATACAGGGTGTCCGGTAAGTACCTCCTAATTTCTCGGAAGTGTGTAGGGGAGGTCAAAATAAAACTAGTCCTTCTTAACTTTGAAACCACCCTGTATATTTTAATAAAATTTTCGTACGTTGTATTACACATGGAGCTCTACGATTTGATGCTAAAATCAACTTTTTGCTATTATCAGGTGTCCAGAAACGGACTGGCCCTATCACAATTTTACTCAAAATTATGACAGAAGTAATTTTATCAAACTGAAAATATTATTATTAGATACTCTGAAGGTTTTTCTTTAAAAATGGTACTCTTTATTTATTTCGAAAAAATGAACGGTTTGCGAGATAAATCGGTTTTGAAAAAAATTGGGAACAAATACAACAACAATTAAAATTTATTTTTTTACAATAAAATCATTCCCGCTAGTGCCAGCCTACAGATTCACCATAAACATTTACTGGTGGTGAATTAAGGGAATGAATAATGCCGTTTCTTGTAAAATCAACATCTATGACCAAAATACATCTACAAATTATTATTGCTCTTGTCTCCATGGAGTTCTTTTCTATTGTTTTCGTTGTTAGACCCTGTTGATTTTAAAGTACTTGTCAAAGGCGCGTGACAGAATAAAAATTCAATTTTATTGTGGTATTCGTTTTAAGCCGTTAGAAATAACATTTAAAAATGGAAGAATATTCCTGTGCAGAATATGCTGATATGCACCTAATTTATGGGGAAGCATTATGCAACTCCGTGGAGACAAGAAGACTTTATGATGACAGGTTTCCGGGTCGACATTTGCCGAGTCCAAAAACTTTTGAAAGAGTTGATCGTAGTTTAAGAGAAACAGGTAAAAAAAAATAGTGAAAAACGTTAGTGAAACTAATTTCTTCCGAATCCTTATTTAGGAAGCTTTTTGCCACGCCGTGGTGGAGCAGGAGCCCTGAGGAGAGTACGAGACCCTCATGTAGAGGAACAAATATTGGAAGACGTTGCTAATAATCCTTCAAATAGCATAAGGAAGCTTGCGGCACAAAATAATGTTACAAAATGGGCTGTACATGAAACTCTGAAAGAACAATTGCTTTACCCGTACCACATCCAAAAAGTACATGCTATGTCTCCAGATGATTATCCAAAAAGACTTCAATACGCCAATTGGTTTTTACAGCATCATATTCGGAATCATAATTTTGGTACATCTATTTTGTTCACCGATGAAGCAGGTTTTACAAGAGACGGCATAATTAATTCGCATAATCTACATGTCTGGGATGAAGAAAACCCTCACGCTTTAGTTCAAACTCGCTACCAACAAAGGTTTATGGTGAATGTGTGGGCTGGAATTATCGGGAATTATTTGATTGGTCCATTTATTCTGGAGCAAAGACTTAATGGTGCTCTTTATTTGCAATTTTAGAGGAAAATCTAAATATTTTGTTAGAAGAAGTGCCCCTTCAAATAAGAATTGAAATGTGGTACATGCATGACGGTGCACCACCCCACTTTGATCGTTTAGTACGTCAACATCTGACGAATGTTTTTGGTGATCGATGGATAGGTCGAGGCGGACCTGTATTATGGCCACCTAGGTCGCCAGATATAAACCCATTAGACTTTTTTCTGTGGGGTCATTTAAAAAATAACGTTTATTCAACACCCGTAAATAGTAGAGAGGAACTTCTGCTGAGGGTAACACAGAACTGTGACCCTCTCCGCAATAATCACGGAATATTATTTCAAGTGCACCGGGAAAACATTCGTAGGATTAGAAAGTGCATTGAAGTACGGGGTGCTCATTTTGAATATCTACCGAAGTAACATTTAGGTACCTTTGTTCATTGTTGAATGTTCTTTGTTGCATGTCTTGTAAGTTATTTTTCAAATGTTATTTTTAATTGGTCACTACTTGCTCATAAAGTATAGCCAACCCGTTTAAAGATTTCTGGACTTGATAAAGCTAAAGAAATTAAATGCATGAAATAATATGTAAAAAAAATAAATTTTAATTGTTGTATTTGTTACCAATTTTTTTCAAAACCGATTTATCTCGCAAACCGTTCATTTTTTCGAAATAAATAAAGAGTACCATTTTTAAAGAAAAACCCTCAGAGTATCTAATAATAATATTTTCAGTTTGATAAAGCTACTTCTGTCAAAATTTTAAGAAAAATTGTGATAGGGCCAGTCCGTTTCTGGACACCTGATAATAGCAAAAAGTTGATTTTAGCATCAAATCGTAGAGCTCCATGTGTAATACAACGTACGAAAATTTTATTAAAATATGCAGGGTGGTTTCGAAGTTATAATCCTAAACGTTAATTTCTAGGTACCCCTTTGACCCCCCATAACTCCGTTAGGGGGCACATTAGGAAAAAAATTATAGGAAGGACTAGTTTTATTTTGACCTCCCCTATACACTCCCGAGAGATTAGGAGGTACTTACCGGACACCCTGTATAATCAACTTGACAGCCTCTCTCCAAGACCTCTGCCAGAAAAGTAACATAGGAAACAAGGTTTAACTGAGTAGATCCACCACAAAAACCAAATTGATGAGGGTTTATAATTCCAGCACAGTCATAAGTAATATATTCTGTTACTATGCCCTCAAAGACTTTCAGAATTATATTGATAATACTTATTGGTCGATAATTTTTTACATCAAGCCTGTTACCGGACTTAAATATAGATGTAACAAAAGAAAGCTTCCAACAGTCGGAAAAAATTCCTGTATCAAGTGATATGTTATAAATGTGGAATAAAGGACGAGATAAAATAAAACTGCAATTTTTAATATGAGTTAAATAATATCTCAAGTTTATTAAGTACCCAATCTTTCCTAATGTATTTGATTCACCGTTATATTTAGAACAAATACCAGTTTTAAGACATTGATGAAATGGAAATTTAAGAGAAATCATTGCCTGTTTATAATTTCTGACGTCAAGACCTGTCATGAAATAGTTAATAAAGGCAAGACGTTAAGTCGTTAAAGATTTTCAATCATTTTTTGTACTTGCAACAATGGCATACTCGTAGTAATGTGATGTCCAAATCAAGTAGCTCTTGTTTTTAATTAAAATTTTAACCGTATTTTAAATTTCACAATTTAGTTTCTGCCTGTAGCAGCAATTATAAATTGAAGCAGTACTTTTCATGCCACTTACAGCTTTCAAATAAACAACTGACTAGGCAGTTGATTCTAATTAGCTCGGCTGACTCTCATTTCATCGCGACGGCGACGCGACGTTGTATTTTGGATGCGCCGACGTTATTTCGTTTTCATTTGATAGTTAATTTTATCCTCCCCAATTATTATGATATCATCCTTTCAGTTGTTTAATTAAAAATAGATTAGTACGTAATTACCTTTTAATTTAACGGGAAAGTTTTATATCCATGTATGAAAGCAGTGGCGTAACAAACACCCACGCAGATCCCACAGCGTGGGAGGGGGCGGCTCGTCAAGGGGCTGAAGGCCGATGTTGCCGCTAGCAGTTTGCCAAAGCCACATTCAAGGCCAACTCTTGATTGTTTTTAAAATAATATTATTTTTATTATTTAATTGTATATTTGTATCACTTTTCTGCAAGTATGATATCAAGGCATATGCTGAGAATAATAAATTTGCATAATAAAAATACTAGACACAATAATCTAAAAAAAATTGGACATGCCGATACGGATTAACAAAATATTGCCATTTTCGGCTACAGCCTAACGTGCAGAAACAGAAAAAACTCATTTTTCGGCGTTTTATCTTTCGCCTTTGATCTTGCGATTGTGCAATTGCTGTGTGTCTAAAGCTTGGTATCCATTTCGGGAAATGAATACCTAAGGCAAGGCGCATATTGAGACGCGTGTGACGCGTGTGTGTTGACACAGCACAGCACGTACTTTTGTAGCTTAAGGAAAGTAATGGGACAGCACAAATTCGTGCCACGAAGCTTTAGACACGCAGCAATTGCACAATCGCAAGATCAAAGGCGAAAGATAAAACGCCGAAAAATGAGTTTTTTCTGTTTCTGAACGGCAATATTTTGTTAATCCGTATCAGCATGTCCAATTTTTTTTAGATTATTGTGTCTAGTATTTTTATTGCCTAACTGCTGCAATCGAACACGGGTAGCGAATGTTGTTCCTTGAGCAGTCGACGTTCCTTCATGTTCAGTAATGTCCATATTGGAAATGGTGAATTGTTCTAGTCAAGAGTTAAGAACAGATAGCCGAAGACCAAAATAATATATAAATACTATTTTTGATATGGATTGTTAGCATTTCATAGAAATCATAAAATATATGGAACTCCAAATGAGGTACCGAAAATAGTCAACTTATGGAGACAACGCGACTCTGGTAATACATTTTTCAGTTCACTAATAAAATATTAGAGTAATGTAGAAAATAAAAAAATTGCTTTGTGTATGTTCCTGGATTTATCTAAAGCCTATGATTGCTTGTATCATAAATGTAGTTAAAATTAGAAAAATATGGAATTCGTAATTAAGTGGATATAATCGTATCTTTGTATTCGTAGTCAGCGAGTTGCCATTGGACAAAATGTAGAATTTGTGAAATATAATATATCGGATACTAATGTCCAATTTTTAATAATAATAATAATAATGCATTTATTGCCCAACAGAAATAATCCATTTACAGGACAAAAGAAAAAAAAAGTGTGAGAGTATTTCTAACAAAATAAAGGAAACTTAATTACATACAATACGTTAGTGTGATAAGTGTAAGTAATAGTAACAGTTTCTACAGAAATTTATACCACAACAAACAATACAACTACAGATCAAGTATTAATTAACCTAAATATCACGAAAAAATTGAGATCCCACCAATAATAAATTTTTAAGAGTACAGGTGTGTAAATCACATAAGCTGGATATTTGATTAAAATTGATAGACATAACATATACTGGATATTTCATACCTAAATTGGTTCTTACATTATGACAATAGAACATACAGTGATCCCGTGATCCAAATCTAGGAACTCGTAGGTCAAACATATTCAACATAGATGCTGAATCAATTCGATTGTGAAATAATTTAAATAAAAGTGACAAACTCGCAAGCACTCTTCTGGTATGTAAAGAATAAAAATTAAATCTTTGCAGCAACAAACTGTGGTTATATCCCCTAGGTGGATAGTAACCATCAGTACGGTAAGACAAAAACTCAACGCCTTTGAACTGATTCCACTAAATCTATATGTGTTCTATAAAATGGGTACCAAATAATACTACAATATTCAAGTTTTGAGCGTACAAGAGAATAATAGAGGTATTTTAAAGCAGCAACGTCATTAAAATTTGAGGAATTTCTAATAACAAAGCCCAATGTTCTATATGCAGTGTTGTCAACCTTAATTGGCAATTGATTTTTTGAACACCATTCCTCAACTAAATCAATACTTACTGCTGCACTTACTACTACTACCGCTACTGTAAATTTAAACAGTCACTTATAGAATGTATGTTTAAGAAGAGTTTTAAATCGTCAGCAAAAACAAATGATTAGATCTTAGTGACCAAGACAAATCGTTAACAAATAAAATAAAAAGAAGAGGTCCAAGGTTGGATCCTTGGGGTACACCCGAAGTGGCTAAGAAAGTATTAGATTTAAAACCGTTGTATGAAACATATAATTTACGTTGTGAAAGATATGATCGGAATAGTCTAAGTAAACTATTACTAAAACCCAAATGGTCAAGTTTATATATTAATAATTCATGATTAACTTTGTCAAATGCTTTAGAGAAGTTCGTGTATACCACGTCTGCTTGACCTCTATTGTCAATGTTGCTTGAAACAAATTAAGTAAATTCAGCCAAATTTGTTAACGTAGAGCGTGACGTAACAAATTCATGTTGATTCGGAGAAATAAAATTTCTAACTTTATTAAAAAGAATTGTATACACAGCCATCTCAAATACCTTCGCAAAGTTGGATAGAATAGCTATAGGTCGATAATTTTTTATATCAGATGGATTACCATCTTTAAGTATTGGAAAAATTCTTGATAATTTCCACTGCTCCGGAAAAGTAGCAGTAGACAGAATAAGATTAAATAAAGCACACAATGGACCAGAAAAAATCATAGAACAGTCTTTAATAAAAAAGCTAGGTATCTGGTCATCTCCACATGTCATCTTATTTTTTAACTTTGAAATGGCATTACAAACATCAGTTTCGGTGAACTATTTAAATTTAGATGAGGCTGAAAATTTTGACTGCTAAAAACACTTGAAAAATATTTAGAAAAACCGTTAACAATATTATTTTTTATATTCAATAACTACTATCCAATATAAATGACTATAAATTTAAATCAAAGTATTACCAATTATGCTGATGACAATAATATACTTGTTGGAACAGATACTTATCCAGAATTGTTAATGGAAGGAAATAATTTGTTTTCAGTTACAAAGGACTGGTATGATAGCAAGAGATTTCTTTTAAATAAAGATAAAATGAAAACAATATTATTCAGAACTAAATAAACTAGAATTGACACACAACTATAAATATTGCAGATGAGTTAATGACTTTTGTTAATCATAATACATTTCTTGCTATTTTAATAGATAAATACATTTATCTGTATAACAGAATGTGTTAGTATTAGAATAACTAGTAGAAACTTAAATGTAAACGTCTAGAAATATTGTATTTTTCAAATTTTTAATCTTGTTGCAACTATGGAATGATTTTTTGGGGTAGTAATTCAAGTATAAAAACATTATTATGGTACAAAAAAAAACAATTATTAGAATCATATATAAAATAACATATAATGAATCATATATGAATAAATTTAGGCAAAATAATATTTTGACAATATACGGATTATATATATTTATGAATGTTTGCTATATATATTTAAAAATAAAAATAGTTTCACAACGAACACCGCTGATCATATGTATGATAATAATAATAATAATATCTCCACCCCTTATTCTAATCACGTGGATTAGCCCAGAATTCAGACTTGTGCGGGAGAGGGGGCGACATGTTATTATTAAGCAGGCCGCATTTGCGCCCAGGAACGACTTACGTTGGTAGGCCCTAACCACCATTCCGTGCAGGAATGAGGGAAACCTGGAAAATCATTAATTAGGAGGTAGCCAAACGCCAACCGGTAACAATCACACATTAACCCTACCATATTCGCAGAGAGGGTGCCAATCTTCTCCACAAATATAGCTTATATACCGTCTATCGGATGCGGGGGTCGAACCCACCGCGATCTAGTCATCTCGATTCAAGTACTAATGCTTTAAACCGCGGGGCCACTGACCGATCCCATGATACAAGAACTGTCAATATTACTTACCCCAAACATAAATTATGATTAAAAGTCCATTCCATATGTGTATATAATTTTTCGATAAGTTGCCTTATTATGTTAAAACGTTATCAAGTATTAACAAATTTAAGAATACATTAAAGCAATTTTAAATAATTTGGAACCATATAATACAGACGATTATTATACGATATTATATTATAACTGAACAAGCTATGTGAGTGCTAATTTTGTAAGTAAAGCAGTTGTGTGTAAATAAGTAGGTACCGATATTTTTGTCTTTTTGTATACAAGGTGAATCTTAAATAAGTACAAATATTTTAACTGCTGGTGTAGTTCGTCATTTAAATCATTCTAGTGGAAGCCATTTTTAAAAATTTCTAATATTTACGGAGATATTAATTTTTTAAAAAAATACCCACATTTTGAGGACTGCTGGCTGATTTTTCATCCAACAACGTAATGAAACATATGATTTGTTGCGAGGTTGCCATATCTCCTCCAATATAAATATTACGTTTCCTTTAACGTAATAGTTCTATTTTAAAAATACTTGTTTTAAGCATAAGTACAGTAAAATTGGGTATGTAGTATGATACGCAGCAATATTAACATAAATTTTAACATCTGAACTAACCTTACTATACTTCAACGATTAAAAATGAATTTCCGCAAGTTCAATACTACCGTAAAATATTTAGGAAGATATTACGTGATATTACTATGTCCAATGTTCAAAAATTATACATAAACGTGCACACAAGCTTACCTGTTTGTTAAAAAATTAACTATTTAATCAGTAATCCACATTTCACAAGTTAAATGTCATTGTACACTGTTAGAAAGGGACACAAAACACAATTTCCTTAAGTTATTTTATGAAGAATAACGAAAAACTATGCACGCGTTTTATATTTAAAATGGAAAAAATGTCAACTTTTAGCAAATTTTATTGCTATTTTCATGCATTATGTGGGGTTAACAAGTTTGACTTGGGCTTCCGATAATCTGTCATGACAGTCAATGACAGTTTGATAATAAAAAATAATATAAAATGTTACACTTGACAAAATTCGCTAAAAGTTGAGATTTTTTCTTCCTTGAAGCAAAGACATTTGTGTAATACTGGCAACACTGTGAACCACACGTTCAGTCTGCAGCACTATGACTCATAAAAGTATGAAGGGTCTGTCTAGGCCAGCGGTCCTCAACAAGTTTTCTGCTGAAAAATTACGAAATTTATTTAAAATTTCACTTTTTTATTTCTGATTTTTTTTGTAAAAAAACTATTAATTATGTGTTCTACACACAAAACTATACTGCTGGTTAAAATATTTGTACTTATTTAAGATTCACCCTGTATGTACATAGTATCTTACATCATTTCATTTTTATGTTTCTTGCATATTTTACGCGCTTTTAGAATGTGCGTATATATATATTCTTGAAATAAATAATTAAAAAAAATAACGTGTGATTTCTATGGTCCAATTGCAAACATTTAATTTTGGTTTCAATTGTATGTTGGGATGCAGTATAACCATCTGTTTTCTAAACTCCTAAATAGTCTCATGTTTAAGTGCCTAATGTAAAGGCTTTTGGCCTTGTATATATTTTATAATTTCTATGTTGCATTTCCAGAAAATATATTGCTTGAATGCGAATCACCTCTAGCTAAAAATTTCATTGTTATAGCGAGTCTTTGTTCCACTATAATGACATCTCGAAAGTGTGTCGATATTTTTTAATTCTTGGCCCAATCAATAAGCTCAAATCATCGAAATAACTTTGGACCAGCTGCGTAAAATTGTGTATGGTGTCGTCTATTGCTTCGAACTCTATGTCTCACATAAGTTTGTATTGAACTATAAGCGCCTTTGGTAAATTTTTATCACCCACTACTGATATTTTCATTTACAGTTGTTGTTTTCTTTTAAGAATTCTGTAAGTCAAAATGTGTGCGTGTTCTATTTTTGGGATTTCGTAACCGTTTAAATTACAAACCGAACTCAAATGATAAAGGAAAACAAAAATATCTTAATTTATTTATTAAACAAATGATCCCTTCTCCCTTTACAAAAAAAACTGTTTATAACAGAACCTTTGACAATCGTCAGTTGTAATTTGAGTTTCTTCGCGGTGTTCAAAAGAAAAAGAACTCAAGTATCACTTTAAGCTCTTTTATTTATATATGTTTACTTATCTGCAGATTGTAGGTTTATATTACCATTCTACCATCATCTAATTCAAAAATTATCTAATGGCAATGAAAATGATATCGATTATTGTAATTCTGCTCTAATTGTAGAGAGGGGGCCCACCGAACCCGTTTGCAGGGGGCCCACTCAGTTTTTGTTACGCCACTGTATGAAAGAGAAGACCTTATAATTATAAACATAATTAGATGCTAGGTAAGTATGTATAATCGAAATTGTGATGTATTATAACTGCATCCAACAATTTTGATGTTTAATGTACTGATAATGGCCATGAACTATGAGATAATAAGGCAAAACTGCAAAATTAATTAATATGCAAATTATGGAAAAATTATAACTTTTAATGAGGACACATTATTTAAGGAGCCGCACAAGATGCAACCCTACAAACTTGTACCGTCCTCGTTCCGGTAAGCGCACTATAACCGTATAACTTTCCTTACATTGCCTGGCTTGTAACTTTCATCAACTGATTCTATTTGAGCCTAAGCGGTTACTTTGCACCTTCTTTGTGTACGGCCACAAGAGCACTCACCAGAAAATAGATGCATTTTCTTAAATGTTAATACTAAACTTTATTGATTTATATGAAACTACGGTACCTTGCTATGGTGCATCGTTATAGCCGTTTACATTTAAAGCAATACAGCTATTATTTCGATAAGTGCCAAGCTTGGATACTATGCTCCAGGCTATGGGCTAAGGTTAAGGCTAAGGGTGTAACCCGTTGTGGATACACACTTAGTTTCAAATTTACAAAGTTGTTATTAATTATTTTCAGAAACAGTGTGTATATAAATTAATAAAATAATTCGTCGCTTCTAGGATGCACATTTATTTTGTTCTTTTTACGTTTTAAATCCTAGTTTATTCATATACAAAAATATGATTTAGATCATTCTAGAAACTAGAGTTTTTTCTGAGACAACTGGTTCAAGTCGCATCGAAATAGAGCATTTACATTAACTCAGTGTCATTAAATTCCGCTAGGGGCGCTAGCGTCAAAGTTAGGTATAATATTAATGTTCTATGGTCTAGTTTATGATTCAATAATTTTTTATTTGAATTTGTGTAAGTCAAATAGTGATTGTAAATCTAATTTGCATACGTATTATCAAAATATAACTTATAATAAATCAATAAAATGCTTGTAAACACACAACAACAACTCACATAACCTTGTTTATCTGAATTTTACATTAGCAATTTGGAAAGAGACGTAATAAAACGTTATTTAACACAGAAATTGTTAACGTTGGAGTGCCTAAAGAATTTCCTGGTAATTCCTTTGTTTTTAAAGAATTGAAATTTTATATATTACGAATCGATAGAAAAATGGTTAGTTGTCCCTCAGATTGCAAAAATGTTGCATATAATATGCCTAGTAAATAAAAGTACATTAAATACCCAGTTTCTGAAAAAATACGAATATATAAAAAAATCAGTGTTTTAAATAATGTACATGTGACATAAATAAATAATAAACATATGCAGTTTTTATTTGGTATTTTTATTGCAGTACAAGTACAATACAGAAAAGCTGAAAACCCTTATAGGTGTTTTAAATGGTTTTCATTAAAAAATTTGAGTGATATTAGTTGTGCTCTTTTATAACTAATAACATTTTGAATCGCCATATCGTAAAATAACTTGTTACTACTAGATGCACTTGCTATACTCTCAGGATTACCGGCGTTATTATCATTCAAGTAATTTTCAATTTGAGGAATCGTATTGTCACATTTCTCAGTTTAGAAGTCTATGAACTCGTGTCACATTTCTACTTTGTTTCCATCTGCAAGTTTGTCTACATTTTCATCCTGTTTTCGCCTTTTCAAGTACTGTTTCATGCGTTTATTATTTTTTACAATATTGGTGTCGTATTTTCGTGTACGGCTAAATATAATGTTGAAGCAGCTGTTTTTTGAGAATTATCCATTGTCCTAAAAATAAGAATGAAACCTTATCAAATAATGAAAAATATGCACCGAAAATAGATCATGAATGCTTGTACTTACCCATACTAGTAGTAGTATAACAATCTTCTGTAAAATGTTTTGAGCAGATCTTTGTGTACTGGGTTGGTTTCTTGCTGGATGCAATTGCTATTAACCATTTTTTTCAGCATTATTGGGGAACTTACGAAACATGAAATCTTTTTTTTATTAGCAACAGATAAACACTGCGGTACACAACAGTTATATGGCTATTTTTTTTACACAAATTAAAACACAACAAAAATTAAATAACAAATATTTGTGAGGTTAGATTTAATACCTAACATTGATCGCAGCGCCGCCTACATGCAAATGCTCTATTGGATTAGTTATTTTAATACTAGTTTCACGATACCTAAAGAGGACACTCCAAGATTCAAGATGAAAATGTTGTTGTAATATTTCTGTGATTGTTATAAATAAGTTATTTGAGTTCTCTCACAGTGATGTTTGGGACAAAACTGGAGATATAATTTTATCTATGTTATAATTAATATCTACAGTTAGATGGACAAAAAGAGAAATACATTTCACACAATTTCAGCTTGTGTAAGTACGAAGAATGATGAAATGAAAGATAAAAATATTTTTCTTAATATTTCTTTGATATAATTTAATTGTAACTTCTACATATCAGTTCTGAACATTTCAAATGAAATTCATTTTCTGAAGGTTTAAAAAATATAAAATAAATTATTTTCTAAAATTATTACGTTCCATTAACATTATACAATAAAATGCGTTAAGAGAGTATCAATTTTAAATAACTATTAACCAGTAAAGATAAATTTAAAGTAAATATATTTAATATAGTTACTCTCTTTTTGTTTATACGAGTTTGCAGACATTTTTATTTATGTAGATATTTGTAGTTTCAAAATAATTTCAACCGACAGTTGAAATTCAACCTGTATATATTAGGTCCTCTGTGCCTGTACTTTAACCATCAGTTGAGTGAAACGTTGCTAAACCGACACTTCAACCTTCATACTCAACCGGACATTATAATACCGGCCCTTAGTAATATGAGTTTTACAGTTCTATAAATAGTTTCGTAAGGGCGTCTACTACAGCAGCGGGATGTTAACATTTTTCTGTTAACACCTCGCATTTTGTAAGAATGATTTATTTATTATTAGAAAAATTGTTATAAACCCTAAGATTGATTATAAATTTTATTAATACACTTTTTACAATTATTAGCAATTTATATACCAGAAGCAGATTCTGTTTAAGTTCGAATTTCCAATCATTAAATCCATGTTTGATATCATGATCTTTGCTATCTCTAATAAATTCACAGCAAGTAGGCTTTCTGCCGTAGAAGATTTCTAGCCCACATGAAGCTTTAACATTTACATAGCTGCACCACCATCAGCCAGAAGATTCTTCAATCCAAGCTTTTCGCAGTCATCTTTGGAATACTTCCAGTATTAACTCCGACAGGCTGGGAGGCAAATTTTCCTTGTCTGTAGAATACAAAAACTACCTGTGAATTGTATTAGGAGGACCCAGAGGAGGACGAAATTCATCGTATTTTTGAAAAATATTTAAAGTTGATACCTGCTACATTTCGTTCTATTATAAAAAATTCTCGGGCATAGAAGCACAATTTTTATATTGCAGTCATTGTGTTGAATATGATCCAGCATTAGCTTTGTTAATTGTTCGTGACCACAAGCCTCAAAAATGCCGATTATCATAGCAATCTTTATGAGTAAATATGTCTCATCATCTGTAGTACTATACTTCTATCTTTGTGAAAATTTGACCTTATAACCTTCTGCACTTCTTTTCAAAAATGACATTAGTTGAGAAAAACTGCTTATATCTTGGTTTTTCTTAACTGAAAGTGAGTCCATAGTGTAGATGGTTTCTGGGGGCGTTGTTTTCCGGAAAAATAAGCCGGAACGATTTTCTCAGATACCTCTTGTATCTTGTTAGCACCAATCTTCAAAATTTTGGTCCTCCAACTCATACCTTGCCTTGGATTTTGTCGGAACTAGTCTTGAGATCACTCCATTTGTCGTTGCTTCTATATCACAGGCTAAACTTCCATTAGAATCACTTATTTTGAAAAACGCTTTTTATATTTATAGATTTTATTGACAAAGTTTTGACAGTACCCATACGAAAGGTAACATAAGAAAACTTGATCCGTAAACTTAATAGCAGGTAATGTTTTCTGTTCATAAAAAATACACCACCTTGCGTGATTTGACACTTTTTGCCAAAGACAATATACAGGGTGTTTATTAATTGAATGCCGATACTAAAGGGTGCGAATCCTTCGGTCATTTTAAGAAGAAACCTTAATATCAACATATGTCCTAAACCTCTTAATTTTTGAGCTGCAGGTTGTTACAGTTTTAAGAAGAAATTTACTTTTTTATTATAATTTTCTTATCACTCCAGATATTTTTATGAAATTTTGTACACACCTATCAATCATTAAGGAGTATTGTTTGATGTAAAAAATGTTTTAAAATCTTTACCAATGACGTCCGTACGAGATTGAACTAAAAATTTTTGAAGAAAAAAATGGTACGCCACCGCCTTTTCTAAAAACTAAAATTATTTTTAAAATCTCCATTTATTTTACAGCAAATTCGGTCCCTAGACTTACTTTCGTACGACGCACCATTTTCACGTAAAAAAATTAAAACCAAAAAAGTTTTTTCCCCAAGTGCATTGAGACTGCTTTTGATATTTTGTTGCCATTTTGTAGATACCCACCATGCGTGGAAACACTTTTTTTAGGACAAAAATTAATTTTCTACTTTAACCAGTGACCTCCACGTAGGCCTAATATTAAATGTTTGGATAGAAGAAAAAACGGTACGCCTCTGATTTTTTTAAATTTTATTTTAAAAATCGCGATTTATTTAGTAAAACAATAAATTCAAAGTCTTAAACTTAAAACGAAACGTCAAGACAAGAAAATACAAACAAAACAAAGTACCCAAATTATGTATTTACAGTAGTTGTTGAAAATGTCCTCCACCCACACGTATGCAAGCATCTACTCTTCTTCGCAAAGACACGTACATTTTCAAAAATTCCTGGGGTGTCTCTTATGGTTTGGCAGCATACTATTATACGATTTCATAACTCTTCTTCGGCTTGAATAAGCACTGCGTGCATTAAGCTTTTCAGATGACCCCAGAAAAACTAAAGTGTGGAGGCGCACCATCGTGCATTAGCCATCCGGTTTCTTAATAAAAGAGGAAGGTCTTCAAGCAATGGCGGCAGATCTTCTTCAAGAAAGTGTAAATACGATTGTCCATCTAATCTTCTTGGGAGAAAAAATGGGCCTATCAAATAATCGTCAATAATACCAGCCCAAACATTTAATGCTGTTCTTGATGATTTGATTCAACAATTGCAAAAGGGTTTTCATCCGCCCGCAAATGGTTATTATGGAAATTTCGTATTGAGTTTCGAGAGAAACTAGCTTCATCGATAAAAAGAATGTACTTGTCAAATAACGGATTTTCCAGCAGCTTTTGAAGAACCCACTCACAGAAATTAATGCGCAACGGGAAATCTCTAGGGAGTAATGCCTGTACTCTTTGAATGTGATATGGATATAACAAATTTTCGATAAGAATTTTCCAAACAAATACGTGCGAAACATTAAATGTTGCCGCGATTTTCATCGTGCTACTTTCTATTTTTATTTCAATTGCTTTAAGGGGGCATTTAATGAGCTTGCCATTTTTTCTATTCAAATAATCAGTATGATGTCTACGTGAACGTCATTTGTGAAAGTAGAAAATTAATTTTTGCCCCACAAAAAGTGTTTCCACGCATGGTGGGTGTCTACAAAAGGCAACAAAATATCAAAAGCAGTCTCAATGAACTTGGGGAAAAAACTTTTTTTGGTTTTAATTTTTTTACGTGGTGCGTCGTACGAGAGTAAATCTAGGAACCGTTGCTGTAAAATAAATGGAGATTTTAAAAATAATTTTAGTTTTTAGAAAAGGCAGTGGCGTACCATTATTTTCTTCAAAAATGTTTAGTTCAAACCTCGTGCGAACGTCATTGGCAAAGATTTTATAACATTTTTTACATCAAACAATGCTCCTTAATGATTAATAGGTGTGTACAAAATTTCATAAAAATATCTGGAGTGATAAGAAAATTATAATAAAAAAGTAATTTTTTTCTTAAAACTGTAACACCCTGTAGCTCAAAAATTAAGAGGTTTAAGACATATGTTGATATTAAGTTTTCTTCTTAAAATGACCGAAGGATTCACACTCTTAAGTATCGGCATTCAATTAATAAACACCCTGTATATTTTTTTCGTATTATTAAATGAAAGTAGATAAAACTTTGTACAATATTCTTGCTGTAAATGAAATAGTTGTTTACGCTACATAAGAAGTAAGTATCTAGCATTTACCAGTGGAAGACAATTTTGCACCTGAACGGAGTGAGAGGTGGCAGTGAAGTCTGATTTTATCTGTAGGGACCATGAAATCAAATTTAGGTTTTATTTTTTAACATTTCTTGATCAATTTGTTTTGGCAAAGGTATTAGCAACGAATTTGAACTGTATAAACAAGGGAATAGTTTCCTTATTTATGGGGTACAAGTAATTTATTTTGATATCACTCGACTTTACTGTCAAATATGTTACAGCATTAAATATAAACAAGCGCCGCTGAAAAATTTGAAATTAAAAGATTCAAATAATTCTGTAAATTTCGAGAACTAAAAAATTATGTACTTATGTATACCTGAAAAATAGTTTCAAGAAGATCGGCGAGGTTTGATGAAACCATTTTTCAACAAAGCACAGAGATTTTATCAAAGGCCGATTTTTTAAAAATTTTTCACACCTCCATAATTTACCGTTCTGAACAACTTTTTCAAGTAATATTTTGCTGAAACCAAAACAGTTTTTACTCGGTGCACTTAATAAGATTATTTCGAAAACTGTTCCCTAACGACTTCAATAAGGTATGCCTTTTTCAGATATAACAGGTAGGAGAATCGATTGTTTCAATAGTCAGATGGATACACTAAGCAGCAAAAAAGTTCTGTCATTTGAGAGAAACATGATGTGCCATAAGTGGCGCCCTCTACTAGTGACGTCAAAATTAGAAACATGTTTGAATTTTTCGTCTGCAAAAACCCCGATTTACAAATTTTATGTAAATATTTGGATTTCTTAAGAAGTTATTTACAAATATCCAAAATAAAATTTTAACTTTAACACCCTGTATCTCCGTTAAAATTGAGTTTTCGAAAAATTGTTATAGGACTTTGTGACCCTAATTTATTGTGAAGAATCACCTCCTGAAGTCTTGACGCATAATTTGCGGACACCCTGTATATTTAATCAAATAAACCCATTTACCATTTTATGGTGTAGGGTAATACAAATTACTAACTTAATTTACTATAACTATTATACAATAAATTTCGCCCACTCCTTCTTATTTCTTGCAAAACTTTTTGCGTCGGCTACTTCTTTTTTTCCGTTTCACTATTTTTGCTTCCTATACCCGTTTGATTTGCCTTGCATTATTCATTCTTTGTAAGTGGCCCCACCAACTCATTTGCCTTCTTTCAATAAATTCTAATGTTGGTTGTATTTGTACTTATTTATGTATGTGCCATAAAAGCTGTTGATAAAATGGATATAAATTTGTCTTCGGATACAGATACGAATAAAATATGTATGGTGTAACTAAAATTAAATTTTTTAAATATGTTAGTTACATCAACATGTGGGCAAGCTTTGACCTAAGCAAGCACGATATACCTAAGATAAAAGTCTGTCGAAAGAATTTCTTTCAGAAAATGGCAGTTATAATTATTCGGTTAGAGTGTTTGGTATGGACGGCGAATGTTACTCCACTGAATATGTTTATTCTCAGAAATGAAATATGAAATTCATGTTTCACCGCTTGCGTTGATTCGATTAAAAAATATAGAATTTCCAATATCAATTCAAAAAACAGTTTCCTTACTGTCATACGGATTTCTGTATGTCGGTTTAACGTTTACAGAACTCCGTCGCATATATTTTATCGTAATTTAGGTCAAGAAAAAGCATTTGCGTGAAATTTCAGGAAAATTCATGTGGAAAATATCAAAATTAAAACAACGATTCTGTTTGATCACTTAATTCATTCATTGTTTCATGTTTTCAGTTACGACTTTAAGTTCTCTTCATCGGGAACATTACATCTCCCTGTAGATATGAGATATTTCATCTTATTATGGAAGACTGAGCGAAGGTGAGCTTCAAAGGATTAAATTTCACAGCAATACATTGTTTCGGCGTAAATAAGGATATAAGTTAAAAAGTACGATTATGGTTCAGTTAAGTTACAGTTACGGTTTTGTTCACCTTATGACTATCAGGAATGGTTTACCGAAAACGGGCAATATCTATGCATGCTGGTGACAGAATTGCGCTGAAACGGAAATTACCTCGGAAATATTCAATGACGTGATGTGGGAAGAGGGTGTTAAAAAGGGCGACTCAAGGGAAATGGGAAACAAAAGGGGACATCAGTGCCACAATTGAACCTCAGATTTTAGATTAACTAGCCTTCGCCGTATATGGAGGCAATTTGTGCTCGATGATTTTACCGAAACCAAATGCTTTCAACCAGCAAAATACAATGGACCATTCAAGATAAGAGCATTAACTTGTCACAATTGAAAGGCTGTAAAATAAAATACGTATGACATATAATACCACTAATACCTTATAATTCAATACTGATTCTTTTCATAAAGGATTTCATAAAATAGATTTTATATTGTGCCGCTAATACGTATCCTTTATACCTGCTTCTATACTTTCTACTGGTTTTCCGAATAAAAAAAGTATTAAATTATTAAATGCACACTTATAGCTGGTTTAGTTTTACATTTCAGAGATAGATATTTCACTATAACTAACAAAACTTCAACTGTAAAGTATCAAATTGTAACAGTAATATTTTCTTTGTAAAATCTATATTGTTCCTAAAACGGTCATCTTCCGATATTTTGAATTCTAAATGTAGGTTTTACTGAAATAGGTAGGCACGTTAACAGAAAGTTGAATCATCATCTGAAGAATACCAGCTTAAAGAAACCAGTAGTCGAAGAGTGTAGTATTCATATATGGAATTTAATTTTGAAAGTTTTTCAGGAAAACATGAAATATCCATCTTCCCTCTTCCTCATTCAGCTCATTGATGAACGACCTGAGACTTAAACGTAGATATATCAAAGGCATTTATATATTATAGAATTGTATATGTTTATTTATTAATTATGGAACTTGGAATGAAGAATCGAAACGAATCGGGAAAGGAGCAATTCTAAATCACGCAGAACTCCATGAACCAATATTTACATGAACGCTTACAAATCTTCTTCGATTTAGCTAACTCGGCTTTCCCCTCAGTGCCCTCTATGAAATGTAGTTACTTCGGACTCGTTATCTGACTTTTCCTTTCATCTACCGTCTCGATCGCGAATTATCCACTGCTTACGGTGTATAATTGATAGTAAGAACACCATATTACTTTGTGGTGGTTTAAGGTTTTGCTATTATTTAATATTATTGATCGCTGTCAGTAACATAATTAGAGTACACATTCCTAGCCCTAACTAAGATTCTTTGACCTGCCTTTGTTGTTCTTGGTCTAGGTTCGGTGGGGGGCAAATCCACTGTCGGTTTGGGCTCGTGCATATATTGATTTCGGCTCATGTCGTTGGTATTATCACCTGAAGATGCCGACTGTGAATAGTTCCGAAACGTTTGGACGCATGGGATCCAGTTACGTAGGTGGCTACGGAACGTCTTATTAACCATTATCTAAGGAACAGTTGCAACCGTATCAGTCGTAATACCAACAACAGGAGCCAAAATCAATATATGGATGAGCCCAGAGATACTTATAACGGGTCTGCCCCACAGAGGCAATCAAATTTGGTATACTCGCGACAAAAATTCAGACGACTTACATCATACGAACAAATGAATTCGTTATATTTTCATCAAATTATTTAAGAAACTGCAACTGATAATAATAAAACTATATACTACACTAAAAGTTTGCATTATATATTGCACTAAATTGCAAAAAATGATTGTTTTTAACGCGACCAAATATCGAAAATTACGTTGACAATAAAAACAAATGTGTAACGTCAGCCGTGACGTAAGTCGTCTGAATTCTTGACGCCAGATGTGTATTTTAATGGGTACTAGTAGGCCAGGCTTTTGCCACATCAATAAAATGGTTTATAGAATATAACCTCCCTTCTGGGTTCTAATTGTAAAAAAAATGACTTGCGGTAATTGTCTTCTCACATTTCTAGAGGTGTTAATCTGAAAAACGGGACACACTATATATCAAACCATATTACTTTGTTAGTTTTGTTTTGATAGTATAAAAAGAAATGAATTAGATAACAATTTGAGCGTGATCAAATACATTGATATAGACAAACAGTATTTTATCTGGAATATGGGATATCTTAATACGTATGTAATACAGAAAATTAAGATACAATATGGTTGTGTGTGTATGTTTTGGTATCGGTCGGGTTTATGTGAAGTAAATGATGGTCTTCAGTGCCGAAGTTTTTTTACTTTTTTCATGCCTTGATTGGGTTTAACAGGAGAAAAAGGAGTTCCTCGAGTTCAAACGTGTCGAAGTGATCTTATAAGTATAAAATGTGTAGTGACGAGACCGAATGTCTCTTTGGTCTGGTCTTTGTAAAATATTTTAAATAATTTTTAAAAAACTTGGATTATGGTCATAGGAATAAATACAAAATCATTGTAACCACAAACATTTAAGAGTATTACTACGGATTAATCAAAAGTGTCAAGAAATCCAAACCAAGAAGGGTGTTTTCGAAAGAGTTCGAATATCGTTGAGACGAAGATGTCGTGCCAGCTTGGAAATGGACGGAGGGCACTTTGAACATCTTCTATAACTTTTCTTTTTGTTTGTTAAAAGCTTCCTTTGTCGGTTTATTCCTAATAAAATAAAATGTTTGAAAAACGAATAGTGGTCCATATCTCCGCAACCGTTACTTTGCGGATCCATGTTTATTAACACTTTTCTGCTTATTTTGGTTCATACTGTTACCTCCTGAAATATTTTACACTCTTTTTTTAACACCCTGTATAGCAGAACTGAAATTACGAGTACGTTATTAATGAAAACCAATTGTAAAGCCTATAAATCTAAAGGCGAACATTTTGAAAAATGCCACTAATTTTAATTACATAATGTATTATTTTTATACTTTATTACATGTCTCCGAATTACCTACCTACTGAGTTATTGTTGATTTAAATGACTGCTACCATGCTATCATCGTCTATGACTATAAAACAGATTTAATAAGAATATGTTGATTTCTGTTTGTCATTAGTCGTTTATATATCTTTCTGTGACCTGCTAATAAATTTATACCATATTGGTCAGAGTTCCACAAGGAATTTCAGAGACGCCGTCTATGGTAACATTAACATGTCTCGTAGATTTGAATTTGCAAATAATTTAGTTGTAATAATTTGGAAATTTTTACAAATTTTTATACATCATATTCTGCAAAATTTAAGGAATTTTATGAATTTGAACTTATGAAACTACTGTATATACAGGATGTTACAAATTAGTAGATCAAGCCGTTAACCACACGTTCCTTGGACCAAAATAATGCGACTTTTTTATGCTCCATTTTCAAAATAGAGGGTGTCAAAATAAACATTTTAAAACTGATTTTTATTGATAGCTCCGGTGACCTTTAGAGATATTTGTTTGAAATTTGACACATTTTTTTCTAAAATCGGTACACTTTCTGTATAATTTTTGTCTAAAATATCAAAGCATGAACCGAGAAAACAGGGGTTGAGACCCAATATTTCGTTTTTATGTCTATGATAACGAATTATACGAGGTGGCTGAAATCACATATTTTCCAGAATATTCTTTGATCTCTAATTAAAATAACTCCAGGTGGGTGAAGATGGTACCCATATCGATCTTTTAGTTTAACTGAGTTAACTTTTAGTTTTCTTTACTGTTTGCTGTTATTTGTACCGCTTGTTTATTTCAATTTACCGAATAAAATGAAAATAACCATTTAATACTTTGCGATATTTCTTTCTGCCCCACCTAGCACATGCAAAAAGTTACATTATCTCGTAAACAAAGCCTCAAATCAAAATCTTATAAGGGTGAAACAAATTTGTGAAACCATAAACGTAATAAAAAAATTTGTGGGGGGAGGGGTGGGTACTACAACCGTCTTTTCTCCATTCACGCTTTCATAGAAAGTGCCGATTTAAGATAAAAATATGTGCCAAATTTTAAACAAATATCTGCAAAATTTTGTCACATAAGAAAAGTCCCATTATTTTGCTCCAAAGAATATGTGGTTAACAGCATGATCTTCTAATGCGCAGCACTCTGTAGGTTGTGTGCTTTCAAAATATATTCTTTCTCTAGCTTGTGTTAATTTTTACAGTTAACGTTTAACTTTGATAAGCATCTAACTAACTTTATTTTTTTATGCTTTAAACACGCTCCTAAAGTTCTGGGTCTGAACTAAACTCGGAACTAAACTAAATATTATCTTTTCTCTTCCAGTTCCTGTTAGCAAGATCGGAAATGTTTATTCAACAGAAACAAACAGTATGCTACCTACTATCAAAACTACCTAAGTCTGTTTATAGTTAGGGACTATACAGATTTAATACATATTCTTTTTATTTTATGAATCCCTTATATTTGAAAGCAGTATGAATGGAAACATAAACGTTTGTTTGGATGTTTTAGTAATAATTTAAAGCAAATAAAATATGACAAAATATAGGATATTATACAGTAAAGACTACATTGTAAAGAACGATATAAGTTGTTCAGTGAATTCTGTGAGTAGATTACATATTAACCGGAATTTGTTTTTATAATGTGTAAATGTGTAGTAATAATAATAACAGCGTTAATTTCCAACAGGCTAGACCTAATTCCAAGAAATAATAATAATTAATTAAATTAATACAATTAGTGCAGTATAGTAATACAAATAGTATAGACAAATAAGACAAGGCTAATATATTATTATCATAATCTAGACATTGTAGGATTTAAAATGGTACCAAGAAGCAGAAGTTTATGTCACAAGAACGTCATAAATGACTGAAATTCTGACACATCTCATATATAGGACAATGAAACATTATGTTTGTATTGATGCCATGGTTATAACATGTTACAGATTGTGTAGATTTTATACGAGGGACCAGTTAACCATTTGAAGCAATGGCAGACAATCAACAATGTTATGTAATAAGTTATATACAATTTTAAATTTACCGCTTATTACTCATTGATATTTCATCATATCAAGATAACAGTATTTCATGACATACTCCTCTAGACGGGTATTGATGATCTTCCCTATACACCAAAAACTTGAAAAACCACCTTAGAACGGACTCCATCCTTCTTATGTGACAGTTATATCGGCGTGGGAAAAGAAGAACATCGTATTTATCGAAATTAATAGAATCATTTTCTTATAGGGAAAAAATTACTCTTCCCATAAAATGTGTTGTCATAAATGGATTTTAACCATAAATAGTAAATTTTTTCGAATATTTTAATAACGTATCTCGATATATCCCATTTTTAACCCTAATAACATTCTATCTCTAGTTACGATAAATAGCTCCATAAATTAAAAATTAATTTTTTTCTTATCTTTACTTGTGGTTTAATTATTGTTCCATTTTGCTCTAATATCGTAACTAGAGATTGGTTACCTTTAGTTCATGAATATATTGGGCATTTTGCTTATTAAATTATCATATGTAAAGATACGATGTTAGTTAAGCTTGGTTGTACTGAGATACGATGATATTTCATCAGCTGTATGCCAGATATGATGATATTTTATGCTGTCAGCGCACAACTTGTATAGCGTTTCTTCAGATAGTAATACATTTCATTTGTTGTGCCTGTGTAAAAATAAGTGTTTTGTTGTTTATGTGACACTTTTTGTACCTACAAACATTTGACAATGTCTAGAAGGGCAAAACTTATATTGGAATTAGCTAAAGGTAAGAAATAGTAACCATAAAGATGAAGAAGAAAATGAAATAAATCTTAACGAATCAAAAGCAACAAGTTCAAAAACAGTTAAAAATTGAAAACTGAGAAAAACGAAGAGATAGAAACTAGACGATAGAAAGTGAGATTATTAATTTTGTATGCCTTTAATATTACTGAATATTTTAACTGTGTTATTTCTTGTGTAGAATGTCTGAAAGAACAAAACTTATATTGGAATTAGCTAAAGACAAGAAATATTAATGTAACCATGAAGATGGAAAAGAAGAAAATGAAATAAATCTTAACGAATCAAAAGCAACAAGTTCAAAAATAGTAAAAAATTGAAAACAGAAAAAAAAAATGAAAGGATAGAATCTTAAAACTAGACGATGGAAAGTGAGATTATTAGTTTTGTATTCCTTTCATATTACTGAATATTTTAACTGTATTATTTTTTGTACTTATTTTATTTTTTTTATTATCAAATCTAATATAAAATATACCCAAAACTGTTTACTTATTTTTTTACACATAGATACTACAATAATAAGCTGAGAGGTCTTTACAAAAATTACAACGTATCTACAGATACAAATAAAGTGTTCAAACTTTTATTGGAATTGTTTCATCGTATCTCATTAAATAGTAAAATTTTATTGAAAAAAGATTTTTTTCATAAAATTGTTTATTATGTACAGTTACAGAGGCTTATTATCTAGTTATATGTCACTATTTATTTAAATAAATAAAAACGTATGAGAATTATAATGTATGCAAACTTTAAAACCCTCTCCTGCAAAATTAAACTTTTTAAGTTACGATGTTATTCTTTTCCCACGTCGATATGTAATTGACCAAATCAACGTTCCATAATCTAATTTGGATCGAACAAATGTATAGTACAACAAATTCATCGTGTTAATGTTGGTAAACTGTCTGCTATTATGTATAATAAATCCTAAAGCCATGTCGTAAATTAGTAATGACGTGGAAACTTTTCGCAAATTTCGCAAAACAGGAATATTATTGCTATTTTCATCATTATGTAGGATTAGCTAGTTTAACTTGAGTTCTTATAATCTACCATGACAGTCAATGACAGTTTTATTATGAATAAAATGAAGTTGTTTTCCCGTCATTTAATAATTCGCGCAAATTTTCGCGAATTTCGCGTTCATGAGGACAAGGCTTAATATTTTAAAAGCCGATGTAGTCATTTGTTCAATATGTTGCACAAACGTAAAGGTGTGATCAAATAACATTATCAAGCCTGTCCGAAATTAGACCACCAATACTATAATCGAACAAAATGGGATCCCGTTTTCTGTGGAAGCTTACAATGTTACAATTATTATCAATATTAAGATTCAATCAATTATGAGTACACCAGTTCTTTATAACATTTATTTGCAAAGAGTTGGTTCCTCTAGTGGGTTTTTAGGTCAAGAATAATAAAACAACAATGTTGAATTTCAAGCTAACGTTTATTTATTTATTTTTTCATCTTCTAGAGCAATACTGAAACAAATTGGAAACAACATTTAGTAACAAACAAAAATACAAAATACAAGTCATTTTCCTTCTTTTTTACCATTGTTATCAAACTTTCAGTCATATAGTTGTTCTTTTGTCCAATTTGCACCGCTTCTTAGCAATAACCATCCTTTACTATAAATATAAACATAGGTAGGGTGTCTCTCAAGAACATAACAGTACAAACTCAAATATTAACTAATCATCATAACAGGACAACATTTAACAAAAAGGTGTTTACCCATTAAAATTTACTGTAGTAATGATTTTTAAAAATTAGGAGGAAAGTTATATGTATTTTTTATCATACTCCTACAAAAACCAAAAAGACCACAAGAAAAATATTAAAAATCAATATTTATATACACACACATAATTGTGTGCACTGAAAAATTACCCATATACACTAGCTAACCAAGATTATGTCATTTCAATAAAATGTTAATAGATAAATAGGATTTAAATCATCCATGTCCGTTCTTTTATTAACACTATTTTTATTTCCTTTAATCAATCATTTCTAAAACTAGGCGCTTTTTCAAATTATTTTCTGCTCCCAAAATTCTACAATTATCAAAATCGAAAAAATGATCCAGGTTCTGTATTATATGTTCCACCAAAGCAGTATGGTTTGTCTTTTTGTTAGTATTTATTGTTCTTACGTCATACTCATGTTCCTTTAACCTATCTTTAAGATATCTTTTTGTTTGTCCAATATATACCCCATTACAGTCAACCCCAGAGCAAGTCAATTGATAAACTATATTAGATCCAAGATGCTTAGGTGTTTGTGATTTTATGAGCATTGTTTAATCGTATTTAAATAATTGTTGTAAAGTTATACATGTATTTTCCGCACCCAGCGCTCGTGCAATTTTTCCGATAATGAACTCACATATGAAATGGTAAAATATTTTTTATTTTGACCAATATTATTATTAGATAATTTTTCTCGCATAACATAACAATTTATGTTGCTTTGTAGTAACAGACAATCATCAATGGATTTTGTTTCGGAATTTTTTTTTACATCGTCTGCATAAACCAATTTCCTGCACCTAGTCTGCTTGGTACTAAACTTAAGACGGTAAAATTAGAGCTAAACAAGTAAAAAAAGTTCCTATAAACGTTGGTCCTCTGGAGCAACGTTATTGAGATATGGCCATCCAAAAGGGTCTTATCATTTGGATATTTTTAAAAATTTCGAGCTTATTAGCTCTTATCAGTATGCCATAGATGAGGTATCTGACGAATAATCCTAGCTGTTTCAGTCTGTCTAAGCCTACAGAAGGGACCATGAGTACGCAGTGTAGAACTAACTGCATCTATCGGCCGAAACCGGTATATGTCTAATGAGGGACTGCCAAAAGAGAAAAGTGGATATTTTAAATAGTCTTGGAATTAAATAGTATTTGTTTTGCAAACACGGAATTCCAGGAAACAATTACTCTCCGGACTAATGCCCCGACCAACATTGAATTATACCTGGAAAACCTATAGCAAACACCTAAAGTCATTCATCAGCAGTTCACTAGACATATACCTGTTTTGAGCTTATTAGCTCTCATCAGTTTGCCATAGCTGAGGTAACCGACGAACAATCTTAGGTCTGTCTAACAGACAGCAGGGACCATGAGTATAGTGAAGTAGTAAAGCTACATCTAGCGGCCATTTGCTACTCTGTGCCGGACTGACCAGCCACAGACACAAAGCATTCTATATCGCAGTAGAAACCATTGAAAGCTAGCAATCTCTATCACGAGTCGGTGATAACGATGTGTTGCAAACATGGAATTCCATGAAACAACTACTCTGAGGGTTAATGCCTCGACCAGCATTGAATTACACCTGGAAAACCTATAGCAAATACTATACTATGCTGCTGACAATTGAAGGTATATACTTTATTTAAAGGACATCCAGCATATACAATTATTTTAAAAGTTTATCGGGTCTAGGTCCTGTTCTGCTGAACTAGAACTAATTATAAATTCACTGTCACTACTAATAGTTACCTGTAAGCTCCGAGCGGGACCGAGATTAACCACCACTGTTACCAATTTAGTAATAAAATTCCATGTTTCTCATGTTTATGCAAAAAAATTGTGAATGACTGTGAATAGAGCTTTAGATTCCGCGTCACTATTTATAGAATAATACATAATAAATAAACATGACTAATTTTCGCAAAACCATGACATATTACCATCAAGATTTTGACAAGAAACTGTATCCAATGGTATGAAGAAGCAAACATGGATCTAAGTAACAAGAATAATACACATATTAACCGAGAATCATTTGATGACTTATTAACATCTCTCGTTGAAGAAAATAAAACATATATAAGCAGAATTTATCTAAAAAAAATTGAATGTACAGGGTATACTTACAAATATAATTTTGTTAAAAAAAATCAAAGAGGGCAGTATGAAAATGATTTAAAAATGCACTTTTGCACGATACTGGAAACTGGTCCACTGCAAAACCTGAAATGGCGGCAAAACATGCAATGAGCGACCGGACAAAAAATGGAAATAAATTTCCAAGGAAAGAAATAAATGACATTTTATAAAAGCCATACATCAAATTTAACTGATTTTACCGCTATTGTTATTAATAAAATTAATTCGTGATTTTAATTTATAAAATTGTTTGACATACCAGATGCTACAACAAAATTTTGGGCATGCCTTACTCAGCTTCTGCAATCTAACACAAGTGTTTCTGCTTCTTGTTTGTTTTAAACTCGTAAGTTATTGGCAGCAGCTATGATACGTTTACATCAATCAACAGTATGTATCCACTTTAGTGCGATACATTGCATTTTTTTAATATTCTCACAAAAAGAAGTCCAAATGATTTAAAGTCAGGAGGTCGTGGTGATCATAGTACCTGTACATGGTACGGATATAATTGACCCTCGTTATGATACGCCATACTGCGGCAATATGCCGTGAACGTCCTGGACCTCCATTTCTTCCACGATTTGGTTTCAAATTTATCTCGCGTTGCACTACACTTGCATTCACTGCACACCGCGGTAAAAGTAGCTGCAGTTGGCACATGTTTACCGGGAAATCGTTCTGTTAAAGCATTTTCACATCACCATAAATTAAAACGACATCCACCAACTCCTGAGTTACTATACACGTAAGCCATTTTTGACAATTTAAAAACTAATGTAAAAATTCGTATCAGAAAACGTTAATACCTACAAAAAGTAATTGTAATATTCAGAATCGCCTGGCTAGAGACTACAGTAGCCCAGTGATGTATAGGATGAAAATACTACAACTTCAATAATTTTTTAATCGGAAACTATAAGGATTTTACAAAAAAATTTTTACGATATTGACTCCATTTTTTATGACATAACAAAACAACTTACGTATGTATCAAATGCAAAAAATACTTTGTTTGCAGTATTCAATAAAATGCTGTACCAGTTCTAATTCCGATGAGATTGATTTGACATAAATTGTTATTTTCACTTTGGAAGACATATTTTTGTAAAAAAAATATTTAATGTTTAATTATGTTTAAGTCTGAAAGATTTAATGTCAGTCGAAGTGTTTGGAAAAGCAGGTTGAGCAGTTAAAACAGTTATTGAGATTCTTACAAACCTCGCCAACTGTCATTTTGTTGTTAGATGTCAAACAATAAGGCATTTTTGCGCTAATCGATTTTGCCATTATGTTCTGTTGTTAATGAAAAACCTTATGTAAAATTTCTTTTTACAATTTTATTGTTGCGTATTATATAAATCGTACAATGTTTTTTCTAATTAAATTAAAGTACTGGCACATTAGTAAATCTTGCAGAATTTTTGTTAATACAATGGATTTGAAGCGCCTTGGGAAATGGCTATTAAAATTCCACTAAACCCTTTAAATGAATTGCATTTTCAGGCGAATGGGGATGCATATTTCAAAATTAAAGATGTAATTCCCTTACTGCAAGAAAAATTAGCAAAACGTTTCTTAAATTTCCCTCAAGACTATTTGCTTTCTATACTCGACATCAAAAAATTTTTGTTCTAAATCACCTTTATTGAATAAGATCATTTTTCGTTATTTACTCATTTAGCATAATTTTATTCATAGTGAGCACTTTATATAAAACATAAAAAAGGACAATAAGTAAACCTTTATGTGTGAATATGTTTCTATTAATATAGTTTAAAAAGCAAAAATAATAATTTTCATTTATAATTATTTAATTATTTATGGTGAAATTATTCATAATACCAGTGTTTATATAAAGTATAGTTAGTCAACCGGCCATAGTTGTGGATCATGTTGACTAGATGGCGGGACTATAATATGTGCAAAATCTCCTCAACCAGCTCTAAGAAGACGGTAAACAAGGTCAGACTGACTCTGTTTACTGACTTGCTTAGGGCTCGTTTAAGAGATTTTGCACATACTATAGTCCCTCCATCTAGCCGACATGGTCCACAACTAAGGCCAGTTGACTAACTATACTTTATATAAACACTGATAATACGTAATATACACAAATGAAGTACAGTAAAATAACCTTGCTATCCTGCTAATGTCTGGTAGATTTTTTTAAGGAATAACCAAATGAAACCTTTATTATCTCGCAGAGCATATATTATCCATCTGAAATGGACTTCTACCACTTTTTTTAGTAGGGCCGAACTTTATAAAATCAAATTTTTGACGCTTCATACGTTATTTGACAATTATATCTAATTTGATACATGGTGATTTTCCGGGTTGTTATGCCGTGACCTCGGTAACTGGTAGCAACCAGAAACAGAGTTAAAATGCATATCCCTAGTATTAGCCGGGATTCTTTTATCTGCCCTGGTTGTTCTCGGGCTAGGCTCTGTGGGGACAGATCCGCAGACAGATATTGTTTCGGTTCCCATTGTTGGTATTACGACTGTTACGGTCGGAACTGTTCCTCGGATAATGGTGGTCCTCCGAGGCGTTCCGTAGCCACCGCTGTAACTGGTCGCATCCCATGCTTCCAAACGTTCGTTTATATGGCTCCAATACTAACTGAACAACAGCTAAGGGGAGGAATTGTACAAGGTGGAAAGCACTTTAGGTTGAAACCACATATTCTCCAAAATATTCGAAGAGCCCCAGGTGAAGGTCAAGGCAAGGCTTGGCTGTGATATGAAGCAGTGAGACGGTTGTATCAGGTACACTGCGAAAGAGGAGCGCTATCGTAGAGATGGGGCGCCAACGGTAGTGAATTTTTTTTATTGTTAATATGGAACTACTGTGTTATGTGGTATTTTTTTATTATTATTAATATGGCATTGCTGGTTTTTTTATTAATCAAGGAGCGGTAGTTGAAGCAAAATTTGCATCATACTAAATCCACCGTTGTTGGGGAATCAAATTCTGTTAATACTAATAATAGCAACAATATTAACAATAATCTAATACTTTTGCAAAAAATATTTAGTACTATTTTAAACTATAACATCCCGAGATGTTTACAGTGTTTTCTAAATATCTGTTCTTTGCAAAATTCTGTGCGTTTACTAGGTTATTATTCAGATTTAGTGACTAATTTTTAGTTTTAAACGTTTTACAGAAATTAAATAAAGGAATATAGGTCGGGTGCAGATATACTACAGATTCCATGTGATGTGTGATTTTCTAGAGTCGAGGGCAACTTCAACGAAGCTACCGTAATCGTCCAAGATTTTATAATTAACTGTCGCGAATGCGTTCCGAGTGTTCTATAAGTAAGGATTTCTTACATTAAAATTCGAATTTCTTGCAAATGACTATTTCATTTAACTGAATACGAACTGTGATAATTCTGACGGACCTGTAACGAGTGAAAATGTAGTTTTGGCAATGTACGACGAAGGTATCAAGAACGAATGCAAAATACTGCGGATTAACTGCTATCTGTCAGGTACTTAGGTTGTATTAATAAAAATGTTTATTTTCGTCGTTTCTACATTTGACACTGCTGTAAAAACAACCGCATGGTAGCTGACATATCTAAGCCATCTCAGCCGATGATTGTCATAGGCTCCGATTTTCCGGGGGGGAAAAGCGTATTTTGCCTCAATTTTTTAACATTCAGTTAGAATTCTGAAATAAATTTTGTATTGCCTTTTAGGCCACCCTGAACACATGATTAAAATTTTTGTACGTAGTTAACCCTGTATAACAATGACTTTTATTGAAATGAAAGCAGATTTAACTACGTTAAAATTCATAAATTAATAACATTTCTTAGATAAACATTTTATTTCCAGAGGGTCGAACATTGGAGCTGCATTCTCCGGATGCGGTACACAGCTGTGTTCTACGAGCTGCTGATCCGGCGGAAGCTGCAGCTTGGTTCAACACGCTTCATTCAGCATTAGCCGTCCTAACAACCGCCGCCCTCCACGAAGCTTCCAGAGCAATCCCGGATCTTAGGCACATAGGCTGGTTATTAAGGAGACCTCGGATGGAGGTATTTCGCTTACATATTGTCTATTATAATAAGAATAGCTGTGTACGTGTGTCTGTTGGCATCTATTTATTTATTTTATTACTTAATAGGTATTGATTTAATAATTAAGGCACAAATTGCTCTTAAATATGATTCTCATAACTAGGTGGTAATGGAATCATTTCTCATATCGATTTGAAAGTTATCTATATATACAGGCTGTATCACATAAGAGGGCCACTACCATGTATCTCGTTTAATATGCGAGACACGTCAAAAATCTTTAATTGTTTTTTGTTGCATTTCTGGAGGCCTTTATGCTGGTAAAAACAAATTTGAGATCCATGGCCAACTTTATGAGTAATAACAAAAAAAACCTGTAAAGTGTCCAAACTTTAAGGCTGTCTAACTTTTTTATTTTAAGAGATAGAGAAAACTTATTGGTAATAAATTTTTATTGAAATATTGATACCTTCCACCTGAATTAAACAGATTTTTGAAATATCGTATGTGGTTCACTGCGCCCTCTGGGCGGATAAAATTTTTTTTTATTGAAGCAGGCTATGGCCACAAAAAATTGCCTGTTTTTTTGTCTTTCATGCAATATACTACATGTTGCCCTTATCTTTTGTATTTATTACATTTTTTCAATTTTAGTTTAAAAAAATGTACCTAAATATTTTCGTGTTGCTCAAGATAATGTAGAACCTGTTTTAAAGACGCCAACTGCAAAAAAATAATAAACAGAATGTACTTTTTTATGAAAAATACAGATTTTCTTATAATATTTTATTGGTTTTCACATTAGAAACAATTGGGTCTTTAAAATTATTTTGACACAGACAATGTAATAAAATAATATTATAAGAAAATCTGTATTTTGCATAAAAAAGTACATTCTGTTTATTATTTTTTTGCAATTGGCGTCTTTAAAACAGGTTTTACATTATCTTGAGCAACAAGAAAATATTTAGGTAAATTTTTTTATCTAAAATTGAAAAAAATTTAATAAATACGAAAGATAAGGGCAACATCTAGTATATTGCATGAAAGAAGAAAAAACTGGCAATTTTTTGTGGCCATAGCCTTCTTCAATAAAAAAAATTTTTATCCGCCTAGAGGGCGCAGCGAACCACATACGATATTTCAAAAATCTGTTTATATCAGGTGGAAGATATCAATTTTGCAATAAAAATTTATTACTAATAAGTTTTCTCTATCTCTTAAAATAAAAAAGTTAGACAGCCTTAAAGTTTGGGCACTTTACAGGTTTTTTTGTTATTACTCCTAAAGTTGGCCATGGATCTCAAAATTTGTTTTTACGAGCATAAAGGCCTCCAAAAATGCAGCAAAAAACAATTAAAGATTTTTGATGTGTCTCGCATATTAAGCGAGATACATGGGAGTGGCCCTCTTATGTGATACAGCCTGTATATATATATATATATATATATATATATATATATATATATATATATATATATATATATACAAATGTAAACATATCTAGTATTTGATAGAGACATTTTAAAAAAGCCATTGTAAATAAAATTAGACTAAACTTTATTAAATCATTTTGAATCAGGCAGAAAGCACCGTACATTACGAGACGGATCAGATTATGTAAACCTCTCAAAAGTAAAAATGTTTACTTGTTTACTCATACTTTAGGCTTTTAGAGAAACTAAGAACCAAGAAATCTGAAAAGAATTTACGTATTCATAATACTAAGTGAAATACATAAAAAGGAGCCAGCTATATGAATTTTGTATAAAATATACACACTTACTTTTGATTTCCAATGGGTCATTATCTATATAGGCTGATTCAAACTAAAGCATTAATTGCTATTATTGTAACTTCATTATACTGGATATACGAAGTCGGTAAATTTGTCAAATAAGTGAAATATTAAAAATTACATTTATAAAAATTTTTAATTAATTTCTATGGTACCTATAAAATTATGTATGAACTTGCGAGTTAGTAGATAAGTCTATATTCTAACTCTATTAAAGGAGATTGCTCGGATATTTTTCGAAAAAGAGTGGATAAGAGGGCAATCTGGTGGACCAAGATCAAGAGAATACATTAAATTAATTTACTACATCCATATCGTATTCAAAAAGTGCTAGAGCTAGAGTTTTGTCACCTTTTCGTTATGTTCTTCAAATAATACAAATCGCATTTGAATATGAGTAAGAATGAAATCCATTACTCATAATCAGTAGGTACTGATTCACGCAGGCGCACATGGAAAACACAAATGCAAATATCTAATAAAATGTTTTTTCACGATTCTGTTCATTAGAAGATATCCGCGGTATTTCACTACTTCACTTTACTCAACTTGAACTGCATTTTTATTTGACAAATAGAAAATATTAATAATTATAAACTACACTGGCGACACAAACACTAGAAATTCACCAATGAAGTCTGTCCGCGAGGATCTGTTTCAGATGCAGTCGACGGCGGGCTCGCCGGCGTAGGAAAATTGATCCGAACAATGTTCGACTTACTCCGACGGTAACGTATTAAACGGGAATTTGAACTGTCAACTTTTTAACTGTGCCGAGTAGGCGTATTACAGCTTATCTGATGTCAGCGCTGATTACTGCGGTTGGCATTTATTATAAAATGCTCATGATTTCCTATTGATTACACCAGGTGTTTATAAAGATGCAAATTATTGTTTGTTTCTATTATTATTTAGCGGTTCTGCAGCTGTGGAGAGCTTGTCATTGAGTATACATTAAAAACAAGGTTATTAACCGAAATACGGTCGGTCAAGGCTCGGATTGCGGAATTCTTGATCACTAAATGGGTATGTCTCGGACTGTTTTTTGTTGAATGCATGAAGGTTTTTTTGTTACTATCTGTATTTAAATACAAACAACGTTTCAGCCTTTCTTAATAATATAATCTAGTTAGTATTGGATTTTATTTAACGAAATGTGGGTGATGTATTTTGATCCATTGGAGTTTTGTAATTTCATTATTAAATATTTTTTATGTTCAAACTTAATGTTAATTGCATACTTTACAAAAATAATTTATAGCATTAATTACATAACACAATAAGTACGCACTATAGGAAAACATTTAAATTTGACAACGTCGCGTCGCGAGTTGAATTGTCGCCAGTGGTTAAATAATGGTTTGAAAATATTTTCTTTGACGTAAATATGTATTTAAAATTTGTTTAAATCGCGTATTCGTATTATTCTAATTTTACCTGCCTTCTTTTAAAATTAATGACATTGTGACTAGATCACCCTGTATATATTTATGTTAATTTCAGAATAATATGTCAAGTTCTGAGAGCTCTGATGACATGGACAGGTGGCAGTCTGTATTCGCGGCGGTGACAGACAGTGAACTTAGATTTTACGAGAGCGCTCCTTGGTCCGGGGAAGCATGGAGAGCGCCTGCTGAAGCTTATTCGTTAATAGCGACGCGACTTGTTGGATCTGGAAAACGTGCCGAATTACCGGAATTCAGTATAAGGTGTGCCACAGTGGAAGGAGTTATCACACACAGCCTACGAGCTGAAACGCACAGAGATTTGGCCGGATGGGCGAAGGCGCTGGTTAATGGCAGTCATGCCAGTGCGGTGACGCAAAGGGAGCTCCTCTGTAGTAAGTAAATACCATTGAGTAGAAATAATGTTCACAGGGTGTTATAGAATTTAAACGCATTAGCAAATTTTACAGAATATATATAGTGATTCTTAGCCTATACGCATAAACTTGTGAAACGGGGAAGTTGCGTGAATTTTATATTCGCGAAAATCACGAACGACTAGATGGCGCTGTAAAATTTAAGGTGTTGGAAATAGAGGTGATCAACCTTTGTTTACAATAGACGGGTTCGGCAATGTATATTTTTTATTGAAATCAACTGAATATGCAATAAAAAATAGTCTTACCAAATTTAAAATTAAAATTTACAAAAATAAGGCAGCTTTGGGCATTTGACAATCTCCAACAGACGTGAGGCTACGAAACGTACCTGTATCCGAGGCTAGGATGCGTGACGTCAACTACCTACTTCGCGTCGCCTGACGTGTACGTTATTAAAGGTTACGGGCTATTTAATGGTCTCTTGAAGCAAGAACCGATATATGCCAGCAAGAAAGTGGAGTTTTATACTTAAATGTACTATATATCTATTTAATCAAAATGATATAGGTATATTGTTTATTATTATATAGGTAGTTGAATAAAGAAGTTAGAACGTCTGGTTTATATTTAATATTAAAAAATGTGAGTATTTCTCTTACATAACACGAAAACACAAACTTAGATATATACTAAATAAACTGTTACAATGAGGAACTATATAATTTTGAAAATACGTAAATTTTACAAAAGTCAACTGTGCAGTAAAATAGATGTTCTGTAAATTCAACATCGTATTTTACAAGCACTTTAATCAGTTTTTTAGAAGATCCAAAATCGGGATCACACAAAATATATTCCAGTTTTGAAAATTTTCTGAAGCATTTGTAAATTTATTTGTGCAAGACATTTTAAAAAATTTCTCAGCTGAAATTAATTTATCTAGAAAAAGTTTACCAAAGAACTCGTTCCAGTTTTACAGACACTCGTCTCATAAAATTTTGATGTCGTACCGGAGTTCAAACCACAATGAATTTTCCCTATGAGTGTGCCGTAGTGAATTTGCATTTTCAATTTTTTTTTGTGTAGGAGACGACGAAAAGACAAAACTCTGTAGTTTGATTGTAATCAGTAACAATAGAATCGATCATCGTTCCATGAACTGATAATTACCGAACACCACTTGGTAATTAGTAGATATAATTTAAAAATGAACAACTGTAATTGTACTCTTTTAACATCTTAACTACATACATCTAAAAAACTGGTAGTGGCTGAAAAGTCAATAGAAGTTTTTTTAAAGGTTAAGAAATTTGGTTATTATAAATTAGTTTAACCAACTTGCGCAAAATAGGTTACCGAATCTTCATAATCTTCCTTCTCAATCTGTAAATAGGTGTTAATGACCATGACTTATTGTGCAAAATTTTATTAAATTGCGACTTTTTTCGTTGCCTGTTTCAAGTGACACTTTTCAATTATACCTAGTATGTTTTTGTACTGGTTATCTGGACTTATTTTTTATGATATAATAATTTTAAAAATAAATGTTGATCACTCTTCGACATTTTGAGATATGATACCTCAAATACATTTTGACAAACTTTACGTGGAATATCGATCATATGAACAATCAAAAATCGTAGTTACGTGATATCACATAGACAAGGTACCAGGAAAAAGTAAAAGCAAGTTTAAGAAAAGAAATATGTATTGAATAAAATAAAATTCTTCAGATTCTTTTGGTCATAACTTGCGTTGAATACTGCTCGTGATGGTCGCTAAAAAATTAAAATCATTTGTACTTTTACTACTGGAAAATCATGCGAATATGCCTTCTAATATCCTTCCTACATTATATGGACTATGAAAATTGAATAAACACAAGCTAAATTAACAGTGAGTTAATTATATTTAACCCTGCTTCCCGCTCTGGCAGATAAGCGCGGTTACCGAGTCGGGGCGGAGCGTGTAGTAGGCTTGTGACGTCAGACCGTCAATTAGGAACCGTTTTGTGAATCTCCCTACAGGAAGAACTTTAATATGATAATTATTACCGGCTTTACATATTTTTGTTTTAAAAAAAATCCTTTATAAATAATATGTTGTATGAATCCATAAGTTATAATTTTAAAATAAAAATTAATTTTTTCTCGTATGTCCGAACCCACCTCTTTAAAGATTATTATAGGTATTTTATATCTATTTATTATAAAGCATTTAATTGCCAATTATGTGTTTTATGGTGTAGATAATTCTTTGTATTTATGTAATTTTTAAAGTGAAACTGTATTTTTAGGACTTATCAAAAGGATTACTTTAACTTTAATGTAAGACAAATTTCTACAGTCGACTTCCAAAATTGTAGAGAGTGGCTAATATTGTAAACCTGTTCACCGTTTGTAGCAGTCAACACAAAGAAATATACAGTATGCGCCAAAAGTATGGAATAAATTCAATAAAAACGAAACAATTATTTTTTGGGAAAAATCCTCGAACAGGTCGATTTTTAATTTAAAAAATACATATTTTAGCGTAAAATGTGATTTTCAAATGTCATTTATTTTCGAGTAATGACGTCATCGATTTTTTTTTAAATGGCAACACGATATTTTTTCCCTTGATTCTGAAAGATCGTTTAATTCTCTATCAGACAGTACTAAGATTTTGCCCTCTTACATAGGAAAGTTTTCGAGTAAATGACGATTGAATGTTAGAAAACGTAAATTTTATCCATAAAAACGTAACATTTCTGAGGTATGTAAAATAAAACACAATTGATTAAATTTTGTACTTAAATTAAATGTTCGAATTGCCATCCACCAACTTGTTGACAATGCGCAAGTCTGTGAAGAAATTCTTCTTGCACATTATGAATGATTTCTGGGGTAACTCTGCGTATTTCGTCCCGAATGCGATTTTGAATTTCTTCTAAATTACGTGGTTTATTAATGTTTACTTTTGACTTCAAGTATCCCCATAAAAGAGGTGTAAGATCTGGCGATCTTGCAGGCCATTCTATCGGTCCGCGTCTGCCGATCCACCTCCCAGGAAAACAGTTGTCCAAAAAATCTCGTACAGGGCGCGCATAGTGCGGAGGTGCACCGTCTTGCTATAGTATCGTCAGGAATGTCAGGGTCATTATCGTTAGGAAAAATTACTGCAAGGGCTGGAACAAGGTCATTTTCTAGAAACTCTTAATATCTTTGTCCTGTAAGGGTTCCTTCAAAGAAGAAAGGCCCTACTATTCTGTCGTCAACTATTCCAGCCCACACATTTAATTTCTGAGGGTGTTGGGTATGTGTCTCTGCCATCCAATGAGGATTTTCCCAACTCCAATATCTGCAAGTTTGACGGTTTACTGTACCATTCAGACAAAATGTGGCCTCATCTGAAAAAAGTATTTGCCGGTGTAAATTTCTGTTTCCTTGACATAAATCCATTAGAATTACGCATTTCCATATTTTTTTCCTTGATTCTGAAAGATCGTTTAATTCTCTATCAGACAGTACTAAAATTTTGCCCTCTTACATAGGAAAGTTTTCGAGTAAATGACGATTGAATGTTAGAAAACGTAAATTTTATCCATAAAAAAGTAACAATTCTGAGGTATGTAAAATAAAATACAATTGATTAAATTTTATACTTAAATGAAATGTTCGAATTGCCATCCACCAACTTCTTGACAATGCGCAAGTCTGTGAAGAAATTCTTCTTGCACATTATGAATGATTTCTGGGGTAACTCTGCGTATTTCGTCCCGAATGCGATTTTCAAGTTCTTCTAAATTACGTAGTTTATTAATGTACACTTTTGACTTCAAGTATCCCCATAAAAAATTGTCAAGAGGTGTAAGATCTGGCGACCTTGCAGACCATTCTATCGGTCCGCGTCTGCCGATCCACCTTCCAGGAAAACAGTTGTCCAAAAAATCCCGTACAGGGTCATTATCGTTAGGAAAAATTACTGCAAGGGCTGGAACAAGGTCATTTTAGAAACTCTAAATATCTTTGTCCTGTAAGGGTTCCTTCAATGAAGAAAGGCCCTACTATTCAGTCGTCAACTATTCCAGCCCACACATTTAATTTCTGAGGGTGTTGGGTATGTGCCTCTGCCATCCAATGAGGATTTTCCCGACTCCAATATCTGCAAGTTTGACGGTTTACTGTACCATTTAGACAAAATGTGGCCTCATCTGAAAAAAGAATTTGCCGGTGTAAATTTCTATTTCCTTGACATGAATCCATTAGAATTTCGCAAAAGTGTAAGCGGCGATCGGGATCATCTTCATTCAGTTCCTGCACAAGTTGAATTTTGTAGGGATGATATTTATCCTTCCTCAAGATACGTAGCACTGTGCTCTGACTAGTGTCATTGTTTAATGCAACCAATCGTGAAGAATTATGAGGATTATCCACCATACTTATCAAAATGTTCTGTTTCTGATTTTCGTTAACGCTTGGACGTCCAGGTTTTGGAATATTTACAACATTGCCAGTTTCTCTAAATTTAGACTCTACCTTACTGACTGTTGATTGGCTGATAGGGCGATCTAGATATTTTTCATTAAATAAATCGCAAACTTCCTGCTGAGTTCTAGTCATATTCCCGCATCCGATAAGAATTAAAATTTCAATTCTTTCAGTAACAGTTAAATGTGCCATAATACTTTAAATTGAATAATAATTTCTATGTCGCTTACAATACTTATTAGAAAGTCGGTGTGACAATGACACTTTGCAAAGATTTTCCCCTACGTGATCCATAAAAGAACTATGGAATTCGAAAAACCAAACTTGATAACGTTTTTGCTTTATTTTAATTGATTTACGTTTTCTAACATTCAATCGTCATTTACTCGAAAACTTTCCTATGTAAGATGGCAAAATTTTAGTACTGTCTGATAGAGAATTAAACGATCTTTCAGAATCAAGGAAAAAATATGGTGTTGTCATTTAAAAAAAATCAATGACGTCATTACTCGAAAACAAATGACATTTGAAAATCGACCTGTTCAAGGATTTTTGCCAAAAAATAATTGTTTCGTTTTTATTGAATTTATTCCATACTTTTGGCTCATACTGTACATGCAGTCCGCATATATTTCCTATAAAATCGTGTGCCGCATATCTCTGAGAGCATACCCGATCACACAGCTTCTGCTACGCATGTGCTGCAATTAGTACGCATGCGCTCCTGCTTTTCATTGGCTGCGACGAATTGTCGGATCCAACTGTTTCATTTCCAGCGCTATCATGGGCGGGTATATCGTTCGGGCGGGCAAAATTTTGGGTATTAATGTGCTAGGTTTGGCCGACGGCAACTTACTTTTGATAATTTTGTGTGCTTTAACTCTTCTCAAGTGGCACGCTTACGTAATCGTACCACCCGTATCTTCCGTACTCATCTCTGTGTTGTGAGTTAGTCACTCTCTATGATTTTCGACCTTGGGTAATTGATACGGGATAAAAATTTTCAGTTTTGAAATATTCTTATTATGTTTATTATCTAAAGCCTCGAAATTGGTAAAAACTCACTTATATCACTGTTTCTAATAATAGATGTTATGTAATGCAATTATTTTTGTCATTTTTGTATATTTTTTATATCTGATCGCATTCAAATTTAGTACGCCTATGAAATGTTGCTCTCCGCACGGTTCGCCCGTCGCGCTAGTCCACAAGCTAGCGATTAGTCACTCTCTATAATTTCGACCCCTGACTATAGAGTGCATATACATATATCGTGAATTCCTAGTATGCTCGTAACCTTTCAAATTCAGATATAAAGGTTCAGCTCGAGATACTATTGCAGATATCTTGGACTACTTGGGGAATCGTTGTGCGACCTCTGAAAGAAGGCGAGGACACATAATTTTCTGTGGAGTAGAACGTGAGCAGCCTCTAGTTGTCAAAATACTGTGTTTACAGACGTCTGCTTTTGTTCTTCCACCCCATAAAATATCTACTTTATTAAGTGGAAAAAATTGGCAGTTTCATACAGATTTAAATATATAATTAAATAATTCACAACATAACCTTGTTGTAAGTACTTGGCATGAAATCCTCTATAGAAAAATGTTTGCTACTTATTTTCATGTGTTCTCTTACAGGTTTTCCGATTTTCAATTTAGAGTCTCAGAGTTTTTGAGTCCACGGGAAATTTATGGATGGAAATATCAAACATACGAAGAGGAACACTGGAGAACAACACAGATTATCCGAGATTTTGTGCAAATATTCTTGCGTATGTTTTGCAATTTTGTACACTTTTCATAACTAAATATACGATCTCAATAAAGTTTGCAAAATTACAGAAAAAAATACAAAAAAATTCCACTACACCTAAGCATACAAAAACGATTTCTTGAATTGTTGTTCTCTCCACGTTTATTACAAATTGTCTTATGAAGATTCTGCATTTTTCTTCATTCAGGATAGAATTATACTATTTTCAAACTGTTCTCGTTTTATTTGTACAGGGTGGCCATATGAAAACAAAACAGAGCTATTTTCAGGAATTGCGTCAAGATTGTAGAAAAACGCTCAGACCCGTCGATTTTAGATTAAAGGAGGACATTCTTTGCTGGTATTTTTGATTCCGCTACTTCCACACTCAAGCAAGGGTAAACATCCAAATTATTTAAATGGCATTGGAAATTGAGTATACATTTTTGGCGATTTTTTATCACTTTCGTAAAAAACACAATTGTAAAAAACAGAAATGAATACTACTACTACACACAATGAACGTAAAATTAGTGTATTCCATATTTAATTTCTAGTATTATTTGGAAGCGTTGCTTGGTAGTATATTTAATTGTGTTTTTGAAAATTAAACACTATGGCTTATTCCATTGCGAAAAGAGTAGATATCATTTCGTTTTACTTTATGAACAATAAATGTGCGAATAGAACAGCTCAGCTATTTAAGGAACAACATTAAGATCCACATGTCAAGGGGAAGTATGTTCTAGAGATAGTAAAAAAAATCAAGAGACAGGGAACGTAGCCAATAAAAAACGAGAAATTGAAAAACCTATAGTTAATGAAGCTAGTGAAGTTGCAGTTTTGTGACAAGTTCATCTTGATCCTACATTAAGTACGAGGCAGCTGGCATCTGCGTCTGGGATCAATCGAACTAGCATACAAACCATTTTGAAGAAGAATAAATTCCATCTATACAAAATACATTTATTCCAGGAACTTCATGAGGATGATTATGACCACCGTTTACAATTTTGCGAAATAATGAGTGAGCGAGCAGGGAGCGATCTATAGTTCCTTTTTAACATCTGTTTTTCTGATGAAAGCAGTTTTTTTGTTGAACGGGACGGTAAATCGTCAAAATTGCCGCTATTGATCAGATTCAAACCCAAGAGTTTTTGACGAGGTGCATACATAGCAACCGAAAAAATTAAATGTATCGGCTGTTTCGGTGACCGGCTGGTGGGTCCTTTTTTTCTACGTGGTAATTTGACTGGCCAAATGTATTTGCAATTACTGGAAGACGCTATTGACCCTGCCTTGACTGATATTATTGAGAATGTTTCAGAGTATGATGAAGATCATTTGATTTTTTAACATGACGGTGCTCCTCCGCATTATGCGTTAATTGTCCGTCAGTATTTGGACCAACGTTTTCCACGGAATTGGATTGAGAGAAGAGGCAGCATTGAGTGGCCTCTACGATCACCGGATTTATCGCCCCTTGATTTTTTTTGTGGGGTTACCTAAAAAGTAAAATCTATAAAACACAGCCAGCGTCACTGCAAGATTTGCGTCAAAGAATCGTCGACGAATGCCGTCGAATCACTCCGCGAACGTTTCGAACAAAATTTTTATTCTTGTATGGAAGCAGGCGGTCATCAGTTAGAACATTTAATCAATTAAGTAGTAAGTAAGCAACTAAATGTAATTTAAATTTAATTTATTTTTCAAAGTAAAGGGCGGAATTATAAAATTCAAAGTCTGTTGTAAAGATAATTGTAAGAGCTTTCAAAATAAATATTACTCAACCCCCAATGCTATTTAAATATTTTAGGATGATGCTTACCCTTGCTTGGGTATGAAAGTGGCGGAGTCAAAAATACCAGCAAAGAATGTCCCCCTTTAATCTAAAATCGACGGGTCTGGGCGTTTTTCTACAATCTTGATGCAGTTTCTGAAAATTTCGATTTTATCTGGCCACCCTGTATAGAATAAATAATAGAAAAATATTAAAGGGCATCAAACTTCTTTTAAGCAAGTAACTTATTGTTCACCTCTACAGTTCCGAACTTATCTATCACCAGATGTCAACCACTTTGTGATTTTCGCCAATTGATTTGAAATATATTTGTTTTTTATTTTTCAAACATATTGAAAGATCAGAATATGTGTCTGGCGGCAATAATCACATAATAATTAAAATATGAACATTAATAAATTGCCATATAATATAAATAAAACCACGTGGCTGAAAACGCGATATCATTGGTGTGACGTTACACGCCGTTCAGCGCGGTTTATTTCCATGGATACAGGTGCAGGTTGTGATTGGTGACGTAAACAGGCGTTTGTTTCTTGTATTTTTTGCGTTTTTTGCATTTGTGGGTCATATATACATAGTGAACTTACGACATTGTTAAACGTAACTTATTTCTTTGTTTACAATTTCATCCGCTCGTGGCAATTACGGCGACAATGCTGTTGGGTAAGTACCAGATAGATGATTTTACCTGAGATATTTATAAAATTATGTCATCTGATTTCACATTAAGCTACTTGCTTTAATTTAAAAAATAATAAGAAAAATTAATGAATAATGGCATTCAACATTTATTAATGTTTTAAAATTAATTTAATACATTTTTATTGCTAGTTTACTACTGATTTTATTTCTCCTTGAACATTTTTAAATTATTACTTTAGTTTATTATGTTGTCATAATAAAACAGGTAATTTAATGTAGTGAAATCAAAAAGTAAAATTTTATAAATGCTTCAAATAACATTCTACATCACGCAAAATGCAATAAATGTGAAAAAATGTAAGATTGCTTTACCATTGATTTTCTAAACTGATAGCTTCTGGTAGCTTAATAGAATAGTTTAATTTATTCTTTATAACTTTACATTTAAATTTTTCGATGAATTTAAACCTACTTACGTACGTTTTTCCAGTTAAACATATACCAAAAAGATCTTCACAAACAAATAATGTTGCAATGCACTCATCGCACTTCATCGCCTTACGCTACATTGTTTTTTTACATTTTTTTTGCACTGTGAAATATTTTTTTATCAGGCGCTGTATGCTTACTCGTGCATAATAGCATACTGCAATTTTTCTTCCATTTGCCCGGTGAGATGCACTTTCTGTGCTCATGTTACGAATCTATTTTGCAACTTTATTCAATACCAATGTTTATTTATCACAATAACCTAATAATGTCAAAAATGACAAACTCTGCTAAATATATGTACTAAATGAAATAAATATGAACTAAAGCACACTGCTGTATTTAGGCATACACGTGCGGACGGCGTCTGACGTCATAGGTCTACGCTGTGAGCGCGACCGTTCTGTGGGGGCGTGATCAGACTAAATTATTAACGCGGGTGGCCCCCTCGATTGCTCGATCTAAATCTGCTTAACTTCTTCTTTGAAGTTACATAAAAACTACGGTGTATGTTGCTGAAGTTAACACTGAACAAGAGTTGCAAAATCAAATACATGCTGCCGCTCAGGCAATGCGACTACAGCCTGGTTTGGGCCGTGTGTGTCATGGATTCGGCGTGTATTGAAAATCACGAAAATAATTTCGAATAGTTACTATGATAAATTAAATGCATTTTCAGTTTTACTTGAAATACATTGATATCTCCGTAACTGAAAAACATTTTTTTTTTCATCCTCATCTATAATTTCCCAAGTTTATGCGTATAGATGAAAAATCACCCTGTACATATATCACTATGTATATAATTGTTTCACTCTCTGTCGGCGGTCAAAAATCGCAACTGTAAAAGCGCAGCGCGAGTTACCATGCATGGCCCGGCGAATAACCTGTAGGACTGCGTCTGCCTGAAATGATGAAGAAATGAAAATAAAGAACTGAGTTACGCAACCCTAGATTATAAGTAAAAAAGGAAATTGAATTCATCTATAAATTGCCATTCGTTTTGTATCAAACATTGTGCATGTTTATGACAAAGAAAGCCGAGATATATAGCATATTTGCCGCAAATAATTTTCAGGCACGTGTTGATTGATGAAGAATGTGGCAAAGTTTTGACAAGAATTTACGATGCATTTGCTTTTCTCTATCCCTAATAGATATGGAACGGATGCCATCACCAAAAACTGTGAAGCAAATTATTGAACACTTTGGTTCGGTCAGAGCAAAAATTAAGAGAAGAAAGCCACGTTTTGTAAAAGCAGTTTTTTTTTCAAGTGCTGGACTTCGCTGGATAAGAATTTTTGAATATTCTTGACTCTAAAGCAGCTTGTTTTAGGAATAATGTTGGATACGCAGCAAAATATCCCAAAACTACAATTTCTATATTTTTGTCATTAAAAACAAGCTTTCTCCATTTAATTATGGCTTTGACTGAATCAAAGTGTTCAATAATTTGCTTCATAGTTTTTGATCGTGGCTTCCGTTTTTGGGGATATGGAACAGCAAATGTATCGCAAGTTCTTGTTACCCCTGTAGTTATGCGTTCGCTTCAAATTCATTTTCAGATTTCATTGAAAACATCTAGAATCGTTTGATGTAATTATTATTATTCATTATTTACTTATTTATTGTAATGACATCCTGAGTGAATTCAGTTAATATTAATACTAAAAAATATGGCATGCCACTAAGTTTATTTAATCAAATAACTCAAAATACTTTTGTCTTTAGCCATCCTTCGTTTTTGAATTTCTTGAGGAAAAGCATTCCTAACTGAATTCATTCTACTGGTCAGCAAGATTAACTGGAGAAGTTTATTGCTCGGTTTATTGTCATTTTCATGAAGATGAGTTACCAATAATGCCGATGCTGGCTAGAAACCATCAGTAAGAATACAGATGTATTATTACATGTACGATGGCGTTTTAACCCGTTTAAGTTTAATTGTTCGTCAATATTTAGATGCTGTGGTTTCGAAATCGTTGAAAAGTTGAAGTCTTTCGTAGTGTAAACTTAAATTAAGAAATCGCTTTATTGCATTTTTTGAAACAATTCGACACAACCTAGAACTTTAGTTACATGTTGCACATAATCCTACATTTGTATTGTAGGGAATACTTATTTAAAAAATAGCATATATAATACTTTCCGTTGTCAGAAAATGCCAAATGCTTGTAAACTAAAACTAATATAAGCAGGTTGGCATTATTTGGGATTATTAGTTGCCTATGAAAATTTGATTGTTTTCAGACCAAAATCTGTTTATAATATAAATAAAAATGAAATACATAGGTACTAAATAAGAAATCAACATAACACCTAAAGAGTGGAATTTATTTTTTCAAATATTAGATATCTTTAAACCAGTAGAAATTCTTGTTTTAATACATAATTATAATTTAGGGTGTATTTGGAAAGGACGACCAGCGCAATTAGTCATTCATTACGAAAATGGGTTTACATTACTTGAAGCAGGAACTGGCTCTAGGACGCTATGGAGGTATTCCTTTGACAAGCTTAGAAATTCTTCAGACGACGGTAAACGTTACCTATGGTTAGATTTTGGATCTGGTGAAGAATCTGAAGTAGTAAGTAATATTGCTAAACTAATTCTGCTATTATGGAAAGTGTGTCAGTATCTACCTATTTCTTACCGGTGTGAAGACAGCAGCCAAAGTGAACGATGATACCCAAATGACCATAGGCGCGAGCGTGAAGGGGAAATGAAAGAGCGCATGAGCACAGGCATTCTATTACTGATTACAGATGAAGTCTATAATAAATTCATACACATATCACAAAGTGGGCTTATTTAATTATGTAGTGACTTAGTATGTAATTATGTAACACACATACAGTGCTCTAATTTGATACATAGTGATTTTCCGGGTTGTTATGCCGTGACCTCGGTAACTGGTAGCTGCCAGAAACAGAGTTAAAATGCACATCCCTAGCATTAGCCGGGATTCTTTTACCTGTTCTGGTTGTTCTCGGGCTAGGCTCTGTGATGACAGACCCGCTATCGGTGTCTCTGAGCCCGTCCATATATTGATTTCGGTTATTATTGTTGGTATTACGATTGCTACGGTTGGAACCGTTCTTCGGAAATTGGCGGTCCTCCGAGGCGTTCCGTAACCGCCGCTGTAACTGGTCGCATCCCATGGTTCCAAACGTTTCGCCGCTCTTTACTGTCGGCATCTTTAGTGGTGACTCTGCAAAAGCTTCGCCGCGACTGAGGCCGATTGGGACCTAGTTAGTGGTCTCATAATGTCGGTACTGTTGCGCGCAGTGGACGGAGCCTCAAGAGCGATATCAGCAATGGCGCACGCCCCGTCACGGTTGAGTAGCCGCGAAGGCGTGGCCAGGCTATTAGTCATCGATCGTGTGATATATGTGACATAGAGAGTGGTACGAGCGCGTACGGGCTTGCGCCGTTGGGTAGTGGGCGGGGTCTGAAGCTCGACTCGAGAGCGAGAGAGAGAGCATCCCTTGTGAATGTGGCAAAGACTATATAGGTATGACACAGAGATCGGTTGTCACCAGGAATAAGGAACATGAAAGGGCTTTACGACTTAATCAACCCGAGAAGTCCGCCATCGCCCAACATTTAATACAGTTCAAGAACACTAGCGTTCTTGTGAGAACAACGGGGTTTTATAACTTACTTAATGTGGGAATTGCAGGGCGAACGGACACCTCCATCGTGATACGTGACCAGGGAAATGCTGTAGCAACAACTTCGGCGAGTAGCGCATTCTCGATAACTAATGGCATGGCTACGCCTACATGTCTGCCGAACCGTGACGTGGCGCCCCGCCCACCGACCGACTGCGCAGGTCCTAACTCACTTGTGCCAACACCCCGCATTACACGGCCGATGACTAGTAACAGCGTGGCCACGCCTACTGGGTTGCCGACCTATGACGAGGAGGGCGTCGGCTCTCGAGCCGAGCTTCAGGCCCTGCCCACTATCCAACGGGAAGTCCGTACGTGCTCGTACCACTTCCTATGTCATACGATCGATGACTAATAGCTTGGCCACGCCTTCACGGCTACTCAACCGTGACGGGGCGTGCGTTATTGCTGATATCGATCTTGAGGCCCCGTCCACTGCCTGTTTGCACAGGTGCAAAGGCACGCGCAGCGACACCGACATCACGAGACCACTAACGAGGTCCCAATCGGCCTCAGTCGCGGCGAAGCTTTTGCAGAGTCACCACTGAAGATGCCGACAGTGAAGAGCGGCGAATGTTTGGAAGCATGGGATGCGACCAGTTACAGCGGCGGTTATGGAACGCCTCGGAGGACCACCACTATCCGAGGAACGCTTCCGACCGTAGCAGTCGTAATACCAACAATAGGAACCGAAATCAATATATGGACGGGCCCAGAGACACCGATAGCGGGTCTGTCCCCACAGAGCCTAGCCCGAGAACAACCAGGGCAGGTAAAATAATCCCGGCTAATGTTAGGGATGTGCATTTTAACTCTGTTTCTGGCAGCTACCAGTTACCAAGGTCACGGCACAACAACCCGGAAAATTACTATGTATCAAATTGTCAGAAATTCAAAAGAAAAATTTCCTTAAGTACGTCCCGGAACACTTTTTTGCTTTCAGAGGTTGTTATAATGGACCTTAGGATGCTCTGGTAAAATTCTGAGCGACAAGTATTAAAAGGCGATGCGATTTAGCAGATGATGGTTTTGGCTGCTGTCTTCACACCGATCTATTTCTTGATCTGAGAAAGATGCAAGAAAATAGGTGCTACTTTTTCTCATTAGGTATTTTTAACTACTACTATAAATACTATAACCACAAAAAATAAGAGTTATCAAAAACACTTTAATTTAGAAAATTTATTAAAACTTACTAAAAATAAAATTAATTATAGAAATGTGTATGCTGATTGTTTATAAATGCCAACAACTTTTGAGTCTAGAAATAAGTTATGTAAATAGGTATTCGTCATGAACGGAGAATCTGATTCCTAAATTAATAAGACAAATATTTTGTTTTAAATTAATAGAACTGTGAAAAAATAATGCCAGTTGATATACAGGGTGATTCACAGAGTGCGTGGAAAACTTCGCAGGAATATAGAACATCACAAATAAATAACAGAGGCCATGTAATAGGACTTTACTGACAAAGTAATACTAGGATAGCTATCTATCATTTGTTTTAAGGTAAACTCTGCTTACATCGTAAGAAAAACCATATTGTCACCAGTATGTCCAAAAATTAAATATCAATTTTGTCACGTACAAATCTATACCACTGAAATAATTTTTGATTAAGTACGAACCTTTCACTTAAAAATGTATATGTAATTTAATTTTTGTTTTTCTGTTATCTTAAAAAGAAGTTTATATTTATGTTCCTTTAACACCCTGTAACTTGCAAAACGGAACTTCAGGAAACAATTACTTTGGGGACTAATGCCCCGAACAGCATTGCATTACACCAGAAAAAATTATAGCAAACATATTAGCTATATTTGTGGAGAGAATTTGCACTCTCTCTGCGAATATGATAGGGTTGAAGAACGTTAGCTTGGATCAATGTGAGATATTGATACCAGTTGGCGTTTGACTATGCCTCTAATTAATGAGGTTTTCCTCGTAATTAGAATGAGGGGTAGAGATATTATATTATATTATTATATAGTAGAGTAGTTGTTTTCTGAAATTCCGTTTTAGTTTGCTACATTTTGCGTACCCTGTAACTTATACTCCATTAATAATTGAACATGGGTTTATAAGGTGAATTCGCGAGATTTTTAATGCTCTATTTTATCTTAATGTTTGTTAACACATACTGTAAATCATCCTGTATAAACTTATTAGACATTGAAATTTAAAAAAATTCCCCGTAAATTCCTTAAACTGCATTCAGGCAAATAAGTTGATATGTAAACTGGCATTATATTTCTGAATTGTCTATATATGAAAAGTATTGTACTAAGTACTACTTCATTTTTATTTTTCAGGAATTAGATATGGAAGGATGTCCAAAGCCTATTGTCTTTATATTACACAACTTCCTCTCTGCCAAAATCCATCGACTGGGGCTAACAGCTTAAACACATTCTAATTTAAGAACATATTATTTGGAAGCCAATTTTTTCATACGAACAACTCATTTGTCAATTAGTAGATGTAAAAGTTATACATTGAGTTTTCCAGACGAATGTTTATATATCAGTGTAATGTGTTATTCATGCGTGTTTTATATGATACACATGAAAACTATCGGTCTATTCAGAAATTTGTGCCTTTGATGTATGTTTTATACGTTCCGAAAGTGGTACAAATAATAACTACCTATTCTATATTTTTTTTACAATTCTATGACAATAGCCTTAAGCTGACATGCGACGATTACTTTTTTAGTATGGTAGATGTAAATAGTAAAACAATATAGTGAATTACTAATATAAATTATTCATTTTATTCACAAGTGGAAAATGTGTTTCTAGAATAAGGAATTCTTATATCTACAGTATAGTGAAATTTTACCCAAGAAATAGGTATAATAGTGAATCTAAAAGTTTCAAACATTTTAATATGAAGGAAGATGATAAGGCGGAAGGTTGTATTTGTTGTGTAGTCTATGCAATTCAGTGGCGGTTTATTATAAGGCAAAAAAGATCCATGGAATTTTAAATTCAAATAATGTAAAAAAATTATGATGTGGTAGTAATGTAATATTTCTTATCAGAATTAATTTTAAGGTGATAGTTACAAGAAAAATCAGTAGATAAATAAAATTAATTAGGAAAAAATTATTATAAAAATCTATAGTTTGCGCTATAAAAATCCTACTGCTGACATGATCAATGCAAATGTTTTAACTCACATTACTGTTACGTACGTTTCGAAAATTGCAATTACCATCTTCAGATAAAAAGCAGACAAAACATATACTTTTATACTTACATAATACTTTTGTATTCATTAAATTTATATTGTGTTGAAAATTAAAGAGACAATGCCAATAGAAGGTTGGTAGTGAAATGTTAAATAGAAATAGAAATTTAAACTCCCATTACTATGAAATCTAAGTGAGGATAAGACAAAAATGCTGAAAAACTGAGCAAATTGAAAACATTTTTTTTTATTTGAAAAAGAAACCGTTAATATGAATAAAAAAGCTTTTTTATACTAAACAAATCAAAATTTATTTATTGGCTGTTGTCCCAGGAATTTAAAATGTTTAAGGGTAAAGCAAAATGTTTGTCTATACTTTAATGTCATGTACAACGTGCCCAGAGATTAATGCCCAGATAGGAAAAAAAAATATTTTGGATTTTTTCAAAAACGGCATTCTCTATAAAAATATCAGGGCTTATTGAAATAATCATAGAAAATGCGAAATAGTCGAAAAGTAAAGTAGTTTAACTTTTAATTTTATAAAAATTGTAATAAAGGTTGTTGTAAATTAAAAATTTAAACTAATTTGAATTTTGACCGTTTTATTGATAATTTTATTTTAAATGACAAATATTTAAGCAAAATAAAAAATTATTCAAACATCATCCCACCAATACAAGTAATTACGATATTTTTCAAATTCTGTGTGATCGTTTTATATTAACTCTCTCTGTCGTGAAATGCAGGCAATACTGTTTCTAATTGTGTTTTTCAAAGTTCAGTATATTATTAAATCATGTTAATAAAATCAAGGGCATCAAAAAATATAAACTTTTTAAATTAAGAATAACTTTATTACTTATTTGCAGTCTTCTATATTTTCATATGTGATGCAGTATTTTTAATAATATTTAAAATTTTCAAAATTTTAAAATCCGCCACGTAGAATTTCGTTCCTATATGTAAAAGAAAACTATGAAACCACTTCAGTCATCGGAACAAATGTTTATTTGTGAAGAATCTACCATTGAAGTTTGGTCAGTCATTTCAGTTACACCCTATTAGTTGATTTTGATATTTTAAGGAGATCTACTACATATCTAGCAGATCAAATTGTAAAATGTAAATGCGAACATTTACATTGAAACTATAATAATATGCGTTAGTGATAAAAAAAATAAGCCAACGTATTCATTGTTTCATATAATAAAGTTTAACATTTTTTTATATATATTTTTTTATATAGTACTTGATATTTTTATTGTGTCCTTAAAATTTCATATGATTAACTTTTTGCATTTACGAGATAGATACAAGTGGTTGAAATTCTAGACTGGTAGATCTACTGCTAACACCCGATCAGATTAAAATGTGTTATGTTCTTTCGTTGTAGTGTTGTTAATATTGTAATCTCTACGTTGGCTTAGCCTTGAAACACGTCACGTAAAAAAGTGTCACTACTTGATTACACAACGAATATACTTCAAACAAATTCGCAACTGTCAAATCTTTACATTGACGTTTCTGTCACTCGTCTATGACTCACGTTCAGCCTCTGAATATAAGCATATAAGCTGACATAATTAAAAAACTAAAAAGGTAGATGAGCTTATTTTAGAGAATATTTTAGTATAAAATGTTCAAGAAGTTGTATGTCAGTACAGAAATGAAGGGAATAAAGTTCAAAGTTATTAACATATTAAATATTTATTCTATTTCATATTATTTAGGTTAAGGTTTATAAAATGAAGCTACGACCAATTTGCTTTTATTTAGTTACTGTTATTTAAATATTATTATTTTATATTTTACTTATTAATTATACAAAAAATTAATGATATAAAATGGCGGTTTTTTCCCAAAATAACCAGTTATGCTGCTTATTTTTGTATTAAATACTTTGACCTTTAATTAATTTATATTTATGGAGAAGAGATAAAAAAAAATAAAAGTAAAATGGGTTCCGCCCGCCACAAGTCTGAAAACAACAAGGGCAGGTTAAATAATCTCAGCTAAGACTAGGGATGTGCAAGTTAATTCTGTTACTGACAGCGACTAGTTACCTAGATCATATAACAACCTGGAAAATCACTATAGATCAAATAACAGCACTTGCCGTGGAAACCTCAAAACCACTTTTTCACAAATGAACTTTGAAGTTTCACACAATAATTTTTCTACATGGTAAACTTCCACTTCAACCGAACCAACGTATCATACTTGTTGGAAAAAGGTCGTGTTATGGTTAAAATTTTGTTGTTTTGTAGTGTGTGCGTTATATAACTTCGTGTTAAACGTAATTTACTGACACAGTGATATATAATGGCCCAAGTGTATTGATAATAATTACTTGTGGATATGTTATTTGTGTACGAAGAGTGTAATCAAAATCTACGAGCATTGCTGGACGAAATACACAAAAATTTTCTTATATATTCCTCTGCACGACGATTTGTTTATTTACACGAATCCGGGATACAGATAAACTGCGAAACTCTGATATAATTTTTAATATATTCCAGAAGTGTACAAGACCGGCTTTCATAATTTAAAAATGAGAAAATAGGTGAATTATATTATTAACATTTTCTTGGGCTGTATTTTGCATATCAATTGTTCTTCGAATAAGTAGGCGTATACTTAAACTACTACCCCAATTTCAAAATCACCCTGTATAACTGGTTTTTCTTTTCTGTTAATATTATACAGGATGTTCAGTAAAGAATGGAAGGCTAGCTTGCTTGGATAGAAATGTGATTTAAATCAACTTACCCTATTACAATTTTGCTTCCTTATGGGCGCAGTTTTCTTGAAATAGTGTTTTTTACAAATACAAGTAATTTTAGACATTTAAGAATTGAATAATATACAGGGTTAACTATGACTTAGTACAAATATTTTAAGAGGGGATAGGGAAAAATAAGAATTAATGGAATCACCCTTCAAAAAAATTCCAAACTTATTTATAAAGCCAAAAAAAATTATTTTCAAAACTATATTAAATCCCTATTTATCGCCGTCACTGACCTTCTGTCAGCCGCGAGGTTAGGTATATTCTGCCAGTCAAAGGTGTCAAATATAGTGACAGGTTCATTGACACGTGTATCAATTTAAGCCGCTTTGAAAGAAAAAAAAATCTTTACAAAATGTAGATTATTATTTAATGATTTAATGAGAAATACGGTATGGTAGCACAGAGAGGCAGCACTTACCTTACTAATATTTATTTCCAGGATTGATACTTGGAGAGATATTAAGAATGTTGAATTATCTTCTGTGTTCTTACTTGTTTAAATTAAAGATTTTTGTACTTCCTGTGGACCTCTCCTTCCCTCGATCGTTCTTTTTGTGTAAAGCGGGATACATACTTGGTTTGGCGGTTTTAACCAGGTCGATTACTTGCGTCGGGAAAAAGCACAAAGGATAACAAAATACACGTACATGTACACAAATACATAAAAACACGTTTACCGCCACCGCATAAAACAGCTGTTCGATGTGGTTCAAAAAGTATTCAGCAAAATATTTTATATACTCGAGAAACGTCTTTGAGGCTACCGCACGATAATATGCACTTGTCACACTTCCATAAATCAGCAGCTTATCCGTCATCTAGGCATTTGAATACGACATGTTTGTAAATACACATAAAATACGCGAAAAATTAAATTTTGGAAAATCAAGTACTGAAAAATTATTTCAAACTAATCAGAGTACCATAACCGTAAATTTACGTTATTGGACATCTACAGACGACATCTGACGACATCTTTCACTAATGCCAGGTGCACTCACGCCGATAAATTTTTAAACTTTATGTGTTGTTGTGTAATTAAATTCTGTTAATACTAATAATAGCAACAATATTAACAGTAATCGACGATGTTTGCATAAAATAATTAGCAATATTTTAAACTATAACATCCCAAGATGTTTACAGTGTTCTGTAAAAATGACCCTTAGATTATAACTAACTTGGCAGTATGCAATGAAAGAACGAATACAAAATACTGCAGCTAACCGGATTAGCTGCTATCTACCAGGTACTTAGACACTATTATTATTAATACAAATGTTTCGTTTCGTAGTTTCTACACTTGACAATGTTGAAAAAACGTCCAGTAGTTGACATATCTAGCCATGACGGATGATGATAGATTGTCATAGGCGCCGTGGGAAAAGAGGGTTTTGCCCCATTTTTTAAACATCGAGCTAGAATTTCGAAATAAAATTTTTATTGTCTTTTAGACCTTCCTGAGCAGTGGTTAAAATTTGTGTACTTAGTCGTAGTTAACCCTGTATAGTTTAGCAAATAACAGGAATCTTATCTCATGCCACCTGCGAATATTTAAAGATACCGAAATAAAACGAATATATAATGACTGAAAACGGTCTAACCAACAAATTTTTAGGTACAGAAATCTTTCAAAATACTTTTTTTTTCATTCAACTGTAGATATAAATATTGGTATAACATAAACCTATATAGTTCTGTATATAAGATTATTCAGTTTTGTTTATAAGTATGTGAAAATAAAAGTGGGGTTAAAATAGCACAAAAAAAATGTGTGTCATACAAATGCATTTTAAAAGTTATTATATTTGAGGAGAATTTAAATAGTAAAAGTGGATAAATAAAACATCAATAATTTTATTTTTGATATTACTTTTGCTTTACATGTTTCATTTTTCGAAATTTCTGTATCTAAATAACACCACTAATTTGATTATTTTATAGCGACCTCAAGGCTGGCGCTTCAGGGACAAAGAAGCGTATCTAAATTGCATAAATTAATTCACCCAGTAGGTGAAGGTTCTTATTACGGTAGTACCTACTACAATATAATGCTAAAACTGAATAATCTCATTTAACTTTTGAAGGGAAAATGCACTTAAGAACATGAAAAATCGTGAACTGTATTTTTCATTAGGTATGTTCTATGCAAAGTGAAAAATAATTAATAACATATCAATTCACGTGTTACTCGTTTTTTTAAAGATTTCTGCGGGATGTGATAAAGTTTCTAATGTCCTATACACTGTTCTCAATGTGCAGTTGACACTGGCACTGACGCTCAGAACATCCTGTACATTTAACGCAAAACTCAATCACACTTAAAAGTATGTAATACGAAACGTTTATGATTTCAATTATATTCTTCTACATTTCTTCAGTTTTCAATAATGATAATTATTTTTGTCTTCTTTCAAAAAATTAATTTTAAAAAGTGTCATTATGATTGCAAACGATTGTACATGTAAACCCGTGTACTGACTTGAATGTACATGCGTTTGTATAGACTGTACGTTTCATTCAAATGTATTTCCTCGCATATGTGTGTCGTCTCAGTCCTTTCCGGTCATTAGTGTGTTCAAATAATGGCAGAAGTGCTGCTTATATAGTGATTTCAAATTTATTTAAAAAAGAGAAATACGAGCGAGTCGAGCCGTAGTGACGTAAGTGCATGGCCACGCCCCATTCTTGCGTAGTGCAGAATTGTAATTAATTTTAAGGTACTAAATATGCGAATAAAATTCTAATATTTTTCATTTTTCACTTGTACTTTCGATTTACGAAATAAAAAAATGCTGAGCAAGCATTGTATGATAATGAAACTTTAGATACCCCTTTTAACTTATAGTTAGCCTTAAATATAATAAATGGACATACATGGGCTGTAATTTTGCCGATTCTGTAATGCCGCTACTGAAATGCACTGATTGCCAGTTTGATACTTGAATAAAAAAAATAAAACGTCGATCTGTCAAAGGGATAAGTTATGTTTAGAAAATAATGGAAATTTTTCTGAACTGAATTTCAGATATAACTAACTGCCCGACATTAAAATAAACAAAAATAATAACCGTTAAATAATGAAAAATCGTTTCAACTGCCACAACATCTAAACTAATTCAGAAAATACCTATATGCCAAATTTTATAAACAATAGAAAGTCTGTATCAAGAATTAAGTTTCTGTTCTGTAAGTTTTTATATCGAGAATTAGGAAGCACCAATTTTATTCTGAAGGGTTTGTTTTTTTTAATTATTTTTAATTTCCTGCTTTTACGTGTTTTGTATGATTTTTTTTTAAATTTTTACGCTTTCTTGAATCTTTATGAATCTATATTTCAGAAGAAAATAATTTGTTAAATCATTTTAGCACTTCTTACCCTTGACGAGAAAGAGTAATGTAGATTTAAATTTTTTATAAATAAGTTGGAAGATATTACCTTTCTCAGAACATAAAGTAAGATTTCTTTAAATAAATGAATCGATTATACGAATTTCAAACAATTATATAATTATCTCAAGGGTCTATATAATCTTTTTTTAAGAAAACCTTTTATTTTTTATGAAACTGATACTCAATCCCTTTGGCACTTCTGAATTTCATTTGCATAGGTAACTAATTTGTATTAACACAAACCGACCATATTTAATCTTAGCTACTGAAAAATATAGATACACAGTGAATGAATGCACTGCAGTACAATTATGACGAAGTTAAGTATGAGTAAGTCATATGTGCATCATTTTTAAGTAATCGGCTTGTACCTTTTTATGAAAAATATTTTTTCTTAAATAAAATTTGTTTTGTTGTTGCGTAAATTATTTTAATGCAAAAACTTTTTTCAAATTTAAGATTCATTACTTTATATTAATTATGAATGAATATTAAAAGCAATTTTGGTATCATTATGGAAACTCTGAATACCTTATCTGTAAGTTAATTACCGCCGCTGTATTATATTTAAATACATAATAGTTTTTGGATCAGTTTTACGATCTTACAATGATTGCAAGTGAAGGGCTCCATTTATTTTCGGATATTGGAGAGGCAGTGCAATGGAGTGCAGACTGAAATGGATCATGATGGTCGAATACACATTAGACATATTCTGAAATGGGCTAGTAAATGCTGTCAAAAGCAGGAAACAACTCCTTTGTGCGTAATTAGTGTTGAATTGCATCTGCAAAACCTGTAGCAAACAGCCAAGGTTAGTCGTCAGTGATGTCACCAGACATATACTGGTTTCAAGCCTGCTAGCTCTCATCACTCTTGATACTACCCCTGTTATTTACTTTCAGTTAGAATACTTGATCTTAATCAATAAAATTCGATAAAGTCGATGTCGCGGAATATGACAACACGAGGGTGAATCGAACATGTATACTTTATTTAAAAAAAATATTTAATTACTTAAAGTGAATAACAGAGTTACAACCCTTGTTATTGCATTTTTTGAAATTCTGTGCAGAAAATGGAGCGATTCTTAAATTAACTGAACTTTTGCTCATTAAACCCGATATTTTGATAATTTTTTTCTCGAAAACGATTGCGATTAGGGCCCACGATGTATATAGGACTTTTTTGTTTATTTTGATGATTCCTGTTAAAATTATGGCAGTCAAACTTCTAACACCCTGTATATTTGCCTGCACTAAAGTTCTCAAATTAGTTCACTAACCAAGAGGTACAAATATATAATTTTTAGTTTTAATTTAGTTATCCACAGTGTGGTGACTTTAACTGGAATAAATTCAATAAAGCTGGACAAAAATTTTTCTTACAAAATTCCTAGGCCAATTTTTTTTAAAGATTGTCACATTTTAGTGATTTTTGCCCCAGGAGGGGAGGGTGAGTGCTAACCTCACCTTTTTTTAAATGAAAATTTTTGGCTTGTGACCCCTCATTGAAAAGATAATTTCAAGGTGATTTAAGCACATTATCTGGTTTTGTGATTTTGAAAACTATAAATGAATAAAAAATATACAATTTCTATAATTTTAAAGTTTTAATATATAAGAGGTGGATTGGCAGAAGGAATGCACTTGAATGGCCGCCGCGATCTCTTGATCTCACCTGACTTTTTCTTATGGGGACACGTGAAAACTAATATTTACGTGAAGAGATCAGAAAACCTGGACGAACCGGAAGTATTCGGTAAGAAATGAGACGAATATCTACAGACATTTTACAAAATATTAGAAATGAATATTACTATCGGTTTGGACCTTGCCAACATCCAAACTTATTTTTATTTTAAATTGTATATATTGTGACGAGAGGTCACAAAACATAATTTTACATTAAAAAAAATGTGAATGTTAAAAGCCATACCCCTAACACCCCCCTCCCCACTACCCAGGGAAAAAAAGGCAACAACTAGGTACTCTAAAATGTGACAACTTTTAAACAAAAATTGAACTGTCTCAGAAATTATTAAAAAAAGGTCCAGTTTTATTCAATTTATTCCAGTTAAAGTCGCCACACTGTTAAAGTACCCAGATAGCAAAGCAATTCTATAAATTTAGAGTAATAGGAGTTTTATATTCTGTTAATATTTTATAGTTGTGTTTAGAATACTAAATTGTTGCATTATTGTGGCACATGAAACTATTATGTCTTCAGAAACTAAATTGTTTTTTAAATTTGTTGCAAGTACGTTCTTAGAGCATAATTTATAGAACATTTATAAGATAACTGCTAATGTAGTCCTATAAGTGTGTACAATAACACAATTTTACAGCAGCGGTGCTTATAGAATCAAACTGCTGTAAAACCGATGCAAAATAGTGCTTTATAGAATTATACCATCTCCTGTGACACTCTTATAAAATTATTCTGTAATGTCGCTTATAGTTTAATTATAGAACTATTGTGTAAGGTGATGTTAAGTTACAATTCTGCTGCGGAAAACAAATTACATATATGGATGCTGCTATCGAACTTAAGAGTAAAAGCTCTTTAAAGCAGTTATAGAAAATAATAATACAGTTGTTATAAAATCATTATAGAGTAAATAAGTAACAAAAGCCTTTTTGTTCCATAAAAAATGCTATAGAACTGCCATTTATATATATATGTAGATCTCCCATACCCCTCTGACGAGACCTGCCTATAAAAGTACGAAATATTTTGATCAAAGTATAATGGGGAAATTTGTATAACACAGTCGTGACTTATAGAAATTATTATCTGCTTGCAGAAGGAAAATTTCATAACGGTAGATAAGATTTATTTGATTACTAATAGAAACTGATTTCTTTATAGAAATTTAGTAACATATTTAATTTAGACCATTCCAAACCTTATTCCTTTACACTTCTAGATGTTGAAGTTCAAGGATTTTATTAGCATTATAAAATAAGATTGAAATAATTGATATTACCACAATAAAATATGTGTGGATATTAAGTGGCATAGAGCTGTTATAGTAATTGCCTACGAAGCATGTTTGCTCTATAATTATTGCAATCGTCACAAACATGTCATATTAGTGAGAATCCATTGGAAGTACAAGATAAAGCTATTCTTTCTGTCGCCATATTGTGAAGAAAGAAAACAAATATTAATTAAAAATATATACAATATAAATAGGTGAAACGGCATCAATAATATGGATATACTTACTTTCTGACTATTTTATATACAGTTGGTTGTTACATTCATCAATTTAGAAAACATTTTTTTTTATTAAATTTCCAGCATCACACGAAATATAAGGTTAACTGAGGGCGCGTTAAAAAATTACCATTATGTACTACACGTTTCACGATAAAACTTTTTTCGCATTAAAATGTTTCCCTGATGGGTAAACCAACAAAGCAACTCGTAATGATGCGAGTACTCTTATGCATCTTGGTTCTTATTGGCTCATTCATATTATTTCTAATATATGCCATGCAGAAACATTTTATTTTTAAAAGATACAATTAAACGATTTTAAAGTTCTCTAAGTAGAACACCATGCTACACAAAAATTGTATAACGAAGTGGTATAGAATTTTTAAGAGATTGCTTTGTAACTGTGTTATAAAAATTCTTTAAGACCTGTAAGAACGTTTATTTCCTGCAGACCTTACAGAATAGCTTAAAGAACTAAAAAGTTCTATAGAACGGTGTCCATTTTTATGGTACAAGTGTTGTAAGAACGTTTTGAAAATGTTCTTAGAACAAACATTGCTCTATAAAATTTGCTCTGAAAACGTTCTTACGATTTTTATAGAACAGGAAATTGTTAGCTGGATAGGGGCTTGACTTAAAACTTTACATACGTGTATGTGGTAAATACACGCGATGCGATGGTCAAATTACTTGTTGGATTACGATTGCTTTTGATAAATGTATAGGGCTTATATTTTTGTCAAGGAGTTGTTAATTTTGATGAAGAGTTTGCAGATCAGAGAAGTGCCTTTGAATAGTGATACTCTCTTCGATAACTGCAAGTGAGTGGGGCCCTTAAATGAATGGTACCAGGTTGAAGAAATATTTTCTAAGATATCTCATAGATTTTCTTTGTAATCTTTTTAGAGGTACTTCAAATTCTAAAAAGTTACTTGTCAAATTTTACGTAGTATAATTTTTCTTTTTTTGAAGTTTTGGTATCATATAGCAGCCGAAAACCGAACTTACATTAAAAAATAACTGTTAAGACTTGTTATTTTACTAGTTCATTTTAATAGTACCTACTTGTAAGTAAATTATTTCTTGTTTTATGACAATCTCACTAAAAATGCAATCGTCCTAAGCTACTTTTAGTACACGCTCCTAGTCATTATCCAAAATACATTTATTTACTCAGGTATTTTTTACTTTGTCTAAAAAAAACTTTTATTTTTTCTATGTATACATTTATTTAGTTATAGGAAATAAAAAATATTTATTATTTACATACTTCTGCGGTTTCGAAAAATATAGTTACTATTCAAACATGTCTGAATGCATATAATCAAATTAATACGTTATTTATTATTTATTAATAATGCTTTTTATAATGAGCATCATTTTAAGAACAATAAATAACCAATAAAATCATATAATACTTAGATAGTGTATTCTTAACACTATACTCTTCCAACAGTTAATATGATATTGTAAGAATTTGTCCATTATTATAGAGACATAACATTCTTGCAAATGATAAAAATTTGTATAGCTTTTTACTGTTATAACTAAGGAGTAGATAATTCAATAAAGGTTAGTGATTTTGTAAATATTTGTAATCCTAGCCAAATGTATTGTATTAGCAATAAATGTGTATGACTTAAATAGTATTTTCATTATTTCCTCATGACATGTTAAAATATTTATCTGATTGTTTTTATTTAAAATCAAAAACACTTATTTAAGAACTATTTCGCCATTTCAACTATGATATTGGATTAGCTATTACGTTTTTATTAAATCTGTAAATCAAATTTTGTTAAACTTAAACACATTTTAGCATAACGGAATTTCGGGAAATAACTACTCATGCCCGACCATCATTGAATTACTCCCAAAAAACTTGTTGCTTCTCGAAATTCCGTTTTTTGCGAGTATTGTCATAATGATAGATGTCGGAAGCTTTCAAAGCTATCTACTGCATTGGAGAACGCTTCTTGTATGTGGTTTTTCAGGTTCAGCACAGAGTAGCTGGTGGCCACTAGATTTCCTACATTTCGTGTGCAGATTTTAGCAGTTCATAGTCGTAAAAATTTCACACGGCATATGCCTCTCACATACTTCATAAATACATACTACATAAATATTGATCTCTACATTTAGTTGCTTTTTTCATCTATCATCATCACTTTAGTTTTATTTTTATTGATTTTAATTCCATATTCTTCCAATACCTCGTTTCATATTTCTAAATTTGTATATCATTTTTATTATTATTGTTATTACTATGTCGTCTGCATATTCCCTTTCAGAAATGTTCACTCTTTGTAGTTGTATATAGCCTATAGCTAAACTTTTTAGATTCCACTGTGCATTTCTTTTATCTCGTCCATGAAATTGATTAATAAGTAGTAGCTTCCTCTTGTCTTAAACGTTAGTGGTTACGAATACTTCTGATTTCATATTTTTATTTATTTCAGAATTTGAATTACAATTGTAGATGTTTTGTACTATTTTGTTATTAATACCACTTTCTTGTAGAATGTTCCATAATTTTTGTCTTGGTACCTTGTCAAATGCTTTATTCATATCTATAAATGCTAAACATGTATTTTTCTTTTCTTGTATCGATTTCTCTATTATCTGCTATATTATAAATATATTATATTGAGTGATTCTTCCACGTCTGAATCCGCTTTGTGCTTCATGTAAAGTATGTTCCATCATTCTTCTTATTCTTTTTTCTAATATTTTTATGGCAGTACACCGTAATATTATATCCTTATAGTTTTCACAATTTCTTGCACCACCTTTTTTTGTGTCTTCAACATGATTTTTCATCCCTTCTGTCCCATATTTTTCACCATTTCTGCTGAATCTTACTTGAACCTTATCGCAGCCTGGAGTTGGTCTATTTTTTAGTTTGTTGATAGATTCTGATAGTTCTTCCATACGAATAGGTTCCATTGGAGTTTTCTGATATTACGTCATATGTCTTCTAAGCTATGTCTTTCTCCATTTAACAATTCTTGAAAGTATTCCTTCCATCTGAACATTATTTCTTTCTCTTCGTTTAATTTTCTCCAGTTTTACTTTTTACAAAATTTGTTTTATACTTTTTTCGTCCTTAATGATACACGATAAAATAATTTTCTGTTTCTATTTTTTCACCAAACTCTCTCCATTGTTTTCTTTTAGCTGCTGTTATTAGCTCTTTTACTCATTTCCTTTTCTTTGTATATACAATAAAACACTCCGGTGTACTATTCGGTAGATAGTTTTTCCATGCTTTTTTCCTAGTTTTTACCTGATTTTTTATTTCTCCTGTCCACCATGAAGTTTGTTTCTTATTACTATTGCCTTTACTTATCCCGCATAATTATCTGATTCCGTATACAGGGTGTTCATTTCAAAACTTCCCACCCTCCTTCTCTCGATAGATATCTGTGTATTTCTTTAATAAAAATCTTGAAATTCGTCAAAAATTTTATCGAGGGGGACAACTTTTTATTCGAAAACTGACGTCTACCCTTTTACCTTTTGTTAATGGGAGCTAACCACTTTAAAAACTTTAAATGAGAAATGACAGTGGCGTAGGCAGATATTTGACATAAGTTAAGTATTTCAAATTATATTTTTTTTTTATAAAAAAAAATAATTAATTTTTAATAAATTAAAACAATAAAAAATAAATAAAAAACAATCTCATCATAAACATGTAAGTAATAAACAGGTAAGAACAATATTTGTTACAAAAATAAAATTAGAACTTAGTTGCAGGTGAACCCTAATGTAACAGAAGTCTTCTTCTGTTTTAACAAATTCGTTCAGCACTTTCGTCGCCGATAAATTAGTTTTTCTATATAAATTTAATCCATTTAGTCTTTGTGAATATATTAAAACAGTATGGACACCTTTTGGTGGATTTCTGCAAAAAAGTTTTATTTATTTATTTATTTATTTTCCTTTATGCCAATATTAATTGTTGTATAGGATTAGTCATGTTAACTTAGGTCTAGTAATTAAAAACTAAAATATTCATCTAAAGAATTTCTTTTGGAAAGTTGTTTAACCTCTTTTTAAACATCGATTCCGTAGTACTCTGACTTACATTTTGCGGTAACATATTAAATATTATAGGCACTATAAATTTAGTTGAGTTACCGGTTATTTTTAATCTAGAAATAGGCTCATACATCTTATTCTTTTGTCTAGTATTTAACTTATTATAATGGCTATTTAAAACAAAGTTATTTCTATTCTTAAAAACATACACACTAATTTAAAAAATATATATAAAAGCAAAGTTAAAATTTCAAATTCTTTAAAAATAGGTTTACAAGACTGCCTACTTGGTATGCCAACAATACACATTAAAATTCTTTTTTGTGCTATGAAAACGTTAGAACTTAATGTGGAATTGCCCCAAAAACAGACACCATACCTTAAGCGTGAGCCAATCTGTGCATAATATAATGCTTTAATCTGTGCTTTACTTAGAAATGGTTTAATATTTCGAAATAAATATGTTAATGAAGACATTTTGGATATCAATGCTTCACAATCGTATTTCCAGTTTAGACATTCATCTAAGCGCATTCCGAGAAACTTAACAATTTCCTCGCATTTAAATTTAGTATTACAAAAATTGATGTCCAAATTGTCACATTTTCTTTGCCTATTATGAAATCGTATTACCTGAGTTTTAGTAGGATTCATATAGAAATTTTGTTGATTGAAATAATTATACTAAGTATATCCTAATCTTGTTAGGATATACTTGCAGTTGTGTTGGATTAATTCATCAGATGTGCTAGAAACAATAACAGAGATATCATCCGCATACATAGTGAAATGTGCAGAATATGTTATGTGGTCAATATCATTTATATATAAAAGAAATAGAAGGGGTCCCGAAACAGATCCTTGAGGAACTCCCGTACTTACATCTAAACATGTTGATGTTACACATTTCACTATATGCTGCTCAGAATGCTTTAAATTCACACACTGCTTTCTACCTTCAAGAAATGAGGCTACCCAATTTAAAGATGTTCCTCTAATACCATAATGGGACAACTTGGACATCAATAACCTGTGATCGACGCAGTCGAATGCCCTGCTGAAATCACAAAATATTCCCACAGGACATTCTCCCGCATCAATATAATCTAAAATCCTATTAAGAAAGGAGTGCACAGCTGAAATTGTTGACATACCATTCCGAAATCCATGTTGATTTTTTGTTATTATATTAAATTTTTCTAAAAAATTAAGTAATCTATCTAAAGTCTATAGTTTTCCAACAATTGTGGATTCTGTTTTTTTAGAATGGGCACTATTTTTCCATTTTTCAATACATTTGGAAAAATTCCTGTTTCAAATGATAAATTTATCATATGTGTCAGTGGCTCTACAATAGATTTTATGGACTGTTTTATTATAAAACTTGGTATATCATCAGAGTCAGATGACCTTTTGGATTTAAGTTTTTTAGATATCAGACTTAACATTTCTTGGCTAGTAAATGGTTTTAAAAATAAAAGTGAGTCATATTTTTTATATTATTATTAGATGTTGATATATAAGATTTCGGTGATGTTAATTTTTTTATAATGTTGAGAGGTGCTTCTACAAAATACTCATAAGTAATGACGCTACAGTTTCAGGATCTTCATATATAGTGCCCTCATTATCAATACTTATATTATTAGAATTAATTTTTCGATTTGATAATTCCGCTATTACATTCCATGCAGATCTAATAGGATTTTCTGATTGCATTATTTTGTTTTGATAATATTTTTTTTCGTATGTTTAACTAACTGTTTGTGACTATTTTTTGCTATATTGTAAACTGGAGCTAAACTTGGACAAAAATTCTTCAACATACCTAAGTCTTTCAATTTAAAACAAGATTTTTTTATATCGCTGTTTACCAATTTCTTATCACAGATTTTATTTACAGACTTTTTGAATAGAAAATGTAAGTTAAAATAATATAAATACGTTTCATGAAAATATTTAAACGCATTATTAACATTTTTAATATTATATAGATAATTCCAAGTTTCATTTGAAATATCAAAATTAAAAATTTCCAATGCACTATCATTAAAACTTTTTTTAAATAAAACAGTACTTTTCTCATTTACATCGTCCTTAAAATTTTGTTGAAACAAAACAGTTCGCTGATCGGATACCACGTTGTCAAATACAGCACCGTTAAATTTAAAATTAATAAAAATAAGATCTATTTTACTAAGGACAGTGTCAGTTACTCGTGTGGGCCATTCCACAATATTTTTTAAATTAAAAGTAGCCAGAGTACTACAAAAAATGTTAAAATTATTTGATAAATTATAACCATCAATATTAAAATCTCCACATACAACTAAGTTAACATTAGGTTTAGTTACACACAAAAAATCTAAAACATCAATAATCCTATCTACAAATAAATTAAAATCACCAGAAGGTGACCTGTAACAATTAACAATAATAGTGTTAACATTATCCTTTTTCCAACACAAGGCACAAGCTTGAAAATGTTTTTCAACACAAAATCGATGTATATCGATACTACTGACTTGAAAATTCTCCTTGGCCCATGTTGCTACGCCGCCACCTTTAAAGCTAGAACGACAATAGTAATTGACTAACTTATATCCAGTTATATGTAAATTCCCTATAGAAGCTATGGATTCCCATGTTTCGGTAAAACACAAAAATTCAAATAACCACTATGTTCGACGTACAAGTTATCGACCTTTCCCATATTCAGGCTTCGTATATTTAATAGCATTAAATTAGGATTAAATATCACTTTATTTGGGTATCCTTCTCCACTCCCAGATATAAAAAACGTTGGATACAGGCGCCATAAGGCCACAACTTTGGATCCATTGCCTTGTTAAAATTGTCTTCTAGAATATTAATTTTAAACGAAGAGTATAACTCATAAGCTATATGACCCAACCAACCTAACCCTGGGTCTGACCCAAAGCCCCCCGTGGATGCGCCACTGGTATCGAATACTTTTTAGAGGTACGGATTAGCTTGCGGCTGCGGCTCGCGACTACATCTCGTCGCCGACCAATAGGCAGTCTAAATGCTGTCTATCTATTGGTTGGCGACGAGTCGCAGCCGCGAGTTTCAGCTGCAGTCACACCAGCGAATCTGTACCTTAGTCCCTACTTGTTGGTATTTTTTTTCTTTTAATTGATCGATCCGATGTCAAAATATTTAGGAAATCATTTTACTCCTTCATGTATTTTAAATAAAACATTGTAACTATTTTTTCTGTTTTTACTTTTATTTCTCGTATCCGTTGTCTTAGCTATTTCGTTTCCATTTTCCATCCGGCATTCCTGTTCTGGTTTTTTCTCCTTTAATCTTATTAGGTATTAATTTTCTTTTCTCTTTGTTCATATTATTTTTTTCCTCTTCCCCAATTGAGCAGGATAGGTTAAGTGATCTTGCAACAATTGCAATTCAGCAAGATATAAGCGAAAAAATAAATTGAAGATATAATTTCGATTTTGCTTGGCAGAAGGCAAGAAAGTCAATATTTTAGTATATTTCTATGTTTATGTTTTAATGATTTTTCTTTGTTTGGTTTATTAGAATTTATTACCTAATAAAGCAAATCTTTTTGGTTTCTATAGATATTTATACAGCAAAACAATGGATCAATATTTGTTTATAGTGTATGTAATTGTTACTTCATTTTTTGTTTAATATTTGTTACATTGTTCCCCTAATTAGACTGACTTATATTATTGAGTTTTTAAAAACTGTATTTTGTCATTATGTTTTGTTTTATAAATCTTAAGTACCTAATTGTTTGTTCCTTGGTTCCTATCAAGGGCGTCGTTTGAGGGAAGCAAGAGGGGGCAACTGCCCCCTCCTTGCGAAAAAGCTTGTCTTCAAAAAATAAAATTAACTAATTTTCTTAGGTAAACAATATTCGTGCGCCGTGCGTTCTGTTTTCTTCTAATACGTAATCATAATACGCATTATGAGGAGAGAGCGTCGAGCTCAAAAAATGCTAAATACAAACCTGCAGGTTAAATGTAGAATGTTGCCCGTAGCGTTACTATTCAAATTGACTCTATTTAGAGCAGAAACAGAAATTTTGACATCCTGCCGAATATTTTATTTTTTTATGTTATAGTACCTGTATTTTGTATTGCATTTTGTTACGTTTTTGAAGATATGTTGCTTAAGAATTATATGGACCTTATGCATCCCTATTAAAAATACATATTTTTTTATTTCCGGTTTAATATTTTTCTGCAGTTAACGACGCACATGGTTCCTACATTATGTTATCATGAATGCTATAGTCTGTTTAGAAATGAAAGAGAGTAATAAAAACTTATTATGTATGCAAATCGTAAATAAATGTAGTACTGGTGCTTATATTCAATATTTTTATATTATGTATTATCGGTATAGATGAGATGTACTTTTAAAAAAACTTTGTGTGGCCGGGTTGTACTAAATGGTAGCAGGAAGCTAAAATTTAATCCCCGACAATTCGTCTTTGTCTATGACGCTTCAATTTCTCGGTCCATTTCTCTAGTAAACAATATAAAAACGGCATTTCAAAACATGAGGCTACTTTAAGCATCATAACTGGGTTAAGAGGGTTTTTAGTAATTCAAATAAAATTATTCAATATTATTATCAAAATATTTATTTAAATTTAATGAATAGACTCCACACAAAAATATATGTATTTTGAAAATTCAAATTATGGTGAGTAAATGTAGTGTTGTATAAATGTACAATAAAGAAAATAAAAAAGTAGGTATATTAAAATTCACCCTCTGAATATTTTGATGAATTATCTTCGTCTCCTAGATTGATAACTATAGGTTCCACAGTAACGTCAATTAAATTATCGAGTTCCCACATTTTCTCCTCTTCTTTTTGTACATGATGTATACATCTTTGCCAGTTATCTGCAGTTACTCGTTCCAAGGAATTTTTTAATAAAATTTTCACGTGACTTAATTTAAACGTATTAATTCGAGTGGATTAAGTTCACAATGATAAGGTGGTGACCGTAGTACCGTTACTTAGCGATTTGTTGCCATTTCATCGACAAAATATTTTTTCTGATCTTTATTAAGATTGACAAGTGTCAAAAGTTCCTTTTTCACCATATTTGTTTCAAAAGAAATATTTTTTCCGGGTAACCATTGAATTATATCGGCTTTCCTCCAAGCAATCGTAGGCGTCCGCTCGATCTGCCGCGAATGTTAATTGGCATTATCCCTGACAATTACAGACCCCGGAGGAATAAGATCCAACATCTGTGTAAAACACTCTTCGAAAACATCTGCGTTCATGTCTTCGTGATAGTCACCTGTATTTTTAGATTCAAATAAAAGTAAACCGCCATCTACAAAACCACTGGCACTACCTATATGTGTCACTATTAATCTTCGCCCTTTACCTGAAGGTGCCTTGAACCCTGTTGAAAGTCCATCTAAAAATGATTGTCGAAAATTTTTTACATTTTTATCTTGCCATACTTTTGTTACAGTATATCCCTCGTTGACCCAAGTTTCGTCTAGATAATAAATATTCCTCCTTTCGTCACGGAATTTTCTAATTGATCTTAAGTAGGATCTTCACCAACAAATAATTCCATCTTTATCGATAAGAACTGACTTCCTGTTCTGCTTTTCCCAGCAAAAATTTAACTCTCGTAAGACGGTCCATAATTTGCTTCTACAGATTTTTGGCAAATCGTTGTCCTCTGAGAGTTCACTTAAAATTTTGTTTAGCGTTGGTATTTCTTTTTTAAAATAAAATGAGTATACTTTTCTGCGAATGACATTTTTGAAGAAATCATCTATAATGGCTTTTGACCTCCCTGTAGATGATTTTGGGGGATTTATAGTATCTTGTTCTTTTTAAAGTCTGTAGATAGTCGATTTTCCAATCCCTGTCACTTTTCCACGATGTCGTCAACACTGTTGGTAGGATTTTGGTGTTTCAATGCATTAAATACATTTAGTTTAATAATCTTCTCATTCTGAGACAGCGCACATCTTTTCACGTGTTTAGCAGGTACGTAATCAGATAAGCTCGACATTTTACCCAAATAATATTATATCCACTGGCACAATAGTCACTCGATTCGAAGCTTAACGTAGTATTTGGGAGCGTTCATCTTCTGTCTTCCTGGGGTTGACAGACAGGGCATGGTCTTTACACCACTTTTCAATGGCTCTTAGGACTGTTTGCATTCTTTGGCAAAGAATCCATTCATACCTTCCACTAATCAGCATGGTAAGATTATGAGCAGCGATGGTATAGATGCCAATTTCCTAGTTGAGGTGGCTTAGGAAACTGTTCAAGGCCAAGTTCCATAGCAGTGGTGATAGAACACCTCCTTGCGGGCAGCCTCTTGCAACAATGCCTCTTACGGAGGCATCCGTCACGCTGATTTGTATGGATCTTTTAGTGAGTATATTTGATATCCAACCACAGATGGTAGGAGAAACTCCCCTTTCCACAAGAGCTGAATTTTGGGAGAGGTCGTTTTATCAAATGCCCCCTCTATATCTATTAATATCTCCAGGGTGGACTCTTTACCGCCCAATGATTTTTCGATCCTGCCCACCACTTCGCCCTATGCATGCTGATTAGGGTGTTTCCTTATCCATCGTTCACACAGCTTCTCCATCGTTTTCAATAAAAACGAAGTCAGGCTCATGGGTTGATACGCCTCACTTTCCTCCAAATCTTCGGAGTGTAGAGGTGTGCAATTCACAGCCTAAACATCCGTTCCAGGTGCGGCATCAGCAGCTCCAGATTTTCATTTAGATTGATGGTTTTTTCACCATCTTCTCTAGTTATTAAGCCCAAATCATGGTCTTTCTCTTTTGCAAGGACTTTTCATAACCTAGCAGCCTGCGAGTAGTCTTCAATTTCCTCTCAGTAGGCTAACCATGTATCCCTTTGTCTTTTCCTGACCAATTTTTTGAAAAGTCTCAAGTGGACTTTGTACGCGTTCCAGTCTGTCTTGTCATTTTTGTCTTATTGAATGATATCCTGGCCTTCTTGCTCAGTTCGCTCAGCTCCCGATTTTTAGGCTCCTGATCTTGTACTGCTATCAGATTCTCCCAGGTTATCCAGCGATGATCTGACATAGAGGCAGTATCTGTCACATGTCAGTTCTGGATTACCTTAGATATACACGCCGTAGTTAAAGTGACGTCTATTAATGTCTGACTTCTAGAGTTAACAAACGGCGGTACACAGCGTTTATTGCTTATAGAAAGGTTCTCGGCCTGTCTGTGTTGGGTGTACTGAAAATACGCCCAGTTAGTTTAGTTCACAGTATACTAAGCAATCAGTAGGAAAACTCAGCTTTCCCGCGTCTTCCAAAAATCCGCCATCTTGTTGGCGACTGACAGTTATTACTATAATTTCTGTGTGTCAGTTAGGTTTTTGAATTTTTGGCATTATTACATGGTTATCGTTATCGTTATTGTACTTATATTGTATACTTTTAAGGATTGAAAACGTGTAAATAAATTATATTCTTCATTCACAAATCATTGACAACAACTGTCTTGTTTATTTTTCCATAGCACTCTGACTTTTCTATCAGTACATATCATAATCATAAATAATACAATAGACAGAATACTATCTAGATTTTAAGCGCCTACTAGTTGCATACTCGTAATAATATTAAAGATACAACAGTCTCCCATGCTATTTAAATACATTATACAGTTGCAAGGCGTAACAATATCACTAAAGTAGGTACTACACAACTAAAGTTCTAATAGAGTCAAACATCTGTAACATAGTCTCTCAAATACGTCGGCGCATATCTTAGTCTAAATGACTGTCGTTGAGCTTCTGGTTGGATTCCGTGTTCCGGTCTTGCTTGATGAGGGATTTGTGGTCGGTTTGCTTGAGTAGCAATAATCAATGGGTGGTATTGGTATTCCTCTTTTCGTAACTCACTTTGTTGTTCATTTTCCTGGGATTCCTGTTCTTCCGCAAATCTCACCTTCTTCTTAGGAACCCTTGTGGAACGAATTTGATCTATGTGACGTTTTAATGAATACCCATTGTCTAACTGAACCTGGTAGTGAAGTAATCCATATTTTCTTGTGACTTCTCCAAATTTCCAACTCATTTTGTTATTTTCATAGAATCTTACTTGGACCCTTTCTCCCACGCTTAAATTACGTACTCTGTGAAATTCTTCTTGTGTCTTTGAGTGCTTCATCGGTATCATTGCATCCAATTTAATCCGAACTGGTCTATGTAAATAAAGTTCTGCCGGAGATTTCCCATCCGCAAGTGGGGTTGTTCGATACTTCAGTAGGACTTCCTGTACTTTTTTATGTATTGATTTAGGTTCTTCACTCATCGCCTTTAGACGGTTTTTTAGTGTTTGGACATTGCTTTCGGCCAATCCATTGGTAGCAGGATGACCCGGAGCAATTAATTTTTGGAAAATGCCATGTTTTTTACAAAATCATTTAAAACTGTCACTCACAAAAATGGCAGCATTGTCTGAAACCATTACTCTCGGATATCCATGGAATGAAAATATTTCTTGCAGTAACTCGATGGTTTGGAAAGATGTAGGTGCTTCTCTTAGCGTTTTAATTTCTAACCAACGAGACTTAGCATCGATAACCAGTAAAAAATTATAACCCTGGAACGGACCTGCGTAATCAATATGAATTCGATCCCAATTTTCGTCAGGTAATTCCCAGTGGTGTAATGGTACTTTGACTGGGTTTGGACGTATCATGGCACATTCTTGACATGATTTAACGATTCGTTCAATGTCTTTATCGATATTCTTCCAGAAACAGTATTTCCTGGCTAATTGTTTCATTTTAGTAATGCCAATATGGGTGCTATGAAGTTCCGCTAAAACTAATGGTTGTAGTTTCTCCGGAATGACCACTCGCTGACCCTTGAATAATATACCATCTTCTAACATATAGTCATACTCACTCGATGCTGTGATGTTTATGTTATTTATAATTTTTGAAAGAGCTTCGTCATTTTGTGTGGCAATTCGAATATTTTCAGCAGTTAATTCTGTAGTAGAAATATTAAGGATTGTTGTGTGACAGATTTGACTAACTTATTCATTGAGAAAAATGCCATAAGATTGATGTTTTTGTACAATTGATGCTCTTGATAAACAATCAACGTTTACATGTTCTAAACCTCTTCTGTGTTCAACCTCATAATCAAATCCAGAGAGAAAAGATGCATATCTGAGAAGTCTTGCAGACGTCATGGCTGGTAATTTTGTACTTTGGTGGAAGATCCTGGTCAATGGACTATTGTCAGTAATTAACTTAAATTTTCTTCCAAATAAGTACATAAAAAAATGGTTAACGGAGAATATAATTGCAAGAGCCTCACGATCTAATTGGCTGTAGTTACGTTCACTTGCCGTCAAGGACCTTGAAGTAAAGGCAATCGGTTTTTCCACATTGTTGATAACATGAGAAAGAACTCCAGCGACTCCAGTAGGGCTTGCATCACAAGCTAAAATTAATGGCAAATCTGGATCATATGGTGTCAATACTCGATCACTAGATATTTCTTGTTTCAGTTTTATAAAGGCAGATTCACATGAACTATTCCAGTTGAACTTGACGTTGTTTTGAAGAAGTCGTCTCAATGGATAGGTTATGGTTGAAGCGTTTGGAATAAATCGAGAATAATATGTTACCATCCCCAAGAATCTGCGAACACCATCTACGTCTGTTGGCCTTGGCATATTTACAATAGCCTCAACTCGAACTGGTGACTTTAAAATTTTATTTTCTTGAATTATATGTCCTAAGTATTCGATACTTGTCTGGAAAAATAAACATTTTTTCTTGTTTAAATGTAGGTCGTAATCTTTCAATCTTTGAAGACATGTGAAAAGGTTATCTTGACATTCTTCTTTAGTCGAACCGTGCACAATAATGTCATCAAAATATGAATGAGTTTTATTAAGACCAACTAGAATTTGGTCAATAATTCGATTAAATTCTTATGGTGCCGTCTTTATTCCAAATGATAGTCTATTCATTCGATATGTACCTCTATATGTGGAAATTGTTTGAATGCGACTACTTTCTTCATCAACAGGTAAATGTAGGTAAGCTTTATATAGATCTAACCTACAAAAATACTTAGAATTTTTCAAATTATTTTGAATGTCTTCGATTCTTCGTATTGGGTAATTCACAGAGACCAAATTGTTGTTTACACCAATTTTATAGTCAACACAAAGCCTTACTCCTCCGTCTGCCTTTGGAATGACAACAAGAGGTGATCCCCAATCGCTATGATTAATTTTCGATATTATTCCTGCAGCTTCTAAGCTATCCAGTTCTTCTTCAACTTTTTGTCGAAGTGCGTAGGGTACATCTCTTTTTTTATGAAATGACGGTTTAGCATTTGGGCGCAGACGTAAAGAAACTTTATAATGAGGGACTAACCCAACTTTTTGTTCGAATATTTCTGGAAATTTTTTAATTACATCATCGATACCAGTGATACTATCGTTACCAACTTGATTCGTATTCATTAGATTTCTATCAATTTTCTGTAGGTTGATTCCAAGATGGCGAATCCAGACTCCTAGAAGTGGTTCAAACTCATCCTTGACAATATATAGCTCTTCTTTACATATCTTGTCTTGATACTGGACACAAACTCGGGCTTTTCCAATTGGATAGAATATATTCTTAGTATATGATCGAAAAGCAATATCTGATTTTTGAAGATTTATTTTTAAATTCAGGGCCTTGAAGCTGGATTCAGGTAATAATGTAAAACCTGCTCCTGAGTCTATTTCGAAACGTTGGGATTTCCCTTCCATTTTCACAGTGGTGTAGAATTTCTCAGAATCATGGCAATTTTGATTTTCAAATATATCAACGATTTTGTTTATTCCCATGAATTCACCATTGGCATCGTTATTTTGTTCAAATTGGCTTCCTACACACTGTATGTCTAATTTCGATTTATTTTTATTTGCAAGCAGGGTTCGAATACATACTTTCCTTACGTGGCCAGTTTTACGGCAGTCTGTACACTTTAACTGATCTGCATTGGTTCGGCAGTCTCTAACCAGGTGGTTGCTTCTTCCACACCTAATACATAAATTATCAATTCCTAGCTCTGCGTAGTTTATGCGAGGCCTTGATTTTGATCGGTTGCTACGTAACTTTGAATGTTGATTTTGTTGTAGACGGTCGTATCTTGAACATCGTTTTACTTTATTTATTGATTCATTTGTATGATTCCCCGACAACTCTTTACTATCTAATTTTGATGCTTCCACAGCTACAGCTTTTGCTAAAATGTCATCGAAATTCTGGTCACTGGATTGGAGCAATTGTTCTCTGATGGAATTATCTCGAATACCTCGAATGAATTGGGCTCGTAGAAATATATTAGCAACGCTTGCTTTACAGTCACACGGGCAGTTGAAATCACATTCGAGTGTTTTATGTTTTAGTGTAGCGACATATTCTGATATTGTTTGTCCTGGCTGCTGATGGGTAGATAAAAATGTATGCTGGGACACAAGTATGTTTTTCTTTAGACATAGGTGTTTTTCTAGTTTATCTAAAATCTCATGATACGGAAAATCATTGGGAGTCTTCGGGGCTACCAGAGATACCAGAGTGTTGTATGTTGAAGATCCCACCGAATTTAATAACATTTGTGCCACATACTCTTTGTTCTCAAATACGTTCTTGAGTTTTAGATAATTTTCGAAGCGTTGTCTATAACTTTTAAAATTTTCTTTTTGAGCGTTGAAGTTTTCGAACGGTGGTATAAACTGCGTATTGGTATTTGAAACAGATGTCTGCTGGGTTGTTGATTGATTTAGTTGATGCAGAAGTGCATTTTGGTTAGCACTCATAATGGCTAGAAGTTCCTTGAACTGTTCTGTGTTCATTTTGAGTTTTCTTCCTCGTCGCCAATTTATTGTATACTTTTAAGGGTTGAAAACGTGTAAATAAATTATATTCTTCATTCACAAATCATTGACAACAACTGTCTTGTTTATTTTTCCATAGCACTCTGACTTTTCTATCAGTACATATCATAATCATAAATAATACAATAGACAGAATATTATCTAGATTTTAAGCGCCTAGTTGCATACTCGTAATAATATTAAAGATACAACAACTTATATTCCTGCTTTATATGTCGTGTTGAGTGTTTAGTTATTTGTGTTTTTATATTAGTGATTATTTATTAGTGGAACTATACCCAGCAAATAATAAATAAACTATAGGAGGAAATAAATGTGTTGTAAAAAACTAATGCATAACGCAGCTCTGGGCGTAAAAGGCCTGTAAACAGTTTTATATATGGGAGACCAAGTTAGACGTGATAGCTTAATTGAGAAAATCCTAAAGAAGAATTAAAACATGAAGGGGGGCAAAGGATTTAACTCCAAATAGGAAAGAGACTGCTTTCATACATGAATGAAAGAAACCACTCCATACACCTAATAGAGCAGGGGGTTTTTGATTATGTTACCTATATATATATATATATATATATATATATATATATATATATATTTGTAAACCTCAAAATAAATTGTACATAATATTCACGTTTTAATTTCATTTCGTACTTTCCTAAAAAAATGAGTGAAAATATAAAAATTACACTGGGCTTAAATTTGATAATCTGCTAACAAAATAAGGCAAAAGTACTACAAAATATAAAATAAAACTACACTACTAGTTTCTATGTTTTCGCAAATGTTTTAAATAAATTTAAATCATACTAGTTTTATAATCAAATTCAAATTATATCTGCTAGAAACCGAAATTAAGACAAAATGTGACCAAAACTTCAATTTACATGAAACTACACTAGATTACAATAGTTAATTAAGAATTAATGCAAAAGTATTAAAACTACGAACAACTTTGGTTATGTTTACGCCAAATTATTAGCTATTTTTCGTATGTTCTGTGGGATCCGCCATATTCTTGGCGACTTTTTCTAGAGTGGAGGTATTTAAAAACTGCCAGACGTATTTCATTCATAAATTGTCTAAGATTCCGTACTGATTGCTTAGTATACTGTGGTTTAGTTAAACTCGAAACACTGGATTTGACTATTCAGAGTTACTGTATTAGTGCAAGTGTATCATGCTCTACATCAAGAGGGCTACATAACGCAGCCGTGACCGCTCAACTGTGTTGCATGTTACACTGTACAACACTTACCTTGATATCATCAACCATTTTGAAGCTAATTATGGTGGCTGTAAATATCCTCTCGAATATTCTCTGCTTCCTGAGCCAGGAATGAAGGAGTTGAGGGGGCAGCTGCATTCACATGCAATTCCGCCTCTCCATCCTCCGTCTCTATCTGCCCCTGCTTCGGCGGTACAGGATTCGTTTTCACCCTGAGAACAAGGGATTGAAAGATGTAGTACATCCTCATCGACCTTACCTCGAGGGTTCTTAAATTCTCGTCTTCGATACCTAAGACGAGTAAATAGCTACGTGGGTCGGCTTTGATCTCGTGGTGGAACAGGCACCACCTGTTTACACTCACCGTGGGGTTCTGACATGCCAGGCGACAAATTTACCACCTTCTCCTCGCTTTCGGCTGCCACGGGGATCCAGAGAGTGGCTTCGTCAGCCTTGACAGCTGGTCAGAGCGGACTACGGCAAGGACACTGCCCTCCCAAGGTCGCAGCCTTCCCACTATATCTGTTAACCACAGCCTCGTATGTTCGTCTTCCGAGACAACCCTGATGATCTCACCAGAATGTTCACGAGCGAAACGCAGGTGTTTTAACAGTAGCGTCGGGAGATGGTGGAAGACTCCTATCCAACTCCTTCTTCAGTGATCTTTTGACCATGAGAGTTTTTCCATAAGGGTTGTCCCTGTTAATCAAGGCAACCCTAAGGTGCCTTAGGGCCGCCTCAATATAGGTAGTGGCTCTTATATTTCATCGGAGTAGTATCCGATGACGTCCTCGACCTAATCCTCTTTTTGGAAAGTGGCGCTCCATGTGGGTGCCTTCTTAGGAAGTGGTTTCGCATGAGAAGGTGACACATCTTGCGGGTGCTCAGCCTTCTGTGTTGACGGTCCACTTTTCTGGGAGCTGCACCAGGGAAGTAGGTGCGCGTTTTGAGGAGGGAGCTACAGTCGCTGCTCGATCCTCCTCTTGTCGTGCTTTCTTCCTCCTCTTGCCTTCATCACTACAAATTCTTTTTTTGCCCCTATGAGGATTTTTACTGGCCCCCGGTTGAAAGGGTCAGTTTGGGATAACTGTCCCGGCTGTGGCGAGCATTGTTGCTCTGTCACAGGTTACGGCGAGCGTTGCCGCTGATAATACCAGCAAGCGTTACCGCTCTGCCGTAGAAGGTTTGGCAGTTAAATTATCCATAAAGGATTAATTTATATTCGTCTATCTGGCTCCCCACCCTCCACGGAGCCTTAATTTGGAGAGTGGCATGACAACTGGTAGATATAGCTCCCAGAAACAGGACAACGACATGATAGAGTTGTGTATCCTTGAACGCCAGAGCCAACCGAAGTCCAATTCTGCAGCCCCCTACGCGCTCCCCTGCCCCAAGAGCTCACTCTACCGTTCCTCTGACGGGACAGCACAGCCGATTGACCGGGACTGGGTTAGCTCCCAGCCTCCCGTCTAACCGAATTCCAGACCAAAGTGGCGTATTGTAGGCACAGCCCGCTCAGCCACCAGGCACCGCTTGAGGATATAATCGAACCATGTTCGGCTCCTCGGCATAAGCAATCCCGTTTAGGTGTCCAGACGTTTAAGTACTGCCGCGTTTCAATTACATAAAATGTAATTGTTCAGTATTAAAACTAACTTCATAAATTCTGTTTTTAAGGCCATTCCCCATACCTTTGTTGACGCGTACAAATGAAAGAGTAATAAAGTGCTTAGTTTAATATTTGTTTGTGGACCCCGTTGTCCACAGTTGTTTTCTTTTTTGTTGACGCTTTAGTTATCTCGTTATTGTTATTAAAAAACCTTTCTTTGAAAAATGGTGTTTCTTTTTTAAGAGTTCAATAAGTGTTCCATTGAGAGAACACGGAACCGTGGATTAAAACCTAAGATGGGTAAGTAAGAAGAATTAGATGATCTCTATAACAATTAAATTGAATATAAAGATGTTTGCTCTCTTTCAATAAAGAAGGTCGTTACGATACTATTCGCAACGAGGATTACATAATAATCCCTCAGGTTACATGGTCAGTTGGTCTTCGACGCCTTATCCGTCCATCTGCAAGGGAAATTATTGTTAATAAATGTACGGACATCAACACCAATGTGAGAATGGACTCCGTCTTGTTGAAACCATATTGTTATCATGGATAAAGAACTACTAAAGCTGGAACTATGTCAAAATGTAGAAAATCCAAATATCTAGCAACAGTTACATTTTCTTCAAATAAGTAAGGTCCTAATATATAATGTTCTATCATTCCAGTCATTACATTTACTTAAATTTAATGATTATTATTTACTTTACTTTAAAAATTTGAGATTTTCATCACAACATACGATTTTGTTGTAAAATTAAATGTACTTTGTTGTACATTTTCTTTTTCTAACAATTTTGCAACTGTGGAATGATCAAGACGATTGTTTATACTTGAAATTCCAGCTACTACATTCAACTTAAGATCTGCCTTGTGACAAATCTTTTCCACTACCAGTTTCAGAAAACTTATTGTTGATTGTGAAATAGACTTCATATGGCACATGCACACGGCATCATCCTGCTTTTTTCCATGACCATTTTTTGCGGTATAATGCCAATGTGTTTCAATAAGACCGTTCACACAATCATGTTTGCAGGATTCTGCAAAATATCGATACCAATGGCATTAAGTTTATATAAACAGTTCACGATACATTCACACGGAATAATTTTGTTTTTCCAGGACTGTTTTTCTGCGGGATCTCGTTTAATGGGCAATGTGTTTCAATAAGAGCGTTCACACAATTATCATGTTTGCAGGATCTTGCAAAATACTGATATGGTCGAATTTTGCCATTCAATTTGTTTACTGTTTACTGTTTACATACATACACATACAAATTATAGTGTTCACACATGCACTTTGCATACTGTTTTTTCGCAGGATGAGACGGAGACTGCTTTTTATCTTTTGATGCAGAATCCTATATAAAACGGTTGTGTAGTGCGATGATCATAAAGAGAAGTGAAACTATCCAGTTTTACGAGAACCAGTAAAAACCGTTCCTGCAGAACTGGATATGCCGTATTAACTCAGCGTTATATAACCAATGCCGATACGGTCGAATTTTGTCATTCGGTTTGGGAACTGTTTACTGAATCCCATAGTATTACTACTAAATTCAGTTCTAGTGGCACGTACATATCAAGTATAGTATTCACACATGCATCTTACATACGTTTTTTTTTGTCAAGCGAGGCTTGAATCTCTTCTCATCTGCAGTTTTGATGAAGAATCCTATATAAATTGGTTGTGTAGCATGTTGGACACAAAATAAAAAGTGGAACTGTGTGTGAAAACACTATTCAGTTTTGCGAGAACCAGTAACCAAACCGGGAACGATTACTACAGAACTGGTAATGCCGTATGAATTTGGCGTTATAATGTTTTTCATTAAATAACTGACGAAGCTCCTTGCGATCTTAATATGTAACCAACGATCTCCATATTTGATAGAGAGTTGGCTGTGTAAGAGTAAATTTGTACTTCATAAAATCCGAAAATCTACTATACCGACGAAAGATTACGAATGAATTGGTTTTGGTACTTTTTACCGCATATTAAATAAGAAAGCCGGTATACTATTTCATAAACAGTAGTATGTGACATATTGGCTTTGTTCAAACAACAGCAAGAATCGATTCCAAACCGTCCAGAACTATTCAGTTGTAAAACTACTTTCGGTAAATGTGATGTAAGATGGAGATGGTCAAGCATTTTTCGACGGTTGTTGGGACAGGCCGAATAATTAAAAGTTACAGAGCTAATCCTAGAAATCAGCATGTCTTGATATTTCATAGGCATACTTAGCTGATATCTTTAATACTTAATTCATTTTATGTATTCTTAACATTCAGCTGTAATATTTCATTCAAAATTCAACTAATAAATGTTAGAAATAATGAATATGACTTACTCTACTTAAGAAATCAAGCAAAATCTGCTTTTAATCCTATCAATATATCCTAAGTAAGTTTACTATTACAATTTATAGATCGTTAATTACTAGCATTTTATAACTCTAGTACTAGTAAGTCCACACATAACATTTAAATGTTATGTGTAAGTCCAATCCGTCTCAAGACCTGAATAGCGTTCCGTGAAGTAGGCCCAACTTTCGTTCAAGGGAAATCAGTTACAAAAGAAATTGTTCTATACAAAGGTTCTACACAAGATTACTAGTATATAACCAAATTTCCTTTTCCGCGGAAATGTTTCATTTTCCGGAAAACTCGAATTTTTCTTATATTATATTTTAACTGAATATTGCCTCAAAAATGTCTTTTTTAAATGTCTTTATATTACATGCTGCTCTAGAAATACAAAATTAATAAAATTGCGGCTTTGATTTGATGTAAAAATGTAAAAATTTACGGAGAATTTCCATTTTCCTTCGACTTTAGAATAAGGGAAATCTGTTATAGAAATGATAATTAGATAATTTGATTTGACTACTAATTTGCGCTTTAATGATATATAATTTTATTTGCGGAAATTTTGTTTAAGGAAAATATTGAGGAAAATCATTTACTTATTCATGTTTTTTAGGGTTTTGTAAATAATCGACGGTTAATTAGTATTAGTATTCATGTTTTTTTGAGTTTTGTGAATAAACGAATGTTATTCAAGTTATAAAAAGTAAGTGGATTTGTAGCATTTTTTTTAAATTGAGCGCGCCCGGTCGACATTTCGAAATCCGCGCGCGCGAATGTCGAAACGTCGACCGGACGCGCTCGATTCGCTCGCGTATATTAATTATATCCACATAGATGTTTGTTAAATATAAATGTTAAATAAAAATCATGTGACTTTGTAGGAATTCTGTATGTATTTAAAAGTTAAGGTATCTTTTGTGGCAATATTATGGTGAATAATGATTTTTATGTTGAAACTATTTATTTGAAAAATCTCCATATTCTAATTTTATATAATTAATGAGTTCATGCATCGGATCTAGACTGTTTTTCTTACAATGGCGTCTCCACAAGTACTCACAGAGTCGGTCTGCAAATTCGTCCGGTGGAATATATAGTTTATAGTTTATTCAAATTTATAACTTTATATTAAATATAGAAACATGTAATTAGGTTAACACCTGTATGTTTCTTTAAATAAATAAATAAATAAATATGTTGACCTTTTTGAATTTTTTTGCAGCCGACTACGACGATTCGATCCGTTGGGTATGAGTACCGTCTTCAGCAACGAATATAACAATATGGTTAACAGTCTAATGCCATATTTAGTGAATCTCTCATACACTTTCCACATATCCGAATGGATAATAGACCCTTTCTCTAAGGAGTATTAACCTGTCTGCATCCCTTTTATTTTCTGGACAAATTACCATTCTTAAGTTTTCTGAGTTATCGGCAATCATTCCGAATACCCAGGGACCTTCAAATACACTTCATTTACCAAATTTGGATTTTTATGTTCAGAAATAGGTTTAGAATTCAAAAATAAAAATTTGTCACATTTTTCCGCTGTTCTACATTTTTTCCATATAGGTAATGAAAATGACGCATTTCCGCGGGAAAATTTTGGCGTTTCTGTATTAAGAAAAAAGTCTATAATTCACAGCAAAACATATTTTTGATGTAACTGATTTCTCTTTTTCTAAAGTCCGCAAAATTTCCTTTATAATGGAAATGACGCATTTCCGCGGGAAAATTTTAATGTTTCTGTGTTCAGAGAGACTGAATGCTATTTGTTATTTGTTTTTCTTCATAGTTGATTTCTCTTAAACGAAACTTGACCCGTGAAGTACACAAAGCAAAGAGTTTTGGCATTTTAGCTGTATCTAGTAGTTAGGGAGATCGTTGTCTGTAACCACATCCAACAACCATCATTAATACTTTCTCCCTTCCTCTTTTTTGCCTGATAAAGTCAAGTGGCAGAAACAGAATGAACTAATAATTGAAATACTGATCCGAGAATTTCAGATTCTATTTACAATTTTTTTTAAATTAATTTTTTGTTTGCAATAATTTTTATATATATTTATATATTTAGAAACCGCATTTTGTTTTTCGAGTCTTTTAAAAAACTTCCTCTACCAAAAACAGTCAACAAAAATTCCTTCAATGTAGTGTTATCTAAGTAACATCAAAATAAATACTCAGAACTACACACAGTAATTATTGTTTTTAATCAAATTCTGAATAGTTTATATTTGTGTTTTAGGTATTTTTCCAATACAAATTTATATAAAATAAATGTTACAGCCAGGAACACTGTAACAGAAATTTATTTAGAAATATATACAAAGATATTTCTTTCGAGTTGAGTAGTTTTTACCTTTTGCCATATAAAATATTATAATACAAATCTGAACGACAGATACTTGTGGGCAAAAGAAAAAGATGGAATATGATACATATTTTTTTGTTTGCTGGTAGAAATGGAAGCAGTTAAACAAACAAGCTTTTTATCACATTGTATTTTCCTCTAATGGTAGTTAATTTATAATTTCTTTTATGTATAAGTAATAAAAATCTAATATCTATATATCTATAATACAATGTTATTGGAAAAATAGAATAAATAAATATATATAATAAATATAACTACATTAACATTATGTTTTAAAGTAAATAACTGACTATGGTAAGGAGTTACTTCTTGATCTAACAATAATACAATATTTATCTTTGAATGTATACAAAATACAATACTGTTTCCTTTAAACAAAATATAAAAGGTAACTGAGAATAATCTGTTTATAAACAACTCTCCAAAATACAGAAAGTTTCAATAAATAAAAAGCAATACTCAATAATTTTTTCGGTGTACCTAAAACAAAATTATATTTCCCTCAGAAAAAATATTTGACATAAACTAAACATAAAAATAAAACTATTTTTACTTGCACTGAACTTTCCAAGAATGAATTGATAAATGTATTTATACTTCAAATTAAACGCACAATTTCTTTTGAGTTGTTTGAAATAGTACATATCATTATGTTTAATACAAAATATAGTTGTGACAGATAAATGACTGCACAGGAGATTCCAAGGACAAATTACATATGGTTAACAAATAAATATCAATCAACTTTTTTGCTGTAATAGTTCGGACAAATTTCTCCATTTCGCTGTTGGAATTTTTCTTCTGGACTCAAACTGAATAAACTAGTAAACTCGGCCTTCTTCTGCGCATAATTAACAAAATTTTCTGAAACAGAAAATTTAATATTAGTCATTTATTATATTAAAAAAATATGTAACATAACGTCTACGATACGTGTTTCCACGCTAAAGCAACGTAGAGGTTATATCATTGCCCAAGACGGCTTCAAAAGGCGAGACGTAGACCAGCAGCGGTGTGTATCTTGGTCTGTTAGCGCTTAGTAACAACAAATTTTTGTATGTATAATCACCTTTAGTTTTAAACACTTTTAAGGGTAGAGAAGATATAAAGCGGTGAGTCATCCTTGAGAATGAAAATAATTATAAAAGAATTGATATAAACTATTTAACAAACCCATGTGAATGCGCTCACAACTGCAACGGCTTATCAACCGCATGACGTCATACCATCACGACCTCGGTGTTTTATTGGGCAGGTGGCGTAGAATAAAACAATTTTTATTACTGAGGTATAAACCTAGAAAAAATATAGATGGTGCCAGCGGCAAATTGACGACGACCGCTAATTCATGTCCACCCTAAAAGGTTAAGAATCGCTAAAACTTGCTTTTTATGCCAATTTACGTTGGTTGTACTGTAGCGTGAAACTCATTTGTTTACTGTGATTGGTTACAATATTTAATGACATTTAAAATGACAGCAAGTTAGTTCATTTCATATTGCAATACAGCCATCATATTTGCAGAACTGCAACATAAAGCTAAAATATCCATTTTCCGGACCTTAAGATCCTAGGCGACGCGGGACCTAAATAACGGAATGGCTCCGTCTATATTTTTTCTAGGATTGTGTACTGAGGTGAATTCTTCGAGTTCAAATGAGGTGCTGTAGAGCTGTTGCAGTGCAGGTGTCGTACGGTTAAGTGCACATTCAGACTGCACACTATGAGTTGCAATGCAGTGCTCTAGGTATTCCATGCGATGCTATAAATTCTAAAACACAAGTTTATATTTGAGTGTTCACATCGCGCTATCGCTGCTCAAAGCGCGTAATGTGAACGTTCAAAATAGTTATTTACGTTACAAGGCCGGGAAATGGTATATTAACAGGACGAGGCGACGAAGGAGCCAAGTCAGGAATTTCTAGACGAGTACTTTAATGACATTTCACGGCCGTGTATCGCACAACGTTACAAAATAACAAATTTGACAGTTTGCCATCCCGTGCGTATTTTGTGATAATTTTCGTTAAAAATGGAAGAAATTGAGCTAAAATGTGCTGAAGCAACAAGTAAATTGGTGCCTACGAAGTCTTCTGCTCGTTATGAGAAGGAATACCAGCTCTTCAACGTGTGGAGAAAAACCTAGTGCACGGAAAACGGCATATGCGGCTGATTTTGTAAAAGTCCGTGATCAGTTTGGCAAAGAGCGGTCCATGATGCGCCTAGACCGTGACCTCATAGTGCATTATTTCCTGTTCTCGTAGCGCTCACTACACAATCGTAGGTCTGTTCAAACAAGGAGACTATACTGGTTCCAAATTGTCAAAAACTTCCAACTATTTCTTGCACGATGTTTATTGAAATTTCATAACTTTACTGGTCGAATATTTCTGACAGTTTGAAATCATCCCGGACCCTTTGCTTGAACAGAACAAGTATTTCATATGCCATATCGCGGGTACTGCGGCACAAGTTTTCCTCCACAAGTTCAAGAATATTTTTCTCTCTCTTTAAGACACATTTGCGATCTTTCTTGTCCACGACCTTCATACATTCGTTTCATTCTACAAGTGTCCCAAAGTACTTGCCCTGTTTTGATAATTCTATTCTATCTTTCAATTGATATTTACATACATATTAATTAAAATATTCATTGTAGTATTAATTTATTGCACATATATTTGAGTTTTTATTATGCCAAGCTTGATGAAGTGCATCAGAAATTTATTTATCAAAAATATTTCTGTTAGGAAGGAATAAGCTATATCGGAAAAATCATGCATTTTAATGGCAATTCATTAATTTTTCAATTTGGGCCATACGTAGAATAAATTCTACAATGCATTTATTAATGTTAAGCCTCCTAATTGACTGTGGTATTTATTTTTGTCGGAAAAATATAATTCTTAGGTTTCTGGCAGCATTACAGTCCCAATTGATCACTACACAAAATGCAGGCATAACTACAATTACTTTAACCTGTCGTAACTTGATGTACACTGAAATAGTTGATGTAATTTAAATAGGTACATTTACACATAGATTAGATTATTTTTCCTTAAGAGTCAGTAAGTGAGTAAGTCAAATCACGCACAAAGTCATATGATTTACAACAAACGGTATCAATTATTATTAATATCACTACGGAAATGTACAAGTACTAACAGTAACATTTTAAAATTGAAATTGATTTGAATATTAAACTGTTATACAGTATGCGCCAAAAGTATGGAATAAATTCAATAAAAACGAAACAATTATTTTTTGGGAAAAATCCTCGAACAGGTCGATTTTTAATTTAAAAAATACATATTTTAGCGTAAAATGCGATTTTCAAATGTCATTTGTTTTCGAGTAATGACATCGATTTTTTTTAAATGGCAACACCATATTTTTTCCTTGATTCTGAAAGATCGTTTAATTCTCTATCAGACAGTACTAAAATTTTGCCCTCTTACATAGGAAAGTTTTAGAGTAAATGACGATTGAATGTTGGAAAACGTAAATCAATTAAAATAAAGCAAAAACGTTATCAAGTTTAGTTTTTCAAATTCCATAGTTCTTTTATGGATCACGTAGGTGAAAATCTTTGCAAAGTGTCATTGTCACGCCGACTTTCTAATAAGTATTGCAAGCGACATAGAAATTATTATTAAATTTAAAGTATTATGGCACATTTAACTGTTACTCAAAGAATTGAAATTTTAATTCTTATCGGATGCGGGAATATGACTAGAACTCAGCAGGAAGTTTGCGATTTATTTAATGAAAAATATCCAGATCGCCCTATCAGCCAATCAGCAGTCAGTAAAGTAGAGTCTAAATTTAGAGAAACTGTCGAAGCATAAATGAAAATCAGAAAAAGAATATTTTGATAAGTATGGTGGATAATCCTCATAATTCTTCACGATTGGTTGCATTAAACAATGACACTAGTCAGAGCACAGTGCTACGTATCTTGAGGAAGGAAAAATATCATCCCTACAAAATTCAACTTGTGCAGGAACTCAATGAAGATGATCCAGATCGCCGCTTACACTTTTGCGAAATTCTAATGGATTTATGTCAAGGAAATAGAAATTTACACCGGCAAATACTTTTTTCAGATGAGGCCACATTTTGTCTGAATGGTACAGTAAACCGTCAAACTTGCAGATATTGAGGTCGGGAAAATCCTCATTGGATGGCAGAGGCACATACCCAACACCCTCAGAAATTAAATGTGTGGGCTGGAATAGTTGACGACAGAATAGTAGGGCCTTTCTTCTTTGAAGGAACCCTTACAGGACAAAGATATTTAGAGTTTCTAGAAAATGACCTTGTTCCAGCCCTTGCATTAATTTTTCCTAACGATAATGACCCTGACATTCCTGACGATACCATATGGTTTCAGCAAGACGGTGCACCTCCGCACTATGCGCGCCCTGTACGAGATTTTTTGGACAACTGTTTTCCTGGGAGGTGAATCTACTTGAAGTCAAAAGTGTACATTAATAAACCACGTAATTTAGAAGAACTTCAAAATCGCATTCGGGACGAAATACGCAGAGTTACCCCAGAATTCATTCATAATGTGCAAGAAGAATTTCTTCACAGACTTGCGCATTATCAAGAAGTTGGTGGATGGCAATTCGAACATTTAATTTAAGTATAAAATTTAATCAATTGTATTTTATTTTACATACCTCAGAATTGTTACTTTTTTATGGATAAAATTTACGTTTTCTAACATTCAATCGTCATTTACTCGAAAACTTTCCTATGTAAGAGGGCAAAATTTTAGTACTGTCTGATAGAGAATTAAACGATCTTTCAGAATCAAGGAAAATAATATGGTGTTGCCATTTAAAAAAAAATCGATGACGTCATTACTCGAAAACAAATGACATTTGAAAATCGCATTTTACGCTAAAATATGTATTTTTTAAATTAATAATCAACCTGTTCGAGGATTTTTCCCAAAAAATAATTGTTTCGTTTTTATTGAATTTATTCCATACTTTTGGCGCATACTGTATGTACAATACTGCGAAATTTAGAATTATGTTTTCCTCTGAAAATGCTTGGTGTAATAGTTCTTTTTTTTGTAATTGCAGGATTAAAATTACAAGCATAACTTTCCTAAGACAATTTTAAAATGTTGCAATGTCACAACGGTGCAGTCAGATGACTTAGGTCTGGTCTTCCATATGCGATGGATTAATGCGTCCGATGCTTGCAGCGGCTGCAGCGTCTATCGAATGCGTTAGAATGCTTTCGCTTGTGCGTCTAGAGGAAACAGCTCAGTATTAAATGAAAACAGGTATACTCTTCTTATCTTTATGACGAAAGTGTATTTGATTAGCATCATAGAGTTTGCATTGGGCCTTTTAATGAAAGAAGAGAAATCATCATTCCGTTGTTAATTACTCAAAGAAAATCTCATCGTACCATGTACAAGCAACGAAGGGCAGAATGGACTTTTATCAATTTAATTTCAAGACAACTTGTTGGTAATGAAATCAAACTTCATCTCGGCTCCATTTTTCGCCACTCATGTTGACGGCAATTGTTGGTACAAGTTTGTACTACTGTTGCTAGACTGGCCTTCCTAGTCGTTGCGTTTTAACGTTCTGTCTGCCCTTAGATGCTAGACGTAGACGCACTATCAAAATCATAAGTACGTGTATATGAGAAGTCCCTATGATGAACGCATGCATCTACCGCACACTCTAAACCAGGTTTTTAGTTATCGATGATTGAGTAGCTGTTAATAACAATTTCCGAGTTGATTTTCTTTCTCAGAAGCAACGCTGAAACACAACTATGGCAGTTGTGTTTCAGCGTTGAAGCTTGCGATCTGAATTGAGTAGCCGACAGACAGCTCTTAACGGGGGAGTGTGAGACCATTTCATTTTCAAACGTGGCCGATACCTACCGAATGTTATGTATCCGAGTTGATTTCTATCTACTTGATCAAATACTTCTAAAGCATATTCTTCACTTAATGCTAATGTTTGGCATGCTGCCATACAGAAGTCTTCTGGTGACAATCTACCATATCCACTCCTATCATATATCTACAAAGAAATTATAATTATTATCACTTATAATATCCCTAGTGCTTAAATTATTTCCGAAAATTTTTTCGATGTCATAAATATTTTGAAAATATTATAATTTTCTAAAAATATGGAGAAGGAAAAATTTTCGGGTTATTAATTTAAACTAGGGGATATCGGTAAGAAAATTTCATATCAAACTATCTATTAATTTGAAAGCAGAAATGAGAATCACGTGCGACAACTTGAAAATACTTGCATCTAGAACTTACTCTTTTTGTTTTTTTAATTTACATATAGGCCATTAAAGATTCGAGAATAAAAAGTAATTAAACTATTAAGTACTATCAAACAAAATGTCAACATACAGGGTGATTTTGAAAGTGAGGCAGTAATTTTAAATTAACATGCATAAAAATAAATTATTTTGCAAAATATTACCCTAATAAATATTTTTTTAATAACCGATATAACCGAGTTTAAAGTTATTGTAAATTTTGACTGTATAACTCTAACCCTAACCTAAGTCAATGAACTTAACTTAACCTTAAATAACAGCGTAACACGTACATATCGTGGTATTTTTATTATTTTAGTTATTTTCTAGTATGTGCGTAGATTAATTTTACGTTACATGTAATTTGCTGACACAATGATATAAGAATAACCCAAGTGTATTGATAATTATGACCTGTGGATATATTATTAGTGTAATCAAAATCGGTTATAATCTACTATATGGACAGAAAATTTTCAATTTTCAATTTCATCCCACTGCATGACGATTTGTTCATTTAACACAACGAACTTGTGATACAGGTAAACGCGAAAGGCGTATATAATTTTCAACATTTACTGTGAGCGTACAGGACCAGCTTACATAATTTAAATGCAAACTAGTGAGTGATTATTGTTTTTTTATATTAACATTTTATTGGGCTATTTTTGCATATTACTTGTTCTTCGCATAAATAGATATATGTATACTAAAATTTCTATCCCACTTTCAAAATTACCCTGCATATATAAACGTCAACAAATTTTCAGTGCTATAATATGAAGCTTACAAAGGAAGATGAAAATTTCCGTAAATTTTTAAATTTTCTTGCAATTTAGTACTTTTTACAATTAACAAAAATGTAAATATATGTTTTATAATGGACACCTATATTATCCATGATTCATTTCTAATTTCGTTAATTTATTACTGTTAAAGAATATTATAGAAATAATTTACGTTTTTACGCCTATTATTTTAATTCAATATTATATCGCTGCCAACAAGTTAATTAATGTAAGAAAAAAATCATTTTCCTTCAAACATTTCGGGCTTGTGGAATAATTAATGATTATCAAAAGTCGGCAGTAATATAATTAATTAATCGTCAGTCTTACTAGTATATTACAAAGCGTGTTTTCATTAAATTACCTCTACTTATAATAATTTATGTATATATACATATGTAATGTTCTTGCAAAAGAGAAATAGTATGATTTGGGCTTACTAACTAAAAAAAATGGCGAGAATATCGCCAATCTAAATGAAACTTCCTGGGATCCATGTCAATGGAACGGGAAGAATGATCAGACGAAATTGAGAATCAACCTTCGGTCATGGATTGGGAGATTGCTAACCAGACCGTTACCAAAGACAAAATACAGTGTAAACTATTTCACCCTTCAATTCCTCAGGTACTGACCTTTTACAATGGGGCTTAGATGTTTTAATGTCGTACCTGAAACAAATATTTAGTCTGTGCTTTCCACATCTCTACATTTCGAAGATTTAGAGAGAAGTGAGGGTACTGTTCATTTCCAAAACAGGAAGGTTACGCTACACTACCCCGAAGGCGTATAGACCCATCAGCATGATCTCGTTTTTTGCTGGAAACAATGGAGAAACTGTGTGAACGATACATAAGGGACAGTGTACTGACGGGTAGACAGTCACACCCTAATCAACATGCATACATTCTAGGCCATCCACCGACACTGCCTTCCGCCAAGTAGTGGGCAGGACCAAAAAATCATTGGACTATTAAGATTCCACCCTGGAGATATTAATAGATATAGAGGGGGCATTTGATAAAACGACCTCCCCTAAAATTCAGCTCTTGTGGAAAGGGGAGTTTCTTCTACCATCTGTAGTTGGATATCAAATATGCTCCATAGAAAAAAGACTGAAAAAGGCGTACATATCTTATGAACCATGCCGCAGGATCGTAGGTAAAACCTGGGGAATGAAACCAAAGGTGGTCATGTGGATATACACTGCCATTGTGAGACCAATGTTAGCATATAGGGCTGTCGTCTAGTGGCCAAAAGTACAACAGACGACAGCTAAACAAAAGCTCAGCCAGGAACAAAGGATTGCCTGCCTGAGCATAACTGGAGCTATGCGAACGACACCCGCCATAGCAATGGAGGAAATGCTATGTCTGCCGTCTTTGGATATTTATCTAAAAGATGTGGCCGCAACAACTCAAGAATAGGAGGATGTGGAGAAGTTAAGAGTCGTCGGCGGAATGGGGTTGTCAGGAAGATGTCCCTTCTACAGGCAGACACTGACAGTATTTGTATCCCAAGTTTGTGTTTGACATACCCTACGCAGTACTTATCAGGAATGAGGAGACTACAAATATCTTCACAGATGGATCAAAAAGCAAGGAATGTGCAGGATATGAGATCTATTCCAGATCCTTACATATCCGATATCAGTTGGTAATGGATAGACATACTACCGTAGTACAAACGGAATTAGCAGGTATAACCATAGACATCATAATTTACACAATATAGTAGACAATCGTTACTGATCTTACGTAATCGTAAGACAACAACTAGATCAGCATGGAAATGTCATCAGACAATGGAAGTGGCCTCAATCGACAACAGTGTGTCTGTATATTGGGTAAAGGGACACTAACGGTGCAATGCCACTAAAGTTGACAAGCCGACCAGCAGTGCCTCGGGTCGCAATATTTTTGGACCTGGTTCTGTTGCTTCCGTTGTCAGTTTTTATTGAAATTATCAAGGTCGACACCCACAAAGAATTTAGGAAACGGTGGGATGAAACAAATAGTTGTCAATTTGGTAAGGAGCCAAAAAGTACTTAGCCATGTATATGACAAATTTTCGACTCATGACAGTTATTCAAACTGGACATTGTTAGTTAAGGCAGCATCTTTATTATATGAGAAAGTGTGAAACACCTCTTTGTAGGGGTTGCGACAGTATTTCATACACTCTGTGAGTATACTACCATCTCGTCAGCAAGAGAATCCGTATTATTGGCAGAACAATGAGCTTTTGTCACCTATATTAGATTAGATTAGAATCTCCTGAGCAACGTCACCACCTTTTTCTCTTTATTAGGCTGGTTAACGGCTCAGGTGGATTGATCTTCTAATGGGAGGAAGTTCAAGGGACCCAATGGGGCCTAAGTGCTGCAGTCTCTAAACTCCCCACAGTTTCAGATTCCAGATAGTTTATATGCATATACATGTTCAGAAACGACAGGTAATTTCATTGCTTTTGTGTAAGAAGAACAAAGCCAATATACAAATGTGTGATAGACAGTGATGGTTATATTCCTCATACTTCACGATCTAAATAATACCATAATATTGTTCATTTCTAGTGGGAGTATTTCAAATTTTTACTTCATTAAATCAAATTTTCCACACCCGTTGTAGGATATTCAAATTGACGAAACGAATTGCCGGCAAGTCGGTCATCAATATAAAGTTGGTATGCAAGAAGATCGTCAGTTGAAGAAAAACTAGGCGAGAAGTAGAGAGTGCCGACTTATCATTGGACAATGGGCGTGTACGCGTGAACTTGCATTTCAAAGCTATATCTATCCTATTTTGTTTGATTTCCATTTATGTGAATAATAAAGATGGAGGCAAAGACATTTTGATATTTCATGAAAATTAATCGACTTATAGTTATCGCAGGGAAATTGTCTTTTCAAATATTGCAGTAACGGGTATTTTATTTAAATAAACGACATTTTGCTAATTTATTATTTGATAACTCCAATACTTCAGATCTCTATTAAAAACACAAGTATGTACCGAATTATTTTTAAAATCTAGTAAAGTGTATTTCAAATAACTAACCTACTCTAATTATTATTAAATAATTTTTAAACGGGACAATCGACAAACAAATACTACTCGTTTAATAACTCCAATATTGCATATCTCCGCTAAAAACACAAGTGTACTTCAAATAACTAACCTACTCTGGTGCATTTTATCGTTTTATTCGGTAACGAAACCATTTACCACACCCTTGAACTCGATATATCATACTTCGCCTTATTTATAGAATAAATTTATTTGGTTATAACTAAAAAGCATTCAGACATACTGTTTATTTGGTCAAAAAGAAATAAATGTATTCAGTAGCGTTCAGACCGATAATATTAGCACAAGGAAATATTTTCCTGAAATAACTAGTTGCTTACAAAGCGTTCCTATACGTAATCGAAACCTTAGAAAAGATGAGACTGACAAGTATAGCACCTTGGTAGATCAGGTAATTCATAATCTTATTTAAAATATTACAATGAATTAAATAAAATTTATTTTAAATGAATGAAATAATCACGTACACGGATGACAATTTTATTCCAGAATAATAGTTTATTTAATTTTTTTATGCTTACCTTGCATGCTATTTGGAGCACCTCCAATGTACTCCTATCTTTTGAAATGCCCAAGACGCCAAGTAAATATTCTCTAAAGTCTATTATGCCAGTGTTAAGCTAAAAATAAAAAAAACTCTAAAATATCGCAGTTACTTAAAATTTTGTTCATTTACCTTATCATATGTTTTAAATAACTGGTGTGCTGCTGTATTATTCGAAGAAATATTCAATAGTGTTGTGAATTCTATATACGTAATCCTACTACAGTCTTTACACGTAAAGTTCGAATTCACTAAGCTTTCTTCAATATTGGTATTCTCCAAACTGAAAAAATTATATATATTTATTATTTGGATATGTATTTTGGGTTATTTTTAGCAACAATGAGAAACTGCTGTCAAAGTAAAGCCACTCGAGATGAAGTTCTTAGGAACATACTTAAGAACCGTTCTGTATAATTACATAAATATATACTAATTTCGCAGTTTTCTTTCTAATAGCTGTTTTACACATAACAATTTATTGTAAAATAAATAGACAATTTATTTGCAAAGAAATTGATCAATTTCACAATTTATTGAGGCCTCCTTAACACGTTTCAATATTTACAACAATTTATAACTAAAATTTAAATATGTTGTAGTTGAACCCATATCATGTTCTAATTACTTATTTTTTTAATAGTTTGAACTAAAGCAATTAAAGGTAATGAATGCATAATTGTTTTTTAGCATAATTTGTTTTCCCTTTGGAAACCAACTAACTTTTGTCATTTTAACAATTATTTGAAAGATTTGGTTATAAATTCGTCACCACAATTAGGTTGGTATTTAAACAGGAATACAAAATGTAACTACAGGGTGATTTTAAATAAAGTAGCAAAAATGAGACCACATATTCCTTAGGTGAAAATAAACCGATCTAACCTAACATACCTATATCCCAAGTCGCTTAATAAAAAAGATACAGGGTGTCAAAGTTAAAATTTTACTTTCGATATTTGGAGATAACTTCTTAAAAAATCCAAATATTTACTTCAAATTTGTAAACCAGGAGTTTTTGCGGGTGAGAAATTCAAATTTGTTACTAATTTTGACGTCACTAGTAGAGGGCGCCACCTATGGCACATCATGTTTCTTTTAAATGGCAGAACTTTTTTGCAGCTTAGTGTATCCATCTGACTATAGAAATAATTGATTCTCCTACCTGTTTTATTTGAAAAAGTATACCTTGGTAAAGTCGTTAGGAGTAACCATTTTTGAAATAATCTTATTTGAAATGCTGAGTGCACCGAGTAAAAACTATTTTGGTTTGAGGTAAAGTGCCTTTTCTGCTGAAGATACAGCAAAATATTACTTGAAAAAGTTGTTCAGAATGGCAAATTATGAAGACGTGCAAAATTTCAAGAAGATCGGCGAGGTTTGATGAAACCATATTTTTCAAGAAAGTACTATCAAAGCAGGCCGATCTTTTTGAAATTTTGCACATCTCCATAATTTACCGTTCTGAATAACTTTTTCAAATAATATTTTGCTATATTTTCAATAAAAAACTCAATTTACCTGAAACGATAACAGTTTTCAATCGGTGCACTGAAAAATTCAAATAGGATTATTTCGAAAACTGTTACTCCTAACGACTTCAACAAGGTATATCTTTTTCAGATATAGCAGGTAGGAGAATCGATTGTTTCAATAGTCAGATGGATACACTAAGCAGCAAAAAAGTTTTGATATTTAAAAGAAACATGATGTGCCATAGGTGGCGCCCTCTACTAGTGCGCAAAAACCCCTGGTTTACAAATTTTAAGTAAATATTTGAATTTTTTAAGAAGTTATCTACAAATATCGAAACTAAAATTTTAACTTTGACACCCTGTATCTTTTTTGTTAAGCGACTTGGGATATAGGTATGTTAGGTTAAATCGGTTTATATGTGGTCTCATGTTTGCTACTTTATTTAAAATCACCCTGTAGCACAGAATATATAGCTAACGCAACAGAAGGCTCGTCAAGTAGTGTTTAAATGTAGTCCCCGAAAAGAAGCCGGCTCCAAAAGCCAGCTTCTTTCAAACTGCGCATGTACAGTAGAAAGAGTAAGTTTAGCTATTAGCTCGTAGATCGCGCCACAGGCAAGTCGATTTTAGCGCCCAATTCGGAAAGCGTTGCCAATTGTAAATTTTACAGAAGTTATTAGAATATTATACCTAAATAATGAAAAGTATTAAATAACAATAATAATATGTATTCTTACACATTAGTGACAACTAACGTTTTTATAATTTACAGTAATTGTAATTAAAAATAAGGTAGACACATATGTAAATAAATAGGCACTTATTTATTAAAAATTTTAAATTGTGTTAGAATAATAATAATACATCAATAACAATTTGAGAAAACGTAAATATTTCTAACTTTATTAATTGATTAATAATATGACATGATTTTTCTTTCTGTATAGATCCAGAATTATACCTTGTTTGTATTACTTCGATAATTACAAGTGACATTTTTATAATCGAAACTAATATTAAAACGACGAAAGAAAGCTTATGCATACATACGTAATACATACATATATACATGTTCAAAAAAATTACTTGTGCCCTTATCTCAAAAACTGTGATACGGAAAAAGTTTAAATAAATAATCTTTGGGGATTTCTGTAAATTTATATGCGTTGAATTAAATATGTGTTCTGAATAGATAGATAAAATTATATTTTCACAAAAAATACAAATTACATTCCTCTGATGTTTTCAGTATCATATAGATTATAGATAGTTAGAATGTTTATAATGATTATTGATTGTATACGAAAGGTAGGTATATTTTACTACAATGATAATGTGACGCGGTTTACGGCATTTATTGGAGACGAATGGCTAAAAGACAAAGACGTTTGAATTCATTTTAGCCGAGCGGCGGCCGCTCGTCTATCTTTGTCTTAAGATATGGCCAAGGCGTGCATTCAACTGTTTTTATAGAATTTTTTACACATAGTGGCAGATCTTTTTATGTCAGTTTGTTTTGCTACTGTTTATGTGTACTTGTTAAGTTGCTATTTCAATTATTATTATTATTAAATACGAGTATATTAGAATAAATCGACAATAATGGCTGGAAATAAGTGCCAATATTTTAATTGTGGTGAAACTCGAAAATCGGGAGTTCGAATGTTTCGGTTTCCACATAAAAATAAAGATTTATGTAATAAATGGTTTATACATTGTGGTAACCGTAAAATGCCTATACGCAAAAAAAACTGCTAAAATCATTTTTTTAACCCATAATTTAATTTTTGCAAACAATACAATTTAAAAATGTAAGATTGTATAATACATAACATTGTTATACTTATAAACGGTATGATACAACAATAGTTTCCCTTTGTCTTTATCTTAGGAGACAAAATATATGATTTAAAAAATAATTCTCTAAAAAAATTGACAAATATAAATTTGAAAATTGACTTGCTACTAAAACTTCAAATTGATTTAATTGAATTCAATTTAAGATAATTTAATATTCTATAGGAATTAGTCAATATTTCATTCAAATTAAGTATAAAGTTGAGTGCACTGATTTAATTTTGATTTTTTTTTCTCTAAAATTAAATTTACCGCATCATAAATATATCTAATACAATGATAATATATATATAATAAAAATCCTTTTTTTTCTTTATCCAAAATATAGGTATTTCTAATTCGCCGAATGAATGAACCGTCTTATTTACGAGCTTATTTATGAAAACATATTCACACGTCGCACATACATAAAATTCAATTTAATTTCTTGAAAACCGTAGTAAGTAAACTTAAAAAAAAACATTTTTAAAATTTTGCCTACATTTGCCTCGGTATAGCTATAGATCAATTTTCAATAATTAATATAGTCGCATATTAACATTTTTAATGCATACATTTTCTGCTACGACTTTGAAACTAATTTTTTTGAAAAGGCTTTTAAGTTATCAAAAATTGGTGTGTACCATTAGAAGCGCTATAGTTTTTTTTATATGAGTTGTGAAAAAATCATGAACATTAGAAAAATCGCTGTTTTACAACTGCGATGTAATAAAAAACAAATGTCAATTGTCAAATAAAATTCAAACATCAATAATTTGATTTTAAGTCGGCCCTACTTAAAAAAGTTGTAGAAGTCTATTTCAAATTATGGTAAACGTTCCATTTAGTTATAGCTTTAAAAAATGAACCACAAATAAGCGAGTTAGCGAGGCGATTTTACTCCACTATTAAAATTCATAAACCCAACGCACTTTATAAAGACGGAAAGATATGGCAACAGAGGCAGCGGTCGTCAAGGAAACGAACGCGCTAGGCTGCTTCTTTCGAAGAGCGCATATTTTTAAGTTTTAAAATTTTAACAAATACGTATCGCTGCGCCATCTGTCGACAACCTCAGAACCTATTCCCTAATATGTCTCCACGAGAGTTCTGTTGCGTAGCTATATTTTCTGTGCCTGTAGATGTCCCTAAAATTGACCAATAAATTAGAGCATGTTCTAAAATCTACAATTTCTTGAATAATTTATTGGAATCAATAAATTGTAGCCAATTTCTGTTTTATTGTATGTAAAACAGCTATAAAACGATTGAAAAATAATCCAGGGTGTCTCAAGTATCACTGGCATCCTTGGAAGGGATGATTGTACAGAAAATAAATGAAATTTACTAAAATATACTGATACCTAAAAATGCACCGTTTCCGAGATAAAGGATGTCAAAGATTTCGAAATTTTGATTATATTTTATATTTACTTGGAAACCCTTATTGATAAAACAACAATAAATCTAGGTTGTGTCGTAGACATTCTGTGACACTCTTTTTTTATTTACTTACTTTTATTTTAAAAATCGTACGAAACTGCATTAATTATAAAAAAATAAAGTTTTGATTATTTTGAAAAAATATTTTTTTTTGAAATTGTCTTTAAAATACATCGTATTTAAGCAACTAACTATTGTTCTTTATACTTCTGCACTTAGTAATTTGTGCGTGGTGAATAGGGTTGCCAATTTTAAAATATATAATTCCCGGTTTTCGGAGATTACAATCCGGGACAAAACAATGAGAGGCGGGATGTTTCTGATTTTCTGATTGACAAGCGATTGATTTATTAAGAATAATACTAATCATAACTCTCATGACAATTTTCTCTGACATTGTTTCATTTTGATATATTTGTTTTCTTCAACGAATTCGTGGGACAATTACAGGGGTCTCGCGGAACGGGTTGAAAGTACCCTGAAATCCGGTACTTTTCGCAAAATCTGGGGTAGTTGGTAACTCTAGTGATGAGGCCTATTATGCTTTAGTAATATTTTCTAACTGATTGTATAAATAATTATTATATTTTTGAAAAATTAGTATTGTTGTTGTCCTCGTTAGAGTGGGTTTTCAAGTTTCCTTCGCCTTTTGATACAAATGTGCCTGAATATGAACGAACTAAGAAATGCAGAAATATTTTAAATGAACAATTATTTAAATACGATGCATTTTAAAGAAAATTTCAAAGAAGAATTATTTATTCAAAATAATCAAAATTTCAAGTACTTTTTTTTGTATAAATAAGGCAGTGGCGTACCATTTTTATTGTAAATAAAAGAAGAGTGTCATAGGGTTTCTATACCACTGGTGATAATGGGAATATTTAAACATACTAAATAATGCAGATAAATCAAGAGAAAAGTAAGCTTTTGAGGATAGGAGAACAAAAAAAGGATACCAATTTTAAATTGACAACAGAGCATGGAGAGATGGAGTTTGAGGAAGTTCAAGAATATGTGTATTTGGGGGCGCTAATACCAGCTGTGATGAGGAACAAGAAATAAATAGGAGAATAATAAAAGCAAACAGAAGTTCGGCAGCAGTTAACCACTTATTGAAATCAAAAAATTTGTCCAGAGGAGTAAAATTTAGAATGTATAAAACAATTTTGAGACCTACCTGTATGGTAGTGAAACCTGGGTTCTCAATAAGAAGTCAAGAGAAAACCTTTTAAGGTGGGAAAGAAAAATCTTAAGGAAAATTCTAGGGAGTAAGGAGACGGAGGAAGGCTAGGTAAGGAGAAACAATGAGGAAATATATGCAATGTACCAGGCACCAACAATAGACGAATTTGTAAAAGCCAGAAGAGTGCAGTGGCTAGGGCATCTAGAACGTATGGAAGATGAAAGGGCAGTTAAGAAAATAATAGGGAGTAAACCTAACTACAAGAAAAAAAAAGGTAGACCGAGGAAGCGATGGAGAGAGGCAGTGGCAATAGATAGATAAGGGAGAAAAATGTAACGAATTGGAAAAGAAAGGCGAAGGACAGAATGGAATGGAGGAGAATAACACAGCTCTGGGCCTAAAAGGCCTGTAAACAGCTTTATAAAGAGTTTTCCAATAGTAACGCTCGATGTTTGGCAACAGCGCATGACGAAATCGATGCTCACACAGGTGCTATCTTTGACAGCCGTCTCAGTTAGTCTCTTCATTTTGTTATGGAGCGTTACACGACTGGGCAACGCGTCGAAATTGTTAAAAATTATTATCAAAACCAATGTTCTATTCGGAAAACGTTTCATGCACTCCGTGCAATTTATGTATGGTGTTAACGATCGTCCTTCAGAATCCACAATTCGCCTTTTAATAAACAAATTCGAAACAACTGGGTCTGTGGCAGATCAGAAAGTGCATGTACGTTACCGAAACGCAAGATCCCTCGAAAACATTGCTGCAGTTCGGGAAAGTGTGCATGAAAGTTCGCAACAGTCCATTCCGCGTCGGGCTTAAGAACTTGGCCTGTCTTGGACGACAACTTGGCGAATCCTGCATAAGGACATAGGGTTTCACCCTAATAAAGTGCTATTAATCCACGAACTAAAGCCCAACGATCATAGGCAGCGGCGTGAATTCGCTAATTGGGCGCAACTGGAGATCGATCCTGATTTTGGGTGAAAAATAATGTTTAGTGACGAGGCTCATTTCTGGTTAAATGGCTTTGTTAACAAGCAAAATTGCTGAATTTGGAGCGACGAAAATCCACGGGAGATTCATGAGGTTCCTCTACATTCCGAAAAAGTTACTGTATGGTGTGCACTGTGGTCCGGCGGAATAATCGGTCAACGGTGAGCGATACAGAGCTATGATAAGAGATTTTTTTTGATCGCCCAGATCCTGCGACCTAACTCCACTGGATTGTTTTCTCTGGGGCTTTCTAAAATCCAAAGTTTATGTTTACAAGCCGCGGACGGTTGCCGCATTAAAGGCGAATATTAGGCGCGTTATTGCTAAAATTGAACCACTTTTATGCGATAACGTCATCACAAATTGGGTATCCAGGATTCAACAAACCAGGCATAGCCGCGGCGGATATTTACCTAATATAATTTTTAAAACATAATGTTAACACATGTACTAAAATACTAAAATAAAAATAGATCACTATCATTCTCACAATTTGTTTTATTGCGTTACAAAAATCGAGCGCGTCTAATGGAAAACCCTTTATATAAATAATTAGACCTAAGATATCCAATTACAACCTAGAATTATTGTTGTTTTGTCATGAAAGTTTCCCAAGTAAATAAAAAATATAATAACAATTTCGAAATCTTTAACACCCTGTATCACGGGAGCGGTGAATTTTTAAATATAGGTATTTGTCACACAAGTAGTGTAAAAGTGCAAAAAGGAAATCTATTGTAAAAATGGCAAGATATTTTTCACAACACGAAAAAATTTGCAATTTTTATGTAATTATTTTATTTCCACAAAAATATGCCACTCAACAGATAAATCTAATTATCCAATAACAGAGTGATACAAATTAACAATAAAAATTGTATGGAACATAATGCAGGTTCAATAAAAATAAAATTCAATATTTATGATACATAAATAAAATAAAATCAAGTAACATGATTTTGAAAGCAGCGTAGATGCTGTTTTAGAAGTGTCTTAAATCTATTGCTATTAGAATCAAATAAATCAATATAGGTAGTTCAAAATCATATTACTGAATCTCATATATCTTATTAAAGGAGAATTCAATATATAATATATATAATCTGGTTCCTAATATTGTACGGTGTACAGTTAATGTTGAAACAGTGTATACAATATGAAGAGTCCAATAAATTGTAAAAATTAAAAAATAAAATTTATAAATCATTATGACATATTTAGTTATAAAAATTCAACTTTATTTTGATATTACTATTTTATTTTTACTTTTTTTAATTTGCAGTAAAGAAGTAGAACTTTGCCAAATACATACAATAACACAAATTCTTGTGACCAAAATATGAAGATATAGCCTAATTTATTTTAGTCCAAAAGTTGATGGGTTCAGAAATAAAGGGTGTCAAAGTTATTATTTTTTAAAAATTTTCTTAATATTTATCTTAATAATAGAACAATTCTCACGAAATTTGCTACTTAGGGTTTTTTTAGGATGAGAAATTGAAATCTGATCTCAGTTTAAGTACATTTCAGAAAACACCACCAGCAGCACTTCGTCTACATCTAAAGCTTCATAACTTTTTTGTGACTCGGTACTATTAAAACTATTTGGTAATGATAAAACATTTAAATCCGGTATTTACTAGGTATACCTTTTTTGAACAGAAGATGTCAATAAACAAGAATTTTTAACTAGAAATTTAATACACCGAAGTACAAGATGTAGGCGAAGTATTGCTGGTGGTTTCCTCTGCAATTTACACCGAAACTGTGATCAGATCTCTATTTCTCATCCTAAAAACCCTCTAAGTAGCAAATTTTGTGCGAATTATGCTATTATTGAGGTAAGTATTTACAAAAAATTAATTACTTTGACACTGTAAGTATTTGGGAATTTATCAACTTTTGCACTAACGTAAATTGGGCTACATCCTCATATTTTATTCTCAGAAATTCATGAGGCACTCTGCATATACGTAGGCATGCAGCTATATTCTTAAATTAACATGTTACAGCTGAATGTATTAGTATAAAAAACCTTACCCCAATTTTCGTCTTAACTTTCTAACTTCAACTAAAGATGTGGCATTTGGCAGATTCAATTCTTTGGCCTTTGTCATCAATTTACAATCATCGTAAGAGTAGTCGACTACTGGAACTCCTAACGCTCTGTAATAGTTTTCGGTTGCGGTTATTTAATTTACATAAAACATAATATTTATTTACCTAGCCATTACTGCCCTGACATTGTTTGCAAATAATTTAGGATCACGTTTCTCTTCCTCGCTTGGAGTGTAAACTGGCAAAAATTCGATTTCGCAGTTGCTATAGGGTTGGGTAAGTGTGAGCCACAGAAGTTTTAACCTAGGAAAATTATAATTTTATTTTATTTGTTCAGTGTTCAGTATTTGTTTTATATACAGGGTCCGCCTCTTAAAACTCTCCACGCTTCTATCTCCGTTATTATTTAAGATATTTTAGCGATCGCGGTGGTCTGTTTAAGATCTTCTAAGCCATTAATTTAAGAAAAAAATAAATTATTCTTACAAAATCGTTTATTTTCCCGAGTAAATTTCTGCTTCATTGCATTGTCCAAGAAAATTTTATGCTATCGAATAGGCCATAAGAACAGTTTTAATGAAATGTTGCTGTAATTTTGTTATAAATGATCAAATCATGTTTTGCTTCCAAAATACAGTGGCAGTGGTTAAAACAAGATACTACTGGAAAATATTTATAGCTTCTGAGTCTCACATTTAAAGTTGAAAATACATTTTGCTTCGAAAATCCGAAAATTAGTTTTATTTAAAAAAAACACAAACAGCATGAAATAGTATCTAAGTTATCATCGAAGTTGTTCCTACTCTGAGCAATGCAAATATTGTAAGGTTTTATTATTTCGCTGTTTTCATTTTATTTGTATTTACTGTGTTTTAGATTTTTTGAAGATTCCTCAACCTAGCTCTACCTTATCAACCAGAGCTTAGATGCTAGGATCTATGACGTGCGAGCAGGAGTGAATTAATTTCATTCCTTGGAGAAGTAGACCATGGTCTTTCAGGCTTTAAGTATTTGCTATCTCTGTATGTGTTCAAGAGAAGATCAAAAGGAAATGCATATTCAAATAAGCGCAGATAACCCAGCGGCTTTACGAGTGCTTCTGTCTTTCAGGATCATCTCTCGTGTGGTCCTGGAATGTGTCTTTCTTTCATGATAAGAGATAATCGTATTAAGCTGACTTTGGTTCCGGAACGCAGTGATATGAAGACAATGAAGGGGCTGACATGTTGGTTAGACAAGACTAAGTAGTCAATTGATGATCACACCACATATCACATCCTTTACAACTGTGTCTGCTGGTAAAGAGACACAAGTATCTAGGGGCGGCTTTTCTTAACAGCTGTTTAAGGAGTTGCTAAAAAATGTTGTGTACCAGACACGCCAACATATGCTGAAAATTTGAATAGAATAAGATCAGGACGTGTTGCCATTCGTTTAAATGTTCTAGAAATGTAGTAAATACATCAGAAGAATTAATGAAACGTTATAATTTTTGATTTGCTCAGAATTGGGAAACTTTTGAAGATAACTTAAGATCACAAAATCGGTTTTTCATGCTTTATTCATTTTTAAAATAAAATTCATAGTTTCTAGATAGCAATAAAAATGTTTTAACTACCAATAGATGATCCAGAAGCCATAAATATGTCCTGATAATGTTTTGCTTTAATGTTATTATATTTTAAAAGCCAACCATGATTTAATCATGTTTGTCCCATATATCTAATTAAAGTTATTTTCATGGTCTATTCGATAGCATAATGAATTTTGTTTGATACAGTGCGTTAAAGAAATGATCCGAAATGCGGTGTTGGCCTGCTTCAACGCTCGAACGTACCAGAAGCGTCGTGTAACTCCCAGTAACACGGCATTACACATGAGTTGATTTGGTTCTCTTTTAAAAGGCAGAGGGAAATTGTTTCTTCTCTGTTAGGCCTTCCGAGTACGTGGTTAAAATTAATGACATTGTGACTGAATCATCCTGTATAGACGTGGGATACAGGGTGTCTCAGGTATTACTGGCATCCTTGGAAGGGGTGATTGTATAGTTAAAGTAAATGGGATTCACCCAAATACATTATATCTAAAAATACACCGTTTCCGAGAGATAGGCTGTCAAAGATTTTGAAATTTTTATTATATTTTTTATTTACCCGGAAACCCTTCGTGATAAAATAACAATAATTCTAGGTTTTATTCTAGTATGTATAAATATGCTCATTATCACCAGTTGCGTAGAAATCCTGTAATAAAATAATTAGATAAATAGATAAACAAAATGTTACTAAAGCATAGTAGGCTTATATTAACATTTTGAATTATTAAATTTAAAGAAAGTTAAAAGCTAAAAAAAAAGTTATTTGAACACAATATTCAAAACTTAAAGTATTTTTCAGTGTTTTATAATTAAGACTGCTACTACAAACTATTTTTTTTGTAAATATAAAAAGAGTGCCACAGGGTTTCTACTCCATTGGTGATAATTGGAATATTTAATACTGAATAATTAGACCAAAGAGAGCCCATTACAACTTATAATTATTCTTGTTTTAACACGAAGGGTTTCCAAGTAAACAAAAAATATAATAAGAATTCCGAAATATTTGACATCCTATAACTGGCGAACTTTTGGTGAAGCGGTGAACTTTCAGATATACAGGGTGTCCCAATATAGAAGGCCATACTATTAGCCACATATTCTTGGGACAAAAATAATGCAACTTTCCTTATGCCATTTTTTATTTGGACGTCCCTGTTTCAATATACAGGGTGTTAAAGTTACATTTTATAGAATTTAGAATTATCCAATTTGTTTTAATTAGCAAATATTGATTCAGTAAGTATTACGATTTGCTAAGTTGCCAAGGTATTGTATATCCACAAAATTTCAGTTTCACTTGAAAATGATAGCGAATGATAGATTTATGGGCACTACAAATTGCCGTTTTTCTCCAAAACGGAGCATTTAATAAAAAAAATACAAATGAGATAAAATGATCAGAACAAAATTGTACGTTTGATACGCAAGAACAAGCTGCATAGGCGTACTTAGAAATAATTGGAGGGGATAAAGGGTACTGCATCCCTCAGTTACCTCCATTCGCCCTTTGATTTTTTTCACCAAAATTACATGCCGGACTAAGATAAAAGTACGTGCAAAATTTCAAGTGTGTATCTTACGAAACAATGGGATTAGTAAAAAAAACATTTTTAAAAATGTAACTTCAACATCCTGTATATTGAAACAGAGGCACCCAAATAAAAAATGGCATAAGGAGAGTTGCATTATTTTTGTCTAAAGAATATGTGGTTTATCGCATGGCCTTCTATTTTAGGACACCCTGTATATCTGAAAGTTCACCGTTTCACCAGAAGTTCACAAAATATAGGATGTGGATGTGGCACCCTGCAGATATATTTGAGTAAATCTGATTTATTTTGACTGTACAATCAACCTTTTCAAGAAGGCCAGTAATACCTGAGATACACTGTATATAATAACAGCTATTGTATGGATTTTCATCAATAAATACTATCCACACGATATGAACTGGGCGAATACACAACAAATTTAAAAATTCAAGATAGGATACAAGAAGCTCTAGATTACATAAACCAACACCCAAAAATGATGCATAATTTTTAAAATAATTTGGAAAATCGATATAGGTTTTGCATAAAAAAGCAAGGAAATGAGTTTGAATAATTTTTATAAACTTTATTCTTGCTCCATAAAATAAATTCAAATATAGTTTTACATTCGTTATAGTAAAAAAATGAATTTTAATTATAGAATTTCTTAATCATCAATATCTGGCGAACAGTAATAAATGTAATAACATACAGGGTCATAATAAAAAAAAACAAGTTGATATCAATATCGTAGAGATGACTCCATGTTTCAGTTTTGCGATATCTCCAAAAATAACAAAGTTACAGTCGATTTTAACATTTACGCGTTGTGACCCTGTGCACTTTTGTGTTGTACACCGTGATCATTCAAAAATTCTTCTGTGTGCCCCCAATAATAAAATAGGTATGAACCAGTTCATATGAATATGGATTCGAAAATGTTTCATTTTCAATATGCAGGGTTCTTTTCGAAAAAACTGTTATATAAAAATTCACTATATTTGGTAGATTAATTAACGACAACAAAGATCACCAACAATTTCATATTAAGTTCGACCCATAGTCATATGAACCTTTTTTCATATTTTAATATCAAGAACACACGCAAACTTTATTTAGTACGCATTTTGCACGTATTTTGAAAACACGTATAAACACGTACAGTGTATTGCATTTTCAATGATTTTCATGAATATCTTGGTAATAGATAGCTCAAAACTGTTTTCGCAATAGTGTGCTACTTTTTCGAGAAACAATTGAATGTACTGATTTTCATAGTACCTACTCTTCGTTTCTGATTCAAAATGCGCAATCACTCTTGTAGTATACGAGATAAATAATTAACATATGGAATACCTAAACACCAGATTGATTGATAACAACTTTAAATCAAGTAAAAGGAACATTCAGTGAACTAAATTGTAGAGGAAAACATTTCTCTAGTATCGTTATATCATGCAATTCTATGCAAGCATTAATAGCGGGTTTGCACATGCATGGATTTAGTGGCGCCAGTTGTTACTGGTACGCCAGTAAAATAACATTGCATATGTAAACCTCTACTGGCGTGCCATTTCTATCAGAGCACGCACGAATGAAAAAAGTTAAAGCATTCCAACTTTTCTATGCGCCAGTAACGACTCGTCATCTTGTGCAAAGAAAGTTTGCAAATGTAAACCTATTTATGCACGCCAGTATTTACGCACTAGTTTACCAGATCAGGTTTTGTTCAGTATTTGATTTTACGTTCGTATATAATATTATACAAAATGAGCAAGAAGTGGAATTCGGAAAAAATCGTTGAATTATTAGAGTATTACGAATAATGTCCTTGTTTGTCAGACCCAATTTGTTTCAAAATAGCAATAGCAATAACAAGAAACGTAAATAGTGATTATTTTTTTTGAGGACAAAGTTACAATATGTTCTATAAGGAATGCATATACCTTAGAATTAAATAAAATTTAGAAAGAAAGAAGGTGTTTTGGTTTGCGTGAAAGTTCAATTGGCGTAAATACTGGCGCCAGCAAATCACTGCATATGTAAACGCGCCTTTATACCAAGTTAGTGGAAAAGTACAAAATCTGACGATTTATAGGTTAAATCAAGATTAACTGGATTTTTTTTTAGATGGGTTTTTTTTATTAATACTTATAAGTTTAATGGTCGGTCCAAATTATTTTGCTTTTCTAGATAAGTACCAGAGCTGGTTTACACGATTATCCATCCCAACTTAATGCTATACAGGGTGTTAAAAAAAGATTGTAATATATTTAAGGAGGTAATAGTATGAAACAAAATAAGCAGAAAAGTCTCAATAAACATGGATCCGCAAAGTAACGGTTGCGGAGATATGGAATGTTTTATGTTTTGTAGCCACCTTTTTATTCTGCGAAAACGTTTTGTATTTTCTTATAATAGTTGATTGATGTTTAGTGAAATAAACAGTAGGTACATATTTGATAGTTGTTCTCAGTGCACAAGTTTTCTTTCGCTATGGCTGGTTACTCTAACGCAGAATTAACAGACATGCATTTCATGTATAGTCGTGCTAATGGGAATGCCACCGAAGCGCAACGTCTTTATGTTGACGCTTATCCAAATCGCCAGATTCCTTCACAACGCATGTTTGGAAGAATTCACCAAAGATTACGTGATACCGGTTCCTTGAGCAAACAGTGCCATTTATCCGGAAGACCAATGTCGGTCACTCCTAGAGCAGAAGAAATTCTAGCACTGGTAGAGCAGAATCCACGTACGAGTGTGCGGAGAATATCAGCCAAGGTAGAAATTAGTGGTCCTCTTGTTTGGAGAATCCTTCACGAGTACAGGCCTTAAATCCAATAAATGACCATCAAGCACGTTTGGTTTTTTGCCGCTGGTTTCTACGTCATGATGCTGAAGACCCTCGTTTTCTGGCAAACATTCTTTTTACTGATGAGGCCGGGTTCACAAGAAATGGAGTGTTTAATTTTCACAATACGCATATTTGGGCCGACGAAAATCCTCATGCTCTAATAGAATCTGGACATCAGGCACGTTTTTCATTAAACATTTGGATGGGTATTGTAGGTGACAGGTTTCTAGGTCCTGCTGTTTTATCAAACCGATTAACAGGCGCTGTTTACCTCAACTTTCTGCAGAACACACTGTATGAGTTTTTGGAAAACATTCCTTTGAATAAGAGGAAATAAATGTGGTTCCAGCATGATGGAGCTCCAGCTCATTTTTCCATGGCCGTTAGAGAACATTTACACCAAACTTTTCCACATAGATGGGTAGGAAGGGCCGGACCTGTTTTATGGCCTCTAAGATCACCTGATCTGAATCCTCTAGATTTCTTTGTTTGGGGATATTTGAAGACGTTAGTGTATGGTACTCCTGTAAATAGCCTGGAAGAGCTGCAACTACGGATTAATCAAAAGTGTCAAGAAATCCAAACCAAGGAGGGTGTTTTCGAACGAGTTCGAATATTGTTGAGACGAAGATGTCGTGCCTACTTGGAAATGGACGGATGACACTTTGAACATCTTCTGTAACTGTTGTTTTTTGTTTGTTAAAAGCTTCCTTTGTCGGTTTATTCCTAATAAAATAAAATGTTTGAAAAACGAATAGCGGTTCATATCTCCGCAACCGTTACTTTGCGGACCCATGTTTATTAAGACTTTTCTGTTTATTTTGGTTCATACTATTACCTCCTAAAATATTTTACACTCTTTTTTAACACCCTGTATACATAGATAACTGAAGACTCCGACATGAAAAGAAAGAATTTCAAGGAATTAAAAAAATTATACAATAACTTACCACAATATATATATTTTATCGATTTATAAAAAAATTACTATACAATGTGTAATAAAGTATTTGACTTCATTATTTCGACTTTAATAACTTTAATTTCACAATAAGTAGATATATTTTCATCCATAATTCAATTATAAAGGCCAGCGTATAATCGTGTTAATTTAAAATTAGAGAAACTGTTCTAAATATTAGGGCTCATCTCGACACATTCTGAGCCCCAGATCCATCGAATTAATTAAAAAATCGGAATAAGTCGATTTCGTACAGTTTATTTTGCATAAATATTGTAAACACTGTGATTGGTCGAAAGTTACCAGGCAACCTAATTTTCTTTCATAACTTCGTCGCTGGTATATGCATTTCAGGAACACCCTGTATAACAAGTTTTTATACAAAGCTTAATAAGGGAATTAGAGCACACTAGTGTGAAAACCATTTTGTATAGTATACCCATGAAAACCATGCAAGATGAGACAAACTATAGCAATATACAGCTCAATTTGATTTGTACTTGTACTGATAAAATCAAGTGAGTAAAATGAAAAAGCAACGTAAAACGCAGGGGCAAGAACGTTTTATTCTTCATTACTTACGCACTAGGTCCTTCCCAAGTCCACGTTACTGTGTCCAGTTTGTTGGGATATCGAATACACACCGGCTGAATGGGAACTCCAGGATAAAATGCACCTGGTTTGAATGTTATTAAGCAAGACCTATTGGTGCAGGTACCCTCCGGAAAGATTAATATTTGCGGCCAATCCGTATCCGATGTAGCCCTATTTATAATTTCTTTTATTGTATTTTGGCGGGAATCGGGATCGTCTCTCCAGACATATACAGGTTGGGTGAAGTTTATTAATTCTGCAAATATTCTTTATAAATAAATGTTAACGTTATTCTGAAACCAACAACAGGGAATGAAATCCTAAATATTTGGTAGGGAATTAGGTGCATCGTGTTTCTATAAAATTACTAACTCGCAATACCGCGAACAGGTGAAAATGTAAATATATATTTATTAGTTAGAAAAGTAATTAAATTCCTACGTTAATGTATGCAAAATAACAAAAAATGCGCTATGCATATAAACATAAAAATACTATTGTTGATTGTGTTTTTTAAATACTAATTTATATTGTTACATTTATATGAATTTAACTAAACCAAATTTTAGATTTGTAATATTCTCCTCTTACTTAATAATAATCCATTTAAAAGCACCTGGATAATTTACTAAAATTCATAAACTTATTAGTATTAAATGCTATATGAAACTTTCTGTAACGTCAGTTTCTGTAACGTTTTAAAATATTTTTAATGAAACTGCTTCCCTCAGAATATAAAAAGTGGTTTATAATAATTGCATAATGCTGAAAGTAAAATAAATACAAATACTCTGGGTTGTTATGTCGTGGCCTAGGTAACTGGATGCCGCCAGTCACAGAATTAATGTGCACTTCCGTTCCACTATTATAATCTCATGTATTGATTACAGTTCCAATAGTTGGTACGGTTGAAACTGTTCCTCACACAAAAATGATTTTCTGAGACGTTCTTTATGACTGGTCGCAATTCATGCTTCCTAATGTTTCGCCAATCTTCACAAGCATCTTCCGCAAAAGTTTCAGCGCGAAAGAGGGTTTTGAAGTAGTTATACGATTAAAATGTTTGATTTGGTAGGGGAAAGGTGTTTCGGAAATGGATATCAGATTTTGTAATTACTTTGATCAAGGCATTATTCATCTGTTTTGGTTTTACCTATGAAATCACATTTGCCAGACTTGACGAGAATAATCTTTCTTAAGTAGAGTAATAAGAAAAGTTGATTTGAGGAACCTACTTTATCATAACTAAATATAACAATGTTTTCCTTTAAGTTCCAAAGAAATATTGTTTATTCATTTTCATTATACAAAAACGCTAAAGGACTATTTAATGTATGGGAACAACAACACCATAACTTTTAAGCATAAATGAAATATGGTATTCGTAAAAGGGTCTAAGTCCATAGCCATAAAAAAGTTCCAAGTTCCCTTATGTTCATACCATTATTAATAAAAGTTTGGGTTTCTTGCTGTTGGTTATCTATCAGTTTCATATATGTTGGCTTGGTATATACGGGATCATATCTTGAAGACTTTTAAGGCTTACGGTGAACGCTCTATAAGACGATATAAAGTTTTCGCTCAATAACTCCTCAAGGGATAAAGATAAAAATATGCGTTTTTTTTTAATAGTCTACAAATATTATTTTACATCGACGCTGTGTTTTGAAATTTTGAAAAACTGTAAAATTATTTTTTTTTAAATGAATTTTGCTCTTTTCCGAAATTTCAAAACACAGCGTCGATGTAAATTAAAATTTGTAGTCTATTAAAAAAAATATATATAATCGTATTTTTCAAAAATCAACAATAAAAATATGTGTGAAATGCCTTATGTACCAAAATATCATTACCTACTATTATTTTTCGAAAAGTACAAAAGAGTTTAATAAAATAAATAGCACAAAAGATATATTTTTTCAGTAAAAACATGCAATGCATTTTATTAATTTCTATAGTATACTTGATAACATTGTAAATATAAATTAACTACTTGAGTATTTATAGGAAAAGTAGCATAACAATTAAAAATGGATTTTGTTTGTTCCTTTGAAACTACATGTTTAAGTAGTAAGTATCGATTTTCACACAACTTTATGAAAAAAGTTTTTAACAGAAATAAAAATTCGCAGTTAAAATTGTGTTTTTAACTATTGAAATCTCAAAAAATATAACATATACAACAAAGGTAACTTATTGACGTTGTGTTTATTCACAGTTACTGCTTAAATTTTATTCAAATAAAATAATAATTTTGAAAAGCGTCTGTAAGACACGCATTTGTAGATATCCTAACCCCACATTTAACCATTATTTTCATACACTTAATTATAAATATTGAACAATTTTTATTATCAAGTAAATTTTTATTATAAGAATATTTATATCTACAGATATAATTAAAATAAGTAAGTATTTTAGTAGATCTATGCATCTAAAATTTTAGACAGCTTTTTGCAGCTGTTTGTTTGTTTTACTTCGGTGTCTTTGAAAATACCCAGGTGTCATTCCTATTATTTGCTAACACCTACATTATCCAATTATTAAATATTTAAAATTGTATGTCTGTAGAAGACATTGGTTCAAGAATACGTCAATTTTAAGCCAGTGTTATATCTTTATAATTAAGAACATTGTACGCCACATATGTATTTTGGAATGCACAAATGTTAACAAAACAAAGGTATATGTTTTCAATATTTGATCTAATCTAATTGGCCTGTTTACACTTTAATTTCTCATATTTCTCTTCAATAATCCATACATAGTCTTTATATTTTACATTTTGGACATAAATAAATATACATTTATGTTAATATCTCTTATTTATTTTCTATGATCTACGATAAGTTTTCTTTATTAAAAAAATACGAGCATAAAAAACTAAAATTTAATTTTATTCGACATAAAAATTATGGAAAATATAGATGTTTCTGACTTTCCGAATGAATGCATTGTCCTATTCTGAAAACGTATACTGCACCGCAAGTATAAACTTAGCTTACACACGAAACACGAGCATATGTAAAATTCAATTTCTTTAGCGAAGTAAACTTTTTTTAAAAAACTTTTTCATACTATCGACTACATTTGTCTCGATATAACTATAGTTTTATTTTCAATAATTAATGTAGCTCTCCGCATAGTAAAGTTTTTAATGCACAAATTTATTGGTATTGACTTTGGAACAATTTTTTTCGAAAAGGCTTTAAGTTATTAAAAATTGGTATGTACCATTAGAAGCGCTGTAGTTTTTTATATATGTATGTTGTGAAAAAATTATGAACATAACTTGAATCGTTGATTTACAAACGCGATATATGTTTCGTAAAACATAATTGACAAATAACGTCCGAAGCACCGACAATTTGAATTTATAAAGTTAGACCCTACTGAAAAAAGTTGTAAAAGTCCATTTCAAATGCCGAAATTGTCCCTCTAAAAGATGGTAAATGTTTAATTTAGTTATATCTTTATTTAAAAAAAAAAAACGGCATAATTGAGAACCGATTTTACTTCACTATTAAAGTTGTGATACCTTTATTTCAGTGTATCTTTCGTTTTGTCTCCATCCCAAATGCATTAGCCTCTAGGCAGCGTTTTGTCACAGCACGTCAACATAGTCTTACTCTGCGCAGCGATATATCTGGTTTTAACAAAACTTGATCACGTGTTTCACCGTTAGCCTTAAGCTTCTCTTAAGAAATGCGTGATCTTGTGATTTGGTACTGGGATAATCCTTTCAATTAGAAATGAAGATATTTATGTTATTGTAATTATTATTATTTACTATGAGTGGTAATGGGAAGCTAAATCATTAAAAATATCGAGTCAACAATATATTATATTCGTTCTTCAATCATTAATCTACCTCAGACACAGGCATTTTTATTTTATGGGTCTTATTAACTCAGTTACCACTTCACGTTATTATTTGTTGTGTTTCAGCTTCAAATATTTTGCATTCCTGAACTATTGTGTAGGTTATATTATAAATATATAGACACAAAAAATATATAGTTGACTATGATAAAAGTTGTTAAAATATTTATTAAATGACTCATAGGCTTCCATATAGAAATTATCGTTCCATTAAAATTTTTATGTTTGAACAAATTGCTTCCATTTTATATAAACATAATTTTTTATAAAGCTTAAAATTTTCATTTACTTTGATCTATTTTTGTCTTGCTTTCAGTTAAAGCTGTCTCAAATATCCGTGTATCTATTTATTGATAAAATATTTATTTGTTTTAGATGGTACCGTACATCACGGGTGGTGTGGAAATTTGTTTTCTAATAATAACATTTTCTACCTTTCTCTTAAATTTTTAAATTTGATAAACATTCATTTAACTCTAACGCTAAAACGGCTCACACATTATGCAGCTTGTTGTACGACAAGTCGTAATACAAATTAGACAGACAATCGATGCGACAAGTTGCTTATAGTTTTGCCCACAAACGCAAACGATCTAAACATCAATCAGTCGTGACGATTTGTAGTACAGTGTTTCAAACTCGACAGTATACATACACATTGAGCAGATTTAATTTTATAGCTACAATCAGGGTTGCCACCTTTTGAATTTTAAGATACGGGACACATTATTTTTTTATTATGTCAGTTGAAGAGAGTGGGGAGGTTAGCGCCCCAGGCGACAATTTTGAAATTTTCAAGGTCAAATTGCTTAAAATAAGTTAATCGCGTAGGGGCGATCGGGGCGTTTCGCGATACCAGTCGTCGAATTGGGTGCGAGCGGGGCAAATTCTGTGACAATATTTTTTTCAGTAATTCAGAATCTTATAATTTTTGGTAAAAGTTTGAGCCCACAACGAATTGTAAGATTGACTATGCTTAACGCAGTGGTAGATTTGCCCAAACTCTGCTGCAGTAACATCGTTAGTTTCTTGATTATTTTCTGTTTGCAAAAATTTTTTTTAAAACTTGATGAAAGATTTTTCGACATTTTCGCGTCGTCTATGCTCTTTTGTATTAGAGTGCAGTTTGACATCACTAAGGCCACAGTGACTAATTGAAAAATCCTTTTTGCATAGTAGACATCTTTCACAAAAATCGTTTGAACCCTTTATTAGCCAAATATACTCAGTCTGCCACGTTGGTCGATAGCTGCAGAGGTGCTTTGCTTTTTTTGGTGGCGTAGATGGTCCTTTTCCGAGGTCTCCATTAATATTTATCCATATCCTTTAATTTTTAAATGATTATAAATAAATAATTTTAAAAATTTTTAAACTATGCTAAGCTCCTTAGGCACTTACCTTAATAATTATCTAGTGCGCGCTTAAAACATGAAGTAAATAATTTAAAATAATTGCCAAATTATTGTAAAGCACCGCACAAGACACTGGAAAACTCAACTGTCAGATAGAATGACACATAAATAAGGAGTCACCAATCACCATACAAGTGACAAAGACAACAAAACAAGGCATTTGGCAAGAATAGAAACTTTAGATTTAAGTAAACTTGACACTTTTCTTCTTAGATCTATCTAAGCACTGACACTAAATCTGTCAGTGCTGTTGTCCGACACTTAAATGTTATTGTCATTATATTTTTGGCCAAAAATAATTTATGCAAATGATTGCTTGGGTGTGGATTGACATTTTATTTTTCTGAATACCAAAATACGATACTTTTATTTATATATATATATATATATATATATATATATATATATATATATATATATATATATATATATATATATATATATATATATATATATATATGTATACAGTCGACACATTTACTACAATTGGAGCTATAAAATTAAATCTGCTCAATGTGACGCTCAGACAAATACTCCAAATTGTGAATTTTGTAGTCACGATATCCAATGGTCTTTAAAATTCGTTGAACGGCTGATTTATGCAAATTCAATTCCCGGCTAACTTGCCGTATAGAATTTCGTGGATTGTGTTCGAAATACTGTATTTTTATCTCTCTTTCTCTCTCTGGTCTAGCTGTATTAACATTGCTGCTTACCCTTTGGTCAATTATTTGATTTGTCTCAACAGAAAATACATCTTCATTTCATCTCAAGGTCGCCTTCAATCTTGTAAATGTTCTATGATCAGGAATGAGGTGCTCTGGACACCTTTCTCGATATAACTATATAGCTCGTCTTAATTTTTTTTGTGACTGGCCGTAAATTAGCAACACATCAACTTTTTCTAAGCTGTTAACAGGAAAAAGATTTGAGTATATTTCTGGAAAAAATATAATTGATGACGGCATTAGTCGTTTCTAACAAAACCCAAAGATAATGCTTTCGATTGAAAATGGAGCGTATCTCATTTTTTTCGGCTGGGTGGTGGATACGGATGGATCTGCGAAACCTTTGAAAATCACGTACGAAGACTGTGTTTTGGCAGGACATGGGATGTGTTTGGGCTGGGTTCAATTTGCGGCGGGCCTAGAACTTTCCTACCAAATCTCAAGACCACGCGTTTCTTAAGAGAAATCTTAAAAATATGATATAATCCCGTATAACTGGTAGATAACCAACAGTAATGAACATAAGGATCACTTGGAACCCTTTGTGTGTTTTATGGTTATGGACTTGGACTTTTTTACGAATACCATATTTCATTTATGCTTAAAAAATTATAGTGTTGTTGTTCTAATACATTAAATAGTTCCTTAGCGCTTTTGTATTTTCTTATTTAAAATGAAAATGAATATTCTTTTGGCACTTACAGGTAATTGTTATATTTGGTTATAAAAAAGTAGTCACATTTTTTTGTTACTCTACTTGAGAAAAATTATTACACTTAAGAGCGCCATTTTCTTCAAGTAGTGTTTTTTAGACATTTAATTGAATAATCTATGGTTTAGCAATTTCTTTTTGTTAGATCATATACATATCATTTCATATGAATGTTAGTTTTTTTTTTATGTTACTGCTATTAGAGTCTAGAGTGACAGAATCAACAATGTTCAACTGAGTATTTAGATATGTTCAACTGTTTTATTATTATTTGTGCTTCTTTATATAATATATCATAATTGTTATGCTATGGTGACATTGACAAAAGTACAATACATAGCGCCACATGAGGACATCAAAAAATATCAATAAAAAATTTGTTTTCAAAATACAAATTTCCAGAAGAAATTTTGAATTTTTAATTTTTTTTCGATTAAAGTGGGGAGAACTGAAACAACATTGACACATAATATCCCCCTCAAGCTGTCAACTAGTGGCTATTCACTATGTTAGAATCAAGTCATAATTGAAGACGTCATCTTGTTTTAGAAATTGTAAGGGAGTTCTTAAATAGAAAATTTGAGAATAGGTGGATTGGTGTTAGTGGACCTATTGCATGGCCAGTACATGGATTTTCTGTCAAGTGAGTAAAAATATTGTGTTTTCTTTTTGTAGAGAATCCTTGTAAAATATGATAAAAAAGTGTAAACATTTTTTTATAAGTCCCCTGTCATACGGCGCTATACATTGTATTTTTTTAAAATTACCATATATATAATTAGCTAACCTGACCGTACTTATCTTAACCTAACGTAACCCAACTAACCTAACGTAAATTAATATATTGTCAGTGACATAATCTATTTTAATTTAGTTTAATGCACTATTTTAAGAACTTAAGATCCATACATTCATATATGTATATGTTGATTATAAAAACCACTTTTCTATTCTTTCAGGAATTGCAGCACTTTTCGATAAATCGAAATCAATAAATTTATACAACGTTCTATAGAGCTTTTTAAAAGATATATAAGCCATCACTCATAGGGAATTCTTCATCCAAAAATTAAAACAAAAGGTTTTGTCGGCGTAGAACAGTTATAGCTTCTTTTCTAGGATTCAGGAAATAAAACTGAAACAATTTCGTAAAAAAGTTGCTTTCTTTTATTTTCATAGGCAGTATAACAATGAGAGAGTGAGATGCTATCGAAATTAAAAAAAAAAACTTTTCACAGTCTACTCGGGCTTATATATCGTTATTCGACGATTTCGTTGGATCTTGGGCACCACAAGCTACCATTAGGGAACATTTCAACTGCCAAAACTTTTTTGTGTCATAGTGTACGAGTATTTCACTTTAGACTATTGTAAATCTATAAAAAAATGTTATTTTCAACTCCACTGATAAACGAAACATTTGCCATTAGGAGCAAACAAAAAAGCAGGTGAAATCAAAAACAGTCTAATCAATAATTGCACTGCTTCCTTTAAAGGTATATTTCTTGTAATAAACAATTTGTCCTAATGGCAAATGTTTCGTTTATCAGTGGAGTTAAAAATAACTTTGAAACAAATTTTTTTATACATTTACAAATTTTAAAGTAGTTTTGTTGAAAACGGTTGGCTAGAGATAAAGGTATACCTTTTTTAAGCAGAAAAATTAGAGGAATAGATTTTTTCAGCCTATTGTGGCACAAAAAATGTTGGTTGCTTGTGGCGTCCTTTAAAAGATACAACAAAATGATCGAATTTCTCGAATTAGCTCGAAGTAGTCGAAATATATTAAAGAAATTGTTATTTACTTTTTCAACTTTGACACCCTATAGTTTAATTATTATCAATTTTTGACTAAGACAAGTTTAGTTAAATCGACTTATTTTGAGTCGTACTATACCTGGTGGAATGTTGTACAGACCCTTTAGAAACACCCTGTATAATTAAGCGAAAAAATATATCAATAATAGTCATGTCCTGTATAACAATGTATGTATATGAAAAACATACAGAAATTTTAAAATAACTTTAAATTAAAAAAACGAGACGAATTTCTTCAGATTCTGGCTTTTCTCATCTAAAATCACTTAATAAACCAACGACAATTTTAATCTACACTTACATTTTCATTCTTTCTTATAATTCTATTAGTATTTATCATGCTAATTAGTAGTAGATATGAGTAAATGTTGTGGTATTGTTGATACCCATACATATTTCTACGGTCTTGAAAACTACATTTTTTTCCTTTCCTTTTTCCAGGGTTTCATAGTTTAGTTTACTGCATTTTTTTCATGCATGCATATGTTGACCTGATATATAATTATGGCACCACAAAATCTGTAGTCACTAAATAAAATAAAATTTGAGATATGTGGAATTTTCATAAAAATCTTTAAAACACAACTTCTCATATTATTGGTATCTAGTAATGTCTTTGTACATATACTTTATTAATGCAAGAAAACAGAATTTACCATTTCTGCACTAGTATAACATTCGTGAGTGACCCATACATTCATGTGCCATTCAGGTGTACGTGAATGTGAGTAGTTCCGAAAATTATGTGAGTGAATGGGCGCGACTATAAACTGACTATGAACTATTATAGAAAAACACTCACTAGCCCATGCCCATGTGTCTTCTGTCCTAATATTGACTGCAATATATTTTATATTGCATTAGTATAGACAGGCTGTCTATCATCTTTGAGATTTGACAGAAACAACTAATGCCGTCACCAATGATATTTTTTTCCAAAAACACACCCAAATTTTTTTCATGTTAAAACGCTCTCTCTTTTTTGATAAACTTTTATTAGATAAACTTTTCTGTATTACTTCCCGTTTAAAAGTTATAAGCAATATGGTCCCAAAGAGTCTCAAAAGAAATACTATCTAAAATCACATTAGCGGAAGGATCAAGTAGTCAACGAGCTTCAAAAGTATAACTTTTGTGGATACAAAATGTTTTCTCATTCAGAAAAAGTTGATATGTCGCTAATTTACGGCGAGTCACAGAAACATTCAATAAAAGCTGTAGAGCTTTATCGAGAAAGGTGTCCAGAGCGCCTTTTCCTGATCATAGAACATTTATAGGATTGGAGCCGACCTTGAAATGAAGATGCATTTTCTGTTCGGAAAAATCAAATAATTGACCAAATGATAAGAAGCAATGTTAATACAGCTAGACTGTTACAGTATTTCGAACAAAATCCACGAAATTCTATACGGTAAGCTAACCGGGAATTAAATTTGGATAAATCAGCCAAGACCAATGGGTATCATGACTACAAAATTCACAATTTGGAGTATTTACCTGAACATCACATTGAAGACAGACTCAATTTTATAGCTCAAATTGTAGTACATGTAGCAACTATTGATCAGAATATTTTTTCGGCACCTTCTTTGGATGGACGAAAGTCGGTTTGTCAGCAAAGGTGTGCCAACCAGGCGCAACGAATACTACTGGTTCATTGAAAATCGCCACATTGTAAATTCAGTCCAAAACCAAGGCCATTTTGGAGTAAATGTATGGTGGGGTATCATTGGTAGGCATTTAATTGGGTCTTATTTTTATGAACAAAGATTGAACAGCGTGATTTGTTTATGGGTGGTTTTAAAAAATAAGGTTTAAAAAACACCTTTGCGAGATATTAATCATTTGAAAGAAAAAATGACAAAAGCTTGTCATGAGTTAAACGGCGAAATGTTAATAAATGTAACTCACAGAGAAGTCAGGCGAAGGGATATGTGTCTTCAAATGAGAGGAGGTCATATAGAGAATAGATTGTAATATGTATGTAGTATGAGGGCGTTTGCCTCATTTTTTGAGTTTATTTATTGTTATCATCTTTTGTTTGAACTATATTAAAGAATTATCGAGTTTAATCCTTTTATTTATTCTTAATGATATTCATGCACATGTCTCTAATAAAAGTTTATTAGAAAAAAGAAAGCATTTTAAAAGGAAAAAAATTTGGGTATGTTTCTGGAAAAATATAATTGATGACGTCATTGGTCGTTTCTGTCAAATTCCAAAGATAATACTTTCGTTTGAAAATGGAGCTATTAATATGAACTGTGGGAGGCATTAATGATGACAGCGATGAAAATTGAGCACGCGTGATAACTCATACAGTATGCGCCAGAAGTATGGAATAAATTCAATAAAAACAAAACAATTATTTTTTGGGAAAAATCCTCGAACAGGTCGATTTTTAATTTAAAAAATACATATTTTAGCGTAAAATGCGATTTTCAAATGTCATTTGTTTTCGAGTAATGACGTCATCGATTTTTTTTTAAATGGCAACACCATATTTTTTTCCTTGATTCTGAAAGATCGTTTAATTCTCTATCAGACAGTACTAAAATTTTGACCTCTTACATAGGAAAGTTTTCGAGTAAATGACGATTGAATGTTAGAAAACGTAAATTAATTACTAAGTTTAGTTTTTCGAATTCCATAGTTCTTTTATGGATCACGTAGGTGAAAATCATTGCAAAGTGTCATTGTCACACCGACTTTCTAATAAGTATTGTAAGCGACATAGAAATTATTATTCAAATTTAAAGTATTATGACACATTTAACTGTTACTCAAAGAATTGAAATTTTAATTCTTATCGGATGCGGGAATATGACTAGAACTCAGCAGGAAGTTTGCGATTTATTTAATGAAAAATATCCAGATCGCCCTATCAGCCAATCAACAGTCAGTAAGGTAGAGTCTAAATTTAGAGAAACTGGCAATGTTGTAAATATTCCAAAACCTGGACGTCCAAGCATTAATGAAAATCAGAAACAGAACATTTTGATAAATATGGTGGATAATCCTCATAATTCTTCACGATTGGTTGCATTAAACAATGACACTAGTCAGAGCACAGTGCTACGTATCTTGAGGAAGCAAAAATATCATCCCTACAAAATTCAACTTGTGCAGGAACTCAATGAAGATGATCCCGATCGCCGCTTACACTTTTGCGAAATTCTAATGGATTTATGTCAAGGAAATAGAAATTTACACCGGCAAATACTTTTTTCAGATGAAGCCACATTTTGTCTGAATGGTACAGTAAACCGTCAAACTTGCAGATATTGGAGTCGGGAAAATCCTCATTGGATGGCAGAGGCACATACCCAACACCCTCAGAAATTAAATGTGTGGGCTGGAATAGTTGACGACAGAACAGTAGAGCCTTTTTTCTTCGAAGAAACCCTTACAGGACAAAGATATTTAGAGTTTCTAGAAAATGACCTTGTTCCAGCCCTTGCAGTAATTTTTCCTAACGATAATGAACCTGACATTCCTGACGATACCATATGGTTTCAGCAAGACGGTGCACCTCCGCACTATGCGCGCCCTGTACGAGATTTTTTGGACAACTGTTTTCCTGGGAGGTGGATCGGCAGACGCAGACCGATAGAATGGCCTGCAAGATCGCCAGATCTTACACCTCTTGACTATTTTTTATGGGGATACTTGAAGTCAAAAGTGTACATTAATAAACCACGTAATTTAGAAGAACTTCAAAATCGCATTCGGGACGAAATACGCAGAGTTACCCCAGAAATCATTCATAATGTGCAAGAAGAATTTCTTCAGAGACTTGCGCATTGTCAAGAAGTTAGTGGATGGCAATTCGAACATTTAATTTAAGTATAAAATTTAATCAATTGTATTTTATTTTACATACCTCAGAATTGTTACTTTTTTATGGATAAAATTTACGTTTTCTAACATTCAATCGTCATTTACTCGAAAACTTTCCTATGTAAGAGGGCAAAATTTTAGTACTGTCTGATAGAGAATTAAACGATCTTTCAGAATCAAAGAAAAAAATATGGTGTTGCCATTTAAAAAAAAATCGATGACGTCATTACTCGAAAACAAATGACATTTGAAAATCGCATTTTACGCTAAAATATGTATTTTTTAAATTAAAAATCGACCTGTTCGAGGATTTTTCCCAAAAAATAATTGTTTCGTTTTTATTGAATTTATTCCATACTTTTGGCGCATACTGTATAGACAAGCAGTAATAATTTAAACAAAATATGATTCTCATTGGAAACCATTATATTATGTCGCGGCGAGTACACATTTAATGACGCAAATTTCAAATAGCCACAATATGTTATGCATATAAAAATATGCATAACATATTGTATGACAAAAACTTCATTGCATCTAAATAATGCTACAAATACACATACAGACAATAATTATGTATCTTAATTATGGGTGAAGAATTTCCTTATAAGCGGTAGCATGTTCTTTGTACACTCTTTGTAACACAAAACAGATATTTTTTTATATTTAGGAGATCTGGTGCTCTTTGCTGTCGAATAAATCTCGAAAATTGCATAAAGGACGGTTTTAAAAATAAAAAATTAACATACTTCCTATATGGTTATTAGCTCCACTTTCACGTCGACATATAGTGGAGGGAAAACCGATAATATAGATAATACCCCCATCCAAAAATGTTGAGTGAGGAGCAGCAACGAGTATGGGAGCCTCAGATCTGCTGGCTTGTTTGCCTTTTACAATAACATTCATGCCACCAGCTCGAAAAGTGCTTTTTCCCAAAAAGCATAAAATGGTTTTCATTTTCCTACAGATTAACGAAAAGTATAAGTCAATTTTTATGAGAAATTGAAAACAGTAATATGAGGCAACATGAAATATTGTATAAATACACGTTAGATGTCTACTTAAACCAATTTAAAATAATATTTACATTTATACCTATGTGTTAGTAACCAAATATATTATACACCAATCCAAATATTTAACATTTACTGTGCAATCTGAATAATTTGTTTGCACTTATATATTTGTCATGATTCTTTTAAAAATAGTACCTAACAATTTATATATAGGTACAGTTTGGTTCGGTTTGTAGTCGTAATAAAATGTTTGTTTAATAAATTGCATGTAACATCAAGAGAAAGTGAAAACTTGTCGTTTCGTAAAAGAACGATAAACAAAAAAATTCTTTTAAGTATAGGGTGGAACAACTTTCACATTTTTGGGGAGTTTCTCGTATTTCCCAAAATGGATAGCTAAACAGTGGATATGATGTATCGGATTTAATTTTCGCGAAATATTGAATGAAGAAAATTGCGTTTATGTAGATAATTTCACATCTTTTTCGTCTTAGACGAGTAATCAAAGAAATATATGAAGAAAAATGAAAAGAAGGTGCAAAGTTTTATTGAATTTTTAAAACTTGGCAGTTTTAAAAATGTTGTAGTTTTTCTAATTTCAATTTTACTACCAATTTGACCAATTTTGTATGGAAAAGCATTTTACGAAAAATACAGGGTGTTCCGCACAACAACTGACACAGAGCAAGTGCATGTAGGGGGTCTCAGAATATTGCAATTTAATCAAAGCTACCTGTATACAAAGCTGCATACAGGCGGAGTTAAAGGCCTTCAAAGTGGGGTCAAATATTTCAAAAAATATTAATACCTCTGAATTACTTTAACTTGGAATAACCAAATTTCGTACATGATTTAGGTTTATTATTGGCCTTCTTTTGACTATGAGTTCAAGTAAATTGAAATACTACAAGATGTAAAATTCCACCAAACTTTTTTTTCCATTGATTGAATTTAAAAAGAATGATAATATCCCGCAAAAAATTAATTTAATACACTTTTTTACTCTGATTACATTTTAAAAAAACTGTAAGTTCTCCAAGAAAAAATGCATTAATTAAAACAAGATTTTAATCGTGTTTATCAGAAGAAATCAAAAAGTAGTAGGCTTTGTTTTTAAAATTTGACAGTAATAAAAATATTTTATATCTGCTACTATTTGTTGCTTAAAATGGCTCGAAAATTTACAGTCAGTGAACAAGTTGACATGTTACTTGAGCTAGGTTATTGTGAAGGAAACTGTAGAAGAAGCGTGGTAGAATATGGTAGATTTCCAAATTGAGTGATTCTCCATAGAGAAACATTGTCTAATATTGAAAGACGGGCTCGAGAGACATGAAAGTTTTAACGTAAAGTAGACAATATTTCTTAAAATCTATAAAATCTCAAGTTTAAAAATTATTTACAACTTTCCACCTAAAACTACCTTACTTCTGGAGTTTTAAAGGAATCAGAACATCAGCATCTAATTTTCACTGTCAAAATTTTCGTAACATTGAATTCGAAACATCTTAACTATTTTTTTGGTTATACCTTCAAGAAAGACGTATTGGAAATACCATCCTCTAAAGAGGAGGGTATTTTGCACACGTCGACAATATCTAGTTCAAAATTTGAATAAATATACCTATATGTTTTATTGTCAGAATCGGCATTCTTTTACTTTTCAGGCATTTAAATTTTGTTGTTAACTTTTCACCATTTTTTTTATTTGGTATGTTTCGTCAAGGTAAGTATATAGCATTTGAATTTATCTTAAGTAGGTAAATTATTTGGCTGAATTAATTTTGATTCTTATATCTGTCAAGCTCATATAAGAAAGTTAACTATTGAAGTTGCATTTTTAAAAATTATGTAGACATAATGATTTGAGGATAAAAACATTATTATGTTTGTTCCTGCAGCCGTTGGAAACGGTTCGTTACTGTCAGAAATGTGCGTTCAACTACTTCTTGTGTTAAATTCACTGGTATCTCGTTCTCAATTTAACTGGCTGATATTTCTAACAGTTTCAAATCAATTGCAACTGTTGCAGGAATGTAACGATTGTAATGGTGAGAAAATTTGATTTGATTCGCCTTGTTTAATAATCTTCTAATTTATGATCGTAATAGCTAGATGGTGCTGTTTAACGAAACTAACAAACTAAGTTTCTTGGGTATTATTTTGAATAAAAGTATAGCGCCTATTTAGTAAAATTAATAAATAACTACAGCACTATTTGCTATTATGTCTCTGTACTGTATTTCAGTCCCTATATATAAAATATTATCTATCTCCTTTTACATACATATCCACGCTTCCCTTTTCAGTTCAGTTCAATTATATGATATACTATAATATACAATTTTTAACATTATCATACTGATTATTATCGGTAGAAGTACCTATTTGTTATGCTATGTACAAGTTATACACACGCACACCCAAAACGTTAACTATGAAACGGACAAACAAAAAAAATACATTTAAAAATACATGTTAACAAGAAGAATACACCAATAATAAAATTCCATGTCTGCAGTTATTGAAACCTATTTCTTTTTTACAGAGTATAAAAATTATGAAACCTATTGTGGTTTTAACCGTACAACAATTTTAGGAGTTTTCGTGAAAACAATTATTGTGTCTTTATTTTTAGTGTTAAAGAGGTAATTACACTATTGCTTGTTAAACATGTAATTGAAATACATACTTATCTCTACTATATGAGGCAATTACTTAATTGTTTTCTAAAAATAATGAGAAAAGTACGGTCAATTTAACATAAAAGTATACGATTTTATATAGATACAGTTTTAATAGAAGAACTATTATCATTGGTTATCAATAATTATATTTAACCTCATTAATATGAGGATGCTTTGAAATTACTGGCAGCACGAGTAAATTTTTCCTTAAGCTTGCTTTAAATTATGAATTTAAAATTGTTCTCGCCAACCTAAATTCACAATATAACTTTACTCTATTACAAGCAAGTTAATAAGGTGTTCTTGGTTTTAGTCCATGCACTAATCAATTTACTATAGAGGTTTATCTAAGGTCAATATAAATCTAACATTATCATGGAATCGGCCCATTAATCGGTTCATTTATTTCGATAAGTGACAAAAATTTTACTTGAATGCAAAAGTGTGATGGTATACGTTCGCGTTCGTTCTGAAACTAAATGTTACATGTCAATGCATTTAATGGTAGTTCTGCTAGTAAATCATGTATAAGTAGTCCTATAAAACAGTCGGGTAGAATAAATTACCCGATAAGTAGGTATTCCTTTTACAATACCAGCCCAGACATTAACTAACCAGTCTTGTTGAAAATGGTTCTTTTAATGCATGATTCTCACTTCTCCACATTTTTCTTACATTACAAGGCTTTGGATACCTAGGGCTTGCCGAACAATCTTCTTCCATTGCTTTTGTTTCTCGCTTTGGGCTTCCAGTTTTCAACATTCATATCATTCTTTTCTTTCCAATAGGGCATCTGTTTATAACCATTATTGGTAACCTCATGATATCCATTCGTTCTGCATGCCCTAACCATCTTAACTGCTGCGCCCTAATGGCTGCTCTTATGATGGCTGCTTGGTACAATTCCTTTATCTCCTTGTCCGTTCTTTTTTGCCTTATTCTTATTTAATGTTCCATGTATGGCTGCTTTTCACCATACCATCTTTCTAACACATCTACTTTCGCTTTCTTAGCCTTTCTCTTGCATATGTTTATTGATAGTCTTATTAGTCTTATAGATCCTGGTTTTCGTTCTCCTTGATGTATGCTTTGATCTGATGAGCATTCTCCCTTTCACAAATATTGCTTTTATTTCTTAGTCTTCATAACTCATCTGGTTTATCCAGACCCCTAGATAACCAAACTTCTTCACTCTTACAAAATTATGTTCTTTTCTGTTCTTATCCAATATCTGTAGATTTTCTTTCGGTTGTGCATGTGTTTGGTTGTGCCATGCCATTTCAAATACGCGATGAAAAAGTAGCTTCATCTGACAATTTTGAGGTCGTAGACTAATTTTTTGTATATGATAGAGGTTGAACTAATTTTCTCGGAAAATCATATCCCTTTGTGCCGCACGCTTGAAAAAATCTTTAATAAAATTAAACCTGGCAGGAAAACACTGCGAATACAGGTTAACTAATGCCTAATTTCGACGGGCTTAATAAATTAGCAACATATTTCATACCTCCTTGTTATTAATATCAGCGATCATAACTCACAAATCATAAAGCACGTATCTACATCTAGTGGTCATTGGCGACTTCATCCTGGGTTTGAGCAACACCAAACGTCTTGCCGTATTGCAGGTACCCGAAAGCTCCCGAAATTTCAGAAAACAACTATTCTGCGGGCTAATGCCCAACCAGCATTGAATTGTACTTGAAAGATTTATAGTACCAGACCTAATAGCCAAAGTCATTTGTCAGCAGGGCCACCCGACATAATACCGATTTAGAGATTACAGGTTACAGTAATGAAAGTAAAAACATGTTATAAAAAGAAAACTGATAATACCTAGTTTCTCAAAACATTGAAACAAAATCCAGAAGTAAAATATTTTGCAAATAGTTATAATGTTTCACAGATTTCAAAAACTGAAAAAGTTGCAGCAGAAGCATTTAGCTTACCAGTAAAATTCGGACTACTAATATACGAAAAAGATTATGTATGTCCGAACTCATGGTTCTCACGGATTTGGGAGAATAAACTATGAAGTCGTCAATGTTTCTTGATCGAAGTTTTCTAAAATCAACATTAGCTACAATATATCAATCAACATACCTACATATAGGTGACAATTCTAAAGTGAAGGAATTTCTTTAAAATAAGTGCTGACTAAAAGCTGGCAAATATTTTTACGAGAAAGGGAGTAACAAAATCTTTGCTTAATGCTGTAGCTGAAAACATTTTATCGTTGAACTTTACAAAATGACAATACATGACATTGAAGACAAAGATTCTTATATATTTGTTAAAATTCCTGATTCTAAAACGAAAATGCATAAAATATAAGTTGTAGTTCCAAAAATCAATGAACACAAATATAATCCAGCCGAAATTTGCTGTCACTGCGTTCTAAGGGATCAGAAAATCCTAAATTTCTAGATTTTTTTCTTCAATACTGGGATGGAAAATGTATAATTCAGGTATTCGGTCCAATTGCATCCTTTCTTGGACTACCTAATATTGCAAAATATGCTGGCCATAAGAAGATCCTCCGCATCGCTAAAAGTTGGAATTGAACCTGATATTTTGAGACTAAACATCATAGTGGATGACAGTCGTCGACAGTTGCAGAAGACTGTTGTGTTGGAATAGTCCATGGAAGAAAAAGTAAAAATTGGAAACGTTTATTTTTAATGATGATACCACAAAGTGAAGGCGTCCAAAATAATAATACGAGAAAAGCCATTTGATTTAGTATTACAAAAATCATCGTTTTGAATTAATATACAGAATAATAGCAGTTGTAGCAGCAATTGTAACAGCCGTGTATCCCGAAGTTCCAGGCATTTTCTTGAAGAAATATTTTTAGTAGGCGAAACAAACGGCAATATCTTTTAACAATAAACCTAAGTTTTATTTGTGTCTAATTTGTCAGGTTGACAACGAACGACGCTAAGCGTCGTGGCGCCATTTATAATTTTTTTCTCAGAAACATATTTACCTATTTATGTGGTTCTTTCAAATAGTTATTTTTGCACCAAGGAGATAGAGGGATGATTACGCGTATGCGTAATTATTTTCGGGTTATCATGGCAGCAGATATGTTTATATATCTCATATTCTAGCTATTATAACTAAATTATAAGTGAAGTATAATAGTATATTACGTAATAAGTGTTGTAAAAAGTATTTTACGCAAGAATGAAAAGTTACGCACGACGCCGCATAGCAGCGAGTGCGTAATTCTATGCGTACGTAATTGCATTACAATACGTATTACGTACTATACTTTACCTACGACCTACTTATTCACACAAAATCATTTAGTTTTAGTTCTGCATCTGAACTGGTAACAATATCGATAATTTAATAATTTAAGAACTTGATAATATCAACAAGAAGGTATATATTGTAATAATTCTATAGTAGTACATTAATGAGAGAATATGATTATTTAAATTTACAAATTGTTATTTTTATTATATTATTTATTCTTATTATATTTTTTTATAGTTACAGAACAATTATTGAAGACAAAAGGAATATCGGTTGTTTTGCTTGTTGAAGCATAGGTAAGATTCACATTATTAGTTGCCTCGATGAAATTTTCATTAATACTATTAGTACTATTACTAGTACTTGCTATTGCAGATGATATTTTAGACGAATTGTTAGTTTAATTATTTAGGGAATTATCCAAATACCCTTTAGCTACGGCTGATGACTGCCATCCGCCGTGTCTTTTTAAATCTAATAAGTCACCACCCGCGTCAACAAGAATAGTTGCGGACGAGCGTCGAAAACAGTGTCCTGTATAAGTCGCTCCTTCTGGTAGTCCCAGATATATGGCTATTTGTTTTGGAATCTTTCCTAACTTGTTAATACCAACTGGTACATTTTCCGTTTATATAGTTTAGAAAAAAAGGTAAATTTGGAGCTGTATTTACTGCAGAGCGAAAATTTATACAGTGTGTCCACGCATGGAGTTGACAGAAGGAGAAACTCTTTTGTTTTTGACTTTATCGAAAAATGTCACTCTTTATAAAAAATTCTGCTTTTCGAAAAATTGAGACTGCCATAGAAACGTCTTAGATCAGATATACAGGGTGCTCATAAATTAATAAAACAAGGAAATACTCAAGAGAAAAGAACCATTATTTATTATTGTATACAACATTTTTATAAAACAAATCTGTTTATAACTTCAAATAGAGCTCTAATACAAATTTTAAAATCAAAATTTAATTTTTAACATTTACTCTACTTCTACCTCCCACCTCAACACATTTTTCCGCTAACTTAATAAATTTTTCGAATAGTTAGCGACTCATTCAGTTCATGAATTTCTTGGCTTATGTGCTCTTTTAATACTTCCCTATCATGTGGCAAACCATTTGAATAAATGTTTTGTTTTAGGGCACCTCGAAGAAAAAAAAGCAAGGGGTGTAAGGTTAGGATTGTGCCAAATCTTCCTCTAAGCAGGACAGCCGTCCTGTTGCCAAAACATTTTGGAAACATTTGGTTTACCATTTTTAAATACTTGAGAGCCAGAAGTACGCAATAACCGGTTTTGGCAACAGGACTGCTATCTTGCTCATATTACAGCCTTGCTCAGATAATGGTGAAACGTGGATAGGAAGATTTGGCCCATTATCTGACCTTAAGCCCCTTAACTTTTTTCCTAAAACAAAATGTTTATTTAAATGATCTGCCACATGATATTAAAAGAGCACATACGAGAAGAAATAACAAACTATTCGTAGCGTGTAGAGTAAAAGTCAAAATTAAAATTTTGATTTTAAAATTTGTATTAGGACTCTATTTCAGCTTATAAACAGATTTGTTTGTAAAATAATAAATAATGGTATTTATCTCTTGAGTATTTTCATGTCTTTTAAATTTATGAGTACCTTGCATATCTAAGACGTTTCTATGACAGTCTCATTTTTTCGAAAAGCAGAACTTTTTATAAAGAGTGACATTTTTCGATAAAGTCAAAAACAAAAGAGTTTCTCCTTTTGTCAACTCCATCCGTGGACACATTGTATATTTTTTAACATTGGGGTAAAAACATTCAGATACCACAAGAGAACGTTGCCGTTTAGTTTTTGAATCGGTAATAATAATTAGATTCTTCCCTGTGTCTTGAATATCTGACGGTTTTATATTACGCAACTCTTGTTTCCTGCGCACACCGCTTATACTAATTATAAGGGCAACCTAAAAGACGATTTGAAATAAATTTACATATCTAAACATTATATTGAGCTCAATATATTACCTTCATAAAAAAATATTTATCTGGTGCGTTTTCTAGAAAATCGTTTATATTTTTGCTTGTCAAAATCTTGAATTTTTTGGATTTAAAGCCGCCAGATTCTCTTCAGGAGAGCTTGTAATTTGGAATAGTTTGCAATATCGACATTGTGATATTAATTGCGGCCTTTAACATTGAGTAAAATGACCAAAGTGAGGAAGGCTTCATAGTTTTTGATAGTTCTTGGATTACATTCTCGGAAAATGATTTAACATCATTTTTTAATGTCCATTCCATAAATCTTTGGTAAGTAAATTTGTATCGATATTCAGATTTCGCCGGTAATAAGTTGTTTTTAGCAGCTTCTGCAATTTCACTAATATTGGGAGGAATTAAATTGTCTATTTCACTGTCACTCGACATTTTTTATGTAATCAAACTAATTTTAATTTATAATATTACCCTTACATACAAATATGATTTAAGATTATGACAGTTTTTGAATAAATTTATTTTGTATTGACCGTTGCTTAGGCGGTTGCTAGGAAAACTACGTTTTTTTACCAAGCTCTGCGATTTCTTTAACGTATGTAATAGGAATCTTACGAGTACATTCATCACAGACAGTGTGTGTAAGTATTTACAGTAGTGGTTGTAGGTAATAGTTATTTATGTTACAAGACTGGGAAATGACATATTAAAGTACAAGTCTAGACGTTTACGGACGAGGCGACGAAGGAGCCGAGTCAGGAATTTCTAAACGGACGTGTATCGTACAACGTTTTATTTCATACTGTGTTGTATTAAAAGTTAAATTTTAATGTTTTATTTTACATAATCTGCCTGTATGTAGGTGTTAGCGTGGTTTCGATTATTGTTTTATCGCATACCTTTTGATTTAGCTTAGTGATGTAAAAACAAAATAACAAATTTGACAGTTTGTCATCCCGTGCGTATTTTGTGATAATTTTCGTAAAAAATGGAAGAAATCGAGCTAAAATGTGATGAAGCAACATGTAGAGAAAAACCCATCAGGTGGAAAACGGTCTGAAGGAGAATATCCTTTAGGCGTACTTCTTGGATATCTCCAAAAAGATGAATTCTGCGACAATGTGGACAAAATATTCGATGTTCAAGTCTATGCTTATGGTTTTTATAGGCTTTTAATGATGAGAATGTTGTCAGTATTAGTGAGTATTTTGAGGAAAATCCGCAAAATTCAAATCGACAGGCTTCGACTATATTTCTAAATCGACGATTCAGTGTTAAAAATGTTGATGATTACAAAATACCATAGAGCTTATAAATCATGGACGCGCCCGAAACCGTTTTCTGCCTATACAAATCGTTGATGCTTAGATGTGTGCGACAGAGATCAAGATAGTCCGGGCAAAAACCCACAGATCATTGGCCGAAAAAAAAACAAAAACCGTAAATGACAGACGTATGACATTTACGGTGACAGACCGACTCCACCATAGTTTATGAGTCTTTAAAAACTATTGCTAATAAACACACTAAACACAACTAAATCACAAAAGGCACACAAATCATTAACAATAGTAACAGGAAAGGTTCTGTCAAGTTATGTTTATATATTTTTCTGTCATAGAACATCTGTTTTTACCCGGACTAGCTTCATCCCTCTTGTACACATCAGGACAGCGGACCTCTCTTTCTAGGGCCGGTCCATGATTTATAAGGTCTATGCAAAATACAAAATGATAACTGTCATGGAAGGTTAAATTTGATTACCCAAATGATGGCAACTGCTGAGGTTGAAAACAACTTCTATGGTCATATCCTTTTGGACCGAGGAAAGTAAATTCCTAAGTAATGGTACCAAATCGCCGAAATACCCATTACTGGGCTGATGAAAATCAGCATAGATTAAGTGGAGTTGAAAGTCAAGAGCATTTTGGAATAAATGTGTGGAGCGGCTTAGTTGGACGTAATTTAGTAGGTCCTTGTTATTTCTATAGTTCTTAGACAAAAAACTTGCAGGTTTGTTAAAGAATATTCTATTACAAATTAGAAAACATTTATGGTTGCAATTAGATGGGGAACCTAGTCATAGTTCTGTAATTGTAAGAAATTATTTGAACCAGCACTGTCCAAATCGTTGGATAGGACCTAATGCTCTCCCCCTCTGGATTATTTTCTGTGGGTCGCTTAAGAGCGTCGTCTATAAGTAAAGGTCAGATAATATCGACCAGTCGAAACAAAATATAAGATTAGCGTGTGATATACCTATTAACAAGAGATGTAATACAAAAAACCACAAAACGTAATCTTTTTAAAAGGTTTAATTGTTTGGATCACAATGGAAGACAAACTGTAATTGTCTGTAATTATTCTTAACGATGTGTTTGTTTTTTATGTTTGATACACTGCTGCTACTACTACCACTACTATTATTAAATATTATTTAATCAATTACATATATCTATAATGCAATCATTTATTTTTCATATACCTTCATTTGGACATACCTTTCTAGCGAATGCAAATAGGTGAAAATTAAAGGTTTTTTTTATTAGAATGCAATGTATTTTTCAATGAACCACAGAAATATATATGTTGTGCCATTTATAAAAAAATATATAAATGGCGTCGCGACGCTTAGGGTCGCCCGTTGTCAAGCTCACAAATTAGACACAAACAAAGCTTAGGTTTATCCTTAAAAGATATTGACACTTGTATTTGTAAAAAATAATTAACGGTAATATACGTAATAATATATTATTTAACGAGCGGTATGCAGGGCATAACTTACGCAGATGAAGTTTGCAGCACGAGCCGCAGGCGAGTGCTGTAATTCATCAAGTGAGTTATGACCATTACCGTAAGTTGAATACTTTGTCTATGACTATAACAATCAATACTAAGAATTGATTTGAAAACGTCAAAATTATTTTGTTAAAATGTCAAATGACATTAGTCCCCTCAATGATAATAACTGACAGTTCCGCCTACTGACAGACGTTGGCAATTTTATAATTTTAAAATCTTTTAATTATTCATTCCTTTCCACTTGTTAAAAATTCTTTCCCTTTTACACCAATGGAACGTATTTATCGGCTTAAAAATTTCCAAGAATTTACTGCGTACACCATTTACATACCGAATTATCATTGTAGAAGTAGAACATTGCTATGATTTTTGGTCTTTTACGAATGAAATTTAAAATTTAATTTGTTAGAAATCCAAATTTGTAAATTTCTCTTCGATGTCACTTTTACTGTATGTAAAATTAACTAAATAACCGGCTACCTTTGCATCGGCAAATTTATGAATATGACAGGACATTGTGCTTGGGTATAAATTGGATTAAAAAAATTTTTTTAATAGCCAATGTTTTCGATTTAATCTATGCAAAAAATCTACTACAAAAAAAGTAAATTATAAGAACGTGTGCATGTTATCGTATCATCCCACAGTTTCGAGGTAGAGGTACAAACGCACATTTATGACTTACTATATACTTTTTCCACGAATGAATATAAAGGTCACTAGAAGCGAAAGAAATTATATTGTGAAAGTGCGTAACATAAAATAATATACAGGGTGTCTCAAGTATTACTGGCATCCTTGGAAGCGGTGATTGTGCAGTGAAAATAAATAAGATTTAGCCAAATATACTTATATCTAACTTCACCGTTTCCAAGATACAGGGTGTCAAAGATTTCGAAATTTTTTATTTTTTATTTATTTGGAAACCTTTCGTGATAAAACAGCAATAGTTCTAGGTTGTAATGAAATATCTTAATCTAATTATTGTTATGTTATTATGTTTAAATATTTCCATTATCACCAGTGGCGTAGAAACACTGTGGTACTCTTCTTTTATTTAAAATAAAAATGGTACGCCCTGTGTTAATTATAAAAAAAAACATAAGATACTATATTTTGATTATTTTGAACAAGTAATTATTCTTTAAAATCCATCGCATTTCGGTAATTGTCTTTAAAAATATTTCTGCATCTCGTAGTTTGTGTGTGGTGAGACTTACTATGCTTCAGTAATACAGGATGTCCCGAAATTAATGCACCATAGGGCAAGACTAGATTCCTGAAGAAAAATTAATGCAATATAACTAAACTGACTTTTGCCGAAAGTTGAAGGTTAAAAATATACAGAATGTCAAAATAAAAATTTTATATTCAAAATTTATACATAATTTTTTAAAGAATCCAAATATTTGGATACATTTTGGAGGTCTGGGGTTTTTGGGGGCGAGAAATTCAAATTTGTTTCTAATTTTGCCGCTACTAGTAGAGGGTGCCACATATGGCACATCATGCTTTTTTGAAATGGAATAACTTTCTTGTGGCTTAGTGTATCTGACTATTAAAACAATCGATTTTTCAACCTTCTTTATGTGCAAAAGGTATACCTTATTAAAATGGTTAGGAGTAACCGTTTTCGAAATAATCCTATTTAAAGTATTCAATGCACCGAGGAAAACTTTTGGTTTCAAGTAAAGCCCCTTTTCCGCTGAAAATACAGCAAAATTAGTTAGTTGAAAAAGTTACTCAAAATGATACATTATGGCCTTGTGCAAAATTTTAAGAGTGGATTTCCAAGTTTCCTTCAGCTTTTGATATAAATATGCACAAACTACGAAATGTAGAGATATTTTAAATAAAATTGCAAAGAATAATTATTTGTTCAAAATAATCGAAACTTAAAATATCTTACGTTTTTTTATAATTACGACAGTGACGTACTGTTTATATGTAAATAAAAGCAGAATGGCACAGATACTGAATAATTAGACCTAAGGTACCCCATTACAATATAGAATATTTTAAGTAAATAAAAATTTCAAAATCTTTGACACTCTACATCTTGGAAACGACAAACTTTTAGATATTGGGTAAATCTCATTTATTTTGACTGTACAATTATCTCTTTCAAAGATGCGAGAAACACCCTGTATATTGTATTTTTAATTTAGTGATTAACATATGAAAACTTTTATTGTTGGTGTATTCTTAAGAAAGTCAAATGTTAGTTAAAGAACATACTCCCAAAGAAAGGTATAGATGCAGTTTCTCCCTTAGCCACAATGGAAGGTCCCCCCATATACACCATAGCGAGGCTGTCGATGAATGAGGAATGCGGTGCTAAAGCAACTACAGGAGCTGAGGTTCTTGTCGACTGTTTTCCAAGAACTCTCAAGCGAAATCCTCCAACAATGAAAACACAGCGTATTAGTCGGGCACATAATCGACGCACTATACTGTCCACAGACCAAAAATATAGATTAGTATTCACTACTTAATCATACTTAATTAGACTACTGCTAAAATGTAAACTGTACCAAACATGTAAAGGCGCCTGGGTACGTCAGGTTTAACCGAGATGTAATAACTAGAAAAACCAATGCTGGAGTGTTGTGTATTTATCATGGCCATGGCGCTCTCAATTTTTGCTATTGTCAGGATTTCGGAAATAGTACGAGCTAGTAAAATTAAGAAAAATTTGCATTATCTGATGGTGGCTCTCAGGATTACTTATTATCTAAAATTATTTGCCAATATTTTCAGGGCTAGAAGAGAACCAATAACTCAGCAGGTAATGCTGAGGTAATGTAATTTACAATGCCGTATACAAATTTCTCAATGTGTAGTTGACATTAAAACGTTTTTGCTTATTGTAAATGACTTCTCAGCTTGTAAACTGTTGTACACACTGATGAAAACTTGTATAATAATTGACACAGCGACCATATATTTCTTCTAACTTATTCAGATTTTTTACAGACTGGCCAAAAAAAATTGTTGTGAATTCGTTGAAAATTGCGTACAAAAATGGCGCCCTCAACTTCTTTTCACCGTGAATATCGTAAAAAAATTTTTTGCGAAATTCTTATAGTTTACGAGTAAAAGATTATTGAGGTTGTAGTATTTTCAATATTTACATCGCTACACTTGTTTTTCAAGTGTCAAAAATGGCTTCCGTGTATAGTAACTCAGAGTTGATGGATCTCGTTTTAATTTATGGCTTGGACACGCTATACCATGTACAAGCATTAATACCAAGGAATTGGACTTCCTGACTTTAAACTGACTGCCTTTTTTTGTTTGGATATTTAAAAAATTAAGTGTATCGCACCATTAGCTGCTGCTAATAACTTACGAGTTCAAAATGGATAAAAAGCAGAAGCTTTTGTGTTTGTTTGTAGAAACTGGGTAAGACGGACCAAAAATTTTGTTGAAACATCAGGTATGTCAATTAATAACAATATTTACAAAAGTTGAATTGGTATTACAAAATGTTATTTATTTATTTCCTTGGGAATTTCTTTAAAGTTTTTGTCCAGTAGTCGATTGCACGCTTTCCCTTGTCAGGTTTTACAGTGGACCAGTTTCCAGCGCCGTGCAGATGTGTATTTTTAAATTATTTTTGAATTGCTCTTTTTGATTTTTTTCTTTACAAAATTGTATTTGTAAGAGTCCCTGTACATTCAAATATTTTTTAAGATGAGTTATGAATCACCCTGTATAAATAAAGATGGAATTTTATCAACAGTAAAATCGAAAAAGCTTTTGCGGATTTTTGTTTAAATGCTTCGTTTTGGAGAAAAACGGCAATTTGTAGTGCTCATAAATCTATCATTCACTATTATTTTAAGTGAAACTGAAATTTTGTGGGTATACTTATTATTACAATACCTTGGCAACTTAGCAAATCGTAATAATTACTGAATGAATAATTGATAATTAAAACAGAACGGATAATTTTAAATTTTATAAAATGAGGAATACTTATGAATTGAAGTTGTCAGTTACCTCCATTCACCCTTCGATTTTTTTCACCAAAATTACATGAGAAGTATGCCGGAATAAAATAAAAGTACGTGCAAAATTTCAAGTGTGTATCTTACAAAACAATGGGATTATTAACAAAAATAATTTTTTAAAATGTAACTTTAACACCCTGTATACTGAAACAGGGGCGCCCAAATAAAATATGGCATAAGTCGCATTATTTTTGTCCAAAGAATATGTGGTTAATGGTATGGCCTTCTATTTTGGGACACCCTGTATGTCAGTTTTTGGAGCGAAATTATTGACTGACGAAATTTTGAGTTAAATAAATTTATTCACAAAAAGAAAAGCTGGAGTGATTTTTGGCAAGATAAATTAACGAACAAATATGTGAATTTAAAATGGCGCATGCCTACTAAGTATAGTTTAGTTCATAGGAACAGGAGTTCTTCAGCCGCGTACTACTTGTAACAGAACCTCGCCGCGAACCTCGTCGCGTGACTTCAAAACGACCATGTGAACGGGACCTTGTAACCCCGTCACGTCATTTCACAGCGAACATGGGTGATCGCATTGAGGTTCGCAGTATTTCCATCACTTGTGAATATTTCTACGTCGCATCGAGTATATGCACTATATGTGAGGTACTTGAGTTTTTTTGTGTTTCGTATTATCATGGGATATATATTTTCATACACTTTCAGTGCAGAACGTACAGTTGAGTTCTATAATATAACTATACCTGTACATTTTTTTATTTTACATTTTTGCTTTTGTTGAAATGTACATAGCAACTGTAAAAATGGCGTTGAAACAAGCAGGATGTTAAAAATATAATAAATACAAAATTGTGTCAAGAGTAGTGCCACTATATTAAGAAGAAATTAAAAATGTTATAGAGAAAAGTTGTTTTTGTCAATATAACCTCAGATATGACCTTTTTTAGTGTTTTATTTAGATGTCTGTGTTTGTCCAAACTTTTATTTAATTAAACATTTTAGAAGTTTCACAACAACAAAACTTCAAATCTCGTAGACAAAATTCTTCTAATGTTGATCTTACGACAATGAATTTATTTAGATAAATGCCACGGTTCAACTTTTTAATAAAAAATATGCAGAACTTTACGTCTTAATAAATTGTGTTCGAGAATTGATGTGAACATTTAATAACACAGAAGAATGAAAAGATATCAAGAAACTAAAACTCAATTCAATCTTAATAAAACCAAAAATAAAAATTTTTATATACAACCTTCGATGTTCATATTTGAAGTTATTTTGGTATTAAAACAACGTTTCTCTATCAAATTTTTAATTTTTAGAAAACTTTTCTCATTACACTCTTAAAGATATCACATCATTCATTAGATGTGAAGAGGAAATAAATTGAAGCTGCTAATAGTGTTAGAAAAAAGTATAAATTTATAAAATATGGTTTAGCTGACGAATATTTGAATTTTTTCAATTTCAATTATTAGTAAATTACTTAGGCCTAAATCCGACCTTTATCGATATCTGAAAAAAATTCTAAAACAGTAAACATAAAAAAAACTCCTAAATCGTCCTCATAAAAATGACATGGAATATTATAAACATATTGCATTACTTTCTCATGTGTGTATCCATTTTGAAACTTTTGGTCCAATCAAACTAATCAGCAACTCAAGACAAGTTGAAGACAGCCTTGTAAGTCTTTTGTAAAGACCACTGACATTTTAGAATTTTAAATCAACCAGAAAGTTGCAACCACTGTACTTCATTATTCTAGAATGCAAACGTGTCTGTCATTACATTTTTTGCCTTTTTTTATTGCATAATGGATATAAATATATACCGCAAACGCAATTTGCACTATATTATAATTATTATGATTTTGATAAATGTATGTGTTAATCTTTTTTCCAAATACAACTGATTGGATTATAAATCATGACCTACTTTGACCCTGTTCGTAGTGCAGTGACGCATCGAGGTTCGCTGTGACGCGACGGAGTTCGCTACGAGGTTCGCGGCGAAGTTCGCAAGTGAGTACGCGGCTTTATCGGTGATAAAAAGCTAGATACTTTATTATTGCTGCCAAAGTGACAAAAATGTTACTATTACATACATATTTTTATATGGGAGTTGATTTATCGCATTCATTTATTGCTATTTTCACTGGTTGTACAAGCTGTAAGCACATTTTAAAAATAAGTAAATAAGTAATAATTTAAACTGTGCTATAAGTATAAAATGTGGTCAGTATTTGACATGACACAAGTTTCATATCTTATCTCTATCTTATACAATAGGCCGGCTTCGTGTAATACCGACGAGTATGGGAAGAGATGATTGGTTTTAGATATGGTATGGAAAAACAAAATAGTGCTAGAAAATAGAAATAAAATAGTTTTTTCTATGGTGTTCTAAAATCATATTTTTTCTTAAAATGAACTCAACAGTATTGTGCAGGTCACGATTAAAAAATGTAAATTTCTATTTTTATATATGTAAATGATCCTTATATTAAATATTTTTAGATATTTTCAACATATGTTTATATTTTCTAATGAGCAGAAGCATTAGCTTTATATAGTTATAAAGCCAATGGGAGCAGTATTATCTTACACAATGGAAGGTTGTCTTAAAGATCACCTGTATGAACCTGCAAATCTACACGACTTCGCACACTTGTCCAGCACGGACCAGCAACTTTTTGTGCAGATTATGTGTGTGACAGACGTTTTGATGTTTTAAAGTAGTAGTTGAGTGTAGCTAGGAAGAAATTTTTATTTTAAAGATGTTGTATGAAGCGAACGAGGGAAAAAAGCGAGGAAAATGAGAATGTTTTGGGTTCACCCTATCATTAAAAGGTGAAGGCTGTACGACGAAGTTTATAATTTATTTTCTGAACTGAAAAGAGATCAAAAATTTTTTTTCTATATTTTCGAAGGCACAGAAAAAAGTTTGATTTCTTGGATCCTCGTCGCCACCAAAATACAACATTTCGCAGCCCAGTGTCATCTGACGAAAAACTTGAAGTCGTTAAAGGCAAGAGATTATTTATAAGCGAGGGTGTCCGACAGTTCACCACACACTCACAACTTAAGTGGTCGAATATTTCTAACATTTTGAAACTATTCCTTGACTTTGGTGGGAACAGAACATACATTGGAGTAGCGCGACCAAGGTTACAAATTGAAGGCAACCGAGACGATCTGTAGTAACGGTCGTTGCAGGTGCCGGTCCGTGCAGGTGTTGGTCTAGTGTGCGATGCTCTATTAAATAACATGGGAATCTTCATGAGCCAGATTTGCAGGTGTCCTGTTAAGGTCGCCTAATGGGTGTATGTCGAAAACTGCTTATCCTATAACTTCCGGAAATAAATATTAATAACGAAAGTGACTCAGAGAAGTATATTAAAGTTATTTTCCACTTTCAAATTTTACTGCTAGATGGCGTATTTTCAAATTAAAATAAAAAAATGAAATTTTCTTCATAACATCAATAGTGGAGGTATGTTATGCCCTTGAGTATATACGCATATAGTCAAGGGCATAACATACGCTTAGCCGACCTTAAATGACACCATATTATAATTTTAAACTAAGGAAAATTACCTTACATTGTACTAATTTGACCAACTTTTTATTTATGCCCTGATTTGAAAAACGGGTACCAAATATACTATGCCTAATAGTTACATAAAGTGATAGTATAGTTTACTGTCAATATTGACCATACCACAGTTTGTTATCTATTTCATCCGTTAATAACCTACTAGTACTATTAACTTAAAAGCAAACATTACAGTACCTAATTCTACTACACTTTCAAGTAGCGTTTACCGTTGATATGATTTATCCACTCATCAAAAATGTTGATAATATAGATTATACACAGGGACAGGAAGGCCTTTAATTTTTAATTCTCTTTCCTTATTTGAATTCAATGCTTTAAAGCAGATGCTTGCTTTTTACTAATATTTAATAATATATACAGGGTGCTTTATAAAATATTAATAAAATCAGGAGCTGATAGGAAATTAATGCAGACCGTAAACCTATCGTATTTGTTTTTGAGATACGGAGCGATGATTTTTTAATTCAAAGTTTGCTTACATATATCTTTCCCGAACCAAAAAAAAAAAAATGCTGGAGGAAAATGCTGAGACCTTTTTCAAAACCATTTTATTACAAATTATTTTATGTAAGATTCATCTTATATTATAATGTAAACATTTATTTTACATGAATAAGTAGATATTCTATTTTAAGGAAAGTGCAACTGACCATTTCAAACTTTACAAATTTCTATCCTTTAATATGCCTGAAGAGTAGGGGGTCATGATTCGTCATAACTCAGATGAAATTAAACTAATTTAGGTCAAGTTATCTTTGCATAAATTTACTTCCTCAAAAAGTTATCGCCTTAAACAAAAAATGTTTTGAATGTTAGTAACTTTTTAAGATAGCAAAATTATAGATGATCTAAATCGGTTAATTTTTATTGGGTACATAATCCACCTGAGAAATTATTTAACTCGTATTTTTTGCTTTCCCACCCACCCCTTTTGTTTTTTTTTTGCAAATATTTCCTGAATACCTGGTAATACCATTTGGTTTTTTGTAAAACTGTTTTTATTTTTTTTTTCCAAAAATGTTTCCAGTGCATTCGAAGCACCGTTGAATTTTGCACAAAAAGTATAATAATACATCCTATTTATTTTATTATTTCATTAGAGCTTAATTTTATAGGAAATTCACTGATAAAAATGTGTGGAAATTTCCCTGTTTTATGTTCTCTTTACATAATATTTACTGGTATTTTAAAATTTACATTTTATATTAAGAAAAAAATCTCTTATATGTGTTTTTACGTAATAAATTTAACAAATTTGGGGAATGATATGGTAATATAATGTAATACTTTTACTACTGTATTAAATTTTACAGAATTTTTCATGTGATTTCTGTTGCGTTTTAGTTGTGTTAAGATGTAATACAAACGTGCAAAGTTCATTAATAGTAGGGACTTTTTGTAGGATATTTAAAAAAAGTATGTATTAGTTACGTGTGCACTTGTACGTGTACAAATATTATATAGTGTTGCAAGAATAAGATGTAATTTTCTAATACGACTGAAATACATTTTTAGGTGGATGAGTAATACACTTAGAGAACGAGATGGATAATTCACATTTAGAGGGTGGATGAACAAATTCCACTAAAAATATCTTTCTACACCCAAAAACTCTATACCAAATGTCAATGCAGTATACAGGGTGATTCAAAAGTAAGCTGCATCCTTTCAGAAGCATAATCCTTGTATAAAAATAAGACAAAAAGTTCCTATTAACATGGGTCCTAAGGGAGCTACGACTCTTTGAATATGACACCTTATAGACGATTTTTTCTCTATAACTTTAAAATCCTTTACAATTAAATTTTGAAAATTGGTGTACTGTATAAACTTTTGATGCTAAATAAGATACTAAATTCGAAATTTTAAAATTTTATTCAGTGGCGTCACATACGAGGGTGGTAAGGGTTAAAAGATCCCTATTTCTTTTACTCTTTAGGTTATTGCGATTTTATTCATAAATTATAAAATTGTAGAGTTTTTTTACGTAAAAACGGTGCTCTTAGTTCAATTCGATAGAGCGTACCGTTTACGAGAAAATGGACGTTGAAAATTTTCTGGTATTCGTTTATTCATATTAAAATTACTACGCATTCAAAACGAAGTTCAGTGCCTATGACTGATAGTCATTGTAAAATAAGATTTACTTTGTCAAAGTCAAATTAAAGTACTTTGTGTGTCGAAGTTTATAAAGCAAAAATGGTTTTTAATTATCAAGAACAAGCTGATATTCACATTATGTTTGGAAGGGCTTTTGGTAATTGTATGGAAGCAAGACGGTTGTATGAAGAGGCATTTCCTAATCGACGAGTTCCATGCCGTACGGTTTTCGCAAGAGTAGATCGTACTTTAAGGGAAACAGGTAAATTCTAAAAATTTAGTAAAAAGTTGTCGCATAATACCTACTTACATTCTACTTTAGGAACTTTTCAAAGACAGGAAGTTGTTGGGCGACCAAGGGTTGCCAGAACCCTAGCATTAGAAGAACGAGTGCTAGATCGTATTGAAGACGATCCATCTTTAAGTACCCGCATTATCGCAAATCAAGAAAGGTCCACTCAGTCAACTGCATGGAGAATTTTGCACGAAATGTTACTTTACCCTTATCATGTTCAACGGAATCAGGCATAGGAAGTGCGAGATTTTCCTCTACGTGTACAATTTTGTAATTGGCTCGAAGAACAACGCGTTGCTGTTGAAAATTTCGAGAAGAAAATTTTATTTACCGACGAAGCCGGCTTTACAAGAAATGGAATTTTCAATTTCCACAACAACCACGTATGGGCGGATGAGAATCCCCATGCTACGGTACAGAGAGTACATCAGCAGCAGTTTAGTTTAAATGTGTGGGCGGGAATTATCGATGGGCATTTAATAGGACCCGTATTTTTACCGCAACGACTAAATGGACAAATTTACAATTTACAATTTTTTACAAAATGAATTACCACAAATGTTAGATAATCTGCCACTTCTATTGCGAGCACAAATGTGGTTTATGCACGACGGTGCTCCCCCATATTTTAGCATTATCGCTAAGGACCATTTAAATAATGCCTACCGAAATCGTTGGATAGGTCGTGGGGGTCCAGTGTCATGGCCACCACGGTCTCCTGACCTAAACCCCCTTGATTTTTATTTATGGGGACACATGAAGCAGCTAGTTTATTTCCGCCCAATACCTAACATTGATGTTCTCAGACAAAGGATAGAGGAAGGATTTCAGACAATAAAAAATAACCCAAGAATCCTACCACGTGTGTATCCGTAATCTAATAAAAAGATTAGCAGCTTGTCGTGAAGCTAATGGTAATAATTTTGAACACTTTCTCTAAATTGTTAAATAAAATGTTAGCAAAAATATGTGTCCTTTTTTCTATGGTAATGCAGATTAATTTTCATCAATAAACATAAGCAAATCAGAAAATTTTTAACGTCCATTTTCTCGTAAACGGTACGCTCTATCGAATTGAACTAAGAGCACCTTTTTTACGTAAAAAACTCTAAAATTTTATAATTTATGAATAAAATCGCAATAACCTAAAGAGTAAAAGAAATAGGGATCTTTTAACCCTTACCACCCTCGTATGTGACGCCACTGAATAAAATTTTAAAATTTCGAATTTAGTATCTTATTTAGCATCAAAAGTTTATACAGTACACTAATTTTCAAAATTTAATTGTAAAGGATTTTAAGTTTAGAGAAAAAATCGTCTATAAGGTGTCATATTCAAAGGGTCGTAGCTCCCTTAGGAAGCATTTTCGGACCCATGTTAATAGGAACTTTTTGTCTTATTTTTATGCAAGGGTTATGCTCCTAAAAGGATGCAGCTTACTTTTGAATCACCCTGTATTTGGGAAAGATATGGCTAAACGTTGATTTAGAACAATCATCTTTAACGACTTGTATGACAAAAATAATAGACGATAAGCATAGTCTACTACCTTTCAATCTTAAAAAGTATAACCTACCACCGGAAAGAGCGTTGATGGTTAATTTCAATCCAGGAGAAACTGTCTTTGGCACTACCTCTCTGAATATCATCAACAGTAACAATGTTTATTTGAATGTAAAATTATTGTTTTAACATTAACAGCAGTTTAACTCTTTCCAAAAAGTTTTGGATCACTCTTTGTCGGCATCTTTTATCCTTTCAGATCAAAGTTTACCCGACAGCACACCGGTCCAAGCCCCTATGTTTTGTCCTTCGAATGGCCGACTTCGCCTGCTTAAACCTGTCTGGAGTTCTATTCTGGAATATCTACATAGCAATAGCTACGCAAATTAGATACTTTTATACTTCTTCTTACAACGGTAATAAGAAAGACATAACCAGAGAAAATAGAGAAATAGGTGACTAGTTTAAATATTATCCAAAGAACTGGCAGTTTGAAGAAGGAAAGCTATTTTAGTATCTCTGATTATTCAAGTAATTTAACCAAGTGAGTGGGTTAGTTACGCTAATATTGTAGAATATGCGTTTTCTATAAAAATAATCAACAGTTCAGTTACTTTGTATACTAGCCAGCTAGTTTACAAACTAACCAAGTTTACACTTTAGCCGTAACATATTCATGCTTTGTAAATCTCTGTTGGAACAGTAAATGGGCAGCACACGTTCCAGTTTGTTTAAATTTCGGTAAAGATGCTATGTAATCCATTATTTCGTATGCTTATGATGTAATGATGCTATACAATTCAACAATAAATTTATAAGATGGATGGATCTAAAAATATAATCCTAGTTGACTAGTTTTTGACAGGTACGTTTTAAAATTAAGTTTTAATAACATTTATTTTTCATGTGCTTTTATTAATTTGCTTTTCAATTTTCACGTCCAGCATTGGTTTACATGTTTTCTTTAAGCTCTTATATTAGCCAAAGTCATACACTATCAACTCGTTTTTGGGTTCATTGATTAAGCATCTAAGCAGCAAAACAGTCATAAATAAAAGGCGATACCAACGGATTCAACAAAAAACCAATCATGCTTTTAGCAATTTTTTAGCTCATACAAAATTGGTACATATAAATTCTATAAAATAATTTGAATGAAAAGAAAATAATTGAAATAATTCAATTTTTAATATTTTCTTCGTTATGACGTATATTGATAACACCAAATTTTATAATGGCTTAAATGCAGTGCTTTCGAAAAGTAACGAATAAATTCATTATTTTTGAAATTGAGAACTTTTAGAAAAAATCCCCTGGCACGTCGATTTTGTTTTTAAAAAAGGCACTTTTTGACATACGACCTACATTTGTAACGTCATTGTTGTTCGAGATATGACGTAATCGACAATTTTTTTTAAATAGCAACCCCAAATTTTGACCATGTCATTTGAAAGAGCGTGTCATTCTACATACACACATCATGAAAAATTATGGTGTAATAACAAAAAAGAAGAAAATAATGTTTGAAGATTTTAAAATTTAATTTTCACAATACTGAAAATGATAATGATTATGTAAAACATCGATTAAATTAAATGTTCAAATTGTGCACCGTTGGCTGCCTGACAGGAGCCAAGACGATTAATAAATTCTTTTTGGACATTATCAATAACTTCAAGAGGTATACAATGTATTTCGTGACGAATTCTTGCTTTTAAATCTTTTAAATTAACCGGTCTAGTAACGTGTACTTTACTTTTTAAGTATTCCACAAGAAATAATCTAAGGGTTTCAAATTAGGCGATCTGGCTGGCCACTCAATCAGCCCCCTTCTCCCTATTTTGGAATAGGGGATAGGGGATAGGGCTCATCTAAATAAGCACGGACAGGTGTTGCATAATGAGGAGGTGCACAGTATTGTGAAAATTAAATTTTAAAATCTTCAAATATTATTTTCTTGAAATTATTGTTATGTAACACCATAATTTTTCATGCTGTATGTATGTAGAATGACACGCTCTTTCAAATGGCATGGTCAAAATTGGGGGTTGCTATTTAAAAAAATTGTCGATGACGTCATATCTCGAACAACGATGACGTCACAAATATGGGTCGTATGTCAAAAAGTGTCTTTTTTAAAAACAAAATCGACGTGCCAGGGGATTTTTTCGAAAACTTCAAATCACTTTAAAAAGTAATGAATTTATTCGTTTCTTTTCGAAAGCACTGTATAATAAAACAGTATAAACTCGACTCAGCAGTGACTTATTTAACAGAGTATACAGGCTGTCTTATGGTGACGGCCCATTAGAATATTTTAGAGACTACCTCGATTTCAATATAGAAAATTTAGGCTTTAGAACATTCGGGGATGCTCTCTTAATAAAATAATGCCTTTCTCATAGCTTGTCCGGTTATACCGAAGGTCGCCATTTGCTTGTTGATTTTAAATACAACACCCTGTATATCTTTACGTATGTTATCAAGCTTCCGTACCTAGCTCTATATAATAGTCTTCGATATATTTCAAATCTCTCAGAAAAAAGTTTTTTCGATAGTCTAATTCAAAATTGCCTATATTTTACATCGAGCAAGCTGTGGTATTGATATTTAAAATAAAGATTGGGACATGTCTATCATTTGTTAAAAACTGTTTAATTTTACACAGGGCAGTGAAAATGTATTGTTGAATTGCTTAACCTCGAAATTGAATTAAAATATCTTGAAGACTATTAGAGATAGATATAAGAAAGTTTGATAAAGTTCCCTTAAAATTAAGTGTAGAATCCAAATATACAAAAATATACAAGGTGTTCCATTTAAAATAACAAGTAGATGGCGATTTCCGGTATAACTGAACATGCTAAGACAACCTGTATACACTATAGCAATGACAGTGACGAAGAAAGAAGATTCTATTAAAGATGTATAAGCTATGCTTTGGTAGCGTTTTTCTTTGACATGATTTACTTTACACTACTTTATTTCCAGCATATTTTCTGTTAAATTATTATAGAACAATATAAATGTTCCAAATGATATTTAACTGGTGTAACAAATATACATACACGTTTTTAGGTTGTTAGAAATAACGGCATTATTAACAATGACAATAATAGAACCGCATACAAAAAAAAAATCTAAAAAACAATTGTGAAGCGGAATCTACCCGAAGTCACGGTCAACTGAACAACATTTTAAAATCGGAAAAGAATAGTACAAATAATGGCACATACTTTTGTATTTCTTTCGTGACCTTTTGTAGGATATAGTTTTTTTAGTACTTCTTTTAATAACATTTCACTAAGCTCACCTATGATGCTTATTGCACCTTGCAATGGGGAAGTTCCATGAATTTTATATTGGTTTGAAATGTAATCTTTCAAACATATTGAAAGGTCGGAACATGTATCATCAACAAATTGCCATGGAATGCAAACAAAATCACGTGGCTGAAAACGCTATATCATTTTTGTGACGTCACTTGACGTTCAGCGCGGTTTATGTTTCCATATATACAGGTGCAGTATTACGGTATTGATGATGTAAATAGGCGTTTGTTTCTTATGTTTTTCCATTTCCCACGAAAATTCCATGATGACGGGCGGGTTTTGTGTAAGCATAATCAAACGATTATTATTAACTTGTCACGTGGTCTCATTTAATGTTATACTTATGAACTTCATTAATGCTAATCCCAACTTCATTGGTGCATCAAATACGCAATCACAGCAAGCAGATGTTTATTTTGCGTTTTTAACATTACCATAATTTTTAGTTGTGATGTGGTGGTGGTGTTATTAAACCTAACTTATTTCATTGTTTACGATATAGACCCGTTCGTGAAAATTACAGCAACAATGCTGTTGGTTTTGCCCAGATATATGGTTTTACATTGTTTTTGTTCATAATTTTCTTATTTTACATTATATAATTGTAATATTAAAGTTTTGATTTTTTCAAAATTTGTATGGTTGTTTAGATATAAGATTCTTTTTTTTCTGTTGTCTATTACAGAAACCTTCCTGTAAAATTGTTATATTTTTGGAAGGAATAAATAAAAAAAATAAAAAATAATATATGATTTCACATTAAACTACTTATTTTAATTTGAAAAATAATAAATAGTAATGAATAATGATATTTAACATTTATTATTAATTTTTTTAATTGATTTATTAATTCTTATTGCTATTTATTACTGATTTTATTTCTCCTCAAACATTTTTAAAAAATCCTTATTCTTCTGTTTTGTGTATTTCGTTTTCAGATTCAGACAGGTTATGTAGTGAAGTCAGATACATTTCGTAAATGGTACGAGCATGTTATTTGGAATCGGAATGAGGCGCTGAATATAATAAATAAAGAAACAGAGTTTGTTTACTATTGATTTTGTAAACGTACTGTATACATTCTGATAACTTAATAGAAAAGTTTAATCGATTCTATACAACTTTACATTTTAATTTTTTAGATGAACTTAAACCTAAGAAGGTAGTACTTACGTATTTCCAATTAAACTTACATTAAAATAGTCTTTTCAAACAATGTTGCAATGCTGGAGAGCTTAATATTTTCCTTTCGTTGCGCTTCATCGCCCTACACCACATTGTTATGGTGAAGTATTTTTAATTAGGCGCTGTATTCGTACGTAATAGCGTAATGCAATACTTCTTCCATTTGCCCATACCAATGTCTATTTGACACAATAAACAATTAATAACATCACAAATGTTAAATTAACGCTTCTAAACCGCGTTGTGCGAAAATGGAAATCATATACAGATATAAAGCACAATGCTGTATCAGGTATATTCGTGCGAACGTGACTTTACACGTCTTCGCTGTGGCAGCGACCGTTTTCTGAGGGCGTGGCCAAATTAAAATTTGAAATATCGCTTTTAAGCTTATTTTTCTACGAAATTGTCTAGGACAAACGCCATTTTGATTAAAATAATACATTATTTCTTCTGTACATATTTAAAAAATCATGTAATTTTCCCATTGTCCGCAAGGCTTAATAATATCTGGTAGCCCATGCATTTTAATGCTCATACACGACAGATAAAACAAAACTGATGATTACACATGAAGCGTGTGAACAATTACCTGTACATTTTTTTTCCTCGACAATTTGTAACGAAAAAAATGGTTACTGAATTTGAACTGTCAGTACACGCCTTATTATAACCCGTGAGGAAACAGCATTTGAATTTACATGTTTCAAATCGCTATAATATTTATTGAAACAGTTGAGTCATAAACTTTATGAACGCTCTACAAACAGCAAATACTCGATTATTAAGACCTTTCAAACATGAAAGAAAATAGTTAGTCATACATCATGAATGAACTGAGCAACAAAATTGCCTAAGCACAAGATTGGACTTGGAACTGTGTCCACTATGCACTATACTACACACAACGTCAAAAGTCTTAGACCCCCTGTATATGAAATGATTCAATTGAAGCTAATGGTTTTCCTTAATGTGGTAAAAAAGTACATGTATTTAGGAAACAAAAGAGATAATAAAAAATTGCAGACCATGAACCTTTACTTTATTACCAATGTTTTTTAGAAGTTTGGCAGTGTATTCAGCCAAGTGTTCCTTTGAATTTTTTTACATTATAATGCCAGGATGTGAAATTTCTGCATTTACCCGAGCAAGAATGACTACTTTACATGATGCAGGACATTCTAATTATCAGTTATCGAACATGTTAGGGATTCCTAGATCATCTGTAGTACGAATAGTCCACGGATATAAAGAATTTGATACAGTATAAAACAGACCACGTAGTGGACTTTCTCGAGTATGTAATGAAAGGGAGGATCGGTATTTGGTGCAATATGCCCGTAGACACCGCACATCTTCAGCTTCAGCTCTCAGGGCCCACTTTCAAGGTACATCGCCGTGTTATATCGACACCTACTATTCGAAGACGACTTCACAACGCAAATTTACGTGCTAGAAGACTATTACGGGTCCCTACTCTACTTCCAAGGCATCGTACTACCCGTCTCCAGTGGCGGTGCGTCTTATTTACAGACGAAACCAGAATTGGGCTGGTTACTGATGACAATCGACAAAGAGTCTAGCAGCGACTTAATTTTCCCCGTGAAGTTCCGTATGAAGGGGGTACCGTAATGTTTTGGGGTGTAATAATGTTCAATCGCTGCACCCCATTAATTCGCATACCATATGACCAGTCAAATTTACATCGAACAAGTTAGTACGCCCATTATCTACCCCCTACGTGAGTTAGGTGAATATTGTGTGTTTATGGACGACAACGCTCGACCACATCGCGCAATAAGGATTCAAGAGACACTCGAAGCAGGACATATCAATAGATTAGATTGGCCAACCAACTCTCCTGACATGAATTCTATTGAACACATGTGGGATTTCGTTGCAGATAAGTTAGTCGTGGCGGCAGGAGAGGAATGGAACAATATTCCGCAAGAGATCGTTAACCACTTAATTATCTCAATGCACAGACGTGTCAATATGCTAGTAAGTGGAGGTCATACTGACTATTAGTCAAGTTGAGATCATGCTTTGTTACTTCTTTTTGAATTAATAATTTGTCAAAAATGTCACACATTTGCTGGTTTTTAATTTTCTGAGTACTCAGTTTATCGAACACATTCATTTCATAAAAAAAAGATTAAAAATACAATATACTTTTATACATGTATTTGGTTTTTGTGACAAAAATATTTCTTTCTTAGTTCAAGACGTTGTGTGTATTTCTAACCAGGATTGTGTACGGAGAATTGTTCATAAACATTTTACTGTGTGCATTGTGAACATTTTATTTAAGAAAATCAATCAAGTAGCCATAAATAAATGAAAATTCTGAAAAGGTGATACCTACATTGCTCTAAAATTCTGTAATTAAAGATGTTATTAGAAAGTGCAGTTTCTCCTGTGTACAAGCAGAAACAATGTATATTTATTTGCATTCATGTATACCAAAACATTTATAGCATTCAGTATGTATGACTATGACTACTTTCAGTTCTATTTTCTAAAACGTGTCAAGCATAATGATGCCCCAGGAAATGATGGTACATAGTTCTGTTTACTTGACATTATCCATTGCCAGTGAAAAACGTAAACGGCTTGTGTACGACGATTTCAAATTTCTTTAGTCAAATATACCAATAATGAAAAACGCTTATATTTTTCTTTGATTTTTTTGGTACACATGCATACTTCTTTAAAACTGTATGAGACGAATAACGTTATTTTGTTACCATTTGAAATAAAAGTTTGCATTTCAGTGGAATATATAGATCATAGAATTACACATATGTATATACTTAAAAAAATAGTATCATTTACTCGAGCACAAGTTTTATAAATAGAATTTCTATACAGTATGTTCCATAAGTAATTGGTTGCAGACCACCTGATAACTAATAGTTTGTTTTAAATGCAAATGTCTCGATAAGGGTTATAGGTATCGGTTTTCAGATGGTATGACATATTCCACTTCACTCCAAATTATAATTTTAAACAATTTTTGCTTTAGTGTTAGATCAAACAAAGTTATAGCAATTTTTTCATATCAAAGATACACTATGTGGCGCCCCATATAAGGTATAGACGCGGCAAGAATTCAGACGACTTACGTCATACAAACAAATTAATAATTCCTTATATTTTCAGTAAAATATTTAAGAAACTGCAACCACAAGCTATTCTGTGCTGCAACTGAAAGTAATACAACTGTATAGGTACTATACTAAATGTTTGGATTATACAGGGTGTTCTAGAATGATGGTCAAATATTTTACCAGTGTATTCCACAAGCCATTTCAGGGAGGATCTTCATATGAAAATTTTCAATTTGGGTTCTTCCTGTTGAGATATTCGAGTCTCAAAATGGCGGAAAAAATAGTTTTTCTATTTCTCCTTAAAAACGGTTACACTTAGAAATTTCAATTTTGGTACACATTATCAGCTAGTCAAAAGCTATTTTATGGTGGTGTAAGCAACCCTTAGATTTATTTCTTTCAGAACTTTTTCCTGCAAAATAGCCGATTTCAACAATTTTTTTTTAAATACTACACCTAATTATATTACTTTTTCCTCTCTTGTCATTTTTCCATACAACCATCAGTTTGCGCGGAAAAAAATATAAATAGTTTTCCTTACTGTAAACATCTTTTCGTAACCGGTTACTGATAACCGCAGAAGGCGGTTGCTATGTTGATGTTTATCTGTTGTTTTGTCAAACAAATCGCCATTAGGTCTATAATTGACAGTTTTTGCAAATATTTTTAAACAAAGGTATTCCTGTAACTGTTGCCAATCCTGCCGTACGGAAGAGTCAGTTGTTTACAAATATTTGCCAAATCTGTCAAGACTGATTTGTTTGATAAGCAACAGAGAAACATCAACATAGCAACCGTCTACTGCGGTTATCAGTAACCGGTGACGAAAAGATATTTAGAGTAAGGAAAACTATTTTTATTTTTTTCCGCGCAAACTGTTGGTTGAATGAAACAATTACAACATGGAAAAAGTAGTAAAATTATATGTAGTATTTAAAAAAAAAAGTTTTCTTGAAATCGGTCATTGCAGGAAAAAGTTCTGAAAGAAATAAATCTAGGGGTTGCTTATTCCCGCCCTCCAGAAACATGAGCCAAGGAATAGACACCACCATAAAATAGCTTTTTACTAGCTGATAATATGTAGGTACTAAAATTAAAATTTCTAAGTGTAACCGTTTTTAAAGAAAAATAAAAAACTCTTCTTTTTTGCCATTTTGTGACTTGAATATCTTAACAGAGAGGACCCAAATTGAAAAAATTTATATGAAGATCCCCCCCTAAAATGGTTTGTGGAATACAGTGGTAAAATATTTGACCATCATTCTGGAACACCCTGTATATTGCACTAAATTGCAAAACATTGTTATTTTTAACGCGACCAAATATTGAAAATTATTTTGAGAATAAAAACAATTGCGTAACGTCGGCCGTGACGTAGACGCCGCGAGTATAGCTCAAAAGTGATATATTTATTTAATTTTTTTGGAGGGAGGGCTTAAATTTATCCTGCACCTCAGTTAAAATTATCAGCTAGTCTGTGACCCTTTACTGATGAAACACCTTGCAGATAACTCCTGAAGTTTGTTATTAAATGAAATTTGCTAAATTGTTCAATTGAAAGAGAAGTCATCTTGCATTGCAATATAAACAATTGCAAATCTCTAAGCAATTTAAGAAATAAATAATGAATCCATATTTATTTTATTAGTGGGTATTCCTTATTATCATTATTTATTTATTATTAGGTTAAGGAAAGAGTATTTTGAAAATTTAAAATGGTGCTTCACTAAATAAAACTTTTTTTAAATTTAAATAAAGTTGTTTATGACATATTATGTCTAAATGTGCAACTCTATCATCATATTACTATTTAATCGAAATGGAAGACCCAAAAATTAAGTAAGTAAGTAAATTGAAACGTATGTAATTTCAAAATTAAAAAATATGCCATTCTTTCTCAGGGTTCAAAATGGTGTATTATATGTAAACTTCAAAAAATAAAACTTTTGCCTGAGAAAAGTCATGATTTTTTGTGGCAGCTAAGCATTATGGATAAAAGCTAATTTACAGCAAGTAATTTGCATTCTATAGATAAGCAGTATTTACTATTCTATACACCAACATACAAGTAGCAACAAATATATACAAAGCGCAGTAAAATAAAGACAAATTACTTTCTCCATCCAGCCAAAGGTTTCTCACGCAGTTCTTTTTCGGTAACACCCCATAAACCAATGCTGGCAAATATCCAGCCAGCTGTTACGAAGAAACATATCATAGCTACTCGTATTGGTAAAAGGACGACAGTAAATATAGCAGTCTGAAACAAACGAAAAATACATGTAATAGTGTAAGAACATCTACCTAAGGGCATAACTGTATTAAATTGGGAAATTTAAATTAAGTTTGATAACGTTCCATAATTTGGGAATAATAAGATTTGAGGCATTAATGATTTTTACCTAAAAAAACTATAAAAGTGGTAGGGTGTAGTAATATTACAAACTTTCAGGATCAACTATTTTCATAAAAAACCGCTAATCACGTTTTCTAATACAATTCGTAAGAGCCAACCTCCTTCAAATTAAAACCGAGAATAGTCAGTGTCAGACAACTAGATATAATTAGCCAAATACATTTATTTCGGTATTGAAAAATCCGATATTGAAAAGAAATAAAACATTTTTTTATAAACCAGATTATGACATTTTAAAACAACCCTATGCGTCAGAGCCAGAGAAGTTATTTTTATAATTTATTTTTGTCTGAGAAGTACCTCACACTAAGAACGTAACGCTAAATGAAACAACTTTGTAAGTTTAGTTCTCAGTTTGATTTCATGAGAGGTAGTTTCCTATAACTGAAAATTTAAATTGCTATAATTTTATGTGGTGTACTTCTTATTGGATCTTGTGAAGTTCACATACTATTTTCTTTCGTTCATTTTGTATGTCTCTTTAGAACTTGCCTTGACAGAGCGGCCCTTACAGATTAATTCAAGAAGTAGATTTCAGATTAAGGCAGCAAATTGCTAAAATGATTTATATAGTGTTGTAATAATTTCATTAAAGCTATGTTCATTATTCTGACTTGGTATATGTCTTCAAAATCTTCTCTATGAAAATACTTATTGCACATTTTTTGTTTATCAGAATAAAAAACATCTGTTATCTACGATCACTATAGTAAAAAGTTTTAATGTATGTTTTCCGTGGATTAATAGTTATTTATGCAACAAGTACAAAAAGTAAGTGTTTATTGCACGCGACGTGAAATTGTCCAACGAGACCGTCAGGTCTAGTAAAACAACACGTCGGGTGGAATAAGCACTTTTTGTACGAGTTGCATACAATATTTTTTCTACGTTCATGCAAAGACCAAAAAATGTTTTATTTAGATGACACTAAGTATAGGAAAATATAACGTCCATTTGAACGTTTATGTTTGTCATGTTGACAAAATGCTGTAGCAGAATGACAGATGAATGCAATAAACATTTTATTGCACTAGTGCAATAAAGAACCACTTTTTCCACTAAATATAGTTCAATAAAGTTTTGTTTTTTGCATGGACGTAGAAATAAGCCTTTTAACACAGTAGTGGAACAGAATTCGTAATACCACGCTTCGACTGTATAGCATTTTATTTAGAATTATTATTATTAACTTTAACATTTATCTCAAGAACGATCTTTTTTGACCAAGATTATTTAAATTCGCTCAATAAGGAGTTTATGATGGACTGGAGGGGTCTTCGCCAGGTAGGCCTAGTGTTCAGCTGACAATCAATATTCTTGATTAAAATAAATTTGTTAAATTATGACGTTTTTCAAAACCATAATTTTTCACCTGCTGTCACACGGCATTCGCTCTCCTAATTGACCGGTTTTGGCCGTGATCATGGATAAAACGTTGAAACGTGATAAAACGTCTCGGCTGCGCTTCGAGTGTCCATTCCTGCTCGCGAACTAAAAGCTTCTTAATTCCTTTATATAATCAACTATTATATTTCACTTCCTTATAATTTAGTTATAAAACCTAGGACACGAGATATATAAACATACCCATCACCCTGGATGTGCCTCGGACGTAATAATGTCCGCTGTTATGGCAGCTGTCATAGCAGCAGGCAAAATGGATCTTTTAACGCCCGCTGTCATGAGAACCCCAATAACGCTTGGGTTGTTATGGATATAATAATAATAATATAATATGTCTACCCCTCATTCTAATCACGAGGATTAGCCCAGAAGTCGAAGGCTTGTGCGGGAGAGGGGTCGGCATATTATTAGTGAGCAGGCCGCATTTGCGCACAGGAACGTCTTACGTTGATAGGTCCTAACCACCATTCAGTGCAGGAATGAAAGAAACCTGGAAAAGCTCATTTATTAGGGGGGTAGCCAAATGTCAATCGGTATCAATCTCTCACATTGACCCAAGCCAACATTCTTCCACCCTACCATACTCACAGATAGGGTGCTAATCCTCTCCACGAATATAGCTTACATACGGCCTACCAGCTGCGGTGGTCAAACCCACAGCGATCTAGTCACCTCGATTTAAGTACTGACACCTTAAACCGCGTGACCACAAACCGATCAAGACGATATATTTCAAAATATCTAACAACAGTCATAACAGCAAATCAAGAAACGGAAAAGCTATTACTTTTCATAGTTTTTATTTAGTATGAAGTGAAATATAAAACTTTGTATACACCACTACACATACTAGGGTGATTATGCTCTTAAACAACCTGTCGCCTACGGGCTTAATTATACCTATATCTCCGTGGAACATAAATAACTATTCTGTAACACCGTCTAATTCACTACTTTCGTAATTGAGAATTTTTTGGGCACCTTTGGAAACCAATAGATGTGCCAGTTTCCCTTTTCCATATTTGGTTTAAATAAACAACCTATTAATTGTAAAATGAAAGCACATAAAATGTATGTAAGCTCAAAAGCATTTATTTTAGTAACAATCCAATCTAAGTGCGGCACTATTATACTCAAAGCTAATAGTAAGAAGCACCCGAGCCGCAAAACAGGAAAATAACTCCATTATCACAAAAGTAATACCATAGGACACAGGAAAACTTCCAAAATACAAATAAAAACTGAAATTTATTAGCAACCAATGGCTGAAGTTAATCGATTTACCATACCAATGAAGCCACTCATCACTTTGTGGGTGGAAGCAGCACAAATGGAAATTGGCAACCTCTTCACTTTAGGATTATTGGAGCAGATTTGTCAATATAATAACAACGTAATTAGTTTAAAACCTCATTCTAACATAATTGATACGATAATCAGTATGTTGTTCATTAGTCTTGCTAAAAGAGCTAACTAGTAAAAACGAAAAATAGCGCTAATGTGTCAAAACAAACGATCTGTTTTTGTTTCTTTATATCTCGGAGTTACCATACCATAAAAATCACAGAAGGACTTTCGAGTTCATTGATCAACTGTTTCATTTATAGGTAGTGGGGTCATATTACTTTTCAACTAATGTAGTCCTACCTTTCTTTCTCCTTTAAGTCACCAGCGTTTAAATGAGAGCAACTGAAACAGTTCCCATCTGTTATGTTTGGAGAAGGCAATGATTTCCAAACCTACCGTTAGAAAGTTAGAAGAAACTGCATTCAAAATACAAAACATAATTTCTCTTCATTACTCTTCATTATTATTATGACAGAACAAAAAATATGGTTAATAGGTATGGTACTGACCGGGACATTGACTCACTGATATATATATACTTCTAACTCCTCTTAAGTTATTTTCCATGAAGGTAATTCAGGATTAGTTAGTTCAGTGAGAAGTATACAATTCCCGAGTTAGTTAAAACTGGAAAGCAGCTGACATGTTGACTGATTGATGTCAGAACAACGTAACATAAAATATCTCTAATTCGAGCAGCTCTAATGAATCTTTAATAAACTTTATGGTAATGTTCTGAAATCTGCTGAGAGTACTGTCAGTACTGTTTTACTTTCCGAAAATAGATTTCAATAGCTTTACAGCAGTCGAATAAATGTGAATATACTACTCTGCATAACATAGGCTGCTAAATGCTAAACCACAAAAAATAGTGTAAATACAGCAGATTAAGTAAGAGGATGTGGCTGTATGTAAATACGCGGGCAGACAAAGGTTTCAAGGTAGTTGGAAAATGTAAATTATATAATTTAAAAATTTGAGGCGTCTTATGGTAGAAATTAATAAAAATCATCGCACTATCTTCATCTGTGGAATCTACATATATAAACGGTTTACAAAATAGCTACTGTCTTTACTTCACTATCGTAGTTGCTATTTCCATTATATAAAAAATAATTTTTTTCTACGTTCATGCAACTACACTTACATTACCGGTGTGAAAGCAGCACCCAAAGATAGCACCCGAAATTTCCGAAGATAGCCGAATGACCATGGACGTTCGTTGACTAAGGTATACAAATATGATAATGATATTGTGAGTTCCAAGGAGTTATCTCATAGTAAGCAACATCCTGGGGATGATACATAGTATCAAAGTTCTTCAAGAGAGCATCTCTCTCTCACTCAGAAAAAATATGTCCAACTAGAAATAGGTCCCAGGGGGTAAAATACGAGGTAAAATATGATAGAACCCGAAAAAATATTTACCAATATCTCGGAAAATACATGCCATTGCAACTTGCCACTCGGTATGTAGTTTCCTCAAGAGATACACATCATGCAAAAAAAATATGATTGACTAGAAATGGGTCCCAGGGGGTGAAATATGATAGCATCCGAAAAAAATATTTACCAATATCTCGGAAAATACATGCCGTTGCAACTTGCCACTCGGTATGTAGTTTCCTCAAGGGATACACAACATGTAAAAAATATATGATCGACTAGAAATGGGCCCCAGGGGGTGAAATATGATAGCACCCGAAAAAAATAATTTCCAATATCTCGGAAAATATATGCCGTTGCAACTTGCCACTCGGCATGTAGTTTCCTCAAGGGATACACATCATGTAAAAAAAATATGATCGACTAGAAATGGGTCCCAGGGGGTGAAATATGATAGCATCCGAAAAAAATATTTTCCAATATCTCGGAAAATACATGCTGTTGCAACTTGCCATTCGGTATGTAGTTTTCTCAAGGGATACACATCATGCAAAAAAAATATGATCGACTAGAAATGGATCCCAGGGGGTGAAATATGATAGCACCCGAAAAAAGTAATTTCCAATATCTCGGAAAATACATGCCGTTGCAACTTGCCACTCGATATGTAGTTTCTTCAAGAGATACATATCTTGTGAAAAAAATATGATCGACTAGAAATGGGTCCCAGGGGGTGAAATATAGCACCCGAAAAAAATAATTTCCAATATCTCGGAAAATACATGCCGCTGCAACTTGCCACTCGGTATGTAGTTTCCTCAAGGGATTCACATCATGTAAAAAAAATATGATCGACTAGAAATAGGTCCCAGGGAGTGAAATATTATAGCACCCGAAAAAAATATTTTCCATTATCTCGGAAAATACATGCCGTTGCACTTGCCACTCGGTATGTAGTTTCTTCAAGAGATACATATCTTGTGGAAAAAATATGATCGACTAGAAATGGGTCCCAGGGGGTGAAATATAGCACCCGAAAAAAATAATTTCCAATATCTCGGAAAATACATGCCGTTGCAACTTGCCACTCGGTATGTAGTTTCCTCAAGGGATACACATCATGTAAAAAAAATATGATCGACTAGATATAGGTCCCAGGGAGTGAAATATTATAGCACCCGAAAAAAATATTTTCCAATATCTCGGAAAATACATGCCGTTGCAACTTGCCACTCGGTATGTAGTTTCTTCCAGGGATACACATTATTTAAAAAAATATGATCGACTTGAAATGGGTGCCAGGGGATGAAATATGATTGCAACTAAAATTACATATTATTCAATATCTCTGAAAATATACGCCGTGCCAACTTGGTACTTGACGCGAGAATTCCTAAAGGCATACGTATCACCCAGAAGAAATATGATCAACTTGAAATGGGTCCCAGGAAATATTTCCATTTAAATTTTAAATATTTTATAATAATTTTTCTACATTTTAATGTGTACGGAGATAGGCAATTAAGTAAAATTTTGGGTTGATGTAGATTATAAAATGTAATATTGATGAACTTGAAATGGATATAAAAAAATCGCTCTGGGAAGCTTTCATAATTTTTGATTTTTTAAAATTTTTGTAGAATATTTTTCTCTTACTACTGTCGACACAAGTTGCAAAAACTATTTTTAAACTTTGCAATAGATTCCACGGTGTCTGATGCCGATGTAATACATTTGATATGTAGTAGTCTCTTGCACATAATGCATTGGTAATATTCACTTTGGACCGTTGCAATAAAGGCATCTGTTATGAACATTCGAGGAATGTGTTAATATTTTATGCTTTAGTTTTTGTCTAAATTTATTCATATCTTTAATTTTTGTTATTGATTTTTGCGACGACAATCTTTTGAAATAATACACAATAAAGATTCCGAGATATTAGAAATTATTTTTTTCAGGTGCTATCATATTTCACTCCCTGGGACCCATTTCTAGTCGATCATATTTTTTCCACAAGATGTGTATCCCTTGAGGAAACTAGATACCGAGTGGCAAGTTGCAACGGCATGTATTTTCTGTTGCAACGGCATGTATTTTCCGAGATATTGGAAATTATTTTTTTCGGGTGCTATCATATTTCACCCCCTGGGGCCCATTTCTAGTCGATCATATTTTTTTACATATTGTGTATCCCTTGAGGAAACTACATACCGAGTGGTAAGTTGCAACGGCATGTATTTTCCGAGATATTGGTAAATATTTTTTTCGGATGCTATCATATTTCACCCCCTGGGACCCATTTCTAGTCAATCATATTTTTTTTACATGATGTGTATCCCTTGAGGAAACTACATACCGAGTGGCAAGTTGCAACGGCATGTATTTTCCGAGATATTGGAAATTATTTTTTTCGGGTGCTATCATATTTCACCCCCTGGGACCCATTTCTAGTCGATCGTATTTTTTCCACAAGATATGTATCTCTTGAAGAAACTACATACCGAGTGGCAAGTTGCAACGGCATGTATTTTCCGAGATATTGGAAATTATTTTTTTCGGGTGCTATCGTATTTCACCCCCTGGGACCCATTTCTAGTTGATCATATTTTTTCCACAAGATATGTATCTCTTGAAGAAACTACATACCGAGTGGCAAGTTGCAACGGCATGTATTTTCCGAGATATTGGAAATTATTTTTTTCGGGTGCTATCATATTTCACCCCTGGGACCCATTTCAAGTCGATCATATTTTTACTGCGTGATATGCATCCCTTGAGGAATTCTCATACCGAGTGAAAAGTTGACACGGCGCGTATTTTCCGAGATATTGGAAAATATTTTTTTCGTATTTTACCTCGTATTTTACCCCCCTGGGACCTATTTCTAGTTGATTATATTTTTTCTGAGTGATAAGCATCTCTTGAAGAACTCTGATACTATGTATCATCCCCAGGATGTTGCTTACTATGAGATAACGCCTTGGAACTCACAATATCATTATCATATTTGTATACCTTAGTCAACGAACGTCCATGGTCATTCGGCTATCTTCGGAAATTTCGGGTGCTATCTTTGGGTGCTGCTTTCACACCGGTACTTACATTTACTTTTTGCACTTGTTGCGTATACTATTTTAACTAAATAATCCACTTAAAATAACATAAATGTGAGAAATACTAAAATTTAAAATAATATTTACAACGTCTATAACGCTACACAGAAGATTACAGACTGGTAACGCTGATATGTAATGTGTTAAACGTTGCTTCGTGATTTGACGCAAAAATTGCTAACTTTATTTACGGATCGACTAATGTTGCAGTTTGAGCAATAGCGCTGATAGCAAAATTGGCACATTTCGGAACATAACCTATTTATGTATGTACCAAACTATTAGATTAAAATGATCAAAATTAGATCATTTGTTCCGACACAAAATAACAGTATTTTTATACTTTTACCGCTCAAATTTGTTTCTACCAACACTGCAGAACAGACCTATATTGTGTTGAATAACACAAACAAAATTATCATGTGGTACGGGGCTAACCAAAAAGACTTGGCCCCGCATGTAATAATAATTATATAATAAAAATTATATTTCATTGGTTGTTGTGATGTACCTAATGAGTGAGTAGTAAAAAAATCATAACGGATATATCGGGTGAGTAAAAGTACTTTGATAAACTTCAGGAGGCGATTGCTGGCATTATTTTAAGATTAAAAGTTGTTATAAACAATGGTTCATGGCGACTTCGTTACGGATATTACTGATATTAGGTATTATCGAATTCTTATAAAAAAAAGTTTTTAAGTAACGCCATTTATTTTAGAAGTACAATTCTCTTAAATTTAACCAGTGGCGTCCGTACGAAATTTTTCTCTTATATTTTTTGGAAAATCTATGCTACTCCACTGACATTTTTGTGAATCCACTTTCTTTTTGTGAATCCTTACTATATTTATCACAAAAAAGATTTCTGATACAACTGAAGGGTAAATAATTATATTTGGCTATACAATAATATTCAAAACTTTATTTTAAATTGATCAAACATATATTAAATATCAATTTAATTAAATAATTAAGTAACAAAAATGAAATTGTTTTTAAATAAATTGTCTATCCCCAGCTAATTCTCAGGCATGTGAGTTTGCTGTCTCTTGTTGCTAGAAAACCATTATTTGGTTCCTTAGATCTTCTTGATTTCTCACTGACATTTTATAAATGACTGACTTCAAGTGTCTCCACAAATAAAATTCAAGGTAATTTAAATCTGGAGACCTTAGTGACCATGGTTGTTTTCAACATTCCTACCGATCCATCACTTTGGATAAATTAGATTAAGGTAATCCCTGATCATTACTTTGAAATCAATGGGAGCTCCGTCATACATAAACCATATGCATCTTGAAGTTTCTAAGACGCATGGTACCATGTGGTGGTACCTACATGGTGCAATAATGGAAGAACTTAATTTTCCAAAAAGTAAGTTTCGCCATTAAGCTGAGGTGGAAGAAAAAAGGGCCTATCAAGTAATTACCAACTATACCCCATCATACGATTAATGAAAATTGATATGGATAATGTTTTTCACTAACTGCATGAGGAATTTCCAGACCAGATGCTATTATTGTGAAAGTAAAAATAACATGATTTAAAAATTGTGAATTTTAGCCAATATTCCAAAAAGCGCTGGGGAATTTTTTTGGTTAACAGTATATGTGTTCTTTGTATGGGACAACTGATTATCGTGCAAAATTTTGCAAACTGTGGCTTGAGTGGAATTGCCGGCATCAGCACCTATTAAGATGCCTATTTCTTTCCTCTACAGCGTTTAAAACAGCTTCTCCTAATTTCCTGAGTGTAGCAGTTCTTGGTGTTGCAGAAATACCACGTGCCTTCGCAAAACTGCCTATTTGAACTAGACGGCGGTGAAGATTAGTAAATGTTGCATCAGCAGGCAGTTCTCAGTCAGTATATAGCTCCTGATAATACTTCGTCTAGCTTTGCACGCATTACCATCGGTAAGGCCATAGACAAAATGGATGTTAGTTAAGTAGTCATAACATCTCAAATAATCCATAACCGACTCTATAACCTACAAACGATACTAATAATAATCGTTGAAAACTAAAGAAATAATCCATATTAGCAACTCAATGTTCGAGTTTATTGATCATTTACCCTTCAATTGTTCCTAGTACCGATCAGGAAAACACAATATATATATTGTGTTTGTGAATCTTAAATAAGTACAAATATTTTAACCAGCAGTATAGTTTTGTGTGTAGAACACATAATTAATAGTTATCGATCAATATATATATATTGTGTTTGTGAATCTTAAATAAGTACAAATATTTTAACCAGCAGTATAGTTTTGTGAGTAGAACACATAATTAATAGTTTTTTTACAAAAAAATCAGAAGTAAAAAAGTGAAATTTTAAATAAATTTCGTAATTTTGCAGTAGAAAACTTGTTGAGGACCGCTGGCCTAGACCGACCCTTCATACTTTTATGAGTCATAGTGCTGCAGACTGAACGTGTGGTTCACAGTGTTGCCAGTATTACACAAATGTCTTTGCTTCAAGGAAGAACAAATCTCAACTTTTAGCGAATTTTGTCAAGTGTAACATTTTATATTATTTTTTATTATCAAACTGTCATTGACTGTCATGACAGATTATCGGAAGCCCAAGTCAAACTTGTTAACCCCACATAATGCATGAAAATAGCAATAAAATTTGCTAATAGTTGACATTTTTTCCATTTTAAATAAAAAACGCGTGCATAGTTTTTCGTTATTCTTCATAAAATAACTTAAGGAAATTGTGTTTTGTGTCTATTCTAACAGTGTATAATGACATTTAACTTGTGAAATGTGGATTACTGATTAAATAGTTAATTTTTTAACAAACAGGTAAGCTTGTGTGCACGTTTATGTATAATTTTTGAACATTGGACATAGTAATATCACGTTTTGTGTCTATTCTTCCTAAATATTTTACGGTAGTATTGAACTTGCGGAAATTCATTTTTAATCGTTGAAGTATAGTAAGGTTAGTTCAGATGTTAAAATTTATGTTAATATTGCTGCGTATCATACTACATACCCAATTTTACTGTACTGATGCTTAAAACAAGTATTTTTAAAATAGAACTATTACGTTAAAGAAAACGTAATATTTATATTGGAGGAGATATGGCAACCTCGCAACAAATCATATGTTTCATTACGTTGTTGGATGAAAAATCAGCCAGCGGTCCTCAAAATGTGGGTATTTTTTTAAAAAATTAATATCTCCGTAAATATTAGAAGTTTTTAAAAATGGCTTTCACTAGACTGATTTAAATGACGAACTACACCAGCAGTTAAAATATTTGTACTTATTTAAGATTCACCCTGTATATATATATATATATATATATATATATATATATATATATATATATATATATATATATATATATATATATTTATTTATTGTAAATTAAGTAAGGATTTACACAGGTAGTGTTAAAATAAAATATGTCTAGTTGCGTAGAATAGTTTTGACAAAAAATATACTAATATACTTTTAAAATAAATGTACTAAGGTGCTCACTAATTTGTTATTCACCACGTCATAAAACAGTCTCAACGTATTTATGAGTTATTTAAAAATGATAAATTTTCTATATAATAATTCAACACAGAAATTAAAAAGGATAGTTCAAAAATGATTTTAAAACTGCTACTGGAACACTAACAGACAAAAAATTGAAATAATTTCCCAATGAAAAAAAACAAATCAAATTTTATGACATCTGTTTTATATCAGCAAATTCAACTGCTTTTGCAGCTATTGTTGTGGTTTTAATTAATACAATAATTTGACATACCTGATGTTACAATAACTGTTCAAAATTTTGTCCACCAATGTCAAACACATTTAGGCACACAAATATTCCTGGTTCTTGTATGTTTTGAATTCGTAAGATATTGGCAGCAACTGTGATACATTCGCGTAAATCATCACTAGTACGCACTTTGATATATTTCATATTTTAAATATCTCCGCAGAAAGAAGTTCAAAGGCTTTAAGCCAAGATCGTGGCAACCATGGTACCGGTCCTCCTCGTCCAATCCATAGTAAGAGTGAAAGTAAGAGGGAGCACCACCGATACAAGAACCACATTCGGAGTAGGGCAGCTAAGGGTACATCTTCCAGAAGTCCAAGCAGATCATTTCGAACAAATTCGAGATAGTGATCCCTATCCATTCGATTTGGTAATATGAATGGTCCAATCAAGTAATCATCTACAATTTCTGCCCATACATTTAAGGAAAAGCGTTGCTGAAAATCATCCTGTTGAATTGCGTGCGGATTTTCCGTGTAAAATTAGTTTCATCTGTAACTAACACGTCAGCTGTAAATCTGATTTTGAGCATTTTTTTTGCAGTAACCATTCACAAAATATAATTCGTAAGGGATAATCCCTTGGTATTAATGTTTGAACACGCTGTACATGGTACGAATATAATTGAGCCTCGTGCATGATACGCCATACTATTGATTTGGACATTTCTTGTACTTGTTGAGCGATTTGCCTGGAGTTATTCGAAGATTCCCTTCAAAAATCTCTAAAATGTGTTCCTCAGCTATTGCAATACGCCGTGAACGCCTTGGATCTCCATCTCCTCCACGATTCGGTTGTAAATTTCCCATGTCCCGCCCGTGTTACACTACCGCGATAAAAGTAGCTGCATTTGGCACATGTCTACCGGGAAATCATTCTGCGTACAGATGAAAAGCTGCTAAAGCATAATGTATTACTTCACCATAAATTAAAACGATATCCATCAACTCCGAACTGCTATACACTATCGCAAAAACGTTAATACTACAATCGGATTTCAGTATTCGGAATCGCCTATGTTGCGATGACGCTATGAGATTGTTAAAAATACTACAACTTCAATAATTTTTTTCTCTGAAACTATAAGGATTTTCCAAAATGCATTTTACGATATTGACTCCATTTTTCATGATGCATCTATTCCCTTTTTTTTTGTATAAGTTAGAATCACCCTGCATATCCATAACAAAGCAAGCCTCTAAGGACCATTGCTTATAAGATCTTAAAATAATGCTAGCAATCACCTCCTAAAGTTTGTCAAGGTACTTATAAATTACCCTGTATGTATTACTGGCAAACCAAATAGAAAAATTCGGACATCAATTATATGCTATATTTTGTAGAGACGAATCTAGTTCCTTTCGGCGGCTTTGAGATCAATGTCAGACAGTAATTTGAATAGAGAACATGCCTGGCATTTAAATCTCAGAAATAGAAAGTCGTAACGGATCTAGGCGCTTCAACGGTACACGTTATACAGAGGCACGTTTATGTAGGGTATCTCATCTGTAGAACGGCGTTTTAATAAACTCTCCAAATATATTTTCAATAAGAGCACTAGGTCAATTACTAAATTATCTTACCTGCTTGAATACTTCAACAAATGGTGTGCGATAAAAAAGAATTTGAAGCGCTGCATATTTTTATACAGTATACAATGAAGTATCTACCTCGGTATTTACAACAGTTTTATCAGATACTACAATTTACAAGCGAGAACATGTACAAAAGTAAATATGTATATAATTGCAAACCTACATTAATTGTAACAGGTAAACTGGTAAACTACAGCAAATGTTATGTTCTGAAAATATGTAGCGTTTATAGAAGAAAATAATGAATTTAAAATTAAAGGCTTCCGCATATAACCTGTGAACCGCAGACAGGAATTTACGTTAAATAATAATTTAGAATAAAATTAAGTATATAATAATGAATAAAACGGAAACATAATAAAAAATAATAACAGAAATCATTTATACAGAAATATTTTTTGGATGTATTTATATTCTAGCGATATACAGGGTGTCCCAAAATAGAAGGCGATACCATAAACCACATATTCTTTGGACAAAAATAATGCGACTTTTCTTATGTCATTTTTTATTTGGGCGTCCCTATTTTAATATACAGGGTGTTAAAGTTACATTTTAAAAGAAAATTTTTGTTAATAATCCTATTGTTTTGTAAGATACACACTTGAAATTTTGCACGTACTTTTATCTTATTCCGGCATACCGGAACTTTACATATCATGTAATTTTGGTGAAAAAAATTGAAGCGCGACTGGAGGTAACTGAGGGATGTAGTACCCTTTATCCCCTCCAATTATTTCTAAGTACGCTTATGCAGCTTTTTCTTGAAATATCAAACGTAGAATTTTCTTCTGATCTTTTTATCTTTTTTGTAATTTTTTGTTTAAGTGATCCGTTTTGGAAAAAATCGCATGTATTAATGGGTTACAAATGTCTTAGCGGTTGACAAATGTTAGGAAAAAATAGTGAGCTCTGAAAACAAATGTCCATCTTGTCAACATAATGACATTAGTTACTATACTCGCGTCAAGAATTCAGACGTCTTACGTCATGACTGACGTTACGCAATTGTTTTTATTGTCAACGTAATTTTCGACATTTAGTCGCGCTAAAAACTATCAATTTTTGCAATTTAGTGCAATATAAAATGCAAACTTTTAGTGTAGTATCTAGTTTTATTATTCTCAGTTGCAATTTCGTAAATATTTTGATGAAAATATAATGAATTATTCATTTGTTCGTATGACGTAAGTCGTCTGAATTCTTGTCACGGGTATATTAATTCTTTGATTCGGCAAATGAGAAGTAGTAAGTGGTTATTAAGTTTTTAATTTAAGACAATATGGCTAATCGGGTGACAGTAGTTAATTTGACTTTTGCAGATATGCATTTAATGTTAGATAAGTTCTACACTAACGATAATTTTAACTCATCATCTATTATTTTTACGAAAAAGTATTACTACAATATAAGAAAATGTTTTCATGAAACATTTTGACAGTACAAAAAAGTAATAAAAACACTGTTTTACGTTTTGAAGCTTTGAAAAATTAAAATTTAAAATAAAAAAATAAATTAAAAATATATATTTTTTTAATTATAATTTATGTTTATTAGGAAAATGTAATGGAAATGGAAGCCTAGCAGAGGGGGCACAAACTTATCCCAACAAACCACATTCTAAAAGGAAATTCTAAAATTTGGATCGACATCTTCTTGAAACCGGAAAGTTTATGGATCAGAAGTCCTGAATTTGCGGCCGACATAGAAAATTTATAGAAAATTGTACAAAAATGGATGTTTATCGGACTTTAAAAAACCAACTTCTGCACTCGTATCACATCCAACGTGTGCAAAATATTCTTCCACAAGATTTTGCCTCTAGGATGCAATTTAGTCGTTGGTTGTCAAGACAGCATGATGCAGATAGGGACTTCGTAAAAAAAAACCCTTTTCACGAATGAGGCAAGCTTTACAAGAAACGGATTGACAAACATGCATAACAGCCACGTACGGGAGGATTTAAATGCCCATGCAACCATTGTAGCACACGATCAATTTACATTCAGTTCCTCAGTTCAGTTTCTGTTGGGTCCCCTTTTCATACCAAATAACTTAAATTCAGTATCATTTTTAAATTTTCTGCAAAATGAATGCTGAGATGTTTTACACGATTTACCTGTTATCGTAAGTGACGGTATGTGGATGCAGCTTGACGGTGCTCCACTCCATTATGGTAGAAACGTCCGGCAATATCTAAATACCTATATATTTCCCAATCGTTGGTTTGGTCGAGGACAAGACGCGCCTATTCAATGACTACCACGATCTCCTGACCTTAATCCATTGAATTTTTTTTCTAGGGTACTATGAAATATATGGTTTATGCTGCAGAAATAAACAACATTAACCATCTCAGAGATAGAACAGCAATGGCAACTGATAAGCTTAGGCAAAAGGAGAATATCTTTCAAAATATAAGGTTTTCGCTACTTAAAAATGCACGTACATGTGTTAATGAGGATGGTGGGCAAGTAGAACATTTGTTAAATTCGTAGTAATTAATCAATTATTTTATTTAATGTTATTTAGGTAAAAAGTTATTATGTTGATCGTTCATTATTACTATTACTAAATGAGACTATTATATTATTTTTTGGATGATAGGAGAACTGCATTACGGATTTTAATGCCATGTTACTTTTTCAATTCATAAGTATTTCTCATTTTATAAAACTTAGAATTATCCATTTTGTTTCGATTAGCTAATATTCATTCAGTAAGTATTACTATTTGCTAAGTTTCCAAGGTATTGTAATAATAGGTATATCCACACAATTCAGAAGATCAGAAGAAAATTCTACGTTTGATATTTCAAGAAATAGCTGTATAGGCGTACTTAATTGGAGGGAATAAAGGGTACTGCATACCTCAGTTACCTCAATTTGCCCTTTGCAAAATTGAAGTGTGTATCTTACAAAACAATGGGATTATGGACAGAAATTGTTTTTTAAAATGTAACCTTAGCGCCCTGTATATTGAAACAGGGACGCCCAAATAAAAAATGGCATAAAGAAAGTCGCATTATTTTGTCCAAAGAATATGTGGTTAATGGTATGGTTAATAGCATGGCCTTCTATTATGGGACACCCTGTATAGATAAATAAATATATAACAACACCATAAAAACACAGTAATAAATATGCTTATACGTTATAATAAGAAAAATACTAGCGCTAATATTGCTCAGAGTCACTATTAACGTTACTTGTATCCGATTCTTCATGGACAGTTATGATGAAATGACTTTTATTTGGTTCAATCAATTGGTGCAGTTTTATAAAGTCTCCCTCAATTTTTATATGCGCGATGAATTTTTCCAATTAGCTGATGTAATTTTATCCATCTTGTTCATTATTTATGTACTACATCTATGACTGTTTTTTTAAATCTTGGAATTCTATTATTTTTGAATGCCTCTTTTTAGTTGGCTCTATATTAATTCAAGGGGATTAAAAACACTGGAGTCAATCGTCGAGCGGTATGTTCCCAAGTCACAACCATCTTATCAATAATGTATTTCTCTGCAAAATTATTGCTCTTGACTATATGCAGCAATTCATCTATTTCAAAGCAGCATAGTACACAATGTTTGTTATGCCTATCTGAATGTCTTAAATAGTATGCAGCGTTGTCTAATACAGTGAGATTATTATTATTATTAAATAAGCCATTTTCTCTAATGCCCTTTGTTCTCCCTCACTGTTTTATAACAGGGTGTTTCAAGAGGAGATGTACATATTTCAGTACGTTACTCTACGGTCAATTTTAATCAAACAATTTCCTATGTCTGGAAATGCTTCGTTTAGGATATACAGGATGTCAAATTTAAAAATATTAATTACATTTTCTTTAATAACTCTCGACTACTTTTAGTTAAATTCTTGAAATTTTGTATATGGAGGTTTCTTGGGATAGGAAATTCAAATTTTATGCTCAATTGGCTGTATCTCCAAGAGGGCGCCACAAGCGACCAATAAGAGCCTTTTAAATCGCTTCAAGTTTTTTTGTGCCACGGCTCATTTTGGAATAGAAAAACAGCTCTCCCTTTTCTACTTAAAAAATGTACTCCTTATTGAAGTCTCTAGGTGCAGCCGTTTCTGTTAAAAACTCATCTAAAGATGGTGATGCATGCAAATTATGTATTAGAGTGAATCGAAAGTTATTGTCAGGTTTTGTATATTTTATTTAGAGATTTTATTTTTGGAATTCTAACAAAAAATTCAGGCTGTTTCATTAAAAACTAATAGTTCTTAGTCTTTAAAGTGTTATACCTTGTTTTTAGATAAAAGTTAGGTAGCACTCTAATATCTAATTTGCATGTTTCACCACCTTTAGATCAGTTTTTAAGGGAAACGGCTGCTCCTAGAGACTTCAATAAGGTGTACATTTCTTAAGTAGAAAAGGTAGGGCAAAATATTTTTCTGTTCTGAAATGACATACACCGTGGTATAAAAAAGTAAAAGCGATTTGAAAAGATCCTAATGGTCGCTTGTGGCGTCCTCTTGGAGATACAACCAATTGTGCATAAAATTTGAATTTTCCGTCCCAAGAAACCTCAGTATACAAAATTTCATGAATTTAACTCACAGTAGTCGAAAGTTATTAAAGAATAGGGAATTTTTTCTTCTAAATTAGACATCCTGTAGGTATATCCAGGTCTAAGTTCATAGGAAATGTTTTGCTTAAAATTGAACGTAGAATAACATACTGAAGTATGTATATTTCCTCCTGAAACACCCTGTATACAATATATCTCTAATTAACAGAGTTTATTCACTCGACAATTTCTATTTTCTATATCGTTCGTCATAATCTCCGTATCTTCTACCACTATTCGTTTCGTTTGATGTCTACTTGTACCAGGTTGAGGTTCTTCTGAGAAATCCTCCCGAGGTCTGAATATTCCCTCCATATTTTATTAGATATTGCAATATCTAATACTACAATATACTTAAGGCGAAAAAATTGATAGATGCCATGGAGACACCTAAGTAGGTACTAGATAAATTAAAACATACACTCGTTTATTCGCACAACACTGAGTACTCACATCAATAATTAAATTATTTTGAATTTCATTTTTTTCCTAAAATTAATATTTCCGGGTATTGAAGAAAAACGCGAAATCTTCGTATTTATTTAAATAATATGTGTCAAATTTTTATGTCAGTATCGAAAAAGCTATTAGTATATATTAAATATTTTTCTATTTTGTGCCATTCAGATTAGGATTTATAAAATGAATCTGTTTATTATTCAGTTACTGTTATTTAAATATATTATTACTCTATATTTTGCTTATTATTTATTACGAAAAAATTAAACGATATAAAATAAAGTTAAAATTGGTCTTTTCCCCAAACAAAACAATTATGCTACGTATTTTTTAAATGAAAACTTAATTATATTTGTGGGAAATAGGTACAAAAAATATTAAAAGTAAAATTAGTTATTTTAATTGTTACCTGTATTTACAGTTTTCCCTGAAACATTTAAATTATCAAAATGCGAAGGATGCTAAATGACGTCTCGGCCGACCACTGTTAGGAAGTGCAAGTTAATACTATTATTGGCAGCAATCAGTTACCTAGATTATAGCTTAACAATCCGGAAAATCACTATAGATCTAATAATAGCACCGGCCTTGGAAGCCGTCAAAATCACTATTCCAAATGAACGAAATTTCACATAACAATTTTTCTATAACGGCCTTTCCTATTCTTTTCTGTGTTCATAATTGAGACTTAAAAGCGTGTAATCCGAAACGTTTCTGATTTCAATTACATTCTATCAAGTAATTAATGGGTTTTAAATAAAGGTCATTATCTATGGCCTCTATTGTCACAGAATTTGCCACGCTCGCACCCAATTCGACGACTGTGGTATCGCAAAACGCTAGATTGTCCCGATCGCCCCTACGCGGTGCTGGTGAAAAAACAAAATAATGCCGTGTATTGAGGCGCGACTGGAATATTGAGAATCGACGAGATCGTTCTAGAAATGGATCTAGAAATGCTAGAAAATACTTGAAATATTCGTTTGATCTACAAAAGAAGAATATACGGTCGAGTCAGTCAGTCTTGAATTAGAGAGTTATTATTTGGATATTCCGGAGAGATCAATTATAATTCAGAGTGATTTAAATAGTGATTAATTAAATAGTGTTTAGTTGAGTTGTAACTAGTATTCGGTAGTGTACAGAGTATTAATAAATATCAGTAAAAATTAACTGTTTGTTTTTCTGGTAAAAGAAAATGTCGGATTAGGAAACCCGTGACACTATATTTAAATCAAGGAACGCATTACAAAAACATCATACACGAGTATCTATACTACAGAATAAACTCGCACTAAAGTGACCCTTATAACGAAATCTTGTGCCTTATACCTCTGCATTGAACGTTACTACGCTCTTCTCTGCTTTTGGTTAAGTGATAAACAAATAAATAATTTTTTCGAAGCATTTTTGCTTACATTTGTGCTTTATTCTTTTTTTACGCTTATATGGAATCAAATAAGCCGTATTCAACACGAACAATGCCTCTTAGTGCTAGTGCTTTTTTCTTTCCATTATTGACGTCATATAAAATTAAAAAAAACATAAGCTGTGCTGTCACAGTTATAAGAAGTCTTCGAGTTTGTCGCAATATCGTTATCACAACCTGTATGCTAGATGTCTTCTTTCTTTTAAAACTAAATGTCAAATAACAAGTGTTAATAATGAAATCCCAAAAAGCTGATGCAACGTATCAAAATTAATTACTTTATTACCATTTACGCCTCTTTTCAAAGTGGGAATTAGTGATGATTAGGTACCTGGTACTGATTGCAAAATAGGTTGCACAAATCTGGCAAGTTTAGTTATTAAAAAAAACATTTTTATATCACCTGACCTAGTTTTACAGAGGCAATTATGGAAACATTCTTGTTCAATTTTATAAACTTGCGGATAAATTAATAGATAACCAAATTTTATAAATAACATGCGCAAAGTGAAATTTATGGAGGTGCATCTAATTAAAAAATTATATTTGCAAATTTATACCAAACCTCTACCTCGGCGGTAAAGCAAAGGCAGAAATATTTTAAAATACCGGTATTAACTAAGTCCCACGTGAATGTGTGTCAGTTTACTGTGTCAAATCTGCTTTCTTTCATATACGCTCTCGCTTGGCAATGAACTTTAGGTAATCAAAAGTAAACAATTGTGTATTTAGTTACGTTTTCAATCACCGTTCTCCGTTTACATTCACCACTTGTATGTCCAGAGTAGACGTAGTACGTAATTGAGAATGGGACCATCTTAAATTTCATTTCTAAAGGTTATGTTTTAAATTTAAGAGCATATACAAAATAGGATGCCCCCAGGCTTAGCTTCGAAAAGAAAGTAATTTGAATTAGATTTTTAATTTGATTACTGTATCCTTTTAGACGAGCTATTAAAAATTAATGTTAATATATTTTTTATTTAACCTAAATTCCGGAAGTGAAATAGGAACGCCTAAATTTTTCATGAGAAAGTGACAAAGTGTCACATTTAAATAAATCAATTCAACGTCATAATTATTGGATCTCAATAAAAATTTTCTTAATTTTTACCAAAAATATAATTAATGTTGACCGTTGACTATAAAAATACTCACAATTATTTATCTAAATGTTAATATTTATGTTATGTTTATGTTAACAATCTGGTAACAGCAGATGATAATTGTTGTTTTTAAAATATGCTTTTAATACAAATAACACATGAATTATTTTAGTTTTATGTAGTTACGAATACATTCCCTTACTAAGTATATCGGGTGATGTAAAAGTACTTTGACAAATTCACCTAATTTCATAAAACAAGGTCAATGCATTTAGGAGTTATTTAAAAATTATTATTTTTTATTTTCTATAACAAATCAACACCTTGTATCTCCGTAACAAATCCGCCATAGACTATTGTTTATTAGAATTTCGCATTTTAAAATAATACTGGAGGTTAGTTGAAAGTATTTTTGAATTACTCTGAATGTTGCACACTTAGTTTTCAGGTAATTCTAAGAAACTAGTTTATGAGTATAAACCTTACTGTAAATATCACTATCAGATCTATGATCTATGTAGGTATGTTTACCTGCATGGTACTAGGCAGATGAATTTGGATTACTTTTTCTCTATCCTCTGACCATAGGTGCATCATAGATCCGTATTAAGTACCTAATTTTACAGCAATTATCAGTCCATTTGCTTAGAAAAGATGGTATTGTAAGAATCGGTTACTGATGATATTTTTTTAAATTTGTGTTTTAATAATTTGGAGTAGTTTTTCCGAAAAACTGAAAAACTCCCAAGTATTTTAGTTTTAATTTGCATTCTAAAAACTTTAGTTTGATAACTATAATGATTTAAAAAAATCTTTCTTGTTTATCATCACAGAACAATACTCTAATGCAAAATATGTTATTGGTTTTTGGACAATATCAATGGTCAGAAATGTGTTAGTATACTGTGAAAGATTTCCAAACCGTCGCACAGTGGCGCAAAACGCCACTGTGCCACTCAAATTACTGTACACCCCTTAGGGTTGGGCCGTTTGAGGTCATTTTTTTAGAATGTTCGTCATAAAATTCCCTATCGATCCCTCTTTCTCAATTTTTGCTTTGGGTCTTCATTTTCGCAGAATTTGACTCCAAAAATGGGTTTGCATGAAAAATACTAGATTTTTCGCACAAAAATGACCCTATGGAACACGATATTGAGATTTTGCCGGACTTTTTTATGGAGGAATGCTCGTCTTGGAAAGCCCTACAAGACTTTCCACTTAGATTTCGGGAAGAAATTTTCCGTTGCCCTTAAAATGGCTACAATTATCCAAAAATTTTCACATATTAGAAATCGTTCTACTAAAAACTGGAAAATTTTTGGGAAAAAATCTCATCACAAAAATTATTTGTACACATTCGAGGAATCCGCAAAAATTTTTCCAGAATTTTTGGACACATTTTTGGACATTCACCAAAATGACCACATACATATTTTCTGAATTTTCCCGTAATTCTGAAAAAGGTCAGAAAGGTTCCATAAAAAATTATTTTGAACATGTTTTTGGGAATTCAATTTTTTGATAAAAGTGGCCATTTTGGATACAATAGTTCACTGTTAATGAAAAATGATTGATTTGATTAATCTCTTCCCAACACATAGAGATAACATAAAACAACGTCGAAATTTGCTTTATTATATCGAGCGCTGTACCAAAAAAAAATAAAATAAATAAAATATACAAAAACAATATCTGTCCTAGAAAAACATACACTATTCTACATTAATTTATATACAAGGTATTTATAAAATATATAACAATAACCCTTCAAAAGACTGAGCTTTTTGAGAATTTGTTTGGACAGCCAAAATATTTAAACCTTTCAAGAATGCCAGATGATTTCCCAGTATTTTTGAACATTTGTGGATTTTGGATCAAAATGACCAAAAATATAATTATCCACAGAAAATCTTATGGTCTCGAAAGTTTAAAGCATCCAGTAGATGCTGAAGACTTTTACTATCATACATTTCCATCCGAACAGTTCCAGGAAAATCAATCATTTACGGGAAAATTCGGAAAATCTGTATGTGGCCATTTTGATGAATGTCCAAAAATGTGTCCAAACATTCTGGAAAAATTTTTGCGGATTCCTCGAATGTGCACAAATAATTTTTGTGAGATGAGATTTTTTCCAATACTTTCCCAGTTTTCAGTAGAACAATTTCTGATATGTAAAGATTTTTGAATGATTGTGGCCATTTTAAGGGCAACGGAAAATTTCTCTCCGAAATCTAAGTGGACAGTCTTGTAGGGCTTTCCAAGACGAGCATTCCCCCATAAAAAAGTCCGGCAAAATCTCAATCTCGTGTTCCGTAGGGTCATTTTTGTGCGAAAAATCTAGTTTTTTCCATGCAAACACATTTTTGGAGCCAAATTCCGCGAAAATGAAGACCTAAAGCGAAAATTGAGAAAGAGGAATCGATAGGGAATTTTATGACGAACATTTAAAAAAAAAATCACCTCAAACGCCCCAACCCTAAGGGGTGTACAGTAATTTGAGTGACACAGTGGCGTTTTGCGCCACTGTGCGTCGTACACCAAGCCACCCAATGTTTGTTGCTATTGAAAGACGTTTTCAGCAGAGATGCCATTATTAAAGTACTTGAAGAGCAATTGCTATAACTATACCATAATTGCAGTGAACTGTTGCAATATTTTTCGAAAGGTGATGCACTTCCTGTAGTCTACTGATGTTAAGCGATTAATGAACAAACTCAAACCTGGATGGTACAAGCCTAATAAATGGAGATTATCCATTGATTCTTCGAAGAGAAGTCTATAAGCCGCCTTTTTATAACACTAATGTATATTCCTCCATTCCAGTAGCCCATTCAGTTGTTGGAAAGAAGAGTATACGAGCATAACGTCAGTTCTTGAAAAAATTTACTACAAGTGATGGCAAATTTGTAGGGATTTAAAAGTTGTCACTATTTTATTGAGACGTCAATTAGGCTTCAGAAATATCGGTGCTTGTTATGTGAATGGGATAGTAGATATAGAAAAAAAACTAGGTAGTAAATGAATGGCCAAGAAAAGCTTCATTCCAATCAGGTACTAACTACATCAATAGAGAAGCATTAGTTGCTCCTCCTGTTCTGATTCGAACTTTTCACATCATGTTAGAGGTTATGAAACAATGGGATCTAGTTTTCAATGGATGGATCTCAGACTCGTAAAATAATGAGAGACAATATTTGTTGTCATTAAAATGAGAAGAAAGGCGAAAAATGGCATGGCAGAGTTTCATATGGGTTATCGATAATTTCCTGGGGAACCAAAAAAGTCTATATTAAAGGGTAAAAGTAGCGCAAATGGTGGAAAACTATAGGAAACTGAGTTGCTTAATTAATCTGAAAGTACATCTCATGGATTCCCATATTGACTACTTCCTACAAAATATTGTCGAACAAGATGAAAGATCCTGATGAAAGACCTGATGAATGCAGAGCGATGGGATAAATATATGTTGGGTGATAACCTATAACCTGGATGCTTGCAATAGATATACCAGAAAGAGGACGAAAATCTAAAAGACATCTAGCACATATCCTTTGAGTTTAAGAAAGGTAGAGATATTAAAAAAAGAGAAATAATAGCACACGTTGTAAACCTACTAAACTTAAAACCCTCAAACTTACGACGATTGTTACTGTATAAAATTAAATTATTCTCAAGAGTTGTGATTGTTAACGCTTGTATGAATTTGTTACGGGCGTTATTGGGTATTAGAATTTTAAGGTTGTCAGGTTAAGCTGACTCGATGATATTAAATGAACTCCAAATTCGAATCCAGCGACCTCAAAAATACAAATATACAATTTTTTTTGTAAAATTGTGTGTAAAATTAGTTTTTTTTATAATGTAAATATTTTTTATAGGTGTCAATTTGTTTGTATTTTCGTTTTCTTAAAATTTTATATTAAAATAAAAATTACGAAAAAACTATGGATTGATATTTATTTATATTTTGGTATGGCACTTCAATATACTAAATCTTAACAAAATGAATGAAAAAGGGACTGATATTTCAGAACTGTCTAATGCTCAAACTAACCACATTTTTACTAAGATAAGTTTATTTAAATCTATTTGGATTCAAAAAACATGTGGCAGAAGCCCTTTAGGTACCTTGTCTTTCTTGACGCACAGGGTGGCTAAAAGGTTTTTGCAAAATTCCACACCATAATCTTAAATCAATAGGAGTTGTAACGTTGTAACTCTTTCCTGTCAGGTAAACATTTAAGTAAGTGAAGGGACACCACTGAATGTCATTATTACTCATTTCCTTTGATAGGGCGAACCAGGTAGGAACGGAGTCACATTTGGCTTTATTCTCTTACAGTGCAAGTACCTATAAGCTTAAGAATTGATGCATTTCCTGTGGTTCTGTTATTACTTATGAACTGAAAATGAATTTTTAAAATTTTATGTGGATAGGTAGATACAAGATTATAGCAAAACAATTCATATATTTACCACAACTAATTTTGTTAAATAATAGATGTAGAATTGAAAAGTAAATCAATTCAGTATGTGTTTTCTGTTTACGACCGAAAGAATTATCACGGTACAGTTATTTCTTAGTAAGAAAACAACATAGGTATATCTTTTCAGTATACACAATATCTCAATTTATACAGGGTGATTTTAAATAAAGTAGCAAAAATGAGACCACATATTCCTTAGGTGAAAATAAACCGATTTAACCTAACATACCTATATCCCAAGTCGCTTAATAAAAAAGATACAGGGTGTCAAAGTTAAAATTTTACTTTCGATATTTGGAGATAACTTCTTAAAAAATCCAAATATTTACTTAAAATTTGTAAACCAGGAGTTTTTGCGGGTGAGAAATTCAAATTTGTTACTAATTTTGACGTCACTAGTAGAGGGCGCCACCTATGGCACATCATGTTTCTTTTAAATGGCAGAACTTTTTGCAGCTTAGTGTATCCATCTGACTATAGAAATAATTGATTCTCCTACCTATTTTATTTGAATAAGTATACCTTGCTAAAGTCGTTAGGAGTAACCATTTTTGAAATAATCCTATTTGAAATGGTGAGTGCACCGAGTAAAAACTATATTGGTTTGAGGTAAAGTGCCTTTTCTGCTGAAGATACAACAAAATATTACTTGAAAAAGTTGTTCAGAATGGTAAATTATGAAGACGGTCAAAATGTCAAGAAGATTGGCGAGGTTTGATGAAACCATTTTTCAACAAAGCACAAAGATTTTATCAAAGCAGGCCGATATTTTTGAAATTTTGCACATCTCCATAATTTACCATTCTGAACAACTTTTTCAAATAACATTTTGCTATATTTTCAGTAAAAAAGTCAATTTACCTGAAACGATAACAGTTTTCAATCGGTGCACTGAATAATTCAAATAGGATTATTTCAAAAACTGTTACTCCTTACGACTTCAATAAGGTATACCTTTTTCAGATATAAGAGGTAGGAGAATCGATTGTTTCAATAGTCAGATGGATACACTAAGCTGCAAAAAAGTTCTGCCATTTAAAAGAAAATGATTTGCCCCACAGGTGGTGTCCTCTACTAGTGGCGTCAAAATTAGAAACAAATATGAATTTCTCACCCGCAAAAACCTGATTTACAAATTTTAAGTAAATATTTGAATTTTTTAAGAAGTTATCTACAAATATCGAAAATAAAATTTTAACTTTGACACCCTGTATCTTTTTTATTAAGCGACTTGGGATATAGGTATGTTAGGTTAAATCGGTTTATTTTCACCTAAGGAATATGTTGTCTCATTTTTGCTACTTTATTTAAAATCACCCTGTAGATGTATACAGGTCATTAACATAAGTAAAAAATAAATGATAACAAAATATTAACCCAAAAACGCATATTTTTTTGTAAAATATAAATAAACGTAAATTTTTTAAAAATTGTATGTAAAAGTTAGTTTCCAAATTCCAAATTCTGTCAAGTTATTAAAAAATATTTGACATCATTTACTTACAATGCTAGCGATCTTTACATGTGTCTTGGAATGCAGGAAACTTGTGCTGTAATCAGAAGCTATTTATTTTTCATCTACATTAATTTTTTCTTATTATCTGACGGGTATAACGTATAAAAATGAATCGCTTCCTGACGATATTTGAAAGGCTACAGAGTCTGCGTGTATTCGCGATTCGTTATGGGCGATTCGTAAAATGTGAAGAACTCGCAAATAGTGTGTAGGGTTAAAAATCAGTTCCTAAAAACCCTACACCATATGCACGAATTCCTTACAAAACAGGCATCGCGCATTACGAATTGCGAATTCACGCATACTCTGTAGCAAGCATAACAGAAAAGTTTTAAACGAAAAAGGTTTTTGAATTTTTTTTCATGTAAATTAAACAATTATGCCTCGAATTGTCACACTGGACACAGAGATTTAATACTTAATTAATAGTGATATAACTTAATTAAATACAAAATCAGCTGATTGCACAGATTTTTTTTGTCAATGTTGTTGTTTTTTAGTAATAGTATGCTTGCTACAGACTATGCGTGAATTCGCGATTTGCGATGCGTGGTTTGTATGGAATTTGTGCATCGTGTGTAGGGTTTTTATGAATGGATTTTTAACGAACAAGACTCTACACACTATTCGCGAATTCCTCGCATATCACGAATTGCGCATAACGAATGGCGAATGAATACACGCATAGTCTGTTATAGACCTAAATAAGGTCGTATAAAAACATTTTCGAGCTATTCAATAAATAACATGCAGCCTCTCTTCATTTTTGTTGAATAAATGAAGTTTAATTTACAAAAAAAAGCGAGGATAGAACTTATAAGATTTTTCTATTACAAATATCGTCAGGAAGTCTGTACGAGTTTTATACATTATATACGTCGCACTTTGCAAAATTTTTATTTGATTGTGTACCTTAAATACAAATGTAACTAAAATACGACTTTGGTCTAAATGTGATAATAATATGGTGTAACTTTTGGCAATAAAATCAAAACTCCATAATAAAATTTTGATATATGTATGTAATTATCTTTATCTTTAGAATTATGAATGCCTTAAATGAACGGTTATTCATATCATTTTATTGGATTTGGTACTATTAACCCGTTAAGCATATACAGGGCGATTCTAAAATATGTAGTCAAACTTTTACGATGGAGACTAGAGGTCAAAATAGATTGATGAACCTAATTTATCTAGATACAAAAATGCACCTTTAACGAATTACAGTGCCTCAAAGTTGAAATAAAAAAGCAGACATTTAAGTTTCTCAAAAATATCTGAAGATATAGATATTTTTAAAATCTGGCACATGACGAATGCCAATAAGTACCTAATAAGCCATGTTGTAAAGAGAATATTATGAATAAAATCCATTTACGAGTAATTCAGGGGTAGCTGCCTTTTATTTCACTCTGTACTTTTTTATGCTCTATGTTTTAATAGTGATAATTTAATTCAGAAACTTTTTTCTTTTGACATATTTTGATACGATTAATATTCAACGAGAAAAATAGAGCGGGGCCATCACACTGCATTCAGTATTCTTAATTATTACTAAATATTTCTAAAATGTGTAGCAACACTTATACGGTGGAAAGGTCAAGACAGATTGTTTGAATCTAATTTAACTATATAGTATGTCCACGGTTAGAGTGGAAAAGAGGGAAAATATGTTTATTTTTCATTTTACATGAAAAAGGCATTCTTGATGATTCTTAAAATTGTTGCTTGTCTTTAAAATGCGGTTGGAACGGAGAACTTTCATGTTGCATGTACAGGGTGCTCATAAAATAGGTAAATATAAAAATCGTACAAGAATAAACTGCCTTTGTTTATAACAATACAAAAATATGTTATTAAGGAAAGTTCCTTAGAATTGAAATTTATATTATAATTTCAATTTGTCCATGCATCGATCTACTTTGATAGAAACGTACGTTAAAATACCGTTGGCATGAAGACCTTTCATGTAGTATGTACAGGCTGCTCAGAAAATCGGTAAATATAAAAATCGTTCAAGAATAAAAAATTTCCTTTACTCATCATTCAATTAAATAATTTTTATTTAATGCCGTTCTCCTTTCCCAAATCATTGTATTAAATAAATTTTTTGATGCAACCTAAGCATTAAGAATACCTGTCACTATTACTCAAAAGACCTATCACTTTTCATTATGACGGTTGCTGTCAAACTTTTTTATTCTCCTTGACAACTGCCTTATAAAGACAAATAAAAATTTTAAAAACGAATGTTTTTTTTCGTATAGTAAAATACCGTAAAATACATATAAAAATGTTTTACTGTTCGTTTCTATCAATGTATTCCGATTTATGCACAAATTGAGAATATAACATAGATTTCAATTCTAAGGAAGTTTCCTTAATAACATATTTTTGTATTGTTAAAAACAAAGGCAGTTTATTATTGAACGATTTTTATATTTACCGATTTTCTGATCACCCTGTACATGCAACATAAAAGTTCTCCATTCCAACCAAATTTTAAAGACAAGCAAACAAATTTATCAAGAACGCCATTTTTCCGTAAAATGAAAAATAACAATATTTTCCCTCTTTTCCACTCTAACCGTGAACATACTGTATATATCAAAATGCATCCCTAACGAGATACAACCTCTTAAAAGTAATATAAAAATATTAATTTTATTTCAACTTCCTCGTTTAGGTAATAATAATTGTATCAAAAAATGGGAAAAAAATAAAATTTAATTATTTACTGATACAGCAATTAGGTATGGGGTATAAAAATAGTGCCGATAGAAGAAATAACACCAACATATGAATTGACTATTTTAGAAAAAAAGTTGTAATATTGTCACTTTACTGTTAACTTTTTAAAATAAAAACATAAGTTGTAGTTACATTATTTTTGAAACTAAAACTAAACTTACGTAGGTACCTACACTAGTAAATAATACTAAAGAATAGTTTTTATATAATTACCTACTACATGTCATATTGTATTTTTGTTAAAGTACAAATAAATATTCGGTAATCTAGTTTCTTATATACTCGCTGAAAATTTATTTGTAAATGCTTAATACCGTCTACAACTGACATTTCATTGACATTTGTGCGTCAGTGATAAGACATGCAGGTATTAAAATAACCGTAGGTTATATATTTTTACTTTTTTATTATTACTATTTAAATTTGTACTATTATCAGTAATATTAAAAATATGAATAATAATGTCATAATTTCTCAATTTACTTGAAGAAGTACATTATAAAGTTATTAGTATAAAGAAAAATATTGACTTACTTTAATTTTTTCATAAGTGGTTTCCAATTCCAAATGGTGTACGAATGGATTTAGCATCTTTTCAGACTCACAGTCTTCATGAGAAATAGCTCCAACAAACTTGGTATTCATTTTATCACAAATTTACAATAAAACTATTAAAATTCACATATTCTATAAATCAGCTTCAAATGAATCCCGCGCGATGCACTTACAAAATGATATCCCTTCCATGTTAAAAGAGAACTAATCGAATGTGAAACTTACAAGTACGAGTACAGAGACGACTTTGCACGACAAAAAATCGTTAATTTTACTTTTGCGTATAGCAGCGGAGAGAGATACTTTGAATGTAAAGTACAGTATTTGCTATTCGTCTTGCCATCTAGTAATCAAAAGCAAAATTAATACGTTTGTTACTTAAGCAATTGCGAAATCTACTTTTATAATTTGTCAATGTCACTCTGAAATGTATAATTTCTAGCATTAGTGGTTTATAAAATGTAAGTAATATATTCGTAGATTTATTGTGCTTCATAATCGTAGATAAAATTTTTTCGGTTGGTTTGATAACCACGCTGGATACAGGGTGTTTCATAAGTAATGGGTGACCGACCACCTGGTAATACTTTAGGCCAAAATATTAACAATGCACTTATATATTATGCCGAAACGAATGTTAATATTACAAGGCGTTGAAGTAATACATTTTAAATAATTTTTACAGTTGTTGATGTAATTTTAAATATTATATATAATTTTTGAATTATTTTATAGGGCGTCACATACGTATTTCTGATGTAAAAAAGCTACATCTTTTTACCTAACTCTAGAGCATTTGCACTTAAAGAATTCAATATATTTTTTTTAAATTTAGAACAAAACACAATACAATAATTTTCGGCACGATTGCCATTTCGTTCACTGACCGATTTTATTTCTTTAATATTGTTTTAATTCTGTCTACTTGTTCAAATAATATAATCTGTTTCTAAAGCGGGAATTACACTAACAATTTGTTGTCGAAGAAATTGATGAATTAATTCATTCGCATTTTGGCTTTACATTATGTTCAGAGCTTGGCAAGTTTCTTAACAATGTCAGATGTCACCCGTACCAACCTAAAAGTAATTTTAACTTTTGGCATTATATCATTCCCATTTGTATATGAAACAAAAACCGTTAAAAATGAAAAGTAATTTTAATAATCATATTTTAGAGCAAAAAAGCTTCCATTGCATTTATTATTGCTGCTTAGGTTGGTATTCCTGAATTGGAGTAAGAATTGACGAAAAATTAGAACAAGTTTTAAGTCGTCAATAACTTAACGAAGTTCTTCATCAATTTATTTGACGTCCAAATTTTAGTATTACATTTATCAATTGACTTGACGAAGCCACTTGATCAATTAATTGACAAAGAAATTGTTAATGTAAAGCGGGCTTAAATTACCCCTTTCATATTTTAATTGATAAAAATTGCATAGTAAAATAGAAATACTTTGTGTATTGAATTTTTTAAATGCAAATATCTCGATGACGTTTAAAGTCATGGGTATCCAAATTTTTCACTGAAAAAATATAAGATACAGCTCTAATGTGAAGTTCGTAGTGTCCGTCAAAATAAAAGAAAAACTGGAATTAGAGCTAACAATGTTTCACTGACGAGATACAGTATTATTTTTTTCTGAAAAATATCATATATAGGTATACGTAAATACATTTGAAAATTAACCAACAGGCGACTTTACTAATGGATGGTTGGTTAATTGTCGCCAAGTTTACATAGCCCCACATAAATTCATATTTATTGTCAATGCCAATACTCTCAACTACTAACCTTTATGTCAGTTATATTAGTCTAAATAATTTGTTGTATTTATTCTCTCTTCTTGTTAATCCAAAATCAAATAAAAAAGTTCTTTTCACAACTCAGCAACGAATTGTATTGCTTTTTGTGCATTTTTCCTGTTTTTTTTTCAATTTTTCCACCAAAATATTGTAGTTATATTTTCTAGTTACTTTTCCCTGTGTACATAAGACTTCTTCATTTACTTCTCTTAGTTTAAAAATAGAGTATGGGTATTTTCGAAATTAGCTTACTTCATTCAGTCATTCATTCATGAAATTTGATGTTATAACCGACATTTGTAAAATTTGTACTTTGTTGTATGCAACTCAGCAAAGACATACTTATTCATTGGTTATGTATGTGGGTGCGAGAGAGACAACCATCTGCACGTACGATATGAAATGGGTTCTTAATTTTCCATTATTTTGTTTGTAAGCACATCATTGGCGTACAGTGTGGTTTCTTCTTTTATCTTGTATCTCGTTAGTGTTTTTGTGATTGTTATTGTTGAAACATGTCATGTTTTATAAGGGACTGTAAAATTAACCATCATATAGCACGAAATAATTCTTCATATCTAGAATTCAATTTCATTTCAATTCACAATCAGCTAAGCCCCTACTGCTCCGCCATTGCTGGAGGCACAAAACAAATATGGCGCTGATCATGAGTAATCCCATTCGCACGGCTTGTAGCGCATTCCAGTCATCATAATATAAAATTACATTTCAGTGTTCCGGTGGTCTGCGTGGCAACACTGTTATTCTAAGTCGTGTTCAAGTTCAATGCATATAAGGTTTCATAAAGGGGGGACCATTTTGCATCTTAATGCTTATGATGAAATTTAAATTTAGAATAAAGCATACACAAAATTTTTACGCAAAATTAATTCGATTATAACACAAGATATCAGAGACATTTAGAAGTCATTGAGAATCCCATTAATTTTATTTGACGTCCGCAAACAGCATGCCAATAAGACATACTCCAACTTCAATAACATTAACACTTTTTTTTATTTTCTATCTTCTATTTGATTTATGCAAAATTGTAACTCGGAATAATTTGATACCTAAGATAAAAATGAATTAAGGCATGTAATCTCATTAACAATTAAATAACAACGATAAAAATCACTTGAAGAACAAACATAACGGCAAAACATGATAATAACTTCAATAACATTAACAAAGGACACAGGGCAACTTCTAAGTCTAAGGTACAAATCAAAACCTATATTTATTAATGAAAAAGGTTACAGTTATTTGATAATTGGAAGGAGATGAAAGGCCCGGATTCTGATTTGCCATTCGTTACATATCGAATCGAATATTATTAACAGATTAGAATATATAATAACGAATCTCAGACAGTTTATTCTATAACCTAAAGTTATAGGTTAGGTATGCCAAGTTTTTTCGATACTGCTACAAAATATGAGTCAATGTTTCAGTTCAGATGCGTTTACTTTACTCAGTATGGCTTGCATGAGCAAGTTATTCTTACTAGAGGAGCACCATGTAGGTACGAGAAGCAATGTAGGTATTTTATATGTTCTAAAATATTACAAAGTTCATTGAGTGATAATGAAGCAACACAATTAGCATTTACCTACAGGGTGAATCTTAAATAAGTACAAATATTTTAACTGCTGGTGTAGTTCGTCATATAGATCAGTCTAGTGAAAGCCATTTTTAAAAATTTCTAATATTTACGGAGATATTAATTTTTTAAAAAAATACCCACATTTTGAGGACCGCTGGCTGATTTATCATCCAACAACCTAATGAAACATATGATTTGTTGCGAGGTTGCCATATCTCCTCCAATATAAATATTACGTTTCCTTTAACGTAATAGTTCTATTTTAAAAATACTTGTTTTAAGCATAAGTACAGTAAAATTGGGTATGTAGTATGATACGCAGCAATATTAACATAAATTTTAACATCTGAACTAACCTTAAAATACTTAAAACGATTAAAAATGAATTTCCGCAAGTTCAATACTACCGTAAAATATTTAGGAAGATATTACGTGATATTACTATGTCCAATGTTCAAAAATTATACATAAACATGTACACAAGCTTACCTGTTTGTTAAAAAATTAACTATTTAATCAGTAATCCACATTTCACAAGTTAAATGTCATTGTACACTGTTAGAAAGGGACACAAAACACAATTTCCTTAAGTTATTTTATGAAGAATAACGAAAAACTATGATTTTCACACATTAAATTTAATTTTCGCCACATAACCCGAAATGAGTCAATATTAACTATTTCGAATACAGAACCATAAGTGATTTCGCACTTTAATCAGTGAAAAAATTTTAAAAAATAAAGGTACACACAATCACAATATTAAATAACAAAATAAGCAGCTTGACGTATGCGTTTAATATCAAGAAAAAATGTATAAAATGCATACATTTAGACGGCAGATCCAGCAAAGTAAAATATTTTCTCTCTAATGAAATGTGTTGTGGGTTGCCGGTACAAATGGGAAAGGGAAATATGCTGGACGAATTATTAAGAGGTCGATTTATTATGGGCTTTTCAAAAGGCGCAGCTCGATACAGATTTCATGAAGATGTTTAAAAAAGGTGTATATCGCATATAAAAAAAGCTGGTCAGAAAAACCATCAAGGTAAGTTTTCAGTAATGTGCCTACGACAGGTAGGTATCACGGGCAGTAGGCGGAAACGTCGAGCAAGCAAAACTATGCCAGTCATAGGTGTACTAAATTTGAATGCGATCAGATATAAAAAATATACAAAATTGACAAAAATAATTGCATTACATGACATCCATTATTTTTAGAGTAGAAACAGTGATATAACAGTTTTTACCAATTTCGAGGCGCTAGATAATAAAAATAATAACAATTATTTCAAAATTTAAAGTTCTTATCTTATATTTTCAATTGCCCAAGGTCGAAAATAATAGAGAGTGACTAATTCACAACACAGATATGAGTACGGAAGATCGGGTAGTATGATTACCTAAGCGTACCACTTGAGAAGAGCTAAAGCACACAAAATTATCAAAAATAAATTGACGTCGGCTGAACCTAGCACATTAACAATTTACTTTTTCTACGTTCATGCGAAAAGCAAAACTTTATTGAACTATATTTAGTGGAAAAAGTGGTTATTTATTGCACTAGTGCAATAAAATGTTTATTGCATTCATCTGTCATTCTACTACAGCGTTTTGTCATCATGACAAACATAAACGTTCAAATCGACGTCACATTTTCCTAGATTTAGTGTCATCTAAATAACATTTTATGGTTTTTTCATGAACGTAGATAAAATTTGTTTTTCCACCATTAAATAAATAGTGCAAATATTTGCGAATTCCGCATTCAAAAGGACAAAAGGCTTTAGAATACATACACACTATTTACTATAGGTTACGCACTGTCACTATAACGGTCACACATTAACACTTATTATAATCATATATCGTACCGCTTTCCGTATGACATTCATACGTCCATGTTTCGTAAAAATTTAGTATATTATTCTTCGATCCAGATTTTTATTTTTTAATATTTATTCTAAATAGTTTCTTCGCCATATCACTATTTCGCCCTTTCTATCAGTATACTCTTTTCGATTTCATTTATATGGACTAAGTTTCATTTTGTAAGATATAGTAATAATTTTTTTTTTTTTGGAAAACTCATTTTAAAAATACAATCTTCCTTCCGCGAGTTTCCATCACTTTCCGTTTCACAGTTGTACTTCTTTACCACTTTTTTATTTGCACACATAAGCTATTCACGTACAATTTTGTTAATGAAATATAAATTTCAACATCACTTACACTCATATTTTCACCTCGCGCACTAAACTCTTCATTTCTCATCATCCGATATTCCTCATTTCGATCAAATCACTAACAAAATTAATTACATTCATAATTAAATTAACGAAAAGATATACCCTAAATTTTGCCCGCCCGAACGATATACCCGCCCATGATAGCCTTGGAAATGAAACAGTTGGATCCGACAATTCGTCGCAGCCAATGAAATGCCAGCATCGCATACGTACTAACTGCAGCGCATGCGTACTAACTGAGCGCATGCGTAGCAGAAGCAGATAACATTAGTCACTCTCTACAATTTTGAAAGACTGGTATATAACGTATAAAACGTATTTAAATCTTTTTAATATTTTCTCAGGCAGTGTTTTTCTATTAAGTGTCTTGTGTATTTAATTAATATTTTTAGTGAAATACAGTGTAATTAAGTAGAATATGGCGCATTATTCAAACAGTGAAAAGGTTGACATGCTAAAAGCATATTTTTTAAGCAACGAAAATGCACTTGCTGCAAAAAGATTATATACAAATTGGTATGGAGGAGAAAGAAATATACCAAATGAACGTACATTTGTCAATATTGTTCAAGGATTACGGGACCATGGATCTTTTAAACTTCAAACCCAGGATCGGGGTCGTCCACAAACAAGAAGAGTGAGAAACGTTGAGCCACAAATTTTAAATGCAGTAGAGGAGAATCCGGGCACATCATCTAGAAGATTATCTCATGAATTTCATGTATCCCAGAGAACGGTACTAAGAACTTTGCACATGCAAGGACTTCATCCATATCATGTACAAAAGGTGCAAGCCTTACTACCAGACGATTTACCCAGGCGAAGAGAATTTTGTGAATGGATTCTGAGGAAGTGTGAGTTAGAGGACTTTTTGAGATATATTTTATGGACAGATGAAGCGGGATTTACGAGAGAGGGGATGTTTAACGCCCATAACACTCATATTTGGGCTGATGAAAATCCAAATGCCATCAGGGAAACTCATTATCAGCAACAATTTTCATTAAATATTTGGGCAGGAATTGTAGATAATACATTGATAGGACCCCATGTATTGCCAAGAAGACTAACAGGTCAAATGTACCTTGAACTTCTTGATAATAACTTGGAAGATTTGTTGGAAAATGTACCTCTTGCTGTGAGGCAACAAATGTGGATTCAACATGACGGTGCTCCCCCTCACAGTGCTCGAATTGTATCAGACTGGTTGAATAATAATTATAGGGATAAATGGATAGGAAGATATGGACCTATACCTTGGCCGCCAAGATCACCAGATTTGAACCCATGTGACTTCTACCTATGGGGACATATGAAACAACTAGTTTATTCAGAACCTGTTAACACTTTGGAGCAACTGCGAGTTCGTATAGATAACGCAGGAGATATGATAAGAAGAAATATTACAATTTTTCAAAATGTACGTGAGTCGATGATAAGAAGAGCAAGAGCATGCTTAGAAAGCAATGGTGGTCATTTCGAACATCTGCTATAATACCGGTGATACTGACAGTGCAGTGACAGTGATGTGCATTCTTAGTGAAGTGCAGTGATAGTGACAGTGGAGTGTAGTGACAGTGGAATGTAGTGACAGTGGAGTGCAGTGACAGTGGAGTGCAGTGACAGTGCAGTGCAGTGACAGTGGAGTGCAGTAACAGTGGAGTGCAGTGATGAGTTCAGTGATAATGATATTAGTCTTGTGAGAAATCAGTTGGAGTGTAGAAAAAATGATTATAGATCACATTCTGGATCTGTGAGTAGAGAACCTGTTTTATGTTTTCAGTTTCATGTTTGTACATAGACGTACTTTATTGGTGAGGTATAGGTATGGCAATGAGGGGAGGAGGTGGCCATACACATTTTTTATAAACAGCCATTCTTTGACATGTCTAAAAATTCTAGTTATGCCTTGTCTTCATGAACACGAAATTCGCGAAAATGCACGCGTTTTTTATTTAAAATGGAAAAGTGTCAACTTTTAGCAAATTTTATTATTGCTATTTTCATGCATTATGTGGGGTTAGCAAGTTTAACTTGGGCTTCCGATAATCTGTCATGACAGTCAATGACAGTTTGATAATAAAAATAATATAAAATGTTACAGTTGACGAAATTCGCTAAAAGTTGAGATTTTTTCCCACCATCAAATAATTCGAGCGAATATTCGCAAATTTTGCGTCCATAAGGACAACATTTTAAAACTCCCTTGAAGCAAAGACATTTGTGTAACACTGGCAACACTGTGAACCACACGTTCAGTCTGCAGCACTATGTCTTATAAAAGTATGAAAGGGTATGTCTAGGCCAGCGGTCCTCAACAAGTTTTCTGCTGAAAAATTACGAAATTTATTTAAAATTTCACTTTTTTATTACTGATTTGTTTGTAAAAAAACTATTAATTATGTGTTCTACACACCAAACTATACTGTTGGTTAAAATATTTGTACTTATTTAAGATTCACCCTGTATATATACAATATGTATACCTGAAATGTGGTACATAACTAAGTAGATATAGTAAATTACCATATGTTTTTACTTTCTAAGCGAACAATTTTAATGACTCAAAAAATATGTGAAAATCTCCCTCATAAAAAATTACATCTACACCTACATTATGCTTGGTTTTGAAATTTTCAGATTGAAGACTTTTAGAAACATATTAGAAATGCAACATAATTTGAGAATTAACATAAAAATACCCAGTAAACAAAAAATTGTCTCCGAAACATTTCTGAAACAAGCTCACTTACAGCTGAAACATTTCTTCTTTTCATGCAAACATGTTTCAGAAACATTGCAGAAACTGCAAATGTCCTATCTATAATATGTTTCAATGATATGTTTCTTTTGAAACATTGGTGAAACATTATGTACAACTTTGTTTCAGATATGAATATACTGTACTGTTTCGATAATAGAAGTACTTATATATGAGTAGACAAAGCGGTATGTAAGTATGTACTTCTATTATTGCTGTTAAGTTTGCAAAATACACAATTTCGTTTCAAGTGTCATGTCACAGCACCGGTCACCAAATATTTGTGAAGATATACTGCAAATGGTTTGAAATAAAATACAAATATCAGATATGAAATGAGTCTATATTTTCACATAGAAGTGAAAGTTTACAACAAAAATACTTTAACAAAAAGTAAATACAATTCACATTAAGGATTAACAGCAATATATAGTTTATATCTAATATATTAACAACTTTTATATATTATTTTTAATTAAGTTTTCTGCTTCTCTCTGATATCTTAATTCGGCCGGAACCAGTATCCCACGATGATTTCAACAGTTTTGTCACTTAAGGAGTAGAACTTCTTTCGTATTCTATCTAAAACAATGTATATGACATGTATGCACAATAGAATAACGTAGAATAACAATGAATAAATATTTATATCAAATTATAAAACTAATAAAACAAATTTATTTAAAAAATGAACATGAATTTAGAATGATTAGATTTAGATCTCGATATATTAGCATTTGTTTGTTGTACCTCTGAAGACGTACAAAGTCTTCTCAGATGCCTCTTCGATTTAAATAAGTTTTTACTTACGGTTTTCATGTTTACACAAAACAAACTGCTACAGCACTTTAATCATAAATTACCAATACGCTAGTAGCTAACACAATCACAAAACATCAAAAGATGCCAAAGAACTTCCAGGATTCTTTCTAACCGCCAACACCAACCTCCTAAAAATATAACCTAACCACAGATTTTACGTTATTAATCAACAGTGCATGGCAATCCACCAACGCCCTGCCATGGCATTACTCTACACTTAGCACACATTCCTTGTGCGCATGCGTGTAAAAAATAATATTAAGTAAATCACTTTCAAAACGTATTTAACATGTTTACTGGATATAAGTACATGTACTGGGATTCTGAAACGTTTCATATTTGTTTCATATGTGATGGTATGAAAACTATATGTTTCTGAAATATATCGTGAAATGTTTCAAATTTTCATTAAAATGTACTAATTGAAACGTTTCATGAATGTTACATGTTTACTGGGTATAGATGTTCGCCACCACTTAAATAATAGCCAAACATAATAGTATCAAATACCAGAGAACATTGTAAATCAAAACATGATAATAATTCCAACAACACAATATTAATAAATAACACGACACATAAAGATACTTCTAAAATACAAATCAAAGCCGAAATTTATTAGCAAGCAATATCTGACATTTGATGATAATTCATACCAATGACGTCACTCATAAGCTTCTTGGCGGGCGGAACGAAAGGTCACAGTGAGCAACCTCCTCAGTTTATGGACCTTGAGTTTCATATGCAATGCATTGAATTTACGGAACCTAAGTTACAATGTTGCCATGTTGACCTTCGCACATAGACATCAAATTTAGTTAATTTTAATTTTATTTCTACTGTCTACTAAAAATACACACAACGTCAATAGTCTTGGACTCCTCCTCATTTTTGTTAAAGATATATTTATGTCAGAAAAACCAAATACATTTATAAAAGTACATATATTGTTTTCTGAATCTTTTTTGTGAAAAGAATATGTTCTATAAACTGAGTACTTAGAAACCCTTAGAAAACCAGCAAATGTGTGACATTTTTGACAAAACTAATCAAAAACAAGGTGAAGGAATATGATTATGAATGGCTCTAGCAATGAAATCCCACATGTTTTCAATAGGATTCATGTCAGGAGAATTGGCTGGCCAATTTAATCTATTGATATGTCCTGCTTCGAGTGTCTCTTGAACCCTTCTTGCGCGATGTGGTCGAGCGTTGTCGTCCATAAACATAAAATTTTCACCTAATTCATTATGTAGGGGGTAGATAACGGGCGTTATAACTTGTTCCACCCCTAAACATTACGGTACCCTCTTCATACGGAGCAATTTCACAGGGAAAATGAAGTCGCTACATCATGTAAAGCACTCATTCTGGCTCGGGTAAATGCAAAAATTTTACCTACGTCCTCACATTATAATGTACAAAAATTCAAAGGAATACTAGGCTGAATACACTGCCAAACTGGCCAAATTTGTAAAAACATTGGTAATAAAGTAAAGGTTCATGGTCTGCAATTTTTTATTGTCTTTTTTGTTCCCTAAGTACATGTCCAAGACTTTTGACGTTGTGTACATTGAACGGAAGCCGATTGTCTTCAAATTTGGTATATGGACAATTTATTTAATGTGAAAATGTTTGTTACTGAAAATGCCCACTTGCTTTGTAAATAAACATATGTTATTAGAAATGACTATTTAATAAAACAGGATCGTTTTCCATGATAAATTTCAACCAAAAATTGTTTTATCGTTGTCACATATTAAGATACCTAATTTGAAGATAAACTGTTTATTAACTTTTACATCTTTTAATTGGTATAATATTTATGTATTATTGAATTGTAAGGATAAAGTCAGTTACTTGTAGTATCATCATAACGATCGAAATCTCGTAAATAAATTAATTATATTAACCGTTGTAAAATAAGGTAATTATTTACATTAGCGTAAAACTCTCCAATTTTAACAAAAAAATTCCAACTTCTTATATTCCAGGGCGCTGATCACGAATCTGAAGTCAGATTTCGGCGCTCGTATGTAGTTTTCGAAAAAAAATATTTTCAAAATTATAACCTCTATTTGTACATTACATTAGGTTGAAATTGCAATGTACATCTCTGCCTCCTTCATTTCATGACGTCACATTGTTGTCAAAATATATAGGAGTTATATTGCAATTTCAACTTAATGTAATGTATACATAGAGATTACAATTTTGAAAATTTTATTTTTCGAAAACTACATGCGATCGCCGAGATCTGGCTTCAGATTCGTGATCAGCACCCTCGAAAATAGGGTAGGATTTTTATTTTAAGATTGAAGAGTTTTACGCTAATGTAAATAATTACCTAAAATAGTTTTTAAAATTTGTAGAAACAGGAAATATGATTTCAGTAGCAACTGCGTAATTATGAATTGGTAGATCTACAGAGAAATCGGTAAAGATGGCAACTCTGTTAACTACAAACTCATGATTTGTCGGAACAACTAAACATCGCAGCACACCGCAACAGATGTGCTATGTGCCATGTGGAATGAAATAATAAAGAGGCAGAGGCAGGGCCAGATATTATAGTCTCAATAGACAAATAATTATTCGTGTGATAGTATGTTAAGTTTATTTGACTGTATAAGCTGACAACAAGCATGTTACTATTGTTTTATTATTGCATATATGACTAAACTGCGACTCCAGAATTTCAGGTAAATAAACACAATCTATTTCATTCAAACTTTCTTTGTATTATTTAGTTTTAGAGAATAATCATAAATCAAATAAATTTCTTTCACTTCATATTGGTCAAACAGAACAGCTTATAATACGAAATATTCTACATTTAAATCAATAAATTTTATGCACAGATGGATCGCTTAGAAGAGACCGCACAGAAACATGTAGAGAATTTTTGTAAAATAATACCCTCTCATGTTGACAGATGGAAAATGCTTTTACAGAACGCTGTAAAACCAACAGAAGCACTTTCAAATTATGCCGAACAGTTATACCACATACAAAAGTAAGTTTATTCTAGTTATTTATTTTCAGTCCCTATAAAATTTGTATTGTCAACATATTATTATTGGGTCATAAGTTTTAAGAAAATAATACTTACATGTATAACATAATAAAATATTTACATTTATTATTTTATTAAAATACACGTATGGAAAATCATGGAATAGAATATGTCATTTGTCAATTCTCCTTTTTGGGACATTTGGGATTATCGAGTGTTCAATGATGCATTTTTTAAAATCATTTTTAGGATGAAAAATAGAACTTTAAGCCAGTCAGACGATACAGTAAAAGTCATTGAGGTAATACTACCTCAATGGTGAAAGCCCTAGGACCTAAAAAAATATCTATGGTAACCTACACATTACGTATCATTGGGAATATGTTTTTTTTTCAAAAACATTTCAACAACGTGACAGTTTGATTTTTTAAATAAAATTTATGAATATTTACGATTAATTAGAACTTAATAATATCACAAATGACAAATTAACTCTTCTAAACGTACGTAGGTACTGCGTTGTCTGAAAATGGAAATCGTATACAGATATAAAGCACAATGATGTATACGTGCGGATATTGTCTGATGTCACAGGTCTTCGCTGAGGCGGCCACCGTTTCCTGGGGACGAGACGTAACTAATATTTTACATGCCATTTTTAGGCTTATTTTTCTACGAAATTGTCTAAGACAAACGCTATTTCGATTAAAATAATACATTGTTTCTTTTGCACATGTTTGGAAAAATCATGCAATTTTTCCATAGTAGGAGATATCAAGCCGGGTCATAATTGGGCACGTGTTCATACACAAACAGTCATAATTTAAACAAAATAACATTATAAACCTTTATTTGTGGTGGGTGTACTTATCTTATTATTTTTTTAACTTTTTTCTATATATTTTTATAATGACCTTTAAATGATTTTGGAGATATTTCAGTTTTTTTGTAATCATTGCTGATTACAGTTATTTTTTTACTTTAGTAAATAATAAAAAGTGTATATATAATATATAATTCAAAATTTAAAAAAATATTGTGAGAACCTACTACCATTAATCTAAGAAAAATTTTATTTCAGGGCGACTATATCACATTTAGAAGAATTTTCTGAAATCCAAAAGAACATTGAATACAAAATTCTGGAGGGAATAGAACATGAAATTTTTCTATTGAAGGACATTGTGTAAGTTAACATAAATTAATTAGTTGTACTTATGTAATTAAAGGTTTTATTGAATGTGGACATCAAATGGTAAAAACACGATATGAATGATATGTCCTAAACCTAATTTTTGACACACTCTTGTATTCTTTCTCATTTATTTTTAATTAAATTATTGTTTTTTTCAATTGTGTAATCAATAAAAATTAATATTTTTTATAAAAAAAAATATATTATCTTTGAGGGTGGGTACCAAATAAACAAGTTACCTTATTTTTTATTGTATTGTAAAGGTATTTCAGGTAATATAAATAAATTTTTCTACAATTCCTATCAATGAAGTCATATGTATGTTTTTTGGCACCAAATATCTAGGTATGCTCATATGACTAATGGCCGGTTTCTGAACTTGTAGATATCTATTAAATAAACTTATCGATTCCATAAACTGGAGATATCCCATGAATTCGGTTTCTGAACCGTTCAATAATGCTTATCTATTGCATAAGTTATCGAACACATATCCAAAGAAAAATGGCAAGATATCTGTCCAATAAACATTAGCGCACGCGCGCAGCGATTTAACTGTTGCTTGTTTACATCTTTATTGTAAGGCTTAACCCAACCTTTTTTAATATTTTCGTGACGATAACTGTACAATGGAAAATTCCGATTCGTCTGCCTCATCAGATGAAGAATATTTAAATATAGTCAGATATTTTGAACAGCCAAGACGTTATCGTGAAAGAGAAAACCAGTATGAAAAATACAGCGACAGAATTTCGAGAGAGATTTCGTTTAAGAGCGCCGTATTGAAATAGTGTTTTCTACAAATACAAGTAATTTTAGACGTATAAGAACTGAATAATATAGAGTTTAGCCATTAACAACAATGTTATCTCATGCCACTGGCGAATATTCAAAGGTACCGAAGTAAAATCAATATATAACGTCAGAAAGCTATCTATCCAGCAAATTTTTAGGTACTGAAATCTTTCAAAATACGTATTTTTTAAAATTCAGCTATAGATGTAAACATTGTTATAACATAAACTTACATAGTTCTGCATATATGATTGTTCACTTTTGTTTATAAGTATGTGAAAATAATTGATAAAATGTGGGGTTAGAATAGCGAAATAATGTGTATCATACAAATGCATTTTAAAAGTTATTAATTATATTATTTGAAGAAAGTTTAAGTAGTAAAAGTGGATAACCAAAACATCAGTAATTTTATTTTTGATATTACTTTTGTTTTACGTGTTTTATTTTTCAAGATTTCAGTACCTAAAAAACATCACAAATTTGATCATTTTACGGCGAGAAATACGGTCACCTTAACGAAAGAAACTGTAAATTTACTGATAGATTTAATAGAAGAACTAATATTCAAGTGTCTAGTACCAGAACAAATTCACTATCAGTATTAGAAAAGGTTTTAATAACTTCGTTTTTATGCAACAGGTTTGTATATATATTTAATTATTAATGTTATATGATATAATTAGGTAGGCGATAGTGGCGTCATCTACAATTATTTCTTGAAAGTGTCTTACTTCCATAAATGGCATCTGCAAACGCTTGTGCATTTGCTAGCTCTCTCTATGATTATTGCAGATATTAAGATATCCATTTAACTGTTATGTATTTAACAAAATTTGGAAGGTATACGTTCAGAAACCAATATAAAGTTATCGGTCTGGTAATATGTACTCGATAGTTATCGAATGGATTGTGCCAAATGTTGAGAAACCGGTCATAAATAAATAAGACGCGGATATGTTGATAAACATCGCGTGCATGAGCGTCATCTTACGGTCATTTGGAAAAACACTACTACTTGAGAAAAATTAGCATACAGAAAACTGTGTCACAATTTAAAAAGAAAAGCAAAGTTGGCAGTATAACTGGTAGAGTTCGCTGTAGCGAAAAAAAAACAATAATAATTAAAAATCTGAGGTTAAAACATGTAACATGGAACATGGATGGTTAAAAATTAATACAGTATGCGCCAAAAATATGGAATAAATTCAATAAAAACGAAACAATTATTTTTTGGGAAAAATCCTTGAATGTTAGATAACGTAAATCAATTAAAATAAAGCAAAAACGTTATCAAGTTTAGTTTTTCGAATTCCATAGTTTTTTTATGGATCACGTAGGTGAAAATCTTTGCAAAGTGTCATTGTCACACCGACTTTCTAATAAGTATTGTAAGCAACATAGAAATTATTATTCAATTTAAAGTATTATGGCACATTTAATTGTTACTCAAAGAATTGAAATTTTAATTCTTATCGGATGCGGGAATATGACTAGAACTCAGCAGAAAGTTTGCGATTTATTTAATGAAAAATATCCAGATCGCTCTATCAGCCAATCAACAGTTAGTAAGGTAGAGTCTAAATTTAGAGAAACTGGCAATGTTGTAAATATTTCAAAACCTGGACGTCCAAGCATGAATGAAAATCAGAAACAGAACATTTTGATAAGTATGGTGGATAATCCTCATAATTCTTCACGATTGGTTGCATTAAACAATGACACTAGTCAGAGCACAGTGCTACGTATCTTGAGGAAGGAAAAATATCATCCCTACAAAATTCAACTTGTGCAGGAACTCAATGAAGATGATCCCGATCGCCGCTTACACTTTTGCAAAATTCTAATGGATTTATGTCAAGGAAATAGAAATTTACACCGGCAAATGATTTTTTCAGATGAGGCCACATTTTGTCTGAATGGTACAGTAAACCGTCAAACTTGCAGATATTGGAGTCGGGAAAATCCTCATTGGATGGCAGAGGCACATACCCAACACCCTCCGAAATTAAATGTGTGGGCTGGAATAGTTGACGACAGAATAGTAGGGCCTTTTTTCTTTGAAGGAACCCTTACAGGACAAAGATATTTAGAGTTTCTAGAAAATGACCATGTTCCAGCCCTTGCAGTAATTTTTCCTAACGATAATGACCCTGACATTCCTGACGATACCATATGGTTTCAGCAAGACTGTGCATCTCCGCACTATGCGCGCCCTGTACGAGATTTTTTGGACAACTGTTTTCCTGAGAGGTGGATCGGCAGACGCGGACCGATAGAATGGTCTGCAAGATCGCCAGATCTTACACCTCTTGACTATTTTTTATGGGGATACTTGAAGTCAAAAGTGTACATTAATAAACCACGTAATTTAGAAGAACTTCAAAATCGCATTCGGGACGAAATACGCAGAGTTACCCCAGAAATCATTCATAATGTGCAAGAAGAATTTCTTCACAGACTTGCGCATTGTCAAGAAGTTGGTGGATGGCAATTCGAACATTTAATTTAAGTATAAAATTTAATCAATTGTATTTTATTTTACATACCTCAGAATTGTTACTTTTTTGTGGATAAAATTTACGTTTTCTAACATTCAATCGTCATTTACTTGAAAACTTTCCTATGTAAGATGGTAAAATTTTAGTACTGTCTGATAGAGAATTAAACGATCTTTCAGAATCAAGGAAAAAAATATGGTGTTCCCATTTAAAAAAAATCGATGACGTCATTACTCGAAAACAAATGACATTTAAAAATCGCATTTTACGCTAAAATATGTATTTTTCAAATAAAAAATCGACCTGTTCGAGGATTTTTCCCAAAAAATAATTGTTTCGTTTTTATTGAATTTATTCCATACTTTTGGCGCATACTGTATTTTTTTTGCAACATGAAGAAGGTAAGTTATCGCTCTAGTGCATTCTGATAATTGTTTTCTGTGTTTGACTAAAATTTAATATAACGCAAACAGTCAATTATAATTAGTGAATTGATTATCTAAATTGCCTGCTTTTGTTTGTTTTATTTTTTAATATAAAATACTGTTTAATATACTGCTGTGTACCAAACTGCAAAAATATATATTATTCCTATATATCACAGATACTTCTTACAGAAATCAAAGCTTCTTCAGACTTACTGCAGACAGGGAAATGTTTGGGGTTAGAATCAATTCGCAAATTATGTAAACCAGATTTTAATCTCACGAACAAAAATTGTTACTTTTACGAATACCACTTTGAATTAAATGTTTTAAAAATATTGAGAAGAATAGCCTCAGCTTATTTTGGTATTTATTTATTTAAGATTGATTCGTTTTTTAGTGAATATAAAAGTAATGGTAAATACATATATTTACCGGTCTACTGACTTTTGTTCATACTGAGTATATTTAAATTTTCACAGATAAAAATTATCAGTAATACATCGTACTGATGAGAACCATTGTAGTTCGGAACAAATGTATTTAACAATAATATTTAGCATAAAGTATGCATCTATTTTTTATCATATTAATCGCTATTAATTACTAGTCATGTAATCAATCAATATAATTATGTCATCTTTGACGTTTTTTCTTAAAAAAGGTATACTTCGTAAATGGTATTTTGTACAACCTTTTTCGTTTATCTGAATTTTAAGATATTATTTCATAAACATAAGCCCATTGTCTTCCTCCACACTTTATTGAATTACTATCAAATTTTTGAGGTAAAAGTAAATTAGGTTCATATAACATGTGGTAGAATTTTGCCCAGATCTTTTAGAGACACCCTATACTGAATGTACAGGATATGTGTAGATGCATAGGATATCTCTAAAAAATCTGGAGAAAATACATAAAACTTGGTAGAGAGGAAGTTTTCTGGCATCAGAAATTGAAATATGGTGCCTGTCAATTGTAAAGGGCGTCACATAAGCTATTATATTCCTTCACACGTTGTTCAATTTTGGACTAAATAAATTGGATTAAATCATCATATCATCCTAGGAACATGTGATAGCTTATTATTCAGATGTTTTAGAAACACATTGTGCACCTACATAAATCCTGTACAGCTGAACAAAATGCTGCCAGATGTTCCTGGGGCATGATAATCTAACTCAACTAACCTTAGTTCAAAATTTGATAGTAATTGAATAAAGAGGGAAGGAAGACAATGGGCTTATGTTTATGAAATAATATCTTAAAATTTAGATAAACGAAAAAGGTTGTACAAAATACCATTTACGAAGTATACCTTTTTTAAGAAAAAACGTCAAAGAATGAGAAATACAGATTAAAAAATCAATACACCAAGGCACAAAAAAATTATGACCATATATATAAATATGTGAAGTACTGCAGCTGGCGCCCTCTACAATTGGCAGCAAATTCGGGGCCATATTACTATTTCCCACTAAATCACCTTTCACATATTGCCATAGACTACCCTCCTTGCTTTAGATACCCTCAGAAGTAATAATCGCATGGATTTAAGATCGGGAGGCAAAAAGGAATAGGCCCACCCCGATTGCAACTAAAATGAGCAGTTTCTCGAAGGAGGGGTGGATGTTACTGTAAAAAATTCAGATCTAACCTTTTGGGTAAAATAAAGGGTCCAACTAAATTGTTTTCAATAATCGTGATTGGTAAATAATGTGTTGAATTTCATCCTACCAGAAATAATGATTATGAAAGCACAAAATACAATTTCTGGCTAATGAAGCTTCATCTGTGAACAAAATTAATGAATGAAATAAATTGCCGATCTTCTTCATCCCTTTGTCTTAGTCATTGGCAATACTGCAGTGTAGTTAGAAAGTCTGCTTCACAGAGGGCTTGAAGTCTAAATGGTAAGGATTCGCTATCATTAACTTGGTTTGTATTCCCCAGTTGATTTAATAGACGCCTTGTACTTAAATAAAATTTAGGACTCGTGGTGAATAGGATGAGGTAATCGAAAATATTGTCTTTGGGATTTGACAGAAACGATTAATGACGTTATCAATTATATTTTTTTCCAGAAACATATCCAAATTTATTTTCTGTTAAAGCTTTATTTTCCTAATAAACTTTTATTAGAGACATTTTTCTGCATTACTTCCCGTTTAAAAGTTATAAGCAATATCGTCCTAGTCTCAAAAGAAAGACCACCTAAAAATCACATTAGCGGTGGGGGGATCAAGTAGTCGTTGGAAAATAATTGAATGTTCGTCGTTTAAAGTGCATACATGCCTTTAAGAATAAATAAAAGTATTAAACTCGATAATACTTTAATATAATTAAAACAGAAGCTGATGATAACAATAACTAAACTTAAAAAATGAGACAAACGACCTCATACTGCATACATATTTACAGTCCATTCTCTATATGACCTCCTCTCATTTCAAGACACATTTCTAATATTCGCCAGACTTATTTGTAGGTTCCATTTATTAACATTTCACCATTTAACTCATTTCAAGTGTTTGTGATTTTTTTCTTTCAAATGATTGATGAAGTCCTGCTCCCCACGATCTACAAAATTACCTGTTAATTTTGCCGTTTTTTTCTCACACATCTGTAAATATCCGAGAAAGTATTGTCACAAGATAATTGACGGTCATGCATCTTCAAAAAGACGTCTTACTTCGTAAGAATTGCCATCGCTTTCTCGTACATAAAATGTACGGATTTTCGAGAAATAGAAAACTAAACTATTTAAGAAGAAGGAAACAAATTTTAAACCCTCTGGAAATGAAGCACTGTCAGGTCGGTCGCCACTTTTTTTCCCCCTATTTTTAAATATGCTATATATTGTGTCGTTTTGTTTTGTTATGATCTGTTTCTTCAATTTAAACATGTTTAATATATTTCGCACTTTCTGTTCTTATAAGTCTTAATTATGCATTTAATGCAAGGTTATTTCTAGTATATTAGAAAACGAAGAACACATATGTAATAAGGAGTGTCGTTCCAAAATAAGAATGAATGTATTCCCTGTCACCTGATGTTTTGTGATGAAACATTATCATAATCAAATTCATATTTCCACAAATTTTGGAAGGCTAAATTTATAATTCTGAACATTCTTTTTAAATACGTTTTTTTTTCTAAAACACGGCCCATTATATTTTTTAAATTTTCTGCCTTTGAATTTAATTAGAAAATTATTGGGGAATACACAGAAGTGCATAGGCGAAGAGTTGTTTTGAATAACATTATATTGATAATAAATTCATATTATACCCTATTCGTTACTAAATAATCAGTGTATTTTATTTAATATGTTCTTTTAAATAAACAATTCTGGTCAGCACTATGTGAACTTCTTTATTAGAAAATGAAGTAGTAATTACTTCAAAAGTCAATATGTGTATTACTAAACAAACAATTGATTTATTTACTTGCAAATTTAATTAATTTTGTTTATCAAATTATAACGATGCAATAATAGATATTCGATTTATGATGTTTTTTTTACAATACATTAATCTTTTTTAGGGATCAGTTGAATGCAATAAACCATGAGACAAAAAATAAATTATCACAGTTAGAAAGATCGACAATAGATTTGAACTGGGATAACGATTCTCAGGTTCTCGTTGGAACTGCACTTCAACCTCCATTATGGAAGATTTTGCAAGAAGGGTTACAGTTTTGGTCATACTTCGCAGAAGCAGTAAGACGCATTAATAATCAAATGAAGAATTTTAATGTCACAGATGTCAAGTCAATGCAGGCTTTTGAAAACAGCTTTAAACTTGATTTGGAAAATAGTATTGTCACTAACTTGTTGTCTAAAACACAATATGTAAATAATGAGAAACTTTTGGTATAATGTTTGTTATTTACCATAAGGTTATTATTAATAAAATTTTAATATTCTGTACTGGCAACTATTTTTTTTTATAATTGCTACTGGGGGTATGCATCCCTTGAGGAATTCTCATACCGAGTGACCAGTTGGCACGGCCCGTATTTTCCCAGATATTGATACAAATTTATTTTCGGGTGCTATCATATTTCACCCCCTGACACCCATTTGAAGTCCATCATATTTTTACCGCGTGATATGCATCCTTTGGGGTATTCTCATACCGAGTGTCAAGTTGGCACGGCGCGTATTTTCCAAGATATTGATCCAAATTTATTTTCGGGTGCTATCATATTTCAACTCCTGGAACCCATTTGAAGTTCATTATATTTTTACTGCGTGATATGCATTCCTTGAGGAATTCTCATACCGAGTGAGAAATTGTCACGGTACGTATTTTCCGAGATATTGATACAAATTTGTTTTCGGATGCTATATTTCACCCCCTGGAACCCATTTGAAGTCCATCATATTTTTACTGCGTGATATGTATCCCTTGGGGAATTCTCATACCGAGTGACAAGTTGACACGGCGCATATTTTCCGAGATACTGATACAAATTTATTTTTGGGTGCTATCATATTTCATCCGTTGGGACCCATTTGAAGTCCATCATATTTTTACTGCGTGTTACGTACTATCTCTACGCACAAGGGGGTAGCTACAGATGTAGATTAATCACACCAAAAAACAGTAACAAAATAATTTATTCATCAACAGGAAGTAAGAAAATATTGCCACCAGCTGGAGGTCGTAAAAATATCAATTAATAATAGGTCTTACCTATTTCCAACTCCCATTGTTTGCAGGGGAGATACCGCTATTCCAAAAAAAAGGGGAAACTTCTACACTCACTACACCACCACCGACTGACTTCCGTCGCCTCCACATTCCAGTTCCAACCCTAGGTTCATGATTTTTGTAAAGTCAGCAATGGCCTGATGGACCACCGCCAATCAGTGCTTTGCAGTAAAAACGTCATCGTGGTCACTGCACCTGGAAATGTCGCAACTCGCCGACTGTACGTTTTTATCCACAGTATAGAATATAATTACGAAATTAAAATAAAATATCCAATGCCATATGCAATGACTTTAAACTAGGTTGGAACTGGACTGCTTTGGAGTTTTGAAATGATTTTATTTTTAAAATATATTTACCAATTAAAATTATTTTCAAATAACCAATTTTCTATTTAATTTCCGTTCTTGACAATATGCATCCCTTGAGAAATTCTCATACCGAGTGACAAGTTGACACGGCCCGTATTTTCCGAGATATAGATACAAATTTATTTTTGGGTGCTATCATATTTCACCACTTGGGACCCATTTGAAGTCCATCATATTTTTACTGCGTGATATGCATCCCTTGAGGAATTCTCATATCGAGTGAGAAATTGACACGGTGCGTATTTTCCGAGATATTGATACAAATTTGTTTTCGGGTGCTATATTTCACCACCTGGAACCCATTTGAAGTCCATCATGTTTTTACTGCGTGATATGCATCCCTTGAGGAATTCTCATATCGACTGAGAAATTGACACGGTGCGTATTTTCCGAGATATTGATACAAATTTGTTTTCGGGTGCTATATTTCACCACCTGGAACCCATTTGAAGTCCATCATGTTTTTACTGCGTGATATGCATCCCTTGAGGAATTCTCATACCGAGTGACAAGTTCACAGTGCGCGTATTTTCCGAGGTATTGAAGTCCATCATATTTTTAATCCGTGATATGCATCCCTTGAGCAATTCTCATACCGAGTGAGAAATTGTCACGGTGCGTATTTTCCGAGATATTGATACAAATTTGATTTCGAGTGCCATATTTCACCCCTGGAACCCATTTAAAGTTCATCATATTTTTACCGCGTGATATGCATCCCTTGAGAAATTCTCATACCGAGTGACAAGTTGACACGGTGCGTATTTTCCGAGATATTGATACAAAATTATTTTTGGGTGCTATCATATTTCACCCCTTGGGACCTATTTGAAGTCCATATATTTTTACTGCATGATATGCATCCCTTGAGAAATTCTCATACCGAGTGACAAGTTCACACGGCGCGTATTTTCCGAGATATTGATACAAATTTATTTTTGGGTGCTATCATATTTTACCCCTTGGGACCCATTTGATGTCCATCATATTTTTACTGCGTGATATGCATCCCTTGAGGAATTCTCATACCGAGTGAGAAATTGTCACGGTGCGTATTTTCCGAGATATTGATACAAATTTGTTATCGGGTGCTATATTTCACCCCCTGGAACTCATTTGAAGTCCATCATATTTTTATTGCGTGATATGCATCCCTTGAGGAATTCTCGTACCGAGTGACAAGTTGACACGGCGCGTATTTTCCGAGATATTGATACAAATTTATTTTTGGGTGCTATCATATTTCAGCCCTTGGGACCCATTTCAAGTCCATCATATTTTTACTGCGTGATATGCATCCCTTGACGAATTCTCATACCGAGTGAGAAATTGTCACGGTGCGTATTTTCCGAGATATTGATACAAATTTGTTTTTGGGTGCTATATTTCACCCCCTGGAACCCATTTGAAGTCCATCATATATTTACTGCGTGATATGCATCCCTTGAGGAATTCTCATACCGAGTGACAAGTTGACACGGCGCATATTTTCCGAGATATTGATACAAATTTTATTTTTGGGTGCTATCATATTTCACCCCTTGGGACCCATTTGAAGTCCATCATATTTTTACTGCGTGATATGCATTCCTTGAGGAATTCTCATACCGAGTGAGAAATTGTCACGGTGCGTATTTTCCGAGATATTGATACAAATTTATTTTCGGGTGCTATATTTCACCCCCTGGAACCCATTTGAAGTCCATCATATATTTACTGCGTGATATGCATTCCTTGAGAAATTCTCATACCGAGTGACAAGTTCACACGGCGCGTATTTTCCGAGATATTGATACAAATTTATTTTTGGGTGCTATCATATTTTACCCCTTGGGACCCATTTGAAGTCCATCATATTTTTACTGCGTGATATGCATCCCTTGAGGAATTCTCATACCGAGTGAGAAATTGTCACGGTGCGTATTTTCCGAGATATTGATACAAATTTGTTATCGGGTGCTATATTTCACCCCCTGGAACTCATTTGAAGCCCATCATATTTTTATTGCGTGATATGCATCCCTTGAGGAATTCTCGTACCGAGTGACAAGTTGACACGGCGCGTATTTTCCGAGATATTGATACAAATTTATTTTTGGGTGCTATCATATTTCATCCCTTGGGACCCATTTGAAGTCCATCATATTTTTTCTGCGTGATATGCATCCCTTGAGGAATTCTCATACCGAGTGAGAAATTGTCACGGTGCGTATTTTCCAAATTTGTTTTCGGGTGCTATATTTCACCCCCTGGAACCCATTTGAAGTCCGTCATATTTTTACTGCGTGATATGCATCCTTTGGGGAATTCTCATACCGAGTGACAAGTTATCACGGCGCATATTTTCCGAGATATTGATACAAATTTGTTTTCGGGTGCTAAATTTCACCCTCTGGAACCCATTTGAAGTCCATCATATTTTTATTGCGTGATATACATCCCTTGAGGAATTATCATACCGAGTGACAAGTTGGCACGGCGTGTATTTTCCGAGATACTGGTAAATATTTATTTTTGGGTGTTATCATATTTCACCCCCTGGAACCCATTTGAAGTCCATCATATTTTTACTGCGTGATATGCATCCCTTGAGGAATTCTCATGCAGTAACAAGTTGGCACGGTGTGAAGTTTCCGAGATACTGGTTAATATTTATTTTCGGGTGCTATCACATTTCACCCCCTAGTTCCCATTTGAAATCGATTATATTTTTTCTGCTTAAAATACACCTCGAGAGGTGCTAACAACGTACCAAGTGTAAGTTCGGTAAGGCGTTTATTTTTTTAAGCATTGTTTGCTTTGCGCTGATCTTGTTGTCCGTTTTTTCTCTAAAGTTAATGTGTACGTGTGTAATGTACCCGATAATCTCATTTTGACACGTGTACCTTAGTCAACGAACGTCCATGGTCATTCGGCTATCTTCGGAAATTTCGAGTGCTATCTTTGAGTGCTGCTTTCACACCGGTTACAAATTATACGAAACGCAATTATTAGGGAACGCAATATTTACTAACACTTTGTGCTGAGCAACTAAGCAGATACAAATTCTGAAAAAATATCGATGTTGACATGTATTAGCATATGTAAGTATACTCGATGTACCAGCTTTTACTGAGGACGTCATATATATGGTGGTAGAGCAGTAGCACAAAATAAATTTACGGTATCAGTTCAAGCGATCTTTCTAAATATTAGATAATTTCGTGTTCATTATGTACCTATCAAGTACGAAAGTGTTGTAGCTAACACTGCTCGCGCATGTTAGCTACAACATTTTTCCTGCGATCATGACACTAATCAGACGAAACAGTTTATTTTAATTACCAATTTATAACATTAACAAATAATTATTAAGTAGTTATTTAAACGATACGATACTATACAATTTGAGGATGTTCTTCAATCGTGGAATTCACTGTTGACAAAGTATGTGCTACAACATTAGCTTGTAATTCCAATGATGAGGGAATAACTGCTCGATGCTGTTCTTCATTCACGGAACATACTCTTACTGTAGATCTACTACGTGCTTCAGAGCGGTTCTCTTGAAATTCTGATGTGGGATTTGGTGCTTTGGGAATGCTGTAGGCTATTTTATGTTTGTTATCCAAACAATACTCAATATATGACTTCCACCCATCATGCCGTTTTATGCTTGTAATATTGGACCCGAAGTTGGCTAATAATGAGACAGAACAGCGCTGAAATGTTAGATGGCATTTTCCCGAAGTTGCCCACATTGCTTAGTACATTTACCCCCTTTATAGGATAAAAAAACCCAATCGTGACGCAAAATAGCATAACTTCGATGGATCGACATATTTAATGATTTCTCGTTCACCAGAAATTTTCTTGAATCATTGGTTTTCGTATTTGGTATGGTAATAATAAGAACATCCCCTTTGTCTTCTATATCGTGGATCGTCATATTTGCTAGTTCTTCGCCGCGAGAGATACCAACAATTCCTCGTATATCGTCTGGGGCATTTAAGAGAAAATTTTCTATTTCCTTTCTTTCTAATACCTTTGATTTTTTAGCTTGAAACCAACATTTGACTTATTCAAATATGCCGTTAGCTTGAGGTATTTTCCAATGTCAATGTATTTCTTTACTTTGAAGTAAAATTGTAAATAGACCAGAAATACCTCTTCTTTTAAAGATAAAGTGTTCTTCTCCATGCACCATTGGTTAAAGGCAACAAGCTCTTTGTCACATCGAATTCTTAATTTTGCAGGAATTAATGCATTACTTGCATCATTGGCGGCCTCCAATATATCAGTAATCATTGAGAGACATCTCACCTATTTTGGGTAGTTTACGACGAAGATAAATGAAAAATAAATCAAACTCAACCTTCAAACTGAACTGATTGAAAATTTGAAATGCCAAACAGTATTAACAATCAAAACTGCACGTAGTTATGGAAACGATTGGCATTTTTATCAGTGATTCCTTGTGTCTAGCGTAATTCATCGACGCAGCAGCTTTACTACTATTGAATGTTAGATCGTAAGCTGCATCGGGCGGTACTTATTAGCACCTTGAGAAAAGATATAGCGCAAACTTTGTCGCTTAATGCTGCCTGCATTCGCTGAATTGCGTTGGACAGAAACATTGTCACAACAATACAATAGGCATACTATATAATGTAACAAAAGTCATGACTACCTCACTAGAAAAGTGCTACTTTCGCCACAAAAAATTGTGCGTAAAAGTACGTGATCGTAGGAAAAATAATTTACATTAATTTTTTAAAACGTATATCCAGCCGCAACCTGGATATGAGAGATGCGGATTTTAGAAGACTTGAAAGTTACACATTTCAGAGTATCATTGGTGGCATAGGATGGTATACACCATCAGGGGTACACAGGAGATTTATATGGAACTTTGTTCTATCCAATTATATTGTGTGAGTACAATCGAATATTATTCAGAATCGAGAATTTCGTATTAAAATATACTTTTAAGAATTGAATCAAACCGAGAACTGAGACCTTTACTATCTCATCTTCCTTTCATTGCAAAATGATCCCGCTCTCAATAGTTGCGCAGATCGACTATTCAGTTCAGGCAGACGTTATTCAATATTCCTTGTTCTCAATCGGGCTTTGCTTGATGCCATGCTGTATTTAATATTTCATTTTCAATCTTCTCCTTCGTCATTTAGATTTACGAAATTGGTTTAAGAAGTAACAGTGGGTACCGTTTGGAAGTATATACAGAAGTATAAATTGCAATATGAAACATACTATAAATTATTATTCAGTAAATAAAGAAACGAAAATAGTTATAGCTATGTTTAATACGTCAAAAGAATTAAACTTTTGAAACACAACAAATCTTAAAAACATATTAATAAAATCGCCCAATATAATTTTATGAAAATTATCCTGTACCACCGGAAAAAACAATTTGACATGGTTCAACAGAAACTAATAATGAAAATAGTGCTCTGTGTCTGCGTAGATACATCGACTCAAAATAATTTAAATATATTTACAAAGATAACCGTAAGTAGAGACTTGTTTGTACCAAATAAAAGTCCTAGCTAAAGTTATGACTATTTGGTGTACGAAAAAATATTAAATCTGATAACATCTGATTATCAACCACTCTTAATAGTAGAAAATTAAGGTTTTAGAAAATAAACTACATTAAATCCATTCTCAACCGAAATTATTTGTTCGAAAGTATGTTACTAACAGAATTGGTCTCACACTTATGTTAATGTCACTAAAAATGTTGCAATAACTACAGTGTACGAGAATATCTAACAGTTACAACTATTTTTATTTATATTATAGCCAGAAGAGAATATATATTAAATACGAAATATTTTTCAGAAAGTGAATATAGTTGTTTCAGATAACGACGCAAACATTTAAAAATGATGTGTAATGATGAAATGATGTATTCTACACACAATTTAAATCTAACTGAATATATTGAAGACAATGTTTGCTAGGTCTTGTTCTATATTAAAAAAATACTGATCCTGTTTTGCTCATTTTAAACAGTGGACTATTGAATTGTGCAGCGGCAATGCTACAAGCGCTTCCTTCTTAACATATCTCCTAATTTCAGTAAGAAGGACGTTAAGCATATGATTCTGAAGGTCTTATACAGTTGATGAAATTCCTGTTATAGGAGGGCTGGAAAAATACCATCCTTTTCCGAACTTTTGGATGAGGAAAACGTTTGAATCATTCTTTTCTGGATGACAACCTTAGGCACCCTCTTTCAATTTGAATATTCTGTAGATAATTAACATCCTCGGTTTAAGACGAATCCTGAAAAGTGATGGTTCAAGTACACATATATTATATGGGTTAAATATGAAGTACACATATTTTAAGATAGGATAGACATAATTAAGAATTAATGGAATCGCCCTTTTAAACGTTTTATAGTTATTAAATAACGGAACATATGTCGAGTACATATATTTTCGTACAATATAGTTCGCCGGTTTGTTTTTGTACAAGGGGGGAGGGGAGTACGAGACTGCCGTGGGTGCATTAAAAGTTTTCTATTATCTATTATTACCTACCCATTCCATTCGTTCGATTTTCTTATAATAAATAGGCATTTTATCTTACTATACCTTCGTGTGTTTTATTGGTACTGGTAATGAGTGAAAACGTAGTTTTGCCACTTTGTAACGAAATAATGACAAATATTGGAGCTAACTGGATTACCTATGTATCAGGTATTATTGTTAATAAGAATGTTAATTTTTGTCGTTTCTACATTTAGAAATGCTGCAAAAAGACGACCACATGGTAGTTGACATTGTTGACAGATGTAAACTTCATTTATGGATCTAAGCCATCTCAGTCGATGCTTATCATAGGCGCCGACTTTCCGTATGAAAAGATTTTGCCCCAATTTTAAAATATCAATCGAAAATTCTAGAACAATTTTTTTATTATCTTGTTGGCCTCTCTGAGCACGTGGTTATAATGTTTGTACTTAGTTACACCTTGTATACTCGTATAATCAGAAAGCCTGACAGCACCTACCTGGATTTGTGTTTTCTTTCTATTATTTTATAAATTCTTGTCTCAATATTATAACATTAGTAACTTAATAAAAATTATTTAACTCGTGTTTCAACAGCTGGAGCGTTCGTAATATATTTTGTATTAGGAAGATGATTACATAATTTCAGAGCCTTAGCAAAAGGACTGTTTACTATTTTTACTAGATCATGTCTAGGAGTCAAAACATTGTTTTGTTTGAAATCATAAACAATTCCTCTATCCGCATATTGTACAAATTCATACGCAAGAATGTACATGGAAACCACTGTCAACATTTTTAGTTGCTTAATAGCAAATGACAAGAATGCATTCAGAATTTGAAGAGTATCGAGCGAATGATTCTTTTCTGTGCAATTAAAACAGCTCCAATATTAGAACTGTTCCCCCAACATATAATAGCATAGTTCAGAAGTGGGTAAATTTGCCCATAATAATACGTTTTTCATGTATTAATATCTAGAATCTCTCAAATTCCAATATAATTTTGTTTAGCTAGTCTGCTACAGATTATTTCAATGTGTGGATACCAAATTAAATCCCTATTCAAGATAATTTCCAATATGTAATTTTACAAAATAGTTATCATTTAATGATTTTCCATATATTGATACATATAAAAAAGTGTTAGAGTCAAACATAGAGAAGGTCATTATTTCAGTTTTGTAACTATTACGAGACAATCCGTAATTATTACAATAACGCTTCATATTTGACACATTCCATTCCCCTCAGTGCCAAATCTGCATATCTCTAAACTGCAATGTCACAGTAGTGTCATGTGACTCAACGTCACATGACAGGACATACGACATAATGTCCTAAAATAAGACATAATGTACTTCCCTGGAATACCAACAGGCACTAACCTAGGACTATTGAACAAGAAATACCATGAAAACCCTGAGAATCTTTTGTCGTAACTGTGCGACTGTATAATTTCACCAGACTCATCTGGAGTAATTGGTAATAGTTCAAAACATTCCTCAACTCTATCATTAAATTATATTTATCAATGCATCGGCTGACTTGTTACGGGAAATAGGCACACTTTCCCTGTTATATGGTCACGTATGATACTTTACACAGCTGTTGACTTATTATTTGCTCAATTCTGTCACTGTAATAGTATTTTAGTTCTATTCAGTCTTTTTATTCAACTGTATATATTGTTCTCTAATATTTGCATTAACCGGAGAATACTTTATCTTATGAATCTTTCTTAATAATTTACTCTGTTTTATTATTTGAGGTGTAGGCAGGGGTGTAGATTTCATTTGAAAGAAACGCTTTTATATAGTTACTTCCAAACCTGCTATTTGCTTTGTTGAAGAAGGATCTTGAACTAGCTTTGATCTCTTTCATATCTGTCCCAATCAAGGTTTAATTTAACCCTATTACAGAGCTTGCGAGCTTCTTTGCATTTCGCCTGGAGGTCAACAGATTATGTTAATGCTCCAAGCTGACTCGGGCAGCTCTGTTCATATTCAGAAATTATGAGCCGCCTTAAATCTTCTATGCAATAGTCTGAGAGACGATGTAACTTCTTGGGCTCGGTTCCATAGTATCGGAGAGTTCATTTTTTTTGGAATCCCACTGTTTTAGTCTTGAGATATTCATATGTTTTGTAGATTATGCCTATCTCAAGACTGAAATTAATATTACAATAAAATTACATTAATCTTTTTATAGGGAAAGATTTGAGAAAAAGTTTCCTTTAAGTAGACTACGATTCTCACTTTAAAACATATTACCATGATCCCCCAAACAGCATACATATATCTAATGGACGTAAACAGTATGTATTTTTGAGTACATTTGGATGTATGTACAGTACAGCCTCGATAATCCGAATACACGTTAATCCGAAATCGCGATAGTCCGAAATAATTTCGTCTTGCGATATTCCGAAATCATATTGCATCATACCTTGATAATCCGAAAATCGTGTCATAAACTGTCGTATAGCCTGTCGAACTTTTCAGTATTGTTTGCGGTGCATTTCCAGTGTTACTGCCAATACGAGTCTGAAATACAATTGTTATTCGTGCACCATGTCAAAGAGCAAGCACAAGACACTTAGTCTTGCGCAGAAATATGCGATAATTCAGAAATTAGACAACGGACGAAGCCCCATGCAGCTCGTCGCAGAATATGGAGTTGGGAGGTCAACCATCACAGATATAAAGAAAAAGAAGAACCAAATTACTGAGTATGTGAATTCCCATCAACAACAAACAACACATCTGACTTTTAAGACGGCCAAACACCCAAATGTGGAGACGGCGTTGTACACGTGGTTCTTGCAGCAGAGTACCAAAAATATGAACATTTCTGGCAAAATTCTGCAGGAAAAAGCGAAATTTTTTTACAAGCATATTACGGGACGGGACGACTTCACGGCAAGTTCTGGTTGGTTGGACAATTTTAAAAAGCGGTTTAAAATTCGTCAGTTAACCGTTACGGGAGAAAAACTTTTGAGCAATTTTGCAGCAGTTGATCCATTTCAAAAACTATTTCTAAAAGTGCGGGAACTGAGTTTGGGTCCAGAACAAGTGTACAATGCAGACGAAAGTGGGCTATTTTGGCGGTTGTTACCTAAGAAGACTGTGGTATATAAAGACGAAGACTCAGCTCCGGGGCGAAAGGTAAGAAAGGATCAGTTCACCTTCATGCCATGTGCCTATGCATCAGGATCGCACAAATTAAAGATTTTCACAATTGGGAAAGCTGCCAATCCTAGAGCATTTAAAGACTGTCGAAATAAGTGGCCTGTGATCTACAAAAATCAGAGATTCCATGAAGACTTCGTTCCTTCAGTGAAAGCACATTTAAAGCAAATTGGTTTACCTCCTCGTGCTCTTTTGCTGCTGGACAACGCATCTAGTCATCCCGAAGAAAAAGAACTCCGGAGCACAGATGGTTTAATTTGTGTTCTCTATTTGCCACCAAATTGTACGCCATTGTTGCAACCGATGGATTCAAACGATTAAAATGCATTACAGGAAGCAGCTTCTTCTCCATTTAATCGCTGATGATACTGAACCTGCAGAAGCATTAAAAAGTTTCAATTTAAAACATGCAATTTTCAATCTCTACACGTCGTGGCAGAACGTCAGTTCTGAATTAATAAAAAGATCGTGGAAAAAGCTGTGACTTTCCAATTTCCAGAAAAATTTAGACGATGAATACGATGATCAAGAAGACTTGATGCCGTTAGCAGAACTAAGGAGAAGAATGATATCCCATGAGCAAGAATTTTATGAAATGGCGGTTCTGATTAATGTCATCTCAACAGGGCAGGCCTGCAGCGGATGAAGTTAGAGCATGGGCCTTGGGCGACGCAGCTGAAAATGAGCAAATAACGTTTTCTGATAAAGATTTGGTAAATGCTGCAGTAAGCGGCAACAACGGTGATACTCCTGAAGACGCTGAAGACGATGAAAATTTAGTGGTTGTGAGTCACAGTGAAGCTGTGCCATGTTTTAGTGCCTGCATTCAGTGGGCGACAGAGAACAGTGTAGGCGGTCCAGAACTAGTCATTCTTCGCCAGTTACAGGAAAAAGCAGTGAATTTACGCTTTAAGGCACATAAGCAAACTGTAATAATTGATTTCTTTACCCGATAAATTTATGTACATACGTACTCATAAATACTTATGAATGTTAATTTAAGCTTTTTTACAAGGATACATTTTAATTTTGTTTTACATGCAGTATTTAACTGATTTATGTCCTTGGTATGTTATATTTATGTTTTGTTAATAAGAATAAAGTTTATTTCTTAATACGTATCCAAATTTATTATTTTTACTAGTTTCGCGATAATCCGAAAATTTGATAATCCGAAAGCTTGGTAGTCCGAATCTATTCGGATTATCGAGGTTGTACTGTACATACATATTACATCCGTTCTGGTACAACGAATATCTCATGGACGTCCATTGAACATTCAAATATCACGGTTAGGCACATCAATTCGGTTATAACTACACTGGTGGGATGTTCATCGGCTAATCCGTTTATGAACAAGTTTGATATCCATTTCTTGTACAGGGAGTCAGGGACATCCTGATATCCATAACGATTATAAGAATTATTATAACATATACACAACTACTCTGCAAGCTAAGATCCTGAGCTGACCTGTACTGAATTGCACCTTGCACCCGAAATGCCTGTTGTAGGCAACCAGGTCCAGGTGGTATCAGAATATCAGACATAATTTACATGTTTCGGGCTTGTTAACTCGTTTGGACAATGATAAATGTGGTTATTTGATACTTTCTCTATCTAGGCGATAGACATCAACATTCCATGGACAGGAATACGCGAGACGTAAGTCTCTACATCTGGTGATCATGACAACACATGTACCATCCATCGTACGTAACTAGCATGGAGTTTTATAGTATATTTATGTACATACATATTACATCCGTTTTGAAACACTACAATTTATATCCAGTGCACGTCCCGGTGCCACAACCTTGTATATTATACCGTACATATGTATGTCCTGGTACATCTTGTAATTTGTACTGTCCATAATAGGTAGTCACGCAAAAATAGTAGTTCAGTGGAACTAACACGTATATAACTTATTTGGACGTTGACTGCGACTACATTCATTCAACGTACGTAAGACGTAATCGGAGCCTAAATTTAGATATATGAGACCACCAGTGGAGCTACATGTGACGTAGTTAAAATGTACATACATATTAAGGTCTACTGAACTACAATTTTTGCGTGATTGTACCTACTACGGACGGCTACGGGCAGTGACGGCTGGTAAAATTTCAGGTATGTTATATCTTAATAACCAGACATGGGACCCAAACCAAACTTTAGTATATATGTACCGTGGCTATATAGAGAACTTCAGTAGAAGGAGAACGATTTTGCCATTTGCGAAAAAAAGTTAAAAAAAAAACGTGGGCCTCACCTAAGATTTCCAAATTGGCTTGTTTAAATTTCGAGAAATATTTTTTTTCATAAACTAGACATAATTCTGCTGATAGGTTTCAGATTTTATTAAAAATTTTTAATTTTTGTTAAAGTTACAGCAGTTTGAAATTTAACATTGTATTTGTGATACATTATAAAAATTTCAAAATGCTACCAATTCTACAAATATAGTTATTTTTGAATAAAACTTGAAACCTATCCGTAAAATTACATCTAGTTTATGGAAAAAAATATTTCTCGAAATTTAAAGAAGCCATTTTGAAAATTTGATGTGAAGCCCACGTTTTTTTCAACTTTTTTTAGCAAACTGTAAAATTGTTCTTCTTCTACCAAAGTTCTGTATATGGCCACAGTACATATACCCTAAAGTTTAGTTTGGGTCCCATGTCTGGTTATTGAGATATGGCATACCTGAAATCTCACCAGCCGCCACTGGCTGCGGGATGTATCAGTCAGTACATACATACGTCCGGTACTTGACCAAAGTTGTGACACCGGGACGTTCACTGGATATAAATTGCCAAACTCGAACTTAAAACGGGTGTCAAATGTTTATATATAAATTAAAATGTACGACAAAATGACCGATAATTGTTGGTTAGTGGTCGCGTGGTTTAAGGCGTCAGTACTTGAATCAATGTGGCTAGACCGGTGTGGGTTCGAATCTCGTAGCCAGTAGACAGTATATCAGCTATTTTCGTGGAGAGGATTGGCATCCTCTCTGCGGGTATGGTAGAGTGGAAGAATGTTGGCTTGGGTCAATGTGAGAAATTGATACCGGTCGACATTTGACTACCCTCCTAATTAATGGTGATTAGAGCCTACCAACGTAGACGCAAATGCGGCCTGCTTGATAATAATATACTGCCCCCTCTCCTGCATAAGTCTTCGACTTCTAGGCTAATCCTTGTTATTATTATTATATGACATACTGTTTAAATCCATTAGCTGTACGTGTGCTGTATGGACCGTCCCATACGTTTATATCTTTATCGTTATTTTTTTATTTCCTACTATAGAAAAAAATCGACAACATTCTTAGTAGACCAGGGTCGACAATTTTTGAAACCAAAAAAAATAATAGTAGGATGAAACCCATTAGAAAAGGAAGAGAATACAACAAAAATGAAAGGAAAAGTAATTTACGGGCGATCTGAGGTCGTGAAGTGGAAGGGGGTGAGTTTTTAAGGGTAAATAACGGTTTACCTCGATTTCTGGCAAAACTACAAGTCCTATGGAAAAAATTTAAATAGCAAAGTTGTAGGTATAAAAAGATCTACTACTTTTATATTTACATTTTTTTCACATAACCTCAAAATTTATGTGAAAAATTCAAATAACCAAGTTTTTAGTTTTTTAATTTTATCTTTTTCAAAAAATAATTTTTTTTTACGATATTTGATGTAGACTGTAATTTTTTTGATTTAAAATATTTATTTTTTCACTTTATTTTGACTTAATATCGAAAAGGCACTCTAATTTTCAATCGAAAATTCTCACGTCAAAATATCTGCTTTTTTTAAAAAATCGGTGGGCTTTTTGTTCGTTGAAATCTCTACTTTCTGATGGTGTAAAAAAATATACATTATTTTGGTAAACGTTCTCAGAAAATGCAAAGAAACGAAAAAATATTGTAGATGTTTTATTAAATTAACTTTATTAACTTATTTAGTTGTTAATTATAGTAGTATATTTCGACTTGCAATTTTTTTGTTTATCAATGCAATATGGGATCTTACGTTTTTCGAGTAATTAAAGTATAAATTTTAATAAATAGCTCAAAATTGTACATAATGATTAAAAAAAATTTTCGGATTCGAGTTTGTCGCATCATTTCGTTGTATTTTCTGAGAACATTTACCATAGTAATGTATATTTTTTTACACTATAAGATAGTAGAGATTCCAACGAACAAAAAGCCAACCGACTTTTTTAAAAAAGCAGATATTTTGATGTGAGAATTTTCGATTGAATATTAGGGTGCTTTTTCGATATTAAGTCAAAATAAGGTGAAAAAATATATATTTTAAATCAAAAAAATTACAGTGTATTTGGAACATAAAAAGGTAAGTTTTCAACAAATATCGTGATAAAAGATAAAAATAAAAGACCAAAAACTTGGTTATTTGAATTTTTCACATAAATTTTGAGGTTATGTGAAAAAAGTGTAAATATAAAAGTTGTAGATCTTTTTATTACCTACAACTTTGCTATTTAACTTTTTTCCATAGGACTTGTAGTTTTGCCGGAAATCAAGATAAACCATTTTTTACCCTTAAAAACTCACCCCCTTCCACTTCCCGACCTCAGATCGCTCGTAAATTATGTTTCCTCTCATTTTTGTTGTATTCTCTTTCTTTTCCAATAGGTTTCATCCTACTATTATTTTTTTCATTTTTTACCATTTTCAAAGGCTTAAGCACTGGTCTATAGTAACAATGGTTAAATATAGTAAAATCCTTTCTACGTAAATGAAAATTCCATAGAATAACTCTGGTTATTTTATTATTGCTATTCTCACTGAAAACATTATGCTCTACCTTAATCTCTGAAACTCAAAGCTGAATAACTATCTGATAATTACTTTTGAAATCTAGATCAATACGCATCGGATTGTATCTTCGTATATTTGTTAGTCATAGATACGTTATATTATTAAATGGGGTATCTAAGGAATTAAAACTCTCCCATAGATATTTGCTGCTGAAACGTCTCAATAAAAATTTTTCTTTGTACAAATTAAATTTTTACAATTTTGTTTACAAATTAGAATATAATTTTCAAGAGAATTCCTGTTTCTTTAGTATCTATGAATTTAAAAAATCAGTTCTGAAAGTAATGGAGACTTTATAGTTGAAGTACCTCTTCGATATTTTTAGTGCATGAATAAAAACTAAAATTCAGATTATATCTCAAAATTTTGGTAAGCGCAGGCGTCAGTATTGATTCTGTTAACAGCGTGAGTTGGTGTGTGTGGTGCTTAAAATAAGGACGTTTTATCGTCCTCGCAATTGAAAGGTACGTAAAAATGTAAAAAAAAAACAATTATCTCATCAGAAATAATATGTTTATATTTTTAAAGAGTATAAAAGGAAACAACGTGTTTGTAAAGCTATTCTAAATAAAGAGTAATTTGTGATGAATGAAATTAACACAATGGGTTTTTCGTTTCTGTATAATTAATTTGTAATTATTCTAAAAACACTTCTTTCAATTTACAATTATTGGTTTATTTAAACTGTATGGAATATAATAAACCAATTTTTTTTCTGTTACAATACTTAAAGCTTACTTTTGTTACAATTACGAAAAATACTTCAAATTTTTATCATTGATATCGAAAAGTTTCACTATTAGTTAATATACAGGGTACATCTTAATGACACTACTGTTAGTACTATTAGATGCTGCTTGTTCTAAATTAACACAATAAGTTTAAGGGTCAATTCCTGCTCAACTCCTTAAACAGATCTACCACGTTAAAAATGACCTGTTGAGAATGGAAATTCTTTTAAAGTTCTGACTCATATATCTATCATAGAGTAGTAGTATGGAACCACATTTTTCTTAAATACTATGTTGACCATCTAAAGATTTAATGAATTATTTATAGGTCCCTATCTATATAATAAAAATAATAAAAGCAGTGATTGATTTTTTAAATTTTATGTCCCTGAAAAAGTGCGTTTTTGTGAACAGATTGAGAAATGAAAATTTACGCGCATGGGTCAATGTTAATCAGTTTTGAATCTACAATTATTATCAACTGAGTGGTCTGATTGTTTTCAAATTGTTAACAAAATCTATTTATTTTTTCCACATATAAAAATATTATTACAAATTACTATTTTTACAAATAAACATGGTCGTTTTCTAAAATATCAAATTTTAATAACAATTTCTTTTTGTCAATATTAGCTGTAAGTAAAATGACCCGAGAACAAACCAAATATTGACAAAATAGAAAATAAAAATGTATTTCCCCTTTTCAACTAGTTAAGGCATTCAAATGAAGCCTTTTAAATATGTGAGGATAAACTAAGAGTCATTTTCATTAAAGTTGTATTTAATTTCATTATAAAATTGGCCTTAAGATATTATTTTATCAGCCTTTTGGATTTGAGAGATGTAGACTACGTTTGATCGTAATTAAATGGTTTGGTTATAATACTATATCATGCAACGATCATGTAATGATGGTTATTAATACACGAGCATTAACCGGGATACGAAACGAGCCGAAGGTGCGTTTCGTATGGTATATGCGAGTGTATTAATAACCATTACATGAGAGTTGCATACGCTATTTTTTCTACACCCGATAAATAATCAAAAACCATAAATTTTATATTTTTATTGAACACAATAGGTAACAGTAATTATTCGTATGAACTGCATTTTCTGCTTTCTCCGATATGTGTGGAGGAGTCGATGGTAATTCTTCTATATCACTGATATCAGACATTTTGATAAATTATCGAAGTTTAGTTAGGTATCTACGAAAATTTAATACGTACTGATTTTGACATCTAAAATAATTACATAAGAACCTAGGATAAACGTCAAATGAACAGCATGCTTGATTGAAAAATTATGGGTTTCTGTTGATTAAAAATCTGTATCGTAATGAAAAACCTGTATCGTAATGGGTATCATTATGAAACGGATTATAAAATCTGTATCGTAATGAAAAATCTGTATCATTATGAAACGGATTATGGGCATATAAGTGCATTGTTATAATACGGGTGTAGAAAAACATTTATATTAAACATATGAAGAAACAGATATGAAACAATGATAAACAATAAAAAGTATTGTTTTCAATTAATATACATATAAGAATTATTTTTTACTCAGCTTTAAGTATGTTATAACATAAGCACTTGACAATCCTGAAACTTTCAGGATCAGGAGTTCGAAATCTCGGGATATTTGGGATCAGAAAACAATTGAAATCCAGATTTCCCGAGATACTGTATTCAGCTGTTGTATAAAGGGTCAAGTCCTAAGATAACACTATTATGACAATCGTGGGACACTCATCATTGGATTTAATTAGTAATTAATTATTAGTGACACTTTAATTATTACTAAAAAGGATTAGTGTGATATAGTTTAATATTTAATATTCATGGAGTTATTATACTTGTGGTGTATGTGTGTGTGTGTGTGTGTATGGGCTATAGAAAATATTAAAATTTCATTAATCGAAAAAATCGATTAAAAAGTTAGAGCCGAAAAGGTAAATTGCTAGGTACTTTCTAGGAGCTCTGTATCTCCGTTAAGGGGCACTTTAGGATTTTTTTGATGACAAACGAAGGTTATTTTGTTCTCCTGAGAGTATGTCATATACTTACCAGGCACCCTGTATACAAATGTAAAATTCTAAATGATCATAGGTAAATAGAGATACATTTAACCATAGTGTATATTACGTCTCATTCATATTGCAGTATTATACTTACAAAAACATTAAAATACATTTTCAAAAACCATTTTTGGAGGACTGGGGCACATCAAAACTAAAATTTAGAAATAGTCATTTAAAAATTGTTTATCTAGTTATAGTACAACTTTCTCCGTCTAGTCTATTTTTAAATGAATTGGAAATAAACTATTATTTTTATCTGTGTATAATACATCGCGATCAAATATTACAAAAATAATAAAGATAATGCCCAAAATGGCCGCCGCAAGTAGTCGTGTATCAGTCAGCTCCGTATGTAAAAGATGTAAAGTAAAACCTGTAAATGGTTTAAAGTGTATTGAATGTGATAATTGTTTCCATTCAAGTTGTGCTAAATTATTAAATGTAAATTTTATGGACGATCAGACAGTAGTGTGTTGTGAAACAGTATTGAATTCATATAATGACGAAACATTGTTTGATGCGGTGGTAGAAACTGGAGAAAATGAAAAAAAAAGTAGACATTGAAATTTGTAAATACATTGTTAAACAAAAGAATGCCTTGATTCAAGAAGTTGATGAACGAATCTCAGTTTTAAATAAACAAATTGTTTTATTATATCAAATACAGTGTGCCTCGAGCACAGGAAATAAAAAGCCAGCGGAATCGCAAAGAAATAAAGGTCATGTGGATAAAAAGCAGACTGTGATAGACAAGAAAATTGAAAGTGTATCGATCGAAGGTATGACGAACAAAAAAAATCAAAATTAACAAACTGAAAATTAAGTTATAAGTAAAAATAACATGACAACAGCTATGTTACAAGCTCAGACGCAGCTGAAAGTAGATAAATATATCAATATCAGTGATGATATAAATGATGACAAAATTTGTACGACTCAGCAACAGGAATGGAAAGAAGTTAGGAATAAGAAGCGTAAACAATCCAAAGTTATAGGAAATAATAAGAAAATCATTACTTTTACTGGTGTTCCCCGATGGGTTGATTTATATGTTTATAGGGTAGAGCCAAATACCACTTCGTCACAAATAGTTGACATGCTTCAGTCTCATATTCCAGAGGTAAAATGTGAGGCTATTACTCCGAAATTTTCAGGACTGTATGCTTCATTCAAAGTAACCGTTTACGACCAATCAAGACAGTAATGAATCCAGAATTGTGGTCAGTAGGAGCTTGTGTAAGTCGGTTTTTTCACATGCGTGTGACCAGTCCAAAAACAAATGACATGATTTTTAAACCTACCATTTTATTATTAAATGTTAATACCCTTAAAGTGGAAAAAGTAAATTTTTTATATGAAAATTTGCATGAATTTCCTAGTCTGTCTATTGTTGAGCCCGTTTTGAGAAATAACATATTTGTTCAGTAAATATTAAGGCATATAAATTAACTAATTATTTTTGTCGGTCAATTAAAAAATGTGGGGGTTGTGCAATTTGGGTAAAAGATAATCTTCAGATACTTCAAAACAAATGTATGAGAGTTATTCTAGGATGTAATATTTATACTCCAATTAATGTTATGTTAAGTTCGTTAGGTTGGTTTTCCATTGAACAGGAAATTTGTAGAGCTAATGTTACTTTAATTTATAAAATTTGTAGGGGCGAACAACCACAATACTTGCAGAACTGTTTGTTGAAACGATCAGATTTACATTCTTATAACATAAGATCGAAAGAAAACTATTTAGTGTCAAACTATTTAATGCTTTGCCTGATCAAATTAAAGAAGCCCCTAATGTACGTCTGTTTAATGCACGCCTGAAACACATGTACCTGAACAGTGGTAATTTCCAAAATGTTCTTTGAATTGTTATTTGTATAATTAATGTATTTTTTATTACTATTTCTTTTTATTTTTTATATATTGTCTTCTAATATGTATTGTAGTGGTATCTCTGTGAGTTATTTTATGTTATATGTAAACTATTCATGTTTTCTTATTATGTTTTTGTATATTGTGGTTGTAAAACTAGCCTTTGCTAAATAAATAAACTAAACTAAAACTATATCATGCACTATAATTGATCAAGTTTTTTTCAAATTTTAGTAACGAATGTTTGTGTTGTGTCTTTGATAGTTATATATCTGACCATAGAAGTGTTTATTTAGAACTTGATATTCCAAACAAGAATTTATCACAGACTTTCGTTAGTGAGCGAAGACATTTTAACGAGAAAAATATGTTTCATTTTGAAACGTCACTTAAAAATTAAAATTGGAAAAACTTACACCACTTGAATGGGCTAGATCGGGCTTTTGAGTACTTTTATAATATCTTCTCCTGTCTATAACTATGTATATAGAACTGCTAAAAAAAGCATGGAAGTTTAATAAGCACTACAAAAAAGAATTCTATCAAAATAGAATCAATAAAGCAGACAAACCTGATCCAGTCGCATGGAGGGTGATGTCTGAGTTATGTAATAAACAAAGGCATCCAAATAATATATGTATTAGTATTGATAATGATGAAATTTTCGAATATGCCTTTCTATCTCGGGTAATGGCTTTTTTGAATAAGCATAATATTCTAATAAATAAACAGTTTGGTTTTCAAGAGAATATGACAGCAGTGCCAGCTCTTTCTGCTTTGATGTTATGTAGTATATTGAAATGGGCGAATGTCCATTATGTTGAGATCTTCTGTGGTCTCACCAGGGCATTCAACTGTGTAAATCATGATATTTTATTGTTAAAACATTAATTGTGTGGCCTTAGGAGCAAATCTTCAGAGTGGATTGTTTCGTTTGTTAAACGTCGGAATCAATATGTATATCTACAATATTTTACCAATGAGAAAATTTCATATTTTAATTCTAATGTTATAGATACAGACTTGGGGGTTCCGCAAGGATCAGTATTGGGTCCGATACTTTTTATATTATATGTGAATATGTTAGAACAAGTTCTGCCAAAGGATTGCTTTACTATGTATGCGGATGATCTTTCCTTAGTTTTGTCAAATAAATCTTATACACGTTTGAAACAAAATTGCGATAAAATACTCCTGTTACTGAATGACTAGTTTAAAAGGAATTATCTCTGTTTTAATATGGTCAAAACAAAAGTAATTCGATTTCATAACTCTAACACAAATTGTGAACCGCTATTGGTCAATTCCGCTAACCCTATATTTACAGGGATGTAGCACCCAATTACAGGAAATATAATACAATAAGTGACAAATAACAAACATATCTTTAAAAACTAAACACTATAGCAAAAAGCTAGAGTTGAGCACTTCAAATACATAAACATTTATGACAAATTCCAAGAAATAAAAGAAAACAAACCCTATTATGTAGTATTAGTATGTGCTATAAAACAATTTTTGATTTTAGAGATTGTATCAAAATTAATATCACGAGAACTATAAATCAAATTTATATTATCAGCCAAAACATAAAGAGGTGACTTGAGAAGCAGATTGATAAGTAGATACGTGTAAAAGACGCTCATGTCTACTTCCGATTCTTGGAATATAAAAACTAAGCGTAGTCAGTAACTCAATACAGTCAACATTGTTGTGAAGTAAGTTGTATATAAAAGAAACTGATTTAATTTTGCGTTTTGTATACAGGGATAAAAAATTGTATTTATGCAGCAGTAAGACCAATGATTGAAATAATAATCTCAAAGCCGATATATTCTTAACATTTTTACAATTCCTAATAATAAGTCCAAGTGACTTAGATGCAGAAGATACAGTATTATTTATATGCTGTTTGAAGGTCAAGCCACTGTCAAAGGAAACACCCAAGTCCTTGACCCCATCACACCTATTTATTTCGGTCGAAGCCAACTAATGTTTATAATAAATAATACTTTTCCTCCTAGTATATGATACAAGATCAATTACTGATTGCAAATATTGGCAGTCGTACTTATTATTAATTATCCTATAAAATTTTAAGTCGTCAGCAAAAAGTTGTTTGGGATATTTAATTAAATTACCTAAATTGTTAATAAATATTAAAAATAGTAAGGGACCCTAATTAGAACCCTGCGGAACTCCAGTATCTACAGGATAAGTAAAAGATCTAACACCGTTATATTCGACATATTGGTATCTATCCGACAAATAGCATTCAAAAAATTTGACTAAATTCTAAGAAAAGCCATTACGATCAAGTTTGGATAACGAAACATAACAATCAATCTGGTCAAATGTTTTTTGAAAATCAAAATAAATAACATCAACCTGTTTCTGACTCTCCAAAGCCTCACTCAAATACTGGGTAACACAGGCTAAGTTTTTTTACTGTTTTAGAAAGGTATTTTAAGCTATTATAAATCAAATCTCCTACAATTCCTATCAATGAAGTCATATGTATGTTCTCTGATACCAAACATCTAGGTATGCTAATGAACAATTCCACAGACAAAGCTCTATTTAATAATTATCTAAAAAAAAATAATCTAATTTACTCACTCTATAAAAATCTAACTTCACTTTTTTGGCAGTGGGAACACGACAAATTCAACCACAATAGATGAGATCTGACCTATTTCTGCATTTTTAGGATTCACACAATATTATTAATACCTAAAAATATATAAAAACTTTTACATAAAAGGTGAACATTTTTCAAGTAGGTATTGTCTTATTTAATTCATTGACAGTATGTCACTTTTTTGTCATTGTCGATATTTAACGTCAAATAATTTTAATTTTTATAATAATTTTTATAGTCAGATATTTGATTCAACTTAAAGGAGACCACCTGAAGAAGCAATCCTAAAAATGCAGAAATAGGTCAGATCTCATCTATTGTGGTTGAATTTGTCGTGTTCCCACTGCCAAAAAAGTGAAGTTAGATTTTTATAGAGTGAGTAAATTAGATTATTTTTTTTAGATAATTATTAAATAGAGCTTTGTCTGTGGAATTGTTCATTAGCATACCTAGATATTTGGTATCAGAGAACATACATATGACTTCATTGATAGGAATTGTAGGAGATTTGATTTATATTAGCTTAAAATACCTTTCTAAAACAGTAAAAAAATGCTACAAAAGCTAATAATAAGGAATATATGGGTATATATTGTGGGTGGAATTCAACGCAGGTTGGGGCTTTTGTCCACTGAGTAGTTAGTTTCACACAATATTATTAATACCTAAAAATATATAAAAACAGGCTAAGTTTGTCGTACATTATCTTTTTCCATAAAGCCGTGTTGATCGGGGGACACATGAGTTTTATCTAGTAAATTTGATTGTATAAGGTTACCTCAAGTAGTTTCGCAAAGTTAGATAGTATTGATATAGCTCTGTAATTACTAACAATGGAGGGATCCCCCTTCTTAAGAACCGGGCAGACATCTGGAAATTTGTGGGAAGAAAGTGACATATTAAATATATGAATCAAAGGCTTAATGAGAACTCGCGTAGTCTTTAACTACAAAGCTTGGAATTCCATCTAAACCAGCTGTCAATTTATCTTTTAGTTTTTTGGAAGTCCGAATGAAATCTTGTTATGTGATCATATTAACTGAAATAACAGAATTGTTCCATATGTTATCGGAAATATCCGTGAAGTCTGGATTGGACGTAAGATAAACGCTACTGAAGTAATTCATATGGATACGAATGTTATACAATTTTTAGGGCTGCTACTTGACGAGCAATTGAACTGGAAGTCACATTGTGAACACATAATTTCTACTTTTAATTCAATAATTTTTTTATTTATAAACATCAGAGAAGTTTTAACAAGAAAACAGTTGATAATTGTATATCATGCACAAGTTGACTCACGACTGCAATATGGCATTTGTTTGTGGGGTAATTCTACTCTGGTGCAATCTGTGTTTGTTGCACAGAAACGAATTTTTGCGCACTATAGCTAATTGTAGAGGACTTTTCCCAGATTTTAATATTTTAACTGTGACGACTTTATATATTTTTGAAGTTTGCGTGTATGTTTTTAAAAATAAAAAAATATATATTAAATAAATACATTCATGATAAAAATACTAGGCAATTAAATCTTTTTCATTTGGCTTTTACTAAATCAGCAGCAATGTCTAAACTGCCTAATTATACGGGATTAAAAATTTTCAATAGATATTATACACTGAATTTCTTTGTTGTACTAAATGACTATTTTCGTATGACTTTTATGTGTAGCTTTTACAGTTTCTTTAGTTTTTAAATTTATTTTGACGGCTATTGCAATACATTCAATGTGTAATGCCTGACTGCAAAATAAAGATTATTATTATTATTAATAAACATTTTTTCAAAAATATGTGTTTACTGCTTTTCTGACAGATGCGGTTGTGACACAACTCGAACAATGATATATTTTACATATTGTTTGCATTGCTAATTCATGTTTATTAAATGGCTATTTTCCTGATGAGAGGAAGCTACAATTCGTCCTTTGCCTGAAGTAAGTACACCATCTGCCCAAGACGTACAATCGTTTGCAATATTAATGGCATTCTTTAAAATGAATTTTGCGATTTTTTTTGATCTGCTGATATATTGAAATCTACTTTCAACTTTTAACATTAATTCTTAGTTGTTTCACTCATCAATAGAAAATTATTGAAATTTCTACTCAGATCTTCTAGAAGTTCAAAAACTAATTTAAGGGAGTCTCCTTACATTGTTACTCATATTTTAGAAGATATTAGAAAAAAAATCCTATATACAAATAAATACCTATTTTTACAACAATAAAATTAGACCTGTACATCAATCCGGCTTTCATTCAACACATAACGCAACAACATTGCATTTAAATATGTTTGATAGTATTATTAGAATTATTGACCGAAAACAGGCAACAGTTCTCGTGTTTGATACATGATTTTCCGGGTTGTTATGCCGTGATCTCGGTAACTGATCGCTGCCAGAAACAGAGTTAAAATGCACATACTTATCATTAGCCGGGATTCTTTTACCTGGCTGTTCTCGGACTAGGCTCTGTGGGGACAGACCCGCTATCGGTGTCTCTGGGCCCGCCCATATAGTGGTTTCGGTTCCTATTGTTGGTATTACGACTGATACGGTCGGAACCGTTCCTCGGACAATGTTGGTCCTCCGAGTCGTTCCGTAGCCGTCGCTGTAACTCATCGCATTTTATGCTTCCAAACGTTTCGCCGCTCTTCACTGTCGGCATCTTCAGTGGTGACTCCGCAAAAGCTTCCCCGCGACTGACGCGGAGTTGCTTGATTGTTGGAAAGCGTTTGATACTATTAACCACAACCCTATGAGTGCTAATACTTATTATTATGGTTTTGACGATATATTCTGTTTCCTTTTTAGTAGTTATTTGTCTTTTCGTTGTTAGAGAGTAATGGTATATCTTTAAAATTCATTTTCTCTTGAGCTTCTTAAGGATCTGTTTGGGATTCATTACTGTTTCTTGTATATACAAGTATACATGCTTATACTGATGATACCCAAATTTTACACCATTTTGATTATTCTTGAGTAGATTGTGATTCAAATAAAATAAATTTCGATCTTGGGGGTATTATGTCGTTTTCTAGAGACCATAATTTAAAAATTAATCTACAGAAAAGTAGTGAAATGTTGTTTTGTTCTAATAATAAACGCAAACTTTTTAAAGCCATCCTAGACATTAGTATTGAAAGTCAAGGTATAATTGTATAGCATTTTAGTAGACAAAAAGCTAAGATTTGATTTTATCATTCCAATAGGTTAATTCAGAGACTGTTTATTTCTTTAAATTTTTTATATCCAAAAATGAGAACAAAAGCTTTATGAAGTTGTAATTGTATCAATTAGGTGCTTGGTTTATTTTCTCTGTTTAAATGCAATTATAAAATACAAAATTCAAAAGGTTTAAAAAATATTAAACTAGGCTGATTGGTAAAATGTATTTATTGTTTTGTCTTTGATTTGAGAAAGTTTGATCATAATATTCCTGATAAAATAAAATTCTCAGTTGGTTGAACATGGAAGTTATCAAAGCAATATTATTTAGTTTTGTCCATAAATTGCTTTATTCTACATTAAGTGTATTAGGTATACATTAATATTGTGGGTATAATTCAATGCTGATCTAGCATTAGACCGCAAGGCAGTTAATCTCACACAACATTATTAATACCAAATAGAAGAATATACATATATAAAACATTATAATTACATCGAAAGGTGGCCATACACGAGCCGGCTTGCCGAAAGGCTAAATCTATACTCTCTGCCACACCATACACGTTATTTTTGCTTTAATAAGAGTGACAGTTATTGCTCAGATGCATAAAAAACTAAAGGTAAAGCGCAGACTTTATAAATGGGTAAAACATTGGAAATTGACAAGTTATTCTCACCATCTAATAAATGAATTATAACTGAAGCCTCATGATTATAGAAATTATCTACGTATGGAGGAAAATCCATATACGGAATTACTTAAACATGTTTCTCAATTACTTCAAAAAGAAATTGCTGTATCTACTGTGTTTAATTTTTCCACCAATATACTGAAGCAGCCAACTTGAAAGATTTGAAAAGACTATATTCACGTATAAGTATTTTTTTCCCAAAAATACGTATTTCCGTATCAGAAGACTGCGAAATTTGTCAACCAAGCTGCTTCTCGTAGTTCTAACTCTGGGTCGCTATCCACTCCTCACATAATATATACAGTTCAACTTGCTTACAAGAAGGCAAACCGGCATAGTAAGTTATATTTGTAATAGTAGAAGGATTTCTTCAATAGAGTTAGTGCTAGCGCGGAGTTTAACATTGTCGAACGCGCGAATTGTTGGCCTTAACAGCTGACTCGCATTTCGGTTACTTTTAGTTATTTACGGAACGTTGTAATAGTCGGTGTAGTGTCGTTATGTTTTTTTACTTCTGCTGTAAGTTGTAGTCGCCGTGTGTATTTAAATAACTATTTATAAATAGTAACATAATTTATATGAACAACTATTAGTTGAGGGGAGAAGTGAATGAAGTGACAGTAATTCCGAAGGTTATATGGAGATACGTATTAAAGGAAATGAACTGTTCAAAACTAAAGTGAAAAGACATTGAAGAGTCATGCCTCGTTCAGTGCTGAAAACTGAACGAGGCATGGCTCTTTCTATGAACTTACAAACGCGTTTCCAACAAACAATAATCCATTAAACAAACTACAGAACCCCAAGGCACGTATGTTTTTAGAAAAATATATGGATCGAAAAATCTCTTATGAAAATAAGACACTAAGATATGTCTATAGGATTTACAATAATGTACTGACATCAATACACGAAGACATTGCTGGCAATTTCGTTTATTTCATTATAGACGAAGCTAATGATCAGTAGCCATTTTTAAATTATGGGTGCGTTAAAAGGTGACACTGCTAGTGACAGCTGCGAAACTACTTTGTGTCTAATAAATCTCTAACAAATTTTAAAATAATGTTTTCACTGCTATAAAATATAGGTTATTCAAAAACAAATGGATCAGGTTAAACAGGTAACTCTCCAATTCTCTGAACAGTTTTTAGAAATCTTTAATGTCGATGGGACTTCACCAAATTTAACTAGTATCTAATTTCTTTAAATAGATAAATGTTCAACTTAATACATATTTTTAGTAAGTCAATTTATTTTACCTAACATTTTCATTGATAGATAACCCTGATAGATGTTTTCGTTGAATATTTTAAATAGAATAACTGAAAAGGCAACGAATATAAATATCAGTGTAAATCTGTTTACATTTTTTAATTGGAGACTTCAGACCAAATATTGGCTTCTTAAATATTAGAAAACGTATTTCTTATTTTATTTACCTACATTCCCGTAGGCTTTAGTCGAGTTTGAAATAAATCTTATTTCATAAATTAGGATCTTGGCTAAACTGTACTGACCAAGGAAAAGCGCTAACTCTTCTTAGTATGTCCTAAAGCAAATTAACATTATTTATAAAATGTTACATCACATAAATTTCAGTGATTATCATTTTTCCATAGTTATATTGTCCAATGTTACATCACATAAATTTCAGTGATTATCATTTTTCCATAGTTATATTGTCCAATGAGACACGAGTATTTATTTTTTCATTAACGAAACGAAAATAGACCAATAGACCATTTCTCGGTTTTTATTAAGGTTCTTATTACACTGATAATAGCCCTAGAACTGTTATCAATTGCAAAGCTACCGAATTGCGTTTGACAACTTTGTTTGAACGAGTTTGATCTCAGTTCAAAGTTAAAAATGTAAGTACTGGCAAATAAAATTGTGTATCGAAAATTTACAAACAAATAATAACTAAATGTGTGGAAATAATGTTAAAAACAGTAGTAGTACGTCTATAAAATATATGCGCTCTTCAAAAAAATTCGAGCGTTTTTTAATTCTTGCTTTGAAATCCGAATAGCAAGTTGCAAATACGGAATTCCAGGAAACAACTACTCTGCGGGCTAATACCCCGATCAGCATTGAATTACACCTGGAATATCTATAGCAAACAGCTAAAGTTACTCGCCAGCGGCTCACCGGACTTATATCAATATGCCATAGGTGAGGTAACCGACGAATAACCTTAGCTATTTTAAGGCTATCTAACCCGACAGTAGAGACCATAATTATCGCCTAGCGGCTATTCACTACTCCATGCTGGACTGATCAGTCACAGACATGAAGCGTTCTACATCGCAGTAGAAACCATTGAAATCTAACGAACTCTATTGTGAACGATAATAAAAAAACGTAATTGAGACATTGTTATTTAAGTTGTTAAATCCCTGTATATACAACCAGCTGTGTAAAAGTCAGCAATATATTTCCTGTAAGGTTTCCAGTTGTAAAAAGTCTACTATTTTAAATATGGATAGTCTGAAATATTGTTTGGTTAAAAGATTGTCAACTTAGAAATATTTATGAGTAATAATACCTAATAGACATGAAATACAAGAAAAAGAAATAAAGAACAGGATCACTGAATTAGGTAATATGGAGCAAACAAATTATAAAAATAAAGTGGAACTTATCGTCACTTAATGGAAACTTAACTATTAGCAACATGAATTAGCTATTGAGAAAGAGATTGTCGATTAATATTAAAGACTCGTTTACATTGGTTTAGTAAATAGACTCAGTTACTGGTGCTAGCTGAAAAATGTTACAAGCCAGTAACTTTGCCAGTGACTGTTCACACGTATTACTAAATCAGTTTCAAAGTAAAATATGATGTGTAAAAATGAATCGAATTGAATGCCACTTGGAAATCTACTATAGTCATTTCATATATAATTTTTAATAATGTTATCTGCTGTGCTTGTCTTAATTTGAGCTGTTCATATTCCATAGACATTCATGTTCTCTGTACGGCTCCACGAAACCTATAGCTGTGGTGTCATCTTACTTTGACGTTTTAAAAATCTAAAACTTAAGTACTTAAAACTGTGTAAATACACAAATGTATCCCGTCGTCTCAAATGAAATAGTTTACTACTATCCACTCAAATGGAAAACAGGTGTTCACAAGAAGATAGTAGCAGAATAGTAGACAGGCTTGACACATTCCATTCAATAATTCCGTGGTGGGATAAACTAGTGGGTAAGTAAGTTGAAATGCTCTCTACTTACTCGACTGGCTTCATTTACTGGCTCTAGTTCTCTACTAATCACTGGAAACGATGTTCACACGATTCTTGCATTCAGAAGTCAGCTGCTTCCTAGATAAGTAGATATCTCTATAAGAACTACAATACTACTATATGCTATAGTGGCAATATGGGTGATATGAACACACACACACACATTAAAAGATGAGTAAAATAATTAATTTGTTGACAAATAAAATGTGCTTTAAATTTTGCACTAATGTTTTTTTTCTATATGTTATAAATTACAAGTAAGAAATGTTGTGCGAAATTTTCATGTCCTAGATCTACATTGGATTTTTATGTTCTGTATGGTATGTTATCAATTATTGTTATTAAAAAATGTTTTTTAGAATTAAAAATTGAGTAAATGTGCAATATGTAGACACATATTTCAGTTTTTATAAATAATGCACTAGCTGCATCCGAAAAATAACATCAATTATGATGTAAGTCGTTATTAACGCGGTTAAAAGATGTCAACGCTAACTGAAAGTTTGAGAGTTTGCGGAGGACAAAGTACGTGAGACGAATAAAAACTGAGAAGGGGTTTTAAACGCTCCTAACATTCAATAGGTTTGCCTCAAAGTGATATAAATAGATACATTTTGGATTGAATATTTAAAAAAACTTACAGTGCATAAAAGTGACAAACCTTCAGAAGTCATTCTATTAGTGAAAGTAAAAAGTACAAGAGTAATTTTTTTTTTCTAAAAATTTTTGATGTTAGCTCTATACAACTCATCAAAGAATGGACAGAATATGCTTAATTATTTGAGAACATGTGATGATATAGACTTCAAACTGAGTACAACATTATTTTTATGCTTCTACGATCTCTACTAGCAAGCTCGTAATATCGTCACTCAAGAGATTCAAAAACATCAATTGGAATTATCTGTTAGTAAAAAATTATCTGCGACATCGAATGATATTTCTTGACTCTCCAAACGACAATACTAATTTTAGTTTTAATTATTCTACATGTAGGTAGTTATATATGTGTGACGGAACTGCACTATACAAACTTTTAAGTTTATATCTTCAATGGTTTTCAAGATTAATAACTAGATGTTATGTGCACTCCTTTAAGAATTATAGAACTTTTAAAAATGGATTTACTTAAGAATTTTTTATTTGGTTTGGTTTGACGACAGAATCTTTAAAGTTTACGTAACATTGCTGTTATACCTTATAAATATAAGAGGTTCAAACTGTAAATCACTTTTTAAAGGGATTTTATATTTTGTCTTATATCACAGCTTGTATCTATAATATTACCAGTTACATTCTCTGAGCTGAATTTTATCGAAGTCGCACATCATGGGATGCATCAATTTTGTTTCAGTCTAATGCAAAAGAGACATCTAAAAAATGTATACACTTGAGCATCATACATTTGCGATAATAATGACACTTCCTTAGAACAGTTTTTGAACTTTTGGAAGATATGAGTACACATTTCATCAAATCTCTATTGATAAGTGAAACAACTAAGAACGAACGTTAAAAGTTGAAAGTAGATTTCATTACGACCACGTCAGCAGTTCAAAAAAAATCGCAAAATTCATTTCAACGAGTGTTATTGTTGTTCTTAGGCTAGGCTCTGTGAGAGCGGTTCCTATTGTTGGTCCGGAATTCATCCTCGAATAATTATAGTCCTTTAAGGTGTTCCGCAGTAGTTAGCTTCTGTAACAAATCTGCCGGCATCTTCAGTGGTATAAGTACTCGAAACATCAAAATAGTTTTAATGTAATGGAACGGACACCTACCTACTTATTTTAAAGGAATTTTAAGTAGAGGTACCGACTAGGGAGTATGGAGTACGACTCAGAGTGAATTTATTTCACTGTCTGGTGCTTCAGCCAGGCGACTTTATGCGTGCTTATGTTCTCGCCTCTCATGTGGCCCTAAAATGTGTTCAGTCTCTTTCTTTTTTGGGAAGGGAAAATCGTGTTAAGTTGACCTGGGTTCCGGGTCATAGTGATGTGACGAATAATGAAAGGGTTGACATGTTAATGAGACAATGACATATACGTTAATGGGACCTAAACCAGTATTAATGTTGCCGCAATACCATTTTGCAAGATCCATTGATGACTCGACCAAATAAGAGCGATCAAAGGAAGCTTTTTATAGATTGTCCATGGGCTGACACAACCTGAAATTTCATCATGCTTATAGCCAAATTATCCAACTGTAAATTTATCGATCAGATCATTTAGAGATTCAGAGAAATCTATATCTATCACTCTCTAACGCATCAATTTTTTATGGGATATATATGTATATATAGATTTAATAGACAGGTAACTTTCTCAGTAGTTTGAATTACACCTGAAAAACCTATAGGAAATAGCCATGGTTAATCGTCAAGCGGTGCTACCAGAGATATACCGGTTTCGAGCTTCTTAGTTTTCATTAGCATGTCATAGTAAGGTCACCGATAATAATTATAACCCTGGCTGTCATAGCCGACAGAAGGATGAGAATGAGCGAGATGTGTCTGTATTTTTTAACCGTCTTTGTACCTCATAGCGCTACAGATGCACACAGATTTATTCTAAACTTCTATTTTTTTCAGTTTTTGCAGTACAATATTTTGCAATACGTGCGTCCGCTCTTTTTCACTTAGAATAAAAATGATAATTTTAAAGCCATAGAAATATACATGTTAACTATTATTTTGTTAAAATATAAACAAAAAAAATAAAAACACGGAAACTAAACAAGGATAGCAAATGGTACCTGCAGCCAGATTAGCTCTTGTGACGTAACGTCGCGGGATGAACCGCATTGTACATTTACTTTATACTCTTTTATCTTTTCTTTTCAACTTAATATAACCAATGGCTGAGTCCCATAATTTCATATATAGTGATTTCCCGGGTTATTATGCCGTGACATCGGTACTGGTCGCTGCTAGTACAACAAAGGCAGATCAAAAAATCCCAGTTAATGTTATGGATGTGCACTTTAATTCTGTTACTGGCAGCGACCAGTTACTGAGATCACGGAATAACAATCCAGGAAACCACTATATATGAAATTAAGGGGACTCAATCATCAGTAAATAATAGCACCGGTCGTGAAAAATGAAAAAAACTACTATGAGTCCCCATAATTATCTCTGGCAGTACTAAAATGTAATTTTTGAAGTAAATATAAGAAAAATAAAGCAGTCTACTGCTACAAATAAAAGAATAAAATACAAGAACGTTTAAAAGGAAGAATAAAAAATCATTATACAGGGTGTCCCAAAATAGAAGGCCATACCATTAACCACATATTCTTTGAACAAAAATAATGTAACTTTCCTTATGCCATTTTTTTATTTGGGCGCCCCTGTTTCAATATGCAGGGTGATAAAGTTACATTTTAAAAAGCTATTTTTGTTAATAACCCCATTGTTTTGTAAGATGCACACTTGAAATTTTGCACGTACTTTTATCTTATTCCGGCATACTTTTCATGTAATTTTGGGAAAAAAATTCGAAGGGGTGAATGGAGGTAACTGAGGGATGCAGTACCCTTTATCCCCCCAATTATTTATAACTACGCCTATGCAGCTTTTTCTAAATATCCAACGTAGAATTTTCTTCTGATCATTTTATCTTTTGTAATTTTTTGTTTAAATGCTCCGTTTTGAAGAAAAATGGCAATTTGTAGTGCCGATAAATCTATCATTCACTATCATTCATTTAGTGAAACTGAAATTTTGTGGATATATCTAATATTACAATACCTTGCTAACTAAAACAGAATGGATAATTTTAAATTTTATAAAATGAGGAATACTTATGAATTGAAAAAATAATATGGCATTAAAATCTGTAATACAGTTCTGTTATCAGCCAAAAAATATTAGTCTTGTTTAGTAATAGTAATATTGAACGATCAACACAATAACTTTTTATCTAAATAACATTAAATACAATAATTAATTAATTACTACTAATTTAACCAACGTTCTACTTGCCCACCCTCTGCATTAACACATGTGCGTGCACTTTTAAGTAGCGAAAACCTTATCTTATGAAAGATATTCTCTTTTTGTTTTAATTAGCAAATATTCATTCAGTATTACGATTTGCTAAGTTGCCAAGGTATTGTAATAACAAGTATATCTACAAAATTTCAGTTTCACTTGAAAATGGTAGTGAATGATAGATTTATGGGCACTACAAATTGCCATTTTTCTCCAAAACAAAGCATTTAAACAAAAAATTACAAAAGAGGTAAAATGATCAGAAGAAAATTCTACGTTTGATATTTCAAGAAAAAGCTGCATAGGTGTACTTATAATTAATTGGAGGGGATAAAGGGTACTGCATCCCTCAGTTACCTCCATTCGCCCTTCGAATTTTTTGACCAAAATTACATGATAAGTATGCCGCAATAAGATAAAAGTACGTGCAAAATTTTAAGTGTGTATCTTAGAAAACAATGGGATTATTAACAAAAATAGCTTTTTAAAATGTAACTTTAACACTCTGTATATTGAAACAGAGACGTCCAAATAAAAAATGGCGTAAGGAAAGTCACATTATTTTTGTTCAAAGAATGGTATGGCCTTCTATTTTGAGACACCCTGCATACTAGTTATGTGGGAGCGCGTTCACAATAAAACTCGGTGATCAGTTAGACTTTTTCTCTGAATCTGTTTTACAATTTTTACTGAAAATCGTTTTGTACGTGTCCTACTTTTTATTATTTGCATAAAAAGTGTCTATTCCTACAGAATAGACTTAAAGTGTAAGCTTGAAAATAATAAGATAGTTGGTGAGATACAAATATAATTTATTTATAACTTTTCGGTATGATTTCGGATACGATACAAATGTGTGTGATATAAGCCATTTATTTTTATACCTATTATCTGTTAGAAGTTAGAAGAAAAACGATATTTATATTAAAAAAAAATTGTTAACTGAGTTTGTAAAAATTGGTGGCGGGTTATGTACATTTTTCTGCATTATTTTCTTTGAGGTAGCAAAGTTATTACAATTAATTTGCAATACCCTAGATACTGAACTACTAAAGGTTTCTATATGGTAAAAATTTATATATAACAATATTTACAGTTTTGCTTTTACATAACTGCCTAATTCAAGTTCTTGTACATGACTAAAAATTCTGTCACCATAGTAAGTAACGTCCGCAGTTTATAGATTATGCTAGTTTGCCTTTTAAAAGCCTTCCAATTTAGTATTTTTCCTTACCTTAAACAAAATTTTAAAAAGCTACAAAACGAAGAGAGACACAAAGGGCATAACGGTACGCAAACGTCGGTAAAGGCAAATGAAAACCTAACCTAACCAGTTATTCTCACGCCCTAGCCTATTCCGCAGTGTGACGTCACCGAGCGTTTTGCGCACAAACCTATAAAAAATATAGACGGTGCCAGCGGCAAATTGCTGACTACCGCTAATTCATGGCCACCCTAAAAGGTCCAGAATTGCTAAAACTTGCTTTTTATGCCAATTTACGTTGGTTGTACTGTAGCGTGAAACTTATTTGTTTACTGTGATTGGTTACAATCATTAATGACATTTAAAATGACAGCAAGTTAGTTAATTTCATATTGCAATGCAGCCATCATATTTGCAGAACTGCAACATAAAGCAAATAAAATATCCATTTTCCGGACCTTAAGACCCTAGGCGATGTGGGACCTGTCACGTGACCCATATAACGGAACGGTGCCGTCTATATTTTTTCTAGGTTTGTGGTTTTGCGCGTTCAGACAAATCTTGATAGTTCTTTTGGGTTTTACCTATACAATTAATTTTTTGATTATTGTGAAAATTTTTACAGACATGATTATAAGGCTGTTTTTAACTATTTAACGTTTACATAACTTAATTTTTTTCCGAACATAACTATTCTTATCGAATTTTAAAATTTAATGCAATAGGTTCCTTTTTCTAAATTTTTGTATGCATGCGCATCGATTTAACTTCTTTTATTTTTTCATTGCTAAACATTTTCGAATGCACAATAAATGTATTGTGTATTTAGACAATTGAATATAGTAGAAACCAACCATAGAATTTTTCCGTCTGTGCCAAGCATTTCAAATTCGTTTCATCGCCAAATTCTAGTCTACGCCGCATTCTTTATTGAGCTCATGTACCTAATAACTGTTTTCTAGGAATGCAAGCGACTGATCACCCTTTAAAATTCTCTGAATAGTGGTCCCCAGATGTTTGAGATAATTGCCTGGCACTTTGCATGTTGTTCATTTCAAGAAGTGCTAAATTATTGGTTTAGAAACTTACAGGCATCGTCTTTATAGGTTTTCCGAATGGTTGATTAAACTGCGTTCCATTAGTTTTTCAGCCAGAAAGGAAAATTAAAGGATAAGTAGACTTCCTTTTAAGCAAATCTTTCACATCATTATTTGTTATCATCATTTAAAAAAAGATTTACATGACCGGATTTATTTTTGAAATGTATGTATAGTGCACAGGATGTATCAAACTCGATAGTATAGGCCTACTATGAGGATACAAAAAATTTAAATAAAATTTGGGACACGTGGTGTTAAATGGGATGTGTCTCTCTTCATTTTCAATCAAAAGTATTATCTTTGGGATTTGACAGAAACAGCTAATGACGTCATCAAATAATTTTATCCAGAAACATACCTATTTTTTTCCTTTCCTCTCTTTTTCCTAATAACCTTTTATTATAGTCTGTTTGGAAATGAAAGAGAGTAATAAAACCCCGAGATAAGAACCGGCCATGGGCGTGGTAATATTTCGTTTCAGGTAATTATCGGGTACCACTAATGCTAACAGGTAATTGGTGTACATTAGTATATTTTACTGGATACATCATAGGGCAGGAGCCAGTCTATTGTGACAGATCAATTCAGTCTTAGAGCTGAATATACTATGCTGGGAAAAGCAGAACAGGAAGTCAGTTCTTATCGATAAAGATGAAATTATTTGTTGGCGAAGATCCTACTTAAGATCAATTAGAAAATTCCGTGACGAAGGGAGGAATGTTTATTATCTAGACGAAACTTGGGTCAACGAGGGATATACTGTAACAAAAGTATGGCAAGATAAAAATGTAAAAATTTTTCGACAAGCATTTTTGGATGCACTTTCAACAGGGTTCAAGGCACCTTCAGGTAAAGGGCGAAGATTAATAGTGACATATATAAGTAGTGCCAGTGGTTTTGTAGATGGCGGTTTACTTTTATTTGAATCTAAAAATACAGGTGACTATCACGAAAACATGATCGCAGATGTTTTCGAAGAGTATTTTACACAGATGTTGGATCTTATTCCTCCGGGGTCTGTAATTGTCATGGATAATGCCAGTTACCATTCACGGCAGACCGAGCGGACGCCTATGACTGCTTGGAGGAAAGCCGATATAATTCAATGGTTATCCGGAAAATTATTTCTTTAGAAACAAATATGGTGAAAAAGGAACTTTTGACACTTGTCAATCTTAATAAAGATCAGAGAAAATATGTTATCGATGAAACGGCAACAAATCGCCAAATAACGGTACTACGGTTACCACCTTATCACTGTGAACTTAACCCAATCGAATTAGTCTGGGCGCAGGTAAAACGAGATGTAGCGCGAAATAATACGACGTTTAAATTAAGTGACCTGAAAATTTTGTTAAAAAATTCCTTGGAACGAGTAACTGCAGATAACTGGCAAAGATGTATACATCATGTACAAAAAGAAGAGGAGAAAATGTGGGAACTCGATAATTTAATTGACGTTACTGTGGAACCTATCGTTATCAATCTAGGAGACGAAGATAATTCATCAGAATATTCAGAGGATGAATTTTAATATACCTACTTTTTTATTTTCTTTATTGTACATTTATGTAACACTGCATTTACTCACCATAATTTGCATTTTCAAAATACATATATATATATATATTTGTGTGGAATAAAAGTCTATTCATTAAATTTAAATAAATATTTTGATAATAATATTGAATAATTTTATTTAAATTACTAAAAACCCTCTTAACTCGGTTATGATGCTTAAAGTACCTCATGTTTTGAAATGCTGTTTTTATATTGTTTACTTATAAGAGAAATGAACCGAGAAATTGAAGCGGCATAGACAAAGACGGATTGTCGGGGATTAAATTTTAGCTACCTGCTACAGGTAGTAGGAGTCCGGTCCGATCACACAAAGTTTTTTTAAAAGTACACCTCATCTATACCGATAATACATAATATAAAAATATTGAATATAAACACCAGTACTGCATTTATTTACAATTTGCATACATAATAAGCTTTTATTACTCTCTTTCATTTCTAAACAGACTATAGAGAAATCCTTCTGTATTACATCCCATTTAAAAGTTATAAGTATTATCGTTCTAAAGTAATATCACCTAAACATCACATTAGTTCGTCCCGCAATATCATAGTTTTGATAACTGATTACATAAATAGCTATTACTACCGCTAAATTATTTAACGTTACATTAAGGTATTTGAATAAATGCGACAGTTTCTTTATACTTCAACACCCTGAATATTTAAAGTCTTTTAAGTTGTTGGTTGATGTCACTTTTGCTTTATGCTGATTTTTGTGGAGATGCTATAATAAAAATACTAAGTGAAAAATATCTTTTTCAGGACAAGATGAAATTTTGTAAAGACTGCAACAGCACATAGAATTAAGTTATACTTACACATTAGCAAAAATGGCAAACACCGCACATTTCGTTCGCAGACAAAGTTCCCGAGACCTAAATCCACAACGATCTCTAGACCGCCTAGAATTAAAAGAAATGCGAGGAAGGCTTGTAATGGAAAATGGGAACACGGGAAGTTATGGAGCTACAAATGCCGCATTTGAAGACACAAGCCCCAATACGAAAATTAAATCGGCCTGCAGCAGCAAGAGAGGTTCCCAAGATGGAAAAGCTATTTTTAAACCAGAATGTGCGGAGGATGAGAGAGAATCATGGGATAGTAAATTAACGTTTTTGCTTGCAACAATTGGTTATGCCGTTGGACTTGGAAATGTATGGAGATTTCCATATTTGGCACAAAAAAATGGAGGAGGTGCTTTCCTTATCCCTTATTTTGTTATGCTTGCTATTGAAGGAATTCCCATATTTTATTTAGAATTAGCAATTGGACAAAGACTCAGAAAAGGCGCTATTGGAGTTTGGAATCAAGTATCTCCCTTCTTATCAGGTTCGTATGCAGAATATACCGTTAGATATTTTGGTATACAGAATATTTTCATATATTTTATTTTTCTACAAATGTCAGTAAAAGTATAATTTTTAACGCATACTGTCAGTGTATAAAATGTAATTTTAAGGCACTGGTGTTAAAAGTAATTAATGACGATTAAGAAATTTTAAATCAAATAAATATTTATTTACTTAACCAAAAGTACAATTAGCGAAAATACAATTAAAATAAGTAATCCGGTGTCTAACCACATTAACTGAAATAGTATTTTTGCGAAACTTGTTCCAGGGTAGGGAGCAGTACTAAAGTTTTAGCCCGCGATGCTCTTCTTGTTCCGTAATGAATCTTCTATATAACCCTCCACTACTGTATTGGACTTCCATCCACTTTAGTCTCTTAATTATTGTAAGAAGATTAGCACTTGAGTATGCCAACAAACTAGCTGAAAATCGTCGGAGTCCAGTACAAATTTCGAAATTCAGCAATATTTTCAGGCATCTTATCAAATGTTTTGATCCCAACTGGAGTCGTGGCTCATTTATTCTTAATGTATTTTATGAAAATTTTTGAATAATTAATGTTCGCTGAACGAGGGGCCATGTACTTTTATAATCGTTCAAACATAATATACCAGTATTAACAAAACTTATTTGCATTCATTTTTGTATCTGGTTTACGCACAACTGGTGAAGTTCTCAAATCTTCGATATTATTAAATGTTAAGTTGCACAGTTCTTGGCGATGACATGCTACAAGTACACCGAAAACTATGGCAACCTTCTGCATGAGATGATATCTTTCGCACTTTCGCTTCAGAAAAGCAGCGATTTTGTAATATTTGCTTATGTTCTGGTTCTTTATATTCAACATAGAGTAATTTGACATTGACAATTGTGGCTGTATTTCTGGGAGAAATTAATTTTCTTGATCACTTTCCATGTCCAAGATTTGAAGTTACTTCTTGTCAACGAGCTATCGAACTCTCATTACATTAGCAAAAATAAACTTAAATGTAAATAGAAAATTATATTTTATTAAATTAATATCGCAAGAAATGAGTTGGTACTTTTAATGGTGTTTGTAGAAAAAATAGTGTGCCCTAAAAGTGATTTTATTTTGTTCGAAGAGATTGGACCCAAACTTTCCTTCTCACAAATAAAATGTCACATTTTTAAAATTTGTACAAGGCGAACCCCTTCTATCGCCACTTTCATTACATTGCCTGAAAAGAAATATGAAGAAAGTAGAAAAAAATCTTAGCAAGTGAATTCAATTATTTCAATATAAAAACGAGTGAAATACGTTTTAAGGTACTGCACATTTTATGATCTATACACAGGGTGTTTTAGGAGGAGATCTACATACTTCAGTATGTTCAATTTTAAGCAAAAAAAGCCTGTGAACTTAGATCTGAAAACGCTTCGTTTAGGATATACATGATGTCAAATTAAAAAATAATAATAATTAAATTTTCTTTAATAACTCTGGACTACTTTGAGTTAAATTCATGAAATTTTATATGCGGAGGTTTTTTGAGGCGGGAAATTTTATGCACAATTGGCTGTATCTCCAAGAGGGCACCACAAATGTTAAATCATTTCAACTTTTTTTGTGCCACGGTGTATGTCATTTTGCAATAGAAAAACATTTTGCCCTACCATTTCTACTTAAGAAATATATACCTTATTGAAGTCTCTAGGAGTAGCCGTTTCCGTTAAAAACTCATCTAAAGATGCATGCAAATTATGTATTAGAGTGAATCGAAAGTTATTGTAAGGTTTTGTACATTTTGTTTAGAGATTTTATTTTTGCAATTCTCTTAAAAAATTCAGGCTGCTTTGATTAAAAACTAATAATTTTTATGCTCGCTACAGACCATGCGTGAATTCGCTTTACGCGATGCGCGATTTGTGGTTTGTAAGGAATTCCTGCATCGTGTGTAGGGTTTTTATGAATGGATTTTTAACGAACAAGACCCTATACACTGTTCGCGAATTCCTTGCATATCACGAATCGCGAATACATGCATAGTACGTAGCGGGTCTTAGTCTTTAAAGTGTTATGGCTTGTTTTTTAGGTAAAAGTAAAATAGCACTCTAATACTTAATTTGCATGTATCATCATCTTTAGATGAGTTTCTAACGGAAACGACTGCTCCTAGAGATTTTCATAAGGTGTACATTTCTTAAATAGAAAGGGTAGAGGAAAATGTTTTTCTGTTCCGAAATGACATGCACCGTGGCACAAAAAAGTTGAAGCGATTTAAAATAACCCTAATGGCCGCTTGTCCTTTTGGAGACAGCCAATTGTGCATAAAATTTGAATTTCACGTCCCAAGAAACTTCCGCATACAAAATTTCATAAATATAACTCAGACGGTAGACGAGAGTTATTAAAGAAAATTTAATAATTTTCTTTAAATTTGACATTCTGTATATCCTAAACAAAGCGTTTTCAGACCTAAGTTCATAGGATTTTTTTGTTTAAATTTAAACTTAGACATACTGAATTATGTACATCTCCTCCTGAAACACCCAAAGAGTGTGTCTGAAGTATATACGTCTTTTCAAAGGAATTAATAAAGAACCTGCAAATATACATTTTTTTATTAGGTAACCTGTGGTCAAAAGTGTCATATGTTTCAGAAAACTTATTATGTGAAACCTGTACACTAAATCAATGAATGAGCACAGACTTCTTATTTTCCATTGTTTTATTTCAAAATGTCTTATTCAGTTCAAGAATTAGTAGATATGGTATGCATATGAATATAATTTAAATTTTACATGAATAGTTTTTATGCGATTTGTTACCCCCCCCAAAGACAAGAACCGAGACGAGAACAGTTTAAAGTTAAAATATAGCGAAAGACCGGTGGAGTAAACCCAGCGTGTGAATGACAAAAAAAATCGCAGCGTGTCTTAAATATGCAGACAGATACTATACCTTGTAGAGGAAAACCAAAGCGGAGTGCCCGTGATATTGCATGTGTAATGAGTATTTCCTAGGTAAACTCTCTCTTTCCGTAAGCCGCGGAAATTGAAACGTCATGCAGTCCTTCCTTTCTTCCAAAGTGGTATGTTGAAAGCTCCATTTCAAGTTTCCTTGGTAAATTTCCCATTTCGTGACGCTTCTCAGCGACCCTTGGTGATTTTTTTCTAAGATATCAATGAGTTGGAAATGTTAAAATATTAAAAAAAGTCACACGTGTAAAGGAACGGAACTGTCAATCAAAATAAGGCGCGTGATGCTATCCGTCTTTTGGGACCGTATTATAGCCATAAATTTTAACTTGGACATTTTCAGAATTTTGTTTACTCGTATGGTAAACTACAATCAGAAATATCCATATAAGGTTAATTCGACGAGATACCACCGTAGTAACTTTCAGCCTACAAACCCGAACAACGGTGGTTCGAATTTTGGTCGAGTTAGCTTTTGAAATATTTGTACGTTTTTTTTATATATTGAACATTTTAGTAAAAATTTATATACTTCTTTATCAATCAAATGATTTTTCAATTCTTAATACACAGTGTTTGACACATCTAAATCAAGTTCAAATAAAAAAATTGCTTTTCTGATTGATTTATTCCTTATATTAGTAGTCTTTTGAAGAAAAAAATATATTTACTAATTTACCAGATGCCTTTTTGGTACGTTATATCAAAGGGGTAAAATTGGACTAAGGCCAATCGCAAATTGACCAAGTTTTCTTTATGTTTTTTTTTTCGTATTATTATATTGAAGTTTTTTTTCATTTACAATTCAGATACCTCATTAGTGTTTAATAAAATTGGATCACGTTCAAACCAAGAAGGGATAGATTGTTTTTACTTCTATTTTGTTTATTGAAGCCGTTTGATAAAAAGATGAGACTGAAATCAGGAAAGGAGTAGATTTACTTTATTTATTGAAGCCATGTGGTGAATAATTTTATTTTTACTGACCAGATATTACAAAATTAGACCAGGTCCATCACCACTAGACTAGTACTAGATTCATTTTACTATTTGTATATACTATGATAATGATCATCATCTTCATGAGTATTGAAGATACTGATGACTATAATCATGATAACGACGATGATGGTGATGATAACAATGAGAATGAAAACGTTGACGATTTCCACGATAGTCATCTTACGATGATGACAACTATAGCAAATCATACGACCACTACTATGATGAATATGGCGACGATGACGATGATGATAATGATGATGATGACAATAATGACGCTGATAATTATGATAATAATTATGATAGCATTGGCAACGATGATTATTATTAACTGAAATATTTTTGTGAAAATCTTTTTATACATATAACTTTCTAGTGTTTTATTTAATTTCAGTCCCAGCGATTTTCGACAATTTAAAGTTAAAAGTCCTATAGAGGTAAACATTTATCGATTTTTTTTTATCTTAAAGATAGAATATTTTAGACCACAGATTACTTAATGAAAATTGTTTATTTTACTTCCTCTGTTACTAATTTGAAGTAAAATATGTACTTATTTTAGAAACACACTCTACATAGGACATTTGGTGATAAATGCTAGGTACTACCAGTTCAAAAACCAATAAAATAGTTGACAGTTCAGAAAACAGTTTTAAATGTTTCTAGTGTAAAATTGTAACAAAATGCTATCAAAAAATGAATATCTATAAGTTTTTATTATATAATAAATACACAGTTCTAACATTATGAAATGTTAAGAGCATTGTTTTCAGTGAGATAGGGTAAACATGTGCAATTTAAAATTAGGTACAAATTCATATTACAAATGAAATATAGCTGGTTGGCTATATCTCTGACTTCAATAGAATTTCGTAACTGAAATTACTGACTTTTATATAGAATCTACTGCTAACAATGCGCTAGACATTGATATGATTTTTGGATTTTTTACTTTATAAAGGATTTTACAAAAATGTATTAATTTAAAATCTACATCTTTCATAATCCCACGAAGAACTAAGACTACTAATTAATAATTTCTACTAAGATTTTAAAAGATCATGTTCTATGAATAAAATTTTATAAATCAAGCAAAAAAAATTAAAAATATTATTATACTTATCTTGTAGGTATTTATAGGCAAGAAAATGGTACGATATAATCTTTCCTTATATAATTGTATTATTTTTATAGTTTTGTAAAATACTAAAAAATATAGCTACAGGATGTTTCATAACTACCGACACAGAGCAGGCACGTGTAGTGGATCCTAAAATATGCCGCTTTGTTATGTAACATTTTTTTGTGGGATGTTCCGTTGTAGAGATATTGGTCTCTGAAGATGAATGCTAAATTTTGAATAACAATAATATTTCAGCAATGTCAACATAGAGCAACCGAATTTGGTACATGATTTGCGTTTATTGTTATCTTTAGTTGGTAAAAATATGAATTTGTTGGATGATCAAATAAAGGACAAACTAGAAGTAGGCCGCCTTTAAAATTATATTGATTTTTTTGTATTATTATGCCAATTATTAAATAATTTTACCCGTATTAGATGAAATTTAATTTTAAAACTTTTTATTCTTACAAATTTTTCGAAATAATAACGGTTTTTGGGAAAATCGACGACTAATAAGCTATGGTTTTATGTTTTATTTTTGATGTTTATAATGAGAAAAGTTATTATTAGATTCTTTATTTTGTTGAAAATGGCCAGGAGAGAAAAAAAATCACATTTATTCAGATCTGGTGATCTTGGTGGACAATTTTCTGGACAATTGCTTCCTCGTCATTAGCACTAAAATGCGATGGAGTACATGAACCACGTTTGACGTCTTAATTGCAAAGCTTAATTCTCGAGTAGCTCAGGAAGAGTATTTAAAAAATATACAGGGTGTTCAGTAAAGAATGGGCCAAACTGCAGATATAGATAGTTTGGAGAAATGTAAGCTGAATTAACTCAACTTACCTTAATCTAAAAGTTGCTGCTAGAGGGTGTCAAAGTTGAAAAAATAAATCACATTTTCTTTATTATTATTTTTTTCGCATCGACCGTATTTTATGAAATTTGGTATAGGGAGGTTTCTTGGGACTAGAAATTCGAATATATCGACAATTTTGGCGTATCTGTTAGAGGACGCCACCAACGATGGTTTGGCCCCTTTAAATCGCTACGTCTTTTTTGTGCTATGCTGTAGGTATCTCATTTTGGAATGAAAAAATTTTCCGTATCTTTTCTAGTTAAAAAAAGACACACCTTGTTGATGTCGCTAGAAGCAATGATTTATGAGAAAAACGCATCTAAATTTCATGATGCATGCAATTTATCTAAAAGTAAAGTCAAATTGTTGCGTAAGTAATAGGCCATACTGCAACAGCATAATACTGCGTCCAAAATAGGTCAATTTAGTTTAGCTTATCCTAAAAAATCAAAAAATGCACCAAAATCAATAATAACAAAGATATAGGGTGTCAAAATTGAAGAAATAAATCATAATACATTCTTTCTTATCTTTAAATAAATAATAATAAATAAATCACATTTTCTTTATTATTTTTTGATCGCATCGACCGTATTTTATGAAATTTGGTATAGGGAGGTTTCTTGGGACTAGAAATTCGAATATATCGACAATTTTGGTGTATCTACTAGAGGACGCCACCAACGATGGTTTGGACCCCTTTAAATCGCTACGTCTTTTTTGTGCTATACTGTAGGTATCTCATTTTGGAATGAAAAAATTTTCTTCCGTATCTTTTCTAGTTAAAAAAAGACACACCTTGTTGATGTCGCTAGAAGCAATGATTTATGAGAAAAACGCATCTAAATTTCATGATGCATGCAATTTATCTAAAAGTAAAGTCAAATTGTTGCGTAAGTAATAGGCTATACTGCAACAGCATAATACTGCGTCCAAAATAGGTCAATTTAGTTTAGCTTATCCTAAAAAATCAAAAAATGCACCAAAATCAATAATAACAAAGATATAGGGTGTCAAAATTGAAGAAATAAATCATAATACATTCTTTCTTATCTTTAAATAAATAATAATAAATAAATCACATTTTCTTTATTATTTTTTGATCGCATCGACCGTATTTTATGAAATTTGGTATAGGGAGGTTTCTTGGGACTAGAAATTCGAATATATCGACAATTTTGGTGTATCTACTAGAGGACGCCACCAACGATGGTTTGGACCCCTTTAAATCGCTACGTCTTTTTTGTGCTATACTGTAGGTATCTCATTTTGGAATGAAAAAATTTTCTTCCGTATCTTTTCTAGTTAAAAAAAGACACACCTTGTTGATGTCGCTGGAAGCAATGATTTATGAGAAAAACGCATCTAAATTTCATGATGCATGCAATTTATCTAAAAGTAAAGTCAAATTGTTGCGTAAGTAATAGGCCATACTGCAACAGTATAATACTGCGTCCAAAATAGGTCAATTTAGTTTAGCTTATCCTAAAAAATCCAAAAATGCACCAAAATCAATAATAACAAAGATATAGGGTGTCAAAATTGAAGAAATAAATCATAATACATTCTTTCTTATCTTTAAATAAATAATAATAAATAAATCACATTTTCTTTATTATTTTTTGATCGCATCGACCGTATTTTATGAAATTTGGTATAGGGAGGTTTCTTGGGACTAGAAATTCGAATATATCGACAATTTTGGTGTATCTACTAGAGGACGCCACCAACGATGGTTTGGACCCCTTTAAATCGCTACGTCTTTTTTGTGCTATACTGTAGGTATCTCATTTTGGAATGAACAAATTTTCTTTCGTATCTTTTCTAGTTAAAAAAAGACACACCTTGTTGATGTCGCTAGAAGCAATGATTTATGAGAAAAACGCATCTAAATTTCATGATGCATGCAATTTATCTAAAAGTAAAGTCAAATTGTTGCGTAAGTAATAGGCCATACTGCAACAGCATAATACTGCGTCCAAAATAGGTCAATTTAGTTTAGCTTATCCTAAAAAATCAAAAAATGCACCAAAATCAATAATAACAAAGATATAGGGTGTCAAAATTGAAGAAATAAATCATAATACATTCTTTCTTATCTTTAAATAAATAATAATAAATAAATCACATTTTCTTTATTATTTTTTGATCGCATCGACCGTATTTTATGAAATTTGGTATAGGGAGGTTTCTTGGGACTAGAAATTCGAATATATCGACAATTTTGGTGTATCTACTAGAGGACGCCACCAACGATGGTTTGGACCCCTTTAAATCGCTACGACTTTTTTGTGCTATACTGTAGATATCTCATTTTGGAATGAAAAAATTTTCTTCCGTATCTTTTCTAGTTAAAAAAGACACACCTTGTTGATGTCGCTAGAAGCAATGATTTATGAGAAAAACGCATCTAAATTTCATGATGCATGCAATTTATCTAAAAGTAAAGTCAAATTGTTGCGTAAGTAATAGGCCATACTGCAACAGTATAATACTGCGTCCAAAATAGGTCAATTTAGTTTAGCTTATCCTAAAAAATCCAAAAATGCACCAAAATCAATAATAACAAAGATATAGGGTGTCAAAATTGAAGAAATAAATCATAATACATTCTTTCTTATCTTTCGATCGCTTGAAGCAAATTTCACGAAATTTCGTTTCTGAGCGTTTCTTAGAATGATAAATTCCAATTTATCGACGATTTTATGGTATCTTCTAGACTAAACAATTTGTCTAAAAGTACTAAAATAACATATCTGACTGTCTTACGGCTATTCATAAACATAAAAAAATAACACCATACAACAATGAAAAGACTATACTTTTTGCAAAAATTGAAAAAATTAAAAGTGGAAACATAATTTACAAATCCAACAAAAAATCTGGTAGGTAGTATACAAACATAGAAACATGAGTGATAGATAAAAGTTACAAATAACAAATTGAGAAAAGGTATTAACTTAAACCTAAAACGGTAGCAAAAGCAAAAGCTGCATTTCAAATTTGATGTTCAAAATGTCCGCCATTTGCAGCTATACACTTTCTACATTTTTTTCAAGAAATTTATTCTAACTGCGAAGAATGAATCGTTCGGTCTAATAGTATTTGCGGCTCTTATTATTCTTTGCCATAATTCCAGAAATAAAAACCCAAAGGATTCAAGTTTGGGCTCCGTGGAGGCCATGGATGTTCACTTTCTCTATCGATCCACCGAAGGGGGAATACGTTATTTAAATGATTTCGTACAGCTATTAATACCTTCTCTCAATTTGTTATTTGTAACTTTTGTAATGAACCACCCGGGTTCATCCCTAATGTAAATTTATTTTCCGGAAATAATATTTTATTTTGTTAGATTAAGTCCAGCGAGCGCTCGAATTTTTTATCAGTAGGCACTAATTTTTACTAAACCGTCTATGCCCTACTCCGAAATCACGCACCGCACGCGCATCTCCCACCGTGACCTGTGGTTGTCAGGTGGGGAGTAAGTTAACAAAAGTGAGGAACCGAAAGGCAAAAGGCAGAGTTGTTGGAAAACATCTCTCGAAGAACCTATCCAGAAGTTCTCCCGATCAGCCCAAGAAAACCAACCGAGCCAGGAGAAGCCGCAGAGCCCAGCAGTGCCCAGGAAATAAGTAAGCAATCTACCTTCCTCTGAATCCTATTCTTTTCACGCCGTTTGGGTGTTTTTGAACTCATACGGGCTGGCTTGTACTTTTGACGGACGAGGTAGTTTGGCTGTGCACAACACCGCTACCTGACCGAGCCGTCGACTGTCTGTCGTTTCACGACGTTGTCCTCATCCGGTTTGGATGAGTGAATGTAATGCTTTCTATTCGCATTTACAGGGCCGAAATAAATTCAGAGTAGATTTTTGCTAAATCCATACATTTTGTTTTTATTTTCAGAACCTCGCTGGAACCGTCCTCTAGGTGTAAGTTTATAGTTAAGTCCGTATTTTGTTTGTAAAGATTTTCTGCCAATAAAGTATTTCATGCCGTATGTTTTACTTTAAGGATATTTCGTAGATAATTTATATTTTCTTTCAGCACCGAAACAGACCATTTTATATTCTGTTTGAAAATTGTAAGAAAATATATTTAGCTAGCATTTTGATTTTAGGACCGTTTATTTATTTTTAATTGTAAATTATGCATCCGATTTAAAGACAAATTCATATAGTCTTTATTACTATTTAACTGGTTATTATTTATTTCCATTTCATCAAATAAATTTGTTAAAGAAAGAATGTGTCGTATTCATTCATATCAGTAACTTTGATAAAATTCCGATCCAACAAAAAATAACTTAAATAGATTTTTACCGTTCTACACTGACAATTCTGTTTATTTAAAAAGTAAAACTATCACTACACCGATAAAACTAGTTTTGTTGCTCTCTGGGAATAAAAGAAATATAACAGACCCCTGGAATTTAACTTTCTTCACTGTAGCTGCCCGAGTACTTACTCTAACCGAGGGTGAGTTCACGTGGAGTTTCTCCCACGTTAAACATAGAGAAACTGGCGCTCGAGACTGACCGAAAAGATATCCTGAAATGCGTCTCCGTGACGTCACTTACCGCCGCCGAACACCGCAGCACAATATAATTTAGTCCGAGAAGGCGCGTCACAAATCTGACGGCCGAATCGGACTCTGGTGACGTCATATCCGGCGCTACGAAAATTACAAATAGTCGTGCGCAATCGGGATACGCGAAAGATTCTAGAGATAGGGAAAAGAGAAAAAGGGCGTCACACTTTTATCTATCACTCATGTCTCTGTGTTTACATACTACCTACCAGATTTTTTTTGTTGAATTTGTAAATTATTTTTCCACTTTTAATTTTTTCAATTTTTGCAAAAAGTGTAGTCTTTTCATTGTTGTATGGTGTATAATGGCCAGGAGCACCGTCCTGTAAATATCACATACCAGCCCTAATATTTAAAGGAGCATTATCTAAAAGTTCAAATAAATTATTCTGGAGAAAATGTAATCACGTCCATTCAGTGTTACTGGAAGTTCGATAGGTCCTATAAGGTTTTCTTCGATTATAGCAAACCAAACGTTTGATTTAAATTCGTGCTGAAAGTGGTGCACCGTTGTGCTGGATTTTATTCAGCCCATGTGACTATTTCTGTAATTGAAAATTCCTCTTCTCGTAAAAATTTCCTCATCAGTGAAGACGATTTTACTTATAAAAAGTGGATCTTGCCTATTTCTATTTAAGACAAATTGGCAGAAATTTGTTCTTGCTACAAAGTCATTTGGTAGCAGGTTTTGGACTGGAGTAAAATGGTAGGGGTATAATTATTGTTGTTCGTGTAAGATGTTAAACACAGTACCCTGACTTAATCCAATATTGACAGATATATTACGGATACTTGTTGTTGGGTCATCTTCAACAATGTTTACTACATGCTCCTCTTGCTTAACATTGCGAACCATAGGTCGACCATAGACCCTGTGTGGGCGAAAACTTCCGGTGTCCCTTAATCTGGTAAACAGGCATGAAAATAATTTTCGGTTAGGCTGTCTTCGATTTGGATAAATGTCTGCGTAACTTATTGCCGCACTGTTAGTATCAACTTTTACATCTACATCTGAAGTTTGGGCAATTCTTTACTGAACACCCCGTACATATATTCTCGCCATTCAGCTGATTTAGTACAATAATTGGCCCAATCAAATAACTTCCGACAATACCAGCCCACAGATTTATTTCAATTCATTTTGAAAATGACTAAGAATTATCGAATGTGGATTTTCACCCGAATATTCTGGAAATTATGCACATTTGTCTTCGAGTGAAACAGGCCTCGTCCGTAAAAGAAATCTTCTTATGAAACCTAATGCTCTGACGCAAAATAAAATTGCATAAAGTTAATATTTAGCCTAATTCTTGGAGAAACAATTCTTGAATATTTTGGATTGCGTCTTATGGCCATGGCATGGCATTGATATATTAAATTGTCTAGATAATCGCCTAGTGCTAATGTGAGGGTCATTTTCAACGCTTTTTAAAAGTCGTAACTCGTTTCGTGCGTTTACTGTATGATTAACACGTTCTTCGTTGCTGACTACCAGTGATCCAGTCTCTTGAGCCCTCCCCTTATGATTAGCAAAGATCTCCCGGTGTGGGGTCAAACGATCAGAAAATCTTTTTCAATACTACTGTACACTTACCCTCACAAAACCCCAATACTAACAACGTGTCAACTTTTCCACGAAATGAAAATTTTGCAGGTATTTTCCAAGACGATGGAATAGGACATGGTAATGTGCAGCCATTGTAAACGTCAAAAATTAAACCAGAAATCATAGCCTACTAGTCGTAAAATTGCATAAATATCTTATTTTTTGTCCGATTCAAGTATTAATGACGCTATTTCACAAAATCCCTATTTTTCCAAAAACCTTTAGTTTCTCGAAAAATTTGTAATAAGTTTTAAAATTAAATTTCATATAATACGGGTAAAACTATTTAATAATTGACATAATGATAAAAAAATTAATATAATATTAAGGCCTTTATTTGGGCTTCCAACAAATTCATATTTTTACCAATTAAAGATAACAATAAAAGCATATCATACACCAAGTTCGGCTGCTCTATGTTAAGGCATTGATGAAATATTATTTTTCATAATTTAACACTCATCTTCACTACACGTGCCTGCCCTGTGTCGGCAGAGTTATGAAACACCCTGTATAATTTATTGATTTGAAATTAAGCATTTTTTATTACGGGAATATTTTTTAACATTTTGCATAGTAGAATCTGTTCTTAAAATTATGTTAACTTTCAAAACACCTTGTGTTTTGGTAAGTCAACATCTGATCATTAGGTTTAACCTTATGGAATAAACATCATTTGTTACAGGAATTGGTATTAGCAGTGCTGTAGTATCTTTTAATGTAGCACTGTATTACAACACAATAATTGCGTGGTGCCTATTTTACTTCGTACAAAGTTTTCAATCCCAACTGCCATGGGCTAAATGCCCCAATATATATTTCCCCAATGGTTCATACATCACTGAGCCGGAATGTGTGGTTAGTATCGATTTCTACTATAGTTAGATAAGAATGATAGTTCCATACATGTTCAAGCATGCCTTTTAGATAGATGTATAGAAATGTTTTAGTAGCCGTGATAGTTTCTCTTTAATTCAAAATAGTATGTATCTCATATAATAATAATAATAATTTCTCTCATAATATCTCTCATTCTAATCATGAGGATTATCCCAGAAGTCGAAGACTTGTGCGCGAGAGGGACGGCATAATATTATTAAGCAGGCCGCATTTACGCCCAGCAACGACTTACGTTGATACGCCCTAACCACCATTCAGTGCAGGAATGAGGGAAACCTGGAAAACCTCATTAATTAGGGGGGTAGTCAAACGTCAACCAGTATCAATCTCTCACATTGACTCAAGCCAACATTCTTTCACCCTACCATACCCGCAAAGAGGGTGCTAATCCTCTCCACGAATATAGCTTATATACGGTCTACCGGCTGCGGGGGTTGAACCCACAGCGATCTAGTCACCTCGATTCAAGTACTGACGCCTTAAACCGCGCGACCACTGACTGATATGTATTAAAACTTTCATTTTATATTCATATTGTGTATCTCGCGGGAATCGACCAATAAAAGTGTTTTACTAAGATAATTTGTATCATCGATGGAATTTGTCTTGTTGCCAAGCATTAAGTTTATATTGCAAGTTCATACAGGTATATCAAACATAATAAACATTATTTTATTTACAGTTATATACAGGGTGATTCAGGTTTAATCTTGATAACTTCAGGAATCGATAGAACAGATTAAAATATTCATTTGTGATATAAACTTATTTCCTAAAACGCATCGTTTTCGAGAAAGATGGTGTTGAAGTAGGAATTTTTTCTCGTTTTTCCCTCATAACTTTTCAACCACTTATCCGATTTAAATGAAATTCGGAACACAAACACTCCGTATGATCTTACATAAGCTTTTTAAGTTTGAACTACTTACCCCTCTTAGAAGTGTATTTTGTATGCTACCCCTCTTACTTTATTTCAAACCTACAAAAAAAAATAATTAATTTCAATAAAACATCTACACACCACTTTGAACTGATTAATTTCGAAACTTTTTCGTGTTTGAGGTTATTGGCATTTTTTCTTAACACTAAGAACACTCTTTAAATAATACTTTTGACAATCACAAACGTCAGTTCTTTTTTTGAAAGCCGTCCGACAGTGTCCCCGGAAGCACTGCAGCCTATAGACTTATTGTGCATCTCTCGACAAGCACAAACATCCATGGTACTACAGTGGGATTCGAACCCACACCGACATAGCCGATTCACACTAGTTCCACTAGCAGTCGCCTCCCAGCTCGGCTAGTCGGCGGGTCGCCCAAAACTGTCAGGTTACACATCACTGAGTTTGTGTTGTCGATGGTTTGCTATAAGTTATAGGCTGCAGTGCTTCGGGGACACTGTCGGGCTTTCAAACAATGTCTTTGATGATCTCAGAAACAAGACCAAACGTCAAAAAATAGGAACGAAAAAGTTTGAAATTAATCAGTGAAAAGTGGTGTGTAGATGTTTTATTGAAATTAATTATTTTTTTTGTAGTTTTGAAATAAAGTATGAGGGGGTAGCATACAAAATACACTTCTAAGAGGGGTAGGTAGTTCAAACTTAAGGAGCTCATAGGAGGAGATCATAAGGAGTGTTTGTGTTCCGAATTTTACTTAAATCGGATAAGTGGTTGAAAAGTTATGAGGGAAAAACGATCTCTTTCTCGGAAACGATGCGTTTCAGGAAATAAGTTTATATCACAAATGAACATTATTTTAACCTGTTCTATCAATTCCTGAAGTTATCAACGACAGTTTTAACGAACAAGACCCTACACTCTATTCACAAACTCTTCTCATATCACGAATCGCGCATAACGAATTGCGAATTGACTCATAGTCTGTAGCGGGCTTTACACGACTCCATTGTATTCGAAAACACTTTTTTGATGACAATGGTTATACAAGGTCTGGGTATACAAGGATCTCACTGATTTTTCACGCAATTATTTTGTTACAAATCTCGGAGAGAAGCATAGAAACACTTTCTACCTAGGTATGTAAGATACTATTATCAACACAATTTTAGTCTACCTTTAATAGCCATCGTTGCTTAAACAATAGAACAGATGCTTAGCGGGCTCTAATATCTCTATCGGAACATCATTGAGAGATTCCTCACTCATTTTGAGTAGTTTACGACGAAGAGAAATGAAAAATAAATCAAACTTAACCTTCAAACTGAACTGTTTAAAAATTTGAAAGCTTATGTCAAAAAATATTGACAATCAAAACTGCACGTAGTTATGAAAACGACAGAATCGGTGATTACTATGTTCAGCGTAATTCAGCGTCGCAACAGCTTTTCTGTTATTTACTGTAAAACGGTAAGCTACATCAAGCGGTATTCATAAGCACCTTGAGAAAAATCTAGCGCAAACTTTTTCGCTTAATGCTGTCTGCATCCGCTGAATTACGTTGGACACAAGCATTGTCAACAGTACGATAGACCTACTGTATAATGTAACAAAAATCATGCGGAAATGTGACACTTTCGCTACGAAAAATCGTGCGGCATTTCTTTGGTGTATTACATTTATTTAGATCGTCTATTAAGTTTTTTTCCGGGTAAATTGTGAATCCTGCTGGAAATTAAGCATAGTGAGAATGTGTTAATAAAATGCATGTTTATTGTTTGCATGCTTATTCACCACAAATTCAACATCTAAATGATTTTTTTGATTTTAGGTTAGTAGTCCTACCCAGTACTTCTGGTACAGAACAACACTGATGGTGTCTGAAGACATTAGTACCCCTGAACAGTTCAACTGGAAGATTGCTCTGGCTCTGTTAGTTGCCTGGATATTGGTGTACATGTGCATGATCAAGGGTATTGCTTCCTCAGGGAAAGTAGTCTACGTAACCGCCACGTTTCCTTACATAGTACTTATAATTTTCTTTTTTCGCGGCATAACCTTAAAAGGTGCCGGCGACGGACTACGTCATTTATTCACTCCGTCCTGGCATACTATTTTGGACCCAGTCGTTTGGTTGGAAGCCGGAACTCAAATATTTTTTTCTCTAGGTCTGGCTTTTGGTGGCCTTATAGCGTTTTCGTCTTACAATCCTGTAAATAATAATTGTTATCGAGATGCTGTGATGGTATCTTTAACGAATTGTTTCACTTCCATGTTTGCTGGTATCGTAGTATTCTCCGTCATTGGTTTTAAAGCTACCATGACTTTCGAAAAGTGCTTAGAGACAAGAGGTTCCATGATTACGGAATTGATGGGGTATGGATATAATAGTACTAATATACCTCAGGACAGCACAGTAGTCACTTCAACGCCAGGAAGTGAAATTGTCAACAAAATATTGTCAGATTTGCCAGTTTGTGATTTGCAAAAGGAATTAGATAATGTAAGTAAAAATGTACCCATTTAAAAAACTTTAATAAATGAAATTTTGTCATTCTACAGGGTGTCTTGCAAGTCGTTACAATAATTTTAGGAGGTGATAGAATACTTGATTTTGAGTCGATTGAAACAAACATACCTATATACCAAATTTTACAATATTTATGATAATTAATTTTTTAATTTAACCGTGCTTTTTTACTATTATTGAAGTGTAGAAGAAAAACAAACCTTTTTAAAACAAATATTTCTATACTTTTTTATTAGGAATGAATGAATTATTTAACTAATAAAATCCAAAGTGGCTTCGTTATTTTCCTAGAACTTCATAAACATGGTTTTTCTACTTTGTAAAATCGAAGAGCCTAATTTAAACGTGTATTTTATTTAAACTTTTGTGTGTAGGTTTATTCAGATATTATTAAAAACTTACGTAAGCAATGCTCTTTCAGTTCTTAGGAAAAGTTTCTTGAAAAACATTCTAAAAATTAGGAACATTAATTTCAACACGTGTAAGTATGCAGGTAGCGCATTCGCCAAAACAGGACAGCCGTTTAGTATGTAATAAAAATAGTTTAAAAAATAAAGACATTTGCTAACAAGAACGCAACTTTTAGAAAATATTGAAGTTATTAAAATACCGCAGGATTAAAAAATTATTCAATATTATTATCAAAATATTTATTTAAATTTAATGAATAGATTTTTATTCCACATATATGTATTTTGAAAATTCAAATTATGGTGAGTAAATGTAGTATTGTATAAATATACAATAAAGAAAATAAAAAAGTAGGTAGGTAGGTAAGTCCACAGTGATAAGATGGTAACCGTAGTACCGTTATTTGGCGATTTGTTGCCATTTCATCGATAACATATTTTTTCTAATCTTTATTAAGATTGACAAGTGTCAAAAATTCCTTTTTCACCATATTTTTTTCTGTAATTGGCATTATCCATGACAATTACAGACCCCGGAGGAATAAGATCCAACATCTGTGTAAAATACGCTTCGAAAACATCTGCGCTCATGTCTTCGTGATAGTCACCTATATTTTTAGATTCAAATAAAAGTAAACCGCCATCTATAAAACCACTGGTACTACCTATATGTGTCACTATTAATCTTCGCCCTTTACCTTAAGGTACCTTGTACCCTGTTGAAAATCCATCCAAAAATGCTTGTCGAAAACTTTTTACATTTTTATCTAGCCATACTTTTGTTACAGTATATCTCTCGTTGACCCAAGTTTCGTCTAGATAATAAATATTCCTCCCTTCGTCACAGAATTTTCTCATTGATCTTAAGTAGGATCTTCGCCAACAAATAATTTCGTCTTTATCGATAAGAACTGACTTCCTGTTCTGCTTTTCCCAGCAAAAATTCAACTCTCGTAAGACGGCCCATAATTTGCTTATACTGATTTTTGGCAAATCGTTGTCCCCTGAAAGTTCACTTAAAATTTTGTTCAGCGTTGGTATTTCTTCTTTAAAATAAAATGAGTGTACTTTTCTGCGAATGACATTTTTGAAGAAATCACCTATAACGACTTTTGATCTCCCTGTAGATGATTTTGGGGGATTTACAGTATCTTGTTCATTTTTTGTTTCCTTTAAAAGTCTGTAGATAGTCGATTTTCCAATCCCTGTCATTTTGGAACACTTTTCCACGATGTCGTCAACACTGTTGGTAGGATTTTGGTGTTTCAATACATTAAATACATTTAATATAATAATCTTCTCATTCTAAGACAGCGCTCATCTTTTCACGCGTTTAGCAGGTACGTAATCTGATAAGCTCGACATTTTACCCAAACAATATTATATCCACTGGCATAATAGTCACTAAACAGTCGAATTTTACTCTACTGCACTAGCACGTCTTCGTATATTCAGCTCTAAGACTGGATTGATCTGTCAATACAATGGCTCCTGCCCTATGATGTATCCAGTAAAATATACTAATGTACACCCATTACCTGTTAGCATTAGTGTTACCCGATAATTACCTGAAACGAAATATTACCACGCCCATGGCCGGTTCTTATCTCGGGGTTTTATTACTTTCTTTCATTTCCAAACAGACTATAGGTACCGTTTTCTCTTCGGAGAAGTTCTCGAATTCGTTTTTTTTTGCATTGTTACTGAATGCTAGTTTTTTTTCTCAAAAATTTTATAATGTAATCTCATAACACATGTTACATGTTCGTGTGAAAACAAATAGTTTCAAATAAAGAGAGAAAATGCTATGGTACCACTTAAAAAAACAAAATTAGTTTTCATGGCAACGAAGTTGTTGGCTATGAAACAAACTCAACATTATCTGTTTCCTAAAAACTTAACTAAAAAACCGCATTCTCATCAGTTTTTTTTAATGCACAATCGAATATTACGCTGATAAAAGGTACAGTTTTATAATACTATCCATAAAAGACATTCTAAAAGAAAGTACTAAATCAATTTAAATTTAAATTTTATTCATTTTCCTAAAATAGGCAAGTTAGCTGAAACAAATTTATTCATATCGGAAAAATGTTGGTCTATGTTAAAAAATTATGTGTTTATTTACGACAAATTATTCTGCAGGTAGTCATATCTTATTTATCAGAAAAAAATATAAATTCCATCGCTTTTTAAAAACATTATAAAATAACCATATTTTTGATAACTTAACATAATTTATCTTAGAATCGACATCTGCAACAAAAATATTAGTGTTTCATAAAGAAAGAGGGGTGACATCATTTCCGGAAAAACCTGAAGTACCACATAAATGTTGATAACTTAAAAGGAGGTTATTTCTATAATCTAATTCAGAATCATTACTAAAATTAGTAATTCAGGAAGTTCGTATAAAGCTACTAGAAATATAGAAGTTTCAATATATAATATTTGTCGCGTTTACATGTTATTAAAAATTTATTAAAAATACCTACTATTTTATGTTATTACTGTTTCAAGTTTATTGCTTTGTTGTGAAATTCGCGAAAGAAACTTATTCTTCTGGAAGTTATACTCGCATATAGAAAAGTATGTGTGTGAAGACCGGCAAGGAAACTTATTATTACTAAAACTTTAGTTTCTAAAGAGATGTTTAGGTGCCCCTAATATTAGATTTAGACATAGTTAGCAAAGAAATACGTACCATATGTGACTATGAAAAGTGTGACTATGTAGGTATTGTATTAAATGACGTGAACAAAAACAATCACCTGATTCTCTATATTATTTTTATTTTATTACAATATCCAACGAGTCGAAGCCCAATTACAGGATAAGGGAGAAAATACAATATGAAATCAGCACCTAAATGTTAAAATACAAAAGAAACAACAGTAACGAAATTACATAATATACACAATATACAAACATACATAAGGGATTAAAGTAAATGATTAAAAGCAAACATCGAGAAATAAATAATAGTAAAAAATAAATTATCAACAAGTCAATAAAATAAAATTAAAAATGTACTTTAAATAAGTTCTTTATGTGACTGGTAGTTGAACAGAATCCAACCGTGATTCAATTTCCAGGTAATTAGCACACATCTGATAAACGGGAGCGGCTCTATACAAGTTAGTTCTGTAATTTTTTAATTGAAAGAGATGCTTATGTCTCGTATTCAATCGTGGAAAATGAAAATTTATCATTTCCAATAGATTCTCAGTATGTATTATTAACATACAACAATTTAACAGTGTCCATGTTCTGAAAACCTGCCATATTCTGCACGATAAAACCTAGGTTTTTGTAGGCACTCTTAACTATATAATTAATGTATTGAATAAAAGAAAGCTTTGGATCAAAGTAAACTCCTAAGTCCTTTATTACAACACGCCGAAGATGACTAGATCCGTCTAACATGTAGTCATACGAAATCTGCTTTAGTTGGCGACTAAAGAACATAACATTACATTTCGCTGCGTTAAGGGGTAATTTATTAACAGTAGGTACACCAGAAGTTTACTAAATTTAAATTGCTTTGTAAGTTACATGCATCAAATTCATTATTTATAGGACAAAATATTTTCATGTCATCGGCATATAACAAGAAATGTACGTTTAAATCCGACGCAATATCATTAATAAATATCGTAAACAATAAGGGTCCTAGAACAGAACCCTGCGGTACTCCTGAGAACTGTGTAAATACGGTTGACTTTACTCCCAAAATTTAGACATACTGTGCTCTTCCAGATAGATATGAGGTCATAAGCTTTAACAATGAAGAACCTATTCCAGCAGAGTCCAACTTAGATAATAATAAGTTATGGTCACGACATCTACTTGACCTCCTTTATCAAGAACCTCATGAATATACTGTGTTATACAAAGTAAGTTGGTAACTGCTGAACGCCCCTCGACAAAGCCCTGCTGTTCCGGAAATACAGGGTTAACTATGACTAAGTACAAAAATTTTAACTACGTGCTCAGGGAAGTCTAAAAGACAATAAAAAATTTATTTAGGAATTTTAGCTCGATGTTAAAAAAATGGGGCAAAATCCTCTTTTCCTACGGAAAGTCGGCGCCTATGTCATCAGTCATCGTCCAAGATGGCTACGTATGTCAACTAGGCATATGTTCTGTGCAACTAGGTACCATGCGGTCATTTCTCACAATGTTCCAACGTTGCCGAATGTAGAAACAACGAAAGTAAACATTTTTATTAATAATAATAATACCTAAGTGCCTGATAGATAACAGTTAATCCGGTTAGCTACAGTATTTTGCATTCGTTTTCGTTCCTTCGTTTCAAACTGCCAAAACTTCATTTCCACTCATTACAGGTCCGTCAGAATTACTCGCCACAAAATACACACTTCGCGTAGATGCAGTTAATAAAATTGCCCATTTATTTTAAGAAAATTGATCGAAAGAAATACTAACAGAAAACTTCGAATACACCCGTGGCAGTTTTTAATTTATAAAATTTTGTCCGTTTTGTCATTCCACTGCATTGCTCTCAACTCAAGGAAATATCTCCACGTACGTTTAAAGAAAATTGTGGAAAACTACACATGTCCCAATATATCGCAACCATCCATTATTTAATGAATAAAACGTTTAAAACTGAAACTGTCACTAAAAACGGAAAACTAAAATTACAATGTCAACGCCACCGTTCAGTCTTCGGTTCGCCTACACCGAGAACTTAATATTCTTCAGATAAATATTCTTATGGCAATCAATATAATCAATATTATCTTCTTATTAAGAAACCTACGATCGTACATAAAGATCATGGGTTTCTTCATTCTAGTATTGTTTTGACACTTCCTCCGTGACATGGGGTTACACGCACATAGCACTTGTCAGTCGATATAAACCTATACTGTGTTGCTGGTTGCATTGTTTCTAATACTCTACAAATGTCAAACAGCAGTAGTGGTCAGAAAAGTAATATTACAGAGCACTGTAAACGCCTCGGGAAATTTAAAATAATAATGCTACAATATTATTATATGCAAACATGGTCGATTATTGTGTGGACAATTATTTTGTTAATAAAAATATCTTAGTTTAAACTGTAGTAAAGTAGGCATAAATATATGTTTTGTAAAATGTAGATCAGAAAGAATGTAAGAAGAAGAAGAAGAGGTGTGTCAGAGTTGAGGTGTTGTTGTAAAAATAGAAAGTGCGAAATAAAGAAAGTAGTAAAACGTTATTGGGTATTTATTTAATTAACAAAGAAAATATTACCATAACAATTGTTAATATCGTTACTATTATTAGTTTTCAGTATTTGCTTTTCGCACATTCAAATTCGTGTAATCGTGGAAATTACGGATATGGTACTAATTTATGGGAAGCGCGACGAAAGTGCATATCGTGCAGCAGCAGAATATCAAATACGTTTTCCAAATAGACAGAATATGTCAAATCCTCGTACATTTGTACGAATTGTACAACGTCCACGAATGTCGTTTTACACGTGCTGGAGTTTTAAATACGTATGTACCTTCCTAACTTGAAAATAAAAAAGAACCAATTTCATACTTTTTAAAATTCCTTGAAACTTCTTTTTTACTTAGTGACATAAAAATAAAGCATTTTTAAACTACAATAGATATACTTACAGAAAAAAAGTATTTTTTTTTATTTATGAAACCAAGAGGTCCCCAGGAAGTACAACAATTTTTACAACGACGAGTTATAATGTAAACAAGTTAGAAAACAGAAAATAATTTAACTTTCTTGAAATCTCCAAATATCAGTTCTGTAAGCATCAACAAGATAGGTTTTACTCTTAGTACTTCCATATCGTGTTTCTCATTACATAATCTAATATTTTATAAACAAAATTTTTTCTTTAAAAGCGCTGTAAATCGTTGCACGTGGCAACGCGGTCCTCTGTCACTACCATTGACAACTTTGACTTTGACAGAATATACCTAACCTCGCAGCTGACAGGCGGCATAGTCGCCGAGAAATTAGGGGTTAATAAGGTTTTGAAAAAATTTTTTTTTCGCTTTATGAATAAGTTTGGAATTTTTTTGAAGGGTGATTCCGTTAATTCTGAATTTTCCCTATCCCCTCTTAAAATATTTGTACTAAGTCATAGTTAACCCTGTATAATATGTCTAAGATGAAATGACAAGATATGATGCAAGGCGATTTCAAAAACTTTGCTAAAATTACATAATATTGCAACAGGTCGATACTGACAGGTCATTTCTATTGTCTTTTTTATAAATGGGACAAATTTTCGAAGTTTTGCAACAATCGGGGAATGTATGAGAAGTCAATATTAAATTAAATATTATAAGGAGAGGCTCTGAAAAAACAGTAGCACAGTCTCTGATCAGAAAGGCAGGTATGAGATCAGGTCCCATGGTCATTTTAGGTTTTAATTTTCTGATGGAATTAAGTATATCATTAGAAGATAATAAGATATTTGAGAGTGTATTGCTGTTAACATTGGTATCACTCATATGATCTAAGTTGTTGGTAGTTATGAATGAGGAAGCAAAGTGATCCACAAAGCAATCAACAATTTCCTTAGTATCATTTGAAGATATACCGTTATATGTCATGATATTGGGGATAGATGAATTACCTTTTTTAGAATTAACAAAGGTCCAGAACTTATTTGGATTATATTTTAGCTCGCATTCGATATTAGTTATATAAGTATTATAGGCTACCTTACTTTTACTTTTTACAACAGATCGTAAACGTTGAAAATTAATATGAACATCAATATCTAAGGTAGAACGATACTTATTCCAAGCTCTGTGTTTTTTGTAAAATTCATCATGTTTTCTAAAAAATGCCAGTTGAAATATCTAAATAACTTATGCTTAATATTTAGAAAAACGTAAAGATAACAATTTTTTAATTTTGAATTTCCTACACTTGTACCAATTTTAATCATGTAGAGTGCAACTAGCAAATTTTGTAATGATACATTTCAATAAATGCAGAAGTCATCTAAATAATTTTAAATACCTACCTACTTAATTTCTTATAGCTTCAAAGATTTCTCTTGTGATGAATTTGACGATACCCTGTGTTTTTTTAAAACTAATACCATGTAAGTATCTCAGTGGCCGGTTAAAAAATATTTTTTTTTTGTACGACCATTCTATTTCCGATTGTTTACCATACTTAGTTTTAGAACAATATGTTATAAAGTCACACTAAAGTCACTCTTGTTCTCACAAGAGTCAGGGATTGGTGGACTGTTAAAAATATGCGACCAATAAAGTGGTGATTGTATTTTCGGTGCATGTAACTCAAGAAGTCGTTGTCTGAATGTTCCTGAGACTTTCAAACTAGTCTCTGACTGCTGTGTGAACAAACCTATATTTACTGGTTGCCAAGTAAAAACGCGTCGGTAAGTAATTATTTACTGTTCTTGTTTTGACAGGACTGAATGCTAAGTAAATTATATTATTGTGAAAAAATACCCAATAAACAATATCAACGATGCTATCTATTTATTTTTATTAAAATTAATACTAATAGGAAAAGCAGACTTATTGTCAATATCGTTTGTATTAAGCGTATTGATAGAAAATGCAGAATGCGAGACAGCAGAAACTTAAGCAATGTTGGTCGATGGCTTATCATTATGTAAAATTATTTCAGAAAAATCTAATTTATTTTGAATAGAATCCTCGACATAGGTTTCAGCTACAGCCAAAGATTTCCAACCACCATGTCTTTTTAATCCTAAAATATCTACATCTTTATTAGCTAAAAGTGTAGCTGAAGTGCGGCGAAAAGAATGACCGGTTACATTTTGCAATTTTAAATACTCTGCAACTTTCATTGGAAATTTTCCTATAATACCTTTATCCACCACTTGATTACATTTGCCGTTACGGCAGTTTATAAACAAATTCGAAAATTTAATATGAACTGGTCGAAGTTTTATATAATTTTGAATTATTTTCAAATAATAAACTTCTTCACCCTCCTTATCTGTAACAGTAAATGAGCGGCTCATACGCGTTTTGGTATTCGAAATTTTCAGTTATATATGAATCAGGATTTTCAATATCTTGAATGCGCATATGGCTCTCCTACAAGGTCTTGGAACGCCTAATATCATTGCGAACTACAGATGTTTAGAAACCGGATTTAAGTTTTTACTACTAAAAATTAATAATTAACGTATCCTACGAATCAGTAATGTTTCGTCTACTGCTTTCGTTAAAAATTTGGTAATTTCTTCTTTGGTAGAAACACTAGCGCTTTTTGGCCTATAAAAAAGTGTTGCTTTTAACATTAAATATTCAACCCATAAAATGCCAGGAGATATTAATTTTTGTTTTTTTTTGCAAAACATGTCAACAAGAATTTTTCATTTATGCTCTCCATAATTCCCTTTAAACCACTTTTTGAAACTATTATATGTCTTTTCGTAACGTTTTTTAAATTTTTCAAAAATCCTATGAAGAACATCCTATATCCTAGAGCTCTTCAATATCTGAATTATTTACGTTTTCTGATTCACTCATACTAATTTGACAAATATATTGACGTTTAAGAGTAAATTTGCAAGCGTATCCATGGTGACGATAAAACCTACTTAGTTTGGTGAAAATACGAGACACAAGACAAATAGTTATTTATGCAACAAGTACAAAAAGTATGTGTGCCAACGAGGCCTTCAGGCCGAGTAAGACAACATGTCGCGTGCAATAAACACTTTTTCTACGTTCATGCAAAAACGAAAAAATGTTTTATTTAGATGACACTAACTCTAGGAATGAAATGAATGAAATAATAGTATATTAAACAACAAGGTTTGAAAACAACTTGTGGATCTCACCTTCGGCTTGATCCACCAATATGTCTCGCTCGTGTGCAGAGGTTTTCAAACTCGTATTTATTAAGAAAATTGCTAACGCATTAACAAAAGAAACTAATATTTATGGTAACATTTGAACATTCCTTCAAGGTTACGCTGGGAAAAGCAGTATTACTGTGCACCTTGTTTTCGGTAATAGAGAATATTTTTGGTGTCATATTTTTAGTGCAGTTTTTCAGCGTGCGGTCGTTGTTTTCTTGTTGTATTCCAGTAGACGATCGTTGCTCTGGTTCTGTAGCAGCAGAAGACACTGAAAACTCTATATTTTTCGAAACTTCCATTTTATCTCTCAAACAGTTATCAACGTAGCCTTCGGCAACTGTACTGGATTTCCACCCTCCATGTCGTTTGAGGGCAAGCAGATTTGAGCCAGAATTGACTAAAATTGTGGCCGGCATAATTTGGGTGACAACATGAAACCAAAATCACAATCTGGAGAGGCGTGTGCAAAGATGACATAACCGTGTGTAAAATGTTTAGCACACGGCGTGTGCAAAATACAGTTTTCAGAGCGTGTTTTCCGTGTGCAAAACCCCCTTTTGCAAGGCAGTCATATAAAAACATTTTAATGCATTAGAGCAATAAAGAACGACTTTTTCGACTAAATATAGTTCAATAAAGTTCTGTTTTTTGCATGAACGTAGAAAAAATAATTTTAATATTTAAAAGATACTTTGTTAGTTAACATCTTTGTATTCACATCTTCTCCAATATTGGCAATTTCGCTTCGTTCAGTCGTCAAACATTGTCGTCTATCGGTAAACTCTCCTTACTGTTCTTGATACTTAATATACTATAAATTTGAGCTACCCACAACCCCTTAAGAAATAAAGCTTAACAATTAACCACCATAGACGCGAAAACAGTTGCTAACATATATTAGCGTTAGGAAAATAACGCACAGCTGTCACTGTCACACCTTTGTTGCATAATATAATACCACAAATTTGTGTAAGTATTATTAACAACTTTTTAGATAGCTGTTACCCTAATTTTAACTTTGTAATTAAAACACATTACATTTGTATTGACTTCAGCAGTAATATCAATACTAATCATAAAATCCGGTGGAATATACAACCCAACGTGGGACGCATTGAAAGTTACGAAGTTACGATATGCTAAAATAGACTGTGCCAAATAAATGCAGAGGCATCTAAAAAATTACTCGTGATTGGCTGCCACTTGCGCGTTATTTAGATTTTAATATTGTAAATACGTTTGTCATGTTAATGCAACATAATATTTATTATTGATTATTTGATTTGAAGGCCATAACAGTGAACAAAGAGCAATATAAAATAAATTGCAGTAGTGACGATTCTAAAGATTGTACTGTACCTTTAATAGTAACTGAAAATTTATCACTAGAACTGTTACCCGAAAAATCCCGCGCAAGATACAAAACATACTACAAAAATTTTCTTCATTTTCTAAAAATGTTTTTACCGGCCCTAATATCACCAAGATTAATGTTACTAAACGTCAAAATAAGAGACAGGTTATCAGCAAAAATTGGCGGGAAAATATTCTGATATTTCATTGACTAAAACTGAGCTGACAGCGTAGCCAACATTCAGACATGAAATAGTGGTATAATACAGAATTAATTTATTAATTTCAACCGTCGGTTCAAATTCAACCTACGGTTGGACAACTGGAGGTGCAACCTGAGCTTTATAAGCCAGTGGCTTATGTAGGTGAGATATGTGAAAAAATTAAACAAACAGCTTATGGATCCAATATTCTATGCTACGAGGTACTATTATCATTTAAGTCGATATAACCAAATATTTCAAACTGAAAGCATACTGAAACGCAAGTTAGAAGGCTACATACCAAATTTCAACAATTTTGACGTCTTGAAACTCCCGACGGTCAATATCTATTTACTAAAGTGGTTTTAATTGTTGGTATTTCGACAACTTGTCGGAATCTCAACTTAAACTACAAAATACAGAAAACTTCGATGTTATCAGGCGAATTCCACGAAATTTTGAAGAAATAAGTTAATCTTAGACCAACTGATATAGAAGAATCCCGTTTTTTCTTAAACTATCAAAAAGAAAATACACCAAGCAACCGGTAAGTGTCAACAAATTTGGGAGTATACCAAAAGTAAAAACCAGTTGAAGATCCTGAATTATTTACGGGTTTTTTTATTGCTTTTGGAGATCAGCAAGAATTATTGAAGATGCAGGTGGTGCCAGAACGACACTTAAACGACATGGAGGATGGAAGTCGATCGCTGTGGCAGAAATCTACATTGACAAATCTATAAGAACAAAAATGGAAATTTCAACAAAATTTTGAATGCGATAAATGCACCACCAAGTTCTGACACTTTAAAAACAGAACCGTGTGTTCCAAGTAAAGCAAAAATTGTACAGTTGGCTCAAGAATAATCGTTACTCCGCACCTTAAACATACATACATTAGGTTTATTCCAAATGCATATAAAACCATACAATTGTACGTTGTTCCGAATCTGCGCAATAGTGAAAAACTGTTCCAAATTAACATTTCCAAATATCTTTGGGACGAGCATTGATCCGTACCACGGCGATAAAATCAATACATGGTCGTGTGTAGGAACTACTTGTGAACTGTTTGCATTGACATGCGCACTGACTAATCCTGTTTTAACATTAAAGCTGTTCAATTTAGTCGTTTTTTAGTTGATAAATCGAATTTTAAAATGTCCAACCATGTTTCTAGTTGTTAATTTTGAATAATCATTTGCATATGACGTTGTTTACGACGTGGAAGTTAAATTCAGAAGTAGCTGGTTATGCCATGTTTATTCCCACTCATGTGTCGGTCAAGTAAACTTTCCAAACATTCACGATTCCATGTATAAACTTGACGTATGCCTATTATCAGTGCAGATAATCTCGTGACGGTATCGTGGCCATACAAAAGTATTTATTTGGAACAAACCTATTGTCTCATCCTATACATTTCTCTCATTGTAACAACAATACAATTACTACAAAGCCTAAATAAAATATTTCAGCGTGTCATATTACGTAAAATTTTATTTCTTATTAAAAATTGTTATTAATAAATAAAATATTTAGTAATATTTTTTTCTTGCGATGTGGGAAAATTATTGTATACAGTTTGCTGGAAAGAGCATGAACACAATCATGTGATTTACGCACTCGGCTAGTGAAATGTGACACTCGTATATTATACGCTACTTTACACGCTCGTTATGTAATGTACTATTTAATTTTTGACATCCTGTATAATTTTAAGTTTAACCAAACGCATTATTAACTAAACGCATGATTACAAGTTACTAATTTCAATAAAAATGTAAAAACTGTGCAGAGAAGATATCTCTTTTTGTAAAATAAAATTCGCATTTCTAAAACGAAATGCAAATTTTATTCCATTCGCGTACTGCGACTTCTATAGAAAATATAATCAGGGTACATAAGAAATCCATAAAAAAATTGTTGACGCCCTGTCCTAATTTTGGGTTTTCGAAAAAATGTTATAGGGCTTTATGACATAGTTTTTTGTGTCGAATCACCTACCTCCGTAATATTGACGTATCATTTCCGGACATTCCTCTACTAATTTTAATTGGGACTTTTTTTCACGTTTTAATCATATACAGGGTGTTTCCTAAGTAGAAGTCAAAAATCCAGGGGCGTATTCTGTGGCCAAAAATAACGTTTTTTTTTTCGTTATACAAATGTGGGACACCCACTGTCCAACTGCAGCGTGTCAAAAAATAAAAAAAAACATATTTTATTTTCTAAACCGCTTGAGATAATTTAACCAAATTCAGGTGCATATTTAGTATAATAAATATATAAATATATAAATTTTTAAATTTTACACAATTTAACAATGTCACTAATGATAATGATAGGATTTTGGATTTAGTATTATCTAGTCATAATTGTAAAGTATTTCATGAAGATTTCCCTCTTGTACCAGAAGATAGACATCATCCTGCTATATCTGTGCATACATCGTGGCAGCGATCTAGTGAAAGAAACTTTGCTTTTAATTATGTTGATAAACGATATAATTTCAGTAAGGCTAATTTTCCAGCTTTGTACAACTGTCTGCTGTCGACTGATTGGTCATTTCTTGAAACCTGTGTTGATGTCGATTCAGCATGTGATGCTTTCTACCAGAAAATCTATTGCATATTTGATACGTTTGTTGCTTTATCCCAATAATAGAAGAAAATCTAATTATCCAAAATGGTATACTAGTGAAATTATTCGTAATTTGAAACTAAAACAATATGAGCTCAAATTATATAAGAAACATGGTTCAGATACAAATTTACAAAACTCCAAACGTCTTAGACAACATAGCAAGACATTAATCAATGCAGCTTACAAAGAATTCTTACGTAAAGCTGAAGACTCAATTTCACGTGACAGCAAAAACTTCTGGTCCTTCATACATAATAAAAAAGGTTGCACTCGTATACCAGGGGTTATGCATTTAGACGATCTAGTAATCTCTGACCCTCAGTTAATAGTAGACAGTTTTAGTCGACATTTCGAAAGTGTTTTTCTTGAGCAAGATCTAATTGCCAATGTTGACAGTTTCATTAATATTTCTTGTTTGAGCATAAAATCTCTGTCTGAAGAGGAAATAATATTGGCATTAAAACATTTAAAGAGCAAACCAACTTGTGGCCCAGACCTTGTGCCTAGCTATCTAGTAAGGGATTGTGCTCATGTGCTGTGTTATCCACTTTGTATTTTATTTAATCTATCTCTAAAGAGTTCTAGATTTCCTTCTTTGTGGAAGAGGGCTAGTGTGTGCCCGATCTTGAAGTCGGGGGATCCTTCTGATGTAGCAAATTATCGTCCTATTACCATATTAAACAATTTTGCCAAGGTTTTTGAGATTTCACTGTACAACCGCATCTACTTTTCTGTAAAGAATTTACTTTCAATAAATCAACATGATTTTATATCTCATAGATCCACCACCTCCAACCTGGTTTGTTTTACGCAATATATTTCTAATATTCTAGATAACCATGGTCAAGTTGATGTAGTATACACTGACTTTTCTAAAGCTTTTGATAGGATGCATCCATAGACCTTTGGATACATCAAAAACTCAACACATTTGGCTTTAGTGATGAATTGCTTATATTTGTTCGTTCCTACCTTCACAATAGGATGCAATATGTTACATTCAATGGCTTTAAATCTAAGACTTATGTCGCTACATCGGAGGTTCCTCAGGGTTCGAATTTGGGTCTGTTACTGTTTCTTCTATTCATTAATGACCTTGACAGTGTGTTGGATTGTGGGAAGCTTTTGTACGCTGATGACGTCAAAATTTTTACTTGCATTTCTTCAGCAAACCAGGCCCATAATCCTCAGGTAGAATTAAATAAACTTGTAGCTTGGTCTATTAATAACAAACTTAGCCTAAATGTTAATAAATGCAAAGTTGCCACCTACACTCGTAAACCCAATCCTGTTGTATATGATTACCATATTAATTCGCAATTACTTAGTCGTCACAGTTGTACAAAGGATTTGGGTATTATATTTGATAGTACTTTAAGCTTCTCGCAACATATTGAATATATTGTCAAGGGGGCCTCAAAAGCATTAGGATTTATAGAAATAGTAAATCATTTAGAAACCCAAATACATTAAAATTATTATATTATGCTTTTGTAAGAGTCCAAGCTGGAATACTGTTCTTTAGTTTGGAATCCTTATTACACCTGTTATATCAATAATATTGAATCTGTCCAGAGAAAATTTCTTAAATATCTTTCATTTAAATGTGATGGTGTTTATCCAGCACAAGGTTTTGATGACAACTTATTAAGATCTAGGTTTAACCTTCATTCTTTAAAGAAAAGGAGATTTATATACTCTATCAGATTTCTATACAATATCTTGCACAATTCAATTGACTCTCCATATATTTTATCACAACTTAATTTTTTGGTGCCACATCCTTCGATTAGATCTCATATGACGTTTTACTGCCAATCTGTTAGAACTAATCTCATGTTAAAGTCTCCTGTATACACTATGACATCCAATTTTAATTTATTATGTTATATTTGTGATGTTAATAATATCAGTTTAAACCAGCTGTTAAGGATTGCCCATGACGTGCAGTTATAATTTTTTCTCATACTTAGTTACTGAATTATTTTTATTACTTTTGATAACTACTTATTGTTGTGTTTTTTTTATTGCTAGATCATGTTTTTAACAGTACTTTTTCATACTTTTATATTTTTTACTTATCTTACCTATACATTTATTTTTTTTGTGTGTTAGACTAGTTTGGTTGTTTTAACTTTATTTTAGTAACTTTTATGTATTTGTATAATTTCTATTGTGGTTCTGTAATTGGGATTTTGTTCCTGTTGGACTATTAAATACTATTATTATTATTATTATAATAGTAGATATGAAACAAAATATCAGCTTTAGAAACTTACTAGTGGCGGAGGGGTGATTTACTTGATTAACAGTATTTTTACACAGTTACTTAAATATATCTTAGGCCTTGCAGATGGAAATGATGCTGAGGCTAAGCGAATTTATATGGAAAGATTTCCAAATCATCCAACTCCAAATCCAAGACTGTTCCGAAATGTTTCTCAACGTCTCAGTCAGGTTCATCCAATCCAATCCAATTTCTGGAAAACGCCTGAGTTAAAAGAAGCTATTCTACACAAAATTGAAGAAGACCCGAATACTAATACTAGGAAGCTCGCTGTAAATCTTAATGTAAATCATAAATTAGTCTGAAGCATCAACAGCTATACCGTATCACATACAAACGGTTGAGGTCTTGCTGCTGCAAAAGTATCCTGCTCGCCTACAATTTTGCCAATGGATTCTGCATAAAATTGAACAAACTGATGACTTTACCGCTGGCATATTGTTTACCGACGAAGTTAATTTTTCCAGAGACGCTATAATGAACTTCCACAATAAACACGTTTGGTCTGATGAAAATCCTAATGCCATAATACAATCTCGAATTCAATATCAGTTTTCTTCGAATGTGTGAGTGGGTATTATTGAACATTTTCTTGTTGGGCCTTACTTTTTACCAAGAACTTTAACCGGTGGCTTCTGCAGACATTTTCTTGAAAACGTTTTACCTGAACTACTTGATGATGTTCCCTATGCGAATAGACAAAGAAAGTGGTACGTTAAGTGGTTATGTACGACGGGGCTCTTTCATATTTTAATTTGACTGCTCGTGAATTTTTGAATGAAAGATTCAGTAACTGGCGTAATAACGTGAGTGGACGAGGCACTCATGAACCAGGTCAACCTTGGCCACCCAGATCATCTGATATGAACCCTATTGATTTTTTTGTTTGAGGACAGGTCAATATATTAGTTTACAAGGTTTACATTGCATTTGAGGAGCATTTAGGCCAACAAATTATAGCTGGTTGTAATGTGATAAAAGCTGTGATCTGAAGCATGTATATTGGTTGAAGGTGGCCATTTCCAAAATTTGTTATAATAAATCATAGTAAAATAATTCCACTGTTAAGTGTAATAAGTAATGTAATGAGTATCATAAAAATGCACTTGATCAAATAAATCAATTTTGTTGTTAATCGGTTTGGAATACAAAAATGTATAAAGAAGCAAAATGTGAAGATAATACAATGACGCTTATGATAACTCATTTTATTTGTAATATTATAAAGAATGATATATATTTTTTTAACAAATAATGATCGAAAATACCTACACCTCCGCCTCTGGTAAGTTTCTAAAACTGATAATTTTTTTATTCATTCCTACTGCCATACTAAATATGCACACTGAATTTGGTAAAATTACCTCAAGCAGTTTAGAAATTAAAAAGTAAGAACTGATTTTTTTTTAATTTTTGACACTGGCTTTTCTAAGACCACAGATTTATATAACAAAAAACCCTTATTGTTGGTCACAAAATACGGCCCTGGATTTTTGAATTCTACTTAAGAAACACCCTGTATTGTGCACATAAAATTTCAAATAGAACATTCTTTATTTCATATACCAAAGCTTTAGGTGCAACTGTTTATATTTTCTTAACTTTGAATAAGGAAAATGCTTCTTTGTATTTGTAGGTTCTGTACAGGGTGCTTCTGACAGGTCCTTTAAAGAGGCAGAGGACTTGAAAATGAACAACTTTCATTAAGCAACCAGTGATTGAAAGTGTCGTGTGTTCATCAATAATTATTATTATGCAAACTTTAAGCCTACCTTGCATCACCCCACGTGGCTTAAATAGGGGGAAGAAATTTTACATTGTCTAGAAAAATATTGCACGCAATGGGTTCGGCTTTTAAATTATCACATGAATTTTAAAAGTCTTCAAAGGTAGACGCAGTCTAACAAAAACTATTGTAAACAAGAAATTTATTTAAAAAAAAATTGCTGTAAGAATTTTCAGATCAGTAATTCAATGATTAATTTGTACTGTTTCTCCTACTTAAACTCTATCAGCTGGATTAAAATCTCACAAGGTGGCTTAGGTTGTTAGGTTGTTAGTGAAGAATATCCTCACGATCAACTAGTTCTAGAACTAGAACTAGTTTACTACAACTAGTAAACTAGTTCAAACATTTTCGGAAATTGATAGTGTAAGAATTTATATTGACAGACAGACCTCAAGTCGATGAAAATACATACAACGTCAAAAGTCTTGGACCCCCCCCACATTCTTGTTAAATAAATCTTTGTCAGAAAAACAAATACATTTATAAAAGTATATTGTTTTCTGAATCTTTTTTTGTTGTGAAAAGAATATGTTCGATAAACTGAGTACTTAGAAAATTAAAAACCAACAAATGTGTGACATTTTTTAAAAAAATTAATAAATCAAAAAGAAGTAACAAAGCTAGTTCTCTACTTGACTAATAGTCGGTATGACTTCCACTTCCTAGCATATTGACACGTCTGCGCATTGAGATAACCAAGTGGTTAACGATCTTTTGCGGAATATTGTTACATTCCTCTTCGGTCGCCACAGCTAACTCATCTACAGTCTGAGGTGGAGGAATATGATTATGAATGGCTCTAGCAACGAAATCCTACATGTTTTCAATCGGATTCATGTCAGGAGAGTTCACTGACGAATCGAATCTATTGATATGTCCTGCTTCGAGTGTCTCTTGAAACCTTCTTGCGCGATGTGGTCAAGTGTTGTCGTCCATAAACACAAAATTTTCACTAATTTATTGCGTAGGGGGTATATAATGGGCGATGTAAATTTGACTGGTCATATTCTGTGGTATGTGAATTAATGGGGCAGGGGTTGAAGATTATTCCACCCCAAAACATTACGATACCCTCTTCATACAGAGCAACTTCACGAGGAAAATGAACTTGCTGTTGACGACATGGTTCTCTCCAGACTCTTTGTCGATTGTCATGAGTAAGCAGCCCAATTCTGGTTTCGTCTGTAAATAAGACCCACCGCCACTGGCGTAAAAGCCAATCCCTATGTGAGGGTAACACGGCAGGACCTCGTAACTAACAAAATTTAACAAAATGACTTTATTCGATATTTAGTTTTAAAATATAGGTCTCCATCTATTGGCGATGAAACATAAATTTATATCCTTATAGTTTACTGTAAAATTACAGAAAACAGGAACTTGTAACTTCTTTCATTAAAGTTTAAAGGCAGTACCTCGTAAATGAATCAGAATTGATCAGTATGCCATATTGTGTGTTATGTGTAGGCTCTGTTGTTATGGCTAATTGTTTGATTCTAACAGGTAATACGTCAATATTTAGTGAGGAGTATATTACATTATTACTAATTGATATATCAAGCCTTGTTGTATAGAGGTTTTTATTTTATTTACTTAGAAACAGACTATTTTCTTTGCAGATGTACTATACGAGGTCCTGCCTTAATAAACTTAATGAAATACATAGAAAATTGCGAGTTACTGTTTCCCAGTACAGTGTGAGCTCTGTCTTATATAAATAAAAAAAATATCTTCACGGAGCAAAAGAATTTTAAACATGGTTTTTGAAAACGCAAATTTACAGGATGTTTATCCTAGGGATACACCTATAGAAAATTGTATAGATATGAGTCCATTTGAAGAAATTTTGAGTCCAGAAGATATATCAAAATTAATAAATGAAGCAGAAGTGATTTTTGATGATGTCGATGCAGCAGGTAATAATGAAGTAATTACTGAAATTGAAATGCCTACTACCACTGCAACTAAATTAATATGTGCTGATGGCCAGTTCAGTGATGATTTAGGGGGTGTTGGCTCTGTTATGAAAGTCTTTAACAACATTAATGAAGAAAATCAAACAGGTGATCACAGTTTTCCTTCAAAAGATGGATCCGACAAGGAGAACGATGGTAGTGCTAGTAACAGTGCTACTTCCATTATCAATGAAGATGACTCTAATATGTCAGAAACGGATGTCGAAAACGAAATAAAAAAAATAAAAATAGAGTTAAAGGAGAAAATAAAAGGCAAATCAATAAAAAATTGAGAATGACTGGAAAAAACTATCTAGGATTTAGTAAGCCGGCTGGTCAAAACAATACATTTCACAATATAACTAGGGATGAAAGGAAATTAAAAGAAAGGTGTAAATGTAAAAAAATTGTGAAGAACCCAACAAAGAAGTGTTATCTAGTAAGTAATAAAAATAGATCAGAAATATTTAAGTCTTTTTGGGAAAACATGACGTGGGATCAACGAAAAGTTTATGTTTATAATACAGTGAAGGTATGTGAAAAAGAGAGGACCAAGGACTTTGATCACACATCTCGATGTTGTATTACTTTGAACTATAATTTACCTGTAGGAAATGAGGAAGTTTCTGTTTGTAAAAAGATGTATTTAGGTACTTTGGGCTTAGGTGAGTGGTCAGTGAGAACATGGACTTTAAAGGGTCAACATGGAATTATTGAAAATTCTGAAAAAGAGCTGAGTAAGAGGGAACCAAGGAAAGACAATTTTGCTGCTAAAAAAGAGTTTTTAAAAATGTTTTTTAAACGGGTAAATAAATTACCCTCGCATTATTGTCGAAAGGATACCGATAGACTTTACCTTGAACAAACTTTTCAGTCATATAATGAACTCTATAGGGCCTATGTAAACGAGTGTAAGGAAAACAATGAAACTCCCCTGTCAATTTCATATCTAAGAAGTGTTGCAGATGAAATGAAAATTTCTCTCTTTAGGCCTAGGAAAGACCAGTGTGACACTTGTGTTAAATATAGCAATGGTAATCTAACTGAAGATGAATATTCAACACATTTATCTAGAAAAGAATCTGCGAGAAATGAAAAAAATAGTGACAAAATTGAAGGCAAAGAGGGCAAGTGCTTTGTTATTACGATGGATGTGCAGGCGGTAAAATGATGCCCTCAATTATCGGCAAGCGCATTATACTATAAAACAAAGCTATGTTGCCATAATTTTACAGTATACAATTTATGCAATGGACATGCAACATGCTATTGGTATGACGAGACAAATGCCGATGGACAAGCTTCTACGTATGCCTCGTTTTTAGTAGACTACTTAGAAGAAAACTTTTTGAAATCACCAAACAAGTTGCCTATAATAATTTATTCGGACGGCTGTACGGCACAAAACAGAAATAGTTCATTAGCAAATTCCCTACTCTATCTTTCAGAGAAATATCAAACTTGCATCACACAAAAATTCCTTGAGAAAGGACAGACCCAGATGGAGTGTGATTCAGTGCATGCTTGTATTGAAAGTGCCTTAAAACATAAAGAAATTTATTTGCCGAGTGACTATTTAAGAGTTACAAAAGAGGCCCGATTAAAAAAGCCTTACACCGTTAAAAATATGGACTACACATTTTATAGAAATTTTGGGGAAACAAGTTTGTTGAAATACCGTTCTATAAGACCTAGCACAGTTTCAGGTGGAGCGACAGTTACAGAAATAAGAGCTCTGAGATACTGCAATAGTAAGATAATGTATAAAGTAAATTTTTCAGATGAATTCGTTGATCTACCAACCTAAGAAAATCGATTTCGGAAACATTATTTTCTCTCCACTATTTAAGTCCAAGATACCGATAAGCAAAACTAAATTTGACCATTTACAGGCAATAAAAACTGTGATACCAAAAGACTGTTGGAGTTTTTACGATTCCTTAGAATATAAGAACAAATCAGACTGATTATTCTTGAATTAGTTTAAATTAAGAATTGTTTATAATTTTAAGTCTTAAAACAAGAAGTGTTACCAAAGTTGTTAGTAATATTATTTATTTTTGTTTGCTTTTACCTATATACATTTTGATTCTTATTGCAGAGTTAGTTTTACTTTATTAATACACGTTTCTTATTTGTTTTACATAAATTAGTAAGATAATAAATTATATTTATTTACAAACTTTACTTTTTTATTCATTTCTATAAAAAACGTAGTACCTCGTATATGATACTACTCATAATGCAGGACCACGTAAATGTAAGTATTTTTTTTGTATTGCAACTTTTTTCAAAACTGATGTATTATATTGCATAAATAATATAAAATAATAAATAATGTTGCAATATATGACAACTAATAGTTAATTTGTAGATTTAAAATAGTTTAAACTTCCTCCTCTAAAATTGTCTAAATGTTACTTACGAGTTACTGCCGTGTGACCCTCGTATGGTTTCGCGACCACTGGAGATGGGCAGCACGATGCCTTGGAAGTAGAGTGGGGACCCGTAATAGTCTTCTAGTACGTAAATTTGTGTTGTGGGGTCGTCTTCGAATAATATGTCGATATAACACGGCAAAACGTGCCTTGAAAGTGCGCCATGAGAGCTGAAGATGTGTGGTGTCTACGGGCATATTGCACCAAATACCGATCCTCCCTTTCATTAGATACTCGATGACGTCCACTACGTAGTTTGTTTTCCACTGTATCAAATTCTTCATATATGTGTACTATTCGTACAACAGATGATCTAGAAATGCCCATCATGTTCGATATCTTATGATTAGAATATGGGTAAGTGCAGATATTTCACGTCCTGACATTATAATATAAAAAAATTCAAAGAAACACTTGGCTGAATACACTGCCAAACTGACCAGGTATGTAAAAACATTGGTAATAAAGTAAAGGTTCATGGTCTGCAATATTTTATTGTCTCTTTTGTTCCCTAAGTACATGTACTTTTTTACCACATTCAGATTAAACCACTAGGTTTAATCGAATCATTGTGTGTACAGGGGGTCCAACACTTTTGACGTTGTGTGTATTAATTTAAACGTATCGCTTGAAGGTCAAGAAACATCCTCAAATTTCTTCTAATAATCATTCATTTTAAGCATTCCACAGTCGTAAAATTGAATAAAAAGAAGTCCCACCCTTGCAAAATACATTTAGTAAAAGATCTGAATGAAGATTATCTAAATCGTCGTATACAATTTTGCGAAGAGATCATATTACATTGTGATGAAAATGGTCAAAGTTTATTTTCTCCGACAAAACCACTTTTTCCTCCAGTAGAACTGTAAATCGCCATAATTGCAGTTTGTTTTTTTTTTCATTTTATGAAAATATTTTTAAAACCATGATTTATTAACATGAATTGTGCAAAAAAGTCTAATAAACATTTTTCTCAAAGCAGTCCTAACTACTTATAAATTTTTATATCATAATTTTTAGTTTCAAGTAGGATGACTTTTAATAATTCAGAAATATTAAAATAAGACAATATCAAGTAGCTTGTCCTAAACAAATGAAATGATTTAGTTGTCAAAGCTAATGATCTGTCAAATTAAAAATAACATTTTGAATTACTTGGATAAAAACAAATAGTTGTCATTTTATTTGATGGAAAATATAACATAATTGTGATTCGGAATTTAGATATCAAGTTGAACTGTGCTGCTGAATTCGGTCGTGTTACAGTTTTGAATAAAATTTTGTTTGTTTTAATATTTTACAATTTATGATTGAAACATATGTGTATTGGATTTTGGCTTTAGTCTTACAATTAGCCAGATCTTTTGTTTAAATGAATTTAATTATCTTCTGTTTTATATGTATTATGTTATTGAGTGAAATGTATGATGGCATATACTATTCGTATTTACATTATTAATACCTACCCAACTATTTGTATGTTTGTGTTTGTGTAATATTACTTTATTTTCAATTGTTGTACGTTTTTTAATACTTTCTTTATTTTTTTATTTAGCATAGTAGTTCTTCCACCCGTTAGTTTCTATTTAACATCTTATTCTTTGAACCCTAGGTGTTTTGTTAGCTCTCGATGTGATATTTACTTTTTTGCATCATATATTTATTCCTTATTTAGTTTGATTGGGTTTTTTCCATAATTCTGAAAAAAAATAAAGATTAATTAAATAAGCCCTTGCGCCAAACGAATCAGTCAAGGATTATTTTTAAAACTAAGTTTGCCTAACCAAAATTCTCACACTGAAAAAAGCAGATAAGTAAAAAATAACAAAAATCACATCACTATCGTGTACCTACTTCTGTATTTGTAATGTTTCGAAAAACTCTGTGTTTTCGTTCTTAAAATAGTAAATGTATTTATTAAAGCTATGTCAAGTTTGATAGTTTAAAATTTGTTTATCTGCTTCCATAGAGACGTTAAATGATTTTTATTTTATTGATACAACTGTAGCCAGTAATGATCAATGTTTAATGAGCAGTTTGACACACACTTATCTCCGTTCAACAAAATAATCGCGGTCTCTTTTAATTTTCTTTTTGTTCCATTATCTTCCTTTTCTAACATTTTTGCCGAATCCCATTGAATCAAATGACCGTTTTCCCAAGCGTGTTCGCAAATTTTGGATTTTTCAAATTCCCGTCTTTTTATATAATTTTTATGTCATAGGCCGAGACGTTTCTCCAACATAATGTTTATGGCATTCACAAGGTATGCTGTAGATGCAATTTTTTTAATTTTTTTATATCATTTTGATCGTAAAGTATTAGATGTTTAAAAAACTGTTCGAATATCAGATTTATTACCGATTCTTCTTAACCTTTTTAATAATATAGGAATGTATGGAATTTTTATTGTATGATTAGTTTCTTTTATTTGTCTTAAAGTGTTCGTTTTGTCTGTAATATATTTTAATGTTCTATCAACAAAATTTCGAAGGTATTCATTATTTATTAAAACATTTTTAATAAATTTTAGTTCGTTATTAAAAAAATATCATTGTTTGATGAAATTAATTTTGCTCTATCATATAATCATTTAACAACACCTCTCTTAATATCAATGTGATGGTTAGATCTAAAATTCAAATATCTATTGGTGTGAGTTTGTTTCCTATAAACACTTGTTTCTACATAATTTCCATTTTTTTAATTTAAACTCTAAAAATGGTAGCATATTATTATTCTCTATTTCCAAAATGAATTTTTTTGTTGGTTCTTTATTGTTAATATCATTTAAAAATTCATTTAATTATGTAATAGTGAAAGGCCAAATTGCAAAAATGTCATCTACTTATCTCCACCAGATAGTAGGTTTTTTATTTATAATTTTGAATAGTTCTATAAATTCGCCTTACAACAAAATAAAAAAGTTTTCTATTATCCGAACTGTATCCGTGAACACATTCAAGTATATAATTTACGTCAAGCACCCTGTTTGTTAAGAGATAATGGGCACACGTATTTTATATAAAGTTTTTTAAACGTTATATATAGTTGATTAAATGTTTAACGTTAAAATTTTCAACGTTTATTTTTAGTTAATAATTTAAACGTATAAATCGTTTAAAATACGTTATAATATTCGCATTTCATTCAGAGGTTCAGAACACTAGAAATTTACGTTTTTTTAGAACGTTTATTCAACTGTCACATACAAACGTATAATATAAGTTTATATTTTAATATTATTTAATATTATACCGCGCATTAAGTGCAACATTTGTAAAACGTCGCATTAAATGTTTTAAATACATACAGTATGCGCCAAAAGTATGGAATAAATTCAATAAAAACGAAACAATTATTTTTTGAGAAAAATCCTCGAACAGGTCGATTTTTAATTTAAAAAATACATATTTTAGCGTAAAATGCGATTTTCAAATCATTTGTTTCGAGTAATGACGTCATAGATTTTTTTTAAATGGCAACACCATATTTTTTTCCTTGATCCTGAAAGATCGTTTAATTCTCTATCAGACAGTACTAAAATTTTGCCCTCTTACATAGGAAAGTTTTCGAGTAAATGACGATTGAATGTTAGAAAACGTAAATTTTATCCATAAAAAGTAACAATTCTGTGGTATGTAAAATAAAATACAATTGATTAAATTTTATACTTAAATTAAATGTTCGAATTGCCATCCACCTACTACTTGACAATGCGCAAGTCTGTGAAGAAATTCTTCTTGCACGTTATGAATGATTTCTGGGGTACTTCTGCGTATTTCGTCCCGAATGCGATTTTGAAGTTCTTCTAAATTACGTGCTTTATAAATGTACACTTTTGACTTCAAGTATCCCCATAAAAAATAGTCAAGAGGTGGCGATCTTGCAGGCCATTCTATCGGTCCGCGTCTGCCGATCCACCTCCCAGGAAAACAGTTGTCCAAAAAATCTCGTACAGGGCGCGCATAGTGCGGAGGTGCACCGTCTTGCTGAAACCATATGGTATCGTCAGGAATGTCAGGGTCATTATCGTTAGGAAAAATTACTGCAAGGGCTGGAACAAGGTCATTTTCTAGAAACTTCCTTCCAAGAAGAAAGGCCCTACTATTCTGTCGTCAACTATTCCAGCCCACACAATTAATTTCTGAGTGTGGGTATGTGCCTCTGCCATCCAATGAGGATTTTCCCGACACCAATATTTGCAAGTTTGACGATTTACTGTACCATTCAGACAAAATGTGGCCTCATCTGAAAAAAGTATTTGCCGGTGTAAATTTTTATTTCCTTGACATAAATCCATTAGAATTTCGCAAAAGTGTAAGCGGCGATCGGGATCATCTTCATTGAGTTCCTGCACAAGTTGAATTTTGTAGGGATGATATTTTTCCTTCCTCAAGATACGTAGCACTGTGCTCTGACTAGTGTCATTGTTTAATGCAACCAATCGTGAAGAATTATGAGGATTATCCACCATACTTATCAAAATGTTCTGTTTCTGATTTTCATTAATGCTTGGACGTCCAGGTTTTGGAATATTTACAACATTGCCAGCTTCTCTAAATTTATACTCTACCTTACTGACTGTTGATTGGCTGATAGGGCGATCTGGATATTTTTCATTAAATAAATCGCAAACTTCCTGCTGAGTTCTAGTCATATTCCAGCATCCGATAAGAATTAAAATTTCAATTCTTTGAGTAACAGTTAAATGTGCCATAATACTTTAAATTGAATAATAATTTCTATGTCGCTTACAATACTTATTAGAAAGTCGGTGTGACAATGACACTTTGCAAAGATTTTCACCTACGTGATCCATAAAAGAACTATGGAATTCGAAAAACTAAACTTGATAACGTATTTGCTTTATTTTAATTGATTTACATTCCATCGTCATTTACTCGAAAACTTTCCTATGTAAGAGGGCAAAATTTTAGTACTGTCTGATAGAGAATTAAACGATCTTTCAGAATCAAGGAAAAAAATATGGTGTTGCCATTTAAAAAAAAATCGATGACGTCATTACTCGAAAACAAATGACATTTGAAAATCGCATTTTACGCTAAAATATGTATTTTTTAAATTAAAAATCGACCTGTTCGAGGATTTTTCCCAAAAATAATTGTTTCGTTTTTATTGAATTTATTCCATACTTTTGGCCCATACTGTATATGAATTTAATATACGAGTATTAAACTTATTATCCAAATGTTAATAACACGTTTCCTACGCAACGTTTTAGAAACATAAAAATAAAACGTGTAAAATATATTGATACTACATCTGTTTCTAACTGAAGGTAGAAATGAACATCCAAATAAAATGTTTTCTGGTTTGCTTGACGATGTGTCCAAATGTATAATCAGTTTTATATTTACATAATATTTCACTGTGCTTTTAGTACAACATTTTTTTATTAGAAATAATGTGTACAATATTATGAAATAATGAAATACAACTAGATATTGGCCACTATCCGGCGTCACGGAATCCATGATAACTGCCTAGAGAAAGTAAATTTAAAAAAATAATACCCAATAAACACACATACGATTATATAACCTTTTTTAAAACATTGTAGTAATTAAGTAAACGTTTTGCGTTAAAAATGTAATGTTTATTTTTAGTTAAAAACTGAAACGTATAAAAGAGGTTGAAGTGAACACTAGAATAAACTTTTATTTTATAACGTTTGTGTAATGTGTAATATATTTTCAAATTGGCAAAATATGAAATAATGACCACAAGACATCGACACTTATATCTCGTGCACTGTGTCCTTAGATACTTCTATCCTTCTATCGGCCAGATATAGAATCAAGCAGTCACGTTAATCATAAGTTCGAAACCGTAGGTATATGTCTGGTACCTGGACTTTGGACCTGGCTGCTTGTTATAGGATTTTCTAGTGTAAATTCACTACTGGTCCAGTCATTAGCCCTCAAATTTCAGAGTAGTTGCTTCTCGAAATTTCGCGAAAATCGTCAGTGGTCATTACTGAATTATTATTATTATTATTACTATTATTATTACCATAATTTGAAAATAAAATTGTACCATAATACACTTTTTATTCATGTTCAAGAATACGTTCTATAAAATGTTGTTAAAACGTGACGTGAAAGATTTTATATATTATAATCGTTAATAAGACTCTAAATTAAACGTTTTCCTTAAACGGTTATTAACTGTTTAATTTGTGTTATTTAAATGTAGGATAATATTGTTTAATAAACATTTCTTTTTTAGTTCGAAATGACGTTTTCTCGGGTAACATTTTTTTGTTGTTTCAACTTTTTGTTTTCAACCACTTTTAATGTTTTTTAAAGGTATGTGTGCCTATTGGAAAAAAACTCAATTTTAATACACTCTTTTAAATGAATTTTGCAATTTCCTTTGAACTGCTGGCGTATTTCTAATGAAATCTACTTCCAACTTTTAACATTAGTTCTTAGTTGTTTCACTCACCAATAGAGATTTATTGAAATTTCTATTCAGAACTTCCAGAAGTTCAAAAACTTTTTTGAGGGAGTGTCATTATTATTACAAAATTGTGTACCTAGTAGTCAAGTTCGCAATTTAGATCGAGTTATTTTTTAGGGACATTGATATTTTTGGTTTTTGTTTTCTATGTTTGGAAATACAGGATGATTATTAACATGGGAAATTATAACTGAGGACAAATAATGATAAATAGTGAAAAAAAATGTTGTGAAATAATTTTAGTTTATCAAATATTTATCAGGTGAAAATTTATTTGTAAAAACTATGAAGTATTGATTGTCAAAATTATTTCTTTTCTTTAATTTAAAAGTCAATTATGTTTCAAGTTCCATAGATGTTTAATGAAATTTAGCATGCGCTCATATGTTAAAATCCATTTAATTTTTGCTATGATATTATCAAAAAATATATACATAAAGTTTGGATGTTTTTGAAGCTCTACCTCCCTTGTTTTACCCGCCCCTGGACAAACTGTATCGATTTTTGGATTTTCAAAAAATTATGCGATTATGCTAAATTTCATTAATTTATCTCTACGCGTGTGGGAATTACTAATTAAAAACCGTCATCAGAAACTAAATTTATGTTACTACTTTTAATATACAAAATCAGATATATTTCAAAATAATCGTATTACAATGTATTTGATACGGTACTTCTATTTTTTTAGTCAGCTTCTGGAACAGGATTGGCCTTCATAATATTTACCGAAGCAATAAACCAATTTCCTGGAGCGCAATTCTGGTCTGTGTTATTCTTTTTGATGTTGTTTACACTTGGGATTGATTCTCAGTTCGGAACTTTGGAGGGAGTAGTAACTTCCGTAGTGGACATGAAACTGTTTCCAAATTTGCCAAAAGAAATTTTAACTGGAGCTATTTGCCTGACGTGTTGTTTGATATCGATGGTGTTTGCTCATGGAGCTGGCAGCTATGTTTTTGTCTTATTTGACAACTTTAGTGGAAACTTCCCCCTACTAATTATCGCATTTTTTGAATGCATTGGAGTTGCTTACGTTTATGGATTAAAGAGGTAAGATCTTAAATATAATCGTAGGATTTACGGTTTTGTTGGTATATGATATCTAATCGACTATGAACTAATAAAAAATTATGGTAAATTTAAATTTTTATAAAACGCTATACTCTAAGGACTTTGAATTGACAGAGAAGAAGGATTTTATAGAGAGTTGGCATCTCAAAATATTAAACATACCTATATACGTATAAAGTTGCACACAGGCGGAGTTACAGGCCTTCAAAGTGAGGCCAAATATTTCGAAAAAAACTAATGTATCTGAATAACCAAATTTGGCACATGATTTAGGTATCTTCTTTGACTATGATATTAAGTAAATTGAAACACCACAAGGTGTTTGTTGAGGGTGAGTCAGTCATAAAATTATACCAAACTTGTTCCATTGATTGAATTGAAAGGGAATGATAATGTCCCGCGCAGAATTTAATTTAAAACACTTATTTACTATATTTAAATTGTAAGAAAACTGTAAGGTTTTCAAGAAAAAATGCATTAGGCTTTGTCTTTAAAATTTGACAGTAATAAAACTATAAATTAAAATTAAATTAAATTAAACCTAAAGAATTTTTTTGAAATGGGTACAATTTTCTCTGAAACATAAATTTACTCTTCGCCGAAAATTGAAATTTACTCTGTTTAATAAACGACGATCGTTTCTTATAACGTTACTTTATTCTTCCACATTCAACACATTTTTTCGGGTTTCAGTTGGCGAAGGATAAACAAAATCATTCAATGTTCCCAAAGAAAATCAAAATCACATTTATTGAGGTCTGGCGATCGTGGTGGCCAATATTAAGAACAATAATTTCCTCGTCCTAACCATTTATTTCGAAACGTAAAATTGACGTCTCTAACAGTAGCACTAAAATGAGGCGGTGCCCCATCATGCATAAACCAAAACTCTACTATAAGTTGCAACAGTAAATCTTGGATTAAATCAGGGAGAGTATTTTGCAGAAATTCCAAATAACTCGCGATTTCATCGATTGGCAAAATGATCGGTTCAATTAAATAACGATCAATAACACCGTCCCAAACATTTATCTTAAACTCGTGTTGAAAATGTCTAGGAATTGTTGCATAGGGGTCTACATAGGAATATTCATGAAATTTGTGAAGATTTGTAATTGCTCTACGAGTGAAACAAGTCTAAGTGAAATTGTGAAAATTAATAGACTGACACAAGATAAACTCGTAAAAAGTTACTCGTCGATCGAAATCTTGAGGTAATCGCTCTTGCACTTTTTGAAGTGATGCGATGTAGTAGATTAGGTACGTCTAAGAATTCGGTATACAGAAGTTCTCGATAATCCATTTTCTCGAGATAAACGTTTACCACTTATTTGCGGTTCATCTTCAACTATTTACAAAATATTTTCTTCATGTTGTATCTTTATTACACTAGAACGTTCTCGGATATTATTGAAAAACTTTTCTGCCTCTCAAGTCTGTCTTCAGCATTAGAAAATGTTCCTCTATGGGCAAAAACTCGATTCGGAAATATGCCAACTTGTTCACTGCATGTAAATTTTATAGCCATTTTCAATAACAAACAGTAGCACAAATAAAATAGTTTTATTACTAACTGCCAAATTTTAAAGACAAAGCCTACTACTAACTTTTTGTATATAACCATAATTTTTCCTACTGCCGTATACTTAAATTAATTCTTGTGGTATTTAGATTTGCTGATGACATAGAAATGATGACTGGCCAACGTCCTGGACTGTACTGGATGATTTGCTGGAAGTACCTGTCTCCATTGGCTATGCTGTCTATTTTAGTAGCCAGTTTTGTGGAAATTGCAGTTGAAGGTTCGGGTTATGCTGCTTGGGTGTCTTCGACTGGAGAAACTGAACAGCACACTTGGCCAGTGTGGTCAGTCTTATTAATTATCGCCTTAGTGTTAACTTCCGTTTTATGGATCCCTGGAGCTGCAATTGCAAGGTAATAGAAATATTATTTTTATTTAAATAATGGATGTCATATCTCAAGCAGCACAACTTTATCTTTAAGACGTCTAGAACATAAAATCATAGAAATTGGAGTACAGCTTTGAGATATTTAAAAGAGTTCCTCACAATGGACACATGTCCGCTTTATCCTCATGTTTCTTATACGTCTTATAGTATTAAAAAATATATATCGAATTTTGTGTTCCATAAAGTATTGTCTAATAGTTTTCAAGTATAAATCTACAAGTAACTTGTTTATACTTATAACTCTTCTGGTAATATGTATTTATACTGTATGTGAGTTCTATTTTGTAGTTTATCTAGAAATAGATTAGTGTATTTTGCATCAGAATGATTATCTTCTAAGTCTGTCTCTCTGTCTCTGTTCTCTATCTTCTTTCTGAGGTGTATTGGAATTACATATTTGACCTTTATCTAGAAATCTATAAGCAATCTGTGTGTATCTATAGTGAATCTGTATTAATAAAGTATTTCCAAGGAAGTTTTAATTAGATTTTGTCTATGACAAACTTTGGCAGATGGCATGTTAATTTCAAATATTTTTTTCTTCTATGAATGTAGATCCGATGCGTTTTTGTTTAAACGTTATAAGCATTTTAAAAAATATAATTTCATGTTTCAAAGTAGTCTGATAAATAAAAATGGTGGTTGCTATAACAATAATTAGTATTTGTGTCATTTTGAAACTATCCAAATAGGAAATGATCCAAATCTCATCTTTCAAGTAACGAAATATTTAGTTCGTTTATGTGAGGCTACTCTCACACACGATATTCATTTTCATTATTAATTACAAGGTTATTATTTATTTCCGTTATTCACCTTGAAAACAATACTCGACTTGGAAATCTATATCTACTATCTCATGTACTCAGTTTACAATACCCACAGCCCATTGTAACAAAAAAGGCAAATTGCAAAAGACAAAGCACAACCTTTATAATCGAGGTTAAACACAGAAATGACGACGTGACCGCTTACCACGTGTCAAAACAAAGAAAACAACATTATTTGTCTTTGCTTGAGGTCCAGGAGCAGTGTGGAAGATACAAGGGCCATATTCTATGTTTAGTTTTATATTTGACTTCTACAGTAAATCAAAAATATACTAGTTGCAGAAAATCTTTTCATGAAGTCCACGAAACTTCCATTCAATATTTGGTTTTGATATCTTCATTTTATGCAAAAAATACTTCCCTGGTATACAAAACTTAAGAATTACTAATAACTGACTACTGTAAGAACTCGGAAGGTACAAGAACCCCAGAATTACGCTGTGGAACTAATTGAAATATCTTGAGGAACTCCAAACAAACTCTGTGCTACTTGGGATGTTAGTGATAAATGCTCCTCAGTTATTGACCCACATTTTTTAACAGAAAAATTGCTGTTATACTTTTTAACGTAACATTAATTATTTATTTTATCAGTAAACTTCTATAATAACTAACAATTATTTTTGAATCATTTAACTCATAATCATCATAAAAAACATTACGCTTGGTCGACTTACCAACGTATCCTTTTACGTCTCTATTCGTCATTAAAGAAAAAGTTTCTTTATCAGGTGGTAACCAAATATTTTATAAAAGTAAACGAAGTATGATAATAATAAATACCGAACGAATAATTTCAAAATTCAAGAGACTAGATATTTTAGCAGTGCTCATTTATCATCGGTTGCCATATATATTTTCAAACCTAAATAGCCATGGATTGGACGTTTTGAAAGGTGCACTGAAATTATTTTTCTTCAAACAGCTTATGTGACGTTATTCAATAACATTAAGTGTCATTTATATAGGGTATTAGTTTCCTTGTCTGTGGCTGGGAGGATAAGTACTTCTAAGCGTATAAACTCATTACAGTACTATAAATTCAATTTTCATAAGAACAATTATTTTTTTTATATCTATTATTTATTCTCAGACGTTCTTCTCAGACAATGTCTTATACCGGGTGTTCCCTCTAAGACTTTCAGTGCGAGTATCTCAGAAACCATCACAACCATTGCGACGAAATTTGGTATGCAGACACTAGACGGCGCGTAGAATCTGATAATAACATCAATTCTTATACAGGGTATTCCATTTTCAAAGAAATCGATTTAATTTAGATTTTTTGGTCGTCAGCCCTGCTAAAAATTGAAATATACTTAATTATGAACACATTCTGATAAATAAACATTTTGAAATTTAACATAAAAAACGTCTACAAAAAGTACCGGAATTTCATTGTTTTGTCATGTAAAACGTGCATAGCCTTGAGCCAGACTTACACAGGAGAAACTAACATCGGTGAACGTCAAAACTATAAATTTTCATTGAATTGTCAAATATTAATGGCATACAGTATTTTATTGGACATAAATAACGCTAAATAATGTATTTAATGCAATTTACGTATGCACAATGGTGTTATTGAGACTTGTCGATAAAAATTTAGACTTAAGTTGAGGCTTTTGGAGTATTGGGGTCGCTGCACCGGCGCAACCTTCCGCTGCAGCTAGGGTTACAGCGTAAATAATGTGTAAAATATGTGTGGATATTTTTAAATTGTTCCATTATAATCTAATAAAACTTCAGTAAATTGTATTTTTTATGTTAATGCAGTGTACATAATAATTAGGTACTCGTATTTTTATCACAAAATAATTTTCAAAATTGTGTAAGTACCTAAAGAATATCCCTCTTTTCCAACTGCTGTAATTATTGATTACTTATTTAGCAACAAATAAATTCGAACAAAACGATTCCTAAAACTTTTTTATTATAATGTGAACGTGTTTGTCGTTAAAATAGAGAACTGAACCTACTCCAGCCCCACAAAAGAAATATTACTAAAGCATAACCTAGAAATGATTGATTGTTGCACATATTTCAGCACTTTATTTATGTTTCTGATGGATAAAATATGTTCTACATCTGTAAAATAGTAAACACTGAATAGTATAGGATCCCACTATAAAACGACCTTCACCGAGCTGGTTAATGGATGAAAAGTATTTTATATTCAATTAAATATGTCAATAAATACATTGCAAATCGGTTGTCTAAAAAATTTCAGTCCAGAATATGATTAATTAACAATTAAAAATTATTTTTTCTTTAAACATTTCACTGGTTTGGTTAATAGACAAATTCCATACCAATAGAAAGTATGAAGCCCATAGAATATGCAAACGTTAGGTTAACTATTTTTTTCCCGTCACAACTCTTGGGTAGGCAGGTATAAACAGGTAAATCGATACTAGTAACTTGCACCGGTGTGGTTAATAAATTAAAGTTAAATTAAAATAAAGATTATTTCATTACCAACACGGTGGTATAGGGTTGTCTGCCAAAAATCAGTCCTTCAAATACAATGCCACATCCTTTGCTACACTACCATTATATCATTTTATGTAGACCCATAACAGCTTTATAACATTTCCCATTTTGATATTTCAAAAGAAAACTTACTTAAACACCCCCAGACGGTGAAAGTTCTATTCTTATTAGTTTTAGTGTCAGGAATTTTAATTAGCAGCAAAGATCCCAAGTCTTCAATATCATCAATTGTCATCTTCACTAGATATATGAAAAAACAAAATTACCTGAAAAAATAAGAGTTGGTTAGCACAGTAAGAAACAAACAAAATGTAATTTTATTACTTTTATCACCAAATACTTTTCATCTGCAGCATCAAATGTATGGCACTGTTCTCTTAACAAGACTCGATTTCTTATAACCTCCTCCTCGTTTCATGCAAATTGTTGTATTTAATTTACCATTGAATAATGAGCATACAAACTGGAACTCTTTTTGTGTAATTTTCGAAAAATATGCTAATAAAACGTTCTCAGAGAATTGCGTTTTCCAATATACCATTTCTCGAATTTGACAAAGACAATTTCATATATTGCAGATTTCGTGGCCAGCAAATTTTTCTACAGCCATTCTAGCTGCCTCTACCACCTCGGGAGGTTCATCAGCCACTTCTACACTAATTTTCAAAATGTTCGAGGATTAAGATACTTTTTCCACGGTCGGGAGTAGAAATCAGTTTCTATGACATCAAAATTAAAACAGAAATAGTCGATTATTCCCAAGGAAGTATAATGCTCCCAAGGGAGTTTACATTATGGAGAACGAAAAAGATAACATTGAAATTATTTATTGACATTTAAATTAAATGTTACATTTGTACAATTTTCAAAATTAATATTAGAAGGAATATTACTTTCGCTTACATTTACAGTTTTTGTGATTGCGCTAGTAGTGGTACCTACTAAAACCTGATTAGCAATTTTGGTCTCATTTTCAATGGAGATCTTCGTAAGCAGTGACCAGTATAATATGCAGCATCAGGTAATTTTAAATACGAAGCTACTACACTCGGAATTTTTCCCATGGTATTCTTGCCAACTGGCTGCGAACTACATTTTCCTGCTTTGTAGTACAAAAAAAGGCGCTTATGCTTGACGTAGGGAGGACGAAGGGACAGGTATTTTCGAAACAATTCAAGCATATTTCCCACATCGGTAACCAGAAAGATTCGTGGAATCTTTGTCTTAGTGTTTGGAATTTTTACAATCAAGGAAGAGCCTACATCCTCAATATCATCTACAGTTGAATTGACTAGTTCATCAGTTCGACAAGCTCCGGCAATCTCCAGAATTAATCCAACCTATAAAAAATTAAAATACTAAATAATTGAAATACCTAACAACAAAAGTAATCTTACCTTAATCATTAAGAATTCTTTGTTATCTGCACTTGATATAAAACGGTCGATTTCACCCTTTGTCAATATTTTCGATTTTTTCGCTTGATATCCGTCACCGGTTCTTTTCAAAAATGCGATCAGCTTGGGGAATTTGCTTATATCTATGTTGTTGTAAATTATCAAGCATGACTTAATCATAGAATATTGCGCCCATAATGTGGAAGACTTGTAATTCTTTGCATTTTCACTGAAGTATGCCAACAAAACATTCTCGCTGTATACTTGAACATTTTTCTCGGCGCACCACTTTTTGAACCGATTGTAGGCTATATCGTATAAAGATCTTGACTTCGTAGGCAGCAAATTGCTTATTGCAATATTTGCAGCCTCCCCAATCTCTTCCGACTCACAATTTTTTGTCGTCTGGCATATAATATAATAATTATTGTTATAGCAACCATCATTTATATTTATCAGGCTTTATCAGACGTTGATTGAAATATGGATTTATATTTTTTAAATAGTTGTAACTTCTAAACAAAAACGATTCGGACCTATGGTCATACAAGAAAAAATGTTTGTCATTAACCTAGTTACCATCTGCTCGAGATTGTCATAGAGCTTGTAGAACACCCTGTATACGCAATTTTTCAAAAATTTGTAGCTGGTTCATACATTCTAAGCAAGTTGGAATGTATCAATTATAGGGTGTATAACAGTTTACAAGCTGACAAGTTTTCTAGAATAAGAAAAAAACATATTTTTACCTCTTATGTTCCATCATATCGTCGTTTCCTGAATTTTGTACGCTAATTGCACACTGAAAAAATTGTATCTATGTATTATTACAAATACTATAATACTCTGCTGAATTCTTTTAAAAAACTAGTAGGTAACACTTGAATGGATGTAAATTACCAGGCATTTTTCACCACCTTTCAATGAGGAGTCATGTTTTCTAGCGCAATTTTCTTCCGAAAATTAATGAAAGCAATTTAATTTGAGCATTATAGTTTACTCTGTAAACACCGCCACTTTCTGAGTGGGTGTTCTATAAAAAGCCAGTACTAAATCGCTTTTGATGGATTGGTAGCTCATTATCATTGACAGGTGGCGTATTTGTTTCTAAAGTCTCTAGATTGAAGGAAATAACTTAATGATGAGGTCTTTGTCTCTACAGCCAATCAAAAAGGGTTAGAGGCTTAGAATTAGACCACATGTGAAATATATTATATATACTTTCTTTATTATAAACCGTAAAATTATAAAGATGCAATGTAAAAGTATCCATTTTTATTACAAACTAAAAGTAATATTTTTATTTATGAAGTAAATAGTATCAAGAAAGATTAAAAAAATAAATTATTGGTATAGTCTTTTTCAAAAGTAACAGAAGTTTCTCACTATTAGGCAATTGCATAGCCAGAAATTTGACAGGGTGGGGGGGGGGGGTCAGTGAATAAAGGTAAGTTTTTCTAACTAGATTTTTTTAATAAAAAAAATAATAATTTTTAATAAATTAAAACGGTAAAAAGTAAATAAAAAACGATCTCATCATAAATAAATATGTAGGGTTGCCCTAGGATATCTAGTTCACTGACCGCGTTGTCAAATCTTGGCAAATAGAGTGATTGCAGGATTGTAGTGGGGCATTACCTATATGACACAAACAACCCAACCCATGGAAGGGGGGGTTCTGGCCCCCAAGCCCCCCCCTGTGGCTACGCCACTGGTATTAGGCACTTACCAATATTTCTGAAAAAAAGCGCTAAGTAACATTGAAATATATACTTCTTTAAGTTTTACTTCCAGTATGGGAAGAGAAGTATTTATGTGCCAAATATAAATTTTCTGGTTTCTTTAAGTGCACATTTCTATTTGCAGAACGGTCTTTACCGATGTGCTGATAAATATATAAACATTTCAAAATTAATTATTTTTCAAGTATTTGTTGCACCTACATTTAAAAAGAAACAACACACTTGTGTGATAAATGTGCGACTAAGCTTCAACGAGAGGATTCCACGGTGACATGTAATGTGTTAGAAAGAGAAAGCAGTTTGATAACTTCCTTTTACAAATATATTCCTTCATTCCAATACAAAAATCATATAACCCGCAAAATTGAACAATTTGAAGTATATGTTAATATACATTATTTTGGCTTGTCAGCAATTTTATGAAGAAAAAATGAAGATGAAGTACTTTTTCATAATATTTTTCTAGTTGACACTAATCATTTTTCTTATTATTCAGATTTAGATTTAGAATGAATCTTGTTTGACTCTTACAGTTTTTTATTATTTTAATATATTTGTAGCTTCAGCTCTCATTTTTTTTTCAAAATAATGAAATACACTTCATTTGGTTGTTCGATATGCAAATAATGTTGTTTCAATAAAGTCTTCACATAAAACCATAAAAATTCGATAATTTTTTTCCAGATTTATGTGCAACTGTTTTATTCTCTTCTTCCTTCTTTTTCGTACAGAGATTTGTCTTCCAAGAAAAGAACTTTCGTTATTTTAGTTCCAAGAAACGAATTCGCTGAAAACGTGTTAATATTTTTTATATTGCAGTTATTTAAATATCTTGGACGATGTATCATTTGAACTAAATTAAGCTTGGGATAATGAATGACTGATCTCATGAAGTAAAAAATTCTATGTTTGCAATATTGCACATGACAAACTAGTGGCTTTAGATCCATGTCTAATACAACAAGGTGATACACACCAAGTGCAAAAAAAATTGAAACGAAGTTCAGAGAACACAAAAGTGATGCAAATGGCAAAATTATTTTTGACAATAACATGCAAGCAAATTAACATTTTTATGATTTTTATTTATTCTTGATAATTATGTATGTAAAAATAGCAGCAGCTAATGCAATAAAAAAATTAGTTATGTGTTCTAAAATACTGCGAGTTTCACAAAATGCAGGTTCCAGGAACCTATAATAGTTATCAAGATGTGAATAATACATAGCACCTTAATTTTTTTTAACAATTCCCATTTTGTGAAATATTAAAATTTGAGTGAATAAATAAATAAAATAAATATTAATCTTTACAGGGTTTTCTCTAACTACGTGTTAAAAATTAATTGGATTAGTTTTAAGTATAGTAGTTTAGTGTACACAAATAAATGTTCTCAAATGCTTCGTTGCTAAGATACCTACAGCATTAAAATTTTAACTCGATTTTTTTAAAACGCTACGGCTCAAATAGGAAGTTTGAATTTTGGCGTGCAAATATATTATAAGAAGTTCAATATTTAAATGTACTCAGATTTGTTACTAGAAGTCAGTGGTGTGAACATGGATTACTTTGGTATTTTAGATATTCCTTTCCAAATAAGACAATTAATATCTCTTGTAATATTATAACAGGCAACAAAATGTGAAACTGAAACCAATTGGTTATACAGGGTGTGTCAAATATTAGTGGCATCCTTGAAAGGAATGATTGTACAGTTTAAATAAATAAGATTTACCCAAATATAACTATATATAACAGTTCACGATTTCAGAATGTTTATTATATTTTTTATTTATTTAGAAATCATTCGTGATGAAACAGCAATAATCCTAGGTTGTAATGAGATATCTTTAGTCCAATTATTCTGTATGGTTAAACATTCCCATTATCACCAGTGGTGTAGAGACTCTGTGGCACCCTTCTTTTATTTAAAATAATAATGGTACGCCACTGTCTTAATTATAAAAAAGTAAAATACTTTAAAATTTTATTATTTGAACAAATAATTATTCTTTAAAATATTCTTTAAAATGCATCGCATTTAGGGTGTCAAAGTAAAAATTTTAAATTCGATATTTGTAAATATTTTTTTAAAAAATCCAAATATTTGGAAATCGAGGGTTTTCGAGGGCGAGAAATTCAAATTTGTTTCTAATTTTGATGGAACCACGTATGGCATATCATGGTTCTTTTAAATGGCAGAACTTTTTTATGGTTTAGTGTATACATCTGACTATGAAAACAATCGATTCTTCTACCTTCTTTTTGTCAAAAAGGTATACTTTGTTGAAGTCGTTGAGAGTAACCGTTTTCGAAATAATTCTATTTCAAATATTCAATGTACAGAGGCAAAAATTGTTTTGATTTCAGGTAGAGCGCCTTTTCCGTTGAAAATACAACAAAAAACAAAGTTACAGAAGATGTTCAAAGTGTCCTCCGTCCATTTTCAAGCAGGCACGACATCTTCGTCTCAACGATATTCGAACTCTTTCGAAAACACCCTCCTTGGTTTGGATTTCTTGACACTTTTGATTAATCCGTAGCTGCAGCTCTTGCAGGCTATTTACAGGAGTGCCATACACCCAAACAAATATCAAATATCCCCAAACAAAGAAATCTAGAGGGTTCAGATCAGGCTATCTTGGAGGCCATAAAACAGGTCCGGCCCTTCCTACCCATCTATGTGGAAAAGTTTGGTGTAAATGCTTTCTAACGGCCATGGAAAAATGAGCTGGAGCACCATCATGCTAGAACCACACTTGTTGCCTCTGATTCAAAGGAATGTCTTCCAAAAACTCGTACAGTGCGTTTTGCAGAAAGTTGAGGTAAGCAGCGCCTGTTAATCGATTTGGTAAAACAACAGGACCTAGAAACCTGTCACCTACAATACCCATCCAAATGTTTAATGAAAAATTTGCCTGATGTCCAGATTCTATTAGAGCATGAGGATTTTCGTCGATCCAAATATGCGTATTGTGAAAATTAAACACTTCATTTCTTGTGAACCCGGCCTCATCAGCAAAAAAATGTTTGCAAGAAAACGAGGGTCTTCAGCATCATGACGTAGAAACCAGCGGCAAAAAACCAAACGTGCTTGATGATCACTATTGGATTTGAGGCCTGTACTCGTTGCACATGGTATGGATAAAGCAGTTGCTCGTGAAGGATTCTCCAAACAAGAGGACCACTAATTCCTACCTCGGCTGATATTCTCCGCACACTCGTACCTGGATTTTGCTCTACCAGTGCTAGAATTTCTTCTTCTGCTCTAGGAGTGGATACCGACCTTGGTCTTTCGGATAAATGGCACTGTTTGCTCAAGGAACCGGTATCACGCAATCTTTGGTAAATTCTTCCAAACATGCGTTGTGAAGGAATCTGGCGATTTGGATAAGCGTCAACATAAAGACGTCGCGCTTCGGTGGCGTTCCCATTAGCACGACCATACATGAAATGCATGTCTGTTAATTCTGCGTTAGAGTAACCAGCCATAGCGAAAGAAAACTTGTGCACTGAGAGCAACTGAAATACGTACTGTTTATTTCACTAAACATCAATCAACTATTATAAGAAAATACACAACGTTTTTGTAAAATAAAAAAGGGGCTAAAAAACATAAAACATTCCATATCTCCGCAACCCTTACTTTGCGGACCCATGTTTATTGAAACTTTTCTGCTTATTTCGGTTCATAATATTACCTCCTTAAATATTTTACACTCATTTTTTAACAGCCTGTATATAGCAAGCATTTCGAAATCTTTTACACTGAATCTAGAAATTGGTGAACTTTTAGATGCAGGTATATTTGAGTAAATATTATTTATTTTGTCTATACAATCACTCCATCCAAGAATGCCAGTCATACCTGATAAGGCTTCACTTTTGGTTACAAATTTTGATGTTTGTAGGCCATCCAGATGGCATAACATCGACGCCCTTAATGTTGCTTTTATCAATTTCATTCGTATAAAGCCTCTATAAACCAAGCCTCTGAAAAACTGTTGACATTTTTTGAAAATCTACATTTATTTAAGTACCTTAAATTGCTTGCTTAATTGCTGAAATTAAAGGTTGGTTGATTGAATTCATACAGTACGAAATTAAGAATTTATATATTTTATTTACGAATACACTACCCAGACAGAAAATAGGGCAGGAAAGTGACGCAATACAGAACATAAAAAAGATTAAAATTTACAAATATGCCAAATATTACATACTCGATTAATCAGTAATAAACACTACATTTAAAAAATACAATATTACAAACAAGCTAACTATTATACAGGCTAGTTCCTTGGACAAAAATAATGTGAATTAAAGCAACTTGCCTTAGTACAATTTTGCTTCCATAAGAAGTTATAGGACTGAGAAAGTATTTTTTTATTTCAGTTTTTGTCATAATTTTCTTATTAGTTGAGTAATTTTATTTAAATTATGGAAGCGAAGATTTTTTGTAAGATAAAAATATATGTATAAAGGATAGATATTTTTCGAAAATGATTAATTATTTTGAAACAACCTTCGTTTAATTTTAATTATCCAACTAATAAAAAAATCGAGGGGAAAACCACTGGGGTATTTTACTGTACAAGCTGTAGGTAATTAAAGGTATTTTTTGTATTTTTTGGGTATTTGTGCGTAATTATGGGTATTTTTTCGGAATTTTTGGGTATTTTGTGTATTTTTGGGTACTATCAAGGTAATAATGGGTATTTAGTGGGTATTACGAAGGTATTTATTGGGTATTTTTCATAAAATTCGAAGATGTTACTCCTATAATTTAACAGAGTGATAGACAGGGTGTTAATATAAAAATTGATAAGGAGAAAATAAAATTTCCAATTTCGAGGAAATTTTATTTTTCAAGATTTAACTTCAGAATGGTTATTAAACGTGCGAAAGACCGTTCTGTATACAAAGTGTTGTTACCGTTAAAAAAACTTTATAAACTTAAAAAAATTAAGAGAGCTAAAAACTTGTTTTTGGTAAAAACGTCTAACAAGGGTTCTTTAGAATAATAATTGACCAAAAAAATGCAGGGTGTTTAAAAGACTGGGGTCTTTCCAATTTCTAAAAAAACCCTAAAAATTAATGGAATAAAAAAATATTTTTATCAGATATTTAACAAGGGGCTATTAGAACACTAATTAATGAAAAAATACAGGGTGTTTAAAAACTAAACAATCTTTAAAAACTGAAAATGAATGGATTTAAAAAAAATTGTAGATGAAACTTTTAACAAAGGTCTACTACATCACTAATTAACGAGTATTTAAAAAAACTGAACCAATCTCTTAAAACCCTCAAAATAATAAAATTTGAAATAAAAATTTGATTAAACTTTTAACAAGGATCTATTACAACACTAATTAATGAAAAAATACAGGGTGTTTAAAAAACTAAACAATATCTAAAACCTCTAAACTTTAATGGATTTAAACAAAGATTTAGATGAAACTTTTGACAAGAGTCTATTAGATCACTAATTAACGAAAAAATACAGGGTATTTAAAAAAAACTGAACCAATCTCCTAAAACCCTCAAAATAATAAAATTTCAAATGAACTTTTGATTAAACTTTTAAAAAGGGTATGTTTTAAAAACCAACCCTGATCATTCGGAAATCCGATTACTGAATAAACTTCCGTCACTTATAAACCACAAATATTTAACAAATCGCCTTTGAGGATTTTTCACAGTTTTTCTTAGATCTTTTTGACCGAAATCCTTACGATTTTTTTTTTTTTTTACTAATATCCGTATTTGACATAACTAAACGTAGCATATAATAATATACCCAAAGCGAAATAGCCAGAAGAACCTTTTCATTGCTGCTATTCTTGATCCCTTTCTCTTTAAACCAATCTTCAAGTTTTGCATAACCTTATTCGTACGTTTGTCTAGATTTTTCGGGAAGTAGGGAATGACATCGTCAAATAAAAGCACCTAATTATTTGGAATTCCAATTTATGAAAACGTTTCTGATATAAGATAAATCGAATCTGCAAATAAAATCTACTATTTGGACTGTTGTAGATTAAATTTTGAATGATATACATACGAACTTTGTTAATGAAACTTGTATAGCTAAATTACTCGGCTAACGCCTCATGATATAGCGTTACACGCGTTTCATTATAGTGTTCATATCGAACTACTAGTAATAATAACTATAGGTGAGACCAGGTACAAAAGTAACATATTTTTGTAAAGCCGGATAAATAAAAAATTAACAAAGTTATATAAATTTACTTACTATAAGTCGTTTCCTTGGCATTTTATATATAGAAGAAAAATAATATTGAAGTAATTAAAGTTCATATTGATGTACAATTAATAGAAAAGTAGAGAGTGTACGTCGTTACAACCTACCCAATGGTATGGGTCAAAAGTAACGAAACATGGGGACGTTTGTAACATATGAATAACAGGTAATAACTAGGTATAGATAGTTAGTATTTACAAGATATTTGTTTATTGATTATACATATATAAAAGTAAGTTATAGCATATTTTTTATTTGAAAAAATAAATAAATAAAAAAATAGAATAATGAAACAAAAATATAAAATAATAATACATTTTTTGGTAAAAACAAAGAATCTTATCCCTATCTGGCTTTTGCACGGTTGTTACGCCAGACTCTTGCATATTCCATGTCTTTTGTTAGACATCCTAAATAAAGAGAATAAATTTGTATATTCCCACACAGTATAACAAATACTGAAGTAATTGTCTGGATATCTACAGAATTATCATTTTAAAAATGACAAATATGAGCATAGGTATTAAATATGAGGGACGGTTGTAACATGTTACAATCATCCCTCTATGGAATTGTTACAATCGTCCCATTACGCATTTTTCACGCAACTGACAGGATACTTGCTTAAAACTTTTTTAACGATTATTTTTAATTAAAATACCATGCTTAGGTTATAGCCAATATTGGTATTAACTGAACATACCAATAAAATAATTCAAAATAACGTTCAGTTCTAGGATTATGATAGATTAAGATAAAGAATGAAAACTTACTTTGCATATCATTTTGCACCGTGCAGGTCTTAACTCCACGGATATTGTTGTTCAAATAAGTTAACGTAGATTTCACTGCCGACTCTATGATGATATAATATCATAGACAAATCTCTTTAGGCAGACGATAGGCTTACTGTTACAACCAACCCGTGTTACTTTCGTACCCGGTCGCCCCTAATTAGTAGACCATAATATTTTTTTGTATATAGTTTTAATGACACTGTATTGTATAGGTTATTTGGAATTGTTCTTATCGACGACAATGAAAAAGCATGGTTTCCTGCCAACGATTTAAAAGAATTCCATGGCATAATGCCACATGAGGTGTCGACAGCTGAAACCTGGCTGTTTTGTATTAGAGCAGATGGGTCTGAAGGATTATGTTGCCCCACTATACATTCTTATGATGAAGATGACGAAGAGACTTAAACTGAATATTGTTATTAGGTATAAGTATATTTTACCTAATTGAGGTTATTTTTTCAAAGGGGTTGAAGTAAATTTTGTAAAATAAAGCATATAAAATTCTTATCTATTATCTGATGAATGATGGTGGAAATTTGTTTAATAATACATGATATTTATTTCCAACGGAATTTTGTTCTAGCAATAGAGATTTTACTAAATCAACTAATAATTTAAAAATGCCATTATAATAATGCAACCCCATTAGAAGAAATGACTAGTAGTACGTAAACATGTAGCACTAGAAGTACTTAATGATAATAATCTAATAAGAAACAGTGTCTTAGAAGTAACAATAACTTTATTTATTTTTATATTGGTTTTAAAATATTTAGCCAAAAAAGACAATAATAATCTTTAAATTGCTACAGTTTTGTGAGCAAAATTAAGAGTGTTCAATTATATGTTTCCTTACTCAACACATGTGATAATCAGCACAAAATTGAGTTAAAAAATTAGTTGTACAAAATTGGTCTAACTAAGCGTATATCATTATTTGTTTTTATACACTTCTGAATACATATCTAAATTCAGTAAGATCGATTTTGTACAACCATCAATTTTAAAAATGATAATATTATTCAAAAAGTGAAAAAATAAAATTGCCATCCATTTGTAAAATTAATAAAAAATAATTCTTTATGGCATAGCTTAATTGAATATTAATTATATTTTTGTTTAAAGTTATCTATTGTTATAGCATGCAATTTCAAAGGTATACATTAATTTCTTAATCTTAATTTATTTAGCTTAAAATGAACGTAAATACTGGTTGTGTTTAAAAATAGGTGATTAACTATATCCGTAGAAAATTTTATAAGTACAAGTATATATATATATTTTTGTCGTTAATCTTGAAGAGTTTGTGACTCAATTTCCACAGAGTATCTCGAAGTTAGCTTAGTTTAGCTTACATAATAAAAGAAAAAGTTTGAATATCTTGGAAGTATAGACATTTTTTCAAACTGATCTAGTTTTACATAAATGTTGCTCTGCTTTTTTTGTTTGTTATATAATTCCTACTGTTATTCAAAAATATTTGAAATTTCGGACAACGTTCAAGACGTGCCTGTATCATTTCGATGTTATATATCATATCAATTGATGATTTACTCAATTTCGAGATAATAATAGCGTAGGTAATAAAATATAATATTCAAAATTTTCGTTTGTCAACAAAAAGAAACATGTTGTCTATTCATCAGTTACAGTTATATGCCAAATTATTTCACTAAGAACACTTTATTTATATACAGGGTATCCCAAAATAGGCGACTTTCCTTATGCCATTTTTTATTTGGGCATCCCTGTTTCAATATACAGAGTATTAAAGTTACATTTTAAAAAACTGTTTTAGTCCTATTGTTTTGTAAGATACATACTTGAAATTTTGCACATACTCTTATTTTATTCCGGCATACTTATCATGTAATTTTGGTGAAAAAAATCCAAGGGCCATTGGAGGTAACTGAGGGATGCCTTTATCCCCTCCAATTATTTCTAAGTACGCCTATACAAACTTTTCTTGAAATATCAAACCTAGAATTTTCTTCTGATCATTTTGTCTTTTGTAATGTTTTGTTTAAAAGCTCCGTTTTAGAGAAAAACGGCAATTTGTAGTGCCCATAAATCTATCATTCACTATCATTTTCAAGTGAAACTGAAATTTTGTGAATATACCTATTATTACAATACCTTGGCAACTTAGCAAATCGTAATACTTAGTGAATGAATATTTGCCAATTAAAACAAAATGGATAATTCTAAATTTTATAAAATGTAAATTTAACACCCTTTATGTTGAAACAGGGACGCCTAAATAAAAAATGGCATAAGGAAAGTCGCATTATTTTTGTCCAAAGACTATGTGGTTAATGGCATGGGCTTCTATTTTGGGACACTCTTTATATATTTTTTATTACGTACATATACATATTTAACATATGTTCTTTATATAGCATAAATTATCATTTTTAATAATTAGACTTGTAACTATTTGATTTGGTGCAAAATATATTTCACTATAAAATTATTTAAAACTTCTAATTTTTAAAAATTCGCACATGATAAAGTTGGAACTATACAGGATTAACTACTAAGTACAAAAATTTTAATCATGCGCTCAGGTAGGCCTATAAGACAAAAAAAAATGAGCTCGATTTTTAAAAAAAGGCAGAACTCTCTTTTCCTCCAGAAAATCGGCTCTATGACAAACATCGTCCGAAATGCCTTAGATCTGTCAACTACCATGCGATAGTTCTTTTTACAACGTTTTCAAATGTAGAAACAACAACAATTAACATTTTTATTAATGATACTACCTGATAGGTAATATTTAATCTGGTTAGCAGCAGTCATTTGCATTCGTTTTTTGATCTTTCGTCTGTCAAAACTACATTTTCATACTGGCGAACAAGGTACATTGTAAGAAAATATATGTACCCGACACAAATAACTATAAAATGTTTAAAATTGAAAAACGACTAAACATTTAAGGAGAACACAAAATAATCACAACGTAAATACAGGATTTCAATTTATGGCAACAAATTTTATCGTTTAGTGCTGCTAGTTGCATACTCTCCAAACGTGCAACCTTGTGGCCAACGGGCTTTTTCAATAAGTTTGGGAATTTTTTTAAGGGGATTCCGTTAATTCTTATTTTTCTCTATTAAGTACCTCTTAGAATATTTGAACTTAGTCATAGTTAACCCCGTATTTACTAAGGATGGTTTGCATTGTCTAAAGTAGGTAACAATTAAAGAAAAAAATCAGTTACTATACAATTAAAATTCAAGCTGAAGGTACCATCAAACGTCATGCCAAAAGCTCTGGTTTAAAGACAGAGGCATTTCCATTGGTTTCGAAAGATAGAAAACTTTGACCAGTAAATTTATGAATTTGTTTTCAGTAAACTATACAATAAGTAGTTAGATGTACGTTTTAGATAGTTTGGAGCCAGTCTGGATTCCTTGCTTGAACGGACCGTATACTTCTACCTAAAGTAAATAAACCTCAAAATGTTACTTATTTTTTACTATATCAAATATCTTGAAAAAATTATATGGTATGTGGACAATTGCTTCCCCTCCTTTCTCCGTTGTTGTCCGAGATACCAACAAATATATAAGATCGAAAATTGTAGGGACTTTTACATATTTTTTATCACATATATTGCAGAAAACTACAGACAACTGAATATCGTATTTTCGAAATATAAACCGACTTCCTGTATATATTTATATCATTCAAAAGACCGTTAAATAAGCTTTTCAATAATATATGTGTATGTATAAACTTTTTCTTTTATGTTCACCTACCTGGAGAATAGAACAAATATTACAAGTTAATTTTGGGATACACTGTATACTACCTTATGATTTACGATTATGAAATGAACTTCTACACGTTAACTAAATCGTATTTGATATTTCTTATAGCATTAGAAGAAAAATGGAGTATACTGAATTTTTATATGTCGGTAAAAATATCTAGAACTACCTACCTAATTGAAGCTGAAATGCATATGAGCCATCCTAGATTATTATCGTCAAAATACAACGACACAGGCTAATTTGGCTGGTTTTTGAAAGGATTTCAATAATCGGTTATAAAATGAAAGAACCATTAAAATGAAATTTGCTAGTTGAACATATATTTGCACAAATGCCTTAATCTGAACCTCAGTTAAAAACAATATTCATATTTTTAAATGTATCTATGTCACAATTTTTTTCTAGTAAGAACATGAACCGCATTTCCTTTCTTATAACTTATACAACTACAACTTTTTAGACATTTAATAAGTACAATTTAACTAAAATAAAATACTGCAAATTACATTAACTATCAAAACCTACAAATTAGAGCAATTGCTCAAATTGTCGTCCTTGAACGGCAATAAAAAGTAACAGCTGTCAATAAACTGCAATAAGAATTAATAGTCAGGCATTCCGAAAAACGAAAGAATGAAAGAAACAGTGAAATAACTGAAAAAAAAGTCACGTTTACTTAGAAATTAAAATACACATTTAAAAATGTCATAAACTTTAGCATTATACAGGGCAATACAATTATTTTTCCTAAATTAAAGATACGAACTGCCCATATCTCCGCCACTGGTTGCTCAAAGTGCTTGATATTTTCACATTTTATGACACCTTAACTAACTACACTGTGTATCAAGTATGGGTTAAATATCTCCATTACTTTAGTAATTATATCAAAAAAACAAATTTTTTTTCAAACTTTAACACCCTATATCTTTCTAATAAAGCCCCAAAACTATAACTATTATATAATAAACTGCCATTAATTTCTGCTTACCCTCGAAGTTTGTTTATTAAATATTAAATGTATATAAATAATACATAAATTCAGGTGCATGCTCATTTATGGTCTAGTTAACGTGTTGAAGTAACGTAATAAACATCACAAGATTTTGTAAATATGCTACATTTCCAACGGTGAACCCGAAAAAATAAAATTAACTTTCTCTGTATACATATCCACTTCACAACATATCTATGTAGTGAACTGGTGATTCAACAATTGCCATAGATTATATCCTTACAACTAGAGAAATATGCGTACTTCGTAATGTAATTTATGACATGTTACATTAAAGTAATTAGTTTTATCTATTAAGAAATATTCTTGTATATTTTCTAGTTATTTATTGCAGTCAATTTCAGATATAAGGTTATAGAATCAGTAACTTAAAGCAAATCTTATATTTAAATTTGTGTAGATGTAAAATTATTGTGCATATACGATACGACAAAGACAATAATAGTTAATTATGTAGCATGGTGGCAAAATAATTGTAACTGGGTAAATGTGTTTATTGTAATATTTTTTCCAACCATGAGTCCAAAAATAATAAAAAACTTGTGACATTTGTTTGTTACTTAACAATTTCAAAAGCCTATAATTTTTGATAATGCAAATTTTCAGACATTACCAACTAATTTAATAAGTGAAAATTCAATGAAATTTTTTGCAGGCACTAAAAGTTTTTTTTCATTTCTGCCATAATACTATACCGTTTTGTGTTTATTAGACCATTTAAAAGTGGACCATAGAGTAGAGGCGACATTTTTGAGACAACATATAGCTAAATATCTCTTAGTAAAATGTTGCTGTGGAAAAATATACAGGGTGTTAAAATTTTGTCATAAGAACTCGAGTACTGCTTAACCGTTTATCACTAAAGGCAGGGTAACACTTTTTAAGAATTCGTAATGTATGCATTAATTATGCCTGATGATTAATTTCTCTCTTATTTTATCTAAATAAAAATATTTATTTGGTTGTCCCCTAATAAATATTCAAAAATTAAGTATATAGTTTTGATTTGTCATTTACAAGCCATGTTATGTTGTTTTTTTGTTCGGAGTTCTAAAAAGAAGATTTTCTGAAAAAAAAAATCAATAGCATTTTTCAAATCCACCTCAGTAAAATTTTTCGGCTGCTTTCGAAAATGGTAGAAATTATCAAGTTCTACCAAGTGTAGGACTCCCGGATAAGATTATGTAGTCAACCGAATCAGAACGTTTCACCAACAAAATATAAGATAGAAATTCACCATCAGGCACTGCTAATACGGCGGTTTCTATGACTGAACCTTAATATATACATTGATTCATTTTCTTAATAAATGTCTTTCTACCAAATTTGGTGGCAATCGGTTGAGAGATACTCGAGTTATTAGAAATGAAAAAAATTTCAACTTTGACACCATGTGTAATTTTCCACAGCAGTATTTTACGAAGACGTAATGAGCTATATCTTCATGCTTTGTCCCAGATGTGGCCTTGCACTATGACCTATTGTTAATGATTCACCCTGTATAAGTAAATATTTTGTGTGAAATATTTACGAGTGAAATGTATCACTTTCCCAATTAACCGAAAAGGACATTCGAATTTAGATTCAGGTTAAAAAATGTCCAAAAGAGATCATTTTAAGTGAAGGATGGTTGCAGAAAAAATAGAGCAAGAGAAAAAAGAAATGAAAGAGTAATTTTTGAAGCAATGAAAAGTGAATTCATTGACGGTAAGAGATACGCATTAATAAATAATTTGTCGAGTTTTAGTTATTAACAATGATGTATGTATAAGTTTGTAAACCTTTAATTGCATATTGTTATCTAGCAACTGAATTAACTAATTTAATTATGAGCAGCGCATCTAGATAAAACGAAAATAAATTATACTTTAAAGGAAAAAAAACTAACGAAGTAATAAAATCAAAATGTTAGATATACTTTTTTTCTTTATTCATTTATATATAAAAGTGATAAATATTTCGGTTAAGATATTGGACCGAATATTTTTCTATTATATATAGATCAAATAACTTGACAAATCAACTGATTTTGTATATTTCTTACCGGTTCTGGAATCTGGAAATGCTTCTACATATCTAGTTACTAATTACTGTATAATATCAACGAATATTGTTTTTAGTTATTTTTGTAATACTGTAAATACATCTGTTATTATGTAGAAATAAATCAGCAAAGTTAAACGAGTGGTTTTAATAGTAATTTTAAGGCATTCATGGCCCATGTTGTTGAATTATCACAGAACTTCTGCACTTTTTAGCCTGCAAATCTTTAATCTACACTTGTTGTTCTCGGGCTAAGCTCTGTGGGCGACAGAACTGCTGTCATAATTCCTGAGTCCGCCTATACAGGGTGGGCCAATAGTGTGTGGACGGAAGATTGTGGTTATACTGATATATATTTTTAAAATCTGCTGTTGGTGGGGGGTGGGGGGTAGTAAGAGCTACAAACTGAAAATATTTTTACTGGAATTCCTAGACATATACAGGGTGATTCATATTAAAGTTGCATTTTTTTAAATGGAACCCCTATATATTATTGCGTATTTGGATTCCTCGGTCAATTCTACTGTGACTTCATGTACCATACTTGGTGCGTAAAACGTACCGTTTGGACGTTATTCGGTATTTTCTCAAAAAGTTGATGTCTAGAAACAACTGAATATCAGAGGTGAGCGGCAACATAGAAGGCTGTGATTGGCGGAAATTATTGACCACCCTCCATACTACCAAGAGCTAGAAAGTCAATTATGAACTCTATTTGTTATCAGCCATAACAAACAGAGTTTGAAGATCGTCGCTCTAATTTTGAAAACTTCAATCATAGATAACTTGATATTTTTAAATGGAACCCACATATTTTTCAAGTCACCAGATAACACATTTCATTATCTTTCACCCAATATAAAGTTATCTGTATTTATCTCTAATACTTTTCTTAGTACCACAATAAATCACAAATTTGACTGCAGTACTTTACATATATGCCTAATTCTTTAAAAATTGAAAGTAAAACTACAAAATATACATATATTAATAATTACTAAAAATTAGTTTTCTTCAATTTCTTTGTCAATTTCTTGAAATAAGAAGCCTATCAACTAGGACTGTTGAGGAGTTAGCGGACATAGAACTTCCAGCGAGCTTGTTGAATCAGAGCTAGACAACATTATTTATACAAGGGCCGTTAACAGTTTCTCAAAGAGTTGAGTTGGTTTTTAGTAATATAGAACCATGAACATCATCTGAAAATCCTGAAAAACTACCGGAAGTCCTCCAGAATCTTGTTAACTTCTTCAAATCATCGCTGCAATCTAATGAAGTCTGTATATTCGAAGCATTATTGAGAAGTTACCAAGACGATAATGTTGTCACTAATAGAAAATGATATCGGATGGACTACTGATCTTTTCCTAAACATTACGTTAAAATTTGCATGGGATGTGAAATACCTTGGAGTCACACTTGATGCATAGCTAACATGAAATCTTCATTTGAAGAGAATACTAAAAACCTGTAAAATTAAATCAAAGGTGGTCATGTACTCTGGTATTGTGAGACCAATGTTAACTTAACTTAATAAAAACTCAATCAGGTACAAAGGACTGCCTGCTTGAGCATAACTGAAGCTATGCGAACTACGCCCACTATAGCAATGGAGGTAATGCTATGTCTGCCAACTTTGGATATTTATCTAAAAGAAGTGGCTGTGGCAACTATGCTTCGCCTCAAGAATACTGGTATTATACCATATGTAGGATGTGGAGAAGTTAGATGTCGTCTGTAGACTGGGATCGTCAGAAGGATGGTCCTTCTGCAGGCAGGCAGTATTTCTCCCAAATTTGCGTTTGACAGACCCTACACGGTAATTATCAGGAATGAGGAGACCACCCACGAGGATGTAATCAACATCTTCACAGACGGACAAAAAAGAAAGGAAGATGTAGGATGTCGAATCTATTCCAGATCCCTGCACATTCAATCAGTGAACAAAGGATAGGCATACTACCATGTTATAAGCGGAACTGGCAGACATAACCATAGCCGCCAAGGAAATTGTCCGTAAGCATACAACAGGTAAAATCATCATAATCTACACAGAAAGTAGATAATCACTATTGATCTTACGTAATTATAAGATAACAACGCAAGCATAAGAATGCCACCAAGCATTGGAAGTGGAACCGACAACTGTATACCTGTTGGTTAAAGGGACATGAGCGGAGGTATGGTAATAAAAGAGCTGACAAGTTGGCTAGGAGTGCATCGGGTCTCGATATCTTTGGATCTAGTCCCTTCAGTATGCTTCCGCTATCAGCTTTCGTTGAAATTATCAAAGGGAACACCCACAAAGAAGTCAGAAGACAGTGGGATGAAACAAATAGCTGTCAATTTTCTAAGGAGTTTCTAGGGTATACCAGCAAGGATACAACCAAAAAGTACCTGGCTATAACTAGGACGACAAGTATTCAGACTGGATAGTGTTGGCTAAGCAAGCACCTGTATTATATGAGGAAGAGTGAAACACCTCTTTGTAGGGATTGGAAACAGGAAGACGAGACTGTAATGTACTCTGTGAATGCATTACAATCTCGTCGACAAGAGAACCCGTGTTAGGAAAGGGATAACCTTCTATGTCCTACATTAGAGGGATCCCTCTGAGCAATGTCAACACTTTTTTCTCTTTATTAGGTTAGTTAGCTAAGGTGGATTGATATCTTAATGGGACGAAGTACAAGAGGCCCAATGGGGCCTCAGTGCTGTAGCATTTTAGGGCTACTCTCTCACAATTCCAGAATCCAGAACTACTGAACTTGTGCAACATCGCATAAATATTGGCGAAGCGGGAATCGCGGCAAAACTGAAAGACATGCAGCAGCAGAAAGTCATCGATCCATCCCCATTCTTCTGTTGTTCTTGTAGAGAAGGAACATTTTGTGAATATTATAGAAGATTATATTAAAGGATGCCACAAAAGGATATTTATCTGTCATCAGGAATAGATGATATATACGCTATCCAGATCCCAATGGTTGTAAACATTCGACCTGATAATTCTAACTTTAGTCAAATGTTAAAGAAAAAAACTTTCCCATGGGATAGGTTAATAATAGTTCAACGTTACAGCTTCCGGTTTGTGTAACACATTAGCCATGTTTGAAAGACGTATGGAAACTATTATAGTGAAATAATTTAGGAATGTCTCGTTTCGCTTGATGCTACCATAATACTTAGCAAGAATTTTGAAGATCATTTGAATAGGGTTCAGAAGTCTGGAGAAAATGGAGACAGAGTCGACCGAAACCAAGTCCTAAGAACTGCATGTTCTTTCAAAAGAAAGGTAAATACTTAGATCATACTATTTCCTATGGTAGAATTAAGAGTGGCTCACAGAAAACCTAAAACATATGGAAATGGTCAGCACCAAAAGATATACATGAATTAAAGAACTTCGTGAACTTTACACTCTCAAGTTTGTGAAAAATTTGCTGAGATCGCCAGACATTTACATTTACTCACTCAAAACAGTCATCCCAAACTTGCAAGTAATACTAAAATTAGAAAAGTTTAATCACAAATGAAAGACATAAGAAGGTGACTTCCTATTGTACCAAAGCCCTCTCTAAGCACGAAATGAACTACTAGAAGAAAGTTTTTGAAAGAAGTTTTCTGCCAAAGTTAAAATTGTGGAATATTTTTATAAGAATCTCTATAGTCAGGCATTTGTCTCGAGGACTGATCACGCTTCCTTGAAATGACTTCATAATACGACTAACGGTTGCAAGAGTCAAAAGTTCGGCTTCAAAAAATGAACATCATAAGGGATTTAACTATCGTAATACCGAACTTTATCCAGAAGACGATACCCTCTAAGATTAAAGCACTATCTGTGACAAGAAACAAACGAAGAGGATGGCAGATCTAAGGTCCAAAAGATTGTGATAATACAATTATTGCTAAAGAACAATGATCCAGATTTGGACAGATTTTCCAATAGAAAATAAGTTATATGCACTTGGCTGGACATATCTTATAACTTTCATCTCTAAAAAGTTATTGAGCAGTATGAAATTTCTTAGTCATGGAGAATAATCTGTCGGTAAAGAAAATATTGGCACATTACTGTCCACTAAGTACTTTTCATAGTGAGGTCGGTGGTGGACACTTTGGAATAAATATGACTTTGAATAAAGCTAAGGATAGATTTTACAGGATTACGCAGTCATCTCGATGTGGACTAATTGTAGTATAAAAAGACAAATAGAAATAAAAAATATATTTATATAATTATTATTTATTAGTGCTTAAATGATTGAGATATCCTACTTAAAATACATAGGCACATATCAAGTGACACATTTAAGGAGAGAACGCACTATGAGGTCTATGAGGCCGCGGTCTAGACGCATCGCAGACTGCTCTGTGCCGAGCTGGACAGGACATCATGGACTTTTAGAAAATGTGTTGCATGTGATTTATTTTTATTAGCTCTTTTACTTGATAAGACTGGCCGAAATTCTCTAAAAAATTTTCGACGTCGACGCGATCGATCTAGTAGTGCAAACGTGTACACTTAAAATCATTAAAAGATTCTTCACTAGACGAGAACGAGACGAGCATGGTCCTCATGCATACGCATAGTGCATTTCCTCGTTTAGTTAAAATGTTATGGTGTTAAAGTGAATTACAGAATAGAATAAGCTATATCTAATTAAAATCAGCTTGACGGTGTTACTTGTTTTGAGTTTCGTTGTCCATTAAGCTATTCAATACAGCAAAGTAAGACAGGGATAGACGTGAAATCTGAAATCATGAATTACATGAATATTAGACGGTTAGATAACATAAAATTTGTCTGAATTGAGACCCATTTTATATATGGAGGTTTCTCGACATATCTTGTTCAATAAAAATATTTTTGATTTTCGGTTTCTTATGTTTATATTTACTTATTTATTTCAAATACAGCACCCTTTTTGCACATTTGAAACAAGCATAAAAGTTTGACTGTTACAAATTTCCGACAGAATTTCTATACCTTCTTTCGCATGACACATGAGCAGAGTTTTATAACCATAAAGTATAACTTTTTGGTAGCTCCTTCCATTCCAAATATTTTCAATACAAGAAAATATCGAGTAACTGAAAAACTCCTTCCTAATATGGTAATTTTAATCTAGCCTTGACACACCTTATATCTACAATTATTATTTAAGGTATGCCAAATGCGTATTATAGTAAACATTTTTATTTAGTATCCAAAATAGTGACAGCTCGTGATATTTCAAACTGAGAGGCAGTTAGGATGAAATATCTGTCGATAACAACTGTTCCAAATGGAAATATAATGTTTAATATTTTTTATTGTTTTATTGTTTTTAAGGAAATGCCTTGAGTGAGAAGGTTAATATAAAGATTATGTTTGCTCGAGTGGTATTCGATTACCTATATAAAAAATAAACAAATATATTAATTATTGAAACTAAAAGTACAATAATTATTATAATAAATATTTATTGACTTATGGTGTTTTGAGGTGTTAAATTCCCGATTTCTTTATCTATTTTCACCTCAGAACTACAAGTAAATGTTTACTTAAATTTGGAGTTGGGTGATGCAGTCCCTTTATCACGAATAATTTATTATGATATTTAAATGTCAAAAAGAGAATATGTTTATTAAACAATTTTTTCTTTCTTCTGACAACCGAAGATCCTCTCATACATTTAGCCAAAGATAAATAAGATTAATTACCCTTTTAATGTAAATAAATATTTTACGTTAAAAATGTAACCGGAGTAAGCCATACCTATGTATAACATTTAACGGTTTTGAAATAATCTAAAAATTAAAGAACAATACAGATAATAAACACAAGTATTATTAAAGAACTATATCAAATGTTCAATGCGCAGCTTCAACCGCAATATATGCTTGACATCGTCGTATTAACGATGCATATACGTGACGCATATTTAAGTTACCACGAACTTTATTTGTAGTCATTGTAATCCGTTCTTGATAAGTGTTTCAGTATTGCTGTGAATCCGTTGTTTTAAAAATCCCCATAAAAAGAAATCTAGCGAATTTAAGTCGGGACTTCTTGGAAACCACTTTGCAGGACCAAACCGACCATTCCATCTATTATCAAAATTATTATTCACTCACTCTTTCATAAATCTACCATTGTAAGGAGGTGTACCATCTTGTTGGAAATATACTAGCTATCTAATAATCAATGGAATGTCTTCTTGTAACGATTTTCGAGAAAGTCCCTGTAACTATTTCTGTTTATGAGATTATTAAGTTCTTACAATTCCAATAACTACTGAACTGACTATTGAAGATTCCTCTTCAAATATTGATAGAAAAATCGGTACTGGAATCTTCTCCTTCCCTTAACATGTGGGATGTTGAATGAATAAGGGTAAGGGGGGATTATAATTTATTCTTCTAATAAGCCATTGATGAAAATGTAAACGTTGCTCGGAATCTCCAGGATAAAGAGCTTGAACACCTGTATAGTGGTAAGAGTACAATAATACATACAGTTCTTGAAACAAAACTATTCTAACTGCGCAGAAACTCGACGCGTACTTGTAGTAGGATTGTCTAAAACTGCATCAATTACAACTTCCTCGCGATCTGTAACATTTCCCACTCAATCTTCGGAAGCTTGATGCAAATACTTGATACCAGACGATTTCCATTACAAAAATCACACACCTACATAAACAATGTCGGAGACTTCTTGTGCAGTAATATCACTACCTACTTAAAAAATAAAGAGACGTAAAAAGTCATAAATGAATATTCAAAAAATTATTTACTAGATTTAACAAAGAATAACTTTTAATGACAGCAACGGCTTTAATTCCTTAAGTATTTAATTCAATTTCTGAAATTACATATTTATGGGCATATTTTTGTAAAAAGTTGTTTTACTCAAAAGGCAGTTATTTACTGAAATTATGTAAGTAAGAATAATTTGGAATAAAAAGAAAAAATGGATTAATCTAAAAAAATTATTAGTTTTAATATTTGACGCAACAGAGTTTTTTAAGAAAGGTTCACCATAGCGATGATTCAATTTTCCTAAATTTCAACACCCTGTAGGTACCTTTGTGAGAAGGCATGTTGGAACAAACATTTATTTGAATAAAAACTTTGTTTTGGTGAGAAGAATCTTCAGTTAAATAGCTTACTCTATCTACTTTTGACTCACGATGTATATTAAAGTGAGAAAATATTCGGTGTACACTCGCAGCGCAAAAAAAACTGTTAAACACCACAAACACGAATGTGAATCCCTTTGCGTGGTCTTCGTGACATGTACGCGGTTCACGCGTTATTCCCCGTTCGAAGTCGGTAAGGCCGGGCGCAAAATAAGACTCAGCTTAGTAGGGTGACGCAGCGTGAGTCACGGCGAATTTTCTGCGGGAGGAAACTGCTAGCGCAGGTACCGCGCAAATACGATTGCAGTTTTCACTTCGCAGATAGTTCACATTACTGAAAAATGACAACTACTGCACTCATTGATTCTCAATTAAGTTTTGCATCTGATTCAGAAGACGAGTTTGAATCCGAAATGGTATCGTGTATCACTCAGATGCGTAGTAATAAAAAGTCAGTGAGAAGTTTGTACTTGAAAAAAACAAAAACTCATGCCTTAACTAAAGACTTTGGTGATGATTTTGTTCTCATGTAGTCTACATGGCTTGTATCGTACAAAACTTGTCGAATTCGCACGGCCTCGATAAATTTTTTTCCATATTTTCAAACACGCACAGTGATTTCTAAAACTGCGGCAACTACACTGCGTTCCGCAGGATCACGTTGAGCCAAAACTGCGTCATCACGCCGCGAAGAAATATGCGCAATAACTATAGTCAGCGGTCGAAATTGTGGACAGTAACTAATCGCTAGCTTGTTGACAAGGCGCGACGGGCGAAGCGTGCGGAGAGCAGCATTTCATAGGCGTACTAAATTTGAATGCGATCAGATATAAAAAATATACAAACATAATTGCATTACATAATATCCATTGTTTTTAGAGTAGATATAACGGTTTTTATCAATTTCGAGGCGTTAGATAATAAAAATAATAAGAATATTTCAAAATTTAAAGTTTTTATCTTGTATATCGTTGTACCTAAGTTAATTTAGAAACTTTATCAAGACAAACTGAAAAGATTTTTTACCATCATTGTAAATACATCCTATAAAACGATGTCCTCTTGGGCATCGATGACCCACCACCACCCGGCTCATACCACCACAAGATGTTGACTGTTTACACATTTCATATGGGTAATTGTTTTACATGAATATTATCATTATCACTATATTAATACACATTACGTCAGAATCATAATAAACTTCACTATCACTGTATGTTCACTATTTATTAAAATAACCAGACGTGTCACATCCACTTCACTATAACATAACACTTTTATTTCAATATCACACTTTCATATCATTGCCACATATTCACTTCACTATCACAATTTAATCTTCACTGTAACACGTTTGCCTTACTGCCACTATGTAGCAAAGTTTTCACTTCATTGTATTTAATTATCACTATCAGTAGAGATGTTGCTATCACTGTCACTTGAATCATTTTCCCCTAAATGAATAATGAGTGGGTCTATCAAAACATCTACTGTTGTATCTAGATCCCACATACGTTGCTCCTCCTTCCCAATTTCATCTTTTTCAACGAGCATACTTTTACGATTTCGTTTTAAAAACCGAAAATTCATGTCATGCATTGTTCTTCTAAGAACTTTATCAGGTAATTGAGGCATGTCCTCATCTTCAGTTATCGTAGATTGAATGTTTTTTATCGTCGGTTTTTCATTTCTGAAGAAGAATCCATGAATTTTCCTGCGAATGGCGTATTTTACGTCATCATCGACTTCTGTTTTTTTCCTTCATCGTGTTTCTATTTTTTCTTCTTTGGATTTACTTCAACACTCTTTTTTATCTTTTTTATAGCACGATATACACTAGAAACTAACACTTGTGTTAACGAACTACATATAACAACAGCTTCACTAACACTTATGTTAGTTTCACGCTCGATTTTCTTCGTATACGTTTTTTATTATTATCAATTGTCCGTTACATAGATTATGTCGATTACTAACAGACCTTTTACTAGAACTGGCACTTTGATCCATTTTTTAACTGTTATTTGTTAACTTCACGGTTGCAATAATTTATTTTTATAATTTAATATAACTATAGAAATAACAACCCGCGAATAGCAGCAAATCCCCCAACGTACGCATATTCTAATGGCGTTCTAACCTTGGCAAAGCCATGTATTAACGCTCACGGTTTACACACACCAAAATATTGTTTTCCACAATGTAATAAAAAGAGATGGAGAATACATCGGGCTTCAGTTTGACTGAGTCTTTTTTGTGGTGCCGTAAATGTGAGTATAGTATCGTTATGCATAGAAAGCGGCACATTAATAATGAGGTAAATAATGTGTTATCTCTTATAAAAATATTATACGCTTAATAGTAATGGTGTTTTTATATTATCTATTAGTCACTGTCCACTATTTCGACCGCTGACTATATTTTTACTTAAATTCACAAAAACTCGCCGTGACTCACGCTGCGTCACCTCACCAAGTTGCGTCTCATTTTGCGTCGGGCCCAAAGGGTTTGTTTCGAACATGAAAACATCCACACTTATCTACAAGTGTAATATAGCACACAGTATCACAGGCGTGAATAAATTCACATTGTGATTGCGTGAGTATAGAGCGAACATGTCTCAACTGCGTATTTATTTAAATGTATTGTTCTTATGAATGTATAGAAGATTACCTATTATGACACACAGAGGCAAATCCAAAAATGCTTCAACGTAGCTGTTTATAGATCACGCTGCTGTCAATGCTGCAGTTGTATGACATTTGTAATTTATAAGTATACATTGCATAGCTAATTCTAATGCTACGTCATGTACCTACAAAATAGGTAAGACGATTATGGTAAGCAGTAATGACTTTTTAAATTGTCACTTATTTCCAAATTTCAGTACTAACTGCTATACATTTTATACTGCTTGTAATATTATGCATTTTAAAGACCTTTATTTTGAAATTATAAACCCAAGATTATTAGATAGTTTTAAATAATCTTGTTATAAAACAAAGCATGTAAAATCTGAAAAATTAATATGTGCTGTGTCAAAATATTTAAGTAGTAGCATCATACCTCCAGAAATGAAATTAAGTTGTGCGCCTTTGATCTTACCTTTACAAAAATTTCCACTGATATATGAAAAAATCCAATAGCATATAGTTTAATTGGTTTCTGTGACATATGTATGAAAAATAATAAATCTTTTTTGAAAAACCTGGTTCCATCTGCCCAAGAAGATTCATATGCGGCAATGGGAATTTTTTTACTCTAGAAGATAAATAAATACATATTAGAGCCTAGGTCCTAGTCTATAGAATGTTCTTGAACTGGGAGTAAACATATTAGAGATCAATAGAACATCAAAGAATACAAGTTTTTTCATAACAAAAAACTTATAGTTGTATACAGAGTGTTGTACGAGCTCTATGATAAACTTTGGCAGTAAATTACATGTACAGGCAGTAAACTATTGTTGAACATGCTACCACAAACGTTGACACTGAAATGCTGCTGAAATCGTCTAATCGAGAGACTCGTTTTTTGTTTGGTTACCATGGACACCAAAATGTTTCCGGAAATATTCCAGGGTACCCTGAACGATATTAATAAGTGGAAATATTTATGTCAAAATTATGAAACATCCCATAGACTTGAAATTTCGCTTTAAAAATGAAAATAGGATTTTTTGTTTATTTTTAATATTGTCTTGATTTTCTTTTCCAAAACGCGACATTTTTACTTAACGCTTCACTCGACTTTATAATGAGAAAAATTAGCGTGGTACAATTGTTGACATTTCAATAAACATTCATGGCCAACTAACCTTACCTTTTCCATGTATCTAAATAATCTTATTGTCAAATAAAATTTATCGATTAATTTTTTAGGTGTGAAATTTTCTTACTGAATCCCTCACGTGCTTGAATAAATAACTGGAAATTTTCGTGACCTCGAAATTTCCGGTAATAATCCAAGCACTAGGGAGATTACAACTCTACAACCCTATGTTTGTTCATCATTATCATTACCCTTGAACCAATGTTCTGAAAAGTAGATATCTTCAAGGTTATAAATATTTTAAATAAATACTGTATTGTTTTGATATTTGTCCCAATGAAATGAGATGGATGTAAGCTTAACCAAAACATTAATAAAAATAAAATAATTTTAAAATGATTTATCGCTGGATTTGAAGAAAATAAATTCAGCTAAAACTCACCTGTGTGGTTATCTCCGAAGAAAACCAGCAGGGTACAAGTAGTAAACAAAACATAGAAGTTTGGTAAACGACCAGATAGAAAAATTCAAAACTTGCTCGGTCCACCTAAAACAGTTTTAAATATTCACTTGTATTAATCGTTTTAAAATCTGAAAGTTTTAATTAGTTTTTGTCAGTAGAATGTGATTAGTGTCCACGAGAATGAATGATCCGGCACATTTTGCAAAGTTTCAAGATTAAGTTTATCGTCAACACACAATTCCATTAAATGCATATTTTTTACGGCAAAATAAGTTGATCTATATGCAAGAAATACCTTCACTTACAAGATACAGGGTATTGAAGTTTAACTTTTAAAATTGTTTTTTTCGCAATAACTGTCCATTTTTCACATGCTACATATAAAATCTAATAAAGATATTCGTTGTATCTAACTAAATATTCAAGGGTATTATTGCCTCTCTCATTTTTTGAAGGCTCATGGACAATTTTTCTCTATATCGTAGCATAATATTTTATTTGAATAGAGGTAGGTGATATTTCGTAACATTGCTCCCCTCTTAGAACCAATCGTCCGGATCAGGTTACTGATCCTACTATGTCGTGCTTAAAGAACTTCTCAGGCTCTTTTTAAAAAGCCTTTCTCGATAACTAAAGAATTCCATAGCGCCCAGTAGATTTTTAGAGACGATGATTTATCAGAAATATTCTGCCAGGTGGATCTGTCTATGTTTTTCATCTTCTATCGGAAAATTGGTGCAAAATTCATGTATTCACTTTGTTCTTTACCGATGATTTGATTATCCCAATCCTTTTTGTCTTGGATGTTAGTTCTTCGACAAATAAATCCACCATCTTCCCTTGTGTCTTGTCGCAGACACTGAATCTCTTCCGGTGTTCAATTTTAAAGTTGTACCTAATCCTGCAATCATTAAAGCTATCTTCAAGGAAGAATAATCGATCCTCAAGACGAACGACTGACTATAGTGATACTTATGAAAATGCTTCAGAGTTTTAACTCTTTTCTGGTTACCCAGTAGTCCATTTATTAAAGAGGACCTTGCTAAAGTATGAAATCGCCCTCTCGTGCCCATTTTCCACTTGTGATAATATTCCTCCAATTCCAGTATTACTGGCTTCCGTGTCCACGATGACGTTGTGATATGACAGGATCGGAGAAGAACGCAAATTTTCTTTCTTGCTTGTTGACATTGCTCCGTCCCGATAAATGGTTGATTGTTTTCCGATGTAAATGTTTGGCGAGCAAAATTTTTCATAAACTTATAATGGTAAGTGCAAAGTCCTAGAAAATGCTCTAATTCATATCTTTTGGTACTGGCTATTTCCAGATGGTTTCAGTTTTCTCTGAATCAGTCTTAACTGGACTTAACCCCTCTCAACTTTTGAAAAACTTCTTGGACATTCTTCAAATGATCTTCATAGTCGTTACCAAGTATTATTATGTCATCAAGATAAACGGGACAAGTTTCCAGGTCATTACTCGTAGAATTATTTCCATAAGTTTTTCAAACATGGCTGGTACGTTGCAGAGACTAAAGAGCATAATGTTGAACTGCCACAAACCTGTTCCAATGGGAAATGCTGCCTTTTCTTTATTATCTGGATAAAATCGCACTTACTGACCACTTTTCAGATATAATGTAGAAAATCATTGGGATCCAGTATTTCTAGGGTGTTGTCTATCCTTGGCAAAGGATAGCTGTCCTTCTTAGTGACATAATTTAAAATTCTATAATTGACGCAAAATTTGGTAGAGCCATCTTTCTTCTTTACCAAAACAATCGGCGAAGTTTAATTGAAGTGGTGTCGCCAGTATTTGTTCGATATTGCGCAAGATTAGTTCTTCCAACATTATCTTCTGTTAGTGAGAACACATTCGATTAGACAATATTTAAGTAATCGTAAACAGCAAATACAGTTAATTGCAGTTGGTGTTAAAACATATTCAAATTCTGTATCACTTAATAGAGGTGTCTCTCAAGGCTCCATATTGGGACCTTTGTTATTTATTTTATATACAACTGATTTAAATAAAGTTGTACAATCTAGTACGCAATTATATGCTGATGACTAAAATTTTATTGCTCTTTTTATTCTGATTTGCAGCATATGGCAACAGATACGTTGAATACTGACCCATACAGCAACGAAATATTTTTAAAATAATTTTAAATATTTAGAAAATGTTTTTAAAACATGGTTGGGAACATTGAGTCAACATTTTATAAACATTAACAGATGGTTATACTTTGATTAATAAACATTTTATAAAAGTTTTATTAACGTTTCTTAATATTTTAATAATGTTTTATTCATGTTTATTAAAATATTTTTAAACATTTTGGAAACATCATTGAAATATTTTAAAAACATTGTCAGATCGTTATATTTTGATTAATAAAAATATTATATAAATGTTTTGTTTACAATTTATTAATGTTTCATCAATACTTTTATAATTGCTCTTCAAGGAATGGTAAATTATTAAAAAACTGAAAATAGTTAAAAAAGTTAATTTTAATTTTTCTGTATAAGTAATATTTATTTTTTTTACTTCGCCTCTTCGTTCCTGTAACAGAAATAAAAATTGTAAATAACAGTTAATTAAAATGTATTAACAGAGAAAGTATGTTAAAGCAAAAAAGATGATTACATACAGTAAAAAATAAAGTTTGATTTTGCTATAAAATTATTTTACGCGTTTTCTTATTTGTTTACGAGTTTTATGTATAATTCTTAACAGGAAGTGGCCCGAACGATTTAAGAAACCAAAAATATTACGGAAATTTAATACATCGGGGTTGTCGCAGATGTGCTCCTCCATTAATTCAATGAAAATAATGCTGTAGCACTTCCTGTTATATAAAAAATAGTTGTCAACTTCATTATTTTAACAGTACAGTATTTTATTATAAATTTAATTAAGGGGGTGATTCTACATCGAAAATAAATGATAGTTTGCTTTATATACCATGGTCCAAAAATGTTCCGTTACAAAACTACGAGGAAAATAATTAATATTTTCGAAATCTCTTTAAATATTTTCATGAAATTTGGTTCGTGGTAACTATTAATAAAGATACATATATTGCAATATAAACACAATTTCTATCTTTAACAGTGGCATGCGCACGAGCACTGACTTTAATATTTTTAAACAAAAAAATGGTACGCCAATGGTTTTCTCCCAGATAAAAATTATTATTGAATTCCCCGTTCAATAATAAGAGCCCTCTTGAGTTTTTGGACTGCAATGCGCCGTTTTTGATAAAGAAAAGTAAAAACTCTTGGATTGTCAAGATTGGATACAATTTTGGTTCATAAAACTTTAACACCCGTATTTTTGTAACGGAACATTTTTGGACAGTATCATTAATTTTCGATGTAAAATCACCCCCTTAAATATTCGCATATCATTAAAGAACACCCTGTATACTAACATCCAACTGTCAATACTTACTAATTATAAGTTGTGATAATTTTAGAGACTTTAGTTTCCTCTTACCTTTTTGACCCTCCCGACTATAGAGGAAAATTAGGAATTAGGAAAATAAATATCTTTAAAAGTAAGATAAGATTTAGAAGGTTTCGTAAATGAGTTGACTACTCATCGTATCAGTGTCATTATCATTTCGAATGTTGTTGAAGATTTCAATATTTGCATGAGTTGTGCCTGCCTCGTTTATTAATAATTGTGAAACGTCTCGACATTTTCATAACATAAAATAACATTTTAAAAAAATGTTATAAAATTTATTTCACTTACCTGTAAGTAAAAAACATATATCTATATAAATTACACATTGTAGTCTTGTCTTTATGCACTAACACTAAACGTGTTCTATATTCTAGATTATTAATCTGCAGCATATTATTATATATAAAAAAATATAAACACTAAACTACAGATTGTAGTCTTTTCTTTATACAGTAGTTTTCAATTTAGATTGTTGTATATGAATCTGAAATATTCTGAAAATGTTTGCACTCTAAGTTGTAACCACAGTATCTGTTATCTGTATCTTTAACTATCGCAGCAAAAGCAAACTGACAAGCCGACGATAAATCTGTATTTGACACCTAACAGTAAGTTGTTGCGAATGGCGCACGTAATTAGGAAAACTCATTGTCAACATCGGTTCTCAGTAAATGTTTGGGCTGGCATAATCGACAATGCAATAGTACCTATTTCTTTGAAGAACGCAAAATGTATCAATATGCTGACTTTTTAGAAGACCTATTGCGTGAACTATTGAACGATGTTGCATTACAAGTTCGGACACGTATGTGGTTTTTAAAGCTGGGATTTTTTTGCACACACTACTCGAGCAGTGAGGACAATTTTGAGTGAAAGTTTCTACACCGATGGCTTGAACACTTTAATCCTGTGCCATGGCCATCTCAATTACTCGATTTAAATCCAATGGACGGAAACGACGATTTATTTATATATATTAGGTCTGGTATACATCATAGCATTCTTATTTTTTTAATGGTATATCGGAAGACAATTATTTGAAAAAAAAATCTTTTCTGCAGTTTAACACCCTGCAATGGTGAAAACAAGTTAGGGTTAGGTTAAACATTCTATACTTGTGTGTTATTCATTTACAAAATTTTTCAATTACGCACATAAACATAAAAATAGAAAATGATGTGTTTTCCGACTAAAAATGTATCTTTAATATCAACATGAGTTACCTACGTACTGCATAAAAAAATAAATATACTTACCAAAGTAAGTAAAAATAATGTCATACAAAAAGCTACAGTACTAGTAATAAACTGTCCAAAATATATTTTACTAAATAGTGTCTCCGTCTCCTTGGCAAATCTAAAAAATAACACGAAATTAAATTAATTCATACCAATAATTTCAACCACAATAGAGTGTATTCTCTTTTACAATTGCGCTCCGCTTTAGACGGGTTGCAGGGAGGGCTTATTTGGATATGTTCCTTCTAATGTAACGTCTACCTTTTCAGTTAATATTATCCTGACATTCTGTTTCGTTCATGACTCCAAATAATTATTTTTACCCTTTAGACGGTTCACAAGAGAGTATCGTTTAGTTACGTTCTTCCAAAGACACCTTCTCTATTAATATCAGTCTCAATTTTTCAAACACTTGCAAGGAAATTCCGTTTTAATGCTTCCAGTGTGACATTAGTTATTTCAATTTAATAATTATTATATGTATTATATCAATTGCACATCTTGATTTGATCGAAGCAATTTTTATTACGCAGAAGTAACTTTACAACTGTGTATGTACAGTGATCGCGACATAAAGGTTTCCAACATAGGAATTTTGGGAGATATCAATGATTAGGTCGTATCAATAATTGTTTTTGTCTATACGCATGTGTGACGGACGGTTAAGCCGTCATATTTTAAACAAAATATGATTCTGATTCGGGATAGAAATGTACACTCGCCGTAACATAAAGGTTTGCTACGGGGAGTGGACATAGAGATTATTTGGTTTTCTCTCACTGGTTTATTTCTTATATTGATATGTATGCCTATGACTGTTCAGGTGTTGTCAGGAAGCTGGCTTCTAGATTTTAGCCCCGAATTTGACGATCATAACTAATGATCCAAATTTTATGTATAATTTCCATAAAAAAATTAGGCGATATACAGGGTGAATATTGGTAAGGGTGTTTAGGGAGCAAAAGTGAACAAAAAAGACTAATAAACATATGGTCGAAAATCAACGGTTACTGAGATAGCAATGACATTATTTTTATTGCTATTTTTGCGAAAGCTGTTATTATTTGATATTCTATTTTGAGTAGGTCATGCATTCAAACCATACTCACATTACTGATTACTAATTGTCACATTTATTTTTACATGTGCGTTTATTTAGTCGGTATTGTACTCACATAATTTCGTGATGCTTGCTACATTTAGTCATCGAGAATATTTTGATATTATTTTTATTTATGGTTGCAACGGCAGCGCTAATCATACAGGTGCTGAATATATACGTCGCTTCCGGAACAGACGAGTGCCAGATAGAAATGTATCGCAGACAGTCTTCAACAATGCACGTGAAACTGGAATATTTCCCAATGTGAGAATTACATCTGAGAGGCAAGCTGGTCCTGATCTAGCAGTGGAAGAAAAAAATCTAAATATGGTAGAACGCAGCCCGGGTGTAAGTATAAGGCGCATTGCAACCCGTCTCCAAATTAATCAAACTACGGAATGGGAAGTCATTCACAAAAATGGTTCCATATTCAACGTGTCCATAATCTTCAGGGCGATGATAATGATTTGCGGTAGCATTTTTGCAATTGACTAAGCGCAAACGATACTCTTTATAAATACATTCTGTTCACTGATGAGGCTTAATTCACTCATGTTGGAGTAAATAACTATCACAATGAACATCGTTTTCTAAAATGAAAATCCGCACGCCACGGTGGAAAGTAACTTTCAGCATCGGTTCAGCATTAACGTGTGGTATGATTAATAATCAATTACTTAGCTCAGTTGTGCTAGATGGTCGTCTAACTGGAGCTAGATATGTAGAATTTTTAGAAAATAATTTGACTTACCTACTGTACGATGTTCCATTGGATATTAGACATATCATGTATTTTCAGCATGATGGTGCTCCTGCCCATTTTAGTCGTGTTGTGTTCAATCATCATAACAATCCCTTTCCGATGGAATGGCCGAGGTAGTTTCCAAAATTGGCCACCAATGTTACCAGATTTAAATCCTCCTGATTATTACCTTTAGGGATTGTTTAAATCAGTAGTATATGCAACAAAAGTGAATACAAGAGAGGAGTTATTCGATCGGATTGTTAATTATGCAGAACTCAAAAAAGAAATCACCGTGCACTTCAACGAGCTATCCGTGCAATCCACAAACGAACTGATGCATACATCGAGGCAGACGGTGGTATATTTGCAGAATAAACACTTTTCTATACTACTGATATTTTGATTGTATCTCAGTAACAGTTGATATTCGACCATATGTTTATTAGGCTTTTTTGTTCACTTTTGCTCCTTGAACACCCCTTTCAAATATTGGGAGGTTCCCTCCCAATCACCCTGTATATTAAACTGTTATATTTTAAAGTCTACGTTTTCCGTAGCAATATACAGAATCTATAAATAATACTGCAGGAAACAACTACTCGCGGACTAATGCTCCGACCGGCATTGAAACGGTCCTTGGCTGTTCACACATATACTGCAGATATAATTCAATGCCCGTCGGGGCATTACTCCACGGAGTAATTGTTTCATGCAGTATCATTTATAGATTTAATGGAGCGTCGCCCAGGGCGAGAGGTCTGCGGTTAAGTAAGTACTGCAATGTAGGTCGCTTCCTGTAAGGCGTGCCGCTTAGACCGAGCAGGAAGTAAGAGACTACTTATATCTCACAATACACAAAATGTCTGGAATATGAGTGCCAAAAACAATAACAAAAATCTTAAGAAAATGTCTAAAACTAATTTGTTTCTTATTATTAGTTATTATTATTACATTTATTAAGCCTGGCGTTTCAAGAACAAATAATCGTAAAGATGCACAAAAAAAATACACCGAATAGGTGGAGGTTTTTATTAGCATAGTACTAAAATAAAATAAAATAGTGCTGAAATTGAATCATTTTTTTTTAACTTTTGAAGGGAAAATGTGCTAGAGAACATGAATAACCGTGAATTTGTACTTTATCACTGTGTTCTATACACCGTGAAAAATACTTGATAATTTACACAAATTCAAGTGTTAATGTTTATAATGTCGTATACAATTTTCTCAATATGCAGTTGACTTGTAAAATTCAAGTGTTTTTATGATAAAACATAATAGGTGAAAATGATGCTCGTTTTTCTTATTCTAAATGACTTGTCAGCCTGGAATTTTTTTTACATCCTGGAGAAAACTTGTATAATTGACATAGTGAAGAGATATTCTTTCTAACTTACTCAGATTTTTTTAGACTGTCTCAACAAACAGCTATGATATTCGTTGAAAATTTGCATATAAAAACGGCGCCCTTAAGAGTATATTATATTATTAGTGTTAATGAAATAAACAATATAAGTTTTCCTAAAAATTCTAACTATAATAAACTATAATATACCACAGCAGTGCAATCTAATTGCTGTTAACCTTAAATTACATCAAAATATATGTGCATCGTATTTATATTGTAACATATAAATTAGTTAATTAGGGTTAGTGAGGAAACACGTCACGTAGACAAACAAACTTTATTGCCACTCTTGATTACACAAGAAATATTCTTCAAACCAATTTCACAACTGTCAACGCTTTACTTTGATGTTTCTGTCACTCGCGTTTGACTGTTCAATATAAACTGTGTCAGCGAAACCTATTCGCTTATATGGGTTTTTAGGGATTTAGAAATTTTCAGCATCACAAAAATTATAAATTCTAACGTAAACAGGAACATATTTATTGAAATATAAAGGTAGGTGAGGTTCAGTAACAATATTGTGACAAATGCGTTTTGTTTTTTTTTGTACTTAGTATTTGCTTGATGTTTGCGAGGTTACGTAAACAAAAATGAAATATTTTAGTAACCATGAGCTACATGACACATTGTTAATTTACAGTAAAGCTGTTGTAAGGTGCACGTTTTCAGTAAGCGGGGATAGTCTGTGAGAAAATAATTCATGTTAAGGTTTAAGCCGACATTAGTTGCTATTCTCGAATTTAGGTGTACTTATGATTATCATGTAGGATTGTAGAAACACCTAATATGGTAGATGTCCGGCGTCGTCATGTCGTCACCTGTTTATTGTCATAATTTTGTTATTATTGGCCAGAAGAAAAAAGTTAAGTCAAGGCACCTATATTATTATAAACTTGGGCTACATTATTTATTAATAAGATTTATAATGTTTCTTAACAATATTTGGAATAAAAAAGTCGTATGAGGAAACTCGATCTCTATGTATTTTTCATGTAAATTAAATGCCACATTTAGAAAAAAGGGCCAAAATATGATCATCAGTGACGTACTACGTTTACCATTCAAGTAACCATAACTTAGGTTACGTGAGCATATATTCTCATAAAAATTCTATCAAATATCACGTGGTTTGGTATTTTATTGTTAGTCTAGATCTGTATTCACTAAAGCATCAAGGGTTGACCACTGTGGTCAAGTGTTTATGAAGTTTTGTCGCAAAAGATTATGGATTAGTAATTCTCAGATAAGTACTTACCTAGTATTTACAAAAAGTACAAAATAAGAATCACTTGTCGATTATGTTACGTTTTATTGTTTACTTTACTTAATATTTTAGTTAGTTTACAAATTAATACAAAGGACATAGAAAATAATTATGAGTTTACTATTATCAAACGTGCAGATATTAATGTAACCAGGAAATGTGTGCTCAATCCAAGTATGTTGTACCACATCGTCACATACCAAATGTACAGGGTGTCTCAAAACTCGATAGTATGGGCCTACTGTAAGGATACAAAAAATTTAAATAAAATTTGATACATGTGATGTTAAATGGGATGAGAATGGGAAGCTCCATTTTCAATCGATATTATATTTGGGATTTGACAGAAACGTTTAATGACGTCATCAATTATATAAAACCTGTTAAAAAAGTTTCTCTTTTTTCTAATAAAATTTAGCGTTATAAGAAATATCGTTCTAAAGAGTCTCAAACGAAATACCACCTGAAAATCACATTAGCCCAAGAATCAAGTAGTCGTTGGAAAATAATTGAGAGTTCGTTTTTTAAAGTGCATAAAAAAATGTCATTAAGAATAAATCAAACTTAAAAAATGAGATGCTGTTATACTACGTTACCATTTATTATTTATATGACCTCCTTTCACTTCAAGACACCAAAAGGTCATTTAATCCCAATCCATTTTTCTGAGATAGTGTTATCTAAATATTGCTGCATAATTCTGGCCTTGTAGGGTTGAGCTCCATCGTGCTGAAACTATAGGTTTCTCCTTAGTTGCAAAGGCACATTCTCCAGAAGTGCAGGAAGATTTTCTTGTAGGAAATTTGGGTAACTCACGCTGTTCAATCTATCTTAATAAAAATAAGTTCCAATTAAATACCTAACGATAATGCCGCACCATACATTTACTCCAAAATGGCCTTGATTTTGGACTGGATTTACAATATGAGGACTTTCAATAGATCAATAGTGTTCGTTGCGCCTGTTTGGCAAACCATTACTGACAAACTGTCCGTCCAAAGAACATGCCGAAAAAAGGTTCTGATCAATAGTTGCAATATTTATTACAATTACAACAAAATTAAGTCTGTTTTCAATGTGACGCTCAGGAAAATACTCCCAATTGTCAATATTGTAGTCATAATATCCATTGGTCTTTAAAATTCGTTGAACGGTTAATTTCAACTCCCGGCTAGCCAGCCGTATAAAATTTTGTGAATTTTGTTTGAAATACTGTAAAAGTCTAGCTGTATTAACATTGTTTCTTATTCTTCGCACAATTATTTGATTCTTCCGAACAGAAAATGCATCTTCATTTTGTATCAAGGGCACCTCCAATCTTGTAAAGGTTCTATGATCAAGAATGAGGCGTTCTGGATACCTTTCACGATATAACTCTACAGCTCTTCTTGAATTTTTTAGTGACTCGCCGTAAATTAGTAATACAGTATGCGCCAAAAGTATGGAATAAATTCAATAAAAACGAAAAATTATTTTTTGGGAAAAATCCTCAAACAGGTTAATTTTTAATTTAAAAAATACATATTTTAGCGTAAAATGCGATTTTCAAATGTCATTTATTTTCGAGTAATGACGTCATCGATTTTTTTTTAAATGGCAACACCATATTTTTTTTCCTTGATTCTGAAAGATACTTTAATTCTCTATCAGACAGTACTAAAATTTTGCCCTCTTACATAGAAAAGTTTTCGAGTAAATGACGATTGAATGTTAGAAAATGTAAATTTTATCCATAAAAAGTAACAATTCTGAGGTATGTAAAATAAAATACAATTGATTAAATTTTATACTTAAATTAAATGTTCGAATTGCCATCCACCAACTTCCTGACAATGCGCAAGTCTGTGCAGAAATTCTTCTTGCACATTATGAATGATTTCTGGGGTAACTCTGCGTTACGTGGTTTATTAATGTACACTTTTGACTTCAAGTATCCCCATAAAAAATAGTCAAGAGGTTTAAGATCTGGCGATCTTGCAGGCCCTTCTATCGGTCCGCGTTTTTGCTTTATTTTAATTGATTTACGTTTTCTAACATTCAATCGTCATTTACTCGAAAACTTTCCTATGTGAGAGGGCAAAATTTTAGTACTGTCTGATAGAGAATTAAACGATCTTTCAGAATCAAGGAAAAAAATATGGTGATGCCATTTAAAAAAAATCGATGACGTCATTACACGAAAACAAATGACATTTGAAAATCGCATTTTACGCTAAAATATGTATTTTTTAAATTAAAAATCGACCTGTTCGAGGATTTTTCCCAAAAAATAATTGTTTCGTGTTTATTGAATTTATTCCATACTTTTGGCGCATACTGTATATCAACTTTTTCTGAATGAAAAAACATTTTGTAAGCACAGGAGGTATACGTTTGACGTTCATATTGAGTAAAGACAAGTATTTTGTGACATTTGTGCACTTCAACTTTTTTACTAAATTGGGTATGTTTCTGGAAAAAATATAATTGATGACATCATTAGTCGATTTTTCGATTGAAAATTAAACTAACTTCATCCCATTTAACATCACGTGTCCCAAATTTTGTTTAAATTGTTTGTATGATCACAGTAGGCCATTACTATCGAATTTGAGACACCCTGTACTTACACTGTGTTCAGCATCACGAGAAGTGTGATTCCACGAAGAGAACAATGTTGTATGCAAGTGAATCATAATATACACCACGCAGTGTTGGAAACACTTGGGAAAGATATCACGAACATCACATTACGGAATCAATTATTACATTTCTATCATCTACGCCTTGTTAAGAAAATTTTAAAATGTTGTGAACAACGAATGAATTTTTTTAGGTGGTCTTTACAACAATCAAGTAAACTTTTCTGTTCACACCCGTAACGGTGTGGTGAATTTACACATCATTCACATGCTTACGCTCATTTTCAATGTTGGTTCTCGGTAAATGTTTAGGCTGGCATAATCGGCGATGTCCTTCTTGGTCTCTACTTCATTCAAGGACATGGGATAATGTATGCACCTTTTGGAGAACCAATTGTCTGAATTATTAAGTGGTATGACTATGCGCTTGCAAGTGGTTATGTCAAAATGAGCAACACAGTACTCAATCAGTCAACTGTCCACTGCTGCAGTAGAAGAATTACGATACTGTATAATTGAAGCTGCTGATAGAATTGGGAGGAAATTTGGAGTAGGAATCTAAGAAAATATTCGTCAAGGTTGGATCAGTTTCAACATTGCATTTTGTACCTCACTAGTGGTTGCAGTTACTATGATTGTGTGTATATTGTCTGTAAAGAATCTACTATAGTATTTAAGATAATTTACAACTGAAATAAATAAGTAAATAAATAAAAATTACGTTTTTTGAATTTGTCTTTCAGATATTTTTTTCCTTAAAAAATTACCGAAAAGTCAAAAACCTGTTGCTATATGGCACCGCTCATCTGTGTATGGAATCATAATACATATAATAGAAGAGAATATAATTTATTTATACTAGGAATGAAATACTGCCCTGTTAAGATAGAAGTCGTAACTGACAAAATCTTCATCCTGAGATACTGCCTGGAATGTGTGATTGTATTAATGTTTCATATTAAATTCGATTAGGCCAGAACCTTATTTTATCATATAAGGTAATTAGATTTGAAAAATAATATAAAATTCATATTTAAATATATAAAAAATAATTCGACTTTCAGTTTTAACATGTGCGTACATAATATACTAATTACCAAAATGTGGGTGTTATAAACCGAAAATAATAAAAAATGTAGATACGACTTCTATTCTCAACAGGGCAGAATACAACATTCGTATATTGTATAGTACAAGTCAAAAAAGAAAAAGAAGAGAATCTTAAAGGCTAATTACATTACTAAAAAAATAAAAGCACACAAAGTTCAAGTTGATCAATTAAAAAAGATATTTTTTATATCCTCCACTCAATAAGGTTCAGCATTCATCAGTCAGTCTCGTTCATACAGTATACTTCAAGAGCTTTAACGATATATTTGATACACCTTTGATTTGAATAACAAAGATTATCTCTAAATCTGGTGCTATACACATGCTATTTTACATGGAAGCACTTATAACCGTTGCATTCAGGATGGCACTATAAATAATTTTTATTGTAAATATTGAAATTCAATTTACATGAAAACATGTAAATATCGAACTTTTTCATATATTTTCCTATTCCAAACACTGTCAAGAAGCTGATTTACTATATAATAATTATACATTATAAACGTCACATTTTGTACGCATTGGTTATATCAATCAATAAATCAATCAATATTCACTATCCAGAAATACTTGTAGGATCCAATTTCGACATATGATTGTAATCGGCGCCCTAAAATATGGCAAATGGGGAAGTTGCATGAATTTTATATTGGGTTGAAATGTATTACAGAGTATGTAACCTTTCAAACATATTGAAAGGTCAGAAAATATGTGTGGCGGCAATAATCACATAATAATTTAAATAATAACATTAATAAATTGCCGTAGAATGTAAACAAATCTACGTTGCCAAAGTCGGGATATTATTGATGCTGGTGTTTGTAGTATTTTTGCGTTTTTGTAGCATTTGTGGGTCTTAGATCATAGGTAACGCCCTAATTATTAGTAGTGATGTGATGAACTTACGGTATTGTTGAACGTAACTTATTCCTTTGTTTACAATACAGATCCCCTTATGACAATTACGGCAACAATGCACATTTCGATAAAAATAATACATTCTTTCACATATTTGGAAAAATCATACAATTTCCCCCACATAAATGTCAAAATTTGTGGGTAATATCAACTATGAGATGACCTCCTGATCCTACAAGGTATTAATGATAAAAGCTTCGCTCTCTATTACAACACAAATAGTTTATTAATTCCTTTGTTTGCGATGTTTAGTGAGAAAATTGATTAACTTATTTATTGCAATCATTTGTAACTTATATTAAACTTACCCCAAAATTTCCCAGTGATGTTTAACGTATTCATTCATGGCAATTTTTTCTTTAGGTATTTTTCTCAAGTTGTCGCAAAGTAAGTCGCACTGCAAAGCAATAAATGTTGCAAATCCTGCCAACATTATGTCAACGTAGATATTTATATAAGATGTATAAAATACTGCTATACATTGATGAATATAAACAATGTTATGGATTAAGGGAGCAGATATATCAAATGGATACCAAGCTGGCATTACTAAATCTTGATCATTCTTTCTATATACTAATGGTCTTGCCATGGCGGAAAACACTGTTACAGAACTTGTAATTAACAGTGGATTTTTTACACGTGTGTAGAGACTTAACGATTTTTTTATTAGAATAAGTTGAAAATCATTCTTTGGTTGGAAAACGTCTTCATTCAACCATGCTGCTAACTTTCCAAAGCGGTGTCTGTTTCTGAACATGAAGAAAGATTTTATGTTCGACATGAAACATGTGGCAATTACGTATCCAGAAGAGGCAATGCTTCTTAAATTGTCTGAAATGTAACACAAGTTTATAAACTGTAGTATGTTGAACAATAATATAAATAATATATTGACAACAAAGAAATACTGCGGGTAGAATCGCAGTTTATTTTTTCCGTCATTTATCCATACTCCAAAAAATTTTAATCTTGTAAAGTCGCTTTGAAAATATAATTGAAAATTAAAATTCATTTTTCCCAAGTGTGTTCTCTATGAAAATGAAATTGTTTGACCTTAATAAGTGGCTCTTATATGCGTATAGCATGAAATTAATGGTTATTATTAAGTCATTATAGAATTTTTCTAGAGAGAGAAAATTAGGTGTAAAAGTTGATGTAATATTCTAATAAAATTCTATAGAATTTTGATATTATTTAAGTTAATTACTTAATTCACTTTGTACATGGTTTCAGTTATTGATATTTTTCTGTTAAACGTAATTATATGTTAGAAAATTTTTCGATAAATATGCAAATATAATTTGACAATGTTTTATTCACTGCATAAACAATTTTGTTTTAAGTAATACAATTTACATACAATGTGATTCATTTATAGTGTAATTAATTTTAAGGGAAGATAGGGCAAAATTAGTATAATACGAATAAGCGATTAAAAAAAATAAATGCACATTTACGCCTAATTAAAATATTCTCAAATCATTGTTTAAACCTCTTTTCAGACTGTTACTGACCGCTGCACAGTGGCTCAAAGCGCCACTGTGCCACCCAAATTACTGTACACCCCTTAGGGTTGGGCCGTTTGAGTTGTTTTTTTTTTAAATGTTCGTCATAAATTTGCCTATCGATCCCTCTTTCTCAATTTTCGCTTTGGGTCTTCTTTTTGCGGAATTTGACTCCAAAAATGGGTTTGCATGGAAAAAACTAGATTTTTCGCACAAAAATTACCCTACGGAACACGAGATTGAGATTTTGCTGGACTTTTTTTATGGGAAAATGTTCGTCTTGGATTTCGTCTTTTCCATGCAAACCCATTTTTGGAGTCAAATTCCGCGAAAATGAAGACTCAAAGCGAAAATTGAGAAAGAGGGATCGATAGGGAATTTTATGACGAACATTTAAAAAAAAATCACCTCAAACGGCCCAACCCTAAGGGGTGTACAGTAATTTGGGTGGCACAGTTGCGTTTTGAGCCACTGTGCGTTGGCGACTTCGATTCATTCACAGCTCCCAGTTCAACTCGGTGTCGATCTGATGCCACGTTGCCAAATTTAAATACTTGCCTAGTATTGTTCAAATATGCAATTAACATATTAAGTTTCAGTGTAAAGAAAATATTAAAGTAACAAAATTCCAGCGGATCAAATATTAAATCATTTACTTACACAAATATTAACTGGGTAAATTATTAAAAGAGGCTAAAAAGTTTTTCTCATTGAGTCAGTAATACAAATAACCCTCGTATTGCCGGCAAAAAAACAGTCCGAGACACTTTCAGTGATAAATATCACGGCAACATTGAATCTGCTAGGACAAAAACCTAGTTTTCACTGCGTTTTTAATGCGTACTCAATGACGAAGAGTAAACAGACTTTTTTGCTTAAATACATGAGTGAATAAGATAATTTACCTTAAATATTTATTTATTAGTTAAAGAAAACAAATGTACATAAAGAAATAATTATTTTCGAATGTTAGGTTATTATAATTACTATTACTATTACTATTTTCAATAACGTCTTCATTACGTATTTAAAATTGAATACGAATTTTTAGTATTATGTTCAATTCATCATTGAGTTTGTAGCTACTTGTACCTACGAACTTACTGCTTTTCAGACAGTTGTTTGGTATCTACCTGTTTAAAATGCTAACATATAAAAAACAACACTCATCCGTCCATAGCACTTTGTTAATAAAGTTCAAAAATCATCTGTTATCTCCAAATTTGCAGAAACAAATGCGGGAAGTGCAATAGTGGTAGAATGAATAACACGTTGAAGACAATATCATTCTGAATGTGGTCCTGATGTGGTAACACTACTTCACTTCAACACTTCATACCGTTGCATCATCAAAATATTTGCAGCATACCAGGAGCGCCGTTTTACAGGAATTTGTGGGTTGATTTGCTTCTCGTTTGAAAGGTCGAGTAAAAAACATTACACCGCCGTGTTCTTTGTCGAACACATTTAAAAGATAAATCATCACAACCAAAAAATTATTCCATAACTTCTCTTTATACTGCTAGCCGGACATTCAAATTAGATGTATTAGGCTCTTTTGAAGATTAAAAATAAAGATACCACTCAGAATGTTAATAAGCGAGTTTATTCAGGCTAGGTATAAATCAGATTGACTGTTCAGCGCATCCAGTTGAATATATAATACAAGCTGGATATACTGACTACACACATATTTTATAAGCTATGCTATGAGTAAACTAACTTTGGGCGGTGTTGACCCTTGACTTGACCCCCAAGTCTACAACGGGTCGAAGTGATAATCCCAGTGTATCTTTGGATTTATTTAAGGAAGGTGTTGGTTTCTGTTTATGTCTTCACTCAAACCATGAGTAAATACTCTTTCGGAAGATAAACAATATAACGATGATTATAAACCCAATCAGGATCCAAGTGATCCATTGGGTCCATGAAGAAACGCTTACTGAAGAGGGGTCTACGAAACGGACTCCATACGACATCCATAGCTTGAATTTGAGATTTAAGACCTTCAAGGTTGTCGATTGCATTATAGATGGTGATATTAGAGATGCGTTTAGCTTCTACCGCAGGCAGTACAAGGGCTGATGAGTAGAGATTGGCAAAAGAATTGGGGTAGTTAAGGTAGGCTATTATCCTCAATAACATATGTATTACTTTTTGCTAAACGACGCACCCTGTCCAGCTCAAATCTTAATATAGCATACCATCTTACCTACTTAAATGATATACAGGGTCAAACTGACTGGCGTCACAAAAAAATTCAGGTTGTTAGGCTATCGAGGACCAAAACCGTAGATATTACTTTGAACTTGACGTCGTTTAGCAAAAAAATAATATCTACGTTAGGTACTGGGGATCATAGCCTAACCACCACGATTGTTTTGTGACGTTAGTCAATTTGGTCCTACATATTCAAATATAATATTAATTTGAACTTGACAGGATGTGTCGTTTAGCAAAAAATAATAGGTATCAACGGTTTTGGGGATGATAACCTAACTACACAATATTTTGCGTAGTAGTAATGAGATTAACCCTTCTTATTTATGCAAGATAAAGATAAAATGTTTATTAAAATTGAGCTTGAAGTGTGTCGTTTAACCAGTATGTATGTTCTCCAGAGATGATAGACTAACTACGGAGTATTTTATTATATATGGGAAGTCTATTTGTTATTGGAAATTGGAGATTTAATGAAATTTTTGTATAAAGTAGTGACAGACATTGAAACATCGAATTTTTCAATCTGATGACTAAGTCGCTTATATATATATAAAGCTGTTTACAGGCCTTTTAGGCCCAGAGCTGTGTTATTCTCCTCCATTCCATTCTGTCCTTCGCGTTTCTTTTCCAATTCGTTACATTTTTCTCCCTTGCCACTGCCTCTCTCCATCGCTTCCTCGGTCTACCTCTTTTTTTCTTGTAGTTCGGTTTACTCCCTACTATTTTCTTAACTGCCCTTTCATCTTCCATACGTTCTAGATGCCCTAGCCACTGCACTCTTCTGGCTTTTACAATTTCGTCTATTGTTGGTGCCTGGTACATTGCATATATTTCCTCATTATTTCTCCTTACATAGCCTTCCTCCGTCTTCTTACCCCCTAGAATTCTCCTTAAGATTTTCCTTTCCCACCTTAAAAGATTTTCTCTTGACTTCTTATTGAGAACCCAGGTTTCACTACCATACAGCGCTGTCGGTCTCAAAATTGTTTTATACATTCTAAGTTTTACTCTTCTGGACAAATTTTTTGATTTCAATAAGTGGTTGACTGCTGCCGAACTTCTGTTTGCTTTTATTATTCTCCTATTTATTTCTTGTTCCTCATCACAGTTAGCTGTTATAAGCGCCCCCAAATATACATATTCTTGAACTTCCTCAAACTCCATCTCTCCATGCTCTGTTCTCAATTTAAAATTGGTATCCTTTTTTTTTTCTCCTATTCTCAAAAGCTTACTTTTCTCTTGATTTATCTGCAATCCCACTTTACGTGCTTCCTTCACAAGTTTTCTCGTTACTTCTTTTAATTCCCTACTATCTCTAGCAATAATAGCCACGTCATCTGCATAACTTACAATTTGATGACTTTTAAACAATATGTGTCCTTCTCTGTTCAACTGACTATCTCTTATGACCTTTTCTAGTACTAAATTAAAAAGAAGCGTTGAGAGTGGGTCTCCTTGTCTCAGTCCTGTATCAATAGTAAAGCCTTCCGAACATTCACCTTTTATTCGTACATTGGATTTGGTATTTTCTAAGGTCATTTTCAATAGCCTAATCAGTTTGGCTGGTATTACAAATTGTTTCAAAATTTTACTTAGTTTATTCCTTCTGATCGAATCATATGCTTTCTTGAAGTTCACAAATAGAACCATTGCTTTGATCCCATGCTCATAGCATGTAGTCAGAATTTCCTTCACCATGAAGATTTGGTCCGTTGTTGACCTTGCTTTTCTAAAACCTGCTTGATACTCCCCTATTCTATTCTCTGTTTTATTAACGATGCCATAATTTTATACCCTACATCTAACAATGATATACCCCTATAGTTTCTGCAGTCTGTTGCATCTCCCTTTTTTAAGGTTGGTATAATCAAAGCATCTCTCCAATCTTCAGGCATGCATTCTCTTCCCCAGATCATTCGTATCATTTCGTATATTCTTTGTCTTAAATCCTCTCCTGCGTACTTAATGTTCTCTACTGTTATTCTGTTTTTTCCTGGACTTTTGTTATTCTTTAAAGCTTCTATAATTGTATCTATTTCCATTTTTGTAGGTTCTTCTATATCCACTTCCTCTTTTCTTCCCGGTATCATCTCCTCGTGCTCCTCTTCTTCCCTTACACTCTCTTCATTCAACATATCTGCAAAGTATTGCCTCCATCTTTCTCTCACTTCTGTTTCCTCTGCAATTAGATTTCCACTTTTATCCCTCACATATATTATTTCCTTCTTTATCTTTTTTCCCTTTTTTATCTCTCTGTAGAAGTTACGTATTTCCTTCCTCTTATAATGTTGCTCTATTCCATCTATTTTCTTAACCTGTTCTGCTCTCTTCTTTTGTCTAAACACTTTCTTCGCCTTTCGTCTTTGTTCCCTGTATTTTTCTTTATCTTCCTCTTGTACTGAATGAAGTGCTTTAATTCTTAGCTTATTTCTCTTTTCCGTCTCTTTTATACACTCCTCATCCCACCATCTTTTTCTCCCTGCAAACTCTTTTTTTGGTATTACTTTCTCACTTGCTGTTTGTATGACATTTTCGATCTTTATCCATTCTTCATTTATATTTGCTTCCAATATCTGTATGTTTTCTTGCAAACCTTTCCTTATCTCTTCTTCATACTTCTTTTTGGTTCTCTCATTTTGTAATATCGCCATATCTAGTTATCTTTTTTCCTTTGTAATCCTTTCCTTTTAATAGGTTTTTTTATCTTCAAATCTATTCTCACTAGATAGTGATCCGAGTCTATGTCTGCCCCTCTGCATGACCTAACATTTTTTATTATGCTTCTGTGATTCTCATCTATGCAAACATGATCAATTTGATTCGTATATGCTCCATCTGGAGAGGTCCAGGTACCCTTATGTATGTCTTTTCTCTTAAAGAATGTGCTTATTATTTTCATTTTTTGTTCTTCTGCAAATTCAATCAACGTACGCCCATTGTCATTGCTCTCTAGGTGTTTACTTTCTGTCCCTACTATACTTTCATACATCCTTTCTCTCCCTATTTTCGCGTTTGCGTCCCCTACCACTATTCTTACTGTGTTTTTATTCAGCTTTCCATAATTTTCTTCTAGCTTCTCATAAAACTCATCTTTTTCTTCTTCTGTTTTTTCTTCTGTTGGCGCATATATATTTAATATCTCTATGTTTATTTCTTCTCTGATTTTAATCATACATAACCTATCTGAAATTGCTTCAAATTTAGAAATTTTATCCCTCATATTTTTATTTACTAAGAAAGCTGTTCCGTATCGACTTGTTTCGCCTCCGCTCGTAAAGAATACATAATTTTCTAATTCCCATGTGTCCGTCTCCTTTATATGCGTCTCCTGTATCGCTATTATGTCCAATTTGTATCTACTTGCTTCTCTTTATAGGATTTTTAATGATCCTTCCTCATTTAACCCTCTTACATTCCATGTTCCCATTCTCATTCCTCTTTCTTGATTTGTGCCTTCTTGCTTTCCGTCTTTTCCTGTCTTCCCGCTCTCCGTCCTTCTAGCTTCGTTCTGTATTTTTTGCTTTCTGTTCCTGGTTCTATTTATGTCGTTTCCTTTTCTCATAACCATGCCCATTGCCAGCCATCTTTTTTTATGTTAAGTGATATATCTAGTTTTTTGCTTCCTGCTTGCATCATTATTACTTTTCCAAACCTTTTGATATCCTACTTTTGCTACCTTTCCTTCCATCCTTACTTCTTTGGCTTTCATTCTTAGTTTCCTTTGAATTTCCATTTCTTTTTTGCTCATATCATCGTTAATATAGACTTTGGCTGCTCATGCCTCCTTTAATTTACTTTTATTTTTCATTATCCTTATCTTGTCCTCCAAGTTTTTTAATTCTACTAAACATATATTAACTCCTATTTTCGTTACAGCTTCTGTACTAATCTCCATATGCATTGACTTTCTTATAAACTCTTCTATCTGTCCTTTTAGCTCATTCTGATCTAAATTTTCTCTAATTTGCAGGCCTTGAACCACTATATTTTTCTTTCTCTTTTCTTTATCTGTACTCTCTACTCTTTCTTCTACCTCTCTCATCTTATCTCTAAGCGCCTTATTTCCTGCCTCATGTCCTCAATCTCTCCTCTGAGTTGTCTTATCTCCTCTCTATACTCTTTCTCTTCTCTTCTCACCTCTTTTACTTTCTGTGTTAAACTTTCCAACATTCTCAGCACCTTTTCCATCTTGTCCTCTATATCACCTTTCTTTACTGGCGATCGTGCTATTTTTTTACCACAGCCGAATACCTCAGCTACTCCTTCCATACTTCTCTTTTTCTTTCCCTCATCCGTTCCACTGGCATCACTTTCTGTTTCTATTTCAATCTCTTCCCTTCTTCGCTCGGGTGTTCTTGTTACCCTTTTACTGACCACCGGTTTTTCATTTTTCCTTAACATTCTGTTTATTATATTTCTAAAACTACTGGTTGCCTATCTCACTTGGTACCAGATCGCTACCCACACCAGGTATTTTCTTATACAATACGTCTCTGAATTATTGGTTGCCTACCCACGCGCCTGACAGAATCGTTCTTGTCGACCAATCGGAAACTCTCTGTCAATCTCTGTAAGCAACACTGAACCTTATTGATGACCTACTTTCACTAACCTTCGAAAAGTTTCTGTCGTTCTTTTACTTTTACCCTGTTATTTTCAAATTTTCTTATTCGTCTGCTTGCCCCTTTTCTCCACCACTAAAACTCACACTATTTATATCCCAAAAATAACTCGGCAGGGTTCAAATTGGACTCTAATGCCGGAGCACTTTTGCGACACGTACATACACTTAAAGCGATCGAGATATATATCTATATATATATTATATGTATATTTATATTGTTATTGTTTTGTTGGTTTATTGACGAGTATTTAATCCAATCATAATCATGAATATAACATAACCTTGTTAGTACTGATAATTGACAGTTGACAAGTATCTGGTCCTACCTAATTTCATTTTACATTCCCGTTAAAGTGGTACGGCGGTACTTTGAGTACACCTACGGTACACTTATCGGGTGCCTATCTGAAATACGGCCATAGTTTAAGGAATGATGAAAGTATCAAATTCTTTTCTATAACGTCCAGATGTTACAAAGCAATCCTTATCAATAACGAGGAATCCATATTTATCATTCCAACACTCATTACATATAACCTTGAATTGCTGAAAGGATATATCCACATTGACGTGATCGCAAATATGTTTTAAATTAGTGGCGTCTTGTTTGAACAGAACTACGAAATTGGAGTTGTCTCTTATTAATTGTTTTGGAATCGAGGAATATGTTTGGCATAAATAGAAACAATCGGTGTATCTATGTCGCCCGAAGCAAAAATAATCTCTTATAATACTCTGACTGCTGCTAACCACATTGTCAAAAATTTTAACGGAATTGTGTTTTATCTCACTTGGAGGAATTACATCATTGCCGTCTTGATACTCGAAATATGCAATCTCTTTTATAGGTTCCAAAAGCTGTTTTAAATATTCGTATTTAGGCGGATTTTGAGTACAAGTGAACATTTTCAAATCGCAAACCATTGGGATGTTCATGTAAAGTTATTAATACATTAGTCGTTCCGCAAACAGAAGCGCCGATTATCAGCCCTCGTTTAGATAGACTTTTAAGAAGTGGACCGTGTTTTGAAATGTATCGACTAAAACATCATGATTAACAACAGGTAGCGAAATTTTCTGTTTTTCGATCCCCATGCTTACAACAAATCTGAAGAAGTACTGTGAGCTGATAGGTGCGCAAAGTATTTATATGGAGAAGAATTGACAAATAATTCAGTTATGCTGAGGCGTTACATCAGAACATATATAAATATTTGTACTCAATTCATCCGTAGTTAATCGAAAGCGAAAAGCTGTAAAGGAAGGTTCTGGGATTTTGAGCACAACAATAAATAAACTACCTTTCGAATTACACATTCCAGACTATAATTTTTGTGGACTCGACACAAAACTGGAAAAAAGAGGAGCCAGAGTTGATCAAAGATCCTATCGGTAGAGATTGCCTTTCCCATGATAAAGTATATAATCATCATACCGATTTAGAACATCGACACGAAGCAGCTAAGGAATTGCCGGAAAAGGCAAGTTCAAAGCTTCCGACGCAACACTTGGAGGGAAAGAATTGCCGTATTAGGTGTTACAGCAGCTATGAAAACTAAACTGCAGAAAAAATTGCCGCTTTATGTGTTACAGCAGCTATGAAAACTAAAACTAAATATTAGTTTTAGTTTTAATCAAGCAGTGCAAAGAGCTCGACAAGGAATACGAAATAACCTCATTGACATGGCAAAGCAGGCTCTCACATCAATCGGTACTGAAAATATATCTAACCCTAGAAAAAGTATAATTCCAATCCCCAAAACCGGCGGATTTCTTCCTCTTATCCTCCTATTCGCCGTATTCGCCGAAATGTAAATGATGCTAAAACTTATAACAAAACACAATTTTGTACTGACTATTATCTTGTCCTTGTCCACTGTCCAGCTATTATTTGATTATGTAGTTTCATTTGTCTTGTCACTGTCTAATATAAATGTTATTCTCTATCACATAACGTGTTATGTGTTCTCTATTTCCCAGTTTATGTTAATTATTTTACATATATAATATATTTCGGGTTGCCTATATTTGCTAATCAATTACTGTTCGTTTTATACATATTTTAAATTTAAATGCGTCGGCGCTACGAAAGAACATTACTGATATACGAATTCCTTTTTTTGTTAAAACTTTTTATAATTTTACTTGTGATTGTTGTTTCAATACTTTTAAATAAAGATTATTTGTACCTCACCTGTGGTGTATTTTTAGGTAGGTGTAAATAATTAAGCCTGCATGTGTTTGTAAGGTTCAAACTTCTTTATTTTGAGCAAATTTGTATGTAACACAATTTATGTATTTTTAGATGACATTTTTCAATCAATATTAAACTTGTGCAATCCGAAATTCCACTGTTTATTTCCAATGGCCTTTCTGCGAGTATCATTGCAACTTGTCGCCCAGCGTGAGGCTTAGACCTGTATATCGTCATGGAACAGGATAATTCTCCCTCTTACAACTTTGAAAGGAGGAGGATAGTTGGTCAAAACATGCTTAGGGTAGCTTAGGGACAACATATGCAAGAAAACAATGTTTCATTTGCACTAGAAGCAGTAGGTTGTGATCTAAATAAAGCAGAACATAATGTCACATTAGCTATTTCAAAGTCAGAGCTTGCTGATATAATATCTAGTGAAGTAGCTAAGGCAATGCACTGTTTGCGAGTTAACGATGCTAGATCTCAAAATCTATATCATAACTTGAATATACCTTTTCAAAATCCAACTCAAGCCATACAAATAACTGCAAACTATGTAATGCCTTCTTGGGGTTTGCAATATGACAATCGTATTAATCTAAATGGGCCTGGATGTATTCTGGATATAAATGCTCTTAAAGTGCTACTTACCTCTGGTCCTGAGGGCAACTTACATCCTGTAGATTTTTTAAGTTATATTGAAACTTATCTAAACACTAAAAATAATAATAATAATAATATCTCTACCCCTGATTCTAATCACAGGGATTAGCCCAGAAGTCGGAGACTTGTGCGCGAGAGGGGGCGGTATATTATTATTAAGCAGACCGCATTTGCGCCCAGGAACGACTTACCAACGTAAGCCCTAACCACTATTCAGTGCAAGAATGAGGGACACCTGGAAAACCTCATTAATTAAGGGGGTAGTCAAATATCAACCGGTATCAATCTCTCACATAGACCTAAGCCAACATTCTTCCACCCTACCATACCCGCAGAGAGGGTGCCAATCCTCTCCACGAATATAGCTTATATACGGTCTACCGGCAGCTGGGCGCGTACCAACACCGATCTATAGTCACCTCGATTCAAGTACTGACGCCTTAAACCGCGCGACCACTGACCGACCGAATGCTAGTATGAATCAGTTAGCACTATAAATATCAGGTTTATTTGTAAATTCAGCTAAAACTTGGTTCAGTGCCTTCAGCAATACATTTACTACTTACCCAGAATTTAAAAAAGCATTCTTGGAGGAACAATTTTGAGGGCCTAACCAACAAGTTAAGTTAATACTGGAATCAGGTAGATTTAATAATGATGGTCTTTTGTTACATATTTTAGCAAATATTGCTCCTCACTTTCCACCAAATGTCGCATCAATTTTGGTAGGTGCAAATAGCCTTCTTACACCTTTACATAGACTAAGGCAAGCAGATTATTATTTTAGAAATACAGAAAAAACACTTTCTTGACTTGACTTTCATGACCAATGCAAATAATAATAATACTAATAATGCAAATCATTCTTTTTACTCTAATAAAATGTCGAGCAATAAACCCAAACTTTTTGTAAAAGTAGTAAAACTGAAAAAACAATGTGTACTTTCGAAGCTAGAAACGAGGAGTCCTTGGAAAACAAGGACGACTTCCACATGTAGACTCGGTTGTGGGAAGTATATTAAATAAAACCGATCAAATGATTATCAAAAATAATCCCGTGAGCGAGTTGCTAGAGGAGTGTGATTTTGATCACAAGCGTGCAGACACTCGAACTTTCATATTTTCTATTAAATTATATGGTTATACATATCCAGCTATGATCGATACAGATAGTACAATTCGTACCTTTTCGGATGAGGTTTGGTCACAGCTGTCCGAAGCACATGAAATTATTTCTGCACCGGTGTCCGAGTAATTGCAGCATTTAAAAGTAAATATAAAAAGGTTTCGATTCAGGCTCTGCTCACTTTTTACGATATGTAGTGAAATATTCTCACATGAATTTTTACTAATCCCTTCATTTGTTTACTCATTAATAGTAAGTGTAACCTTTTTAAGGTTACATAATGCCAAGATTTGTTGAGATAAAAATGTTCTAAAATTAAAATTAGGTGGAAACTCTGTTTTTGTTCCAGAGGCGCAAACAAATCATGCCTTCAAGGGCCCAGCACCTATCAAAATTGCTGCTTTAGTGAATAATAAACACTTATTGTTCCCTTAGCAAGTATTTCTGTGAACCGGAACCTAAAAGTTAAGATTTTTTGTTAGTATTGTCCAAGTGTTGTTTGTCTGAAAAAAATATATATATTTTAAAGATTTACTAAATAAGTATAGTATTTTTTCCAATACACCGGTTCGTACCAGTTTATACGAACATACTCTTAAGATAAAATTTTTTGTGTACGGTTCATCATTGGCAATGTGGTCCTGCTGAAAGCAAATACTTTCTCATTTGCATTAAAGGCTGAAACAGAAAAGTTATTGTTGCTTTTTGAATATAAATAATATTCTCTATTCTCCAGTTTATGTTAATTATTTTACATATATAATATATTTCGGGTTGCCTATATTTGCTAATTATTTTGATATTGACGATAGGCCATCCACAATTATTGTTCGTTTTATATATATTTTAAATTTGAATGTGTCGGCGCTACGAAAGAGCAAAAAACATTACTGATATAAGAATGACTTTTTTGTTAAAATATTTTACGGTTTTACTTAAGCCAAACTCTGGTTGAATGTCAATTTAGATTTACCTGCATCTTGTAATATCTAAGTCATCTTAAATTCCACTTCTAGTGAGGCTACCTCGCCGCGCATTAACTAACATAGATCTGATGAAATATGCCAAGAAACGATGTCTGTGTTTATGAAAGATAATTTACCATTAAAAATTTGAAAAAATGAATGTGGTATTGTCAATTTAGATATATCCTCAGGACCAGGTAGTCACTGGACAGCATATGTAAAGAAAAAAGCTTGAGACCTCCAAATGCTCTGACATAACATTACTTTAGCGATGGTACCTTAAACAAAATAAGTTATAATCATGACAAATATCAGCGAGAAAATGGGGTAAATTGTGGACAGCTCTCGCAGAAATTTTTCTACAGGGTGTCTGTGAAAGGTTGGGAAATCTCGGAGCTGGAGATACAGGTGACCAAAAAAAGTCGATTGAGCCAAATATGCCTTATCCGAATGTTGCTGGTTTCAAAAATGCAGGGCGTTCAATGTTAGAATTTTATTTGAAATCTCAATAACTCTGAAACCTGTTGGAGCATTAAAAAAAAATTGGCACAATTATGTATTTTGGCAGGACAAATAAGAATTTGTAGCTAATTTTGACGTCACTACTAGAGGGCGCTACTTATGGACAAGGTTTGTAAAATTATTAAATATAATGGTTTCAATAATTAAATATAATTTTAGTATTACATCTGTATATTTATTTCTATTTGTACCTATTTTCAGAAAGAAACCTATAAAACTGGTGGTGGTTTATTTACCCCGAAAAGTGATAATCTGGACTCAAAAATTGTTCAAACATTAGGGGTTCAATTTCATTCACTGCCAAATCCTTCTGATTCTTCTGCAGATTATTTAAACGAAGGTAAGAAAGTGAAATATCTATGAGCATTTTACCTAGTTTAATATCTATATATTTTTTAGAAGTTATTCCTGGCTCGGAAGACAGAATAAATGTAGAAACTTGTCAACAAGACTGTATACAAGTTAACAAATCAGCAGAAACTACACAAATGGACATAGGAATAGAATCACAAATGGGCGGGGTTAAATCAATGGAGGTTAATACAGGAGAGGAAGGTAAAAAATATACATGCCTATAAGTACTCTGTTATATTTTTTTCTAAAAAAAAATAGTAATATTCTAAATTGTGTAACAAACGGTAAAAGTTATAGCTGTTGAGGTAGAGGAACCATCGTCAGTGTTACAAACGCCAATGAAAAAACGAAAGGTCCTTGCATCAGCTGGAAAGTCATCTGAAAAAAAAGAAACTTATTTAAGTACACTTAGTAAAAGAATAGTAGAGAGAAAGAACAGTAAACATTATGATGATGAGAAAATTAGGAATAAAAAATTATAAATATTAGACAAAGAAGGATCAATAAAAAAATAAAGATTTAGAAATCAAAAACATGGAGCTACAACATATGAGAAGAAAATATGAAATGGAAATGCAACACATTCAAGCAAAACTTAGAATTAGAAATAATGGGGACTCAGTTAAATATAAAAAAGCTGAATTAAAAGAAAAGGAATTACAAAATACATAACTTGTTAACTTTAAAAATTGTTATATTAATAAACATGTTCTATTAATTTTTGTATTATTTATTATACAAGATGTTAAGATGTAGATAGTTTGGATAAAAATAAAAATTTCATAAAATGCGGTCGATGCAATCGACAACTTTGTCACCCTGTAGCTCCTTTAGTATCAACTTTTAGATTAAGATAAGTTGAGTTAATTCAGCATATTTTTATCCAAACTATCTACATCTGAAGTTTGTCCCATTCTTTACTGAACACCCTGTATAGGTTTCGGTACCTACCTAAAATAATTTTCTATTACACTTCTTCTGAGTGCATTGCCTCCTTCATGATTTTGTTCATTATTGTGAGGAATATCATTCTCAAGCAAGCGTTCCTGTTCTATTTCTTCAAAATAATCATTTCCTGCTATTACCATATTATGCAAAACAGCTGTTGCCACAATCACTGACAAAGTAGTGTTCAACTTGGTTCGAAACTGTAACGAAAGGCAAGAAAATCTTCTTTTCCAGACACCGAATGTTCGTTCTATTATATTTCTTGTCTGAATATGAGCTGAATTGAAATTGTTTTCTGGTGCAGTGTTCGGGTTTAACAGAGGTATTAGTAAATACTCCGTACAACTGTAGGCACTGTCTCCTAACAAATAACCACCTTCAAATTCACCTGCTTCTAAAGATGCACAAACGAGTGAGGCATTAAACATTGTGCTGTCATGAGTCGACCCAGGCCATCTAGCATCAATATCTCTTATCATTAATGTAGAGTCACAGATCGCTTGTACATTACCTTTTCTGTTTCGAAATATTTCTGCATTATCCCCTCCTGGGGATTGTATACGTATATGTGTCCCATCAACACAACCAATAACATTTGGAAACCGTCTTAAATTATAGAATCCAGTTTTAACAGCCATTAGTTCATTTTCATTTTGAGGCATTTGCACAAATTGTGGACGAAGTCTTGCTATTGCCTCCGTTACATTTTGTATGACTCTACAAATACTTGTTTTGTGGATGTTGCAGTCATCCCATATCAAAATTTGAAAACTTCCTGGAATAATCAACAAATTGCTAACTTTATATATAAAAATTCAGTACCTAATGATATCACATCACATTAACTAAATAAAAATATATACAAACCTGTTGCATAAAAACGAAGAGTTATTAAAACCTTTTCTAATACTGATAGCGAATTTGTTCTAGTACTAGATACTTGAATACTATCTCATATTAAATCTTGTTACGGGTTTATTTTGTCACCCGGTATAGAGAAGATTGTAATATTATGGTGGCAATATTTAAAACATTTTTGCACGAACTAGAAATGAGCTGTTCGAGGTTGAAATTAAATATAATAAAAGATAAATAAATGGCTTAACATTTTTTTTTATAATAAATAATTAAGTACCTTTAAATTCAGTACATTTCGGTAATATATTATAATCTTAATACAAACCTTTAAAAATACACTTTTATCGCCGGCGCGTATAGGCAAAAAAATGTTCAGTTTTTCGCACCGAAATAAAATTGAGGAATTTTACGACGAATTCTGGCTTGAAAGATAGCAGTCATTCACGCATTTTGTGGATTTATGTAAATTACAATTAATTAAGTTTGTTGCATTTTATTGATTAGTGTATCTATCGCTAATAGATAGCAGTGTCAATCTGGATTTGCAATCGTACTGTGCAACATATATGAATTGCAAGAAAGGCCGCCCAATATCCAAGGTATCTAAATACATTATTTTTCATTAATCCTGTAAAGCCATTTATATGACTTTTATGAGGTGGATTCATTCACTTGCATTAACGTTTATTTCCCTCAACTACGTTCATTTCTAGGCCTTTTTTATTACTCCCCGTGTTACTGTCCTTAATTGCTGGTAATTGCAAAATATACCGTGGAAATAAAGAGCCCCCAATAAGTACTGCAGTACAATCCGAGTCCCAGGCGCAGAGGCGAACGTGCAGGCGACGGACCACGGCGAAGGTACCAGGACATCCACACCAGGCAGAGAGGCTTTGCCCACTCATAACCTACAAACATCGGTCACCAGGTCTTATTCATTTTTTTATGAGTACATTAACTAATTAAATTATTGAACTATTAATTTCCCGTAAAGTCCTGTTTATTCACTTATTTACGACTGTAAACCTGACAGTATATATATTAAAAGGGACATAATTTTGCATATTTACCATATATCTGTCTAGGACACCGCGTATATGTTTATACCGCCCCTCCCGGGCTATTTTGACCTATTGCGACCATAGATTTGACCAATCTGTTATTCGTGGCTATTTCATGTTTTGTTATAACCATTGTTATTTGATTATTACGTATCATTAAAGTAGTTTGTTTAGTATACCTTTTTTTCTATAATATCTTGTAGTTTCATAACATAGCCTTGGTGCACCGCAGAGATAGAGACTGCACCTCCACGCCCAATCTCCCTGAGCTGCTGGACTCTGCAACCTTGCACTCTCTGTCAATAAGGCCAATATAACTTGCAGTCTCGTTTTTTTTAGTTAGCTACTATACCCAAGAATGGGAGGACGTAGCAACTTGGCGCCCAACTTTCGATTTTTTTTATTTTTATTGTATAGGACGAAATCCTCATTTCTTTTTCATGAAAATGCTGATTGGCTGATTGGTAGAATATGTGACTTGGTTAACCAATTTTGAGGTTATGTGCTACCTGTATGATTTTATGTAAACTGGTACAGGAGTAGGCTTACGCTTGCGTGAACATTCACGTGCCAATTTCATTGGTTTGTTGATTTTTTTAGTAACTGCAGATTATTGGGGAGTTTAAGATTAATTAAACTTGAAATGTTCATTGATAATTTTTTTAACACTGCAATAAATAACTATAGAAATTAAATATTGCCATAACAATTGCATAGGTCCATTGGTATATTTTTGGTATATCAGATTCTGAAATATTTCGTGTATTTATTTGAACATAATATATTTTAGTATAAGTTTTGATATTAGTTATTTAATTTATTAGTATTAACTAGGTTCTTTTTTACGTGATAGTCGACTAGTAAATTTAGATGGGGCGGTAATTAAAATAAATTTAGAGTTAGTCGAATCCTTGAGGTTTAGATATTTAGTAATTTAACTTGATTAATTAAACGGGTTAAGTTATTGTTAGTTCATATTGATGAAAGTTAACCAAAAATAGCTTATAATTATTAGTAACAATTTTGATCTTAGAATTTTTTTTTAGTTGAAATACATTCTATACTCATTTCGTATATAAAGTAACGGTCCTTTTTTTCTCTTTTTTTTTGCTTTTCTAAAGGTCAGGTTTATGATAATTGACCATATGGAGATCAATAGATTACTAAAAGAAGTTTTCCGAAAGGAGAGATTAAATTTTGCGACTGCGCCTCAAAGGGTTTCTTTGGACACTGAAAATGAATTGACGATTTGTTTACGGACAATTGAAGAATTAAATTTAGCTATTGCTAACTTTAATTATAATAATAGGCAAAATGACTTTAAGAGAATTTATTCTCGTCTATTGCACGTCTCTACGAGATTGAACAGACTTTCTTGTCAAGAAAAAGCCAGACAAAGGTAAGGTCTGATCTGATATCAAGATGTGCGCAGCTTATAGTCTGAATTTGGTTTATGAAGGCTTATCAACAAGCCAAGCTGAAGTGCAAAGAAATGCCTCAACGGAAGGAGAAATTCCGCACCGCTCGCTTTTGGATCAAGACATTCCTCTTATACCAGAGATAGTCCAATCTCAAAATGTAGCGGCAGGAGTTTCTTACGACTTGGTTGATGTCCCTGCTCCTAGGAAGGAAGAATTACCTTGTCAGAGAGAAGAATTACTGTCTAATGAGTTGATACATCAGTCTTCCCACTCGAGCTTGACATACCCTCCGCGGTCTGGTTTAGAAAATAATCGTTCAGTAATCCATCCAACTGGTGGTACTAGTACAGTTACCGAACCCCAAGTCCGTTCTGATATTGCAGCGTCTCCAGTTCCTAGATCATCGAGACCTAGAGAGAGATGTTATTCCGGTGATATTGGTGGACATAATACCACTGTACGGGATGATTTCATGGAACGATTGGAGGAGTTGCACTCTTCCCCGATTCTATCAAAGTTACCGATCACTGAGTTTCAACTTAAAGTACCTGAAATCGGACGGTGGAACTTACGCTTCAATGGCAGAACTAGTGTTAATGATTTCTTGGAGAGAGTTGAAGAATTGCGTATCTCTAGAGGTGTGAAGAAAGAGCAAATGTTAAGATCGGCACCTGAACTATTCACGCAAGATGCTTTGATTTGGTACCGAACAAGATCTTTTGACTCATGGGATGAACTAACCTTGCAGCTTAGAGACGCTTTTCGGTCTCATGACTACGAGTACCTGCTATGGGACGAAATTAGACATAGGACCCAAGGAACACAAGAAAAGGTTGTTAACTTTGTCTCTGTCATGGAAAACCTGTTCCGAAAATTTTCCCAAGTTCCATTAGAAGAAACCAGACTGAATCTGATTTTACTACCTTACATTCAAATTCAATTATCAACCCACTCCATCTTTTCCATATCTGAACTGGTTCGTCTCAGTAGAATCATAGAAGAAACTGAGATGAGGATCCAAAAGTTTGCACCCCCACCAAGCAACCACAGAAGTTTACTGGAGCCGGAATTAGCCTATAGATGACCTTCCAACCAACCAGTTTCTTCCATAAATGCTATTCGAGAGGTACAAGAGCTTCACCCATCGACTTCCCAATCTTCCGTAATTCCAACGACTTCTGCAACTCCTACTGTAGGATCTTCGACTGAAGTTTTGTTTCCGGTGTGGTTTGGGCAATGTCACAGTGTTGTCATGTCCTCATTGTCAAAAAAACGACAGGAGAGGTCACCACTAGGCCGCGAGGTTGACCACGATCCTGGTTTAGCGGCTGATCCTAAGTCTTAATGTATCCTTGACTTTGTTTTCGCTCATGCGAAAAATGATACTCGCCCATACGTGAATGTCAGTATATATGGCAAAGACGTTTTGGGACTTCTAGATTATGGTGCAACCAGGACCTTTATAGGAGGACCAGGTTGGGAATGGTTACAGACCACTTGTACTTTAAGTACTGCCGGCATGCAACAGTGTAAGGTTGCTAACGGACAGTTATGCCCGGTTATTGGAGTGGTATCCCTCCCAATAACTTTAAGTTGTCGAACCAGAATTTTCGACGTTTTGGTAGCTCCTACACTCTCTCATGATCTGATACTAGGGATAGATTTTTGGAGAGTAATGCAAATTATACCCGCCATGTTTTTGGGCAGCTGGTCATTTCTCAACCCCTCGGAGGTAAATACTCCACAGATTGGGGCTATCCACTCTTCAGAGAGTCTTACTTCAGAACAAAAGAAGCAGGTTGGGCAGATGATAGAGGACACATTCCATGCTATGCCCAGTAAATTAGGCTGTACCACTTTGGTGGAGCATATTATTCGTACTGATTTCCCGCCAATAAGACAGAGACATTATCCTATTTCACCTGCCCTCCAGAGACAAGTTTACGAAGAATTAGATAAAATGTTGCCACTTGGCAACGATTAATCGACAGAGTTATCGGAATTGACCTCGAGAAGTACGTGTTCGTTTACTTGGATGACGTCATTATCTGTACTGACAGTTTTGAACGTCATCTGGAAATTCTTAATGAAGTCATCACTCGCATTACTAATACAGGATTAACACTTAACCGCGATAAGTGCCATTTCTGTAAACAAGAACTTCGGTATTTAGGCTACGTTGTGGGTGCCTCAGGATTAATGGTGGATTCTGGAAAAGTTGAGGCTATTGTGAAAATTTCCCCACCTCGCAATGTAACGGAAGTGCAACGCCTTATAGGTCTTGCCTCATGGTACCGGCGGTTTGTATCTAATTTATCTTCCCTTATAGCGCCTCTTTGTGACCTTTTAAAGAAAAATGGAAAATTAATCTGGGATGATGTTTGTAACTCTGCCTTCAGGTCCCTGAAGGATTGTTTAATTTCCGCCCCTATTCTGTGATGCCCAAACTTCGACCTTCCCTTTATTATTCAGATTGACGCATCTGATGTGGGCCTGGGAGCTGTCCTCACTCAGGTGATTGACGGTCAAGAAATGGTCATTAGCTACCTTAGCAGGGCTTTGACCAAGAACGAGAGAAAATTTAGTACCACCGAGAAGGAATGTCTGGTAGTATTACTCGCTATTGAGAAATGGAGACCGTATATAGAGAGTACGAAATTTACAGTCATAACAGACCATTACAGTCGAAAATCGCTCAATAACATCAAAGATCCCTTTGATCGTATTGCTCGGTGGGCTGTACGGATGCAACAATATGATTTTGAGGAAGAACGGGAAAGTGCCTGACGTACTCTCTAGAGCGATCCCCGTCCTTGATTCGTTGGAATTAGACGTGGTAATGCCTGACGTTCCATCCGAAGATAAGTGGTATGATGAAATGTGTCGTAAAGTGGCTCAGACTCCTCGTCGCTATCCTTTATGGAGGTTGGAAGGCAATCGCCTTTTTAAAAGAGTAGAGCTCAAGTACCCTAAGTTAGTAGAAGGAGTCAAAATCCTGGTTAATCGTTGTTCCTAAAGGTAAGAGGTCAGAGATTATCAAGGATAATCACGATCCTCCTACTTGTAGCCATTTAGGAGTTTTTAAAACTTCCTCTCGTATTGCAGCGAAATATTATTGGCCCAAATTAAAGCAAGACTGTGCAAAAGATGTTCGATTTGTCTCAGAACCAAACCTGAGCAAAAAGCCTCCTGCTGGAAGGATGTTGAGCGTAGCCCCAATCTTAACCCGTCCCTGGGAGATTTTGAGTGTGGACCTTGTTGGCCCACTTCCGCATTCTGTTGCAGGATTCTGCTATATATTGTCAGTGTCCGATATCTTCAGTAAATTTGTTCTTTTATTCCGACTCCGTGCGGCCACTGCCGTTAATGTGACCAAGACCTTTGAAGAAAATGTTATTTTGCTCTTTGGGGCTCCTGGAAAAGTAATTATGGATAATGGTGTTCAATTCCGATCCAATAACTTCATTAAACTGCTCGAGAAGTACCATATCACTCCTGGACATATTGCTAATTATCATGCCCAAGCCAATCCCGTGGAGAGAGTCCACCGAGTTGTGAAAACTGTCCTCACCTCGTACGTTGATGTAACCACCGAACATGGGATAAGTATCTGGCCCAAGTAGCATGTGCTCTCCGCTTTTCTCGACATGAAACTACCCAGCTCACTCCAAACTTTATAATGTTTGGTCGAGAAATTCGTTTATCTGGAGCAGATATCCATCCTCAAGTTGATAATTCAGAAGAGTTCAACATGTTAGGTCGCTCCGAGGCCCTGAAAGAAGTTTTCCAGGATGTATCCAGAAGATTGAAACAAGCTTTCGAAAGGAGTCGGAAATATTATAACTTGCGTCATAGGGACGAAAGGTTTCAGTTGCCTCAGCGTGTCTGGAAAAAGAATTACACCCTTTCTGATGCCAGCAAGGGAGTTACCTCTAAGCTGAATCCCAAATACGACGGTCCCTATACCATCGTAAAAGTCTTGTCCCCTTGGTCATATGAGTTGGCGGATGATATCGGCCGGAGTCGTGATGTTTGGCACGCCAAAGATATCAAAGCACATCCTCCAGATGACTAGGTCTCTCTTATATCTTTTCACATCTCATCTGCTCATCAGCTGCTGTAGTTATTTCGCTTGATTGGTCATAATATATGAAAGCATTCTTCTCTAGATAGAAGAGAAGGAAACTATCTTTCCCGGAAAGGAGAAGGTTGTTACGGGTTTATTTTGTCACCCGGTATAGAGCCGATTGTAATATTGTGGGGGCAATATTTAAAACATTTTTGCACGAACTAGAAATGACCTGATCGAGTTTGAAATTAAACATAATAAAAGATAAATAAATGGCTTAACATTTTTTTTATGAGTACATTAACTAATTAAATTATTGAACTATTAATTTCCCGTAAAGTCCTGTTTATTCACTTATTTACGACTGTAAACCTGACAGTATATATACTAAAAGGGACATAATTTTGCATATTTACCATATATCTGTCTAGGACAACGCATATATGTTTATGACCGCCCCTCCCGGGCTATTTTGACCTATTGCGGCCAAAGATTTGACCAGTCTGTTATTCGTGGCTATTTCATGTTTTATTATAACCATTGTTATTTGATTATTACGTATCATTAAAGTAGTTTGTTTAGTATACCTTTTTTTATAATATCTTGTAGTTTCATAACATCGCCTTGGTGCACCGCAGAAATAGAGACTGCACCTCCACGCCCAATCTCCCTGAGCTGCTGGACTCTCTGCAACCTTGCACTCTTTGTCAATAAGGCCAATATAACTTGCAGTGTCGTTTTCTTTAGTTAGCTACTCTACCCAAGAATGGGAGGACGTAGCAATCTATCAGTAAATTTACAGTTCCTTTCGTTAAACTAAACCTCTGTCGAAATTCTGAGTCGCTGTATTTTTCATATTGGTCTTCTCGTTCACGATAACGTCTTGGTCGTTCGAAATATCCGACTATATTTAAATATTCTTCATCTGAAGAGGTAGATGAATTAGAATTTTCCATCGTATGAAGTAATCGTCACGAAAATATAAAAAAATATGCAAAAAAGTTGGGTTAAAAGTCTTACAATAAAGATGTAAACAAGCAAAAGCTAAATCGCGGCGCGCGTGCGCTAATGATTATTGGACAGATATTTTGCCATTTTTCTTTGGATATGTGTTCGATAACTTATGCAATAGATAAGCATTATCGAATGGTTCAGAAACCGAATTCATGGGATATCTCCAGTTTATGGAATCGATAAGCTTATTGGATAGATATCTACTACTTGAGGAACCGGTCATTAGAGAAGCAAGCTACATGGCTAACAAATAACAAACATTATTTGCAAACATTATTCACAAGCTAACTGCCCATGAATAAGCAATATATGTGAATGGAGAAGAAAATGCGACATATATAAGAAAATATTCATCCAACCCTGTATATGAGCTGCAAGACCATCCGCCAGTTCCATTTGAAGAACCTCAATATATTTACCATATAAAATCAAAGTCTATTTGTTCTCTTACCAATGCATGTTTTCTTTACGACAATTTTATGTTATAATTTTTTACAATATAAAATAAGTTTAATATATTTTATTAAAAGAACTTATTTAAACAAGTCCCAGAAACCAGAGCCCAACACCGGATATTAGACACTAGGTGGTTTTCATTTCTAGACAACCTTGAGCATGACATCGGATGCTATAGGTAAAGTATAAAATTGATTTGATGTATACTTAACAATGAAGTGCGAACATTGTGAAAATAACTTCAATAAATTTAATTTATTGAGGCATATTAGTAAGTCATGCCCAGTCCTTCGATAAAAACTGTGCCTTCACCGAGCAATGAAAAATGTGAATACTGCAAAAGTAGCTTCTCTACCAAAAGCCATTAAGACCGTCATATTAATAAGTCCTACCCAGTCTTCTACAAAAAACTGTATCTTCGCCGAGCAAAAAGCAGTGCGAATACTGCAAAAACAGTTTTTCTACCAAAGGAAATTTAGACAGTCATTCATATTAAGTCATGTCTAAAGAGGAAACGTGTTGATGTGCCTGCAGTCCATCCAAAAAATAAAAAGTGCCCATTGATAAAAGCGAATTGATCGACCGCTTACTACTATCAGAGATAGCAAGTTTGTACCATGTTTGCACAAAGATACCAACAACTGATTTAAAGGTGAATAAGTATGGTAAATTTATTCCTGAAAATATCCTGAAATTTGAAAATTTTGAGAGACAGCTGCCAGTACCGTTTGTAATATACGTCGATTTTGAGAATTTGTTAAAACTCATCTATTATAATGAGCCCTGCGATGATAAACTTTTCACAATTTAAACAAATAAAAATGTACCATACTCTTTTGCTTTCTATGTGAAGTGAATTTTGATGACCAGTACTCAAGGTTTGAAACGTACCGAGGGTCCAATGCTGCAGACCTATTTATTGAAAAATTGGATAAAGTAGCTATGGAGTTGTATAACAATCACTTCCGACATGCCAAAGAAATGCTCTCTCTTAATGACGAAGAGGAAATAACTTATGATACAGCAAAATCTGCTATATTTGCAATAAACCATTTATGTCTTGGAATATAAAAGCAATAGATCACTGTCATTCAACCGGAAGTTTCCGTTTTGCATCACATTCATTTAGTAACTTGAACTACAAAATTCCAAAATTTATACCAGTTTTCTTCCACAGCCTCAACTATGATTTCTCGCTTTTCATGAATAAAGTGGCTACCAAAAATGAAAACATTTCTGTTATTGCTCAAAACAAAGTAAAATACATCGCATTTCAAATCTATCCTTATCTTGAATTACACAAAAAATGTTACAAAAGCTAATAATAAAGAATATATGGGTAGATATTGTGGGTGTAATTCAACGCTGGTCGGGGCTTTAGTCCGCAGAGTAGTTAGTTTCACACAATATTGTTAATATCTGAAAATATATAAAAAAACAATTACATAAAGGGTAAAAAATTTTTAATTAAATAAGTAGGTAATTGTCATGTTTATTTTAAAATTTATTGGCATGTTAAAGTCACTTTTGACATTGTCGATATTTAATTTCAAATAATTTTAATTTATTGGTATAATAATTTTAGATATTAGGTTTATAATTAGTTAGATATTTGACTCAACTTAAAGGAGACCACCTGAAGGAGCAATTCTAAAAATACAGAAATAAGATTTTATCTATTGTGGTGGAATTTTCGAGATCCCACAGTTTGCCACGAGTTTAAATTTACCTAGAAATCTAATAGGTAAATAGTAGGCGTAAGATCTGTAACTGTACTTGAGTTCTTAACCTATAGAGTGAGCAATCATAGTATTAAGAGTCCTTATCCACTTCTTTCTATATACAATGGTTGAGCCATGCGTACCGGATAGTGTTCTGTGGCATTCTCAATCTTAAGTTCAATGTTGTTAAGAATCTTATGTTGGTAGCATGCACGATATAGTTATAAAAGTAGCAAGGCGATTAAAAATCACTCTCTTTTATTTTGATATAAAACAATAAGTGAGCACGTAGTAGAACATGCTATAGTTTATTTAATAGTGAAAGTTAATGCCAGAAAATCTGGATTCGTTATAGTTTGTTCAGTAGCAAAATCTTTTGCAATCAGTCTGTGCTGGATTTTATAGTAGACTTTATAGTAAATTTGAAAGCCACGTACTACGTGTTTGACCGAACATAACATTCTCATAAATTGTAGGCTTTTTATTGTGTATTTTTGCTATCATATATGAGGGCAAATATCGTGCACCTCGTGAGTCTGAGACACTGCCCCAGTTGTGAGGCTCAGCTAAATTCTTAGAAAACGATACCTACGTCGACCCTCAAGTATAATCACTATCTGGGTATCACCACCACCCTCACCGAGCCAAGCTCTTTCGAAACGACCCACATGCTGTCTCCCGGAAGGCTTATAGTGGAAGATAAGACTCCGCAGACGATCTCTTAGAGTATAGATAAGTGTTTTGTCATTTATCATAGTTAAGGTTTTTATTAATATAAGTAACAGGACCCCGAACATCCACCATTGGTTGTTTCTAGCCGCAGGTGATCCAATTAGAGATCAGAAACTATTTTAACACTAGCTGTAAGTTGTAGAATTATAATTTTCAGTCATCTGTGCATGTATATACTATCATTTTGAATAAGCAAGTTATTAACTGAACGTCTCTCCCCCTGTGCTTAGGCAACCAACCCGTTACCTTCCGAAGTAGACAGTGGCCTCGGGGCAAGTTTCAAAAGTGAACTTAGATATCTATAGAATGTTTTTATTAAACCAAGTTAATAAATTTAGCTAGATTAATTTTTATTTTAGATAATTATTGAATAGAGCCTTGTCTGTGGAACTGTTCATTAGCATACCTAGATGTTTAGAATCAGAGAGCATACATATGACATCATTGATAGGAATTGTAAGAAATTTGATTTATATTAGCTTAAAAAACCTTTCTATTACAGTAAAAAATGTTACAATAGCTAATAATAAAGAATATATTGGTAGATATTGTGGGAGTAATTCAACGCTGATCCGTAAAGTAGGTAGTTTCACACAATATTGTTAATACCTAAAAATATATAAATGAAATGACTAAAGTTATTAGAAGTGGGGGGTTTACTGTAAAGCTCCAGCCAATCAGAGTCTTCTATTATGTTATTACATCTTCTTGTTCGCAACTTATGGCTGGTACCGTTTGCAGGCATGGATGATTTGAACATTTCTTGAAAATTATTTGTATCAGGTTTAATTTTTTTCCAATTATAGGACCAATTCTCATTTCGCGTCCCATTTTGACTGAAACAGATAAACATCTCTTTGGAGTTATAAGGTCGCTGTATAATTAGCGAACTTTTCAAAATTGTTTGCGGAACTATTAATTGTGAAGCGTTCTTTATTGCTTCTATAACTGATTATTTTGTGGCAGTGATATATAATTTATATGAAATAATGAAACGACTTTATGATAATAAAGTTTATTAAATGTTATATTAATACAGATTCATTGCTAACTCATTTCTACATCGCTTTCCTCTTGGTTATCAGATTTTTGATCCAATTCGCGTTCAGGAATTTTATTGGCTAAATGACTGCAGTAAATGTTTAATATCATGAAGCAACTCCGTCAAGCCCAAGTTAATAAAACCACTGATAACATCATCTATCGTAGATTGATCGTTTAAATAATCTTCACACAATGCTAATGCCCTTTCCTATTTTTCAACTAATTTTTCGCAGTATTCTGGTGGAAAAAATGCCCATATCATGATCGGCATTAATCTTAAGATTTGAGACGATCTGACCACATTATTCTAGTTTTGTCTGATTACACACTATAACTCAATATTATTTTTACTAGTATACACGACACTGCTTGTTTTCGACTGTTTCAAATGTTTTTCCTAACATTACTTTATGGTGTAATCCCCACCACTTTGAATAGATAGAGGAGAATTTTATTATTTAGAGATGATGTACGTATTAATGACATGGTATATCCTACATTAAAATTAAGAAAATATAAAGCTAACTATGAAATATAGTATTAATGTTTGCTGACACAGAACAAATGCAGGTGTTTAGAAATGATGCAATACGTTTATTAACCTTTAACCTTGACATATCTTAGCTGCTCTCTGATTGCATAGGTATCAAGTTACATCGGAGGTATAGTGTGAAATTTGTATAGGAAATAAAGTGCCGTGTTTTGTCTAGACACCATACGGTGTCATGTTTCAGTTCATTGACGTTGTTCCAAAAATAGAAACTGTATCCGGTGTCGGGTTTCACTAATCCGATATCATGTTTCGTCTAGACAGCATCTGGTGTCGGGTTTTATCTAGCTAACATCTAGTGTCATGTTTCAGTTCATTAACCATTGACCTTGCTCCTGCTCTGGCTCTGGCTCATTATCCATATCCTCTCTCCAATCCTTACTACTAATAATCTATAGCAGAATCATATACATAGAATATTTAAACATTCTATATTTGTGTTATTTATTTAAAAATGTTCAGTTACACACAGAAACATGAAAATAAAAAATGATGTGTTTTCTGACTAAAAATGTATCTTCATTATTAATAGGAGTTGCCTACGTACTGCTTAAAAATAATTAAATATACTTACTAATGTAAGTAAAAATAATGTCATATAAAATGCTACAGTGCTAGTAATAAATTGTCCAAAATATGTTTGTCTCCTTGGCAAAGCTATACAATAACACTAAATTAAATTAATTTATGCCAATAATTTTGTAATTAACCACAATAGAGTGCAATTTGTTTTACAAAAGGAATTGTTAATACCTCAATAATATATTTCCTTAGAACGCCCTCCCATTTAACATTATCTTGACCTGTCCACTTCATGACCTTGCAACTAATTCAGAGGTAACTATTCACTTTGTAAGCGGAGCACATACTGAAGTTGTGGCAGTGGCGGCGACGGACACTGGTGGCGATGAAATTCTGTAAATGTTAGCTATTCGAATTGCTCAGATTGCAGCGGCTTGACGAATTGGGTAATAAAAAATGTATGGAAATATCCAACTGTACTGTAGCTCATAGGAGATTGTCTCTAATTTCTTCAACTAGAATATAAGTAAGGTTGTTGTAATTTATTTTTGCGACTTAACTAAAAGCTAAGCTTCTTCTCTTTCTTTCATTTCGATGTCTGATTAGGCAAACAAACAGGACAAAATGACTGCTGGTCACTGCGAACAAAAACGTTTAGGAATACGCATCTTAGTCCGCCAGCTATCGCGATCGCTACCGAGTTGCAGTAGTTAAAGTTCGCTTTATTTGCTCAAAAGCTCGAGTTGCTCCATTACGTCGTATTTCCATACCACGGTTAGAGCTCTGTGGAGCAGTAATGTTATCAAACTTAGTCGCATCAATACATCGGATTTATCAAGGCAAAATTAACTTTAATGGGACTTATGTTTGGACTGATTCCACTATCGTGTTATCTTGGATTCAATCGTCTCCCCATCGTTGGCAAACATTTGTGAGCAACCGAGTAAGCTGTATTCAAGAAAAATTCGATTCTACTCAATGGAGATATGTTCAGTCCTCCGAAATTCCTGCAGATATTGCTACTCGTGGACAGTTTCCTTCCGAGTTCATAAATAATAAACAATGGTGGACAGGTCCCGCTTTTTTGAAGGAACCTGTCTCCTGGACCTTACCTTTCGATTCGGCGCAGTTTTCTCCCGATGCTCTCACTGAGGCTAGGAAAGTTTCTTTACATGTAGTGACCGAGGAACATTTGCTAGATTCTCTTCTTCAACGCTACTCTTCCTTTGTCAAAATCCAAAGAATTTTGGCTTACGCTCTTAGATTTGTTAATAACTGTAAAAATTCTAATTCTAAAAACCTTTCATATTTGACTCAACGTGAGCTTAATAAAGCTGTGTTAAGCTTAGTTAAGCATACGCAATATTGTAACTTCTCAGTACAAATTGATCGCTTTCATAAAGGGCTTAAAATATCTAAACCTTTATGAAAACTAGGACTTTTCTGCGATGATTCCGGACTCCTTCGGGTCGGGGGCCGATTGAGACATTCTTCGTTTTCAGATGACCGTAAACATCCACTTTTACTTCCTCGCAGTGGGCGTCTTACTACTCTTCTGATAGAATGGTGTCACCTAAAATATCTTCATGCTGGTTGTTAGACAGTTCAATTTTTGTTAGCACAAACCTTCTGGATTTTGTCATCACGAAGAGCAGTTAGAACGGTCATTTCTAAGTGTCAAACTTGCTGGCGACAAAATCCCCGATCTATCATGGGTGACTTGCCGAAATTTTGAATTTCAGAATTAAAAGCATTTTCACATGTGGGAGTTGATTACGGTGGTCCCTTCCTTACTACTATGAATAGAGTGAGAGGTGCAAAATCATACAAATCGTATTTATGTCTTTTTGTCTGTATGAGCACCAACGCATTACATTTAGAATTAACCTCAGATTTAACAGCAGACGCATTTTTAGCAGCGTTACGTCGCTTTATTGCCCGTCGTGGACGCCCCAGTCACATTTACAGTGATTGTGGTACAAATTTTGTAAAAGCTCAAAAAGAGCTCGCTACATTAATGCATTCCGCAGCTGCTACCGAAGCTTTGCAATGGCATTTCAATCCGCCCCATGCACCACACTTTGGGGGTATATGGGAAGCCGGGATTAAATCGGTAAAATCTCATCTAACACGCATCGTAGGGCAACAGATTTTGACCTATGAGGAATTAAATACAGTACTAATACAAATAGAAGCATTAATGAACTCTCGACCGCTTACGCCTCTAAGTAATGACCCGCACGATCTCTTGGCTTTGACTCCCGCACATTTTTTAAACCTTCCACCGCTCTCTTGCCTACCTGAACAAAAGCTGTCAGATATACCAGTAGGCCGCTTATCTTGCTGGCAACTGCTTCAGCGCATTCAGCAGGACTTTTCATCACGGTGGCAGAAGGAGTACTTACATACTCTGTCCCAAAAGTCTAAATGGACTTCTTCCAATACTTCCGCTCCTCAACCAGGTGATTTGGTCTTGCTGAAAAATGAACAGATGCCTCTTTCAGAATGGCCTCTTGGTCGTATCGTTGAAGTATTCGTCGGCGCTGATGATGTCATTCGAGTCGCTACTATGCGCACTAAAAATGGACTCTTCAAACGACCCGTTGTCAAACTATGTTCGTTACCCCCTTCTCATGATTGAAAAAAAAAACGCTTACGCCTTTTTTGGGGGGCGGTATGTTTGGTAATAGTAGTAAGTTTAATATAATTAGTAATTAAGTATTATTTGTTTCCTTTCACATCAGTATTCTAAGTTGCCTAAGTATAAGTATAAATGTACGCAAATTAAAATTTTTATCATTGCGCGTTTTTGTGGTAAAAAAGAAAAACTCTAAAAAGGAAGCAAGAACAGCTCGCGCGAGGAGATAGTATAGAACAATCAACGCGTCGCATCAAATTCCGCTGAAATTAATTAGTGCATCGTCAAATTAGTGTTAAGTTTAAATTCAGAACTCCATTTGAGGATCCTGGGAGATCCAATTTATGAAAACGAAGTCGGCCGGCCCACACTCCCACAGAAAACTTGGTGAGTTCTTCTTTGCCACGCGCTTTTCGTTCTTGTACATGTAGTTAATATCTAGCACGTCGCTTTGGAGAATGTTATCTAATTTTAATGATAATTCCCAAACACCTATCAATGAAGTCATATGTATGTTCTCTGATACCAAACATCTAGGTATGCTAATGAACAATTCCACAGACAAAGCTCTATTCAATAATTATCTAAAGAAAATAATACAATTTACTAACCTTTTAATGAAACATTCTATAAATATCTAACTTCACTTTTTGGCAGTGGGAACACGACAAATTCAACCCCAATAGATGAGATCTGGCCTATTTCTGCATTTTTAGGATTGCTTTTTCAGGTGGTCTCCTTTAAGTTGAATCAAATATCTAACTATAAAAATTATTATAAAAATTAAAATTATTTGAAGTTAAATATTGTCAATGACAAAAAGTGACATCCTGTCAATGAATTAAATATGACAATACCTACTTGAAAAATGTTCACCTTTTATGTAAAAGTTTTTATATATTTTTAGGTATTAATAATATTGTGTGAAACTAACTACTCAGCGGACAAAAGCCCCAACCTGCGTTGAATTACATCAACAATATCTACCCATATATTCCTTATTACTAGCTTTTGTAAGATTTTTTTACTGTTTTAGAAAGGTATTTTAAGCTAATATAAATCAAATCTCCTACAATTCCTATCAATGAAGTGTATGTATGTTCTCTGATACCAAACATCTAGGTATGCTAATGAACAATTCCACAGACAAAGCTCTATTCAATAATTATCTAAAGAAAATAATATAATTTACTAACCCTTTAATAAAACATTCTATAAATATCTAACTTCACTTTTTGGCAGTGGGAACACGACAAATTCAACCACAATAGATCATCTTATATATAAATCAAATTAATTCTGTTTTATCAGGTTGTCATTTCACTGCTTATGCTGATGATATATCTGTAATTATATCTGATAAATGTATTAACAACTTACAAAATAAGTGTTCTGATATTTTGAATAATATTGCCCACTATTTTAATTATTATAATTTATTTTTTAACAGTGAAAAAACTGAAATTTTACGCATTCACTCGTATCAACAGGATATTGAAGATATAAATTTAAACATTTATAATACGCCTTTAAGTAATTCACATGGTAGTATACGATTTTTAGGATTTTGTTTGGACGAAAACTTGAATTGGAAGCCCCGTTGTGAAAAATTAATTTGAAAACTAAACAGTTTAAGCTTTCTTTTTTAAAACTTACGATCTGTACTCACCATAAACCAATTGATAAATGTTTATTATGCAAAAGTGAAGTCGATGTTAAGATATGGTGTGAGTTTTTGGGCTAACTCGTCTAATAGTCCTAAAGTATTCATAGCACAAAAACGAATTATTCGGTGTATAGCTAATACATCCTTAAAAGAATCATGTAGAAATTTGTTTAAAAAATTCCGTATATTAACATTGACCTCTTTGTATATTTTTGAAATAGCTACTTATGTATTTAACAATTCTAGCATATTTAATTTAAATGAGAATATTCACTTTTATAATACACGTCAAAAACATCATTTTCACATGCCGTTTGCTAGAAAAAATTTAATAAAAAACTCTCCTCAATACCTCGGATTAAAAATATATAACAGGCTTCCTGAATGTATAAAGTCTTGCGATAATATAAGATCAAGATTTGTTTAAAACAGTCTTTTTACTCTTTATCTGACTATATGTAATATTTGTAATACATCTACCTATTTTTATTTTGATATATCGTTCGTAAATGTTATATTTACTTGTAAATTGTATGTACCTACTATAGTGTTGTTTTCTATATTTCTATGTGTAATTTTGACTATTCCTATACAATAACTGTAATATTGTCTTAGAGGAAAATAAATATTATTATTATTATTATAGATAATTGATTAACACACTTACTACAATTATTAGTAACTTTTATTAAGCTTACCCCAAAACATCCCAATGATCATCCATCGTAGTTTTTTCTTTAGTTGTCGCAAAGTAAATCACACTGCAAAGCAATAAATGTTGCAAATCCTGCCAACATTATGTCAACGTAGATATTTATATAAGAAGTAAAATACTACTATACATTGATGAATCTAAACAATGTTATGGATTAACAGAGCAGAGATATCAAATGGATACCAAACTGGCATTATCAAATCTTGATCATCCTTTCTATAAACTAATGTTCTTGCCATGGCGGAAACACTGTTACAGAACTTGTAACTAATAGCATTGTATGCAATGCTAATAGTGAATTTTTTACTCGTGTATAGAGATCTAATGATTTTTTTATTAGAATAAGTGAAAAACAGTGGTGGCTTGTTAGAGGAGGCAGGGGAGGCTAAGCCTCCTCTGCGGTGTTTGTAGCATTGCTAAGAAAATGTCTTATTTATTTTTATTTTACATTACATAAGTACCTACCTATATCATATTTTTATATTTATTTTGTTATAAATCTATTTTCACATGCAACTAATTACTAATTGAGATCTAGAGTGAGCAAATAAATACGTGAATTTTGAATGTGCTTGAAATTTAACGCTCTCCGAATACGTACCACGTACCTCATGCTAACGGAGCTGCTGGCCGCTAAGCGCGGTAAGCCTCCAGCGCGTATCTAACAGTGCGCGACTTTGAAGCTTCAATACGCCCGCAAATAAATCTCAACACTGTCCTCTAGTCTCCATCAACTATCTCTTTTTAACATGTAAGTTCTTTAATTTAGCCATCCTCCTTCTACCGCCACGCGATCGCCCGTCGTGAAGCCTCGGTACTCTCGGCAGTAATCGAAAATAGACAAATAAAAACATTTGTCATTTGTATTGTAATCTATGAACTGTAATTTCGTGGGATTCTGTGATAACGGGTGTTTTTGTGTAACTTAATAGTGTTTTTGTGTAATTTAAAAGTGCTTTTTTTAAGAATTTGTGTTTGACAAGCAATCTTTTACATTTTACTGGTACGTATTTAAAACTTTATTTAAAGAATTAGTGCTCAAAGTGACAATAACATCTTCTCTAGTTGCATGGACATTGTAGATTATTTGCTATTAAAAGGATTTCATACTCTCAGTTACGATGAAAAGCTGATAAACAAATATCTAGACCAACACCTTCTTTGCCGTCTTGTTGTTGTAATAGGTTAGAAACAACGATTTAACAATAATAATTATAACAAAAACGACTGGTTAACCGCATCAACTATTAGAAATAAATTATATTGCTGACAATATTTGTTATTTACTAATGATAATTTATCCGTTTGGGGCATGGTGGGTTTTAATAATTTGCAAAATATAACACGAGGTCTCGAAAGGCATGAGAAATCTCAGGAACAGGGTAAACCGAGGGATAAACGTTATTGTAAATGCTTTAGATTCTGCTCACAAAATAGAAATACAAAATTATAATGAGACGTCCGTGAAAATAGAGATATTTTGCATAGATTAATCGATATAGTTATATTTTTCTTTTCGCGGTCATGATGAAAAAGCGGATTCTTCTAATCAGGGAAACTGAACAAATTGAAATTAGATTTTCTGACTTAAATAATTTGCAATGTTTCGATTTAGTAAATCCTGATAATTTTTCAATATTTTCAAAATTATTCCCGTATGTTTTAATGGACAGTTTAATAAAACAATATCGGATGTTTGATAGAACGTTACTGCAGAATGAACTATGTGTACTGTACTCCGATCAACAACTTTTAGGCAGTTCATCCTCGCTTCAAGAAATGCTTAGTTTTATTTGGAATAATAAATTAATAAATTGCCTACCTCAAACATACAAACTTTTATCTTTAGTGTCAACAATTCCCGTAACATCAGCTTCTGTAGAACGGTCATTTATAAAAACTTTTACTAGAAATACGATAGCTCAAGATCGCCTGTCAAATATATCTTATTTCTATAGAAAAACGATATTTGTCAGAATTAAAAAAAAAAAATTCATTTTATGACGAAGTTATTGATTATTTTGCTGGATCACAAAATCGCAGATTGTCATTGATATATAAAAATATTTAAGTTGTAATACTTAATTTATTTACCAAATATATTTTTATTTTTAATAAATATATATACCTATATATTATATATACCTATTATATGCATTGTAAATATTAGATAATAATTTCTTGAATTTTTTTCTCTTCTATTCATTGTTGATTTTAAAAAATGGATTTTATTTTATGTTTTTTTTAAAGTAAGGGATTTATAAGTTAGTTGCGTGGGATAATAGAGCTACCGGCGAACAAGTCACTTAGAAAAATGTAACGCGCCTATGGCACTACCTCAAGGGTGGGTGAGGAAATGTTCCAATGTCATTATCAATCATGAACTATTTTTAGCAATATTACATTTTATTGGTCTTAGTCCTCTCTCTATAACCTTTTTCAGAAACTATCTCATAGGTAGAACTTAACGAGTAATATATAAAGGTGTAACGTCATCCATACAGCAAATTGGACGAGGTGTAGCCCAAGGCTCAATTCTTGGGCCCCTATTTTATACTATTTATACAAGCAATTTCTTCTCAGTACTGCAACATTGTAACGCACATATGTATGCTGACGATACGCAGTTATACAGGTTTTTTGAAAAAAATATGAGTTGACATCAATACAGGAAATAAATACTGACCTGGATGCCTTGCTAAAAAATTTCTTCTGATCATAATTTAATAATTAATCCAGACAAGTCATCTGTTATGTTGCTTGATTCAACTTAACAATGTTTTATTACAACCGACACAGAAATCTAAAAATTTGGGTGTTGTACTCGACAGTAAATTAAAGTTCACTGACCACGTTTCACTCATTTTGCAAAAATCTTATTTAAAACTAAAAACATTATATCAATGTAGACATTTATTTGATGTGAAGTTAAAAATACTACTCTGTGATTCCCTTGTTTTAAGTTATGCAAATTACTGTGACTATGTTTATGGTCCCTGTCTGTCTGTTTATGACTCTAACAGGCTGCAAAAATTACAAAACTCGTGTCTACGCCTTATATATGGGATACGAAAATTTGATAGAATTTCGTAGACATTAGAAAAAGCTAAATGGCTGAATATGTCAAACCGAAGAAAATTACATGCGTTAACATTATTTCACAAAATTATAATAGAAAGAAGGCCCCTATACCTTTGGAATAAAATTATTTATCGTAGAAACATTCACAGTACAAATACTCGTCAAAAAACTGCAATTGACATTCCGAAACACAAAACACAGCTTTTTAAAAAATCTTACTCATGCCAGATATCAAATCAATATAACAATATTCCTGTCTCACTAAAAGATGATGTCTTCAGCCTCGTTTAAAAACAAACTATTTCATATTGGAAAATTTCACGAGTGGTTCCCATACCTAAAAATACTGATGCAAGTAGCTACAATCATTTGCGACCAATAAGCATCCTTCCAGTTTTGTCAAAGGTCTTGGAAAAGATTATGCATTCGCAAATATGTTCGCATCTGGCAAAATATATATTACCAATGTATCAGTCAGGTTTTCGTAAAGGATACAGTTGCGCAACAGCATTACTTAATATAGCAGATGATATTTTTAAAGATACAGATAACGGAAAAACTACAGTTCTTATACTCTTAGATTATTCCAAGGCCTTCGATACAATTAGTCATGAAATTTTATTATCTATCTTAAATTTTATTGGATTTCAACACAATGCATTAAAATTATTAGATAGTTATTTAAATCTTAGGTCCCAATTTGTAGAAACATCGAGTGGTAAGTCTGATACAGCATTTATAACCTGTGGGGTACCCCAGGGTTCCATATTGGGCCCATTGCTTTTTAGCATATATACGTGTCACATTGTTTCTTGTTTAGAGCGGGTTAAATATCATTTATATGCTGATGATACCCAAGTATACGTATCTTTCATTGCTTCGGAATTGAACGATATTACTTCAGTCATAAATAGTGAAATGAAAGAACTTATTGAATTATCTGAAAAACATAACTTAAAGGTAAATTCAGACAAGTCGTCGATTTTGGTATTTGGTAAGAGTCGTACTGTTATAGAAGACAATATTAATATAACCATAGGTACTACGAAATTATCTTGTTCTAGTGTTGCAAAGAGTCTTGGAGTTTATATTGACACAAATTTACGTTTTAAAAATCATATTTCAAAATGCCTACAAAAAGCTTATATAAATTTAAAAATGTTGTACCCTCATCGTCATTTACTGCCTAATTCTTTAAAATTGTTGTTAACTGATTCGTTAGTTTTGAGTCATTTGAATTACTGTGGCGTATTATATAATTCATGTTTAGATAACATGGACAAAACTCGCATTGAAAAAGTTCAGATAACATGTTTAAGATTTTGTTATGGTGTTCGGAAGTATGATCGCATTTCATACAAGTTAAAAGAAGCAGGCTGGTTAAATATGGAAACAAGACGTGAACTTCACTCGTTAGTACTTTTTCATAGAATTATAATAACAAAATGCCCTCCATATCTTCATAATAAAATAAAATTTCGTACTGATGTTCACACCTTAAACCTCAGATTTAAAGGATTGATTTCACCACCGCCTCACAAAACAGCCATTTTTCGTAGATCTTTTTCATATAACATTTACCGCTTATATAATGGCTTATCAGATCATTTAAAATCATTGCCGGTGTCTCTATTTAAGGTTAAACTCAAAGAAATTCTTTTAAATCCTCCTACATATTAGACACAATTTCATATTTCGTTTTATTTTATCCCCTCATATTGTCTAAACTTTATTGCCTAAAATTTTTGTTATCTTTTTTATGTAATGTAATGTTTTTTTTTCTTATTTCTGTATTTCCTCTATAGAACGATTTACACAGTTGTTATTGATGTGAAGGCTGAAACTTGTTCAGCAGGTAAATTTTGTTTACCATGTTGTTTTCAGTCCTTTTTGCAGGCTATAGGATAAGTAATTAGTTCATTTGTTAATGCTTGTATTTATTATTATTATTATTATTATTATTATTATTATTATTATTATTATTATTATTATTATTATTTTTATTTTTTTTTTTCCAGTAACACCTTCCGAAGCTCCGACACATTCGGAGATGTTCTGAAGAGTCAAGCAATGACCACTCTCCACTCCGTGGAGTCAGTAATCATTGCGCCCGTAAATCGTGCGTTCTGAGTAGACGTAGCGAACCAAGGACGATTGCCTTCTGCATTCTGCCGGCTAAGATCTCTGCCGAATTTCGGCAAGCCGGTATGATCTTTAAGTCAGAAAGCAACGTATGTCTCATTCCACCCAGGACGCCTATAATGAGCACCACAATCTTAACAGAGTGGTCTGGATACAGCCTGCGGAGCTCGGAGAGAAGATCTCGATACTTCCTCCGTTTTTCCTCCTCTTTTAGGACGATGTTGTTCTCTGCGGGAGCCGAGAACTCAATCACAAACATCGTCCTAAGTTGGTGGTCGAGGAGGACTACATCAGGCTTATTGGCTTGAATTTGCCTGAGGGTGGGGAATGAATAGTTCCAATAAATTCGGCACTTCTCATTCCCCACAACGGATTCTATATCCCCTGGAGCATAAGGCAGCACTGGCGTCTCGTCTATCTCATACGAGTGTCGTAAATGATAATACAACACCCGTAAGGCTGAATCGTGTCTTTGGATATACGCTGTGGCCGCATATACCGGACAGGCCGACAGGAGATGCATAAGCGTCTCCGGCGCCTGGCGGCAGGCCATGCATCTGGTATCAGGAACCTCGATACCCAAGACACGACTACGATAGACGAGAGTGTTAATTACACCATCTTGGCAAGCCATTATGAACCCCTCGGTCTCAGAGTTCAGCCCCGCTGACCTCAAAAAAGCGAAGGTCAGCTTTTCAGATAAGCCAAGCCCCTCTAGATGACGGTAGAAGAGACCATGCATTGGCTTATCCTTATGTAGCTGCAGAAGATGACGCGTCTCTGCAGCTTTAATTTGGGCTTTTAACTGAGCAGGGTCCCACTCGGTGACAGAGTCTGGATTTTCCCGCTCAGTATCGAACACGAGACCAAGTTCATTGGCTGCTCTTCTCGCTGCCTTATATACAAACGCTCCTATCCCTGCTGCTTCATGGTCTTGGACCATGCAGAGAAGGGGATCCGAGCTCCTGATGATTTTACAGGCTTCCTCCAAAACCACTCTGCCCTGGAGACACTCCAAACTCAAGAGTCCACGGCCTCCCCGATTTCTTGGGAAGTATAACCGCGAAACGGACGATCTTGGATGCAAACTCTGATGGAGATGCATCATTTTGCGGGTCCCTACATCGAGTTGCCTCAGCTCTTCTTGTGTCCATTTCACTACTCCAAAGGAGTAGAGAAGGATCGGAACGGCAAGCATATTTGTGGCACTCACCTTGTTCTTACCCGACAGCTCCGAAGACCAGATTTGTCGGAGGCGGTGCCGATACCTGCCGCGGAGAGCGTTTTTCACCATTGCCACCTCATGAGTGCCCCGCTGTGTGACACCCAAATAGGTGTACGACTCTCCGGCATCTAGGTGGTGGAAGATGCTTCCGTCTATTAGCTGGGCGTCCTCTCCGTATGCACCGCATCGTCCTCTCTTGAGATGAACCAGTGCACATTTGTCCAGCCCGAACTCCATCCCAACTGCCTGCGTGTACTCCTGTACCACTCTGAGGGACTGATTTAAATCCCTCTCACCGGAGGCATAGAGTTTAAGGTCATCCATGTAGAACAAATGGGTGACCTTATGCCTCCGGTCTCCTGGGGTACCGCAGTTGTAACCCCGGGTACGACGAAGTGCAACGGATAATGGCAGCAGTGAGATGCAAAACAAGAGGGGACTCAGGGAATCTCCCTGGAACACTCCCCTCCTGAACAAAACCGGCACTGTCTGGACCCTAGCATTAGCCGATGTTATGGTAAAGCGGGTCCTCCAGAGCGGCATGAGTTGTTCAATACACCTCACTATGGGGTCGGCCACCGCAAGGCATTGGAGCAAGTGGATTATTAGCTCATGTGATGTCATATCAAATGCCTTGCGGTAATCTATCCAGGCCATTGAGAGGTTCCGCTTGTACTGCACGGAGTCCTGCGTAATACATCTGTCGATGAGCAGGTTCTCCTTACAGCCAGCCACACCCCTCTTGGACCCTCGCTGCTCGTACATCCGTTGATAAACCGGGTTCACTGCGTGGAGCACACGCGCGTACAAGATGCGAGTAAACACCTTGTAACACGCATTCAGGCAGGTTATTGGACGGTAGTTCTTTGGCTGGGACAAATCTCCGCTCTTAGGGATAAGCACGGTTCTCCCCTCGTCAAACCACGCCGGAATTTGCTGCTCTCCATTTAGCCAGAACGTGAATATTCTGGCCAAATGGCGGTGGACACTGGTGAATTTTTTCCACCAGAAGTTGCTGATCCCATCGGGACCAGGAGCAGCGAAGTTCTTCGATCTAATAAATGATCTCCGAATTTCATCCGGGGTTATCGGTGGGCACACCTCTTGTGGCTCTCGAAGCCTTTGACAAAAGGCCTCGAAGTGTGCCAGGGCTGGAGTGTCTCTATCAAGTGGAATCCTGCGGCCATAAAGATCTCTCCAGAAGGCTTCTACCCGATCTACAGTCGGTGGATTGTCCGCAACACGCTGAGGCTGTTCAAAAAGTCGAGAAGGCCTTACACGGAACAAATTATTTTGCTCCAACCTTCTCGACCGCCTCACTAGTGACTTTTTCGCAGCCACTAGCATCCGTATCCTGTCGAGAGAATGCTGCTTGATGGTGAGCAGCACCACCCGATTCAGGGTATGATGGACCCGCCTAAGGGAAGTAGCGATGCGTCTCACCTTAGGTGTGAAAGCCCTATTGGCTTCCACGTAGTCCATCACACATTGGATACGGGACGCGTGTTGCCTCGCCGACCGGATCTTAGCCTCCATCTTGTGCACTCGCCGCCGTGCTCTCTCTAGTGGAGAAACGGCATTTTCACGCCCTCTCTCCACCCGAGTCAGCAGTTCAGCGGCTTCGTACACAGCGCAATTGACGCGCCAGATGTCAGCCTCTTCTGGGAGATCTTCACGGAGCGCAGTATCCACTCGGGCCAGATCTGCGGGCTTCGGGGGTTTTATAAAAGGCAACCCCCGACGGGTGCTCAGGCCGTCCTGTTCTCGGGGAATGAAGCGCGGCGCCTCTGCGGGATCATTCAGTGGCTCTTCAGCCACTTCGTTCACCCTTAGATGAGGACGCCTCTCATAGCCTCTGCGACGAAGGTAGGATACATAATCCCGCAGATTTTGTGCGGTGAGGGCGCGGCCTTCGGGGTGCATATCGCACCACCGAGCATACATCCGCGCCATGTATCCTCTTCGCCCGGGCTCGCTGCTTTCATAACAGACCAGAAGATCGTCCCTTAGTTCATCGGTCCACTCAAAACTTCCATTTTCATGGCCTTGGTCATCAACGGGCAATCCGTCCGGCTGGGCCCCACCACCTTGCCCATGACCCCCATCCGAATGGGGTCGATTGTGGGGGCCCTCTCTCCTGGCATTTGGAACCGGAGGTTTCAGTGTGTCAGGTGGTTGGCCTGACACATCGACGGCCGGCACCAGAGGGAAAAAAGGTAGCTCAACGCTATTCATAATATTGAAGCCCGCCGTATTTGCAATGATGCTGTAAACTTGTTGAGTGACAGTAAATTGGATACACCCAGACGAGTAAGAAATAGTAGAAGTCTATTGGTTGGTAGTGGTGTTGATCAAGTGAAATGTCCATTTAAGGCGGCATCTTCATCTTCAGTAAAGTATAAATATTTCCATGCCACAAACTTTGATGTTAATGTTGATGAAGGTGAGCTCTGCAATTATCTGAAGACATTTGCCCCTAATGTTGCAGTGCATAGATTGGTGTCTCGTAATCCCACGAGGTATTCATCTTTCAAAATTAGCGTCCCACAGGATGAAGCCGAGAAGATCCAGGTAGCTGACATATGGCCTGTTAATGTTGTTTTGAATCGTTTTTTCCCCCCAAACCGATTTCGAAACAATCGATAATCAATGTAAACACCATTTAAATTCGCACAAGTCAGTATGTTCTGTGATACATATTAACGTTCAAAGTCTCCCAAATAAAATGAATCAGTTAAATCTGTTTTTTGAAAATAATAATTTTGACGTTTTTTGTATTTCTGAACATTGGCTTAATTATGCAAATTTGGAGAAAACTAAGTTGAATAATTTTAACCTTATATCGGCTTATTGTAGAACAGGTTCTGCTCACGGTGGTGTAGCCATTTTTGCTACAAATAAATTTAATCTTAAATCGATAGATGTTACGAGTTTTTGTGTTCCGCAACATGCTGAATTTTGTGGAGCAGAAGTTAAATCTTTGAATTCTGTTATTATTTCTGCTTATAGATCTTCAACCCATGGTGACTATGGTATATTTAAAGATAAAATTACAAATTTGTTTGATTATTTATCTGCTCATTATAAGAACATCGTTGTACTGGGTGATATTAATTTGGACTTACAAAGTAACACAGAACATGCTTGTGATATCCGTAATATTCTTGTTATGTACGGGTTGCAATACTGTATCACTGCGCCTACCAGGGTTACGGCAACTACTAGTTCATGCCTTGATAATGTTATATGTAACTTGTCTTCCCATTGTTTTACTGTTGGAGTCAATGATCCTCTCATATCTGATCACTGTGCTGTATATATCCATTTTAATACTCTTTGTGACAATGTATCTCCACAGGGCTGTGTTACCAAAAGAGATTATAGTAAACATAATGTGGATAAGTTCGTTGCTAGCATTGGCTCGCTTGACTGGTCTCAGCTTGTCGATGGTAATTCAAACCTGAATGTAGAACAGTTGTCTGAGTCGATATTAAATATGTTATGTACTCAGCGTGATATTTGCTTTAATTTTAAATCCATCAAACCTAGAAAATCTGGGGTTAAATGGTTTAATGAAAGGCTTCGCAAGCTGAGGTCTGAATTACGCATATCAAACAACAATTTTATTAATTCTCAATCTCAGCATGATTGGGTTGTATACACGGAATTGCGAAGGAGTTACAGACGAGCGTTAAGAGTGGAAAAAAATAACTATTATGCTAATCTTATATCTGTTGCAGAAGATAAGAACAAAATTATATGGAGTCTAGTCAAACGCGAGATATCTATTAAGGATAGTAATTCGATTCGTACCTCATTATCTTCTCAAGATTTTAATGTTTTCTTTAACACAATTTCTGATGCTATTGCACTTTCAATTGAAACATCACATATTCATCCGCAGTATTTCCTGAGTAAGATACAAAGACCGTCTACTTCGTTTTTTATGCCGGCCATAGTCGGGTCTGATGTTAGGCAAGCTATATTAAAGTTAAAAAAATCAGCATGTACAGACTTTTATGATCTAAACAGCTTTATTATGAAAGCATCTTGTGATATTTTGGTTGAACCTCTAGCAACCTTATATAATAAATGTATAACGGATTGTACATGGCCCACTAATTTAAAAATTTCAAAAATACTACCTATACATAAGAAAGGGGACGTGGATGACTTGGACAATTATAGGCCTATTGCAATTGTTCCGATTATTTCAAAAATTTTTGAAATTATAGTTAAAGACTTTCTTGTGTCTTACTTAGAAAATAAGCGAATTTTTTCCTCATCGCAATATGGTTTTCGGAAAAATTTTTCCACCGTCAAGGCTTTGCTGGCAGTCATTGATTTCATAGTTGAAGGATTTGACGAGGGTTTTACAACTAATGCTACAGTATGTGATCTAACTAAGGCATTCGATTGTGTTAATATAGACATATTATTGATAAAAATGGAACATTATGGAATTCGGGGTACTATGTTGGGATTAATTACTTCGTATTTAGCAGATAGGAAGCAGTATGTGCATTTCAATGGCGCCATTTCTGATCTACTGCCTATAACCTGTGGTGTCCCACAAGGATCTGTTCTGGGTCCACTTTTGTTCCTAATTTACATTAATGACCTACCGTCTTCATTGGATTTGACGAGATGTGTTCTATTTGCTGATGATACCACTCTGCTTACCAGAGGAAATATGTCAATGAGAGATGAGGCTCTTAGTCGAACTAAAGTATGGTTTAATAGTAATAATTTAAAACTTAATGAATCCAAAACCCATAATTTGTTATTTTCTACTGATAAGTGGATTGGAAAAATGGAGCCAATTAGATTACTTGGCGTCACTCTTGACACTAGTTTGTGCTGGTCTGATCATATAGAATCTATTTGTGCTAAGTTATCTTCCCAAATATATGCGATGCGTCAGATGAGGCCCTATTTGGATAACACTGCCATGAGGATGGTGTACTTTGCTTTGATACATAGTATCTTATCATATGCTATTGTTTTGTGGGGAAATTCGTCCAAATACCTCAAAGTTTTCTATCTCCAAAAAGCAGCCGTGAGGATCATTGACTCAGCTCCATATGGTACATCTTGTAGATTTTTGTTCAGGAAGTATGAGATTCTCCCCATGCCAAGTGTTTATATATTTGAAACATTGCTATTCATACACAGAAATGTGAATAATATATCCACTTATGGCGAATCACATAATTATAACACAAGGATTGGGGAGGATCTCAGGGTTCCATACTCAAGATTGAAAACCACACAGTTGAACAAGATAGATTATAATCTTTACAATAAATTTATGAAATATCACAGATCTGTTAATGTAAGATCTATTGGATACAGGGAGTTTCATACACTAGCAAAAAATTTTCTTGTGACTAACTGCTTTTACAGCATTACTGAATTTAACGACTATATATCTGATAACTAGGGACACATGACCTTACTAACATTGTCATAATTCCATGTTCTACATTTTTTATGTCTTATTATTTTTAATCAACTTGTGTACTTTTTTTTTTTATTTTACTTGACTTAATTTATCTGTTGTGACAAAAATACATACTTTTGTAATGTTGTCAATAAACCATCTATCTATCTATCTATCTATCTATCTATGATTATTATTATTATTATTATTATTATTATTATTATTATTATTATTATTATTATGATCATCATCATCATCATCATCATCATCATCATCATCATCATCATCATCATCATCATCATCATCATCATCATCATCATCATCATCATCATCATCATCATCATCATCATCATCATCATCATCATCATCATCATCATCATCATCATCATCATCATCATCATCATCATCATCATCATCATCATCATCATCATCATCATCATCATCATCATCATCATCATCATCATCATCATCATCATCATCATCATCATCATCATCATCATCATCATCATCATCATCATCATCATCATCATCATCATCATCATCATCATCATCATCATCATCATCATCATCATCATCATCATCATCATCATCATCATCATCATCATCATCATCATCATCATCATCATCATCATCATCATCATCATCATCATCATCATCATCATCATCATCATCATCATCATCATCATCATCATCATCATCATCATCATCATCATCATCATCATCATCATCATCATCATCATCATCATCATCATCATCATCATCATCATCATCATCATCATCATCATCATCATCATCATCATCATCATCATCATCATCATCATCATCATCATCATCATCATCATCATCATCATCATCATCATCATCATCATCATCATCATCATCATCATCATCATCATCATCATCATCATCATCATCATCATCATCATCATCATCATCATCATCATCATCATCATCATCATCATCATCATCATCATCATCATCATCATCATCATCATCATCATCATCATCATCATCATCATCATCATCATCATCATCATCATCATCATCATCATCATCATCATCATCATCATCATCATCATCATCATCATCATCATCATCATCATCATCATCATCATCATCATCATCATCATCATCATCATCATCATCATCATCATCATCATCATCATCATCATCATCATCATCATCATCATCATCATCATCATCATCATCATCATCATCATCATCATCATCATCATCATCATCATCATCATCATCATCATCATCATCATCATCATCATCATCATCATCATCATCATCATCATCATCATCATCATCATCATCATCATCATCATCATCATCATCATCATCATCATCATCATCATCATCATCATCATCATCATCATCATCATCATCATCATCATCATCATCATCATCATCATCATCATCATCATCATCATCATCATCATCATCATCATCATCATCATCATCATCATCATCATCATCATCATCATCATCATCATCATCATCATCATCATCATCATCATCATCATCATCATCATCATCATCATCATCATCATCATCATCATCATCATCATCATCATCATCATCATCATCATCATCATCATCATCATCATCATCATCATCATCATCATCATCATCATCATCATCATCATCATCATCATCATCATCATCATCATCATCATCATCATCATCATCATCATCATCATCATCATCATCATCATCATCATCATCATCATCATCATCATCATCATCATCATCATCATCATCATCATCATCATCATCATCATCATCATCATCATCATCATCATCATCATCATCATCATCATCATCATCATCATCATCATCATCATCATCATCATCATCATCATCATCATCATCATCATCATCATCATCATCATCATCATCATCATCATCATCATCATCATCATCATCATCATCATCATCATCATCATCATCATCATCATCATCATCATCATCATCATCATCATCATCATCATCATCATCATCATCATCATCATCATCATCATCATCATCATCATCATCATCATCATCATCATCATCATCATCATCATCATCATCATCATCATCATCATCATCATCATCATCATCATCATCATCATCATCATCATCATCATCATCATCATCATCATCATCATCATCATCATCATCATCATCATCATCATCATCATCATCATCATCATCATCATCATCATCATCATCATCATCATCATCATCATCATCATCATCATCATCATCATCATCATCATCATCATCATCATCATCATCATCATCATCATCATCATCATCATCATCATCATCATCATCATCATCATCATCATCATCATCATCATCATCATCATCATCATCATCATCATCATCATCATCATCATCATCATCATCATCATCATCATCATCATCATCATCATCATCATCATCATCATCATCATCATCATCATCATCATCATCATCATCATCATCATCATCATCATCATCATCATCATCATCATCATCATCATCATCATCATCATCATCATCATCATCATCATCATCATCATCATCATCATCATCATCATCATCATCATCATCATCATCATCATCATCATCATCATCATCATCATCATCATCATCATCATCATCATCATCATCATCATCATCATCATCATCATCATCATCATCATCATCATCATCATCATCATCATCATCATCATCATCATCATCATCATCATCATCATCATCATCATCATCATCATCATCATCATCATCATCATCATCATCATCATCATCATCATCATCATCATCATCATCATCATCATCATCATCATCATCATCATCATCATCATCATCATCATCATCATCATCATCATCATCATCATCATCATCATCATCATCATCATCATCATCATCATCATCATCATCATCATCATCATCATCATCATCATCATCATCATCATCATCATCATCATCATCATCATCATCATCATCATCATCATCATCATCATCATCATCATCATCATCATCATCATCATCATCATCATCATCATCATCATCATCATCATCATCATCATCATCATCATCATCATCATCATCATCATCATCATCATCATCATCATCATCATCATCATCATCATCATCATCATCATCATCATCATCATCATCATCATCATCATCATCATCATCATCATCATCATCATCATCATCATCATCATCATCATCATCATCATCATCATCATCATCATCATCATCATCATCATCATCATCATCATCATCATCATCATCATCATCATCATCATCATCATCATCATCATCATCATCATCATCATCATCATCATCATCATCATCATCATCATCATCATCATCATCATCATCATCATCATCATCATCATCATCATCATCATCATCATCATCATCATCATCATCATCATCATCATCATCATCATCATCATCATCATCATCATCATCATCATCATCATCATCATCATCATCATCATCATCATCATCATCATCATCATCATCATCATCATCATCATCATCATCATCATCATCATCATCATCATCATCATCATCATCATCATCATCATCATCATCATCATCATCATCATCATCATCATCATCATCATCATCATCATCATCATCATCATCATCATCATCATCATCATCATCATCATCATCATCATCATCATCATCATCATCATCATCATCATCATCATCATCATCATCATCATCATCATCATCATCATCATCATCATCATCATCATCATCATCATCATCATCATCATCATCATCATCATCATCATCATCATCATCATCATCATCATCATCATCATCATCATCATCATCATCATCATCATCATCATCATCATCATCATCATCATCATCATCATCATCATCATCATCATCATCATCATCATCATCATCATCATCATCATCATCATCATCATCATCATCATCATCATCATCATCATCATCATCATCATCATCATCATCATCATCATCATCATCATCATCATCATCATCATCATCATCATCATCATCATCATCATCATCATCATCATCATCATCATCATCATCATCATCATCATCATCATCATCATCATCATCATCATCATCATCATCATCATCATCATCATCATCATCATCATCATCATCATCATCATCATCATCATCATCATCATCATCATCATCATCATCATCATCATCATCATCATCATCATCATCATCATCATCATCATCATCATCATCATCATCATCATCATCATCACATATCATCATCATCATCATCATCATCTCCATCAGCATTCATCATCATCATCATCATCTCATCATCATCATCATCATCATCAGCATCATCATCATCAGCATCATCATCATCATCATCATCATCATCATCATCATCATCATCATCATCATCATCATCATCATCATCATCATCCATCATCATCATCATCATCATCATCATCATCATCATCATCATCATCATCATCATCATCATCATCATCATCCATCATCATCATCATCATCATCATCATCATCATCATCATCATCATCATCATCATCACATCATCATCATCATCATCATCATCATCATCATCATCATCATCATCATCATCATCCATCATCATCATCATCATCATCATCATCATCATCATCATCATCATCATCATCATCATCATCATCATCATCATCATCATCATCATCATCATCCATCATCATCATCATCATCATCATCATCATCATCATCATCATCATCATCATCATCATCATCATCATCATCATCATCATCATCATCATCATCATCATCATCATCATCATCATCATCATCATCATCATCATCATCATCTCATCATCATCATCATCATCATCATCATCATCATCATCATCATCATCATCATCATCATCATCATCATCATCATCTCATCATCATCATCATTCATCATCATCATCATCATCATCATCTCATCATCATCATCATCATCATCATCATCATCATCATCATCATCATCATCATCATCATCATCATCATCATCATCATCATCATCATCATCATCATCATCATCATCATCATCATCTCATCATCATCATCATCATCATCATCATCATCATCATCATCATCATCATCATCATCATCATCATCATCATCATCATCATCATCATCATCATCATCATCATCATCATCATCATCATCATCATCATCATCATCATCATCATCATCATCATCATCATCATCATCATCATCATCATCATCATCATCATCATCATCATCATCATCATCATCATCATCATCATCATCATCATCATCATCATCATCATCATCATCATCATCATCATCATCATCATCATCATCATCATCATCATCATCATCATCATCATCATCATCATCATATCATCATCATCATCATCATCATCATCATCATCATCATCATCATCATCATCATCATCATCATCATCATCATCATCATCATCATCATCATCATCATCATCATCATCATCATCATCATCATCATCATCATCATCATCATCATCATCATCATCATCATCATCATCATCATCATCATCATCATCATCATCATCATCATCATCATCATCATCATCATCATCATCATCATCATTATAAAATGATAGTTTGAGGTTTTTCGCTTAAAGTCTCCTCTACTGAAAGCATCACGAGTCGCCACTGGTGGAAAATCATTTCTTTGCTTGGAAAACATCTTCATTTAACCATGCTGTTAACTTTCCAAAGCGGTGACTGTTTCTGAACATGAAAGATTTTATGTTCGACATGAAACATGTGGCAATTACGTATCGAGAAGAGGCAATGCTTCTTAAATTGTCTGAAATGTAACACAAGTTTATAAACTGTAGTATGTTGAGCAATAATATAAATAATATATTGACAACAAAGAAATACTGTGGGTACAATCGCAATTTATTTTTTCCGTCATTTTTCCACACTCCAAAATATTTTAATCTTGTAAAGTCACTTTGAAAATATAATGGAAAATTAAAATTCATTTTTCCCGAGTGTTTTCTCTATGAAAATAAAATCTTTTGACCTTAATAAGTGGCTTTTATATGCGTATAGCATGAAATTAATGATTATTATTAAGTCATTACAGAATTTTTCGTTACTGAGAAAATTAAGTGTAAAAGTTGATGAATATTCTAATAAAATTGTATGGAATTTTGATATTATTTAAGTTAGTTTCTTCTGCAAAAAATAAAACGTAATTACTTAATTTACTTTGTATATTTTTTCAGTAATTGACAACATTTTCTGTTGAAAGTAATTGTATGTTACAAAACTTTTTGATAAATACTCGTCATTTGACAATATTTTTTTTACTGAATAAAAAATGTAATACAATTTATATACAGGGCGATTCAATCATAATGTGATTAATTTTAAGGGAAGATAGGGCAAAATTAGTATAATACGAATAAACGATTAAACAAATATAAATACACATTTACACTGAAAAAAATATTCTTAAATTATTGTTTAAACCTCTTTTCAGACTGTCACTGTCCGCTGGCGACCTCGATTCATTCACAGCTCCCACTTCAACTCAGTGACGGCCTGATGTGACGTTTCCAAATTTGAATACTTGTATGCATTGTAATGCCAAAATATATAATGTATGCTATATATTTTTTTTTTGTTTTTTAGTTTCAGTTTAAACGAATATTAAAGTTGCAGAACAACGTAGCAAATATTAAACTATTTACATTTCATTACATAAATAGTAAGATACTCACCAATACTGGGTAAATTATTAAAAGAGACTGAAAAGTTTTTCTTATTTCAATAGCAATACAGAAAAACCTCGGAAAGTCGACAAAAAAAACCGTCCGAGACACATTCAGTGAGAAACATGCCGGCAGCAATTAGTTATTAGGTCAATAACCTAGTTTTTAATGCATAGGTACTCAATGACAAGAAGTAAACAGACCTTTTTTACCTAAATGCATGAGTGAATAAGAAATGTTAACTTAAATATTTATTTTTTTGTTAATAAAACAATTATACATAAAAGGGATAATTGTTTTCGAATGTTTGGTTATTAGAATTTATTATTTTTAATCACGTCTCCATTACGTACCTATTTAAAATTGAATATGAATTTTTAGTATTATGTTTAATTCATCATTCAGTTTGTAGCTATGTATACCTAAGAACTTACTGCTTTTCAAAAAGTAGTTTGGTACCTACCTGTTTAAAATGCTAATACGTAAAAAACAACACTCATTCGTCGATAGCATTTAATAATGATAATAATAATAATAATAATAATAATAATAATAATAATAATAATAATAATAATAATAATAATAATAATAATAATAATAATAATAATAATAATTTTATTTACCAAATAGTAACTTACAATATTTGCATTAATACGATATTTTATCAGTAAAACGATAAACAAAACTGAGGTTACCACAAAGAAATTTCTTGTATGTGACTTATATTTTTACAGTATAACTAAGTATTGCATTTACGCGTCTATATATGTATCAATTAACGTAATTAATAATTATAATAAATTCATAATTTAATTTTTCTTTTAAATAACGAATATGAATTTATATATTTCAAATTAAATGGTATTCTATTATATATTCTAGTAATGAGACACTCATAACTCCTTTGGCAAATAGGTTTATTCACTTGTACATTGTGTTCCTTATGTCGAGTATCATATTTATGATCAATTTTTATAAAGTCAAGATTTTTCTTATACATGGTTATTAAAATAGCTTGACAAAATAATTGTCGATTATCAAACATTTTTGTATTATTGTATAACTCCTCTGTTGGGAATTAATTGGGGTAGACCATAAATAATTTTAATTATATGTTTATGTATAATTACTAATGGTCTTATATAATCATTTGTATCACCTCCCCAAGATAATAAGCCGTATGTTATATGACATTGTACTAGTCCATAATACAAAATATATAATTGTTTCATATTACATATTTTCTTCATGTACATAGTTAAATACCTGTAACAGAGTCGTTGTAGAAAATGGTAGTGTCATCCGCAAAACTAATAATATCTCTAGATGTTGGTAAGTCGTAAAGATCATTCACATATATTGTAAATAAAATAGGTCCAAGAACCGTCCCTTGTGGGACACTAAACTCTACTGTTCTTTGTTCAATAATTATATCATCTATGTTGACAAACTGAATTCAATCAAGTAGCTTTTAAAATGATCATAAACTTGTCCCCTAAATCCTATACGTTCTAATGTATCACGTAAGTCATTATGACAAACTGTATCAAAAGCTTTGGTTAGGTCAACAAAGATACAAAGCGCTGGAATACTTTTATCTACAGAAACATATATTTTTGATGTTAAATTAGCTATAGCATCTTGTGTTGACCTACTCTCTCTAAAACCGAACTGGTTTTCTTTTATAATGTCAAACTTGTTTAGATATTCATTATCTCAATAAGCTTTTCAAATATTTTTGCAATATTTGATATAAGAGAAATAGGACGATAATTTTGTAGGTCTAATTTATTCCACTTTTGTATATTGGTTTTATTATTGCTATTTTAAATCTGCGAGGAAAGATTCCTTTAATTAAACAATCATTAAATATATACGTTAAAGGTTTTGTAAGATAATCAACAAGTATTTTTAATGTTTCCGACTTCAAATTGTCTTTTCCTGGAGATTTATGTGACTTTAATTCTAATATAATTTTTCTAACCTCTTCTTCATTGATCATTCTAAGAAAAACGTTGTTTTGAATGTATTTCAATTTCTCTTGACCTTTAATATTTTCTGCCTACTTCAGAAAAATAATTATTAAAAGTATCTGCAATTTGTTTACATTTAAAATAATATTTTCAATCTCTATAGACTGTACAGATTTTGAATCATTACTTTTTTTATTTACTTCTTTTACACATTATGAATTTAAAATAATTTTCTTTCGCTTTCTTTATTAAATTACTTAATTTATTTTTTATTGTGTATATTTTCTCATTAAGGTTACACTTCCAGGAATTTGCTTAGCTTTAATATACATATCATTTTCAATATTTACTGACTTTACTAAACCACTTGATATCCACTTACTTCTTTTTATTTCCTTTACTTCAGTACATTTATCTATATATTGTAACGTTTTTCTTTTAGTTTTCCCGGTATCATAAAGTTTTCGCCTAGTGAGTGTCGATATGAACGATTCTCTGTTAGATTTTTCAAATAGCACCGCAAAAGAAATGTGTGTTGACAGTCAGAACAATTTATACAGTATGCGCCAAAAGTATGGAATAAATTCAATAAAAACGAAACAATTATTTTTTGGGAAAAATCCTCGAACAGGTCGATTTTTAATTTAAAAAATACATATTTTAGTGTAAAATGCAATTTTCAAATGTCATTTGTTTTCGAGTAATGACGTCATCGATTTTTTTTTAAATGGCAAGACCATATTTTTTTCCTTGATTCTGAAAGATCGTTTAATTCTCTATCAGACAGTACTAAAATTTTGCCCTCTTACATAGGAAAGTTTTCGAGTAAAGGACGATTGAATGTTAGAAAACGTAAATCAATTAAAATAAAGCAAAAAAGTTTAGTTTTTTGAATTCCATTGTTCTTTTATGGATCACGTAGATGAAAATCTTTGCAAAGTATCATTGTCACACTGACTTTCTAATAAGTATTGTAACCGACATAGAAATTATTATTCAATTTAAAGTATTATGGCACATTTAACTGTAACTCAAAGAATTGAAATTTTAATTCTTATCGGATGCGGGAATATGACAAAAACTCAGCAGGAAGTTTGCGATTTATTTAATGAAAAATATCCAGATCACCCTATCAGCCAATCAACAGTCAGTAAGGTAGAGTCTAAATTAAGAGAAACTGGCAATGTTGTAAATATTCCAAATCCTGGACGTCCAAGCATTAATGAAAATCAGAAACAGAACATTTTGATAAGTATGGTGGATAATCCTCATAATTCTTCACGATTGGTTGCATTAAACAATGACACTAGTCAGAGCACAGTGCTACGTATCTTGAGGAAGGAAAAATATCATCCCTACAGAATTCAACTTGTGCAGGAACTCAATGAAGATGATCCCGATCGCCGCTTATACTTTTGCGAAATTCTAATGGATTTATGTCAAGGAAATAGAAATTTACACCGGCAAATACTTTTTTCAGATGAGGCGACATTTTGTCTGAATGGTACAGTAAACTGTCAAACTTGCAGATATTGGAGTCGGGAAAATCCTCATTGGATGGCAGAGACACATACCCAACATCCTCAGAAATTAAATGTGTGAGCTGGAATAGTTGACGACAGAATAGTAGGGCCTTTCTTCTTTGAAGGAACCATTACAGGACAAAGATATTTAGAGTTTCTAGAGAATGACCTTGTTCCAGCCCTTGCAGTAATTTTTCCTAACGATAATGACCCTGACATTCCTGTACGAGATTTTTTGGACAACTGTTTTCCTGGGAGGTGGATCGGCAGACGCGGACCGATAGAATGGACTGCAAGATCGCCAGATCTTACACCTCTTGACTATTTTTTATGGGGATACTTGAAGTCAAAAGTGTACATTAATAAACCACGTAATTTAGAAGAACTTCAAAATCGCATTCGGGACGAAATACGCAGTTACCCCAGAAATTATTCATAATGTGCAAGAAGAATTTCTTCACAGACTTGCGCATTGTCAAGAAGTTGGTGGATGGCAATTCAAACATTTAATTTAAGTATAAAATTTAATCAATTGTATTTTATTTTATATACCTCAGAATTGTTACTTTTTTATGGATAAAATTTACGTTTTCTAACATTCAATCGTCATTTACTCGAAAACTTTCCTATGTAAGAGGGCAAAATTTTATTACTGTCTGATAGAGAATTAAACGATCTTTCAGAATCAAGGAAAATAATATGGTGTTGCCATTTAAAACAAAAATCGATGACGTCATTACTCGAAAACAAATGACATTTGAAAATCGCATATTACGCTAAAATATGTATTTTTTAAATTAAAAATCGACCTGTTCGAGGATTTTTCCCAAAAAATAATTGTTTCGTTTTTATTGAATTTATTCCATAATTTTGACGCATACTGTATATCACCATCCAAGATCCAAGTAACCGAATGGGAAATGTTATAATGTGCCAATAATCGTTTACTACTGGTTTGCTGAATGCTCTCTCTAGAATTATCTCTTCCAGTTCTACAGTACACTCTTCTACCTATACTTTCTTGTTAAAGCCTTCTTCAACAGCAGAAAATGTTTTCTTGTGAAGAGTACAATGATTAGATCGGTGTGAACTTGCCAGGCAAAAATTGACAGCAGTACCCTGTCATTAACTTAAAATATATGCATGGTCAAACAGACTGGTGCTACACAAGAAACGGTGTAGTTACACTACCATCCCCAATTACATAAATTTATCTTTTTCTAAACGACACAAACTGTCAGTCTCAAATTTTAGTATAGCATACCTCTTTACCTACTTAAATGATATGCAGGCTCAAATTGACCGGTGTTACAATAAAAACGAAGTAATTAGGCTATCATTCATAAAACCATAGATATTATTTTTACTAAACGACCCTCTCTGTCAAGCTTTTATCTATTTGAATGACATACAGAGTCAAATTGACTGACGTATTGATGTAGTTAGGCTATCATTCCCAATGCCGCAGATATTATTTTTTGTTAAAAGACACCACTTGTTAAGCTCAACTTTTAGCATACTCTCTACATACTTAACACAGCATAGGTAGACCAGCAGTTTCACTCCGTTGTCGGCAGTTTGAACTGCCTTCAGTTTTCTGCTATGACTTTGAAATATGAGTGCGATAGTGCATCCGATGGAATTTACAGAATCGGTGATCAGGACCGGAATAAAAAAATTTTATTTGCGCGTGAAAGCGTAGTTATTCCAGATGAAAGTTTACGTTATATCTATCCACATTATGTAATAATTTATTATACAGTTATAAATCGGTAATTCAACATGTATTATATACTATCATTTACTGCTACTAACATACAGTGTGAAAATTCGATTTACTTTTTTGGACTCTTTAAACAAAAAGAGTTTAAAATATATATTATTGCACTACAAAACATTTTTATTTATTTACTTACTTTTTCTTGTAATTAGTGATAATTACATTTTTCTGGGATTTTTTTAAATTTAAAATTGGACGTTTGCAGTTTAGTGTACAAATAATTTATTATGATTTTTTTTTGTCTTAAATGATCTACGTAAACCAGAAGACAAGAATTTTTCAGAACAGAAAAATTATGTTTACTTAACTTTGAAAATTATTAAATTGGAGATAAAAGTGCAGTAAAATGTAAATTTGGAAAAAAATTATTTTTTTATTATTTTGTTTTGAGACTTACTCTCATTATACTACAAGACTACAAGAAATATGAACATCTACATAATTTGAAGATAAGCCGTCTTGTGCAGGAAACGTTGGAATGACCTCTTTGCGTAATCTATTGCGCGAATCGTTAGAAAACATATTATTTTCAAAATGTATTTGACATAGTTTGTATGAACTATTACTAATCCTGAGCAGCTTTTCTAATAAATCTTCTCTATCAGAAGCCACTGCACAGAACTTTGCTCTAATACATGTTATATACATGGTCTCTGCAGTCTGCAGCTTGAAATGGATGCGCGAGCTGCTATGCGCGACTTATTATTTCGGCCCGAGTGTTTTTACTGGTCTCCCTATAGAGATCGGGCGCAAATACGTGTGGCGCCCTCTGCACTACATTTTCAGTGGTACAGAAGGGATGACAAATTATACGTACGCCAGCAGACTACGTACTTGTACTTGCATTTGTTGATAATTACTTGCACAAAGTTACACCAATGGCTAGTACATCACGGTGGAAAGGAAACACGAATTGCTGTGTGGTTAATTGTCACAATACATATGCCAACACTCCAAAAACGGTTAGTTTTTACAAGTTCCCTCCAAACAACTATGAGTCTTCAGATCGCCGAACGAAGTGGATAACTGCTGTTAAACGTGAAAAGTGAGTAAATTCTATGTAATGTAATTAAGTTCGTAACAAATGGGATCCTAACATGGCTAATTACCTTACCAAAAACATACATTACATAACCTACATTATGTTACAATTATACCCATACGAAATTATAAACCTTAGTAGCAGTATCAGACTTGTATTCTTACGTTTTCTTTTATTATCGTAGCGCGGATTGGAAACCTAGTAAACATGCAAGAATATGCAGTGAACACTTCGTAGATGGGAAAAAATCTGAACACCCACACCATCCTGCCTATATACCATCTGTATTCCCTCACAAAAGGAAAACTTCTGCAGTGGATGCCTCCAGATTTCTTAGATTGTAAAGACAGAAGGAAAATAGAGGAATGAATGAAGTATCCGAGTTACCTCTTGCAGAAGTCAATTGTGAAGACTTTGCATTGGTAGCGGAGGTAGTATCGGTAGGATGTCAAACAAAACTTGATTATAACCACACTGATAATGTTTTAGAACAAACTTTTGTATGTAATTTGTATTTTAAAGAAGGATGTTTAAAAGCTGTTTCCCAGATACAGACAAATTTTATTTATAAAGAATATTCAAGTTCAGTTAAAAATAAAAAGTGTGGGCCTGACAGCATTGAGGAAATGTCGGCAAAAACATTCAGTTTAGCTCGATGTTTAGATTGTAATAGTTTTCACGGTTATGAATCTGTTAAAACCGATGTGCAACTGTTAGATTTAACTGGTACAACGAGAAATGTTTTTAACATGTTATTAGATATGTTACAAAGTAGAAAAGGGGGAAAGGTTCTTAAAGCTAATAGATTGCTTATTTTTTTGATGAAAATGAAAATAGGTATGACATTTTCAGCATTAGGTGTAAATTTTTAGTTTGCCTCGTAGAAGTACTGCTAGATTTTTTTTGATGTTCTAGAGAATCTGGCACATGCAACAAAAAACTTTATTATATATTGGCCGAGCAAAGATACTATTTTAAAAACGTTACCAAACTCATTCAAAATTAATTATCCTCAATGTCGTGAAATAATAGACTGCACTGAATTTAAGTTACAACAGCCCTGAAAAATATCGAATCGAATAAATGTTGATTCCCACTATAAGGGTACTTACACAGCCAAAGTGTTAATATGTATAATACCCACAGGTGTGATTTCATTTATATCTAAAGTATATGCAGGAAAAGCAAGTGATGTGCAAATTACTACAGATGTGGCATTTTAGACTTGCTAGAAAGAAATGATATTGTGTTGGCAGATAAAAGTTTCCCAGGAATAAAAATTGAAAATGGTATTTTAATAGTTATGCCACCTTTTCTGCATGATGGGACAGAAGAAGAGGTTTTGAAATGTTACAACATTGCTAGTGTAAGAATACATGTTGAACGAGCTATTGGTCGGTTAAAAACTTTTCATTTTTTGCAAAATACGATTCCGGTACAATTTTTTTCCTTACCTTGATAACATTGTTCTCATTACCAGTGTTCTTGTACATTTAATGAAACCTTTAATAAAAAATGAGAATAAATGATACAGAGAACATATTTTATTTTATTTATACCTACATGCCAATACCATCATAATAAGTAGGAAACAAAACATACATGTTGAACAAATTTTAAAAATAAGTACATAATATCATATATAGTTCTATTTATGTGTGAGTAAAAGAGACAAATACTTTTTGAAATAAAAACTTTCAAGTTTTGGAAGCAAATTTTGCAAAAATAGTGGGTCCCTCGGTATTACAATATTTAAAGGATTTTCAGAATAAATAAATAAATGTACCTGTTCAAGTTGAGTGACAAATAGCAGTAACTGGCATTGAGTATAATACTGATGGCTCTTTTTCACTTCAAATTGCTCTATTTCTTTATTCCACCGTAAGTATGATACAGCAGACTCCTTTGTAATTGGATCAAAAAGTGTTTTTTTACTGATGAGGGACATTTTATTTCAATAACATGAGATGGTTTGTAACTATTACTAAAAGTACACTTTTTTAAAACAACTCCATCTGGACTTGCACAAAGCCATGGATATTCCTTGCAAATAATTAACCCACACTGCAGTACGTCAAATCCCAACATTGCTTCGTACAATTTTCTAGCTTTCAATTCAGTTGAAATACCATAATTTACATTTGCCTCCGCCTTACCAAACAATATGGGTGGGTTCAGTAGTTCTTCAGCTAGCTTTGACGGATCTTTTTTTGTTAATGTTTTAATTCTATGTGCCTTTGAACTCGCTGATATCCTTTTGTGCCTTTCAGAATGCCAAAGTGGTGTACCAGATTGCTCTATTGTATTTAGAAAAATACTATCTAGTTCAGATATTGACAAATTAACATATTTATTATAAAATGATGCTACCTCGTCACTTAAATTATACTTAATGCTATAATTATTACTTAAATTAGCACCTCTAATATGACATAAAAAATACTCATGTTTGTTGCTGTCAAGAAGCTTAAAAACATTACTAACAAGTTGATTGACAATAATCCAACAACATCTTTCACCTTCACTTTTTAGTTCCTCGACTAAGATTTCTTTAATATCACATACAATGTCAGTGTCAAGGATCCAGTAAATACTAACAACCTCACTGTCAATTGTTGTTTGCAATTTTCTCGGGAATAGCTCCATAAAAGTCTTGCCCTTGGCATTTCGTTCCTTGGAGTATGCTGTAGGTCTTGTCTATTCACACGGTTTATCAGTCTTCGACAATATCGGTTCATTATTTATGTAACAATAAACTGCACAAATATGCTTGCAGTGGCCAGCTGTACCAGCTGGGCATTCACAAGAGGCTTTTTCAACAATTCTTGTTTCTTTATTTATCTAGAAGAAGGAAAATCGTGTAGTAAAGTAGGTAGGTATACTTACATATATTTTTACACCATATGCAGGCTGGCTTATAGAGGTTTGCCGCAAAACGCTGGATTTTATGAAATTTTCGAAGGAATCTTGAATTTCCATAACATTAATAACATGTTCACTCTCCATTAAATTCTTTCCTTTTTTAAGGCCAGAAAAGGGAAGGCCATCACAATATATTTTACGAAATCCGCACTTTATGACTTTATCCATACTTTATTATCACAATTTTTTCCTCTGTGCACAGCACGTACACATTCAACAATCAGATATTCAGAAAACCAGCCTAAATAATGCTGCTGTCACCTACCTCCAATCTCACGCTTGTAACTCAGCAATTTGCCGGTAGGGGCGGATGTGGCGCTTGTGCTTGTTTAACGCCTGGTCTCAATACTGTGTACTTATGATATGTAGGGTTAAGTGTATCAATTATTATCCTTTAGTGGCAACAGACTGAATTGACTTTAGTGACTTTTTTGGTTGTTATTTCTTCGAAATCAGTATTAGTTATTTTATAACAGCCTTTCAATTTTTGATTTCCGTTGTTTTCTATTGGCATCATTTAATCCACTGGTGATCAGTTTCTGAACTGATTGGAAAATCAGATTTCCCGTTAACGTTTTAATATTACTGTCTCCTTATTGATAACGTTTAGGGTAATTTTAAAGAAATTTTGATTTGTTCTTACTGTTATTGCTTCTTAAGATATTTTCTTCTTTGTCTACCGTTTTTCGGGATCTTTTATTGTCTAATTAGTTCAAATTTTGTAATCAACAACTGTCTTAAATTTATCTAAAAAGCGATGGGTTTGATCAAGAAGGACGTTCTGGAGGAAGTATTGCGAAACAGTAATATAGATTTACGAAATATGTCTATGAATTGGAGGGATCCATGTTCCCAATTTGGTAAATTATGCAAGAATTTAAAAAACAAAAACACTTAATAACCGAAGGAAAATCTACACGCATTGGGGAAGGATAGCGGTGTCCGTTGCAATGGCATACAAAAACTCTGCTGAGCAATCGATTATTGAGGAAAGTAAGCTAGAAAATGGAACTACCTCAATGGAGATTACTAAGTGTTTTAATGAAAGTATTCCTTCCCGAGAAGGCGTTATAAGACAGGTTAAACTACAAAATTCTACAGAAATGGAAATTTCATCTGCTTCGAGTGCTACATATATTTCCGACGTCGCCTCCGACAGATAGAGTAGGACATTATCTCCTTTTCTGAAGAAGCAATTAGAATGTCATCTACATCTATACCTCAAGGAATTGAAGTATCGTGTACATCAGCATAGATAGCGCTCTCAAACACTTTAGGAAACCCTTCTTCTGTAAGATGCGATAAAGACAATCAAGATAAGAAGAAAGATGTTACATCTGAAAATTTTGATATTCCTAAAGATCTATTAAACATATCAAGTCCCGATTCTGCTGCCAATATTCCACCAAAAAATGCCAAAAATACCCTACCTAATATTCGAGCGTCATACAAAGACTGCACGATTCTGGAAGGTGATTTCAAAATAAATGATAAAATATGGAAAGTAATTTTTAATAATGGCAAACTTGATGTAAGATACTCTCCATATTATCTACGTAAAATTATTATCAAATATGCACGATCATTTTCAAGTACGTTAAATATCAAAAAACGAACAACTCTATCAATATTTACGGACTGTGCAAATATAACAAATATACTTGTAAGAAATTTAAAACTTACATCTACAATAAGAAAGTAAGTGTCTTTAGTTCTTCCGTAAATTATAATCACTCTAATTTGTGAAAGGTATAGAACGATCAATAATAAAGAAGAAAATTTTCCACGAGAAGCCTTTTAATTATAAAAAACATACACTGATTGTTGCTAATAAAATTATACTTCAAAGAGGCAAGTGTTTGCAAAACATAAAATCTGACGGCGTTATAAGGAAGATAAAGTCATAATCGAGGTCGCAATTATATCGCCACAAAAACGACCTTCTAGATATTTTAATGATGCAAGCGGATCATCCTGAGTTTATAAGAGATGTTAGCATTCCATTCAACGTAAAATTATATAGTTGAAGTTCTTAAGTCATTGAGATGTGGAGATGACTTACCATTTATATTTTTCGACACCGCTGGAGGTATAGTTAAAAATCCCTCACAAACGGGGAATATTCTTGTATACGGCCGTGGTATTGATTGAAAAAACTAAGAGAATATATCCAATTTTCTCAATGATTTCTTCCGTGCACGATTCCAACTCCATTTTTAAATTACTCCATGATTTTCGATATTATTGTGAAAAGCATAATTGTTGACCTGGATTTTCGGGAGTCGTTACCGACTTTTCATTCGATGCGATGGCCAAAGCATTTAACAGGTGGACTTGGTCAGAATACCTTAAAAAATATTACCATTTCAACGAAAATAATATTCCCCAATTAAAAAACATTGGTCTCAAAGGACAGAAGAATCTCAAATGTTCCCAATTTGTCAAAAAACTGAGGGAAGACGTCGTTTCATTGAGACTAGAAAACTAATTAAAAATAAAAAAGACACGTTTAACAAAATGTGATCCAACACATGAAAATTTTTCTGATGAACAGTGGCTAAAAAACAACAGCATTCTTAGCCATTATTTAAGTAGATATTTGTCATATTTAATTTAAAATTCATTGACAGGCTAAAACACTTTTGACATTGTCGATATTTAATTTCAAATAATTTTAATTTATATAACAATTTTTATAGGCAGATATTTGACTCAATACCTAGATGTTTGGTATCAGAGAGCATACATATGACTTCATTGATAGGAATTGTAGGAGATTTGATTTATATTAGCTTAAAATATCTTTCTAATACAGTAAAAAATGTATTACAAAATCTAATAATAAGGAATATATGAGTAGATATTGTGGGTGTAATTCAACGCTGGTTGGAGATTTAGTCCACAGAGTAGTTAGTTTCACACAATATTATTAATACCTAAAAATATATAAAAAAATAAAACATATTGTAGGTTTTGTTAATTTTTTATTTAAAGGTCTCTTTTACTAAAGTGTTATTATGGTCAAAGTAAAAATGCAACTAAACGTTGAAAATAAAAAGTTGATATAAATGTGGGTAAAAGAATTCTTCGATTTCGATATACAGGGTGCTCAAATTTTAATCTTTTAATTTTTTTTTCTTGAATATTTCAAATAATTTTATTATCTAATACAAACATTAAAGCAAAACAATAACACAAAACAACAGTAATAAAAATATTGTTTATATAAAAGATGTTGAAATAGTCCTACTGTAGTTCTTATTGTCTCACAGCCGGCTGTAATTCGATTCCTCGGGTCTTCAACATTTTCGACAGAATTGAAGTAAACTAATGATTTGAGAAAACCACAAATGCAAAAATCTAAGGGAGAGCGAGCTGACCATTGTTGCGTACCTCCCCTACCGAACCAACGATTTGAATATACTGTATCTAAGTGACGACGTACATGTATACTAAAACGAGCTGGGGGGCACCATCGTGCATGAACCAGAAATTTTGTCTGAGCAGAAGAGAAATTTCTGCAAGAAGAGCAGGTAACTCTTCTTGTAGGAAGTGATGATAAGATTCACCATTTAATCGTAATAGGAGGAAATATGGACCAATTAAATACTCATTAAGTACTCCAAGCCACACGTTTACTGAAAATTGTTGTTGAAAATGACCTTAAAAGAATCCATGTAGATTTTCATCAGGCCATAAGTGATTGTTATGAAACAAAACTCCATTTAAAAAATTAAGATTTTGTGCGGTTACATGAAGAATCCATTGGCAAAAAACTAGACGCGCTAAAAAGTTTCGAGGTAGTAGCGCCTGTGTAGTGTGTAGTTAGAATTTTAAATACGGTAAAGTTGCTTACATTCAATGTGTTGGTAATTTTTCGAGTGCTAGTTTCAGGTTACTTTAAAACTATATGGAGAATTGCTTCTTCTAGTTGCACAGTTCGTACTTCTCGAGGGCGCAAATGTACCATTTTGACGCAAACGTTGGCGAAGGCGAGCAAATATTGTGTGATGAAGTATCCTACGTTCTTAATACAACTCAGCATACAGTCGTCGAGCTTGCAGAGCATTTCCATTTTTTTTTTTTTTTTTGAAGACATAAATGCTAATTTGACATTTTGACGAGATGGTTGTATTTTATTTAGAAATATTGACAGCAACCTACTAGATAATGGGTAGTATGAATAAAAGTGAAGTAAGTGCTAATACTACAAGTATAAGAATTTACTGCGAAGTATCTCCTTCAATAATTAAGAAGGTACTGTACGTCAAAGTAGATACTGATATTTTTCCGGAAGTTGCTACAGTGAATAGTATTCCTTTGGAAACTCTCGGAGTATTTACTACAGTACGAAGTACCTACTTTATGCTTCAAGTTTAGCAAAGATGGTAGTATTTACTTCAACTATTGCAAAGCTGGTATCGCACCAGCTTCACTCCGCATACTACAGTTGGAAGTAACGTAATGACCCAGAGACGCAAGAGAAAAATGTGTAATTTAAGGATTAATCGCGCCGATGATTTACAGTTGCTGGTTTTTTTAAATCTGTCAACTTTTTTATTTCGGTTTTCATATTATTAATTTTTTTTAATATTAGCTTCATACCTAAATTTTGTTATGTATTTATGTCATAAAGCTCTGATAATTCCTTAAGAGCTGTGTCCACAAATCTATTTCTAGGTTTGTGGCTGTGTCTTTTGCCGTTTTAATATTGGGTGTCATTCTTTTGTCTAATTTAAAATCTTCCAGCATAATGACAAATGCTAATTGTAAGTCTTCATTTTGAACCTCTTCTTGCGTCATTTCATCATCTGAAGACATATTAGCTAACCTAGGTAGGTATTTTATTAAATGGACAGGGGTGCGATAAATAACAGTCTCACAATTGTAAAGCAAAGCACTACTAACTTTGGCATGTCTCGTAAACTGTTGATATCGGATAGAGTGGGAGAGAATGCTATTTTTATTTTGTAGAATTTACTACTTGACAGGAGCAGATTCTTCATATAGTAAAGCATATACTCCGTTGTGTAGAATTTGCTATAGAAGATAGAGTAAGTACTACCGGAAATTACCGTTAACTGCAGGCAGAAGTAGAGACTGCATAGAAAATGCTAAATTTTGAAGTATTAGTAAGTACTTCGTTTTTATTCATACCACCCAATGTATCAATAGAAATTAAAAATACAGAACTTGCAACAAAATATGTTTTATTTTTTCCTCAAAAAAGATGCATCCTGCGAAAAAAAATTGAAGAGACCAATTTCATTCAGAATTGATGGACGATTTCTAAAAAAATATCAAAACTGGAAAAACTCAGTAGCGTACCATGTTTTTTATTAAAAAGGTTGTGGCATTCTCGAATGAACGTCACTGGTGCAGAAACAAAATAAACTTAAACAATTACACAGTATACAAAGCAGAAAAAGATTCTAATACTACACTACTGTAAATACGAAAGAAAGACCAAACCCGCGCACGGTGAAACACACAAACACAATCACGCACTTAAACTAGCGATGTAGTGATCGTAGCCATTCTTGAAGCTGTTGGTGGATGGAGCAGCGACGACAGGGTCGGGAAGTTGGTTCCAATCCTGGAATATTCGATTCGGGAAAAAGTACTGCCTAGTGGAGGTTCTAAAGTATTCCCTACGCAATTTGAAGGAATGGCCACGGGGCCGTTCATCATCGTTCAGCGGAAGTAGTTGGGACAGGTTAATAGAGAAGGTGTTGTGAAGAATACGATCAACTTGAATAAGATCACCTCGAACACTTCTCTGTTTTAAGGAAGGTAAATTGAGCATGTTAAGTATGTCCTCGTAGGATCTGTAAGATCTGTGGTACCCATTTGATAAATCTTTGTTGAACTGATTCCAGGAGATTTATGTCTCGAGCGAGATGGGGAGACTATATTATTGTGTATAAGGATGGCTGTTCAAAGGATTTCTATAACATATAGCAAGTAGAATTAGCCTTTTTAACAATACTACTAACGTGATGAGACCAGCTTAAGTCCTTTGTTATTATTACCCCTAAATCATCAAAATGACTTTCACCAAAGTACTGTCTATACTGTAGGGGAGAAGATAATTGCGAGTTCCAATATGAAGAACTGAGCACTTAGTATTATTAAGGGGGGGAGCAGCCAATCAGAAGACCATTTGATTATGTTATTCAAATCCTGCTGAAGTGAATCAGCATTGGTTAAAGGATTATAAAATGTCTTGGTGTCGTCGCCAAAGAGCGCATGATGGTTGCTCAGGTGATAAGGAAGATCTGACGTAAATATGATATACAGCAACGGTCAGAGAACAAATCCTTGAGGAACTCCAGATGTAACGTCAAGAAACTGAAAATAATCCTGAGAAACTCTCACCGAAAATTTTCTGTCTGATAAAAAAGCACAAAACCGGTTAAGAAGGTCTCCTCGAACTCCAAAATGCTCCAGTTTATGATCTTAATTTTGGGAAAAATCTAAATATATAACATTCACCGGCGCACCACTGTCTATTATTTGAGTTCACGTATGTAACCACGTCAACAAGTTAGTGGAAGTTGACCTGCCCGGAAGGAATTCATGTTGTGTAGGAGGAATTACTTTATTATTATGTAGGAACTCCAACAATTTGTTGACAATAATTCGTTCCATGATTTTCACACATGTAGGAGATAGACTAATCGGCTGGTAGTTGTTAGGATTTAGTTTGTTACCATTTTTAAATATGGGTGTAACTGCTGCCAATCAAATGCTAGGTGATTTTTCCAATTTTCCATTATGTGTGCTAATGGCGCGCAGATAGCTTCAGAACAGTTTCTCAATAAAGAGGATGTTATATTGTCGAGACCAGGAGACTTGTGTAGAGATAATATATTTATTTTTACTCTGGAGCACATAATAGCTGGTAACGGACCGGCCGCTTCTCTGGTAAACACAAGTTTAAAAGCTTGAGTCAATTCGTTGGCACTATCACTGTCTCGCATAATGACCTATCAGGTTTACGAATAATAGGCAACGAAACGTTTGAAGATAGTTGTTCTGTAGTATACTTATAACACGCTTTAGGCCCCTTGGATGGCAAATAACATTCATAAGTTCTCCGAGCCACTTTGATATCTACGCCAAGGGCTTTAGAACAGAATTTGTGTGCTAAAAAGTCTGCCTGAGATCTACACTTTATTTTAGACCTTTTAATAATATCGTTAGTGATGTAAGGTTTACGAAAGTTTTGTATTTTGTTGTAAGTTTTGGAGCATGATTTGGGAAGCGAATTTATACAGTTCTCAAATTCAAACCATTTGTCGTTTATGTCATTAACTTCATAAAGGTTACTCCAGTCATTTCTTAACAGCAGCTCATTTAGTTTATTATAATCAATTTTGTTGAACGACACTGTCGTGTTCCTAGATGATATTACTTGAATAACACAAGAAATTGTTGAATGATCAAAGCGGCCAATAGGAGACTGATGCTCAACTGTAGATATTAGGTTCTGATCATTAGTTCAGATCAAATGCAGCAAAGATGGATTTTGGTTCACCCGGTATCTGGTTGGTTCTTTCACAAGTTGTAAATTTGATTCCAGAATCATATTTGTGAACAGCGCTGCTGGATTGTTATTCTAGGAGTACAAGAGATGCTCCCAAATAATATTAGGTAAGAAGTCTCCAAATATAAAAAATCGGTACCAAGAGTCAGGAGAGGTCTATAAACAATTGCTTAAAAAGGAAAAGTGTTTGTTTGTCGTTTGTCATATCTAACCATAAACTACATAACATAACAACATAACAGGCCAAGAATAGACTTATTTATGGTTTTAATTCTGTAATATTGGGAAAAACTATTTAAAAGATACAAACAGACACCTTCTTCACGACGATTGCTCTGACGATCATTTCTAAAAATTGTATAGTTTCCTAAGTAAATGACTGAATTTGGGATTGCATCAGTTAACGATGTTTCCGTGAGGAGTATAATGTGAGGCTGGTGATTTGAAAAATTTATTCTTCACGGGGAACACATTTTGGGTTAAAATTCTTCAATGTGAAGAAAATATTCACATCTGGCAACACTGATCTCATAGTCTCCACTATACTCCATTCCACAGTTCGCAGTGAGGGGTACGAGATCGGCGCGTATTCATAATAAAGACAGGATTGACGTTAACTTTTTATCACTTTTTATCATAATGGGAAAATTTCATGAATTTTATATTAGTTTGAAGTGTATTACAGCGTAATTTTTCAAACATATTGAAAGGTCAGAACATGTGTCTGGCGACAATAATCACATAGTTTGTTTACGTGGATACGGGTGTAGGTTACGGTATTGGTATCGTAAACAGGCGTTTGTTTGTATTTTTGCATATTTGTGAATGGCGTCTGACATCATAAGGTCATCGTTGTGGCAGCTATTATATCCTGGCGGCGTGGCCAGACTATATTTTTAAATACTGTTTTTAGGCCCATGAAAGTGTCTAGGACAAACAGCATTTAAATTACAATAACACATTCTTTCTTCTGCACATATTTGGAAAAATGATGCAATTTCCTCATTATTTATTAAAAAAAAATTAATATTCAATTGAGTTGTATTACATTACTTCATTTGCTGTCACGAATCTAGGTTTTTAATATTCTGCATTAATGATGCCACATCCTGTATAATGATAAAATTTACAAACAAATGGATAGATTTGCTGTATTAATATGCAAATATTATAACTATCAATGGCAAGTATGAATTACATACTTTATACAGGCCAAGGACTTATTTTGGAAAATTATTCTGGTCGTCGATATTACACACTTAAATTTATTTGAATTAAACATACTTATTAGAGTGTACCAAGTTTAGTTTAAGTTGTTCCTACTATTGGGAAAATAAAAACAATCAGTAATTCTGTAAAACTCTTCACTTCAGGCTTATTAATTAAAACTGACGACTACAGAAATAAAAATCGAAAAAATCGGGTATATGTTTATAAGTAGAAAATGTTAAATCTTGATAAGACCTCCCAGTTGACAAAAAAAAAGTAAAGGTAAAAATCTGAAAAAATCAGCTGTTTGAAAAATGATTGGAATCTTGAAAAGATTTCCCAGTTGCCAGGAACAGTAAAGTTATTGGTCTGGTCTAGCTAAATTTAAAATGAAATCAAATGTTATGTTGTTCATTCTTAAGCAATTTTTGAAATGTTCAAAAGTGGCAAATGGTTATGGCAATCTCTATTTTCTTGCCATTTTTTAATCCAAATTTTTCTCAAAATTCCATTTTTTAATCCAAATTTTTCTTAAAAACATATGAGCCAGTACATGCGCGACTTTTTCTATTTCTTTTCCAAAACTTTTTAAATTAGCAGAAGCTAACTACAATACGATGTGGATATTTAATTTGGTTATAGACAACTAAAGAAATATTGGTGCGTCTTGTGGAACTTTCAACTTGGCGGAAATTCCACACGCTAGTGCCGTTCCAATACCTCCAACTTTTGCATTTACAATGGCATTTTTGGACTGGGTACTCCAAATCTGCAATTCTGGCGTCTAGACTTAGAACGTTATTCTTTTCAACAACACACACTTGGAGCGTACGTTTCAAAATCTAGTTTCAGTGCGGTACTCGAATCCGTCGTTCTGAAACCGATCGATTGGATTGGCCTTTTTGTGGCGACTGAAATGATCGTAGCAGCATATTTGATTTGATAATGTGAACCACCGTATATAACAAAATATTCACATATCGCTATGTCATTTAAATAAATTTAGAAAGTGTGTAGCTATAAATAAACCGCATAAATTTTTTTTGATAGTGTTTTGTATTAGACATATTTCTTAAATTGTTACTTCTATTAATTCATATAAAACCTGGTAAGTGATATTTCTAATGTTTACACAAATCCCAATACATATAATTTGATCATAATTATTTATCATATTTTCTGCGTTAATTAATTATTTATTTATTTTTTATAGGTAGTAATTACTACTAATATGAGTGAAGTTGTAAGCTGTTTTAATAGCGCCATTGCAATTGAATGGAACAAATATTACCATGAAGGAGGAAAGTTAATAGCTAGGCCTTTGCCTGGAGACGAAGTTGTCATATCAGGTGAGCATTTATTATTAAAAATTTTATCAAGTTATTCAACTCATTAAAATAATGAATAGTTTCTATGAAAATTTAACACATTCTTGTTCAAAATTAATTCCTGGTAAATTCTTGCAATTGATTTAATTTTATTTAAATATTTAAAAACCATAGTGATATTAAGAATTCTAGAGCTATATTTTTGCCGTGTAATTTTTCTAGCCTTTGAATCCACCTTGCACCAACATGGATTTGTGCAGAGAAGATCTACTATATCGAATCTTGCAGTTTTTTCTCAATTCATTTCTAAAACTTTTGATGGTTTTTGAATGGCAAGTTGACGTATTATTTATGGACTTCCAAAAAGCCTTCGATCATATAAACCACCATATATTACTAGCGAAACTGCAAGATTTTAATTTTTCAGATTCGTTAACTCTGTTCATCTCTAACTCTGTAGGGATCGTGTGTTGTCATGGTGTGAGTTAAATTGTTTGTCCCTTAATATTTCTAAATGTAAAACAATGTCCGTGACTCGAAGAACCAATTTTATTTTTTTTAATTATAACTTTGATGGATGGACAGTAAACTTACTTTCATCGAGCATATTAATAATGTTGTGTCCTGTGCATTCCGAACTTATGGTTTATATACCGTACCTGTAAAGATTTTACAAATATACGCTCATTTAAAATCTTATTTTGCTCGCTAGTGAGATCACAAATGGAATACGGATCTATAATAAGGTATCCAATTTGTAATATACATCGTCAAAGGTTGGAACCCGTTCAAAGACGTTTCTTTAAAAGTTTTAGCTCTTTTGCAAAATGGAGATTATCCTCCGCAAGGTTTTAAGCATAGTGATATTCTGAATCATTTTGATATGGATGCACTGGAAATACGTCATAATGTCGCATTAATTCGTTATTTGTATAATATTCTAAATAATTAAAACAGCAAACTTTATTTTACTCTGATACTTATAGTACTAAAATGTTAGCTGAATTTCCAATATATTTGTTGATGTGCGATGTGTTTAATAAAATTGTAAAGGACTGCAATATTTTTAATGATAGTTTAAATGCAATTTGGTAACATGTGCCCCGCTTAGGATAAGTTGTTTTTAATTTGTATTTTTTAGTCTTTTTTATTGCCTACTAATAACTTTTTAGTACTTATTCCTGTAATTCCTGTATTATTATTATTTAATTGCGAAGAATATATAACTGTATGGTGTGTTTATGGTCTGCACAGTCACTGGGCAGTAGCCAAAAGAGTGCAAAATTACAGAAATTTGTAATGGAAGATAACTTTTACTATTCTAGCGGGAAAGCTGTTTTCTTCACTAAAATTAGTAAGGAAACGGCTTATTATTAAATGTAGCAAATAAATTAAACAAAAATATTCAATATTTATAAATTGTAATATAAATTGTAATAATTAAAACATTTTTCAGCTAATAACAAGAAAACTAATTTTACAATTGCTACAATTTAGCAAGATAGATAAATAGATAGATAGATAAATAATTGTAATTATAATTATGACTATATGACTATATGGCTATATGGCTATATGACTATGTGACTATATGACTATATGACTATATGACTATATGACTATATGACTATATGACTATATGACTATATGACTATATGACTATATGACTATATGACTATATGACTATATGACTATATGACTATATGACTATATGACTACATGACTATATGGCTATATGACTATATGACTATAACTATAACTATAACTGTAACTGTAACTGTAACTGTAACTGCAACTGCAACTGCAACTGCAACTGCAACTGCAACTGCAACTGCAACTGCAACTGCAACTGCAACTGCAACTAGAACTACAACTAGAACTACAACTACAACTACAACTACAACTACAACTACAACTACAACTACAACTACAACTACAACTACAACTACAACTACAACTACAACTACAACTATAACTATAACTACTTAAAGATAACGATAAAGACAACTATAACGACAATGACAACAATAATCATAGATATATAGATAGATAGATAATGATAATGATAATGATAATGATAGTGATAATGATAATGATAATGATAATGATAATGATAATGATAATGATAATGATAATGATAATGATAATGATAATGATAATGATAATGATAATGATAATGATAATGATAATGATAATGATAATGATAATGATAATGATAATGATAATGATAATGATAATGATAATGATAATGATAATGATAATGATAATGATAATGATAATGATAATGATAATGATAATGATAATGATAATGATAATGATAATGATAATGATAATGATAATGATAATGATAATGATAATGATAATGATAATGATAATGATAATGATAATGATAATGATAATGATAATGATAATGATAATGATAATGATAATGATAATGATAATGATAATGATAATGATAATGATAATGATAATGATAATGATAATGATAATGATAATGATAATGATAATGATAATGATAATGATAATGATAATGATAATGATAATGATAATGATAATGATAATGATAATGATAATGATAAGGATAACGATAACGATAACGATAACGACATCGACAACAACAACAATAATTATAGATACATAGATATATAGAGAGATAGATAGATAGATTTATTGACTATACATACACTAGTACATTTTTGTCACAATTAAAGTAAATAGCACAATATATGAACGATAAAAAAAAGATGACCAACAATATTGTAAAATCTACATGATCAAGGTATAAAATTCTTATATTCATTGGCAGAATAAAAACAATGATTTAAAAGAAAATTCTTTGCATTTAACATTTAAGTCGTTATGTATGTTGACAAATTTGTTATATAAATCAATTTCTATTTTATTAACCTGAGTAATGCTTAAACGAGGGAAAGAGGGTATGAGGCCTTTGTGCCTTGTGTCATAGTCATGTCTATCGGAATGAAGTTTTAAACTACCTATTAACATTTTTTTAAATATATAAAATTGTTTCAAGTATATACACACAAGACATCGGCAAAATTTCATACTTCATGAAATAGAGGTTTACATGACGTATCATAATGGGCTTTGTCTATAATCCTCACCACTGCCTTCTGCAAGTAGATTGATTTGGACGCGTTACCCCAAAGCATTATGGCATATGACACCACATTGTATATTAGCGCGGAATAGACAACTCTCATGGTAGCATTGTCTAGACAAGGTCTTAGTTGCCTCATAACAAAATTCAAAGAAGAGAGTTTTGAACAGACAGTACCAATATGCGCATTCTAACCCAGTGAACTGTCAAATGTCACACCTAATAATCGAACTGGATCAGACTTAACGGCCCATCTATCAGGGTTAAAAAATATGCATTTAGTTTTAGCCTCATTTAGTTTAAGTTTATTACTCCCGAAACAAATGTTCGCCCTATGGAGACCATCAACAATTAAAGAGCCACTACCTCTAGTAAGCAACGTGGTATCGCCAGCAAAAAGTATACATTAAGTATCAGGCAGTGACATAGGTAAGTAAGTCATTTATGTAGAGCAAAAACAATATCGGCCCCAAAACAGATCCCTGTGGAACTCCGCAAGTAACCGGTATTAAGTCAGAAGTAGCCCCACTCAGGGTAACATATTGAACTCTATTCATCAAATACGATTTAAATAGACTATCAGTCTTTCCCCTAATACCGTAATGCTCCAATTTGAGCAACAGTAGTTCAATATTAATGCAATCAAATGCTTTAGATAAATCACACATAACAGCATGCGTAGGGATGCTCTCGTACAAGGGAGGATTTGATCACAGAACTATTCAGATCATATTAATCAACGCTGGCTGTAGTTTTTAATCTAAGTATGACTTGCCTGACATCAGAGTTAATGACAGGTGCTATAAAAAATGACCTCTCTAGACTGGGTATATTATCTAGGAATAAACGAGGATCAATGTTAGTATGAGTAATAACTTACGAGATTGAAACAAAGAAATTATTGAATTCCTGAGGCGATATATCAGTTTGCACTTCAATGTTTTTAGAAGGCATATCACGTTTAATTAGTTCCCAAACGGTTTTATTTTTATTATCCGAAGATAATATCCTATCTTTCAAAGCCCGTTTATAATCTTTCCGCAGTTTAATAAACCAATCAGAGGAAGTATTAGATAAATTAAATATACGTTTAGCCTCACGTAATTGAGATCTCAATCACGAAGCCTTCCATTGAACCAATCCAAGCCTTGATGTTTAACTATAAAATCTTAACGGAAAACAAATATCACGCTGCTCACACAATTGACGTATTAACAAGTCAGAGAACGAATTTACATTAAAGATGGTGTCGCCAAATCCAAACCAATCAATCTGCGCATCACTGTTTACAAATCTATTGATATTACGTTTATTAAAAATTCTGTTAGTAACAGGCCCGCCAATCATAGTTTTTCTATGTTGTATTTGGACAAGAGCATATACTGCAGAATGGTCAACCATAAGAGAATCACAAATACCTGTCAACAAACTATCAGAACAAATGTTAGATAAAATATTGTTAATACAAGAACCAGTTTTTAGAACAACTCTAGTAGGTGATGATATATTTTAGGCTGTACATATTGATTATATTACGCATATCATTAGCAAATTCTGTGTCACTCGTCAAATCTACATTAATGTCTCCCAAAAATACTATATATTTATATCTGTTAAGTAAAAATTCAATCAAATGCGATATCTTCTCCCGAAAAATCATAAAATCACCATTCGTTGAAGATCTATAGACAGAGACAACCACATATTTTGACGACTTAATTTCAGCCGCACAGAATTTTTCATGGAAAGTGACACAGAATCTACCAACATCAACCGGCTTTAAAATTACATTACATTTAGCAAAAATAGCTACACTACCATGATTTTCATCAACTCTGCAATAACAAGTGACGAGCTAATGCTCCGACACAAAAAAATGTCAAATTGATTATCTTTAAAGAATACATTTAACTGATCAATCTTATTAGCAATACTTTGCACATTTATATGTATTATGGAGCATGCTGGAGAGCTAAATACTGATTTACATTTAATCCCGCAGCTGTCTCTTAGAGGGTTTGTGTCCACTGGGATGGTGCCGGAACAGAAAAAACCGGTTGAAAATTACCTCATCAGGCCATATGTTGGGAACTAGAATCTTGTCCACTTCTTCACACGGAACACTAATCTTGAACGAATAGTATTTTTTTTGGGATTGCGACCTTTTTTACTTGTACATCCGGAACAAAAGTTTTTAAGTAATTACAAAGCTCTACCTCATCAACGTTAATTTCAAAGTTCGTAGCATGAAAATTTTTATATTTGATCATTGCTTGCCGCTTTGAAAGGACATAATTTTTTATCCTTACCACTACCAACCAGAATGCTACGACTATTTCGACAATTTTTGACTTGACTACCCGCCTGTATATTCCTATCACTCGATATGCTTCAATGTTATGTAACGCATTAGAAATGTCCTGAACAGTAACACTGTGGCTAGAAGCTCCTTCCTGCCATGATGAAACGGAAGGGGTTACTACAGGAGATGTACTCTTAGGGATAGTTTTCTTTCTCACATCTTTAGTGAATTTTTGAAGTTTATCATGTGGCTTTACATCCTTTTGCACAGGTTGAGGATTGGCAGCACATGTATTTGATTTTTTAGCGAATCGTTTTGATCAGAGAGTGCAGATATAGCAATTCCCTGAGTCGTAATAATTAGATCTTTCTTTTCGATGAGTTCCTCGAGATGTTTTATTTTCATTTTGAATATTACTTAATTAATTCTTCCTCAATAACTTCTTCAACATCACCAACCTCTTCTGCCGTTTTACCAGAAATATCACCACAGAATAGCATCCTGCCACCATCCAATTGTATGGCACTTTTCAGAATTTTAGCACAAGCTTTGTGAGCTAAGCGGCCACATCACTTGCACTTTAATACGAATTTTGATTGGTTGCTTACATCTCACACAACAATTAACCACATTTTTTGCAGATCCACTACTGCCTTTTAACTTCATCCATAATATCTGCAACTCGGGCCAGTTGCCAAACGTTTGTCCAAAGATATATAGAAACCACAAACACACTACCGATAACTGTCAGGGCTTATCACAAGCGTAACAAATTGCAGATAATTAAGTTCTGCAAACACTATGATCCACTCAGAACACAGTACGGATGTAGTTTACAGTCAAAAGTTTTTTTTTAACACACAGATAACAGCAAATTATCAATATTTTTCTTGATCACATACAGATTCGGAAATTGCGAATCTTTACAGAGAAAGTAGAAATTGCCGCTTCATCCCAGGGTAGGTACGAAGTTTAAGAGGCGCGTCGACGTGCATTGGTCTATCATTCCCCACTACTACGGTAATCGGTTCCGTATCGCCAACGCCAATTCGCCATTGCAAATCTAACTGTCCGGTCAACTGATGCCAGTGTTGTCAGGTCTCATGCTTTTGCATGAGATCTCATGCATTCCGAGGAAATCTCATGCTCTCATATTTTGATTACAAAATCTCATGCTTTTTAATAGACACAAACAGAAATAATAAAATTATTAAAATACTCTTTGAAATCTACCAAAACAAAAACCTAACGAGAAATAAAGGCAAAATCGAGGGCAAAATTGAATAGATAGAGGTAGGTATCTACAATATTTGGGTCTTTTATTGTAGACTGCTGTAATGAACCACCCGGGTTCATCCCTAATGTAAATTTAATTTCCGGCAATAATATTTTATTTTGTTAGATTAAGTCCAGCGAGCGCTCGAATTTTTTATCAGTAGGCACTAATTTTTACTAAACCGTCGATGCCCTACTCCGAAATCACGCACCGCACGCGCATCTCCCACCGTGACCTGTGGTTGTCAGGTGGGGAGTAAGTTAACAAAAGTGAGGAACCGAAAGGCAAAAGGCAGAGTTGTTGGAAAACATCTCTCGAAGAACCAATCCAGAAGTTCTCCCGATCAGCCCAAGAAAACCAACCGAGCCAGGAGAAGCCGCAGAGCCCAGCAGTGCCCAGGAAATAAGTAAGCAATCTACCTTCCTCTGAATCCTATCCTTTTCACGCCGTTTGGGTGTTTTGAACTCATACGGGCTGGCTTGTACTTTTGACGGACGAGGTAGTTTGGCTGTGCACAACACCGCTACCTGACCGAGCCGTCGACTGTCTGCCGTTTCACGACGTTGTCCTCATCCGGTTTGGCTGTGAACAACACCGCCGGCGAGTGATAAACGCCAGTGAGCCCTACGACGTTTTCGTTGTCGGTTTGGCTGTGGACAACACCGCCGACGACTAATATACGCCGTTTTGGTACACCGAACGTACACCGAAGTGTTTGGCTGTGAACAACACCGCACTAAGGAGTCGTTGGTGACTAAGTTGTACAGGGTTGTTCTCACCGAGGTGGTTTGGCTGTGCACAACACCGCCATCAAGGGAGATACACCGCGTGCACTCATTTCTATCCTTCCGGATAGACATCCGAAAACTGCGTTATTTTCCGTTAGACCAAAACCGTCCCATTTATTCGCTTACTTGTTTTGTTAATAACAATTGCTGTATATTGTTACTCTGCACTGCTTGCGCTTTCTCCTTGGCTACAGTTAATTTAAAACCGCTTTTAACTAATGCTTTCTATTCGCATTTACAGGGCCGAAATAAATTCAGAGTAGATTTTTTCTAAATCCATACATTTTGTTTTTATTTTCAGAACCTCGCTGGAACCGTCCTCTAGGTATAAGTTTATAGTTAAGTCCGTATTTTGTTTGTAAAGATTTTCTGCTAATAAAGTATTTCATGCCGTATGTTTTACTTTAAGGGTATTTCGTAGTTAATTTATATTTTCTTTCAGCACCGAAACAGACCGTTTTATATTCTGTTTGAAAATTGTAAGAAAATATATTTAGCTAGCATTTTGATTTTAGGACCGTTTATTTATTTTTAATTGTAATTATGCATCCGATTTAAAGACAAATTCATATAGTCTTTATTACTATTTAACTGGTTATTATTTATTTCCATTTCATGAAATAAATTTGTTAAAGAAAGAATGTGTCGTATTCATTCATATCAGTAACTTTGATAAAATTCCGATCTAACAAAAAAAGAACTTAAATAGATTTTTACCGTTCCACACTGACAATTCTGTTTATTTGAAAAGTAAAACTATCACTACACCGATAAAACTAGTTTTGTTGTTCTCTGGGAATAAAAGAAATACAACAGACCCCTGGAATTTAACTTTCTTCACTGTAGCTGCCCGAGTACTTACTCTAACCGAGGGTGAGTTCACGTGGAGTTTCTCCCACGTTAAATATAGAGAAACTGGCGCTCGAGACTGACCGAAAAGATATCCTGAATTGCGTCTCCGTGACGTCACTTACCGCCGCCGAACACCGCAGCACAATATAATTTAGTCCGAGAAGGTGCGTCACAAATGTGACGGCTGAACCGGACGCTGGTGACGTCATATCCGGCGCTAAAAAAAAAATTACAAATAGTCGTTCGCAATCGGGATACACGCGAAAGATTCTAAAGAGAGAGGGAAAAGAGAAAGAAAAGGGCGTCACACTGCTCTCTTAATAATTAGCAATGAATACATAAACGGGTATGACAGTCTACGGATATGCGGTGTGTGTGCTGTATTCACGCTGTATTGCAGTGATTCTTAACTCTATTCCGTAAGGGTACCTACATTTTCTGGAAACAACAGATTTTACGACCCGTGAGTTACCCTGTGTCACGTCAACTGCTCCTCAACGTTCGCCCGGCCTAACAATAAAATAAAGTAGAAAGGTTACGTGGTTAATAACTTTTAAGTAAGTACCTGTAAGTACCTACTTACAACGTAATATTATGATAAAATAGCAGAACATAATGCTTTTTAATGAAATAAAAATGGAATTACAAAAGTAATTAAAAATTAAGCTGTGTCAAGAGGTGTTTTTTTATAAATTAAGCCATCTCATGCTTTTTTCTCCAAACCTCATGCTTCTTTGAAATTATTCTCATGCACTGAATTTTTCCCACCTGGCACACTGTGGTGGAAGCATGACACAAATTCACGCAAGCGGCAAAACACAATTCACCATCAAGATCCTCGCTTTCCAAATCTGTATAAATACAATCAGTAGGGTACGAGTAAACTCGTATGTCCAAAAAACAAACGGTAAAAATTTAGAGGAATGGAATTAAGGATCGTGGCTATGTTATAATAAAATGATTTTTTAAATTGAGAAAGTTTATGTTTAAGTATTTGAATAGGGTGTTTATATCTTGTATTGAGAGAATAAATATTGTGCCGAAATTTAATTTTCTGGTATAAATAAGACAGAAATTTAGAAGAAATGATTTTAACAAACAAACATGTACTGTGTAAATTTCTCCGCTCCTTCATATTCAACCAACCGAGTTCACTGAGTCTAGCTGAAATGTGCGAGAAACTAGATAATCCGAAAATCAGTCTTACACATGAATTTTGAATTCTTTGCAATCGGGCAGCATCACGTGCCGTTATACAAGTACCATATAATACGTCACCAAAATTTATATGAGAGAGGACAAGCAATTCAGACAATAATTGTTAATAACAACTTTAATTTACTAAACCAATTTTTAATTATATTATAACATGATACGTATGATGTTATCTATAGAAAGGATAATATTTTCAGAAATTAACTGCCGGTTATTTTTTAGAGCCAAGAACTTAGATATTTATAGAATGTTTTCATTAAACGAGGTTAGTAAATTTAGATAGATTAATTTTTATTTTAGATAATTATTGAATAGAGCTTTGTCTGAGAAATTGTTCATTAGCATACCTAAATATTTGGTATCAGAGAGCATACATATGACTTCACTGATAGGAATTGTAGGAGATTTGATTTATATTAGCTTAAAAAAACCTTTCTAATACCTACAGTAAAAAATTGTTGTTTCTATGTTGTACGCAGTCTAGTCAATTGTTTTTTATACATTTTTAATAACTTTTTCAGAAACAACGGAAGTAGTAGATATGCGATGTTGGCACGTATTCAAAGCAATTTGCCGTCATAATTTTATTACCGTTGGTCAGAAAACAAATATTAATTCAAATGTGTTTTTCTTGGTACAATTTATTATATAGCAAAATAAAAGCACTTTTATTCCAGACACTACAAAGGGTGTCTAATTTTTGACATTATGTGAGAAAAAGAGACAATTTGTTACTTATACTGTTTTAACAAGGCAGTGAAAGTAACAAATAATAAGGGAATAAATATCTATGGACAATGATATTCCCACTGATGTTCTGTATTTGAATTTCTCCAAAGCTTTCAATCGTAATTCGCCAAAATGTCTTTCAGTTAAATTAGATCATTTCGGTATTAGAGGTGATCGCGCTAACAGAACGTTTCAAGTACGCGTTAACAACACTTAATATACAAATCTGACTTTCCTTATTACATCAAATCATCGCACGCTTTCTACGCGAATGATTCTAAAGGTTTTGGTAATCTGCTAAGCTAATACACGAAAAATACAAAACAACGTGTCGCAACGTTTTTTACTTGTGGAATGCTTAGGACGACCTCTGAATATAAATGACCTATAAACCTCAAAATTTATCTCAAAACAGAAACTTTACGTTGACTTATTTGATAGTAAAGTTTGATTATACAAAACATGGTTTGAGAAGAAAAAGAATACTTTTTGAACCTTAACTTTGTATGCAGACAAACTTAATAATACCTTTTCATGTGTTACATTGGGCAAGTATTTTATTTTCTTGGTGCCATTTTTTGTACGGATGGTAGGCTCATTCGTATTTCGTACAAGATTTCTCAGGTAATAGTCGTAAACCAGAGTCCTAGCAAAAATATTACTTTTAGTTTTACTACACTCTTGCATCATCTCAAAGCAAGGTTACCAACTTGACCTGTTATGGAGCGCTTTCCTAATTTATACGAATTGCAATTGAAGTCCATGTCCTTGCAATCTTTCTAAAACTAACCTCAAATGGTAGTTAAGGTATGTCCCATTCTTCGAAAATATAATAATGTTGTTTTAATAAACTTCGACTCTACTATGACCCGTCATTAATTTTTGGAAAGCATTTTAGGTCAAAAGGCATTACTAGGAATTCATAACTGGCCCCACCCGGGGCACTGAAAGCTGTTAACGAAATACTATTCTTCTTCATAGGCATCTGCAAGTAACCACTGCGTAGGTCCAGTAAACTAAATACCAGTACAGTGCCAATCTCATGCAGAACATTATACCTATTTATGGTAATTCAACAATTTCATTTTCGGTTTGTTCACTTAACTGACAGTAAGTCTATACAAAAGTGAGCTGATCCGTTTAATTTTGTCACAAGCACGATGGAACTATCGCTAATAATGACTCCTTCGTATGACCCCGGCCTCTTGCATATGTGTTACTTCCTCTTATATGATTTGTTTCTCCCTCGGAGAGTATTGACGTCTTCTGATTCTAAAAGGGTGATTTTTCTTTAGTTTAATAGTAACGTTAACCAGATTTCTTCAAAATATGACATATATTTGCTGCTCGTGTTCATTTCGTGTTAACGTTAAAGGATTAAATTTATTTGAGTAGTGAAAGGCTAGCTGCCAAAAGATTACTTGGCTTTTCAAAATGTCTCTTTGAGGTGAGTTTTCGTAGCCTTCCCTCCTGGCATCCGTAATGGCATACATAGTTTTTTACTAGTGTACTCCAGAGATTTTACAAATAACCTAAACAAATTAAAATTTGAATACCCTATGACTCAAAAACTAAGGCACTTAGAAACAACTTTATCTGAACTTTTCTTCATGTCACTATTTAAGGAACTATCCCCTGAAATATTTCAGATTACTTAGAAAAGACCCTTACTGCAAAATGTGAGAAATGGTCAATAAAAGATACATAGTACTTTTTACTATCATGTGACACAGGATTTATCGGTCCACACAACAACTTGATGCTATTTCCAATATTTTTTTCGATTTACGTTCATCTGATATTGGTCTATGAAAATGTTTGTTTACTTGGATATTTTGCAGAATGTTCCATCCTTCGATGCCAAATATTTTGCTCAACAACAGTAACACTTGCTGCATGTACCTATTTGTAATTGAAAACTTAAAATCAACAAATTTTCTCTTATTTCTCTTGTTACTAGTTCTGAGTTGTCACACCTTTTTATTTTTATTTTATTATGTTCAGACCTTTCTTCTCAATTTTCTTGAGTGACAGTACATTATGACATATATTTTTACATACTAAGACATTTTCTAATTTTATTTATATTCCATAGATTGCAAATAAAAAGATCCTTCTAAATGAGCTCGCACAACTTCCGTCTTTTAAGCAACTTATATTGTGTTTTTCACCTGTCTTGGAGCCTATAAATACTTTGCTATTACTTTTGTCACTAAATATAGATAGTAGTTCTACTACCAACTACAAAATTATTTTTTTCTTCTTTTTCAGCGATATTTCCTTCGCATTTATTTTTGTTTTCATACTCATTCTTCTTTAAACATTCTGACTTTTTATGACCTCTGATGCCAAAGTTAGCACTTATATTTTCCTTTAAATTGAATTTTATTACTTCATGTGGCAAATGCCTGTCACATATTTGATTCGTTTTTTTTTTCTGGTTTCCTTCATTAGTAGCTGTATCTTCATTTTGGTAGAAAAGGTGGTTATCTATTGATACGATTCTGGTATAACTGATAATATCTGTGTGTTAACTTCTGTATCGCTCATCTTGCCACCACGCTTTCTTAGTTCTGTAACGGTTTTTTCAAATTCTATAATGAAATCATTCAGATAATCTAATCCTGTATATCTCATGTTCCTTAATTTAACTTGAGCTGTACTTTAATAGATAACCTATGTTTTTTATACATCATCATTTCCCTAGCCGTAGATTTAGTTTTAATAATTTCTAAGGTCAAGCACTGTATTATTAGATTCCTATCTTTCAAATTCTTTTTCCTAAAAGCAACTTGTTTCATTATACAAAACGTTAGTTATTTCCGTTCTAACGACTACCGACACCATACTTTATTACGTATCCTCAAAGTCCAAAAGCAAGCTCTTGGATTCACTCATGCTTCAAGTATAATTACACCTTTTCTATATTTTTTTCGCAAAATCACTGATCAAAATTGATAGGAAACTTATTTTTGTAAAAATTATAGCGTGGTTTATAACTGATTGATTGTTTATAACAATAATTATGGCCACGACTCCATGAACGCATTTTATTTTGTTGGTATGTTACTTTTACATGAACTTAAAATGAGACGTTGCATTGACTTTTAAAGACTAAAAAACCTAAGTCCCCCTATAGATATATTCATAATTCGTATGTATCTATATTCCTAAAACATATTTATTTCGTCATAACTGTGACTTTGCAGGTATGTCTGGTGTTTTCCCAAATACCAGCGACATCTATCAGCTGAAAGAAAATCTCTTCAACAAGGTTGACATGGTACAACCACACGCTAGATGGGATAGCGATAGGTATGAAATACCTTCTCGTTCTGGCTTGGTTTTGGGAATTAGTAAATATGACGCCGGATTTTTTGGTAAGTATCATACTATGAATTAGATAGCACGTTTTTTTTAACATATAGGATGTCCCTAAAATGCATGTAGGTATTAGCGTAGCATCCTAAATTCTTAAGGTCAAAATACGATGATTTATGCTAATTTATCTATACAGGGTGATTCAGAACTTAGGTATCTAAAAAAAATTTGAAGGTACAGCGGACTCTTACAAATACAATTTTATAAAAATAAAATCAAAAAAGCAGTTAAAAAATGATTTAAAAATACACTTCCACACGGCACTGGAATCTGGTCCACTATAAAACCTGATAAAGTAAGTATCGGCGATCAGACAAAAAAAGGAAAAAAATATATTACATTTTACAGCATCTATTTTAATGCAATAAATGCAACTGCTTTTGCTACTATTGTTATGTTTCTGCTTCTTGTCCGTTTTAAACTTATTGGCAGTAGCTATGTTACGTTTGCGAAATCATCAATAGTGGCCATTTCAGTGCTATATACATTTTTTAAATATAGCCCGACGAAAAGAAGTTCAAATGATTTAATGTCAGGAGATCGTGACTCGTCGTCCAATCCTCTGGTATTAATGCTTGCACATGCTGTACATGGTACGGATTAATTAATATGTGTATGATACGCCACACTGCTGCAATACGCCGTGGACGCCCTGGACCTCCATCTTTTCCACGATTCGGTTGCAAATTTCTCACGTCACGCCTGCGTTTGCACTACACTTGCACTCACTGCAAGTAGCTGCATCTGGCACATGTTTGCCAGGAAATCGTTCTGCTAAAGTATTTTCACTTCACCATAAATTAAAACGATACCCATCAACTGCAAGTTGCTATACGCAAACAATTTTTGATATTTGAAAAACTGATGTAAATAATTGCATCACAAACAAAATTAATACAATATGCCTGGCTATAGACTACATTAGCTTAGCGATGTAAATGTTGAAACTACTAGAAATTTAATAATATTTTTCTCGAAAACAATAAGGATTTTACAAATACTTTTTTACGATATTGACTCCATTTTCATTTTCTAATTTTTTTTAAAATAAGTTTTGAATCACCCTGTACGCAAAAATGCACGGGCGTTAGAGCCACCCGAAGTTTTTGAAAAAATTTCAGTACAATTTGTTATACGAAAATATAATGGCAAAAGGCTTTACTTGATGTATTTAATGTTAATTATTGACTTGCACAAATGCTTTAAACTGCATACTTCAGTCAAATAAATGTTCATACAGGGTGTTTGGGGGGATTCCCCAATATTCGAAAGGGGTGTTTAGGGGGCAAAAGTGAACAAAAAAACTTAATAAGCATTATGGTCGAATATCAACGGTTACTGAGATGCAATGCATATATTTTTATTGCTATTTTTGCGAAAGCTATTATTATTTGATATTTTATTTTGAGTAGGTCATGCATTCTAAATCAAACTCACATTAGTGATTACTAATTGTCACATTTATTTTGACGTTTCTGATTTAAACGTGTATGTGGTTTCCTCCGCGTAAGCGGCTCGACTTATATCTCACCTTCACTTGGTTTATATGTGAAGATACATATGAAGGAACAGCCAGTTCAATTGTCGGTGATCTCACCTATGACATACTTATGAGGGCCCGAAACCGATATGTGTCTGGTGGTGTGGCCGACAAGGAATCCTGGCTGTTCACACTGACACTGCAGGTGTAATTCAATGCCGGTCGGGGCATAAGTCCGCAGAGTAGTTTTTATCTGCAGTATCATTTATAAATAGAATGCTTGTTATAAATGCTCATAAATTGAGTAGACATTATAGTTTACAAAGACCTATTGTTCAAATAATGTCAAATCACTAATCGAAGGTCTACTCTACATTAAATAATTCTAATACTATTTTACTATGACACACTTCATTGGTTAAAATTCTGCAACGTGAACAAAATATTCACATCTGCCAACACTGACATCGTAGTCTCCACTGGACTCCAATCCACAGATACATCTATCGTAGTGTGGGATACGAGATCGGCACACGCTGATAATACGGCCAGGACTGGCGTTAACACTGTAATATTTTGTTCAATTAATGTCGGGAACCTAGGGTTTTAATACCCTGTATTAAATACGCCAGACCCTGTCTTATAAACGACGTACCTTATATTCCGTGGTTTATTTTGATTAATTTGGTCTTATTTAGGTGTTCTCGAAAGGCAGGCCAACTCCATGGACCCAATGGTCCGAATTTTCCAAGAAAAAGCAATGGAGGCCATCTACGACGCTGGTTTTCATCCCTCGGAATTAGAAGGAACGAAGACTGGTGTGTACGTTGGTGTCATAACCAATGAAAACGACAAGAGTTCGTACTTTGACAATAATTTGAGTTCGCAAACCTTTGCAGTAACTGGGTGCGTAGTCTTCTCAGCTAAAAAACCTCAGATAAAATTATATATAAAAGTTTAATTAACACGGAGCTGTTAACAATTTCAGGTGCGAATGGTCTATGATAGCACACCGTTTGAGTTATTTCTTGAAACTGAAAGGCCCCTCTTTTGCTTTGAACACGGGATGTAGCAGTTCTGCTTATGCATTAGAGAATGCGTACAAGGCTATACGACTGGGAGAAATCGACAAAGCAATCGTTGGAGCTACTCATTTAAGTTTGCATCCTCATGCTACAATGCAGTATATGAGGTAGGTAACACCGTATTTAATAGCAGCTACAGTAGTATCAAAATGTCAGTTTTCCTTTGATTGGCTCCTGCTGCTTCATTGGTTATTGATAATAAATATTTAAGTTGATCATTTTGATTCTTTGATAGCCGTTCAAAATACACCATTGCGCACAAAAGAACCAAAATTTGTATCTTTGCAACGAAATATATTCCTACAGACACATAAATACACATAGATATAAATATGCAGGGTAATTCAGACCTCTTACAAATACAATTTTGTAAAAAAAATGAAAAATAGTTCGAAAATGATTTAAAAATACACTTCTACAAGGCAAATAATATTTTCAAACCCGTATTTTACAGAAAATTCAACTGCTTTTGCCGCTATTGTTATTAATTATTAATAGAATGAATTTGTTGTTAGATTAATAAAATAGTTTGACATACCTGATATTACAACCACAAAATTTTGGGCCCGCCTTACCCAGTTTCTACGAACTAACACAAATGTTTCTGCTTCTTGTCCGTTTTGAACTTGGAACTTATTGGCAGCAGCTATGATATGTTTGCGTAAATCATCAATAGTATCCACTTCGGTGCGATACACTTCAATTTTTAAATATCCCCACAAAAAGAAATCCAAAGGATTTAAAATCAGGAGATTGTGGCGGCCATGATACCAGTGCTCCTAGTCTCATCCTATGATTTTGATGCTGGGACACGCTGTACATGGTACGGATATAATTCAGCTTCTGATACGCCACAATGTTGCAATACACCGTGGACGCCCTGGACCTCCATCTCTTCCACGATTCGGTTGCAAATTTTCCATACACTTGCACTCACTGCACACCACGGTAAATGTAGCTGTATTTGGCACATTTAGCGGAAAATCGTTTTACTAAAACATTTTCACTTCAGCATAAATTAAAATGATATCCAACTCCGAGTTGCTATACACGTAAGCCATTCTTGACATTTGAAAAGCTAATGTAAACACTCGGATTTCAATATTCGCCTGGTACACCATAAACATAACGTATCAGCGCATTCTGCATTTGTAAACGTTCTTGCCATTTTTTCTTAGCACTAAAAATACTCTTGAAATAATACTTTTGACAATGATTTTCACAAGCGTCAGTTTACACAAATCAACAAATGTCGCAAAAAAAAGGCGACGAAAAAGTTTCAAAATTAATCAAGCAAAAGTGATGAGCAATTCTTTTATTGAAATTACTTAATTTTCTTGAATTTTTGAAATAAAGTAAGAGGAGGGTTAGCACACAAAAATCTAAACTTAAGAAGCTTATGTAAGAAGTGTTTGTGCTCTGAATTTCACTTCAATCGGATGAATGGTTCAAAAGTTATGAGAGAAAAGCAATAATTTCTACTTCAACGCTCTCTATTCCGAAACGATGCGATTTAGGAAAAAGTTTATATTATGAACATCGATTCCTGAAGTCGTCAAGATTACATGACCCTGTATAATTGTTTGGTAAAAACACAAAACTGGAAATTTTTCGCAAAAATACGTTTGTTGGTAATATTGGAGATACAACTTTAAGAATTTTGGAAAGTAATTCCATTAACAGTTATCGCAGCATAACGGCCTCTCACATCAAAATTTAAATAACTTGGTTTGTCGAATCTTTAGTGAGATATAGCCGAGGTATCGTTAGTGTTGGCCGTTTTGTAGCAATTAGCGACCATTTCATTCTTAGATTCAATTGAATCTTTCAAGTATCCTTCATCCACAGAGGTACTCTTTCAGTCGTCATAATAGTTATAATATATGTTCCATTGTCGGAGAGTAAAGTCGCTGACGTCTACCTAATGCCCTCTGTATTTTTACGGAATAGATAATTTAAAATATTTTATAGTATAACTCCAATAGATATTTACCTAGCAAGTACGGGAAGTGACACTTTCCTGTTGATGTACAACGTGCTTCAGCAGTATTTTCTTTCTGTTATCCTCAATGTATGACTCAGCTACCGCTGTGGACTTCCACTCACCAAGCAGTTTTATCTTTGTAATATTGCACCCGAAGTTGGCTAATAATGTGACAGAAGACCGCCGAAAACAAAGTCCTTTATATCCTTCGGAGTTTTCGTATCCAGCGATGTTAGATGGTATTTATCCGCCGAGGGTAACTGATAATATGATATTTTGACGTGAGAGACCCATTTCTTGATGCTCCTATCAAAATGGAAGAGCTAGACTTTACACTGCTCCACTGTTAAAACGGAAAATCACCAGGTGATGACGAAATTTCGTACGAATTTCTTAAAAATCTACCTCAGAATTGGCGACTTTATTTGTGTGTTCTTTTTAATCGTATATTTGACGAGGGTGTGGTCCCGGAGAGTTGGTCCAGCATTTCACTATCTATGTTGCATAAAATAGGACCTACTGGCGATCCTGCTAACTATCGAGGTATAGCATTGATCAATAGTCTTGCGAAAGTATTTACTAGCATACTTCTTTCTAGACTATCCCTTTGGGCGGAATCTTATAATATATTACCTGAATGCCAATCTGGTTTCCGGAAAGGCCGGGGCTGTATTGACAATGTCTATGTGCTTAGTTCAGTCGCACAACTTCATTTAAGGCTTAAAGGTCGCAAGGTTTTTGTAGCATTCGTTGATTTTAAACGTGCTTTAGCTCCATCAACCATTCTCTTCTATGGGAAAAACTTTACAAAACTGGAATGAGATGTACCATAATTCGGATTCTTAGGAATTTATATTCCAACGCGCATATTAAAATCCATTCAAACTTTAACCAAACGAAGGCCTTCGACTTAACCACAGGAGTCTTACAAGGTGAGTCTTTAAGTCCTTTGTTATTTGCCCTTTTTATAGCAGACATTGAAGATTTTTTCAGATCTTACCATGTCCATAGTCTTAATATTGATAATTACATTGATGTTGTAATGTTATTGTATGCCGACGATTTGGTCCTGTTAGCTGTTTCCGAAATAGATCTGTGTCGTAAACGTTTGTTGGAAAGATATGTTCTTTTAAATCAGCTTACAGTTAATACAGATAAAACTAAGATATTGCGTTTTTCCCGAGGAGGTCGAATTAATAATTTCCCATTTCAATTTAACGGTGAGTCTGTTGAATGCGTTAATCAATTCTGTTATTTGGGAGTTATTTTTTCATCATCCACGTTTTTTCGTGTTATGGCAGAATCGTCAGCTGCAAAAGCCAAACAAGCTGTAGCCTCTGTTATCTCTCTAATGTCTAAATCTAAAATGAACTCCTGGAACTCACGTATTGTGCTTTATAACTCAATAGTAATTATTTCTCTAGCAAATTCCTTACCAATATGGGGCTCACGGTACACTGATATATTAAAAAAGGTCCAAGTTGGTTTTTTCAAAAGATTGCTATTGCTACCAATTAATACTCTTAGTTATATTGTTAGACTTGAAACAGGTGCTATCAGTTTATCACTAACAGTATTTAAATCTTCACTTAACTGGTTAATTAAAGTATTATCTATGAATTATAGCCGTTTTCCGTATTTATGCCTTAAAAGGCAGCTACAGTTGTTAAATGGCGATCCACGATATAATTGGCTTGCACAAATTAAATCATTTTGCTTTAGTATAAATTGTGTCGATGTGTGGGAGAACTTGACTTATATCATTCTTAAAAAACAAATTCCCACGATGCTACTTAAATACGAGGAGATGTTCTATCAAAAAGACTTGAATTCTCTCTTGGAGTCTACAACTCCTATACTATACAGAAATTTTGATATACCAAGGTGTACTGCTAAAAATTATCTGCAGTTTCAAATTCCAATTTACATTATACGGATCATTGCTCAATTGCGCCTTTGTAATAAATTCTGCATAAAGTTCTTTTTCAATGGTATTTCATACTCAATTGATCCCTTAGAGTTGTGTTCAATATGTAACCAATATAAATTGGAAACCATTGAGCACATTTTCACTGAATGTCCTATATATAATACTTTGAAGCCGCCAGAATTAAGAAATATCATATCTGTCGAGGCGTTAGTGCAGTTTCTCTATAATCTAATGTGTAGATTCGTAGCTGGTTTTCTAAAGCTTCGCTCATTTGTGTTGAGTGAATAATCCTGCCCTATTGTATTTGTTTCTATTTTCTTTTTTCGCTGTTTTGTACTGTTGTTGCTTTGTTGTTGATTATATATTGTACTGCATAATATGAAACAATGTATGTATTAGGTTCGTTATTAAATTCTAACTTTTTTTTGTTATCTAAAGAGTACTCTCCTGTAAAAAATGTATTTTTTTTTAAGGAATAAAGATTATTATTATTATTATTATTATTATTATTATTATTATTATTATTATTATTATTATTATTATTATTATTATTATTATTATTATTATTATTATTATTATTATTATTATTATTATTATTATTATTATTATTATTATTATTATTATTATTATTATTATTATTATTATTATTATTATTATTATTATTATTATTATTATTATTATTATTATTATTATTATTATTATTATTATTATTATTATTATTATTATTATTATTATTATTATTATTATTATTATTATTATTATTATTATTATTATTATTATTATTATTATTATTATTATTATTATTATTATTATTATTATTATTATTATTATTATTATTATTATTATTATTATTATTATTATTATTATTATTATTATTATTATTATTATTATTATTATTATTATTATTATTATTATTATTATTATTATTATTATTATTATTATTATTATTATTATTATTATTATTATTATTATTATTATTAGATTACATTTTCCCGAAGCTGTGTTGATAGCCACACATTGCTTAATACATTTATCCCATTTATAGAATAAGAAATAACGATAGTGAGGGGTATGTATCTCTAGGACGCAAAATAGTATAACGACATATTTAATTGTTTCTTCGTTGTTCACCACAAATTTCTTGAAATATTGGTATGGTTTAGTATGGCAATAAGCACATCCCCTATGTCTTCTATATCGTGGATCATCAAATTTGCTAGTTCTACGTGGCGAGAAGCACCAGAAATTACAAATATCTTGGCTGCTGTAGTGATACACATATGGGACATTTAAGAGAAAATTATATTTCCTTTCCAATACCTTTGATTATTTTGGCTTGTAACCAACATTTGATTTATTCAAATATGCCGTTAGCTTGAGGTATTTTCCAATATCAATGTCCTTCTTTACCTTGAAGCATAAGTTCATCATCGAATATGTAGGTTCTTAGACCACGGAGTCGACGGGGAGTTACGTTTTGCAATATCGTGGAAATAGGATTTTTTATCAGTGATTACTTGTGTCCAGCGTAATAGAGCATTTACATTAACTAAGTGTCATTAAATTCCGCTAGGGACGCTAGCATCAAAGGTATTAATGTTCTATGGTCTAGTTTATGATTCGATAATATTTGATTTGAGTTTGTGTAAGTCAAATAGTGATTGTAAATCTAAATTGCATACGTATTATCAAAATAAAACTAATACATCAATAAAATGTTTAAAACATACAAAGACAACAGGAAAAAAATTACTTGAAAAGACATATTATATTTTATTTATGTTAACCTCACATAACCTTGTTTATTTGCAATTTACATTAGCAATTTGGAAAGAGAAGAAATAAAACATTATTTAACACAGAAATTGTTAACGTTGGAGTGCCTAAATAATTTCCTGGTAATAATAAATAATAATAAATAATTTAAACCTCTTTGCTTTTAAAGAACTGAAATTTTATACATACCTATATTACAAATCGATAAAAGAATGGTTAGTTATAGTTGTCGCTCAGATTGCAAAAATGTTGCATATAATATGCTTGGTAAATAAAAAAGTGCATTAAATACCCAGTTTCTGAAAAACGAATACAAATATATTAAAAAATCAGTGTTTTAAATAATGTACATGTGACATAAATAAATAATAAACATATACAGTTTTTATTTGGTGTTTTTATTACAGTACAAGTACAATACAGAAAAAGTTGAAAACCCTGATAGATGTTTTAAATGGTTTTCATTTAAAAAATTGAGTGATATTAGTTGTGCCGTTTTGTAACTAATAACATTTTGAATCACTATATCGTAAAATAACTTGTTACTACTAGATGCTCTTGCTATATATATACTCTCAGAATTACCGGCGTTATTATCATTTAAGTAATTTTCAATTTGAGGAATCGTATTATCACATTTAACTCGTGTTAGTTTAGAAGTCTATGAACTCGTGTCACTTTTCTACTTTTTTCCATCTGCAAGTTTGCCTACATTTTCATCCTGTTTTCGCCTTTTCATGTACCTTCTCATGCGTTCATTATTTTTTACAATATTGATATCGTATTTTCGAGTACGGGTAAATATAATGTTGAAACAGCTGTTTTTTTTTTGAGAATTTTCCATTGTCCTAAAAATAAGAATGAAACCTTATCAAATAATGAAAAATATACACCGAAAATAGATCATGTATGCTTGTACTTACCCATACTAGTAATAGTATAACTCTTCTGTAAAATGTTTTGAGCAGATCTTTGTGTACTGGGTTGGTTTCTTGCTGGATGCAATTGCTATTAACCATTTTTTTCAGCATTATTAGGGAACTTACGAAACATGAAATCTTTATTTTTATTAGCAATAGATAAACACTGCGGTACACAACAGTTATATGGCTATTTTTTTTACACAAATTGAAACACAACAAAAATTAAATAACAAATATTTGTGAGGTTAGATTTAATACCTAATATTCATCACAGCGCCGCCTACATGTGCAGCTGCCTGCACAACAATACGACAGGCCTACTGTATAACGCAAGAAAAATCGTGCGGAAAAGTACACGTTTCCGGTATAATCGTAGGAAAAAGTGTTTTCCAACATGCTATTTGGAACAAGCTTTGTTTTTGTAAAGAAAACACGGGAGTGTTGTTCATTAGACAGACGTAGTGCAATATGCTTTTCGTACACCGTCAATACCGAGAACGCATTTTCATAGACAATGGTTAAGGTCGCCCTATTTCACGCCGTAAAATGATCAAATTTGAGGTGTTTTTAGGTACAGAAACTACGAGAATTAACACACGTAGAACAAAAGTAATATCAAAAATAAAATTCTTGATGTTTTGTTTCTCTACTTTCACTATTTAAATGCTTCTCAAATAAAAATGTTTGTAAGACACATTATTTTGCTATTCTAACGGCTAACCCCACATTTTATCAATTATTTTCACATACTTATAAACAAAAGTGAATAATTTTATATACAGAACTATGTAAGTTTATGTTATAACAATACTTACAGCTTTAGTTAGAGTTTGCCAATCCATGTATTGTTCAGTTCTTAAATGTCTAAAATTATTTGTATTTGTAGAAAACACTGTTTCAAGAATTCGCACCTTTAATACTTAGTTCTTGTAAGTATGTCTTCATTTTCGGTTACAAAAATAACGGAACCTTTGTTTCCTGTATAATTAATTGACAAATTCTTCTCTACGGCAAACTTCGTGCATTTCAAATGTAGGAGCAACCTTTATTATCAGGGGCTTAAACAAACCGTAAAACAATTAAACAAACCGTAAGTAAATAATTATCAAATTCGCAATTTATAATCTTTTCGTTAAGTATTCTATAACAGTCACATTCTTTTTCCGCCATCCAAGTTTCCAAACAATCAAACTCATCACCCACTTGCTAGATAAAACTGCGTCAGCTTCAAATATTACTTCTGGCGGCATTAAGACAAACTCTTTAATTTTGGAAAGATTTAATTTTTCTTTACATTGGATATTGTTATTTGCTTATTGACAAACAATAAATAAATAGGTAATTAATATTACGTATCCACCTCTTCTTACACCTAGAAATATAAAGCCGTCGAAGTAAGTAAAGTGTTTACCCTCCACACTCACTATAGCGTACATCTTTCTCGGCAATGGATAACTTGTAGACGCGTCGACCCTCTGTCTCTTGACTTTATACAGGGTTAACTATGACTAAGTACAAACATTTTAACCACGTGCTCAGGGAGTCATAAAAGACAATAAAAAATTATTCCAGAATTTTATCTCTATATTTAAAAAATGGAGCAAAACCGTTTTTCCTACGGAAAGTCGGCGCCTATGATAAGCATCGACTGAGATGGCTTAGATTCATAACTTACATCTGTCAACAATATCAACTACCATGCGGTCCCCTTTTTGCAGCGTTTCTAAACGCAGAAACGACAAAAATTTACATTCTTATTAGTAATAATACCTGATAGATAGGTAATAGTTAATCCAGTTAGCTCCAGCATTTTGCATCCGTTTTTCATTATTCGTTTGTGACGTACTTTCGGTGTTCGGTCGCAGATGCCGAACTAGTACAGCCACTTTAATCAGTCCGGTATGTCCAAAGTTCAGGAATATTAAAAGAGTCGGTATCCAAAATAAAATATTTATTTCATAAAATAAAATGTCACCCTGTAAACAAATAATACTAATAATAATTCCCCAACATAAATAAAATAAATCCTGAAATAATAATAAAAAAGTACAAAATAACAAATAGGGCGGTAAGGAATATACGGTGCAGATGCTGAGTGTCGCGGAAAGAGCCTGCTAAACACCCAGTGTCGAAGACCACACCCAGTGTCGAAGACCACACCCAGTGTCGACGGAATACGAACAAGACCTCCAGCGCCGCGGAGATTACCTGCTAAACGCTCAGGATACCCAGAGGAAGATAGAGTGCCGCGGAAGTTACCTGCTAAGCACTGCTGGTGAAGGCTATTGCGCCGGCTTTTGTACAGAACGGTGGATAGTGCAATAATCGCGATGTGCTAAGCAATTTAAAGTACCGCGTGCGCCAAAAAATTAAAGTACAGTGTGAGCAAAATAAAATAGGTTCATTACACGTTACAAACTGGTAAACCTACATTTTCACTCATTACAACCATTCACTACCGATAAAACACACTTCCCATACAGTTAGATAAAATAATAATAATAATAATAATAATAATATCTCTACCCCTCATTCTAATCACAGGGATTAGCCCAGAAGTCGGAGACTTGTGCGAGAGAGGGGGCGGCATATTATTATTAAGCAGGCCGCATTTGCGCCCAGGAACGACTTACGTTGGTAGGCTCTAACCACTATTCAGTGCAGGAATGAGGGAAACCTGGAAAACCTCATTAATTAGGGGGGTAGTCAAATATCAACCGGTATCAATCTCTCACATTGACCCAAGCCAACATTCTTCCACCCTACCATACCCGCAGATAGGGCGCCAAACCTCTCTACGAATATAGCTTATATACGGTCTACCGGCAGCTGGGCTCGAACCAACACCGATTTAGTCACCTCGATTCAAGTACTGACGCCTTAAACCGCGCGGCCGCTGACCGACCCAAATGCCTATTAAAAATACCTATTTAGTATAAGAAAATCGAACGAAAGGAATGGGAAGGTACTAATAGATAATAGAAAACTTTTAACGCACCCGCGACAGTCTTGTCCCATAACCTAGAAAAACAAGCTGGCCAACTATATTGTGGGAAAATATCTGTATCCGACACATATTCCTTTATTTAATAACTATGAAACGTTTATAATTAAAATAAGGCACTAAAAACTGAAGAAGCACACAAAACTACAATGTAAACACAGGAATTGAATTATTACATGACAGGGAATTTTACCGTTGCTTGTTGGTTGCCTACTCTGACTCTGCAAACGTGCGGCAGACGGGTCGCATAGGCGGCGTTAAATAAGGATTTAATATAATATCGAAAAAAATTGTTTCGCTTTATAAGTTTGGAATTTTTTTGAAAGGCGATTCCGTTAATTCTTAATTTTCACTATCCCCTCTTAAACTATTTGTACTTAGCCAAAGTTAACCCTGTATAGCTACATCAGTATTTACTAGTAGTATCTAACTACATTCACTATTTATTTTGTACTTTAATTCTATTTGAGCCACCCACTTGAATAGAGTTCTAAAAACTTGATGACTTTTTCGTTACTCCACTCCTGTAACATGGCTAATTAATTTCTGTAACCAAAAATAAACACTACAATGCACACGCACTTTCTATTCATGTGCTTGGTGGTAAGCAAGTGAGAGATCTGACATTAGGCAAAATACTAACCAATTTGTTACACTGATTGTCTGTCCAATCTGTAGTACAGCTTGTTATACAACAAACCGCATAATGTATGAGCCGTTTAAGCGTTAATATCCTAGCCTAGCTTTGCATTATCCCCGAATGTATAATATTTATTGATATTTTCTCTACTTATCACCATATTCAAATCATGCAGTGTTGCAGTAGAAAACAAATTTCAGGATGGGGGCTTTGAGCAAAGATGGCGCTTGTAAATCATTTGATGTTCGAGCAGATGGATTTGTCAGGTCAGAAAGCACAGCGGTAGTCGTTTTACAAAAAGCAAAACAATCTAAGAGGGTGTACACTCAAGTGGTCCACGCCAAAACCAACTGCGACGGATTCAAAGAACAGGGCATCACATTTCCTTCCAGATATGATCAAATGGACAATTTGAATGAATTTTACGAGGACTGTGACGTGGATAGGTTTAGTTTGAATTTCGTGGAAGCACATGGAACTGGTAAGAATGCTCAACATTCACTTTTATTATTATTATTAAGGCTGGACTGTTATGAGCAAACAATTGACGTAGTTACGGCGAGGCCGCAATACAAAGTAATAATTTTTCATACTGTTCAAAGCTGCATATGATTAGATATTTCTTGCGTAAGTTTTTTATTGTTTTTGATCAGATATAGCAGCCTTTTCAGTATTAGAACTTATATTCCGGATACTCTGTATGCAAAATATCGATATATATTATGTAACAATTAATTATAGTGATGGAAAATACTTACTACTGCTAATATACAGTGTGGAAATATTATTATAACAATATTGTAATTCGATGTACATTGGATTCTTTTAAAAGACGGAACTTAAAATAGTATTGCTCAAATCATAGATAAAAATTGATATAATTTAAAATTAATTTGAAATTTAAAAAGTTAAGTAAATATCTGTTTTAATATTATCTTTTTTTATTATGGAATATATCAAACTTTATTTGTACTTATGTAATAAATAAATTTGTTCTAAAAACAATTTTCAATGACATCTTAATACGATTTTCTGCATATCCTAACCCCAAAATCATATATAAGCGGATCGGTTACGCCCCTACAGCTCAGTTTATATCAGTCGAAAGTTATTGACAAACGTCAAAGTAAAGAGTTGACAGTTGTGTAATTTATTTGAAATATATTTATCGCGTAATCAAGTAGTGAGAATAAAGTTTGTTTGTCTACGTGACGTGTTTCCACGCTAAGTCAACGTTCAGGTTACAATATTATATAGGATTAACTATGACTAAGTACAAATATTTTAAGAGAAAAGAGAGTTAACGCACCTATCTTACTGATATTTCCATAATTTGTATTTGGAGAAATTTTAATAATGTTGAACTATTTTCTGCTTTTTTGTTTTTATTAAAACTTGTCATCGCAAATATGTTTGCCTCTTGGTGCCTCTCGGCCATTCCTTTTGTTTAAAGCGAGGTCACGACCAAGTGGATTCCCTCCGTCAGAAAAAACACAAAGGGTAACAAATACAGTCGCAAATGTATACAAATGTACACTGCCATACGTTTCCAGCGAAGACACTGCATCAGTTGTTCAGAGTCCGTTAACCTGGACGCATAAGTTCACTGGAATCAACGAACCAGGGTGAGTAAAAAATTCGGGCTGTTACGAATTTGACACAGTGTCAACTTTTGTTTTATAGGCAATGGATTTCATGTAGCCCCAAATACAAAAATACAGTAAACTATCATAATATACTTGTTAATTATTTACCTATTTGTGCCCTTAAGAAACCTAAAATGACTTGCTGTTACAAAACTTATTTATGACTTTAACTTTGTACGTCTCTCTAAAAACAGCACCTGCCACACCAGCGTTCGAAATAAACTGACTAATGACTGTATTTGCAGCCTGAAATGGTTAGGCCGGCTATTTTGGTTCATCTGATTTTGTTGTGCTAATGGCTTGCTACACAACAGTTCAGCCCTAATGATTGTTTAATAATAGTAAAGTAATTTTTGTTGGCTATTCAACTAGGAACTAGGGTAGGTGACCCAGAAGAATGTGCTGCTATCGACGGTATTCTCACCAGTGGTCGGAAAAGTCCGCTTTTCATTGGATCGCTTAAGTCGAACATAGGACACACGGAGCCAACTTCAGGTTTATGCTCAGTCATAAAGGTAAGTTGAATTTGACTTATAAACTATGAAATGTTCAATACATATTTTTGTAACGTGACTTCTACAGACTGCTTCATAGCATGTGCCAATATATTTTGATAGAAGGCATCAGAAATGTTGCAAGTTTGCCTAAAACTACGTTTCGACCAGAGGAACATTGACGATCATTTGTGTTGTTGTTGTACTACGTTTTGGCAATAAATGTCAACTGTTTCAGTTCATTGCTGTCTATCTAGAGCGATAAACTTAAAACAAAAGTCAACAACATAATTTAATTTTTTTTTTCAAAATAGTAGGGTCCAATAATTCTATTTTCTACAATTGCCACCCAGATATTTATTTTCTGTGGATACTGTGTGTGATGTTCTCTCATCTATTTTGGATTCTCCCTAGCTCAGATCCTACCATTCTGCTGATTTACTGTTCCTGTCAATGTAAAGGTAGTTTCAACATAGAAAGCAATATTTTTTACTAGCAAAGGGTGAGCATTGTACATATCCATTAACGCTTGACAAAACTGCATCCGTCGGTCTGGATCGTCCTAGGAAAATTCTTTGACCAGAGCTATCTTATGGGGATGCCACTTTTCCAATTTTAAAATTTGATGTGCAATTGTAACTGTGGTATCTTGATTTTGGCTAACTCTTGTAAGGCTCTTGTGTGGATTTTGTTCAATAGCTAACAAAACGTTAAATTTGACCTCCTCATTGACTTTAGGATGCCCAACTTTACAGCGATCATCAACAGTACCAGTTTTTGGAAACTTTCTCTCAACTTTGCTAACTACTGATTGAGTTATGGGCTTATTCAGGTATTGAACAGTCATCATCTGAGTAATAGAAAGACGCATTTTATTCTTTATTCTTTTTAAAAGAAGTAAAATATGAAATGAACTTTAAAACTGTAACGTACGTCCACAAAGCAGCTGTCAGCAAGATATCAAAAAAAGTAAAATGTATTTTTTGAAATAATAAGAGCGGTTTTTTTACGACTTAGGAAATACGTTCTTACAGACCTTTACAAAGTTAGAAGGGACAGTTTGAACACTTAATTAATTAGTTTGTTTAATTAACTGAACAAAATAAATTTATTTTTATATCATTATAACAAAATTCTGAGTGTACAAGGGACCCTTACAAATACAATTAAGAGAAGTTCGAAAACGAAAATACACTTTTGCACGGCACTGGAAGCTAGTCCATTGTAAAACCTAATAAGACGGCAATCTGCGACTGGACAAAAAATGAAAAGAAGGAAAGAAATAAATAACATTTTATAACGCCGCACTGCACTTTCACTCACTGTACACCGCGGTAAAAGTAGTTGCATTTGGCACATGTTTAAAGCATTTTCGCAGCGTAATAAATTAAAACAATATCCATCAACTCCGAGTTGCTACTATACACGTAAGCCATTTTTGACACTTGAAAAACTAATAAACACTGGCGTAACAAAAACTTTAGTGCCTACAAAAAGTAATCGGATTACAATATTCGGAATCGCCTGTCTAGAGACAACAGTCGCCCAGTGATGTAAAGGTTGAAAATACTACAACTTCAATAATGTTTTACTCGGAAACTATAAAAATTTTATACAATTTTTTGTTTATTATATCGACTCCATTTTTTATAACGCATCTATTTTCAAATTCTTTTAGAACAAGATGTGACTACTGAGAATTTTAATTACTTGAAAAGAAACATTTAAGCAACAAATAGTTCCATAGTAATATATTTTGATTAAAGTGTTTAAATCAAATTATTTTGAAAAATCTTAAAACATATACCTACCTATCAAATAAAATACTCGTATAATCAGTTAATAGGAAAAAGTCTTATTTTTTTATGTTACGCTCATAAAGTTGTTATTCTGAAACGCTTTGTATAAAATATCTGTTGTGAAAACGATCTTGTTCTTTTAAGTGTATTATCGGAATGGAAAGCGGATATATCCCTCCAAACCTCCATTTTAGGAAGCCCAAGGACACTCTAACAGGGGTAGTTGAAGGCAGAATGAAGGTCGTCGTGGAAAAAACTGCTTTGGATGAAGAAAATGCTTTAATGGGTAATGTTTTCTTTTTCTATACTTGGCGGCTAAAAATCTAGAGAGTGACAAATCGCTAGCTTGTAGACAAGCGCGATGAGCGTAGCGTGCGAGGAGCAACATTTCATAGGCGTACTAAATTTAAATGCAATCAGATATAAAAAATATACAAAAATAATTGCATTGCATAACATCCATTATTTTTAGTAGAAACAATGATATAACAGTTTTTGCCAATTTCGAGGCGTTAGATAATAAAAATGATATGAATTATTTCAAAATTTAAAGTTTTTCTCTTGTATTATCAATTACCCAAGGTCGAAAATAATAGAGAGTGACTAATTCACAACATAGAGATGAGTACGGAAAATACGGGTGGCATGATTACATAAGCGTGCCACTTGAAAAGTTAAAGCACAAAAAATTATCAAAAATAAGTAAACCAAGACTGAACCTAGCACATTAACAATTTACTTTAAAAATGCCATCCTCTCTACAAATTAAAATGCCGTTCTTTTGGACGGCGATTGCCCACCACCACCTACTTACACTTACCTGATGAGCACTCCGCGGATATCACACGTAAGCCTTGTCCTCATGGACGCGAAATTCACGGATTTTTGCACTAATTTTGCAAGTTCTGTTTTAATTATTTGTGGCGGACAAATGTTTGACAAAATTTGCGAAACTGTGAAACATTACAATATTATTGCTCCTTTCATCATTATGTGGTGTAAATAATTTGTTTTGAGCTTCTGCTATGGTAGATAGCAGTCTCATGATGAAAATATTATAGTTGACGAAATTTGTTACAAATAGAGATTTTCCCACCATTAAATAAATTGCGTAAATATTAGTGAATTCCCTATTCAAAAGGACCAAAGGCTTTACTATTGGTTACTAGCACTGTCACTATAACGGTCACACATTAACACTTGTTATATCATATCTTACCGCTTCCGTATGACCTTCATACATCCATGTTTGGTCAAAATTTAATTGTTCGATATAGATTCTGATGTTTTAATATTTATTTTAAATTGTTTCTTCTCCATATCACTACTTCGTCTTTTTTTATCAGTATACTCTTTTCGATTTCATTTATACGGACATAGTTTTATCTTGTTAGATATGTAAGATATAGTTTTCAACAAAAACTCATTTTAAAAATACCATTTTTCTTCCGCGAGTTTCTATCATTTTCCGTTTCACAGTTGTACTTCTGTACCACTTTTTTATTTGCACTCTACATACATATGCTGCTCACGTACAGTTTTGTGTTAATGTAATACATATTTCAACATCATTTACACTCATATTTTGGCTTCGCGCTCTAACCTCTTCATACATGTCATCATTCGATATTCCTCACTTCTTCTCATAGATATGCGGCACACGATTTTATAGGAAAAATATAAGGGCTGCATGTATATTTCTTTGTATCGACTGCTATAAATTGTGAGCAGGTTTATAACATGAGCCATTCTCTAGATTTTTGGCCGTCAAATATAGTTAATAATTTTTCTATATGTAAGCAGGGTATTTGTAAATAAGTGCGAAATGTTTTACGACGTGGTTGCCGAAGTTATTTTGTAAGTGTAAGTGTATGCTTCATTTCCGAGATACAGAGTGTTTAAATTTTAATTTTTTATTTATTTTTATTAATTATTTCAGAGTTTTAAAGATATGGACTCAAAATTTGAAACACGCTTTGGAGGATAAATGTGCATTTTTTGGGGTGATTCGAATATTTCTACTTGCACCAGTGACGTTCCTGCGAGAATGCCGCATTCTTTTTTTATTAAAAAAAATGGTACGCCATTGAATTTTTCTCATTTTTTTTTAGAAATCTGCCATCAATTCTGAATGAAATTGATCTCTTCAATTTTTTTCGTAGGATGCACCGTTTTTAATAAAATAATTTTATTGTAGGTCTTGTTAATCTTTTATTTAAAGGTCTGTTCTACTAGTATTATTATGGTCAAAGTAAAAATGCAATTAAACATTGAAAATTAAAAGTTGATATAAATGTGGGTAAAAAAAATCAAAATCGGAAAAAATCAGTGGCGTATCATTTTTTTTAAGTAAAAAGGTTGTGGCATTCTCGCACGAACGTCACTGGTGCAAGTAGAAATATTGGAATCACCCCAAAAAATGCACATTTGTCCCTCCAAAGCGTATTTCAAATTTCGAGTCAATATCTTCAAAACTCTTTGAAATAATTAATAAAAATAAATAAAAAATTTAAATTTGAACACTGTTTCTCGCAAACGAAGCATATTTCGACCTACGTCTATATGAACTTTTTTTCACAAAATAACTTTGGCAACCACCCCCTAAAATATTTCGCACTTATTTACAAACACTCTGTTTAATTGAAGATATACCTATATACCTATGGTATTTCCTAAAGTTGTTAGTGTAGAAACATCCTGTATAAAATTTTTCCGTAGCCGTCAACAACTTTGGCATTGGAGGTGCAAACGCCCACATATTATTGAGAAGAAATCCACAACCGAAGTCTAAATGTAAAGATAATCTGCCCAGACTGGTGTGTGTCAGCGGAAGAACAGAGGAAGCAGTTACTATCTTGATAGACCGAATAAATTCTGCTGGAATGGACACCGAATACATTAAATTGTTGCATGAAGTGTTCGGGTAGGCATTTCTGTTCGAGTTCTATTTAAATAATCAAAAGAGTTCAAGGAGAAATCTGAACATAATGGTAAATTGCAGGAAAAACATACAGAATCACTTATACAGGGGATATACTGTAGTGTCACAATGCCGAGAAATTTTAAAATGGTTCGCATTTTGTCCACAACAAAATCAACCTCTGCATTTGGTTTTCGGTGAATTAGACAACTGGTATGAAGTTGGTAACGAATTAATGGTTTTACCAGCATTTCGCGACTCTATCCTAAGGTAAGGCTCAAGTAAAAGTTAAATTATCAGATATATGTACCGGAGTTTTTATTTCGGTTTACTTTATAATTGAGATAATGAATGGGAAAACATGTAAACATATAAAAAAGTACATAATTAAGTCCGAACAAAATTATACAACTATACAGAGTGTGATGTTTACAATGCAAAAAATATACAAATTCTCATTGACCATTCGACACCACAGATCATGCAATACTATTAGCGATTCTTAAATTTATTGGTTTAAAAGATAACTTTTTTTCTTCGAAAATTGTCATCAAAAATCGACAAAGTGACTCTTTTTTGTCACCCAGCTGCGAAATACTTTTATATTCTACAACGCGAAAGTCTCTTCGTTTTAGAACATAGAACAAATGTCAAAATAATTTGTCATTTTTTTAAACTTATTTATGTATGTAAGTAGTGTATTATATTGCTACAACTTTAATAACTTTTTATTCTTAATCTACTGAACTTCTATTATAATTGTATTGATGGTAACGTTTTTCGGATAGGTTCTGAATCACCCTGAATAGTTATTGTCTAATTCATGCCGGCTTTTTTCATGCATCGCGTATTAGGAAATTAGTATTCAATTGTTGGAGGAGAAATGGTATAAAGTTTTTTAAAAATACTCAAACAGATACTATAATAGTATTTATATTTTTGAAATTTGAAAATTCTACGGGTTCAAAAGTATAAAAATACAATAGCTGCATATCTTAAGTCTAGATGTTCAATTGTTTTTTGTGAACATGAATTTTTGAGGTTCTTATGGAATCAAACAGCTTTTAGTAACAATTCTTTAAAGTCAAAAATAAAAAAGTTGACAAAAGTGATCATTTTCGGAGTGAAACCGTGTACAAGGTAAGATTATGAATTCTTTTCAGGATACAGAAGAATTTAATGGACAAGGAAATTAATATTTTAAACGCACTTTCTGGTGAAAGATTTTCCGACAGAGAAATTATTCCTGTACTAGGTCCCTTATCAGTTTACATAACTATTGTACACTTGCTGAATTTAATAGACATCAAACCTACTAGCAGCTATTTCGCTGAAGGGCTGGTTTCTGCTTATTACCATAACATACTGACTTTGGATGAGACAATCGATTGTGCTTATGCATTAAACCAGGCTGTTTTAAATAGTGATAAACTTCGTAATCAGGTATACAATAATTATACAACATTGAACTAAACTCTTAAAAATATAATTTATGCCTTTTTAAGGGAAATCCTATACAAAACAGGAAGCTCGACCTCTTAAATGGTAAAATCTTTATGAACTATCTAAAATTACTATTGAACTATTTTTTATTTCTAGATGAACTTCTACTAAAACTCTGCACAGAGAAAGGAACAAAATGGTACAAGGAATTTAAATCGGCAAATTGTTTAGTGGATGCTTTAGTAAAAAATCGAAACGGTGGAATGGATAACATCAAAACCAACTCTGTTATTTTAAAAATTGGAGATATTGCTTTAGGTGACAAGAAAGAAGTTACTACAGTTTCTGTTTTTGGAAACGGTAGTACGAATAACCTTATAAAGTTCTTTGAGGGACTTGGAAGGTACAGAAATTTTTGTTGTTTCCATATAAAGATCTAACTTAGGTGATTTTGACGTTTTGTGACATGTGGCAAAAGGGATACTTTTTGCTAAGTATTATTTTTTTCAAGAAATTCGAATTTTAAATCAGCTTAAGTCAGGTTTTGTTCTTTACTGAGTATAAAATCATCGTAAACAACGGAGTTGTTAGTACATTATTGTTATGCGAATTTGCAAATTTAACAGAAAGAAAATTATACGATAAACAACTTATAATAGGCAGTATTAGAATTAAATGCGCATATATCGATGAATGATGTCGTGGAAAGGTGTATATTATTAACAAAAGTAACTGTTTCAAATGTTCATCGTACGCCAAATAGTTGTAAGAGTGCATATGATAGGCAAAAAATAAAATTGACAACAACATGTAAGAAAAACCATTCAAAATCGCAGAAGATGAAAATCTGCCTAGATTGCCCTAAAACGTTTTCTGTGCAAGAATTTAATTTTCGTTATTTAAAAAAAATGAAATAGTAGTGGGACGAATAAAGCATAAAAAATAATAGTGTAAATAATAATTACACATAACGAAAGTGAATGTGGATTTTTGGATAAAAGTTTACATGTCTTCGTGTCGCGATAAACTGTAGATTCCCATGTTGGATTGTGCAAATACATGCATTATTTTATTTATTTATTTATAGATTCACGTTATTATACAAAAAAGTGTTTACACATGTCAAAAAAAAAAGAAAAACATAAAATATTAAAATTAAAAGATAAATACATAAATAGTCCTACATTAAAAAAGAGAAAAATAGACGCAAGAAATATAATACATAATTCAGAGCTCAAATTTGGTGAAGGTCATTTCCCAAAAACTGCTCAATATCATAAAATGCATTTCTGAAAAGATTTTTTTTTATTCTATTATTGAACTGACTCGAATTAAGATTCCTTATGTGTATTGGTACCCTTTATAATATAAATATTTTTTGATTTTATATTATAACCGTGTAGCTGATTTCTGGTTAAACAATTTTCTAAATTTAGTTTCACATATAGGAGATATTGTAATATGTATATACAAGGAACAGTGAGTGTATTATTTAAGGCGATAAAATGCTGCAGTCGCTCCTATAACTCAAATTCAGCATGATCCTAATGGCCTTCCTTTGATGTGAAAAGACAGTGCTACTAGAGCTAGCATGTATACAATATTCGAGTGTATAAAACTGTGATATGCTGCTTTCAGAGTACTTAATGATACCCTATCCACGAAATTTTTAAGTAAATACATATTCTTAGATACCTTTTATAAGCTGTATATTATTCCCAAAGCAACTCAGAATCAAGATAGACTGCAAGGAATTTAACGCGATCTAATTTTAGGCCGTTATTAATTTCTCGCAAAGTGAATATCATAGTCTCAGTTTCAGTTATATTCAGACAAAGCTCATCACTTGTAAACCAATTGATTGTATCTGAGGGATTTCTTCTAGTAAATTATTCAAGTTTCTATTTCTTATTGAAATACTAGTATCATCAGCAAATAGTTCATTTAAAATATCTCTATTTAATGAATTGGTGATATAATAATAATAAAACTGTATTCCTTCAAAAAAAGTACAAAATACAAATTTATAGGAAGAGGTTCCGCGTTACGAAGTTTTCTCTTTTCAGAACTATACCCATGGACACACTGTATGTATATTTAAATGTTCATAATAAAGATATCACATGAAAAACAAATTATTTTACTTGAATAAAAGTAACCATTCACACAGTAGACAGTTCAGAATTGCCTACTAAAAAATGGTTCTTATTGTAAGTTTTAATTTTCAATTAGTTGGCAAATTATACACTTGATAATTTTATATGATATGCCAGCTCGAAGTAATAAAATGGAGTTTGTCAGCAAATTTATTTATTGTTGTACCAACAATTGCCATGTTTACAGAAAGTTTTATTCAATTATTTTTCTTAGAACCTGAGGTGAAATAACAGCAGAAAATTTTCCATACTTCATTCTATTATCAAATACTTACATGAGTTAACAACCAATCACTATTCATTTGAAATAGCTTTCTTCATAACTATATTTTTCCTGAATATGTTGGTTTTATTAAATAGAAAAAATTTATCAGAACACGTATCGTTGATTATAAAATAATTTTTAAGTCATCCTTGGCACTTTTTATAATTTTCATCAGCTTTATATGAGACGCTAATATGTTTCTTTTCAATAGCTACTTCTTTATCTCTACATAACATTTTTTAGCTTTCTTTTACTTTTTCACCTCTTAAGATCTTGTTTTTACTACATGTGTCATTAAAAACTAATTGACTTGAATTTGAGTATGATAAAAGTGTGATGGCCTGCTATATTCCGTTAAACTAGATCATATACAGGATGATTGAGGGAACCCCCAATATTCGAAATGGGTGTTTAGAGGGCAAAAGTGAACAAAAAACCTTAATAAAAATATGGTCGAACATCAACGGTTACTGAGATAGCAATGAAAATATTTTTATTGCTATTTTTGCGAAAGTTGTTATTATTTTGAGTAAGTTATGTATTCTGAACCAAACTCACAGTAGTGATTACTAATTGTCACATTTATTTTCATGTTTGTGATTTAAACGCTTATTTTATAACTGTCACATTTATTTTTACATGTGCGTTCGTTTAGTTGGTATTGTACACACATAATTTCATGCCTGCCACATTTAGTCATCGAAAATATGCTGATATTATTTTTATTTATGGGTATTGCAACGGTAGCAGTAATCGTGCAGTTGCTGAATATAGACGTCGCTTTCCGAGAGTGCCAGATAGTGTATGTATTCCAGACAGTCTTCAACAATGCACGTGAAACTGGAATGTTTTCCAGTGTGAGAATTACATCTGAGAGACAAGCTGGCCCTGGTTTAGCAGCAGAAGAAAAAATTCTAAACATGATAGAACATAGCCCGGGTGTAAGTACAAGGCACATTGCAACCCATCTCCAAATTAATCAAACTACGGCATGGGAAGTCATTCATAAAAATGGTTTAAAAGATTTCCATCTTCAGAACGTCCAAAATTTTCAAGATGGTGATAATGATGGGGTAAATAATTGTCACAATGAACATTGCTGGTCAGATGAAATTCCGCACGCCACGGTGGAAAGTATAAGTCATGATATAAGACAAATTACACAATAAAACAAACAAACAAACAAACGGTATTAGTGTTTGGGCTACAAAAACAAGATTTACAATAATAAAATGATAAAATATTGGACAAATGATTGGTACAAGAATATGAAAAAAATATATATGTAAATAAATAAAAATCCCGATTACAAAACAGTAATAAAAGAAACAGTACAGTTACTATTCACTCAAAACAAATGAAGTTTCAATAAACCTATTACAAAACTAGCCAGCAATTTAGCAGTACTAAGCAATAAGTTATCGAATATAAACACAAGAGAGTTAAGAGTTAAGTTATCTAATTCAGTAGGCTTTAAGCTAGCATAAACAGCATAAACAGGGCACTCTATAAGAATATATTTTAAAGTTTCCAATCTGTGCTGATTACAAAGTGTACACAGTTCCGACGGATTGATTGAGAGAGAATGAAACGCCGTTGATAGTGAATTTCAGACAGTATTTATTACTAAGGCGAAGCTGGGAAATAATTCTAATAATATATATAAAAATTTCAATATAACAAAACATATAGCAGAATATTTGAAATTTCAGACGCATATATATATATATATATATATTGTTATATTGAAATTTTTATATAACAGAGGTGTCGAATATGCTTTAACTACAGCTAAGTCTTTCTATATATAACTAACATAGTGGGAATTCGTTTCTTAAGACGAAAATAAGTTAGATTATTCACAACATCCGCCCAGTCTATACTGACAAGCATTTCTTTAAATTCGAGTAGTCAGTTGTAGCGTGTATCAATATTCAAAAAAACTACAGCTGTCGGATCCGGCACATACGAGGATAGCGAGACATTTCTAGGGACAAAAGTTTCAGCAACCAATTTAAAGCAGTTTTAAAAACTAGAAAAGACAAGCTACTAATTCCGGCCTCAAGACGTACAATGTATCCGGGCGTATTAAGAGGTAGTAACAATAATCTTTTTTTTAAAAAAAAAACTAACTTGTATTCTTTCCAATATATCGATATAACGTATACCCCAGACTGGCAAAGAACTGGTTAAAAAGTTAACAATGACGGAATTATATAAAGCTAAGCGTGAATTCCAAGAACTAATTTTAGATTTGGTCATTAGAAAGATGACGGATTCCACTGTTTGTATGGCTTTTGCCACAATTGTTTCCATTCCGACATCATGCGAAACAAACCAGAGGATAAAAAATAACTCCTAAATACGTAAAACAGTTAACTGACTCTATAGGCTGACTATTTAGTAAAAAAAGGAAGGTATCAATGCGGCCACCGCGAGAAAAGCATAAAATTTTTGTTTTTTGAGTGATTAATGTCAACTGATTTATTGCAACATACTTTTCTAATGTGCAAAGCTTAAGACAAAGATCTATTTCTGAATCAGCCAACAAAACCAAATCATCTGCATACAACAGCATAAGTAGTTTATTATGATTATCAATATCAAGTCTCCGTGAGGATTTGGCATTGACAAAAAAGTCTTCAATATCCACAATAAAAAGAGAGAATAAAAGAGGACTCAAGGGTCCCCCTTGTAAAACTCCCGATGTGGCATTAAAACGTTTTCTTAGGTCACCAGAACGAATTGTAACATGTGCACGGCAGTATATTTTTTTAAGAAGCATAATTATATTGGCATTAAGTCCGAGAGCATATAGTTTTTCTCAAAGTAGAGAATGGTTAAGGGTGTCAAAGGCACGTTTAAAATCAATAATTGCTGCGAAAACTCTACGACCCTTCAGCCTGAGTTGAAATTGAATTACAGAGTTGAGCACATAAACGTTATCATCTACCTTTTCGAAATCCTGGGATTCAGGGAGGATGTTAGTAAAAACTTCAGCAAAACAGTGGTATCACAAATTGGTGATATCATTGATATATATCAAAAATAGTGTTGGTCCTAGTACGGAACCTTGAAGTACGCAATGTTTAAATTTTTTCAAATTTGATTTTATATTATTTTGAATTACAAATTACTTACAATTTGTGAGATATGACCTCATCAATTCTAAACTATCGTGTGTAAGCCCATAAAATTGATCAATGAGAACACTATGTGATACATAATTATATGCTTTGGTTAAGTCCAAAAACTGGGAGCATATAATCACCTTTTTCGAAACTCTCGTTTATGTATTCAATTAATTTATCAACATCTAAAGTAGTGGAACAGTTATTACAAAAGTCATATTAATGTGGATTAAAGAACATATTACTCTCAAAATAATTTACAAGCTGCCTTTTCAGGAGACATTCAAAGATTTTACTGAAATAAGGTATCACAGAAATAGGTCTATGGTTAGAAGGGTCATTTATATCATATTTTTATGAGTAGGTACAACTTTTAATATTTTTAGCGAATCTGGGAAAATATTACTATTAATTAAGTTAGTGATAGGAATTAATACGTTCACGTTCATATTATTTTTTAGGTTAGAAAAAGCCTTTTTTGCAATAAAATTAACATTCTCTGTAAAATTAAGATTAGCATCTATAAATAAGTCCAAATTTTTTTAAACAGTAGTTAAGTCAAGAACATCACCATCAATTTGAATATAGACATTATCAGTACACCTGCTACCAAAAAGCATTTCCTTAGACTTGGTTGAAGTTATGAACAGTCCAAGTTTATTAGATATTGTAATAAGCGATGCAATTTCATCATTAATACGGTTACAAGCATGAAGAATAGTATCTAGCATTGCGAGATTTTAAAACATGACAGAATTCTGACGTGTAAGGAGTATTATAACAGCGGACCTAAAATAAAGCCTTGGGGTACACCAATGTTAGCAACTAATGTATCGGAGAATTTACTATTTAGAACTCTTTGGTACCTTTCCGTGAGGTATTATTGTTCTATTAATTTCGCTGAATTCTCATTAAAACCAAAATAATGCCAAATAGCCAAAAGCGGTCTATGATTAATCCTGTCAAATGCTTTACTGTAATCCAGTAAGACTAAAATTGTGAATTTGTTATTATCTGAAACCGCAACACGAATTCCACGAAATTTTTATGAAATATGCTAATCTTAGACCAAATGATACAGAAGAATACCGTTTTTTTCTTAAACTATTAAGGAAATGCAACCAGTATGTGTCAACAAATTTGGGAATATACCAAAAGTAATAGCCAGTTATTTAAATTTACAAGATTCTGAATTACTGACGAATCTATAACAATAAAATGGAAATTTCAAACAAAATTTTGAATGCGATAAATGCACCATCAACATGTTTTTTTATGATGTGAAAAAAATATTATACATAACTCACTGAAAAGCATTAACACAATCGTCTCATTTATGTCACACTCATATGTTATACGTTAGTTGCCACGCTCGTTATGTAATATACTATTTGAACCTTCTAAAATGGAACCACATTTCATATATTGATAATTTTAACTGTCACTTTATAGACATATTTCTTCGTCATCATATAAGAAGTCACCTGTTAAAATAAATGTTTCAACATTAAAATTACCATGTATAAACGCTAACGTTGTTATTTCAGTTTATACGTTAACGGCTTGAATCCTCGTGTGGATAGACTGTATCCAAAAGTAGATTTTCCAGTTGGCCGAGGTACCCCCATGATCTCCCCCTACATTAGGTGGAATCATTCCAAAGAATGGTTCGTGCCGCAGTTTCATCAAGACTATGTACGTGAGATCAAACGAGGAATTAAACATTATAGAATCAGTTTGGCTGATCCTAAGTGGGCGTTCATTGCTGGACATGTCGTAGATGGTAAGACAAAATAAATTTAGAAATGATTTCATTTGTGTGTCAGTGACACAACCACTGTTTAAAGGTATTGTAAAAGGCGCCTCACTCTGCACTTTGGCTTAACATTTCTCTCCTGCGACGCATTTCTCCTCGCCTACCAACCTAATACTACGTACTGCAGTGGTCAATCGCAGTGTCCCGTGTAAGTAAAGAATTTTTCAGGAAGTGTGTTTTACTTTTCAATTAAAATAAAATAATGTCGACAAAGAAATAATGGCCCAGCAGTGTTACCAAATGTTTGGGCGAGTTAGCACTGTACTAAAAATAGATAAGATATATTTCAAGAATGTAATGAATGTGCAATACGTTTGTTATCTAAAATTATAGATCTTAGACCACAGAAATATATACCTTTAAAATGCATTAAAAAATATTCAAAATAAATTAAAAAACAAAAACACCGAATCTAACGAGGCTAGCAATCGGTACCTACAGCGAGATTAGCGCTTGTGATGTCACCATCGCGGAACAGGTCACCAGGTGGTGTACTGTACATTTTTACTTTCTACTCTTTTACCACTCTTGTTTTACTTCGATAAATTATTCCGTTTACGAGTAATATTAATTAAAAATTTTGTGGCATACCACAAAAATATTCGGCAAGCAGTCAAATGGTCTCTAGTAGGCTTTGAAAAGTTATTTAGTAAGTAAGTAAGTAACTTTGTCAGTTTATTTTACACATATTACATATTTTAAAAATTTTCGAATTATTGATAGGCTATATTAAAATTTAAAAATTTACAAATAATTAAGAGGGCGCCAATCTCTCCACGAATATAGCTTATATACGGTGTACCGGCTGCGGGGGTCGAACCTACAGCGATCTAGTCACCTCGATTTAACTACTGACGCCTTAAACCGCGCGAGCTCTGACCGATCCTGTGAATATATAACTTTTTTCTTATTTTTGATCGTAAGACTCCTGTATACGTACATATAATGTTATTACTTTAATATACTTGTTTTTAATTTATTTTCATTAACTTATTTTTTTAAATATTTATTTATTCTGGTCTGAGGGATCTAATAGTTTGGAGGTAAATTCGGTTGGCTTAGATACGAGATATTTATTATAAAATTTTGCAAATATCTTTGTTCCGCAGTTCTTTGAAAAGTTTCTAAGGCTACTCCCAATTTATTTGCTGCTTATATGCACCAAACATATCCGTGTTAATTCCACTGGCTTGTAAGGATGCCTTTATCCATCGACTTATTGTTTGGCTGCTGACTGGGTGGTACAGTTCCTTATAGGTCAGTATTAATATTTTATCATTGTCAGACATTGCTCTTTTACCATATGTAATTTATATGTAACAGGTTGACCTCGAAAGTATGATAACCCTAGACTAAGTTGTAATTTGTTTTGATCCCTCGTTTTAATTTTTTCTGTTATTCTAATCTCTATTCTGTCATCTTCCCTGACAATATTATTTACGCTTCTCTTTGAAAGTGTTTAGGATATCTCAATTTTTAGATCTTATAGTTGTATTTCTAATATTAATTATAATGCAGTTTTGTGTGAGTTTATGGTAGGATGTTCAACGATGAAGCGATTACTCTTATTGCCTCCTCTGATAATTTCCCAGCCGCTAGGGAAATTTTTCTCCACAAGTTATGTTCTTCTCTGCAAGGAGAGGTAAGTAAGTACCTTTCTGGAGAAAAACAATTGATGCATCAAATAAAAGTTCTATAAATCAAGGGTGTCAATTTTGAGAAGGCCAGAGGGGGACAACTAAAATACCCATACCTTATCAGTTATCATTTTTTATATATTTTTGAGAATAAAACAGAAAGATGGGGAAGCATAAAAATACGTCTCCCCAATTTACGGTGAATGCATCAACAGAATTTGAATAGGAATCTGGCAACCAAGAAACACATTTTCTACATTTAACGTTAATATGAGTCGCAAATAGGTCTATTTCAGAATTTTTCAATTTCTTAATTATTTTTTATTAAGCTTTTTGATACAATTCATACTTCGTTTCATCCGCGGACCGTCTAGATACTAAGTCGGCTTCTACATTTTTTTATTGTATGTACGACGCATAAGTATAATTATTTCTTAACACATAACCAGCCATATTGTAGGTACTGCTGACCACAAACAATCACAAACAAACTCATTTAGCAATATGGCGACTAATGTGTGAAAAAGCATCTATGACTACATCGATATATCCTTCTACCTACTTGCTTTATTACCTAAATTTGGTTTTATTCCCAGTAAACAAAAAATTGTCTCCGAAACATTTCTGAAACAAGCTCACTTACAGCTGAAACATTTCTTCTTTTGATGCAAACATGTTTCAGAAACATTGCAGAAACTGCAAATGTCCTACCTATAATATGTTTCAATGATATGTTTCTTTTTGTAATGTTTCTGAAACAATACTACAAAATTGTCCTTGAAAGGTTTCTTCTTTAGGTAGCTCCATTTTTGGGCACAGGTGTTAGGACATGACCTCAGATACATTATGCAAAATAAAAATCAATAACAACAATAATAGAAGTACTTATATATGAGTAGACAAAGAGGTATGTAATGTACTTCTATTATTGCTGTTAGGTTTGCAAAATACACAATTTCGTTTCAAGTGTCATGTCACAGCACCGGTCACCAAATATTTGTGAAGATATACTGCAAAGGGTTTGAAATAAAATACAAATATCAGATATGAAATAAGTCTATATTTTCACATAGAAGTGAAAGTTTACAACAAAAATACTTTTACAAAAAGTAAATACAATTCACATTAAGGATTAACAGCAATATATAGTTTATATCTAATATATTAACAACTTTCATATATTATTTTTAATTAAGTTTTCTGCTTCTCTCTGATATTTTAATTCGGCTTGCCGGAACCAGGATCCCACGATGATTTCAACAGTTTTGTCACTTAAGGAGTAGAACTTCTTTCTTATTCTATCTAAAACAATATATATGACATGTATGCACAGTTGAATAACATAGAATAACAATGAATAAATATTTGTATCAAATTATAAAACTAATAAAACAAATTTATTTAAAAAATGAACATGAATTTAAAATGATTAGATTAAGCTCTCGATATATTAGCATTTGTTTGTTGTACCTTTGAAAACGCACAAAGTCTTCTCAGATGCCTCTTCGATTTAAATAAGTTTTTACTTACGGTTTTCATGTTTACACAAAACAAACTGAAACACTTTAATCATAAATTACCAATACGCTAGTAGCTAACACAATCACAAAACATCAAAAAATGCCAAAGAACTTCCAGGATTCTTTCATTTCTTTCTAACCGCCAACACCAACCGCCTAAAAATATAACTTAACCACAGATTTTACGTTATTAATCAACAGAAACGGAAACTATGACACAGTGCGTGCCGCGTGGCAATCCACCAACGCCCTGCCATGGCAATACTCTACACTTAGCACACATTCTTTGTGCGCATGCGTGTAAAAAATAATATTAAGTAAATCACTTTCAAAACGTATTTGACATGTTTACTGGATATAAGTACATGTAATGGGTTTCTGAAACGTTTCATATTTGTTTCATATGTGATGGTATGAAAAATATGTTTCTGAAATATATCGTGAAATGTTTCAAATTTTCATTAAAATGTACTAATTGAAACGTTTCATGAATGTTACATGTTTACTGGGTTAATTTCAAAACAGAAATTACCAATTAAATGGGGGATTTCGTTTGGAGAGAAAATAGCATGTTTTATTCGGATTAGAAGTGCCTTTTTTGTCTCGCAATTTTGCATCCACTCGGCTACGTTATGCTTCGCATCGCAAATACAAAATTTGCTCGCCACAAAAGTGACACTTTTAATCCTAATATAACAATATACTATTACACTATGTTTACACTCCATAAATTTAAAGTGAAGTTAATTTTATTGAACTGACATTTCAGGACAATCTTGATCAAGCAAAACTATGGCACTTGTACGTAAACTGTAATAAATATGCGTCGCGGTAGGTTAGCGTCAAGAAAATGAGACGCTGCAATGACGTACTTTATACCGCGTCGGTGTAAATGTTCTCTTATACCATAACGGTTTCTAACACCGCATTGTTGCCGCTGGCGCTCTGCATTGCTCAGAAAATAGAATACAGAGTGAAAAAGCACCGTTCCGCTCTTACAATGTTACTCATATCCATATTTATTGGCTTCTTAAAGTTGTTATCATACTTTTACACCTTTTAAGAACAATAACTGTAAAACGGTGCGGGTAAGAGTTTTTAACCTTTTTTACGTATTCATTCAAAGTTTGTACATAATGTATGGGACACTCTGTGTTCTAATTGATGTTTCAGCGATATTTTTTTTTAATATCAACTAAAAGCAATATAATTTTGTTTCATCATTTTGGTATTCACTGTATATGACATGTAAGTGATAGATGTCGAGTTGGTACGCAAGTGCGTCAACAGGAGAGAAACTTTTGCCGCGAAATGAAGAGTGGGCCGACTTATTATATCTTTGGACTATGATATTACTCGCATTGCCAGGGAGGGTTTTGTTCCCTGCTGCTGGATACCAATACATCGTCTGGGAAACTTTCGCAAACATACACGAAGTTCAACTGAATACTTCTCGAGTTTCTTTGAGGAACTGCAAATTCTTGCGGGCCACAAGCATTCCTGAAAAAGACAGCGTGAATTTGACAGTCTCCATTTTCAAGGGCAGTGGAGAATTCGAAGTGATGGAAGGTAATTCGACTGTAGTCACCGGTATTATTAAATTTTTACCGAATAATAAAGTGGACGTCTGGAACTTTACGTCATCAGATTTCACTCAGTCCCATGGTGCAAGGTTGAACAAGAATGAAGTGTATAGGGAGTTGAGTATACAGGGATATCGTTACAGGTAAATTTCTATAGGCATGTTTAAAGAGATATATGGTGGGCGGTAAAAATGTGAAATATGCCCTTGTTCCCAAAATATAAAAACATTTTAGTGTCACTTTATTTACTGTAATTATTGTAGTGCACTAAATATTGTCACGAAAGCTCACTTATCTTTTTAGTTTGTTAATTACATTCCAGATTGCGTTAAAAATTATAAGGTCAACTTGCCAAATTTTAGCAAAATCGTATAAGGCGTTTTAAATTTATAAAAAAAAGGTTTCAAAATTGCAAGTTCAGGGTCGCATAGCGCCTAAACGGGGCAGCTTTGAACTAAGGTAAGTTTAGCTAAATCGACTTATTTTGAGCCGCACTGTATTTGGTGGAGCGTTGTAAATACCTTTTAAATATGTTGTACATGAAAATCGCGTTTGTTGATATTATTGCTAAGGATCTGCATATAAATCCCAAAAATAGTCTGGTAATATTGCAGTAACTTAGCTTTCATGAGTTGGTTTCACTAATGGGGTAACTTCACACTAATAGGTGGGAATTTCAAAATATGAAAATTTTACGTTCAATATGTGTTACAGCACCACTGCGTAGTTTTAAGTGAATATATTATAATAATCTTTTTTTTTGTTTGTTATTCATATTTTACTAATTATTATAAATTTATTACTCGCGAAAAAGTGACACTTACTGAGAAAAACACGAGCCTAAAAAAGATAGTTCGTCCCGAGAGTTCGGCTCGATAGTTAGACTCGAGTGTCGTGTGCTATATTACTCTCGCTATTTTTCGCAATTAATACATTAAAATTTCCTACTTTTCTTTACTTCCTCAATCTATCAATTTCCTCACCCTTATTTTATCCTCAAGAATATGTTTGTACGAGATACAGTTCACGAGAAGAAAGAAATAACACCGAGGCATAGGTAAGTGCCATTAATTGCCGTACTTTCTTATTTTTACCGCACATAACATATATTTTTGGTTCTTCGAGCCAACGGATGTTTCTCAATTATTATAGTATATTCTCTTATTATCATAAATAAACTAATCTAGTAATTTCATTAATGTATATTAATATAACTATTCATTGATTTCAATCACAATTATTTGATCTCTCGCGTTTTTACGCTCTATAATAAAAACTCGCTGTTTTTACCCTCTTTATATTTGAAATAAATATTCCGCATTTCCAGGATTTGTTAATTAAGAATTATAATATCTTTTAAATACTATCTGTATTCGTTTTCAACATTTGATTGAATTCTCAGTCTTATTATAAAACTCATTTAATATATTCATTATTTTTACTCAATTTAATTTGCAGCCGCTATAGGTATTCGGATATTTTTAACGCTATAGTCCATTCGCGATTTATTATACTTTAGATTTGCATTTCTATATACTATTTTATAGGTATTCGGATATTTTTAACGCTATAGTCCATTCACGATTTATTATACTTTACATTTGCATTTCTATATACTATTTTATAGGTATTCGGATATTTTTAACGCTATAGTCCATTCGCGATTTATTATACTTTACATTTGCATTTCTATATACTATTAACACATAAATCATTATGACTGCTGCTGCTAATAAAATAAAACAACTACGCGCTTATAGAGGATTGCCTATTAATAGAATTACAGAATTATTTAATTTGTCAAATAATTCCGAAACTAACGAGTTACGCACAATGTTTAAATTACGGTATGAAGATATCGAAAATATGTATAAAGAATTTAATAAACATCATCTCAGTTTGTTAGCAATATTATCAATTCAAGATAATTTCGACTTAGAAGCTGAGGAGATTATTCGTAATGAAACGACACTAAATACTATACTGTTAAATCTAATTATAATAAACTGTTTGGAAGTCAAGTTCAGCATGTCGTTTTGAATAGAGGTCCGAATGTTAAGTTACCTAAATTAGATTTACCGAAATTTGATGGACATGTTAGAAATTGGTCTAATTTTATATCCTTATATGATGCTTTGATTCATGATAATTCAAATTTAACTAATATTGAAAAATTCGAATATTTAATGACAGTTCTAGGACCGGAGCCATTGGCTATAGTAAGTAATATAACAATGAATAATGATAATTACCCTATTGCGTATAATAATTTGGTACAAAATTATCAGAATAAGCGTACTCTTGCCACTCACTATTTAGATGAAATAAATAATGCGCCGAAGGTTACAAATACTTTTAAAAATAATTTATTGGTCTTAAAAAACTTACAATTTGAAATGAATGATTTTTCAGACTTTATTTTGTTCCATAAACTTAGTAATAAAATTGATTCCGATACATTAACTAAATTTGAAATCCATCACTCATCTACTGATATACCTAAATATAAAGCACTTTTTAAATTTGTTGATAACCAATGCAGAGCAATTAATAGTGTGGCTATCATTCAAAATAAAACATTTACAACTCCAAATAAAACAATTAGTAGGAAACCTTCATCGCAGAAAATGAGTTCGTCTACATCTTCATTTATTGCTAATACTAATACTAATCCCATTTCATGTTCTTTATAATTTAATTCAAAGTCTCCAAATGAAAGATATGATATTGCTAAAAAGAATAATTATTGTACTAATTGCCTAGGTTTTAAACATACTTCTAAAAATTGCAAATCAGAATCTTCTTGCAGAATTTGCATCATACCCTTATCATACTTTACTACACTTTGAAAGCACTTCAAAAAATTTGCCATTAACAAATAATGATTCCCCAGTACCAACACATTCTCAAAACGACTCTGTTCCTTCTACATAGCAAATTAATTCTCTTACAAATGTCTTACCTTCTCAATCTACTGTTCTTTTGGCCACCGCTGTAATTGATATCTTGGACGTTCATGGAAATTGCCAGTCAGTTAGGGTTATCTTAGACAGTGCTAGTCAAGCTAGTTTTATATCTGAAAACTGTGTCAATAAACTCGGATTAGTGCGCTCTAAAATATTCCTTTCAGTCAATGGTTTGGGTCAAATGACCTCGAATGCTTCAGGTACAGTAAACAGTATCATTCGACCTCAAGGTCAACAAAATCCTTCACTGCCTGTTAATTTCATAATTTTGCCCAAAATTTGTGCTGATATGCCAAGTCAGTGTATATCCTTCGAAAATTGGTCACACATAAAAAATCTAAGACTGACTGACCCTTATTTTTATCTTCCAGGAACCATAGATATTCTTCTTGGAGCTGACATATTCCCTTTGATTCTCACTGATGGTCGTGTAAATGGTAAATCTTCTGAACCCTCTGCTCTTAATACCATATTCGGATGGATACTAATAGGTAAAATCGATTGCACAAAATCATCACTTAATTCATTCTTTACTTCTTATAATTCAGTTGATGACACCGATGACATCCTAAAAAAATTTTGGCAAATTGAAGAAATTCCTTTTAAGAGTGTTCTCAGCCCAGAAGATTCTATGTGCGAAAATTTATTCAAAGAAACTCATAGTAGAGAAGATTCTGGTAGATACGTAGTCTCTCTTCCCTTTCGTGAACATGAACCTTATTTTGATGGGTCTCGTGATATAGCTCTTAAACGTTTCTATACTTTAGAACGTCGTCTCCTAAGTAATCCAGATCTTTATATACAATATTCTACCTTTATGAGAGATTATTTAGACTCCAAACATATGGAACCTGTCATTAATAATAATAACTCTAATAAAACATTTTATTTGCTTCACCATTGTGTCTTTAAACCCGAGAGTACTATAACAAAACTAAGGGTAGTGTTTGAAGCTTCGGCTAAATGCTCCACAAATATATCTCTTAATGATACTCTTTTAATAGGCCCTAAATTACAACGGGATATAGTATCAATTCTGTTAAAATTCAGATTACATCCTGTAGTTTTTACTGCTGACATTGAGTAAATGTTCCAACAAATTTTAATTAAAGAAAATCACAGAGATTTTCAAAGGATTGTTTGGAGATTTTCACCAAACGCTCCTATCCAAGACTTTAGATTAGTTACGGTCACTTTTGGTGTAGCATCTTCTCCATTTTTAGCTAATCGTGTTCTCATTCAGCTTGCTTCTGATGAATCTAATAATTTTCCCCTTGCTTCACAGATTTTATCAAATGATATGTATATCGATGATCTAGTCACTGGTTGTGATACCGTTGATGAAGCTAAATATCAATCAATATCAATCAGTTGATATTACTTCTTAAAAAGAGTGGTTTTGAACTACGTAAGTGGACTAGTAATAAACCCTCCATTCTTCAAGATATTCCTGAATCGGACTGTCACCAAAATTCTTTAAATTTTGACTCATTGGAGGGATCATCAATAAAAATTTTAGGTCTAAAATGGGACCCTTTTTTAGATTGTTTTTTCTTCGATGTAAAACCCTTAGATAGACCTTGCACAAAACGTATAATTTTGTCCGAAATAGCTCGTATATTTGATCCTATAGGATTCCTCGCTCCATTAACGTTTTACTCCAAATATATGATGCAATATTTATGGACTCTAGGTATTGACTGGGACCAACCACTGCTGATATTTCAGCTCGTTGGCTTCAATATAAAAAGGGGTTACCAATTATTTCATCTTTAAACATACCCCGATTAATTAATCTTAATGAGGTTTTATTCTGTGAACTTCATGGTTTTTCAGACAGCTCTGAAAAGGGCTATGCTGCCGTCATTTATGTAAGATTTTCACTTTCTGATGACATTTTTAAAACTGTTTTCGTTTGCGCAAAATCGAAAGTTGCACCTTTAAAACGTATATCTCTACCTCGTTTAGAATTGTGTGCTGCAGTTCTTCTATCAAATATGATCGAATACGTTTTGAATATTTTCTCCGCTAAATTAAATTTTTCTAAAGTCTATGCTTGGACTGATTCTATGGTTGCATTGACCTGGATTCGCTCATCCCCTCATCGGTGGAAGACGTTTGTATCTAATCGAATAAGCCATATTCAAGATAAAGTTTCTCTATGTAATTGGCATCACGTTTCATCTAAAGATAATCCTGCCGATTGCGCCTCTAGAGGCTTATTACCTTCAGAACTCATAAATCATCCTCTCTGGTGGACAGGACCTTCTTGGTTGGCTTCTCCCAAAACTTCTTGATCTGAGCCATCTTCAAAAATTAATATCTCTTCCAGTACTACCTCTGAAGAAAAGAAGTTGGTATTCTCTACTTTTGCGTCGTTAGATGCTGTGGATCAACTTTTGGAAAATTTCTCCTCTCTCTTAAAGATAAAGCGTATAATAGCATACTGTCTTCGCTTTGTCTATAACTTGAAACACACTTCCGATAGGAATAGTATTTCTCAATTTAATTTACAAGAAGCTCTTTTAATTCTTGTAAAACGTACTCAACATTTAGTATTTAGTAATGAAATTAAAAATCTCCAAAATGGCATACGACTTCCTAAATATATATGAAAATTGAATCCATTTATTGGTGCAGATGGTCTCCTTAGGGTGGGCTGTCGCCTCGCTTATTCTAATTTGTCATATGACAAAAAATATCCTCTTCTCTTACCTCGTGACCATCGTTTGACTCAACTCATAATTGAAGACGTTCATAAACAACACTTGCACCCTGGTCTTCAAACGCTACAGTTTTTGTTAGCTCAAAATTTTTGGATTTTATCTCCACGTCGAGCTATTTATCGAGTGCTCTCCCGCTGTCTCAAATGTTTTTGATTGAAACCTAATCATTTCCAACCTCCTATGGGTAACTTACCCTCTACACGAATAAATCAAATCAAACCATTTTCCTGTGTGGGAGTTGACTATGGTGGACCTTTTTTCATTACTCTCGGCAGAGGCAAAGGAATAAAGTCGCAAAAGGCCTATATATGTTTGTTTGTATGTTTAACTACAAAAGCAATCCATTTGGAGTTAGCCTCTGATTTATCGACTGAGGCCTTTCTCTGTGCTCTAAGACGTTTCATAGGTCGAAGAGGTCGATGCAGTGTTATCCACAGCGATTGTGGTAGCAATTTTATTGGTGCAACAACTGCAGGAATATATGAAAAATGTAGCTGAAAAGGAAAATATTCAGTGGTCATTTAACCCCCCTTCAGCGCCTCATTTCGGAGGATTATGGGAATCAGGCATTAAATCTGTTAAAACTCACCTATTTCCCGTTATAGGAATTCAAATTCTTAGTTATGAAGAGTTTTACACGATTTTAGTTCAAATCGAGTCATTACTTAATTCTAGACCTCTTTGCGCATTAAGTAGTGACCCTAATGATTTTTCCGTACTTACACCAGGGCATTTCTTAACGTTAGAACCTCTAACAAATTTACCTGATCCTGACCTCACCCATTTAAATATAAATCGACTCAACCGGTGGCAATTAATACAACGATTACACCAAGATTTTTGGAAAAGATGGCATAGCGAATACCTGCATACTCTTCAACAACGCAATAAATGGATTGAGAATTCAGGAAAAGTTGAAATTGGCACATTAGTTCTTTTAAAAAATGAAATAACATCACCTTTGCATTGGAAGTTAGGTCGAATAATTGAAACTCATCCTGGTAAAGACGGAATAATTCGCGTAGTAACTGTAAAAATTTCTCATGGTCAATTTCAAAGGCCTTTGGTAAAGCTTTGTCCTTTACCAAACCAATAATTGTACTGAAAACATTGTATGTTTTGGTGGGCGGTATGTTACTGCACCACTGTGTAGTTTTAAGTGAATATATTATAATAATCTTTTTTTGTTTGTTATTCATATTTTACTAATTATTATAAATTTATTACTCGCGAAAAAGTGGCACTTACTGAGAAAAACACGAGCCTAAAAAAGATAGTTCGTCCCGAGAGTTCGGCTCGATAGTTAGACTCGAGTGTCGTGTGCTATATCACTCTCGCTATTTTTCGCAATTAATACATTAAAATTTCCTACTTTTCTTTACTTCCTCAATCTATCAATTTCCTCACCCTTATTTTATCCTCAAGAATATGTTTGTAAGAGATACAGTCACGAGAAGAAAGAAATAACACCGAGGCATAGGTAAGTGCCATTAATTGCCGTACTTTCTTATTTTTACCGTACAATATGCGATTTCTATGGTCCAATTACAAACTTTCCGTTTTGAATTCAATTGTATGCTGGGATTAAAATGTAGTGTAACCAACTGTTTACATTAAATTTTCCCTAAATGGCTGCTTTCTAAGCTCCTCCATAGTCTGACTATTTTTGAGTGCATAATGTAAAGGCTTCTGGCGTTCTATAGAGGGTGTCTGTGAAAGGTTGGGAAATCTCGGAGCTGGAGATACTGGTGACCAAAACGAATGTTGCTAGTTTCAAAAATACAGGGCGTTCAATGCTAGTGTTAATAAGTGGCGTCCTCTACTAGTGACGTCAAAATTAGTTAAAAATTCTTATTTTCCGTGCCAAAAAACATAATTGTGCCATTTTTTTTAATACTCCAACAGGTTTCAAAGTTATTCAGATATTTCAAAATAAAATTTGACCTCCTTTTGAATAACCTGGAAGTAAAAGTAGATTAGTTTCAATCGACTTTTGCGAAATTTCTAAAAAATAAGAAAAGAATTCGTTCAAGGTACACTATTTCTGTAACTGGTATTGTTTTCAAGTCCAGGAAACCGTACATAGATTTCATCCTTGGAACGAGACAAATATTTTATGGTAGAACCAGCATTGATATTTATAATATTTTGGAAAAAAATATCTTTTAGAGTTTCCTCAAGGGATACAGCATCCTCTATCGTTTTTATGGGATTTGTTTGCATTGTAATGATTGTTCTTTCTTATGCACCTTGTGCTAAACCATCAATGTTAGCTTGTATTCTTGCTAAACAACGGAAACTCTTTTCCTCTCTTCCTCTTATATCATCAAGTTTAGTTCCTAGGTTTTCCATGAAACATAAAATTTTCTCATTGCGTCCTGGATCTTCATTAGATACACTAAAATCCGCCGATTGCATACCTAATTGTTTGGGTTCGGGAAAATTACAAATATTTAATTAAAAATCTACAAAATTCTTTATGTTTACATTGAAGAATTTTTTTCTTGAATAGTAGAAAGATCTTGAGACTCAATTAACCTAGATGATATTATTTTTCGATTTTCCAATATCACAATTTGTGGTGATGACGTTGGTGATGACTGACAAAAAACTGTTTTCTTTTTTTGCGCAGATGTTATGGTTTGACAAGTTGCGTTATTAGAATCCATCTATGCAAATGCATAAAAAAGTTATGTTAAAAATAAATTTAAGGTTAAAGTCTTACACACACACAGATACTTTATATTTAGGATTTGAGTTAGATATTATAGGGTTTTAGAACCACTTAATTAATGTTAACGTTAAAATGAATCTGTTAACGTTATTGGATGTTTTCAACTTTTATACATCTTCCTACTGCAAATGTAATTTAATGCTAATTGCGATTGTACTACGCAGAGTAACTGTTTTGTACAACATCGGTTTAATCATTCTAAGTTAGTAATATTTATTTGAATAAATGAATCAGAGATAATAGGTCGAAAAGAGAATTACCAGGTTTTGAAACAGCATCATCAGTATCTAATCTACCAGCCATTGCATCTCTTCGTTAGCTTGTTCGTAGGTGACATAACCTGTGCGCTTCAACTGACATGGAAATTTCTTCCACATACTGTCTGGTTTACTCATTGAGTCAGAGACCAATATAATAAATTATTTTCGGAACGATCTTAAAATAACTCGACATGGTTATAAAACCACTGCAACAATAATCTGCAACAAAAGTTTGTTAGAAATTAGAGTATAGATACACTTTCTAAACTAATTTTCCCACAATATCGTCTATGTAAGGTTCTAGTGAAAAATCCGTTTAAATATGATTAATTTTAATGTGTGATGTACACTAGGCCTCGAAATCAATTTTTGTAAGTCCCGCTATCTGCTATCGAAACGCCGACCGTAGGTTCTTCAAGCATTCTCTTTTTCTTCGCACAAAACCTTGTCCGCGGCAAAAACTATTTGAGTATATAAATTGTATATATACCGGATAACTCAAAAATGTAATAGTGTCTTACAATCATACGACTTAGAGCCTTTTCACACGGGCCATCGTGCAGCGCTTCTCGGAAGCGCCGTTGAGTGATCCGTTTTGACGAAACATTATTTTATATAGACTTATTCACACGGACGCGCCACAAAATTAGCAACGCCACAGTGGCGCCTAGTCGCCGACTCTCACGGAAACGTCAACCATAAATTAGTGGTTCCACTCAGCAGCGCTGCACAGTGACCCATGTGAAAATACTCTTAATGGTCCTATAGAAGTCATACTTGATTAAGTCATATAAATGTTGTCAAGTGAAGTCATGACAACTGTTTTCCAACCATCTAAATTCAGCCATAAAGGTATTGTAAACCAGTCGATACGTCTAAAAACAAGTTGTTTAATTGTTTGTAACTACATCTTTAAGTGTCTTATGAAACTTACTTAAAATGTTACTTGGGATCCTGTTTTCAAATGTCTGTAATACGTTTTTTATAGTTTCTTGTAAAGTACCTGTAATACTTTTCCCTAATCTCATTTTTAATTAGCAGACAATTCTCGGATTTACCGAGTTTTAGAACCAATGCATAAAATGACACCGTTTTGTATGCAATTTTCAACAAATTAACAGATATTTTTAGGAATAGTCTAAAAAGAATCTAAGAGCATTCTGAATGTGTCTAATATGATATCATTTTTCAATTACATAATAACCATCTTCTTACAGTGGAGAATTCCAGGCACTTGAAGAATACGACTTAAATACGTTAACCGCATACGTGAAGTGGCAAGAGAACTGGATCACATTTTTGGACAGTATCATGCAGTCTAAATTTTTGCAGAGCGACAATCGAGTATTAGAAGTACTCATATGTATTGCCCAGCTGGATATAGAAGCAGATGCTCACCTTCACTCAATAAAACAACTTGATTCGAAAGGGATGGCTTCAAACCTGCCAGTTCACTGCGACTTAATCACGGGAAGAATAACGTAAGAACGTCGCTTTGCAAAATAGTTAATATTTATTTTACTACTAAAAAAACATACAATATACAAGGTGTTTCTTGATGTACAAGATAAGTTTTACAGATGCAATAAAAAGCAGATCATTGACTGCCTATTGTGGGCGATAAAATCTAATTTAATCCCCCTTTAAAAAATATTGGGCGTTAAAGTTGAAATTTGATTCTAATTTCAAGCCTCACAGCCCTCAATAATTAGAATTAGTAAAAAGAAAAACATACCGGTCAAATAATTTCTCAAGATGTACATAATTTTTTCTTAGTATTTCTAAATTCCCGCGATTTAGAAAATATAGAATTTGTATATCATAAAGGCACGGTCTCGCGCATCCCATATTCAGGGAACGCCCTGTACATTTATACTGAAAGAGTGCAAATAATTATTTTATGCAAATAACATCAGATGCGGAGGAGTGACCTACTCTGGACTCATCACTAGCCCAATTACAAGAAGAACAGGTTTAGAGCGGCCCTTATTGGAGATATATGAGTTTATACCGAACTGTGCAGAGTTGAATTTGCAAACCTCTGTAAGAGTAAACATTCAGATAATCATAGAGAACATGTTAATAAGTCAGTTCAAAGCCGTCGAATTTATAGATGAATTTTCAGATAGCAATGCAGAACTATTATCGCCTATTATAAAGTCAGTTCTACAAGACCAACCCCTCATACAATCATTCGTCAAAATTTTTAGTGAAAAAATTATTTACACAGACGTTGAAGTAGAAAACGAAAAATTAGAGACTGAAATCAACCGCGTACTTGTGATTGCTTCAAAAATCATGGACAGGCCAGAGGTTAGATCAATATATGGACTATTAACGAATATTGTATTCCTGTTTTTGTTTTAGGTCTTAAAATCAGCTTTCGCGACTATAAAAGAAAATGGCTACGTCATCTCTCGTGAAAGTTGCTCTTTCAACATTAGAAGCGACGTATGTCCCGATGTCGTAATCGTGACGGTGCACAAAACACCTTTTGAAACAATATTACTTCTTCGGAAACAGTCAGAACAACAAAACAGCTGTTACGTCGAAATAGATTCCTCGGAAAACTTCTCTTGGTTAGCAAAAGCTCAAAACGTATTACGTAAAAATTCACGTGAGGATTTGGTGCTTTATTCAAACGACGCTACAAGCGGAATACTGGGCCTGGTGCATTGTTTGAGGAAAGAGTCGGGTAATAGCAGTAACATCAGATGTGTTTTCGTTATGGATGAAGCAGAAGCATTCAATCCAAATTGTGATCAGTTAAAGAAAAACATGGCCTTCAACGTTTATAAAAACGGAAAATGGGGTACTTTTAGGCACTTTCTGTTGGAAGATTCAAATGTAGAAAGCGAACACTGTTGTGTGAAGATTACGACAAAAGGAGACTTGTCCAGTTTGAAGTGGGTTGAGGGTCCTCTTAAACATCACATGGTATCAGAATCAGGGAAGGAATTGGTTTACGTAAGTAAACACTCCATTACCAACAACAAAAACAAAGTTAGCAAATGTCGATTCTGTCAAAATGTTGATGTGTTCTTAATTTTATTTCACATCTGTTACTGTATAGACTCAATAAGGCGCCCATAAGAAAAAATTAGTTGAATGTTGCAAAATCGAAATTATTGGTTGTAGAAATTTTCTTTCGACGAAACTAAATTTTTTGTATATAGTTAGTTATTATCCCTCTGTACCAAATTTGACCTCATTTTCTTGAGAAATAATGAAGCTAAATGACACTTTCTCAAATCGCTATTTTCAATTTTTCCACAATATTTACGAAAATATTTATAGAATGTGTTGGTACTCCTCTAAGTGTGCCAAAAATGAGCGGAACACCTTCAAAAAAAAAGAAAACACCCCTTTTAGAAGTGGCTGAATGAAAATGTGACTCTGGACAGTTTCCAGTGGAAAATATGCCACAAAGTCCTAGAACATTTTTTCGAAAACTCAAAATTAGCGGCGTTACAAGGCGTCTAAAAATATTTTTTTATGAGTCCCTTCTAATAATTTTCTGGGAGTCTATGGATTTTTTATACACACATTGGTGTCCTTTAATATCCGCATTCTTAATTTGACGCATGTCTGCCAACGCTAAAGGGCCTAAACTGTCCTTGGTCTTCAAATAATGGTATGGTTGAACATTATTATAAATTCGGAATTAAAGCTCGTCGAATGACGATCTTTAAAATAGATTATCTTGTTACATCACGTTAAAATTAGCTATTTTCGAGGAGAACAACTAAACATTCACGTGCATTAAAGCATTCTAAGTCATTATTTGAAGACCAAGGACAGTTTAGGTGCTTGAAACCATGACTGTGCAAATAGCATAAGCTAGAGTAGGGATAGAGCTCGTCCTGGAAACTCGAGGAAAGACACAAGAAAAAGGAAGTAACTTTCAGTCTATTACTAGTTTTTCCTCACTGCAAAATCTAGTGTCTTTAAATTTATCATTACTTTTTCCACATTGTCTCTATTTACGTTTAGCCGACTAGATTTATTGTTTTTTGGTTATATTAATGAAACATTGTAAAAATCAAAGATATTGACACAAAAGAAAAAGGTAAGTATTTAAGAGTACTAGACATCTAAATAAATGTAGGTATTGATACTAATGAATTTAAAATTAATTCTTGTGAATTTGCTGTTGGAATTCGTCACGTTCATATAAAAATATGAATTTGTAAATTAATTTATAATAAGCTTAGGTATAGGTAAGGAAACATGTAACACAAGACTTATTCATTGATCCACAGCCCCACAAAAAAAAAATTCATACACAAGAGAGTTACATATGTATTCCCATGTATTTTTCGCCGCTGAATCCGATCCCGAGCTCAGAATTGGGCCTACACGTCTGGAATTGGCCCCAGGGGCCGAAAATGTCCTGAAATACGGTTCCCGGGATAAGGTGAAGTCGACGCTGAATTTTAGAGCTAAAGCCGGATTTGTGCTCGAAAAGTTTATGGCCAACTGAAATTCCGGGTTTGGGTCCGGGAAAATGACCCCTTGGGGCGGAAAAATCCTGTTTTGGACGTACCGGTCGCGACTGTGATATTTTCGTGTGTTTTTCAATTCTTGACCTGAGACTGGGTGTGAAAAGTTTTTGGTCAGCTGAAATTCCCAGTTTGGGTGCGGCAAAATGGCCCATTGGGGCCGGAAAATCATATTTCGGACGTACCAGTCGCAAAAGTGTGATTTTCATGTATTTTTCAATCCTGGTCCTTAGAGTATGCTCAAAAAGTTTTTGGACAGTTGAAATTCCCAGTTTGGGTCCGGAAAATGGCCCATTGGGGCCGGAAAATCATATTTCGGACGTACCAATCGCAACAGTGGGATTTTTATGTACTAATTCCTGTAGCTTAGACTGTGCTTGACAGGTTTATGGCCATGTGAAATTCCCTGTTCGGGACCGGGAAAATGACCCTTAGGGGCCGGAAAATCGTGTTTTGTACGTCTCAGTTGAGACATTGGTATTTTCTTTTCATGTACTTTTAAATTCCGGAACTCATACCGTATTTGGAAGGCCTTTGGTGGATTAAAATCTCTCATTTACTTTTATATATATATATATATATATATATATATATATATATATATATATATATATATAAAACAATAGCAGAACATGCAACAAAAAAACAATAACAAAACATGCAACAATAAAACAATAACAAAATATGTAAAAAAATAAGAAAACTTGCAAAAAATACATGCGATAAGAAAATTAACAGTAACAAAACTTGCATTTGAAAAAGTGTACATTGTAACAATAAAGGGATCAACAAGGTGCAACCAAGAACAATCAATAACAAGAAAAAAATATGTTCATACAACAAAACAGGACAAAATCAAATACAAAAACGGTACAAAAGAATATCGTGCAATAAAATAGAAGGAAATCATATACAAACAAAAATACCACTGACTACTTTCGAAATACCACTACAAATATCACTGTTGCGACTGATATGTCCGAAATATGATTTTCCGGCCCCAATGGGCCATTTTCCCGGACCCAAAAACACACGAAAATACCACAGTCGCGATCGGGACGTCCAAAACAGGATTTTCCCGCCCTAAGGGGTCATTTTTCCAGACCCAAACCCGGAATTTCAGTTGGCCATAAACTTTTCGAGCACAAATCCGGCTTTAGATCCAAAATTCAGCGTCGACTTCGCCTTATCCCGGGAACCGCATTTCAGGCCATTTTTGGCCCCTGGGGCCAATTCCAGACGTGTAGGCCCAATTCTGAGCTCGGGATCGGATTCAGCGTCGGAAAATACATGGGAATACATATGTCACTCTCTTGTGTATAAACTTTTTTTTTTTTTGTGGGGCTGTGTTATTATTTATCCATGAAATAGGTATGCCAGCAGCGGCATTTCAGAAACAGTATTTTTGCTCAGGCAGTATTTCTTGAAATTTCTTTACACTCGTCCGTAGCGCCTTTTCTAGCAACAAATTTCCGCACGCAGCATTTGCTGTATTTTCTATTTGAAAATCACTGATTTCGAAATAATAATTAAGGACCTTACCTAAATTACATATTTTATGCAAACATCGTTTGAAAACGGCTATATACTCGTATCTACTGTTAATGACAAAATCAAAGCAGCCAATGTGACGTTGAGTAATCTCAAGAAAAATTAATTAGTACTTTTGTCAAATTAATGTTGAAATGTCAAAAAACAAAATCCATTTTTTATTTCACGGATCGTAGGGAATTGTGGAAGGAGATAAAATTTATATGCCACATATTAAGTAGCTTTGACCAGTCTCGCACTGCATTGTAGACCCTTTCTCCTTTTAGGTGAAAAATCATCCTCAACTGGTAAATCATGCTTACCTTCCATGTAGCGGAAATAACTATTATGCATCTAAAAAAATACAATTTCATCAACTACACATGTAGCTGCAGACTATGCATTATCTATATATGCTCGTAAATATACCTAAAATATGGTACATAACTGAGCACATACAGTAAAATGCCGTATATTTCTTCCCTCTAACCAACAAATACCATAAAAATATATAACCTGCTTTTGCCGATCTTATTTTTGTCTAGGTAAATTTTGGAGATATAACATAAAATATTTAAAAAGCTTTTACAACAAATTGTTTTGTCTACATTATAGCTGGTTTTGAAAATTAAAGACTGAAGACTTTTGGAGCTGTATTTAAATGTAAACGTACCTCTTTTGTAGACCCCATCTGTACTTACATTGGACCAAAAAATAAAAGGAAGTTGTACTAATTTCAAGCAATCATTATTTATTTACGTAAGCAATATTACACAAAATAAATACAATATGGGTTTTGTGTCTACATTTTCTTATAGGCTAAATTAATTTAGAATTACATTGGTAACTTGATTTTCTGGAAAGTATACAAGCGTCAATAGGACAGGGGACTTTCGGCGTCTACTTTTTTTTAAACGATTTTTTGAAGAACCTGCCTGTTAGTAGTACGTAATAAAGTGGTCTTCATCAAGAATAAATGCACGATGTAGACTTCAGATTAAGGCAGAAAATTGCTAAAATAATTTATTTTAGGTATACAACACAACAGAAATTTATACCTATAGGTTATAATTTCTTTAAAGCTCCGTTCATTTTTCTTCCATGACGTATACCTTTAAAGTATTTTTTATGAAAATGCTTACTATAAATTCTTTGATTATCAGAATAAAAACCCTCAAACCCTCCGAAGCTAATAGTATCCCCAGTTTTCTTTTTCATTTTGGTTTTGCAAGTAGCGCATAAGTTTTTGCCCCCAGAATTATAACGCAATATAATTTGATATTTGTGACAACGCTCAACGCTAGAACAACAAAAATTTCTAATAACACAAAAATAATGACACGGGACACATAGATAGTTAAATATAAATCAAATCCAAAATATATTAGCAAACAATGCCGGATGTTTTCAATTTATCATACCAATGACCTCACCTATCAACTTATTGATAGAAGTGGACAAGGAATTTATAAGCAAGCTATAGAGATTTTACTCCATTACAGTATTAAAAACTTTCATAACATTCTATTCTAGGTGTACTATTCTTCGCTAAACTTCAAAGACATCATAATTGCCATGGGCAAAATGAATACACCAGATATGGAAACAGAATTGGGAAAAGAAGTTCCTTTAGGGATTGAATTCTCTGGAAAAGATAAAAGGTAGGTACTAATTATTAGTTAATATAACACGTGCCTACATTTATCATTGACCTGGCTGCTCAATGCTGGGCCTGAATACACCCTCCTGCTATAGATTTTGAGGTGTAATTCAATGCTGGTCCAGGCATTAGCCCACAGAATAGTTTCTTAAAATTCCGCTCTTGCAAATATCGCAATCGTCAATAGCGATACAGGACGGGGCTTTCAAATGAAGCCGCAATATAGTAGGTCGGCTATGACAGCGCAAACAGCCTCGTCGGTGGCGTCAGCTATTGCAAGCTGATGAAAACTAACAAACTCGAAACCGATATATGTCTGGTGGTATCGCTGATAACTAATCATGGTTGTTTGCTATACATTTTCAGATGTAATTCAATGCTGGTCGGGATATTAGAACGGAGAGTAGACTAGTTGTTTCCTAAAATTCTACTTTTATCAACTAACATATTTGAGTTAGTTTACCTTTACAATAAAATAAAATGGTGCTGTTTTATTTTATTGAAAACATGTTTCTACAAAATCAAAATTCTAATTTATCATTAACTCCTTGAAATTAATTTTCCAATCATTTAGAGTAACTGTAACAAACAATGAAGTTAAAGTTTTAGTTAGGGGGTTAGTGTAATAATTTAATTTACTCTTAAACTATTGACCATTTTCATTCCAAAAAGTCTTATTCAAAATCATATTATTTATATATACCCAATAAACTGGCAATAGATGACTTACACTATTTGACAGCTTATCGATTCTGGAGGAAAAATACTACCTAATGTAATGTGTGTATTATTTACACCAGAGCTGTCCAACTTCAAGTGACCCAAAGGGCGGCTATGAATAAAATTACGGTTGTGAGGGCCGCATCAGAAAATACTTCGTATACAACAAAAAACATGTTTGTTTGTATAATTGTTTTTATTCAAAATTCAGACGTCTTACGTCATGGCTGACGTTACGCAATTGTTTTTATTGTGAATGTAATTTTCGATATTTGGTCGCATTAAAAACAAACATTTTTTGCAATTTAGTGCAGTATATAGTGCAAACTATTACAGTATTATATAGTTTTATTACTCTCAGTTGCAGTTTCTTACATATTTTGATGAAAATATAATGAATTATTCATTTGATCGTATGACGTAAGTCGTCTGAATTCTGCCGCGAGTATAGGCGATGCCGTTACTTCTTTTTTTTTCCCTATCCCCTCTTAAAATATTTGTACTTAGTAACCCTGTAGGGTTAAATCGTCATATTGCCGTCGAAATGCACATTTTATGGGATGCTACTTTTTGCAACACTCTGTATATAAATTACCATTAATAACATAAAATACCTATGATTCAAGAATGGATATTGGATTTTATGGAAAATAAAATAAAAATATGTCAAAATTTCAGAGGACGCCGTATTATGGGTTTCTGTATGAGAGGAGCTCTTACTAACTTGTTAATGGCTGACAAACTACTTACGTACGATGTGCCCGATGCGTGGACTTTGGAGGAAGCGGCGACAGTTCCTGTAATCTACTTAACGTTAGTTTACGGTTTAATAATGGTAATTATGTAATAGTAAAAATATAAATGTATATGATCAAGAATGAGGTGATTAACAAGTTTATACACTATTTAATACTTATTTATGCAACAAGTACAAAAAGTAACCGTTTATTGCACGCGACATCAAATTATCCAGCGAGGCCATTAGGCCGAGTAGGACAACACGTCGAGTGCAATAAACACTTTTTATACGAGTTGCATATAATATTTTTTCTACGTTCATGTAAAAACAAAAAAATGTTTATTTAGATGACACTTCTAGAAAAATATGACGTCTATTTGAACGTTTCTATTTGTCATGATGACAAAACGCTGTAGTAAAATGACAGATGAATGCAATAAAAATTTTATTGCAATAGTGCAATAAATAACTACTTTTTCCACTAAATATAGTTAAATAAAGTTTTGTTTTTTGCATGAACGTAGAAAAAAATTATAGACAGATGAATGACCTTGTAAACCCGAAAAGAAGTTGTCACATGTAGTCCTGAAATCGTGGAATTGAAATAGGGCAATCCAACGAACTGTCAAATCACTTTAACAATGGCGGCTGTAGGACAAACAACTCGACATATGACAAGCAGAAATTTGTGATTTTGTGTAGAACTATGTGTTTGGCTCATTATATTTTATACCTATTTCGGAATACCAAGGATAATTCAGACTATCATAATGGTTTTGTTTTGTTGTGTTATGAATTGTTGGAGTAGAGGACAGCGAGAGGATCAAGTTAGATTTTTAGGATTCCTGCTGCATTGAATTATAGACATAGAACTGATTTCAATGAACTCTCTCATATAAAACGGCAAAAGTGGCTTTGTGCAATATAACGGCAAGACCTAACTCAAGAAAAAATTAAATACAGTGTCGTTTGTTCAAAACATTTTGTATCGGGTTAGTTAATAAAAAGTTATATACAACAATTTAAAAGCATATATTTCAGGTAAACCGGCTGCTTTAACAGATAACTTATATCTTGATTAGATTCCTACATTGCATTTGGGTTATCAAATTTCATTGCAACGTTGTCAGAGACCAAGATGGGTAGATATAAACGAAAATGTAGTGTTGTGCTAATGTTTTCTGAAGTTTTAAATATTTGCAATATTTATATGTAAAAGTAATATATACTATGCAGGTCCCTATTTTCCATTGGGCACTGGGCAGGGCCCTGCAATTAGTAGGGCCCCCTAGTTCCTGCCAGATCAGCAACTCTTTCATATCTCATATCAGAAAGTGTAATATGAGCCTATTTCTCATATATTTTCATTATAATATGAAAAAGTGGGTGTATATTTTAGGTAAAACGTTCTAGTTGCTGAATATTCGTAAAATTATTATTATTCTCAGTATTCACTGCACTTCGGTATATCTACAAATTTTTTCTTTCAAATGGGCCGAGGCAAGAAATAGTTGACTAATCAAAAATGAACTTGGTGCATTAAATTTTGATTTTCCCTGCTGCTAATGTTTTTTATTGTGCTGTAAAAAACTTTAAATTATTATTGCAATCCCGCAATTATTTAAAAGATCAAAAAACCAATTGATTATTAAAAATTTTGTACTATTTATCTATGTACCCAATTTTTTTAGAATTGTGCATAGGTATAACTAATTTTTACTATTTTTTATTAAATATATTTTAGATTTTTTCAAATGGACTTTTATTTATTAATTATAATTTTTGTCAAATACCACCACTTTTGCCGTCTTATATGAGAATTCATTGAGATCAGTTCTGTCTATAATTCAATGCAGCAGGAATCCTAAAAAATTTAACTTGATCTTCTCGCTGTCCTCTACTCCAACAATTCATAACACAATAAAACAAAACCATTATAATAATCTGAATTATACTTGGTATTCCGAAATAGGTATAAAATATAATGAGCAAAACACACAGTTCTACACACAGACCAATAACTAAAAGTTCTACACAAATGCTTGTCATATGTCGAGTTGTTTGTCCTTCAGCCGCCATTTTTAAAGTGATTTGACAGCAAGGTGACAGTTCGTTGGATTGCCCTATTGTGTTTACTTAGGAGGTACAAATACTCAAAAAAAGTTTGTCCAATTTATTTTGTTGTCTTATTGAATACACTATTAAAAATGATACTAAATTCATACGTTGTTCACAAAAAATGTATTACCTACTTGCTATAAAAAATATCAAATACCATCCTCCAGCAGATCCAGATAAATACAGTAGCATTACATCTTATATGTCAAATGACAAAGTTTTTATTAAAAATATATAACGATGTTGTAAAATTGCATTTCATAAACACTAAAATGCGCTTATAATCCAAAAAATACATATTAACAAATAACAAATGCATCATTTGCGAACAAGATGTAATAATAAAATTATTTGTAACATATCACGCGGTAATTTAAGAGTGAAGTAAAGAGTTACATTTACGTACTTACTTGTTATTTCCAGGAAAGCATACTTCTGATCATTTTTTATTTTGTTGGTTGTGTTATATTCTACAGAGAATTTATATATAAATGCCCTAACATATACTTATTACTTTATAGACTTATTTATTCATTATTGTACTTACTGTAACTTTTACATTGACTTAGCCTTGAAATACTCACATAGAAAAACAAACTTTATTCTCACTACTTAATTACACACCAAATATACTTCAAAGAATTCACAACTGTCAAATATTTAATAGCACGATATACACTAGAAATTGACGCTTGTGTCAATTAACTACACATCAACAGCTTCACTAACACTAACAGTCATATTTTTTAAGTTTTTTTTATTATTATCAGTTGTCTATTAATTAGGTTAGATTAATTATCAACAGACCGTTTACTAGAACCGGAATTTTGATTAATTTTTATTGTATATCAAAACTTTACGGTTGTATTAATTTATATCACCTGACAAAAATAGTAAACACCCATCAAATATCATTTTATTTTGATATTTTTCTACATATTTATTTCTCTCGGTTAAAGTAAAAAATGTTTAAATTTTCAGGTTTATCTGTTAAGTTTCTTTAGTTTTAAAAATTTCGGTTCACATTTGTGTTGCGAGTGTTGTGAAGTTTTTTGCAACATTGTTTTGCAGCTGATTATGCCTAGACTATATAGATTTGAGAAGATTTCCCAGCTTAAAGATTTTGAAAGAGGACGGATTGTTGGGATGCGCGAAGCAGATCTGTCGGTGAGAGAAATTTCTAGAAGGACTAACAGATTCTTACGTTATAGTACGTGTGTCTCAGGAAGACCGTGGACACAGAGCGAGAGGCACTGACCATCAGAGACGAACCACAGAGGCCGATTTAGCAACAGCCGGACAAAACAGAAGTTTTGATCTCTTGTTTTATCGTCCACATTGGGTGCTACCTCTCACTCGTCAGCATCTAGTTAACCGCATACAGTGGTGTAGAGAGAGGACTCAGTGAGGCCAAGAATGGAATTAGGTGATCTTTCGTGATGAATCCCGTTTCTGCCTGGGGATGCCCGATGGTCTTGTAAGGGTGAGAAGGCAACGTGATGAAAGACGCCATCTACAATTTGATAGAGAGCGTCATGTTCATCGCACCGTAGGCGTTATGATATAGGATGTTATCGCGTATAGTAGCATATCACCACTAGTTTTTATTAGAGGCAACATGGCAATCTATCTCCATATCTTCACCTCAAAACGCCATTTTGCAGCAAGACAATTCTAGACCTCATATTTCCAGATAAGCAGTAGCTTTTATAAATCAACATCAGACCAATGGTTTACCCTGGTCACTAATATAGCCGGACATGTTCAGTGGGTGCTGCATTTACAACACTCTTCACAGACTATAGTAGCCCTTACTCATGGAGCTTAGATGCCCCAAGAACAGCGAAAAACAAATGTGAAATTCGATAACTGACGAAAAAAGGGGCATAGGAGAAGAGGCAAGTAACGAAAAGGTGCTACTATCCTACTTTTTCAATGTGGAGTATGCGGTTCTTTTTATTAACTAATTATTATTATTATTAACTAATTATTAAACCCTAGAAACTCTTAACCTAAAATTTTCTAAACACTTTAGAAGTCGAGGGTCAATACTCAACTTTTGATACTTTAGTCACTACTGATTTAGGTTAATAGCAAAATGCCAAACCATGTAACTAAAAACTGTAAAAGGTTCAAAGGTACTAATATCTCTATCGCCAACGATCTTAGTATCAAACAGAGGGAAACAAACAAAGTCTTACGGAAACATCTAACATTAGCTAGACTGGAAGAGAAGAATTAAAATTGTTTCGTTAGGAATAACAAACTATTCGCAAACAATATTTCTTATACAGCAGAGCAACTGGAAGAATACCACAGCCAACAGTGTCACCGAATCAAAATCTGATAGTGCTCCATCCACTCCACACGAAGAATCTACGACGCTAGGAAGAAAGGAGGCTGAAAATCAAGTGTCCTCTTTCAACGCGGAGTCCCAGGAAGAAGCTACAATTAAAACGAAATCAAAGTGGGTTTTAAAATATCTTGAGATTCCCAATGAAAAATCAGTTAAAGAAGCTCCAGTCCAGACAACGAAGAATTTAAGAAACCGCCCTGGATTTATAAAAAACTGAAATTATATTACATGTAGAATTATGTTAGTACCTAATTACTTATTAAATAATTTATAATTGCTGCTTTTAACACAGTACCTATATCTAAGAATTTGTATATGTGCATGTGTATATTGTAAACATTGAGATGGATCAATACATACGAGATTTTGAGGTAAATACTGTTGATACTTATACACTGCATACAGCTCAGGAGTGTAAAAGAGTACTTGATGTCAATGAAAATCTAAATAATTTTAAAATTATACATAACAACATTCGTAGTATAAATAAAAATCTAGGCGAATTTAAAGTGGTTCTTGAGGAATTAGATACTAACTTTGATTGTATAGTACTCACAGAGACGTGGAATGCGCAGTGTGTGTATTTCATATTGACCACATAATATACAATGCCGGATCCGTAAATCAAAACGACGGTGTTGTGGTATACATCAAATCTAATTTAAATTATACACATAATATTACTTCATTTAATGAAATACAGGCAATACAAATAAATATAAAATTTAATAACAAAATTAATATCGCAATCACCGCCTTATATCGTTCTCCATCTACTGATTCACTTGAATTTGTCACACACCTGCAGAATTATATGGACGTTAACAATAAAAGTATTCATACTATTCATACAAATATTTATTGGTGATATCAATATTGATACATTGGAAAATAGTGAGATTAAGACCGAATATGTAAATGTTTTAAGCGAGTTTGGATATGTCTCAACAATAAATGATTATACTCGGATACAAAGTAATCAAAGGTCTTGCCTGGATCATATCTTTGTAAAATCAAAGGTAAATATATTTGATACATTAATTTCCTTAATATTAGAATCAACAGACCACTTTATAACTATGAACCAAATAATTTTGGTGTTGCATTAGCCAAATCAATGAAAATAAGTTACGTCAAAAATTAAACAGTATCTCTTGGATACCTGTATATTCTGCTACTGATGCTGATTCTGCAACAAACCATTTTCTTTACATTATTTCATGTTCTACAACTGAATGTACTATTTTAAGGAAATTAAAAAATAAATACAAAAAAATTCCATGGATTGCTACTGCATTAGTCAAAGCATGTTATAAAAAAATAATATGTTTAAATCTCTAAAAAGAAATCCAGAAAATGTAATTTTGAAATGTACTTAAAAATAGGGTGATAGCATATATAGACAAATACGAATTATTATTCCAAAATCAGTTTGGCTTTAGACAAAATATTTCTACACAAGATGCATTGGTAGCGCTAACAACAAAATTCTACACTGCTTTAGATGAGGGGAAACCTAGTTTATGCGTATTTCTAGATTTGTCGAAAGCATTCGATACGGTCAGTCATCGCCTGCTTTTACAGTTGCTGGAGGATATGAGCATTAGAGATAAATGTTTAAAACTTTGTGAAACTTATATAAGTAACAGGTATCAGCGAGTTAGAGTTGACGGTACACTGAGCGGATCTGAGCCAGTAGGTACAGTATTGAGGCCTCTGCTCTTTTCTATTTATGTAAATGGATTATTTTCCTTACAAAGCAGTGGAGAAATTGTAGGATTTGCAGATGACACAGCCATCTTTTACAAGAGTAACTCATGGGAGAATTTAAAATTAATAGTTGAGAGAGATATGTGCATGATAGAGGTGGTTTGATTTTAAATTGTTAACAATTAATTTTGAAAAAACCAACTACGTACCATTCAGTTGTGATATGCAACTAAATAATAATAATTTAATATGCGAATTGCAATTAAATCCTTCTGGTCAACTTTTTACTATTTCTCCCGTAAAAGAAATAAAATATTTAGGCATAATCATAGATTCTCACTTGAGATGGAATTCACACAATAATATTATAGCTAAAAAGTTACAATGTATATTACTTAAGATTAAATACCTTCGAAACATTCTCAATTTCTCTCAACTAAGAATATTATACTACTCCTTAGTCGAAACCCATTTGAGATATAGTATACTAGCATGGGGTGGAACTGCAAAATCGCATTTACGTCCCCTTGAGACACTACAAAAAAGATTTTTAAAAATTATTTTATCTAAAACACGTACCTATTCATCTATGAATATGCGGAAGCCAGAGTTTTTGATATTAGACAAATTTTTACTATACTGCAGGTGCTAAATACCAAATTAATAAAAGCACAACAAATTCATACTTACTCCACTAGGCAAAATAATAAATGCATTATTCCATTCATGTCGAAAACTGTTGGTCAAAGGTCGTTTGCATTTTTAGCTCCTAGGATATATAATACACACGTATTTAAAAGAAAATTGCAAGAATTTATATTAAATAATTCTAGAAATGTGGTACATGATATTATTGAAGTGGTACAATAGTAAATAATAACAATGAAATAATAATGATAATAAAAAAATCTAACTACATATATACTTACCATAACTTATACTTACCGGTCTTTTTATCAGGATTCTACAAAGTACCTTGGATTGCTTTGTAATAAAACGTTAAAATCAAATTAACAGGTGTTTTTAGAGACCGGACCTTATTTAATTAACTTTTAAAATATTATCTATCTTCTGAAATATTCAAATTATCTGCTCCCAATGTAATGTATGCTATTGTTATTAGATACTCAACATTTCACTGTTTTCTGTGGTTGATATTATAACCGTTATATCGATCCAGATCACTGTACATCGTATTTTACAATGTAGCTTTAAGATTGATGATGTTTTTCTCGAAACAAGTGTTTTGTACACTTATCGAGTATTATTTATTTGTGTTATTATATTTGCTGCAATTTTAATATCTATTATATCACTATATACAAATAAATATTATTATTATTATCACAATCATTATCATTATCATTATCATTATCATTATCATTATCATTATCATTATCATTGTCATTGTCATTGTCATTGTCATTGTCATTGTCATTGTCATTGTCATTGTCATTGTCATTGTCATTGTCATTGTCATTGTCATTGTCATTGTCATTGTCATTGTCATTGTCATTGTCATTGTCATTGTCATTGTCATTGTCATTGTCATTGTCATTGTCATTGTCATTGTCATTGTCATTGTCATTGTCATTGTCATTGTCATTGTCATTGTCATTGTCATTGTCATTGTCATTGTCATTGTCATTGTCATTGTCATTGTCATTGTCATTGTCATTGTCATTGTCATTGTCATTGTCATTGTCATTGTCATTGTCATTGTCATTGTCATTGTCATTGTCATTGTCATTGTCATTGTCATTGTCATTGTCATTGTCATTGTCATTGTCATTGTCATTGTCATTGTCATTGTCATTGTCATTGTCATTGTCATTGTCATTGTCATTGTCATTGTCATTGTCATTGTCATTGTCATTGTCATTGTCATTGTCATTGTCATTGTCATTGTCATTGTCATTGTCATTGTCATTGTCATTATCATTATCATTATCATTATCATTATCATTATCATTATCATTATCATTATCATTATCATTATCATTATCATTTTCATTGTCATTGTCATTGTCATTGTCATTGTCATTGTCATTGTCATTGTCATTGTCATTGTCATTGTCATTGTCATTATCATTATCATTAACATTATCATTATCATTATCATCATCATCATCATCATCATTATCATTATCATTATTATTATTATGTATTTTCATAGGCTTTTAAAAACTGTTAGCTTGACCTAGCCTAAATAGAATTACAAACAAAATTGGGATGTTTTTTAGTTCATATGACGGTTATTCAGAGCACCGCACAGATGGCCTATAGTTCATAGAATATATTATTATTTTTTTTAATGAATCTTAAACACTATGTGAGATAATGACCTGTTTAATAAATTAAACCAGCATCGGCGTTTATAGATGTGTGTTCGGATTATACAGGTATTTCAAAATAAAATATTTAAACAAATTTGGGAGAGAAAAATTATACCATATGCCATACAAACTTTTTATAGCGATTTCTTTAAAAATAAATTACAAACATGGGAAAAAGAAATACAATATGCTATTGAAGAGAACGAAACAGTTCCTAAAATTGACAACGATACTTTGAGAAAAGTAAATAACTTGATCTTTCCGTACGGGAAAACAGATAGAAGGAGTTGATATAGTTACACGGAGATAAGATTATGTATAGAAAATTAATGAATATTCTTGCAAGGAAGGAAAATTTATTACAGGGTCGAAACATGGGTCAGTGCTTATAACTAAATAGTTTTCTAAAAACATAGATCTACTATGTTTATTTTTTTAATTTAAAACTATTTCTATTTATACCTCGATTGACCATGTTATTACTGATTATGCATAACTTTTTTAAAAAAGCAACGTGCACGCCTTTGCTTAAGAGTAGGTATATACTTTTGCACTAATAATGACACTCCATCAAAACAGTTTTTAAACTTCTGCTAGTTCTGAGTAGAAATTTCATTAAATCTCTATTGCAGAATGAAACAACCAAGAATTAATGTTAAAAGTTGAAAGTAGATTTCATTATGAATACGTCAGTAGTTCAAAAGAAATCACAAAATTAATTTTAAAGATTGCCATTATTATTACAAGCGATTGTACATACAATTATTTTTTAAGGTCATTCAACTCTCTGTAACTTTAAATGCACTGTAGTTGTTGAAAATATTGGGTAAATGATAATCGTGAAACTAACTCTTTCATCATTAAAGTTGATACTCGCTACTCTTCTATAGAAATTGTTATTTTTCAGCGTGGCTGCTTAAGAAAGGGTGAAAGTATTCTGATTCACAGTGGAACTTCAGGTGTCGGCCAAGCTGCGATACATCTCGCGCTGCATTACGGATGTGAAGTATTCACCACAGTCGGAAACCAAGCCAAGAGGGAGTTCATCAAAAAGATGTATCCGCAAATGAAAGGTACATAAAAAATACAGTGCCTTCAAGACATATGTCACAATAATTTTAAGCAGCAAAGCCCTATTGCTAATATTAACTCGATCACTAATCAAACAGAGGCTGCCATGGCAAAATAAAAAATCAACGAACAAAAAATTTAAAGAATTTCCCAAGGAATGAAATAAATAAAGTTTTATAACATCTATTTTTTATATCAGAAAATTCAACTGATTTTGCCGCTATTGTTATTATTAATTAATAAAATAATTTGACATACCTGATGTTACCAGAGTGATGTTAGCGACTAATTTTACCGATAACAGCCGAATGGTCGTGGGCGTACAACGGATTAGTATTATTGAAATTCAATTTTTATTTAATAAGATTTAAAATAAAGAACGACTATCTCTGAAAGTCATTAACAGTTAACACTATTTCATTATCATCCCTAACACCGCTTCCCGAATTTTCGGCAACCCCCAATTGAATAAACATTTATTACTCGACTCACAGAAATACAATTCGATTAATATTTTAATAAAAAGTCAGATTTGGAGTCTACTTTACTATGAACCAGGTTTCATTCACGCGCAAGAACTAGGAGGTTGGCTTCGGCAACTCCCTTTTGAATAAACATTTATTACTCGACTCACAGAAATACGATTCGATTCATATTTTAATAAAAAGGTAGATTTGGAGTCTACTTTACTATAAACCAGGTTTCATTGACTCGCAAGAACTAGGAGGGTGGTTCCGGTAACCCCCACTTGACTCGACTCGCAGAATAACGAAGCGATTAATGTTTTAATAATAAAAAAGAAGATTGCAGTGTATGTTAACATAGACGAGATATATTGACTTCCTCAAACCAGAGAAATACGAATCGGTTTATTAATTGGTTTAAGAAAAATCAGAATTGCAGTGTACTTACTTGAACATAAATGGGGTTCAATGACTTGCAAAATCTAGAAGGGTGGTTTCGACAACCTCCAGCTAAATTAATATTTACATTTCGACTCGACAAAATTATAAATCGGTTAATACCTTAATGAAAAAAAAAATCATAATTGCACTTATTGCATTTATCACATGTCTAGTTTCATTTATCAAGAAAAGGAAAAGCGGCATTTTCGGCAATCCCTAATTGAATAAATATTTGTAATTCAACTAGATAGAAATAAGGATTTTTTAAATTTTTATGAACCAAAATTAGGGTCACTTACTTCTCAGAAACAGCTATCGGAGTGTTAGTAACTTATTAACTTTGATATTTCATTATTATTATTTTTAAAATTTCAGAGGGAACGTTTTTAAATAAATAGGAAAGTCAATGTTTTCAATACAAGCGACACAACTGGCAAAAGTTGTTACGCATAGTGGCGATGTTTCTTAGAGTGAGACATGGTGTATGGCAACTTCTCTTGCAATATTTGCAAACAAAAACATCCGGGTCTCGTTCCTCCACATCTCTCGCACAAAGCAGACATGTGGAGCGCATGTCTGTGAATTTATATAGAAGTTTTTGATTCATTGTTTGTCTGTAATTATTGATGTCACAGGTATCTGTCAGTGAGTGGCTGTTAATTATCTGATAACTAAAATACATAATAAATGCATATCATCATATCGTCTATATTTATGGGACAGTGGGGCTTAATTATGTTATAATGTCCAACAAAGTTTTTAAAATTTTGTATGAATTGATTACTTCCTGTTTCATCTTTTCCAGATGGATTCACTAGGCTCACCATTTTGTCATTGAAATTTACATACCCTAAAATCCAGAAGAGTGGATTGAGAGATCTTAAGTAGTAAGTAGTAAGCCAGATATTAAGATTTCTTTTGTGGGACAGTACTTGATGTTAGAAAATTTATAGACAGTGTATCCTTTTCCACTGGAAAGTGATTTATAATACCCAGAATCTTTGACTAAACCATTAGATAATATTTGAAGTGGTTTAATCATTGTCCATTTTCGATCCAAGAATGAATAATCATCACTTGGACATAGGATTCTAGGAAGAAATTCGAAAAAATAGAAATCTCTCAGTGTCGGAAATATATTAAGGAAGAAGCGCCTATCTCTATTGATTCCTTTCAATGTGAATTCCTTTGAGCGTGTAAACGATTAAATCGCATAAGGGTCGATTTCTAATAACCCTTGTACCTGGTAATAGTATTCATGGGTTTTTTCAAATGTTTGTTTTTGTCTAAATATATCAATTTCATGTCATCCGGGTAACTATCTCGGGCACTATAAGGGCACTTTACTTCAACTATACCGTCATTACCTATCATACCGTTTGGGGAAGCTGCGAGGAAAACGTAATTTTTATGTATGACTAGTCCACTTGGCTGAACGTCATGTCCAGTTTTCTTCACATAAGCGGCTATTGCTGGTTTTTCATTTTTCATGCCGTATTTAACAGCAGGTAAATATTTTAAATTATCGTCTCCTCATAAGATTTGTTTTGTCAAAGAGGAAATTCTTGCTTTATTTGACGCCTTGCATATTTTTCCGAATAACGAAGCTGTTAAGCGTTTTTTTCTTTCATCGAACCATGTCGACGTTGTTGAGTGAAAGAAGCTTCAGAAAGTTTTGACATTTTTCCGCTAGGTCGTCAGTATTGCGGTGACTATCGCTGGGTAATTTAATAGAGGCACGGCATTGTTTGCAATGAAAACTGTTATCCAAATTGCTACCACCTTTGCAGGCTTAATGTATCCATTGATCGCACGTGTCGCACTGGACCCAGTCTACTGTGATGTCTAATCTACCAAAGCCGCAATAAATACATTTTTCTGAATCACAGGTCGCTTCTTTGTCAATAATTTCTACTCCTCTCAACGCTTCCTGTGATTTCAGATATTTACTTAGAAAATACGTATTTTTAGATTTTACTTTTTTAGCCCACATTTCCCTAGATTTTAATACTGGGTCTGCACATTTTTTCTACTTTGAAAGTCTTGACGTTCCTATTTTTAATTTTTGTTATATATACGCTGATAGAACGTGTTGCCTCAATTTTCTCACGAACCTGCTGCATTTTAAATTTTTTTCATTATACAAATTATGTTCTTTTAAGGTACCAAAAAAGTTCTCTACGGGTGCATTGCTAACGCTATTTATATTATGTTTAGTTTTAGGATTATAGCTGACGATAACGGGCAATAAGGCATGTATTTGACTGAAATAAGGTCCAATAAAGGTATATTATAATAAGAATTTGTTTCTGCAATGAAATCATTCGAAGCCACATTGGTATTTTGTTTATCCTATAGGCTAAGAAAATATAAATAGAACGGGCTTGATTTGTAAATACTATTACATTTTATTTTATTTTCTGTTTTAATTTCGCAGTTCAGTTGGTTCATCTGCTCTAATAAGTTATTTAACAAGTCGCCATCTTTACTTAACAAAATTAGATTATTAAATCCTTTAGCGAATAGATTTGTTTTGAATGCTTCCCTTAAAACAAGCACTAAATTTTCGAACCAAAATGATATTTTATTAAAATCATCCAGTAAAATGCAACACGCCATTATTTCTTTAAAAAATTCCCTGTGTTTATTATCTTTGACATTTATATTTTTCATTTCATTTTTTTTGCCATTCTAACCGAATAAAATTTTTAATTTGATTTTACTTGAGTTAATATTCATATACATATCAAGACAGGTTCCGTAGGACAAGTCGTACAGACATGACTGTGTTCAATATTATTTGTCTTATCAATATATATATATATATACAGGGTGGACCAGCTTTTTCGTGCCAAACTTAAAGAGTATGTTCTACGTCGAAAAATAACCGTAGTTTGCTATACAAACAATCGTTACGAAAATACAGGGTGTTGAAGTTTATTCTGAAAAACAGAAAAATACATTTTTTGTTTAAACCGCTCGAGATAATTAAATGAAGTTCGACAGGTGCCAATAGAAATGAAAGACTTAAGTTTTACATTACAAAAGTTTCTTTTACTGTCATCAGTGGCGCGAGTAGCGGATCGTCAGTGGCTATTTTCCAATAAAAAAATGGTGCGTCCCTGGTTTTTCCAAAAATTAATATTATTTTTGAATTTCTCGTTCAATTTGGTAGAAAAAAACTCTCCTGACTTTTTTTTTGTAGATGCACCGTTTAATAAATAATAAATTACTTTAAAACTTTTCAAAGTGTTTTCCTTCAAATGAATTATTATTTGTTAGCTGCATACCAGATACCCTTGCTGCAACCACCAGATAAACAAATTTACAACGTCTAGTTGGCGTCGGTTTTCATGTCAACGTTTGACAAATCTTAAATAGACTTGTCTACTGTTTAGTAGTATCAAAATTCCGTTTAGATTTTCAAATCAAGAAATAGCGGATATCCATTTTGTGTATGGATTTGCTAATGGAAACTCAAGGGCAGCCGCCATAGAATACAGAAGAAGATATCCGCAGAGACCACATCCTAGTCGTACTGTGTTCACAAGAATTCATCAGCAATTAATGGAGAATGGTTTAAAAAATTTACATGGAGAACGAAATAATGCCAACCCAAACCAACAACAAAGAAGAATTTCTCGACGGATATTAAACGAGTTTGACAGAGATCCAACCACAAGTTCCCGTATAGTTTCTCGTATTATCCGCAACTCTAAATCCAATGTACTTCGTACTGTCAGAAGGGATCACATGCGTCCATTTCACCTACAACCTGTTCAAGGCTTACATCCAGGAGATGAAGAGAAAAGAGTGACTTTTTGTCGGTGGGTCCTTCGCTCAGTTCAAGAAAACAGGGATTTTTTTAACATACTGTGGACTGACGAATCCTGCTTTACCCGTCGCGGTATAGTTAATTTTCATAGCCAACATGTGGTCACATGAAAGTCCTCACGCCATTGGACCACGAAATTTTCAAGTTGAATTCAGCGTAAATGTTTGGATAGGGATTTTCAACAACAATCTGTTTGGACCCTACTTTTTATCTCGACGCTTAAACGCAGAATACTTCTTACAGCTTTTAGAAACGGAACATCACAATATGTGAGATGAAATACCGATAATTTTAAGACAGACTTCATTTTTTCAGCTCGGCGGTTGTCTCGCTCATTTTCGTAGAAATGTTAGAAATTGGCTGAACAATAACTTTCCGGACAGATGGATTGACAGAGGGGGCCCAGTTTCATAGCCACCACGGTCTCCGGATATTACCGTATTAGACTTCTTCTGTGTGTTTTTTAAAAGAGAAAGTTTATGCGACTCCCGTGAATACACAAGATGAACTTACACTCGCATAAGAAATGGTTGTAATGCAATAATATCACATCTAATTAATTTAAATAGATGTATTGTATGTAGATGCTAGTTGTGCATTGAAAAAAATGGTTCCCATTGAACAATTATTATAACTGTTTTTGTTAATAATTTTAATTAGTTTAGTTTTTGGTATTCATTGTGAAAATAAAGGTTGTTAATATACGGTGTATGCAATGTGTATGTAATGCAGCATGTGTATCTGGTATGCAGCTAACAAATAATAATCCATTTGAAGGAAAACACAAGTTTAAAGTAATTTATTATTTATTAAACGGCGCATCGTACAAAAAAAGTCAAGAGAGTTTTTTTCTACCAAATTGAACGTGACATTCACAAATAATATTATTTTTTGGAAAAACCAGGGACGTACCATTTTTTTGCTGGAAAATAGCCACTGACGATCCGCTACAAGAAACTTTTGCATTGCAAAACTTAAGTCTTCTAATGCTATTGACTCGTGTCAAATTTTATTTAATTATCTCGAGTGGTTTAAAAAAAATGTATTTTTCTTTTTTTCTGAACAAACTTCAACACCCAGTATTTTCGTAACGAAGCAATTTTGGAATATTGTTTGTATAGCAAACTACGGCTATTTTTCGACGTAGAACATACCTTTAAAGTTTGGCACGAAAAAGCTGGGCCACCCTGTATATTATGTACGAACATTCATAAGTAGTATCATGTTTTATCCATTTTGAGACATTGATAGTACTTACTTGGTATGCTGTATGGGGCGGGGTATTTGCAAAATGGTACAGTGACTGTCATCGATAATGCACCTTACAAAAAAAAAAAAAATGCGTACACCTGCATGGAGAAAAGATAAATTATGGAATGGTTGAATGCGAAACATATTAAATATAATAAGACGATGTTAAAAGTACAAATGTTAGCAACAATTACGCAAAAAGGAAAAGCCAAATAGAAAAAATGTAGAGTAAATGAAATGACTGAAATTTACGGTGTTACACTTTTTCGACTGTCTCCATTGTGATCTGGTTTCTATTAAACTAATCTGTTCTAATAATATAAATAATTATGTGACACGAAATACCGAACTAGCGATGTAAAGGTACTTCTACAGAAGACAACGGAAAACTGTGGAGACATGGAATAAGTGCATATACAAAAAGAAGGACAACGAATCTGGAACTTCGATACAAGAGTTGAAGTTATAATTGAACCAGCAATTATGACGTTACTGACGTTAGTAATTTTACTAATACTCATAACGGTGCGTCTTATCGGTGATGTATTTGATTTTTTACTGTAGTTTGAGGAATTTCAATGATTGCCTTACTGGAGCATTATTTAATATAGTAGGAGCCACTTGTCTTATTAGCGAAAGCGTTAACTACATCCCAAAACTAAAAAATGGGTATAGACGAAAATGTACTTACCTACTGGATATTTGCAATAAACCAAGTTGTAAATTTGTAAAGATAATCAAGGTTTTATCAAAATCGGTTTGCCTATTTCTCGTTTTATATTTAATAATTTTTTTATCCCTCTACAATGGTACACCCATGGAATCCGATTCTCCGCAGGCTTGCCCGTCGGGTGAGTCCACATGATGAAATGACGTTACCATTTATAATTATGACATCGGCACATTAGATATAGATAACGCAGCTTATGCAATCAATGACGGGAGTATTGTTGTTTAGCATCAGATTAAGAAATTTAAATGTAGGTATTAAACGCCTAAGCAATCTAATCACGTGTGTCTCGATATAAATAACTAATATTCTTACGTCTTTAGATGAGAATATCGGCAATTCCCACGATGAAACTTTCGAGCAGATGGTGTACCAAAGAACAAAAGGCAGAGGTGTGGATATAGTTTTGAATTCCTTGACAGAAGAGAAAATGGTAGCGTCAGTGAGATGCCTCGCAACCGGGGGTAGGTTCTTGGAAATAGCAAATTCCGATTTGATATGCAACAATCACCTGAGCTCGCTGCTTTTCGAGAAACAAGCTAGTTTTCATGGCGTTATGCTAGATAGGATACCTGACGATAAGACGAAATTCGAAATGAAGAAAATGTTCCAAATGCTACTAACTGAGGGTGCAGTTAAACCCTTGAAGAGTCATGTCTTCAAACTTGGCGAAATTGAGCAAGCATTTAGATTCAAGGTACCGGGCAATCACATGAGCAAAGTACTGGTAAAGGTCCGGGAGGATGAAGAGGAACTAGCCTTAATACCTTCTAAGCAAATCTTGCACGGTGTGTTCAGGTAAGTAAACGTAAATAATGCCGACCATATTGAACCCTATCTGAAAAACCGTCAGGATGATATAATTAAATCAACCAAACATTGCGTATCTGAAATTATTGTGTGAAAATATACAATTTTCTTTGCTTTGCCGCAAGCCACTACTGAAGATGCCGCCAGTGAAGAGGGGCGAAGCAAAGGTTGCTACGAGACGTGGCAGAAAACTACCGTTACCTGAGGGGCGGTTCCTACCACAGCAGCCGAAATGCTAACAATAGAAACAAAAGGATAGTTTAAAAAATATCGGTGAAAGTTAGGTGTGTGCACATTAATTCTGTAACTGGAAAAAAAACCTGTAAAACCTCTGTAGATTAAATAACAGCATCAGCCGTGAAAGCTGTTGTTTAATAATAATAATTGTAATATTGGGTTTAATCGATGTGCGTTTTGTCACCTTTACGGTAAATTCGTCGTTTCAACCTTGGCATCTAAAACGTAAACAAGCAATTTTAATTCATTTGTGCAAAAAAAATATTACATGCACACGTTTCGAGGAAAATTATTGATTTCATTTCATCCTGACCGCTTATAAATAGGGTTCGGTGCGATTGTACGATCAATTATCAAAACATTCCTTTCGTAATTTATTTACAAACAAAATTTGTTTTTATTAAAGTATGACAGTAATAATTCAGTCATAATTATAGTTCATGTGGAATGTTTCGACTTGTAAGTGCGTACTCCATTAACTTTGAATTTAAAATTTTCAGATATTATTGTGATCCTCAAAAAGTTTATATAATTATGGGTGGGTTAGGAGGTTTTGGCTTGGAGCTTGCAAACTGGCTGGTTCAGCGAGGGGCTAGAAAGCTAGTGCTTACCTCTAGGAAAGGTATAAGCACCGGATATCAACATTATAGAATCAGGTAATATTGGATATTTGCACAATCACTACAAGGAATTTGTTATGATAGGGGAGCTCACTTTCTACTCTAGTTTACTTGTTGTAGCAGAACTACTTTCTAAAAACCTCATTACTATTGTATGTTCCTAACTGCTGCTGTCACATGGAGGAATTTTGCTTATAGCTATATCAGCAGAGTATTTATACTATTGAAAAATATACCTGTTTCATGTGTAGTTCAACATAATTTAGTAACAGTAACAGTAAAAACATGTTTAATTTTGTTGCTGTAATACGAAATACTTTTTAATGGAGCACCAAAAAGAAGTGGCCTATCTGATGAACTTGACTTGTATATTGCCATTTATTTTTATTCGCTAAATTTCACACCAAAAAACCCAACACCACCAATTTTCAGAGTCATGCTACCAAAACTTTCTCAATTATTGAGAAATTACAAAATAAAATTTAAATCTGTATTTCTTAGACCAGCGACATTCGTATAAGGCATGATGAGCTTAAACATACTATGTTGTGTCTAATATCTCCAGCTTAGTGTTGGACCATTCTTTCTAACTCACCCTCAGAAATCCTGCAAATGCCATTGTACCAAAAATTGTTGGCAACCTACTTAGTTTAGGGATCTTGGTTTTATATATGATTCTTTTCATTATATTCCCATCCACCACTAAAATATTGAAGTTGATATTCAATTGTTTCTTGACCTCCATAAAATATCTGATATAAAACTGATCATATTTGTTTTTCAAAAATAGGTCATGGGAGTCTTATGGCGTTCTTGTCAAAATATCAACCGCTTCAGCAATAAAAAGAGAAGATTGCAAACAATTACTTAAGGAGAGCTTGAGTTTAGGTCGCATTGCTGCAGTTTTCAACTTAGCCATGGTACTAGACAGTGCGATTTTCGAAAATCACACTATAAAATCATTCACCGCTGCTTTCGAACCTAAAGTCGCAGCCACAAAGCACCTAGACGACATCACGAGAATAATGTGTAAGGATTTAAGGTAACGCTTCGATGATTTTGAAACAGTATTGTAAAGAGGTAAGGTAATTAAAGGAGGTAGCAGCAGCTAAAGTCTATATTAATGATAATATGAGTAAAAAAGAGAGGGAAATTCAATGGAAACTAAGAATGAAAGCCAAAGAAGTAAGGATGGAAGGAAAGGTAGCAAAAATAGGATATCAAAAACTCGTAATAGATAATGAGGTTTGGAAGTGGAATAATAATACAAGCAAGCTAGAAAAAAAGGAAGCAAAAAACTAGATATAACACATAACATAAAAGAAAGATCGCTGGCAATAGATACGGTTATGAGAAAAGGAAATGACATAAATAGAACCAAGAACAAAAAGCAAAAAATACAGAACCAAGCTAGAAGGACGGAGAGCAGGAAGACAGAAAAAGACGGAGAGCAAAGCAGCACGAAACAAGAAAGAGGAATGAGAATGGTAACATGGAATGTAAGAGGGTTAAACGAGGAAGGATCGTTGAAAATTCTAGAAAGAGAAGCAAATAGATACAAAATGGATATAATAGCGATACAGGAGACGCGTATAAAGGAGACGGACACATGGAAATTAGAGAATTATTTATTCTTTACAAGCGGAGGCGAAACAAGACGATACGGAACAGCATTTTTAATAAATAAGAATATGAAGGAAAAAAATTACTAAATTTGAAGCGATTTCAGATAGGTTATGTATGATTAAAATTAGAGGAGAAATAAATATGGAGATATTAAATATGTAGGCGCCAACAGAAGAAAAAACAGAAAAAGAAAAAGAGGAGTTTTATGAGAAGCTAGAAGAAAATTACGGTATGCTGAATAAAAACACAGTAAGAATGGTGGTAGGAGATGCAAACGCGAAAATAGGTAGAGAAAGGATGTATGAAAGTATAGTAGCGACAGAAAGTAAACACCTAGAGAGCAATGACAATGGGCGTAGGCTGATCTTGCAGAAGAACAAACAATAAAAATAATGAGCACATTCTTTAAGAGAAAAGACATACATAAGGGTACCTGGATCTCTCCAGATGGACCATATACGAATCAAATTGATCATGTCATATTTGTATAGATGAGAATCACAGAGGCATAATAAAAAATGTTAAGTTATGCAGAAGTGTAGACATAGACTTGAATCACTATCTAGTGATAATAGATTTGAAGATAAAAAAATCTATAAAAAGGAAAAAAAAAGAAGTATGAAAAAGGGATAATGAAAGGTTTGCAAGAAAACAGACAGTTATTGGAAGCAAATATAAATGACGAATGGTTAAAGATCGAAAATTTCATAAAAACAGCAAGCGAGAAAGTAATACCAAAAAAAGAGTTTGCAGGGAGGAAATAATGGTGGGATCAGTAGTGTATCAGAGAGGCGGAAAAGAGAAATAAGCTAAGGATTAAAGCACTTCAGTCAGTACAAGAGGAGGATAAGAAAATATACGGGGAACAAAGCCGAAAGGCAAAGAAAGTGTTAAAACAAAAGAATAGAGCAGAACAGGTTAAGAAAGTAGATGAAATAGAGCATCATTATAGGAGAAAAGAAATACGTAGCTTTTACAGAGAGATAAAAAAGGGAAAAAAGAGGAAGGAGGAAGTAATATGTGTGAAGGACGAAAGTGGCAATCTAATTGGAGAGGAAGCAGTAGTGAGAGAAAGATGGAGGCAATACTTTGCAGATATGTTGAATGAAGAGAGCGAAAAGGAAGTAGAGGATCAAGAGATGATACCGGTAAGGGAAGAGGAAGTGGAAGTAGAAGAACCCACAAAAAAGGAAATAGACATAATTATAGAAGATTTAAAGAATAACAAAAATCCAGAGAAAAACGGAATAACAGCAGAGAACATTAAGTAAGCAGAAGAGATTTTTATATATTTTTAGGTATTAATAATATTGTGTGAAACTAACTACTCAGTGGACAAAAGCCCCAACCTGCGTTGAATTACACCCACAATATCTCACCCATATATTCCTTATTATTAGCTTTTGTAACATTTTTTTACTGTTTTAGAAAGGTATTTTAAGCTAATATAAATCAAATCTCCTACAATTCCTATCAATGAAGTCATATGTATGTTCTCTGATAAAGTGAAGTTAGATTTTTATAGAGTGAATAAATTAGATTATTTTCTTTAGATAATTATTGAATAGAGCTTTGTCTGTGGAATTGTTCATTAGCATACCTAGATGTTTGGTATCAGAGAACATACATATGACTTCATTGATAGGAATTGTAGGAGATTTGATTTATATTAGCTTAAAATACCTTTCTAAAACAGTAAAAAAAAGCAGAAGAGAATTTAAAACAAAGAATATACGAAATGATCCGAATGATTTGGAGAAGAGAATGTATGCCTGAAGATTGGAGAGATTATACCAATTTTAAAAAAGGAAGATGCAACAGACTGCAAAAACTATAGGGGTATATCATTGCTAGATATAGGGTATAAAATCATGGCAAAGTTAATAAAACAGAGAATAGAATCTATAGCACAACTACAGATAAACAGGTTTTAGAAAGGGGAGGCCAACAACGGATCAAATCTTCATGGTGAAGGAAATCCTGACTACATGCTATAAATATGGGATTAAAACAATGGTCTTATTTGTGGACTTCAGGAAAGCATATGATTCGGTCAAATGGAATAAACTAAGTAAAATATTGAAACAATTTGGGATACCAACCAAACTGATTATGCTATTGAAAATGACCTTAGAAAATACTAAAACCAAAGTACCAATAAAAGGTGAATGTTCGGAAGGTATTACTATTGACACAGGACTGAGACAAGGAGACACACTCTCAACGCTTCAAAGTCATAATAGATAGTCAGTTGAACAGAGAAGGGCACATATTGTTTAGTCACAAAATAGTAAATTATGCAAATGACGTGGCCATTATTGCTAGAGATAGTAGGGAATTAGAAGAATTAATGAAATCAAAAAATTTGTCCAGAGGAGTAAAATTTAGAACGTATAGAACAATTTTGGCACTGACAGCGCTGTATGGTAGTGAAACCTGGGTCCTCAGTAAGAAGTCAAGAGAAAACCTTTTACGGTCGGAAAGTAAGAGCTTAAGTATAAGAACTTATGGAAGAAAGGACAGTTAAGAAAATTGTAGGGAGTAAACCTAACTACAAGAAAAAAAGAGGGAGACCGTTAGGCAAGAACTTGTAATAAACAAGATTAATTACAAAAGTTACACAGAATTACCAACAGTACGTATAAATTATAAACTGTGTGGAACACATAAGAAACAATGGTTTTCTAATTCAAAGAAATCAATGAAGCCGTTCCGGCCATATTTCCAGCACAAGTTCTTCAAATCTTCAAATTACTCGTATATAGATGACCCTAATGCTTTGTTCATTCTAATGAGAGTAAGTGTTAATAAGTTTTATGTATGGCAATGTGAATATATCTAAACTGGTTTAATGTAGTCTAACGATTATTTTATAATGCGTTGTCATTAAAAGGCAAAATAAATAAACGTGGATTATGAAATATACAGAGTGTTAGAGACGTGAATACCACAAATTTAATAGGCGATAGTATACATCTAAATGAACAAAAAAAACCTATATGACCTGGGTCCTAACGCCAACAATTTTCGAGAAAATAAATATTCTGCATTCCTCAATAAAATTAGACAAAGTTGATATCGCGGAATGTGGCAGTGACTACAGACAGATCAGTTGGTATCTGAACTACGAAGGGTTTGCCGTTCCACTATTTCTTTAATTTTTCTTTGTTTGCTGAAATGTTTAGCATACGTGAGTATTACGATATGTTATTTTATGAAGTCCACCGCAATTCTGCAAGAGCCCGATGTATTTATTTAAATCGTTTATCCCAACAGCGGCTGTCTAATAGGGACATTCGTTGTAATATCTTAACATTTTATTGATATTATAATTATAACATTCGGGGACACATTTTATAATTCTACAAATATTGGATAGTGTCGTGCATGTGTGAAAAATAGCGGTTGATATTTTGAACGTATGTTGTAATGACGAATACCTATGTGTTACGTTACTTTTGGTATTTAAAATTGACATTGTATTTTGATTTGAGGGAAGTACTTCAATTATATTTTTCTACATAAATTATGATTATTTCGACGTGAGCCTTCTTGATGGTATTACTTATTTTTCAAATTCTTAATTGGTTTAAGTTATGTTACTGTTTTAAATATTTAAAAATCATCAAAATTTAAACATTTAATATAATATAAATAAATCATTAATTCTATAATTTTCTGTTCAAAAATAAAATTACAAAACAGTTTAAACTAAATTAATTAATTTTCACAATAATTGTTTATCTTTCGATTCTTTTTCATCACTAAAAAACAAGCAAGCAAGTACGCAACCCACAAACTGCTCGCCTGGTACAGCATGTATTCGCACTGGTGCCACGTTGTGATAAAATTTCTTTATATAATAACGAATTATTTTAAGAACGCTTGAGTTATGCTTATGTGCTATTTAACTTTTTTGTTCATTACCTATCTTATATTGAAATTATGGTAGTCAAACCTCTAACACCCTGTATATGAAATATATTTTATATATGAATTATTCAAATACTAAAGTTTAAACAATGACTGTAATACATGTATATAGGAAAACACGAAAACGTTAGATTTGGCTGTAACTTTGACCACAGGAGACATCCTAAAACAAAAACGTGTATTTGTTAACAAATAACCAGCAAGAATTTCAATTTTTTATCAAAAAAACTATCGAGCATCTTACTATAGTTTTTGTGGCGGCGTCTGTATATATCTTCTCTCAAGTTATTTCAAGAATACAACCACTGAGAATATGGAAAGTATATGAATCAACTTCGATAATTTTTTTAATCGATCATATGTTGTGTACTTTATTAGAAGAAGAATGAATGTCTGATTTAATAGATTATGAAGTGATTATTTATTATTATTATTTTGTGAAAATAATTGTTGGATTTCGTTCATGAATTAACTGTCCCTACTGATCTGTGCACTAAATGGCATCTTGTTTCGCAGGGATTTCGTGGCGTTTTCATCTCATGTTTCCGGAAAAGGCCAGGGTGGACTTACAAATTACGGAATGGCAAACTCTGCAATGGAAAGAATTTGCGAAAAACGGAAGCGAGACGGATATCCGGCACTGGCAATACAATGGGGTTCAGTGGGTGACGTACGTACATACAGAGTGTGCCATTTAAGTTGGCACACGTGAATATCTTGAAAATTAAGCATTTGAGAGAAAAATGTTTCAGATAAAAGTATCATCGTTTTATAAGCCGGATTTAATGGTTATACGTTTGGTTCGTTTGGTTTAGAATTTCGAGGTAATTTAAAGGGCAACTTTGATTTTTTAAATAGGAACCTCTATTTTTTAATGATTGGTATTGTTCGTACAAAACTTAACAACTTTTGTTCTATGACTTTTCGTATTTACGTTCAGCGTTTACGAGTAATTATGCGTTAAACGTACAGAACACTTCCAAAAAGTGGACAAACACTGACTAGATTCTAAAGGTAAGTGGAAATCCCTCGGAAAACCCCTGAAAACTAATGTTATTTATGAGAGCAACAGAATTTGATTGCGATTGCGTTATTGCAAAAAGAAAGTAACATTTATTTGCCAGATATTGCATGCAGAAATTAAAAGTTAATCATTTCAACAAATGTTCAAAGTGATGGCGTTCGACTGCAATACATTGTTCAATGTGTACTGCAAAGCTGTCCACCGTCTATATTAACATGCCTTTTTCAATGTCGCGGCAAGAATTTCTAATGCGTTCATGCATATTTACTGGTGTGGTTGGTACCTCTTGGTAAACTTGTTACTTAAGATAACCCCACAAAAAAAACTAGGGAAGTCAAATCAGGGGATCGGGCGGGCCAATGTACTGGATCATCTTGTCCAATCCACCGCCCATGATAACCCCGGTCCAATATTGCACGTGACGACTGTGCATAATGTGGTGGACAACCATCGTCCTGGTACCACATGCTCCTCCTGACTTGTAGTTGTATGTCTTCAAGAAGCTGTGGTAATTGATGATCTATAAACTCAGTGTACTCCCGTCAAAACAACATGAATAAAGACAGGCCCTATTAATTTTTCGCCAATTATACCACACCAAACATTTACCGTCCATCATCTCTGCACTTGTACTTCACGCAACCATCTTGGATTTTCTGAAGACCAATAATACATGTTGTGCCTGTTCACTTCTCCATAACTCGTAAATTGTGACTCATCAGAAAATAGTACTTGGTGAAAAAAGTTTATAATTGTGCACGTGCCCACTGACAAAATGTGACTCGATTGTGAAAATCAACGCGTTTACAGTGAAAGTAAACACGAAAAGTCATAGAACAAAAGTTGTTATGTTTTGTACGAACAATATGAAACATTAATAAAAATAGAGGTTCTTATTTAAAAAATCAAAGATGCCCTTCAAATAACCTCGAAATTCTAAACCAAACGTGTAACCATTAAATTCTGCTTATAAAACAGTGAAACATTTTTCTCTCAAATGCTTAATTTTCAAGATGTTCACGTTTGCCAACTTAAATGGCGCACCCTGTACATGTCTGAAGTAGATGGTAGCAAAACTATCGATTTCCATTTTAATTCATCAATGGGGTTTAGAGAATTTATCTCGTAGCTATAGACTTGAACATATATACCTATCATTGTCTTTCAACGAAATTAAGAAAAACAAAGATACAGATAGTAAATCAAACACTCAGAGTGAATTCTCGTAAACTTAACTAAAAATTACATTACATTTCTGTTAAGATTATTCATAATGCCACATTGTGCGAAACGGGGCTATCTATCTATTATATCTACTAATAGTTTTCTGCCTTCTGTTAGACAGACATTTTAGTAGTAACTGTATACCTGCTTTCCTTGCTTAGTAAAATGTACTTTACTATAATAATTATTACATTGAGACCCTTTTTTATGGTTACTTATAGCTATTGCAGCTCAAAAATTTAACAAAATGGTCGCCAGGCAAAAAATCTATGATAGAACTACTCACTTTACTACTCAAGCTTACTAAGTTAAACTTACAGAGAGTAGAGTTTGTATACTTCCAGTCCTCGGTATCAACTTGTACTTTTTAAGTAGTTTGTGTGAATAGAAGTTAAAAAGTGTACCAATCTTCAGGGTAATTAAGTGACTTTAGAACTATTCTACCTGTATTTGGAGTTATTGAATAAATTTCAACTAATACGTTATTTTCTCGTAACTATAAGCAATAGGTAGAAAATTTTATTCTACACAAAAAATGTATACCTACCTATCAACAGTCGAAATTATGCTCGGTTAATGAATATTACAGAACATATTTGTTAACACATATCCGATGTTTGTTGGAAATAACTACGTATCCATATAAAACATAATAAACTGATAGGTGGCGGTAATAAAGTCTAATTTATAATAAATGTTCTACATGTCCCCCATGTTCTTCGGCACATTTCCTTAAACGTTTTATGAAGCCATTGAGAATAGGAAACGAATTTTATGTTTGTCTAACTTGTCGTACGGCGTCTTGTAGTAGGTGTTAGAGAGTTATAAACAATTCCTATCAGGTGATCCCAAAAGAAAAAATCTAACCGATTAAAATTCGGACAGCGAAAAAGCCAAATTATCTCGCACTAAATGGTTGTAATGAGCAGGGGCACCATCGTGCATAAACCTGTAACTTTTGTTGCGACATTTTTCGTTTAAGCAAGTACAGTTAAGTCACCATTTGGGTTCTAGATTATACCCTAGAACTACGTAACATTCCTTAGGTGATACCAAGTATAATGAAATAGACTTATACATAGCCTGTGTTTAAATTTTAGGTAGGAATAGTTGCTAAGAAGAAGGAAAGTCACGAGGATGTTAAGATAGCCGGGGTCACACAACAGTCAATCTCCAGCTGTCTTCAAGTTTTGGATACCCTACTTGCACAGAAAAGCGCTTCTGTTGTATCCAGCGTCGTGGTGACACCAAAACAGGATAAATTATCAACAAATGACAGCGTTGTAGGCAGTCTTATTAACATTTTAGGTAGGTAACAAATAAAAAAACATTTCAGCAATGGCAACGCTTTGGAATTGTTTAAGAATTTAATTAATATATTTTAGGGATACGTGATGCGAAATACATCAGCCTACATTCTACACTAGCCGAACTAGGCATGGATTCCATGATGGCCATAGAAATCCGATTAACTTTAGAGAGAGATTTCGGAATAATTTATTCCACGAAGGATTTGAGAACAATGAGTCTGGCAAGGTGAAAGGCTTTAATGTGCTCTTTCAAACGGGTGTCAGAGGACGCGAAAATTAATAATTTTCATTAATTAGTAATTTAGAGTAGCATTTCAAAGATAGAAAAAGAATCGAATCCGTGAAACAAAAAAATAAAAACCAGCTTTGTTATAATGCAGTACTCTTAACAGTTTCAAAGACGTCGCTATTATCAGAATCAAATCAATTACTCATGATTAGTAGGTACCGAATAACACAGACGCACACGGATAACACAGATGCACATGTCTATTAAAATATTGTTTATACATTTTTCCACGGCTTTGTTCAACAGGGGACAACCGCGGTCTTTCACTACTTCGCTTTACCCAACTTAAATTGCATTTTTGTTTAGGCAAATAGTAAATTTTATTAATAATTTAACTACACTGGCGACACAAACATACGAAATTCACCAACCTCTACCACGCGAAAATAAAAACTGATGGATGGAGAGAAGCTGGCCGCGTGCATCTGTTCGGAACCAGATACATCGACGGCGAGTTCGCCTACATAACAAAGCGGACCCGAACAATATTCGACTTGTTCCGCCGGCAACGTATTAAACGGCAATTTGAACTGCCAACGTTTTAGGTGTGCAGTGTGTGCTGGTTACAGCTTACCTGATGTCGGCGTTGATTACTGCAGTGGGCATTTATTATAAAATTCTCATGATTTTATATTGATTATTGACTGAGCGTTTGTAAAAATGCAAATTTAATTATTGTTTCTGTTATTATTTAGCGGTTCTGCAGTTCTTGTCATTGAGAAACAAGGTTATTGACATACAGACTGGGATTGCGGGATTGTTTATAATTCAATAAGTTTGTCTGGGACTGCTTTTTGTTGTCAACACGAGTTTTTTATTACTGTCTGTATTTAAATACAAAAAAACTTCTCAGTTGCTCTTAATAATTTACCCTAGTGAGTATTGGATTTTATTTCACTATTTATGTAATGAAATATGAATAGTTTATTTCGATCCATTGAAGTTTTATAATTTCAATATTAAATATTTTTTATGTTGAAACTTAATACGTCAATTGCATACTTTATAGAATTAATTACAATAAGTAGATACTATAAAAAAATATCTAAATTTGGCAACGTCGCGTCAAGCCGCCATCGACTTGAGCTGCCGCCAACGGATAGAAACAGCTTGAAAAGGGGGATTAAATAATGTTTTGAAATTATTTTTTTTCGGCGTAAATATGCATTTATTTTTTTTAATCTTTATTTATCTTCTCTTAAAATTAATGACATTATGACTGAATCATCCTGTATAAACAATGAGTACCATAAATGGCTGAACTAGTTATAGACCTTGTTAACACTAGCAAAGCACATGATTCTTATACCAATAATTGGTCAAAATATGCTTAAAACATGTTAAACGTCTTAGGACAAAGGCTATACAGATTTAACTTTTAGAGTATATTAAAGAAAAATATCCACATTTGATAAGAACAACGACAAACCGGTGGATCCACCGACGGCATTCGTCATCGGTAACGCCTACTGTGTGAGACGGAAGAGGGGCATGGCACTGGGTTGGTTCGCGGCGCGTGCCGTTATCCCCACCCCTACAGCCGTCTGTACCTCAGTGAGCAGTGGAGACTGAAGAGTGGAGGGTACCTACAATAAATTAAATACGCAGCCAGTGTCAGGCTGGCCGGGCGCTGCCGGCTGCCGCAATGGTCCACTATGCAGCGAGTCTAGCATTACGCACTAGCCAGTCGACCTTCAACCTTCGTTTGATGCGTGTAAACTGTAATAACTTTAAGTTGATTTTGACCCTCATTGTGACTAATAAATAGTGACTGTAAAACGCAATTGTGATTTTAAATTATCTGTCTGCGTCTAACAAACCCGTTTAAAAAATAGGTAACAATACTAATCACAATTTACTTTATTGCGCGTGAATAAACATTACTAAATTCAAAAGTTCATTGGTATACTCATAGTAACATATTGTAACAAAAGTGTACTGAAAATATATTACAACAGTCAAATCTGTCTGGTCACCCCTAAGTGCGGTCCTGTTAGCAGGAATACTTTCCGCGCTCTAGTTATCAAACTTACATTCATATAGTCGTTCTTTTGTCCAATTTGAACCGCTTCTTAGCAATAACCATCCTTTGGTAGAACATACTAATTATATAAATATGATATTGCCGTACGCTTTTTCCCTGCATTGTACCAGATAGTCCGCCACCTACGTAGCGAATTTTGGCATTAGTGATTGACTTAGTTTTTTTTATGTATAATTTAAAACATACCTATGCTACGACTGGGGGACACCGTGGAATGCTATAGTTAGTGAGGCAGATAGTAGGATGTCATTAAAAGTGTACATTTGGTAGTGGTACAATTTTGAACGCAACTTTTATTAACGGGAGTTAGTCAAAGTCAAATAGGATAGGCTAAGACTGGAGCTAGGTCAAAGGCGGCTTAATTCATTGATATAAATACATAGTTTGGAAGTACTTCAATTATGTTAGTTGATTAGTTGATAAAATTGAAAATACAGTTTGAAATACTGAAAGTAATTACATTAACAGGTGCCATATCTGAAGATCTCTCACATCAAAATTTAAAGATCTTGATTGGTCGACAATTTGTTTAAATGTAGATGAGGTACCAGCGGCTGTTTTGTAGCAAATATTAACTGCACAATTTTATTCTTAGATTCAACGATTCAACAGAGTCTTCCAAGTATCGTTCAGCTACGGAGGTACTCTTCCAGCCGCTAGGCCTTCCATATTTATAATATCTGCCTTATTATTGGGAGCAAAAGTCCTTATTAAGACATATCCTGCATATCTCTCCGGATTAGACAATTTAAGATATTTGGAAATAGCTTTCGAAATAGTTCCAAAAGTGTTTTTCCTACATGCTGTTTGAAACACTCTTATGTTTGTCTTGTCACTTTTTGTTTGTATAAAGTAAGAAACAAAATAAAAATACATTGGCCGGATGCATTATAATGCACCATACTTTTTATATATCAATTAATGACCTATGCATTTTCATCAGCATGGTGAATACTCGCTCGTTTCTTGTATGTATTTGTTTTCGGTGCAGTTGCGAGAATAACAAAATACGATAGTAAGTTTTTCTTTACAGCAAACTTTGCAATTAAATACATATACTCAGGGTACTCCGTAATTAACTTTACATAATAGCTTTCTGCTCTCAGGGTCCACACTCTTATCTTAAAAAAATCTTATATGCTTGTATAAGCTTTTATTTATAATTTCTAGGAGCATCTTTTAATCATTAATCACTAATATTGTTTGCCTGAAAATTAAACAACCTGCAAGTAAATAATTGTCAAAGCTAATAATAGTCATATTCTTTTGCGTCATTGAGGCTTCCAGTCAACTGTACCTCGTGCATGCGCTTATATCAGGGAGCAAAGCTGATAAAACAATAACTTTAAAAATTATTTTTGATGGTATTATGCCAAAATCTTCTTTGCAAATTTGTTTACCTAAATTGTTGTCTTATGGACTAGCAATAGATAAACTTATTGGTAGCCAATGTTACGTATCCATTACATGCCCACTGCTATTTTTTGTTATTAATATTCCACCGCCAAACACTGAGGGAAATTACATAGTTTTTACAAATATGTGCAGACGAAAGAATTGTTTTAAGCAAAATGGCGTTTGTCCTAGACAATTCCGTGAAAAAATAAACCTAAAAACGGTATTTAAAATTTTAATCTGACCATTCCCTTAGAAAACGGGGGCCGCCACAGCGAAGACCTGTGACGTCAGATGATGTTCGCATGTGTATAGCTAATACAGCATTGTGCTGTATATCTGCATACGATTTTCGGACAACAAAATACATATGTTTATAAGAGTTAAAATGTCATTTGTGATATTATTAAGTGTTATTGTGTTGGTATTGAACAAAGTTGCAAAATAGACTCGTAAAATGAGAACAGAAAGTGTATATCATGGAAGAATTATTGCATTTTGCGATTAAACGAATACATCATACAATGTCTAATAAAAAATATTTCACTGTGCCAAAAAATGAATAGAAAAATGTGTAGGGCGATGAAGCGCAACGAAAGGAAAATGTTAACATTGCAACATTTTTTGTTTGTGAAAACCATTTTAATGTAAGTTTAATTGGAAATACATAACTAAGTAGGTTTAAGTTCATCGAAAAAATTAAAATCTGTACAACTTTTTTTAGTAGGGCCGCATTTTATAAAAATAATATCAAATTATCGATGCTTGGAACATTATTTGACAATTATTACGTTTTACGTTTTTCGTTACATCGCGCTTGTAAATCAACGATTTTACTTATGTTTGTAGTTTTTTACAGCTTATATAAAAAACTACAGTACTTATCACGGTACACACCAATTTTTAATAACAACGCCTTTTCGAAAAAAATGTTCCAAAGTTGGCCCAGCAAATTTGTGCATTACAAACTTATATTAATTATTTACTATTGATATGCAGTTATATCGAGCAAATGTAGTCAAAACTTTAAAAAAGTTTTTTAAAAACAGTTTACGGTGTTACAATTTTCAAGAAATTAACTTTGTGCGCTGTGTGCATATTTGTGATGCAGAAGATGTTTTCAGAAATAGAACAGCGCATTCATTCGATGAGTTAAAAATATCTATATTTTCCATAATGAGAAAAACATTTTTATTGTACATATTATGATCGTATTTAATATATTTATAACATTACCCTCTTTAAAATTAGAAGAACAAAGATTTGAGAACAGGTAAATTTTATTATAAAATAAATATAGTGACTACATTTATTTCACTCTTTTATGCTCTTTATTATTTTAATATGGAAAATACGTATTTAAATTGCGGAGAATTTTGTTCAATTTGGAACTTACGAAAAAATGACATTGTTTTAATAAGCAATGTAAAAATTGCATACCTAAGGAATTCTAGTAGAACTTCTTATATTTCCGGAACTGTTGGTCTAAACGAAAAAATGTATTCTACAAAAAAGGTTTTGACACCACCGCCAACAAAAGAATCGCATCGAACATCATAAGATCGATTAATTCAATACTGTCTCAACTGAGAACATATAGATTATAAGTGACTATGTATTTCTTTGAACTCCGGTCCTGCCCGCATTTACCAATCTCTAAGCCCATCCCACTGAAAGAAACACACGTGGTTGCATCATTTAAAATATATTTGTTTCTGAAATTGTTGACGTTCGGCATTTAGCATAGAATTTTGAGTAATTTTTATCAATTCGATATAATTTTGGTATCGTTGCAAAGCTTACTTACTTCCCTCGTGTAACCAATTTTCGATTTAAGCCTTTATTTTTATGTAAATAAATCGTAAATATGACGATTTCTTGCACAGTTTACTCATTAAATTTGAATAATTAAAAACTAATTTTGAAAAAAATATTACACAGCAGCCTTAGGAAACAACTTTGTTTTTCGATTGTTTATTCGTTGTCTCAATAAGTGTTATGGGCCAAGCGTAAGAAATCGGTTTATTTCAAGCGCACGACGGAGTCTTAAGTTCGCCTGTTTACAAAATCAACACCGTAACACTATACCTGTATCTACGGAAACATAAACCGCGCTGACCGTCGCCGTCGTGTGGTTCTGTTTACATACCATGGCAATTTATTAATGTTAATATTGGGTTTGTTCCAACAACAGCAAGAATTGATTCCGAACCGTCCAGAACTATTCAGTCAGTTAAGTTGTTAAAGGACTTTCAGCGAATGTGATGTAAGACGGAGTTGGTCAAGCATTTATTACAATTCTGAATCAGTTCTCGGCGGCTGTTGGAACAGACCTATTGTAATTATAGTGATTATTGCCGCCAGACACATGTTCTGACCTTTCAATATGTTTGAAAGATTTCTCTGTAATGTGTAATGCATTTCAAACCAATATAAAATTACTGCCCCATTATTATTGTTAATTAAATGTCAAAACATGAAAATAATAAAGTGATTTCAGTTTCTTGTTTTGATTAATTTGTGAGTAAAATACTGCAGGAGTTGAGTGTCCTTTCAAAGAAATTCAAAATAATTTTATCTTTTATCAAAATAAAATAATAAAATTAGGATTAGACTTGTTTCTGCTCGATGATTAAGCGGCTAACTTAAACTTATTAAACTTCAATGCGCCAGGATTTTGATTTGAACTGATCTATAAAGTTAAACTAGCAAATAGAAACTATTGTGACAGTTATTACTGAAATAATTGAATATATTTGTACCAACTACTATTTCGATTAAATACACGAAAGTTCTGGTCACAATTGAACGTTTTGTTTTTGTTCTGTATGGTTACGGATAATTGCGGTGGTTTAGGGAAAACTTTAGTTGATTCGACTCTCGATGTAGGATTTTCTTAATTATTTTAAAAATAAAAATTGCACTGTAAATTACTTGTTAAAAAAAGTTAAAACTTGAATCACCTCGGATTCAAATTAGCTATTGAGCTTTGTTGTTTTCAGATTAAAAGAACAACAAATAGAGAAATCCGGAGCTATCCAGAATAGAAGCGATGGGCAGGAGCCTCATTTCGAAATGATTTTTAAGTTTTCAGAGGAAGATTTAAATAGCAAAATATCGAGCCTTCAAGTAGTCCCTGAAGTTGATGAAAATTCTAACCTTTCCAAAATCGTTCTCTTTCCTGGTATACAAGGATTTTCCAAGGATATTAAAAACTTTATTGCAAGTCTAGAAGGCGCCGTATCTCTACAATATCCAGCTGACACTGGAATGACTAGCATCCCAAATATCGTAGAAGCGCTATTGCTGGTAAGATTTTTTCTGTATTTGTCAACGCAGATTTGTACACATTCATTATGTTCATTAATAGCACTTATTTTATAAATCAGGGTGCTTTAATAGTTGACAGAATTTAGAATAAAAGTAAGATGGTTAGAAATAAACGAACATCACTAACTGAATCAAGGTTATGTTCGTAATAATTATAGACGTCGTATACATGACGCCATCAACTAACCCTAGAGATAAAATAACCTCAAAATATTTGTAAATGTTTGTATCTTTAAAGATTATTTTATATATATATTTCATTTTCTGTTAAATCGAGTATTTGGTCATCCTTTAATACATTTCAACAAGTAAGTAATTATTTATTTACATGTTATGTGTTCAGGAACGATATTTATCAAACATATAAAATAATAGGTAAATTACGCATGTCATCTATTAGCAATTCAACTGCAACTCGGTTAGAGAGTCACTGAAACTTTATCCAACATTGTTAATAGTGTTATTCATTAATCATATGTGCATTTAATGGTTTGAGATGTATTTTGACTATTTTCGGCGACTTCAGTGTTATTTAATAATATAAAAGAAGTGCATTCTTAATGTCATTTAATTGTATGCAGCATCGCTAATTGTACCAGTAAGTTTAATTATTATGTGTATAGCACTACCAAGACTATCGGGACATTTGAAAGGCAATAGAGTGGTATGCAGTTCTCCACCTTGCCTACAGTTTAAATATACTAACAGTTGGACCTCCCTACATCCACAACATTCATTATTCTATCTGTTAACCTATTTCCCCTTCTCCAATATGAGCTGCATATTTTAGTTACGAATTATTGACCTTGTCAAGGAAATGTTTGTTAAAATCTGCCATCCCCATAATATGCTATAATAAATTTGTGAATTTATACATATATCGTATACATAATAATATAAAAAATATGCAAATCTTTATAAATTATTTTATTTTATTTATTAATTCTACGGGCCCATTTACCAGGAGACATTGTAATACATATACATGTACTTAAAACTAAAGTAAATAATATTTATACATTTATGCAATATTGACCATAAGACAAAAGAGGGAAAAAATAAATATGTATATTTAATTAAATTACTATATGTACGTATCAAGCTATTCTAATGCATTTAAAATAAATAACCCTCGTAAATGCTCTGCCGTAGCTAATGTGATATACAACTGGTTGATATCCCTTGTAACGCACCTGTCAAACTAATTTCCGACAAAGGCAAAAACCGTGTTGGCTCTGATCACATAAAAATAACGCTCTGTTTATATTTAAACTGTGCCTTGACGATATACCCGTATTCTGTTGCGCCTAAAATTACTGCTTCCTTTATCGATCAAATACAAATACTGATCAGAGGACTTTATTTCAGAAAATTATTTCTTGAAATATCATGCAACCTAATTCATCAATGAAGCAACTGGCCCCCGAAACTGACCATGATGATTTACTTTATTCTAGGTGGTAGAGAAGCTGTTATTGAAAGATAAACCGTTTGTTTTCGTGGGGTATTCGTTTGGAGCAATGGTGGCTCTTGAGATGGTCCATGTTTTAGAAGATAAAGGTTACATAGGAACTTTGATATGTATAGATGGAGCTCCGCTTCTTTTTAAAACTTTGGCGAAAAATTTGAATAAGAAATCCGCATCAGTACTGGAGACAGTGGTAATTTATCAATTATTGTCATGCTGTTTGCCGCATGACGAAGCTGGTCGAAATGAGGTAAGTTGTTTATTTATTTATTGGGTTGCTTTCAAATGTTATTCACTCTATAGAAATAATATATGTGACTAAACGTGACTAAAACATAACATGCCATTTTTAAATGCCAACAAAAATTTTACTTCAAAATGTGAGAATCAGGGTGTCATGGTGTGACGCGCTAATTGCTATGGCGGATTAATTTTTCATTTAATTTTGTTCTAAAAGCTGATGAAAATGAAAGATGTTGAGTGTATTTCTCTTATTCGTCAAAAAATATCTATAAAAGCTGAAACAGCAACTCTGCGTTTATTACCAGGCAAGTCCGAAGAACTTCATGAAAAATAATTTGCAGAACTTAACAATTGCAGTGAAAAACGGGTAGTAACGGCAGTTAATGAGGGAGGGATCAAGAGTGCGCGGTTTCGTCTATGTTAAAGACTACTTTGAAAATTTATATGAATATGTTAAATAAAATACGGTAGATTTACGGCTTTCCTGAAAAGCGTTTTTGTAGAATATAAAGCAAATGTGTTGGATAGAAAACATATCAGAGCATTTCTAACAAGATGTAGTGCGCCCTAGTATACCTTGTCAATTGTATAGATAGTTAATAGTTTGTGTATGTTGTGTGGTAGTTTGGGCCACCCGGTAAGTGTCTGTGTTTCGCGCCGTAGCAAGGGCTAGGAGGGAGCTGGAGGGGAGCAGCTGAGCTTGGCCTGGCAACAAAGGGAGACAGAGTCTGGGAGAGCTGGCATACACATCACGCTGATGGCATGCTCTATTCTCAGGTCTAGATAGGCATTTTGTGATTGAGGAAAGAACGATATATTTTTTGAAACAGTTAATAGGAAAGTGGTGCACCACGAGGTAAGATAGCCGACTGTGTAGTAACAAGTAGCTGGAATCCGAGCAAATAGCAGACGAGCCACAGTGCTTTCTTCGCTTCTCTACCTAGCCAAGGCGAACAACAAAAGCCGCCCGAACGCTGACGTCTGGAAGTGCCACTTGTGCGGGAATAACGACCAGGTGACATTGTTTGTTTCTTTTGTATTTTTCGGGGTTAAGTACCTTTCTATAACCCGTAATTGTTGATTTTCTCATTTGTACCTTATTGTATGTAATACATGATATATGACTGTATTTTTCCTGTTTTTTTCGAACCCCGTGAGATTATTAATATAAACCCTCGTACATGCTCACTACAAATGGCGCCCAACTAGAAGGCACTAAGGAAAAAAAATACATTTTCTTTTGCTTGGTAAGATAGGAAAAAGCAGGAATTTCATATAAATATCGTTATTTTATGTTACATTCTAATGAGACGTTAAGTATAGCATTGATTGAACAGAACTATCGTAAATATTTGCTTATTTATAAATTGATATATTGTACTGTAAACTAAATGTGTTTAAAGGTCATTTTTTAAATTAAACTTTAAAAATGCCACCGAAAAAAGCAGGTGTCGGCGAGGACTCAAGTGAGCCAGCCCAAGTGAATGATTTAAATCAAACTCTATGTAACTTAACAAAGTTAATGGAAATTTTAAATACTAATTTAACAGAAAATCAAAATTTAATGAAAAAAATTGACGACAAACTAGATTCTCAAAATAAAACATGTGTAGATGTTAGTAAATCTAATGATTTAAGTGCTAATGTCAATGTACCTGTAAATGCTCAGGGGACGTCCCAGACTTCTATACAGTGTGTTGCTGGTGTAAATCCTGATCGGTCCTACATATTTGCATGGAAGGATTTAGGCGGGAATTCGATTATTTTTTCACCGGGGGGGTCGTTGCACCCATTATCTTTTATAAAAAAAATTGAAACGGTTTTTGATGACGCTGGCGTACCGGCTGATAAGCGGGCAAGTTTAGCTATCAATAATTTAAGAGGATCGGTGCAAAATTGGGCTCTGACGAGGGTATCTACATTCACGACATTTGATGTATTTAAAGATATGTTTTTAGGAAGATATTGGGGACCGACTCAAGAACGCGAACTGTTCCAAAAAATTAAATTTGGTACTTATCAAGGGGGGGTCTAAAGCAGACTATTTCTTGAAAATATGGGCTGAATCAAAGTATCTATCTTTGCAAATGCCGGAAGCAGATTTTATTAAAATGATAGTAACTCATTTTCCACCGGAAATAAGAAAGGGAATCGTATGCGCGGGATTTCATAGTGTAGATGAAGTTGAAGCCTATCTTAGGGATGTAGATGAATTAGTTGAGAATGAGGGGAATAGGAATAATTCGGGTCAGGAGAATAGAGGGGACCGAAATTGGCGTAATAACAATCAGATGAGAACGGATCGGAATTCGGGAAATGCAGAGCGAGGTACTCGTCGAGGGGACTCAGGTGCGGTGAGAGAAGAGACTAATAGATCGGCACGAAATAGAGAGGAAGGAGCGGCGGTAACGGTAATTTTAGATAATTATGAAGGATTATTAGAGGAAGAGGCGCAAGATGTTAAGCAACTGGCTGTAGTGCCAACGATTGAAATCGAAGTGGAATCTGTTTCGGTGAGGGCTTTGGTGGATTCCGGAAGTCAGTTAACGTGTATGTCCAAAAGCTTTTTCAATAAATTAGCGCAAACAAATAAACAATTACCAATTTTACCGGCTTCATGTTCGACTTTAGTAGAGGCATTAGGCGATAAAAGCCAAAAAGTAAAAGAACAGGTTTATGTACAGTTTAATATCAATAATATTTCATTTGACTATACCTGTATTGTTGTTCCGAAGTTAGTCCGCGACGTCATACTCGGATGTGATTGGATGCAAGACTTTGCCGTCACTATTGATTTTAAGGAGAATGAAATTTCGGGGTGTTTTAAGGACGGTGTAGCGAAAATTAAATTCGTGGAGGATCCTACTGCGTTAATTCCAGTAGTGATTAGTGAATTAGGTATAGATGAGGAGACTCGATTCAATAGAGTATTTGAAAATTCTCAGTCGGAAATTTTGACAACAGCGTCGCTTGCTGAGTGTTTTGAGGAAGTAGAAAAACAAAAGTTAGGGAAACTGCTAGAATCATATAAACATATTTTTTCCAACAAACCAGGTAGGACGGATCTTTATACGCATGAGATCATTCTGCATGATTACGCTCCGTTCTATATCAAGTCATATCCGGTGCCTAAGATATATCGTGAGGAGGTAAAAAAACAGTTATTGCAGATGATTCAGTGGGACATTATTGAGGAAGCGAGCACGGAATATGTAAGTCCACTGGTCGTTGTAGCGAAAAAAGACAAGTCGGTGCGGGTCTGCATAGACGCGCGATATTTAAATAACAGAATGGTCAAGGATCATGTGACACCACCTAATCCTAATGAATTACTGCACGAATTTACAAACAACCAGGTTCTAAGTGTGATGGATCTCACAGCCAGCTACTGGCAAATACCGATCAAAGCGGAACGCAGGGTTTGCATTCGAGGGAAAGACTTATGTCTTTAAGGTTCTTCCATTCGGATTCGCAACTTCGATAGGTAGTTTTATTGTAGGGTTAAATAAAATTCTTGGGCCCGAGGTAGAGACATTTGTTATACCATATGTTGACGACATTGTGGTCCATTCGGAAAACTCGGAATCGCATTTAAATCACTTGGAGATTATCTTTGATAAATTTAGTAAGGCTAACGTCACGGTAAAACTAAATAAATCGCGATTTGCGTGTAAGTCGATTACTTTTTTGGGACACATTATCACTCCAGTGGGAATCGAAATGGATCCTATGAGAATACAATCTATTCAATCTCTGCCACCACCAAAAACTATTAAACAATTGAGATCATTCCTAGGGTTAGTGAATTACGATCGGCGGTTTTGTGAACGCTTTGCGGACTTGACGGTTCCGCTGACGCGACTTTTAAAGAAAGGACAAGCATGGAAATGGGGGGTAGAGGAAGGTTCGGCCTTCGAGAAGATAAAGAAAGCATTTCTGAAGGTGACGGTGCTTCGTCACCCAGACTTCAATAAAAGGTTTTATGTTCAAGCAGATGCATCAGGTTTCGCAATAGGCGCGTGTCTTTTTCAAAAGGATGCAGATACAGGAGATAGGTCGGTAATTGCTTATTTTAGTCGATCTCTTCAACCCGCGGAAATTAGATATAGTACAACGGAAAAAGAGGCGTTAGCGATCTTAGCGGCTTTACGTCAGTGGAGAATATTTGTTATTGGACGCCCATTAACGGTCGTGAGTGACCATAAGGCATTAACGTTCATGCGGAGCTGTAGATTGTTGAATGCCCGTCTTACGCGGTGGATTCTTTATCTGCAAGAATTTGACTTTCAAACAGAGTATTGTCCGGGTAAGGCAAATATAGTGGCAGATGTACTGTCAAGGTATCCGTGTCAAGTAAATATTGAGAAACCGGAGATGCCCGAATCGTCTGGGTCAGAAGTTTGTATATCTGCGTTGAATGCCGAGCGAATTGTTAAAGGGCAATTTAAAAAGCTTATAGAATTTCAAAAAACAGATCCGTTTTGTTCCAAAATTAGGAAAGAAGTTGAATCGCCCCAGGGTCTCGCGAGCATAAAAAAATGGTATGAGTTATACAATGATAAAATTTTTAGGAGGGGTTCGCAAGAAAACCCGGGATATAAAGTTGTACTTCCGAGAAATATGGTATTGGGAGTTGTCATGAATGAACACGATCAAAATGGCCATTTTGGTTCTAAGAAATGTTGGCAATACTTGCGTCGTTATTACTACTTTAAAAAAATGCGCGAATCTATCAGGAAAATTTTAGCCGGTTGCGAGGTTTGTCAGAAGTCTAAGGTATCGGTTCGGTTAGCCGGAGAAATGAGTTCGGTGATAGTCGGAGGACCGAATGAGTTAATTAGTTTAGACCTTATGGGTCCACTTCCCGTCTCGAGAGGAGGGGTTACACAACTAGTAGTTATAACCGATGTTTTTAGTAAATTGGTCTCGTTATACGCGCTTAGGCGAGCTACGACTAAAGCCATATTAAAGGTTCTGACCGAGAAATATTTTGGGGAAATAGGAAAGGTACAAGCAGTTTTAACAGACAACGGAACTCAGTTTCGTAGTTCATTATAGTTAAGCACGTTACAGGAATTAGGTGTTAAAGTACGCCATACGTCTTTCTACTACCCACAGGGGAATATGACGGAACGCGTGAATAGAGAAATTGGTCGGCTTATTCGGATGTTCTGTCATCAGCAGCACACCAAATGGAGTTACTGTCTAAAAGATGTTGCACGATATATTAATGGGGCGATCCATGAAAGCACCGGATTTGCGCCAAGAGAGGTACATTTTGGGAAAAGCAGGGTTGATCCCGTTGTTAATTTAGTAGACTTCCCAGAAAAGCATACGATTCCTGATAAATCAAAAATTATTTACCTAGCGAGTCGAACCGTTAAACAAAAAGCTGCGCAGCGACAGCGTCTTCATGACCGTAAAAATGTTGTGGTATCATTATCCCCGGGTGATCGTATTTTACTCCGGGCTCATCGATTGTCTTCAAGTGAAGACCGAGAAATCAAGAAATTCTTCCTGTTGTATGAAGGTCCATATTGTGTGAAAGGTCAGGTGGGACAAAATTCATACGAGATTGTGGACGAAGCCTCAGGACGTTCCCTGGGCAACCATAATATTGTAAACATAAAGAAATTCATAGATCCTGTAACAGAAGTCTAAGTTCTGATCTCTACTAGCACTACTGTGATATTAAACCGCCACTCTGGTTTTACCCCAAAGTGTTGGTTTAATAGGGGGGTGATGTAGTGCGCCCTAGTATACCTTGTCAATTGTATAGATAGTTAATAGTTTGTGTATGTTGTGTGGTAGTTTGGGCCACCCGGTAAGTGTCTGTGTTTCGCGCCGTAGCAAGGGCTAGGAGGGAGCTGGAGGGGAGCAGCTGAGCTTGGCCTGGCAACAAAGGGAGACAGAGTCTGGGAGAGCTGGCATACACATCACGCTGATGGCATGCTCTATTCTCAGGTCTAGATAGGCATTTTGTGATTGAGGAAAGAACGATATATTTTTTGAAACAGTTAATAGGAAAGTGGTGCACCACGAGGTAAGATAGCCGACTGTGTAGTAACAAGTAGCTGGAATCCGAGCAAATAGCAGACGAGCCACAGTGCTTTCTTCGCTTCTCTACCTAGCCAAGGCGAACAACAAAAGCCGCCCGAACGCTGACGTCTGGAAGTGCCACTTGTGCGGGAATAACGACCAGGTGACATTGTTTGTTTCTTTTGTATTTTTCGGGGTTAAGTACCTTTCTATAACCCGTAATTGTTGATTTTCTCATTTGTACCTTATTGTATGTAATACACGATATATGACTGTATTTTTCCTGTTTTTTTCGAACCCCGTGAGATTATTAATATAAACCCTCGTACATGCTCACTACAAAGAACTACTGAAGAGTTTCTGATAATTAAGATAAATTTCAATTTTTTAGATAATATTAAGAATAAATTTTGAATTATTTCAATTTGCATTAATTGCAGTGGTAGATCTTGTAAACTGACAAACTTGAAGATCGATGAGATACTGACTCATATTTATTGGTTTCCATACTTGATACAAAATGGAATATTTCCCGTAGATTCACCATTGTAAAGAAATATGTTTCTATTAATACTTTGGGCCTTTGTAGAAACTACATTTTGCTACGTCCAAACGAGATACGACACCGCAGATTCTTTTTATGATATATGAATCATAAACTTGGTACACAGTTCGTTGAAGTCATAACAGGAAAAGTACCTTTAAGAGTAACTTTATTTTTTTAGTATTAGTAAAATGCCCCATTGAAAATATCAAGATAATTTAATGTTTTTTTTAAGTAAAATATACCTACGCAGGGAAAAAATAGCGCTGGATATAAAAACCTTTTAGTAATGGAGTGTTTATTAAGGATTGTTAAAATCTAAATGGCAAAACAATTCAATGAAACAAAAATTACTGCATAATTCGAAACAATTTCAGTGTCAAATTAAAAAATTGCAAGACGTGTAAACGTTAATCACTATACAGGGTGATTTTAAATGAAGTAGCAAAAATGAGACCACAGATTCCTTAAGTGAAAATAAGTCAGTTTAACCTAACATATCTATATTCCAAGTCGCTTAATAAAAAAGATACAGTGTGACAAAATTTTTATTTTCGATATTTGTAGATAACTTCTTAAAAAATCCAAATATTTACTTAAAATTTGTAAAACAGGGATGATAAATTCAAATTTGTTTCTAATTTTGATGTCACTAGTAGAGGGCGCCACCTATGGCACATGATGTTTCTTTTAAATAATAGAACTTTTTTGCTGCTTAGTGTATCCATCTGACTATCTGACTATTGAAACAATCGATTCTCCTACCTGTTATATCTGAAAAAGGTATAACTTGTTGAAGCCGTTAGGAGTAACAGTTTTCCAAACATAAGCACAAAATTGTAAATATTTTTCACTTTGCCTGCAGCAAAGCTCTGACCTATCCAACATCAACCAACTTGTAATTTCTATTCGAACTATTCAAAAAGACTTCAGTATAGCAGAGAAGATGCTTTATCTTATTTCTCTCCATCGTAGGTACAACTAAAGGTACGGATATTTTTGAAGCTGTAAATAAGGTGGTACCAGACTATGGAATAAATCCCCTGTATTGTCAGTTGTGGATCCAGAACTATGATATGAACTGAAATTGGATTTGCAGGACAAAACAATATCAACTGTTCTGTAACACTGCAGTGTTCACCAAGAGGCTCTACGTGGAAAGTCCTTACGTCAAAAGAATATCACGAAAATGGTTGTTAAAATTACTAATATTATAAGAGGAGGCAATTGCGCTCTGACTCTCAGAAGAGTTTGTGATTTTTTAGCCGAAGTATATGCTACTTGTTACGTCATACCGATCTTCGTTGGTTGACCGCCGAAACTTATCCGCTCTACATAAGGATATTCCAATTTTTCTTAAAAATCCGACACTATCAGCCCTTGAATTTTTAACAGACCTGATAATTCACTTTAACGAATTAAATTTGAGGAAAGCAACAGAACACAGATAACAGACAACTTATATGACCAATTTTTCATTTCTTCGGAACTGTAAATAACACACTGAAGAAATTAAGGTTTTTGAGAAAATTTCATATTTAACTCATATAAAATACATTGACACAATTACAGAAGAATTTAAAGACCGATTTAGCGACTTCGAAAAGAAAAGAAAAAGGAGAAATTTAAGTTTTTACTATGGGAGTTACTATTTCTGTTGAGAACGTAGTAGAGCAGACCTTCAACTAGAATTGTGTGATTTGAAATCAGATCCTTTTTACTAGGAAAGAACCAAAATAGGATTGGACTTTTTTATATTACTCCCAGGAGAACGTTACTTCAACTTGGAAAACTTGATGGGCTCAATACTGGGAAGCACGTACTTATCTTCTCGAAAGCAGCTTTCCCAAATTTATAAAGTCAAAATATAGGCATTCCCTGTCTGAAAAGTTACTTAATCAGTTGCTTTGTTTATCAACAACAAATATTAATGTTAATATTGATACATCAGTTAGTGAAATCCAACATCTTCAAACACGTTTTTTTTTTTTGTAAATATTGCAAACCACTGATGAATTCTTACTTTCAGTGTGGCTTAGAGAATTTACATGTTTAATGTTTTTTGTGTACACACAAATTCTCTCCAGTTTGGTCATAATCACTGACAATGAGGTCCATCATTATTTGATGAACTGGTTTTTTGTTTCTAACACTGTTGACTTTTATTTTATACTAATACATTATGAACAAACAAACCCTTAGTTACCGTAATTATAACATGTTCATAACTGCCTTGGAAGTTATACTAAGTGTTTATAAATCCTTAACTCTCTCTAATGAATTTACAAAAATAATCCGACAATAATTGTCGAATTTTCTACTGAAATTATTTCTGGAATTGCAAGAATTTTCTATTGAACTGTTGTCACTGCCTATGACTGTAGTTAAACATGAAGTTGATGTTTCACTTCTTTCATGTGACATGCCAGCCAACATTCTTGCGGTTTTATTTTTCAATTGCATGCTGTCGGCCAAATACTCTTCTGCTACTGTTGAACTTTGCCACCCACCATGTCTCTTCAATGTTGTTATATTTCCTCCTGCATTGACCAAAGCTAATCAGGAAGACCCAAAAAATTTGCAATTTTGCTTGGCATTTTTCCAAACAGGATGAACTGGGCAACGCTTTTCGCTACACGCTCACTAGACCCAATGCAGAGACCTCGTTTCCTTCCACAATTGTAAATTACTTACAGATATCTGTTTTACTTTCCGGAATTCTAACCACCATAACCGAGCCCCCATCTTCAATATAATTAGTCTTCATATTCAAAAGTTCTTGACCTCTGCAGCCCCCGAAGTAACCCAGAATCAGAACCATCTGTACAATAGAGCAATAAATTTGCAATTCTTATAGTTTAATGCTTTACCTTATGTAGTAAATGTTATTCATCGGAAGCATCCTACAAAAATTTGACAATGTCATCTCGACTAAACATTATAGACCTTTTTGGCTCATAGCTTTTACCTTTTCGTTTGAGAAACGCTTCCAGTTCATAAAATTTTCTTCCATTTGTTTTATTACAAATTGTCATCATTGATTTTAACATTGACCGCTTAATCCACACAGAATTAGGACTGTAAGAAAAATATATCAATATCTCTTATACTAGAACGTGGAAGAATAAATACATACTATGTCTAGAAAGTAAGCCAGCATTATAGTTTCACTTAAATTTTTGCTTTCAATCTTAGCTTCAGTGTGAACTATACCTCTGTACCGCTTACTTTGAATAAACATCGTTCATTCTTATAAATGTATTTACAACGTTCTCGTTTGGTACATACTTAATTTACGCCATAGAAATGTTGACAGAAAGAATATTGACTAGTAAGATTTTGGAATTACGGATTTATAATTATAACATTAGAATATAATAGTGTCATTTATAGCAAAAACGAAACATCGATTTTATTACGTAACAAGGTTTATCAACTAACAACGTAGATAATACGTTTAAAATGCATGTGCTTACTGGATATTATTTTCCAGATTTACACGTTTTTGTTCTTTTCAGGATACTATATTGCAGCTTCAAACGTGGGAAGAAAAATTAAATTTCGCACTGGAATTGGTCAAAAATTACGCTCCATACAAGGCACATTATCTAGAAATGACTGCTAACGCCATGTACGGGCGATTTAGAGATTTAGATACCTACATACCTTCCCACAGTTGCTTACAGTCCAATGTAAAGCTGTTCAAAGCCACTTCTTCCATTGTACAAGATATCGCACATGACTACGGACTGTCAGAATTCTTTAAGAAGCCGGTAGAGATTCAACTCTTCGAGGGAAACCACACATCGATTTTGGAAAATGGTAGATTAGCCGATAGGATAAATTTATGCCTAAGTTAAAAATGTATAAAATATAAATAGGATTTGAATATCTATTATATACTTAAAGAAAGTTGTTTTTAATATGTAACTGCCGAACTATTGTATGAATTAGGTACTATAAAGTAACAATTTTTAATTCCTTGCTTCTATTTACTCATAACCTCAAATTAAGAACTATATAAAAACTCAAATTTAGCTGTTAAGATATGCGTTGAAGAAAGTTCGTAAAAATTCCTTATAAGGATTTTATCCGTATGGAAATGAATGAAATAATGTTTTTTAGTTAAAAAATACTTACACTCACATGAATTCAATTAAATAACCGTTCATAATTCACGTTAGATATAACTCGGTCACAATAGTGAAGATCTTAGCTATTTTCACGACAAAAGAATTTTGAAGGTACACATCTCTTGATAAGAGTTGGAAGAAACTCTCAACCTCATTCAGTTACACTGCAATTTTTATTGTCAAATGAAAATACTGCTGCTCCAAGGTGTTGCCATCTTCTGATTTTGGGAGATTCGTTCGGATTTTCTGTTTTTTACCAGTTGTTTTGCCTTTTCTTTATTCATGGTTGGCACAATAATGAGGTGCATATGTGACCACATGATTATTTATAGTCTAAGGAATAATGAAAGTGTCAAATTTTTTTCTATAACGTCCATATGTTACATAGCAATCCTTATCGATAACGAGTAATCCATATTTATCTTTCCAACATTCATTACATATAATCTTGAATTGCTGAAAGGACATATCCACATTGATGTGATCATCGTAAATATGTTTTAAATTAATTGCGTCTTGTTTGAACAGAACTATGAAATTGGAATTGTTTTTGAATCGGTGAATATGTCTGACATAAATAGAAACACTTGCTATATCTATATCGTCCGAAGTTCTGACTCTGACTTGACTGCTGCAAACCACATTGTCAAAAATTATAACGGAATTGTGTTTTATATCACTTGGAGGAATAATATCATTGCCGTCTTGATACCCGAAATATTCAATCTCTTTTATAGGTTCCCAAAGCTGTTTGTGTAAATATTCGTATTTAGGCTAATACAAGGATTTTGAGTACAAGTACACATTTTCAAATCGCAAGCCATTGGCATTTTCAAGTAAAGTTATTAATACATTAGTCTCTCTGCAAACAGAAGCGCCGATTATCAGCCCTCGTTTAGATAGACTTTCAAGAAGTGGACCGTGTTTTTGAAATCGACATAAACATCATGATTAACAACAGGTAGCGAAATGTTCTGTTTTTCGATCCTCATGCTTATAACAAATCTGAAGAAGCTGATAGGACAAATAATTCAGTTGCTGAGACGTTGCATCAGAATATATATAAATATTTATACACAATTCATCTGTAGTTAATCGAAAGCGAAAAGGTGTAAAAGTTCTGGGATTTTGAACACAACAATGAATAAACTACCTTTCGAATTACACATTCCAGGCTACAATTTTTGTGGACTCGGCACAAAACTGGAAAAAAGAGGTGTCAGAGTTGATCAAGAATCCTCTGGTACCTCTTGTCTTTCCTATGATAAGATATATAATCAGCATACCGATTTGCCGGAAAAGGCAACTTCAAAGCTTCCAACACAACACTTGGAGAGAAAAAATTGCCGCATTAGGTGTTACAGCAGCTTTGAAAACTAAACTGGAGAAAAAATTTCCCCATTAAGTGTTACAGCAGCTATGAAAACTAAAACTAAACTAGGAATGCGGTTGCGAAAAGGACACCTAAACGTAAACGAGGTCTAGATCTCCGTAAAGGTCCCCTCAGTTTTAATCAAGCAGTGAAAAGACCTCGACAAGGAATACGAAATAAACCATATATTAACCTCATTGGGTCAACGAGGTCAACAAGGGATATACTGTAACAAAAGTATGGCAAGATAAAAATGTAAAAAGTTTACGACAAGCATTTTTGGATGGACTTACAACAGGGTACAAGGCACCTTCAGGTAAAGGGCGAAGATTGATAGTGACACATATAGGTAGTGCCAATGGTTTTGTAGTTGCCGGTTTACTTTTATTTGAATCTAAAAATACAGGCGACTATCACGAAGACATGAACGCAGATATTTTCGAAGAGTATTTTACACATATGTTGTCTTATTTCTCCGGGGTATGTAATTGTCATGGATAATGTCAGTTACCATTCACGGCAGACCGAGCGGACGCCTACGACTGTTTGGAGGAAAGCCGATATAATTCAATGGTTATCCGGAAAAAACATCTTTTTTGAAATAAATATGGTGAAAGAGGAACTTTTGACACTTGTCAATCTTAATAAAGATCAGAAAAAATATGTTATCGATGAAATGACAAAAACAAATCGCCAAATAACGGTACTACGGTTACCACCTTATCACTGTGAACTTAACCCAATCGAATTAGTCTGGGTGCAGGTAAAAGGAGATGTAGCGCGAAATAATACGACGTTTAAATTAAGTGACGTAAAAATTTTGTTAAAAAATTTCTTGGAACGAGTAACTGCAGATAACTGGCAAAGATGTATACATCACGTACAAAAAGAAGAGGAGAAAACGTGGGAACTCGATAATTTAATTGACGTTACTGTGGAACTTATCGTTATCAATCTAGGAGACGAAGATAATTCATCAGAATATTCAGAGGATGAATTTTAATATACCTACTTTTTTATTTTCTTTATTGTACATTTATACAACACTACATTTACTCGCCTTAATTTGAATTTTCAAAATACATATATTTTTGTGTGGAGTAAAAGTCTATTCATTAAATTTAAATAAATATTTTGATAATAATATTGAATAATTTTATTTGAATTACTAAAAACCCTTTTAACCCGGATGTTCAAAGTACCCTCATGTTTTGAAATGCTTTTTTTATATTGTTTACTTAAAAGAGAAATGGACCGAGAAATTGAAGCGGCATAGACAAAGACGGATTGTAGGGGATTAAATTTTAGCTACCCGCTACAATTTTGTACAACCCGGTCACACGAAGTTTTTTAAAAGTACACCTCATGTATACCGATAATACATAATATAAAAATATTGAATATAAGCACCAGTACTACATTTATTTACGATTTGCATACATAATAAGCTTTTATTACTCTCTTTCATTTCTAAACAGACTTATAGCAGAACGATTTCCCTGTAAACATGTGCCAACGTTTCATAATTGCTGCTAATAGTTTACGAGTTTAAGACAGACAAGAAGCTGAAACATTTGTGTTAGTTTGCGGAAACTGAGTAAGACGGGTTGTAACATCAGGTATGTCAAACTATTTTAGTAATTAAAACCACAAATTAAATCTATTAATAATTAATGACAATAGCTACAAAATTTGTATTGTCGCTAATAAAAATACCTCAACTGTTACAATTAGAACAAATGTCAATATAGATTTTACATTTGATAACTTGATAGGATGTTTTCTAGGGTTTAATAGAAGGATTCAACCAATCAACTGAACGTGTCACATTTTCCAGTACAAATAATCAGCTTATTCTAATGGAAAGCCTGTCCACATCATTCACCAGTTCTTTCCAGTCGTAGCATCTGGTTATAAAAGAGTCAACTTTAAATATTTTATATTTTCCTGTGACCGTCAGAACGATTAGTAACATCACTGTAAGCATACTTGACCATGACGGAAATATTATAAATTTTCGAAAGGAACTATTACAGTTAGACTACATTTTAAACAACTGTAAAAGATGGTAGTTCGCTATAACGTTCCACTTAAAAAATCTTTGGACAATACCTCGTTATAAAGATCCAAGAACCAATGTTCAGTTAGTTCGAGAAGAAACGTTATTAAGATATCATGCGAACATAAGAGATTTTTAATGTCACTTGGTTGTGAAGTACTCATATAATGGATATCCTGAACGTTATGCATTAGCCTCTCGTTGACAATTCCATTGTTGGCTTTGAGTATCACAATTACCAACCATCTGTAACTGCTAAATTTGACTACAAAGATGAGATTAGAATGGGAATTCAAGAAGTTGATGCCTATACATCACCATGTGAGATCATGTTGTACTTGAAGGGAGCGTTACCAAATAAAATAGAAAACCTGTTACTGAAATTAATAAATAATGCTTTCAGTTTAATTTTTAGAGATATTATTTTGAATATGAAGCAGGAATTGGTTCTTATTCGAAAGAATAATGATGTAGATGCAGTAACGGCAAAAACGGGCACTGCGCAACAAAAAATTAGTATAGAAAAGATCTATTGGAGGGTTTCCCAGGTATCTGTTGGAATTCCTCAACAACTAGAGCCGACAAAATTTTTATATGATAATCAGGACATATTGATGCCGTTTAGAAGCTGGGAACTGGTAGAGTATCCTTCCTTTGCTGAAACTACCATGCATACTTGGCCTGTGAAAACTGCTACTAAACTTGAAACTCCACGTCATACAATTGTAGCTTTACAAACTGATCTGATCTTACATCTAATATGAGTAAATTTGATAATGTAACCTTATGAATACATGAGTTTTTTTTAATTTTGAAAGACGTCTCTACAACGACCTACAATTATCATCTGTAGTAGTACGACTCGAAATAGAAACAAGGGAAAAAATTCCCAAATACACTGCAGCATATTGTTTAACATTATATGACCGTTTGCTTCGATACAATCTCCTAACCAAAATTGTTAGACAGGTCTGAGCTATTTAAGAGTCTAGGACAGATAAAGGTTGTTCAGTTTATCATGAAATTCAAGTACAGAAAGACTTTACTAGAACATATAATAAAACTCAGAAAATTTAAGAAGAGTGATTGAAGCATACAGTGGAAAATTAGCAAATTTAAAAATATACAATGAGTGATAGACATTCAAGGAATCTAAAGCTAAATAAACACAAATTTATTGTTAAATATATGTCAGCGTATAATATCCCATTATGTTTTTAAATCGCCATTTCCTAAAAAACATCTACTACCAGATTTAGAGAAGCAAGCTGCATGGCTAACAAATAACCATCATTACATAAACTGGAATGAAGGATACATCGCATATTAAAATTTTGCAAACATTATTCGCAAGCTAACTGCCCATGAATAGGCAATATATGTGAATGGAGAAGAAAATGCGACATATATATGAAAATATTTATCCAACCCTGTATATGAGCTGCAAGACCATCCGCCAGTTCCATTTGAAGAACCTCAATATGTTTACCATAGAAACCAAAGTCTATTTGTTCTCTTACCAATGCATATTTTCTTTACAACAATTTTATGTTTATGTTTTTTTTTACAATAAAAAATAAGTTTAATATGTTTTATTAAAAGAACTTATTTAAACAAGTCCCAGAAACCAGAGCCCAACACCGGATATTGTCTTGACACCAGGTGGTTTTCATTTCTAGACAACCTTGAGCATGACACCGGATGCTGTTTAGACGCTAGGTGGCTTTTATTTTTTAGATAGGATCAATGCTTATACACCGGATGCTATCTAGATACCAGAAGATAGATGATAACATCAGAATAGGTAGGAGATAAAGTATAAAATTGATTTGATGTATACTTAACAATGAAGTGCGAACATTGTGAAAATAACCAATAAATTTAATTTACTGAGGCATATTAGTAAGTCATGCCCAATCCTTCGATAAAAAACTGTGCCTTCACCGAGCAAGAAACAGTGTGAATACTGCAAAAATAGCATCTCTACCAAAAGCCATTTAGACCTGCAGCATTTAGTGCCTGCAGTTCCTGGTTCATCCAAAAAACAAAAAGTGCCCATTGATAAAAAGTGAATTGATCGACCGCTTACTAGTATGAGAGACAGCAAGTTTGTACCATGTTTGTACAAAGATACTAACAACTGATTTAAAGGTGAATAAATGCGGTGAATTTATTCCTGATCCTGAAATCCTGAAATTTGAAAACTTTGAGAGACAGCTGCCGGTATCGTTTGTAATATACGCCGATTTTGAGAATTTGTTAAAACTCATCTATCATGATGAGCCTTGAGATGATAAACTTTTCACAGTTTAAACAAGTGAATATGTACCATACTCTTTTGCTTTCTATGTGAAGTGTAATTTTGATGACCAGTACTCAAGGTTTGAAAAGTACCGAGAGTCCAATACTGTTGACGTATTTATTGAAAAAATTGAATAAAGTAGCTATGGAGTTGTATAACAATCACTTCAGGCATGCTAAAGAAATGCTCCCTCTTACTGATGAAGAAAAAATAGCTTATGATACAGCAAAATGCTGCTATATTTGCAATAAACCATTTATGCCCTGAGATATAAAAGCAAAAAGATCATTGTCATTTAACCGGAAGTTTCCGTTTTGCAACACATTCTTTTTGTAACGAACTACAAAATTCCAAAATTTATACCAGTTTTCTTCCACAACCTCAAGACAAAGAAAAATATATCGCATTTTCCAAATCTATCCTTGAATTGAATTACACAAAAAATGTTACAAAGGCTTATAATAAAGAATATATGGGTAGATATTGTGGGTGTAATTAAACGCTGGTCGAGGCTTTAGACCGCAGAGTAGTTAGTTTCACACAATATTGTTAATACCTAAAAATATATAAAAAACGATTACATAAAGGGTAAAAATTTTGTTGATTAAATAAGTAGGTAATTGTCATCTTTATTTTAAAATTGATTGGCATGTTTAAGTCACTTTTGACATTCTCGATATTTAATTTTAAATAATTTTAATTTATTGGTATAATAATTTTTATAGTTAAATATTTGATTCAACTGAAAGGAGGCCACCTAAAGGAGCAGTTCTAAAAATGCAGAAATAAGTCAGATTTAATGTAGGTATTATGGTTGAATTTTCGAGTTCACACAGTTTGTTACGAGTTTAAATTTGCCTAGAAATAGTAGGGGTAAGATCTGTAACTGTACTTGAGTTCTTAACCTATAGAGGAAACAATCATAGTATTAAGAGTCCTTATCCACTCCTTTCTATATACAATGATTGAACCATGCGTACCGGATAGTGTTCTGTGACATTCTCAATCTTAATGTTCAATGTTCAAGAATCTTATGTTGGTAGCATGCACTATATAGTTGTAAAAGTGGCAAGGCGATTAAAAATCACTCTCTTTCATTTTGATATAAAACAATAAGTAAACACGTTGTAGAACATGCTATAGTTTATTTAATAGTGAAAGTTAATGCCAGAAAATCTGGATTCGTTATAGTTTTTTTCAGTAGTAAAATCTTTTGCAATCAGTCTGTGCTGGATTTGACGCTACGATTAAAAGTCTTTTGGATAAAAAGGTGACTTGTCTTTATAATAAATTTGAAAGCCACGTGCTACGTGTTTGACCGAACATAACATTCTTATAAATTGTAGGTTTTTTATTGTGTATTGTTGCTATCATATACGAGGGCAAAAATCGTGCACCTCGTGATCCTGAGACACTGCCCCAGTCGTGAGGCTCAGCTGAATTCTTAGAACCCTATACCTACGTCGACCCTCAAGTATACCACCACCATCTGGGTATCACCACCACCCTCACGGAGCCAAGCTGGAAGCCCTTTCGAAAGGACCCACACGCTCTCTCCCGGAAGGCCTATAGGGGAAGATAAGACTCCACAGACTATCTCGTAGAGTATAGATAAGTGTTTTATCATTTAGTATAGTTAAGGTTTTTATTAATATAAGTAACAGGACCCCGAACGCCCACCATTAGTTGTCGCTAGCCGCAGGTGATCCAATTAGAGATCATAAATCATTTTAACAGTAGCTGTAAGTTGTAGAATTATAATTTTAGGTCATCTGTGCATATATATATACTATTATTTTTAATAAACAAGTTATTAACTGAATGTCTCTCCCCCTGTACTTATGCAACCAACCTGTCTGTACCTTCTGAAGTAGATAGAGTGGCCCCCGTGGCAAGTTTCAATAGTGAACTTAGATATTTATAGAATGTTTTTATTAAACTAGGTTAATAAATTTAGCTAGATTAATTTTTATTTTAGATAATTATTTAATAGAGCTTTGTCTGTGGAACTGTTCATTAGCATATCTAGATGTTTGGTATCAGAGAGCATACATATATGGGTAGATATTGTGAGAGCCAATCAACGCTGGTCCGTAAAGTAGTTAGTTTCACACAATATTGTTAATACTAAAAAATATATAAAAAATGACTAAAGTTATTAGAAGTGGGGGGTTTACTGTAAAGCTCCAGCCAATCCGAGTCTTCTATTACGTCATTACATCTTGTTCACAAGTTGTAGCTGGTACTGTTTGTAGGCATGGATGATTTGAACATTTCTTGATAATTATTTGTATCAGGTTTAATTTTTTTTCCAATTATAGGATCAATTCTCATTTCGTGTCCCATTTTTGATGAAACAAATAAACACCTCTTTGGAGTTATAAGGTCACTGTATAATCAGCGAATTTTTCAAATACTATTAATTGTGAAGCGTTCTTTATTGCTTATATAGACAAACTGCTGACTCATTTCTACATCGCTTTCCTCTTATTGGCTAAATGACTACTGTAAATGTTTAATATCATGAAGCATCCCCGTCAAGCCCAAGTTAGTAAAACCACTAACAACAATATCTATGGTACATTGATTGTTTAAATAATCTTCACACAATATTAATGCCTTTCCATATTTCTCAACTAATTTTTCGCAGTATTCTGGTGTAAAAAAGTTTTCCATATCATAAATGGCTTCATGATATTAAACTTAAGATTTGAGACGGTCTGACGTAGATTTCGAATGCCACTATCCAAGTCTTTAAGTTCGATCTCTTTCACATAAGCTGCCCATATTATTCTAGTTTTGTTTGATTACACAAAGCACCGTAAATCGATACACGTGGCAACGCGGTGCTCTGTCACTACCTTTGACAACTTTGACGTTGGCAGAATATACTTAACCTCGCAGCTGACAGGCAGCATAGTCGCCGAAAAATTAGGGGTTAATAAGGTTTTGAAAATAATTTGTTTTCGCTTTATAAATAAGTTTGGACTTTTTTTGAAGGGTGATCCTGTTAATTCTGAATTTTTCCTATCCCCTCTTCAAATATTTGTACTAAGTCATAGTTAACCCTGTATAGTTAGGCTATCATTCCCAATGCTATAGATATTATTTTTGGTTAAACGGCACCACCTGCTATCTCAACTTTTAGTATAGCATACTTTTTACCTACTTAAATGATATGTAGGGTCTAATTGACTGGTGCTACAAAAGAATCTGGGTTTTGATTCTGCATATTATTAGATAAAATGGTATGTTGTACTAAAATTTGAGCTTGACAAGATGTGTCGTTTAGCAAAAAAAAGTATTTACGGTATTGAGGATGATAGTGTAGATAACTACCCCAATTCTTTTGTAGTGCCAGTCACTTTGGCCCTGCTTATCATTCAAGTAGATAAAATGATATGCTAAACTTGAGCTTGAGCTTGACAGGGTATGTTATTTAGCCAAAAATAATATCTACGGTATTGGGAATGATAGCTTAACTACTCCTATCTTTGTATATCATTCATGTAAATAAAGAGATATGCTATACTTGTGGCTATACAAAATTTTGAGCTCGACAGGGCGTGTCATTTTACAAAAAATGATATCAATGTCATTGGTAACCAATTTAACTCTACATATCATTCAAGTAGTTAAAGGGGTATGCTTTACTAAAATTTGAGCTTAACAGGATGTGTCGTTTAGAAAAAATAATATCTATAGTTTGTAGATGATAGAAGCGGTGACATTTTATGTTTCAATCTGAAACTTGGCTGAGAGGACACTTTCATGTGTCTTTACGTCAATGACACCGCCATCTTGGCACGATCCTTAAATCCGGAGATGACGACGAGGCGACTCCAGAGAGCACTAGGCAGACTGGAGGACTGGCGCAACTGTTGGAAGGTGGCGATCAACGCGGAAAAGAGTAAAGGTATGAAGTTCTCTCGTAGGTACAGAGCGCAGACGAGAGGCCGCGTGACGTTCAACGACGAGGACATCCAGTGTACCGACGAAGCCAAATATCTAGGGGTGACCCTAGATAGGTAGCTGACCTAGAAGCCACACGTCAACGAAGTGGTTCGCAAAGGCAAGTTTGTGAAGCTGAAACTCTACCCGTTGCTTAATAGAGATAGCCGACTGAGCCTTGGTAACAAGGTAAGGTAAATCAAGACTGTATTGCAGTCACAGTCGACTTATGCTGGAGCGGCGTGGGGATACGCAGCGAAGACGCACCGAGACAGAGTGCATACCGTCGAAAATGACGCCCTACGTTGCGCGACGGGGGTCCCCTGGTCTGTTCGCAACAGCGGCGTTCGCCGGGATCTGGGATTCACGCCAGCCCTGGAAGCGATGAAAGCGCGAGAGGGGACATCCTTCGCATGCGCAGAAGTCCACAGCAACCAGCTGATCCAGGCAGCGGTGAACTACCGACCCGATGCAGCCTCCAGGTACAGACGGCTAAGGTTTCAACTCCTGGACGCTGGGTAAGTTGAGACATTCTTCTGTTTCAGGACCGCCAAGAACAAGAATAGGACTTCGAAGAGACTGACTTTTCCCTATCATACCCCGGAGTCAGCCTAGGCAAGTGCCGCTATCCTATCCTTTTCGCGACGCTGGACAATAGGGCATTTAAGGTTCTTTGTCCTAGCGTCTCCCTAGAGCCACAGTGCTAATCTGTCCTTACCCAAACCCTCACCCCGCCGGAAGCGTTCGCGCCGCGGCCAAACATGACTACCCCCGGGGGTTATACGAGTCGGCGAAGAAAGAGAGAAAACAGAAGAGCGCCAGAAGCTAAGTCCTCGCCGACGGGGCTTGCCAGGACATGAGGAAATTCCCTGAGCCGTAGGGATCGGCCACAATTGCGGTCGAGGCTGACCGGAGAAAGAAACCCACCTCTACGAGGCGTCCAGGCCTACAGCGATGATGTAAAGAGAGACAGTCCCTCTCGACGCCGCACATCCGAGGTCATTTATCCTGCCAAGGATATTTGCGCGCGTGGGAAAAATCCTTCCAAAATGTATCTCTACATTTCAGGTGTATTGATAGATAGATAGATAGATAGATAGATAGATTAGATAGATAGATTCTTTATTATTCCTATTGATTGTCACAAAATAACAATAGCTTAAAAATACAAAAAATAAAACATACATTAGTACTTATAAGTTAACTATTAAAATATTTGTTCATACTGTAAAAGGCCCTGATTATAAGAAACTGTTTCAAATATTTTTTAAATGTTTTCAAGGAACTTATATTCTTTATGTAGTCAGGTAAATTATTATAGATACGAACTGACATGCCACATGGACCATTTTGTGTTTGAGTAAGGCGGCATTGAGGCAGGCAGGCAATATAGCTTGACGTGTTGGGTAGTTACTAAATCGTGATTTAATATATATTGCGCAAGAAATATAAATAGAGAAAACAGTGAGTATTTTATATTTAATAAATAGCTCGCGGCAAGACGTTATTCTTGATACTTTAGCGATCTTTCGGATGATATTCTTTTGAGCTACAAAAACAGAGTTTATAGATGAGGCGCTTCCCCAACAGACAATTCCATACGATAATTTAGGGTAGACTTGTCCATAGTACAACATCATAAGAGTATCGTCATTTAGAACTGGCCTGAGTTGTCTAAATAAAAAGCATAAAGAATTTAGTTTATTGCATACTATTTTTATCATATGATGGCGGACTATAATCTTAGTTATTAGTAGTGCATCAGGCGGCATCAACCTGGCAATTAGGCCACAAGAATATCTTACTAGTTCTTTAAAAAAAAATCGCTAATACTTTTTTATTGAAAAATTGACCCCCTTTTTCCATCTTAGAATCGGACGCCTCTTACTATAATCAAATATGGCTACGTCTAAAGACTCACTTTATAGGTATATATTCACCACCAAAGTTTCAAACTATTCGGATATCAGGTGACGGAGATACCAGGGTGGCTCCATGAGAAGTGGGACACATTGTATATGTACTTAAGATATATTTCAAGCTCTAGATATGTGGGATTTGTTAAATATGTATATATGTGATTTCATTAATAATAAAGAAAAACGGCTTTTTTAAATTGAAGAATTTTCTTTTTCTCATATTACAAAGTTTATGGGTTTTAATAATTCATGTAGGATGAACGTGACGTCAACTTTAAAGTGTTTAGGGAATATCTTCAACCTGACAACAAGTAATACGTGCAAATGACATTTGCAATTTCAAATAAAGTATATGTATTCCATAAAACTACGAGTATATAAATTTTATGTAATTGTAGCATCCAGGCTTATAACGTTAGGTTGATAAACCAGTTTTTATACAGTAAGTTCTTAACAAATCATTTGGATATGTTATTTTGGTGACAAATATTAAGCTGTTATATTAATTATCAACATTTTAAAATGGAGAAAAATCAATTGATATTTCATACAAAAACATTATTTATTTTTTTATTAAGAAAGATAATAAATTTCAAATAACTCAATGATATATATTTTTTAATTTAAAGCTTTCTGTTTCTTAATTCATTTTACTCAAACTTGTTTACTATTTTATTTTGAAAATACGTCTCGAAATGAAAAATGAATGGTTTTAAAGATTTTGCAATGAAAAGGGGTTTCAAATTGTTATCTTCGATAAAGAAGAAGTAGATAGGTACAGTTAAAATTAATATATTTATATAAAATAGTAATGTAATACTATTACTAGAGATATCCAAATATGCTAGTGGAAATATTAAAAATATGCACAGAATTTAGTCAAGTTTTGCAACAGGTCATGGTTATTTACGCATGTGCTTCTACAAGTGTTTCATTCTTGCCGAGAAAAAAGGGTGTACCATTTCTTGAAATAAGAATTAAACTTCACCGAAGTTTGTATACTATTTTATTTACATACCTTTTAAATGCAAATAACGGTTTTTGCAACAAAAATAATTACATGTGGAATTAACAAAGTAAGGTCCCTGGATAACCATATTACAGATAAAAAAAGTCAAGTTGGCATTTTGACCATGGTTGCTATGGTATTAAAAAAGCACAATTTATATTTTGTGTAAAAAACTCAAACATGCAAACTCAAATTAGTTGCATTTTTATAGATTGTCATCAAAAAAGTGTTTTCAAAGACAATGAGCAATTCAGAAGAATTATTTGTACTACTCCTCAACTGAGAGAACCGTCAAGTCTTTGGTCCATTTACTCAATGTTGCGTACCATTTTAAATATTAAAGATAAAGTGGATGTCTCCAAATTTTCGAAGTTATTGACATTTTTGAAACAAAATCTAGGATATGTATCCAAAAAAATCAAGCAATTTCTCCAGTGAAAACTTTGGGGCGTTTTTAAAGAACACACCTATAAAGGTTGCATGTCGAAGTGACGTACTGTATAAAATGAAATTAACTGATGTTAATATTGTGGAAAATAAGGTTCACATTGAAATTCCAACATCAAAAACCTACCAGTCAAGTGTATTTATAGTGAAAAAATTAAGAATGGATAACGTTAGTTAAAATATACAGGGTTAACTATGAAAATTCAGAATTAACGGAATCACTCTTCAAAAAAATTCCAAACTTATTCATAAAGCGAAAAAAATTTTTTTTCAAAACCTTATTAACTCCTAATTTCTCGGCGACTATGCCGCCTGTCAGCTGCGAGGTTAGGTATATTCTGTCAAAGTCAAAGTTGTCAATGGTAGTGACAGAGCACCGCGTTGCCACGTGTAACGATTTACGGCGCTTTTAAAGAAAAATTTTTGTTTACAAAATATTAGATTATGTAATGAGAAACACGATATGGTAGCCCTGAGAGTAAAACCTACCTTACTGATACTTCCAGAACTGATATTTGGAGATTTCAAGAAAGTTAAATTATTTTCTGTTTTCTAATTTGTTTACATTATAACTTGTCGTTGTAAAAATTGTTTTACTTGCTGGGGACCTCTTGGTTTCCCTCGACCATTTCATAAATAAAAAAATGTTTTTTTTTTTCAATAGGTATATCTATTATTGTAGTTTAAAAATGCTTTATTTTTATGTCACTAAGTAAAAAAGAAGTTTCAAGGAATTTTAAAAAGTATGAAATTGGTTCTTTTTTATTTTCAAGTTAGGTAGGTACCTACATACGTATTTAAAACTCCAGCACGTGTAAAACAACATTCGTGGACGTTGTACAATTCGTACAAATGTACGAGGATTGACATATTCTATCTATTTGGAAAACGTATTTGATATTCTGCTGCTGCACGATATGCACTTTCGTCGTACTTCCCATAAATTAGTACCATATCCGTAATTTTCGCGATTACACGAATTTGAATGTGCGAAAAGCAAATACTGAAAACTATAATAGTAACCATATTAACATTTGTTAGGGTAATATTTTCTTTGTTAATTAAATAAATACCCAATAACGTTATACTACTTTCTTTATTTCGCACTTTCTATCTTTACAACAACTACTCAACTCTGACACACCTCTTCTTCTTCCACTCTTTCTGATTTTACAAAACATATATTTATGCCTACTTTACTACAGTTTAAACTAAGATATTTTTATTAACAAAATAATCGACCATGTTTGCATATAATAATATTGTAGTATTATTATTTTAAATTTCCCGAGGCGTTTACAGTGCTCTGTAATATTACTTTTCTGGCCACTACTGCTGTTTGACATTTGTAGAGTATTAGAAACAATGCAACCAACAACACAGTATAGGTTTATATCGACTGACAAGTGCTATGTGCGTGTAACCCCATGTCACGGAGGAAGTGTCAAAACAATACTAGAATGAAGAAACCCACGATCGTACATAAAAGAAGATAATATTGATTATAATGATGAAGAATATTAAGTTCTCGGTGTAGGCGGACCGAAGACTGAACGGTGGCGTTGACATTGTAATTTTTGTTTTCCGTTTTTAGTGACAGTTTCAGTTTTAAATGTTTTATTCATTAAATAATGGATGGTTGCGATATATTGGGACATGTGTAGTTTTCCACAATTTTCTTTAAACGTACGTGAAGATATTTCCTAGAGTTGAGAGCAATGCAGTGGAGTGACCGTTATCGGACAAAATTTTATAAATTAACGCCACGGGTGTATTCGAAGTTTTCTGTTAGTATTTCTTTCAATCAATTTTCTTAAAAAATTTTTAACTGCATCTACGCGAAGTGTGTATTTTGGGGCGAGTAATTCTGACGGACCTGTAATGAATGAAAATGAAGTTTTGGCAGTTTGGAACGAAGGGACGAATGCAAAATACTGTAGCTAATCAGATTAACTGTTATCTATCAGGTACTTAGGTATTATTATTAATAAAAATGTTTACTTTCGTTGTTTCTACATCCGGCAACGTTGGAACGTTGTGAGAAACGACCGCATGGTACCTAGTTGCACAGAACATATGCCTAGTTGACATATGTAGCCATCTTGGACGATGTCTGATGACATAGGCGCCGACTTTCCGTAGGAAAAGAGGATTTTGCCCCATTCTTTTAACATCGAGCTAGAATTTCGAAATAAATTTTTTATTGTCTTTTAGGCTTCCCTGAGCACGTGGTTAAAATTTTTGTACTTAGTCATAGTTAACCCTGTATGCTGCACTTCGTTTAGACGTTCTAAATGAAAACTTCTTTTTACAATTAAGATTCGATAAAATCACTCACCAGCCACAATTAGATGTCAATTTCCCAAAAAAATTGAAGTTTTCTAAAGCTTCCGTATTAAACATACACGGGACGCTGCTTCCGAAGAACAGAAGACACACTATTGGCAAATAGCGGTGGCGATATTATCCGGTTGAAGAGATTAGGGGGATGAAAATCTGCGGACAACGTAGCGCTTCGTTTCCGAGATACAGAGTGTTTAAATTTTAATTTTTTATTTATTTTTATTAATTATTTCAAAGAGTTTTAAAGATATTGACATCTGTTATAGGTTTGCGACTATTAAAAAATATTTTTATTACTGTTGTGTTGTGTTATTGTTTTGATTTAATGTTTCTGTATTAGATAATAAAATGTAATATCAAGAGAAAAAAATTAAAAGATTAAAACTTGAACACCCTGTATCTCGAAATCGAAGAATTTTTTACCCACATTTATATCAACTTTTTATTTTCAACGTTTAATTGCATTTGACGATAATAACACTTTAGTAAAAGAGACCTTTAAATAAAAGATTAACGAAACCTACATTAAAGTATGTTTAATTTTTTTCCTCGAAAACGGTGCATCCTACGAAAAAAATTGAAGAGACCAATTTCATTCAGAATTGATGGCCAATTTCTAAAAAAATATCAAAACGGGAAAAAGTCAATGACGTAGCATTTTTTTATTACAAAATTTGTGATATTCTCGCACGAACGTCACTGGTGCAGGTAGAAATACTCGGATCACCCAAAAAATGCACATTTATCCCTCCAAAATGTGTTTCAAATGTCGAGTCAATATCTACACATTGCACTGCATCTACACTCTGTATCTCGGAAACGGAGCATATTTCGACCTACGTTTATATGAACTTTTTTTCACAAAATAACTTCGGCAACCACTCCCTAAAATATGTCGCATTTATTTACAAACGCCCTGTATTTAATTTATAAATTAGTATTACAGTTTCATACCTTCAATAATATTAACGCGCATAAATTTAATGTTTGTTGTTAATAAATTCAGAACTCATTGTCTCACAGCATTTGTTAGTTACATGCCCGTAAGTATTTTAAAGTTATAAGTGCCTATATTCGACTGAAAGGGAGCATAGGAAACGACTGACACAATATTATTTTTCGTGTATTAAATTTACTTCACTCTCTTAGTGTACCTATTAAAGATATAACTCGTTCTCTACGCTCTTCCGACTTGTTCTGATCTTCAGGGTGGGCAAATTTTGATGTTTTTATAGTGTTTTGTCAACTATAGAAGATTGCCCCCACTCTCGATCTCTTTTTTTAAAGAGAAAATTAATGGTAAATACCAAAATGACCTATCGTCTTTTGTTTTCATTTAATAAACAAATTTCAAATTTTCCACTTCAAATGTTTTGCAGGCCTGCTAATAAAGCAACTAGAGATGAGAAAAATCATATTTCTGATATTATTTGGGTGATAAAGATTTAGCTGCACTTAGATAGATATAAAGCTCTTTATAGGTTCATATTTCTATTACGCAAAATTTCTTGCAAATGATGATAATTATCTATGTACAGGATGCTTTTGTGTAGAACTTTTAGTTATTGGTCTGTGTGTAGAACTGTGTGTTTTGCTCATTATATTTTATACCTATTTCGGAATACCAAGTATAATTCAGACTATCATAATGGTTTTGTTTTGTTGTGTTATGAATTGTTGGAGTAGAGGACAGGGAGAAGATCAAGTTAGATTTTTTAGGATTCCTGCTGCATTGAATTATAGACATAGAACTGATTTCAATGAACTCTCTCATATAAAACGGCAAAAGTGGCTTTGTGCAATATAACGGCAAGACTTAACTCAAGAAAAAATTAAATACAGTGTCGTTTGTTCAAAACATTTTATATGGGGTTAGTTAATAAAAAGTTATATACAACAATTTAAAAGCATATATTTCAGGTAAACCGGCTGCTTTAACAGATAACTTACATGTTGATTGGATTCCTACATTGCATTTGGGTTATCAATGTAATGTATATGTAAAAGTAATATATACCTACCTATGCAGGCCCCTATTTTCCATTGGGCAGTGGGCAGGGCGCTGTGATTAGTGGGGCCCCCTAGTTCCTGCCAGATCAGCAACTCTTTCATATCTCATATTAGAAAGTGTAATATGAGCCTATTTCTCATATATTTTCATTATAATAAGAAAAAGTGGGTTTATATTTTAGGTAAAACGTTCTAGTTGCTGAATATTCGTAAAATTATTATTATTCTCAGTATTCACTGCACTTCGGTATATCTACAAATTTTTTCTTTCAAATGGGCCGGGCAAGAAATAGTTGACTAATCAAAAATGAACTTGGTGCATTAAATTTTGATTTTCCCTGCTGCTAATGTTTTTTATTGTACTGTAACAAACTTTAAATTATTATTGCAATGCCGCAATTATTTAAAATATCAAAAAACCAATTGATTATTAAACATTTTGTACTATTTATCTATGTACCCAATTTTTTTAGAATTGTATATATAACTTATTTTTAATATTTTTTATTAAATATATTTTAGATTTTTTCTCTCAAATGGACTTTTATTTATTATTTATAATTTTTGTCAAATATATGTGAATTAGAAACAGTGGCATTATTAAGAATTTCAAGCCCCCACAGAATTTTTCTTTAACTGAAAATAAATTCTGCCATGTATCTATGCATAAATAAATGTAATAATCGAATTACGTACCTCTGTAATAGTTTACTAATTAATTATATATAACTGCCAATATTGTTATCAATATATTTTTTAATTAACATTATATATAGTATTCTCCAGGACCCTGAATTGCTAGGGCTGGCGGGGGTGTAATTATGCTACTAGTTGGAAAGAAAAAAAAACTTAGGTACCTATTTATAAATAATATATTTAAAACTTGTACACTGTATTTAATTTTTTCTTGAGTTAGGTCTTGCTGTTTTATTGCACTAAGCCACTTTTGCCGTCTTATATGAGAGTTCATTGAGATCAGTTCTGCCTATAATTCAATGCAGCAGGAATCCTAAAAAATCTAACTTGATCTTCTCGCTGTCGTCTACTCCAACAATTCATAACACAACAAAACAAAACCATTATGATAGTCTGAATTATACTTGGTATTCCGAAATAGGTATAAAATATAATGATCAAAACACACAGTTCTACACACAGACCAATAACTAAAATTTCTACACAAAAGCACAAATTTCTGCTTCTGCGTCATATGTCGAGTTGTTTGTCCTACAGCCGCCATTTTTAAAGTGATTTGACAGTTCGTTGGATTGCCCTATTGCGAATGGTCGGCAAGGTTTACAACAATAATTTTTTTTCAACAAGCTTAAATTCCTGTAAGTAATGCAGTTCAAAGTCAGTATAAACAGTCTATACTGTGGTATAAATGTGGACATTAATTAATAATTTTAGACCGTTTAGTAGAACATAACACATTGCAAATCCATAAATACAATAACACCAATCTTTTTCACTTAACTTTAACAACTAAACTTTTCTTCACATATCAAAAACCTCACTGGAAAAGCAAAAACAATATATTGCAATTCTTAATAAAAATCAGTTTTGATGTAAATGCTCATAAAATGGGTAGACATTATAGCTTACAATTGCCAATTGTTTAAAATATTGGCAAATGTCATTTAACAATCACGAATCGAACCTCTACACTATGACATTTTAATATGACACACACACATTGGAATAAAGAGTGTGATATCCGACCATTTATAAATCGAATAAAAAATATATTGAACACAGAAAAACTAAATAAATCAGACAATTTTTCACATTTTATATATTTATTTATTTATTATGAAAAGATAAGGGTAGATACAATGTGTATTATGCTTAATGTGTAGGGTAAAGAACCCAATAATTGGCCTCTGTACAGTAATTGGCTACATCTAATATATAAAATTCTCGTGTCACAGTTTTAGACGCCATACTCCTCGGAAACGGCTTGACCGATTTTTATGAAATTTTATATGTATATTCGGTAGGTCTGAGAATCGGTCGTAATCTATTTTTCATACCCCTAAGTGATAGGGGTGGTCCACCCCAAAAAATTTTTTTTATTTTTTGGACAAATTTTTTTTTATGATGTGGCATTAAAAAATACATACAACCCTTAATTTTCATCCTTCTATCACAAGCCCCTGTTTTTTAATAACCATTTTAGTAATTTAATCATTTTTAACTCTGGTCGATAACTGATCGATTATCACTAGATCAGTTATCCCCGCCAGGCATCTACCGGTGTCACTTCTCACCCAGTAAACAGCACGGAGTAGGGATGAGAACGAAACCGGTCTCCTGTCTCTCTCACAATAAGCCTTCTCTCACTCCCTACACAGTTTTCGACCATTATTATTGTGTATGAATCGAGCGTAATAGTGACGTTTACAATTATCATTTTACCTTCTAAGTGTAATTCTCAAGTAAATTTATTATTAATTTGCTGGGCCATAATTATTTATTTCCTATTTTATCAATAATTAATAAAATGATTAATTTTAAGTGTAGTCCTCATTATTAGTTAATTAAGTGATCTACATAACCTCAAAAGTATGCAACACGTGTCACGAGCTCCCGCCAACAGCGGCTGTTATTTTACTATATGGCTATTTTTTTCTACAGTGAACAATGCCAACAAGACGTAAAGGGGCCGTCAAACAAGTAAAATTGTAGGCACGCGAAATAATTCAAAAAATGAATGTTTCATGTTTTGTTATTCTTATAGCCGTCATCGTTCACAGTGCTCCATTCTTCTTTTAGTCATATACCACATCTCCACACACTTACAATAAGTTAGTTATTTTTTATTTAACTGCCAAAGTATTCACTAGAAATAATTCATATGGCAAAACAACGTTTGCCGGGTCACCTAGTATTACCATAAATGCTTAGAATAAACTTGTGAATATAAAATATTGTAGAGCAGTGTTACTAACATATTAATATATTCTTCTCCATTCTGGGGAAGTTTCGCTGTAGTTGGTACTGTATTTTAGTAATGGCGGTGACATACACAAAGCAGGGAATGCGCGGTATCCAATTTGTTACAGTTTCTATCAAAATGTTAAGGTTAGGTGTTCGGTCAAGTAAGTACAATATATTAGTAAGACTTTAGGGATGAGTAATTATCTATTTTGTTTCAAAATATGATGATTTCTGATACTTAAATACAATATTCCACAGTCTAAACTTAAATTGTAATTTATTTTGCTTTAGCCAATCACTACCCTAGAAAATTGATAGAATAACAATAATTGGCCACCGTGCCAATAACTATATATAAAATATTTAATCAAAATATGGACCTATTATTATTAATTGCCACTAAAATTTAAATCTTTTCTTTAAAAACTAAGTAAAAGTGTCTTTTTACAAATAAATACAGTTGTTGGCCGGAGATCAATCATTGTCTTTAGTAAGGGTCGATAACTATATATAATTTTATTTTTAGTTAACATCCTTCCGTTATAACCGATAATATCCGTTAAGATGCCTAAAGTCATAGATGGTCTGAGGTATTGTAAAAAGTACTCCGAAGAAAATTTACAAAGAGCACTGCAGGAGATAAGGAATGGAAAGCCATTAAGAGAAATTGCCAGAAAATTTAAAATCCCTAAGACAACTTTACAATTCCGCAAGAGTGATAAGTTTACAAATACAAGTTTTGGACCACCTTCAGTTTTGACCAAACAGGAAGAAGACTTATTAGTTGCATGGATAATGGAAAATGCAAGGAAAGGGTTTCCAAGGCGTCAAGAAGACCTACAATTATCTGGAAAGGCGTTTCTGGACAAGACACCACGACAAAATCCATTCAAGAATAACTATCCGCACATAGAATGGTATATAGCTTTCCTTAGGCGTCATCCTGAAGTCACTAGCCGGGTTCCTGAAGCTGTTACGTCAGCTAACTCGAATGTTTGCCAGCAAGATATTAAGAAATAGTTTAAAGAGATCGAAACTTACTTAAAAGGAAAGGAGTATTATCAGATCTTACAAGAGCCCTCAAGGATTTTTAATGGAGATGAAATCTGTTTCAATCTCTGCCCAAAAACTTCGAAAGTGCTTGCTCCAAAAGGTGCTAGAAATGTTTACGAAGTTGAACATGCGTCTTCAAAATTAAATATAACAGTTATGTTCACCTTTTCGGCCGCCGGTTCGCTCCTCCTATGGTAATATATCCAGGTAAAAGATTACGAGCAGACATTGCTCAGTCAGTTCCTTCTGAATGAGGAATTGGAATTAGTGATACAGGCGGGATGAAAAATGAAGGAATATTGTGAAGGTGTTGCATCCCTTTCTAGAAAAAAATAATATTCAGTTTCCGGTAATACTATTTGTAGATGGACATAGTACTCACATAACGTATGAAATAAGCGAAACCTGTAAACAATTAGGTATAATATTAATATGTCTGTATCCAAATGCTACAAGAATTTTGCAACCAGCCGATGCTGCAGCATTTAAGACAATAAAGACAGGCTGGAAGAAAAGTGTGCTTAAATGTAGACGAGACAACCTTAACGAAACACTAACAAAAGATAAGTTTGCTCCAATTCTGCGTGACGTTATTATTGATTATGGGAAAGTCAGCACTTTTAAAAATGGTTTTAGAGCCACAGGGCTATATCCATTTGACCCAGATGCCATAGACTTTTCAAAGTGTTTAGGAGATCACAATGCCACTGTAGAGCAGAAAAATCATGATGTTGTTACTTCTATTGACTATCAGACGTTCGAGAATATTATTGGACCAGCAAAAATGCAAGAACTCGAAAGTAATGTATGTATAACTGGCGATTGTCGCCTAATTTTGCTATGTTATATAAATTGTGGAAGCAATTTAAAGTACCAAAAGAAAAGGTGACAGAAAATAAAGAAATCGAAAAAGTTGTTGATTTGAACAAAGAAGTAATCCATATAGAAACTACACCTATTGTATTTGAAATTGTAGCAGTAGATAACAATAATGCAGTTGTTGAAACAGTTAATGATAACACCAATACTCTACTAAATTTTAATTTAAATTTTAATACTAATATTGATAGTAATCTATTGATACTAAAAGACACGTTAAACTATGCTAAAACACCTGAAAGAAAAGGGATTCGAAATTCAGAGCGAATGTCATTTGTAATTACTGGCACAGACTGAAGAGAAAATAAAAGGAAGGAAAGGAAAGAGAAAAGGCAGAACGTTTAATTAAAAGAAAGCAACAACAAGAAGAAAAAAATAGAATAAAAACTGAGAAAGAAAAAAAATTAAAAAAATAAAGTGATGACGAATAAAGTGAAGAAAGACGTGTAACCAAACCAAGTTAAAAATGATACGTATAAACTCGTATAATGAAAAGGAAAATGTGACAAAAGAAACAGTGGATTCAGTTTTAGAAGAGATGAAGAGTGCTTCCAGGAATTTATTTAAAAATTCTAAAATTAATATTACTTCAGATGTAAGACTCCCTCTCCCTGAATGCCGTAATCTGGACAAGCTATTATTAGAAATTGGTCTTTCATTAAATGTTAACAGTAAAGTATACAATGGTTTATGCTTCATCTGTACAACTATTATGACACAAGGAAATTGTGGCATTAAATGTGCTACCTGTAAAGGATCTTATCATATAGTTTATATGAAAAAACATAACATTCATAAATCAAACTCTACAGTGTTTCATTGTCAACCTTGTTTAAAGAAAAACACAAGATTAAACAAAAAATAAAATACGTACATAATATTATTTGTTTTATTGTGTTTAAAAAAATAACGTAGCGACTATACACATTACTAGCTATCAAATAGAAGGGGCCAATAACTATGAATAACTATAGGCTAATCTTTATGTAAAATTGGCCAATGACTGTAATATTGTACTATTTCATGATTATTATTAAATTATGAAATTTCAAATATATTCATGTTGATAAAAACATATTTATACAAATTATTTATGTTTCGTACTATATTTTTGACTAAAAGAATTCAAGAATATCAAAGTATTATCTTATAGTATAAAAAAACTTGAAACTGGAAGTCTAAGCGGAAGTAGTTGGGACAGGTTAATAAAGAAGGTGTTGTGAAGAATACGGTCAACCTGAATAAGATCACCTCGAACTCTTCTCTGTTTTAAGTAGAGCATGTTAAGTCTGTCCTCGTAGGATCTGTAAGATAGTTGTGGTACTCATTTGGTAAATCTTCGTTGAACTAACTCCAGGAGATTTATGTCTCGTGCGAGATGGGGAGACTATATTACTGCGTTGTATTCGAGTTTTGGGCGAACAAAAAATTTATAAGTTTTATTAAAGTTTTGTAAGGATGACTGTTCAAAGATTTCTATAACATATAGCAAGTAGAAGTAGCCTTTTTAACAATACCACTAACGTGATGAGACCAGCTTAAGTTATTTGTTATTACTACCCCTACATCATTTTGATGATCAACAACTTTCATCAAGCTACTGTCTATACTATAGGGGAGAAGAGAACTGCGAGTTCCAATATGAAGAACAGAGCACTTAGCTCCTTTAGTTTATGAAGTAATCTTAGTTTTGGGACTCTGTCGAACGCCTTAGAAGAATCTAAATATTATAACATTCACCGGCGCGCCACTGTTCATTATTTGAGTCCACGTATGTAAGCACGTCAACAAGTTAGTGGAAATTGACCCGGAAAGAATTCATGTTGTGTAGGAGAAATTACATTATTATTAAGTAGCAACTCCAACAATTTGTTTGAGTTAGACTAATCGGCCGGTAGTTGTTAGGATCCAGTTTGTTACCATTTTTAAATATAGGTGCAACTGCAGCTGCCAACCAAATGCTAGGTAATTTTTCCAAGGAAAAAGACGTTTCTATTATGTGTGCTAAAGGCGCAGATAGCTACAGAACAGTTTCTCAGTAAAGAGGATGTTATATTGTTGAGACCAGGAGACTTGTGCAGAGATAATTTATTTAGTTGTTCTCGTACCGTGATTTCAGTAAAGTTAATGTAATTTATGATGATTTACTTTTGGGCACATGATAGCTGATAACGGACCGGCCATTTCTCTGGTAAACACAAGCTTGAAAGCATGAGTCAATTCGGCACTATCACTGTCTGTCTCGCATAATGACCCATCAGGTTTACGAATAAGAGGCAACGAAACGTTTGAAGATAGTTGTTGTCTAGTATACTTACAAAACGCTTTGGGTCCCTTGGATGACAAAGAACGTTCATAAGCTCTGCGAGCCACTTTGATATCTGCGCCAAAGGCTCTAGAGTAGGATTTGTGTGCTAAAGGTCAACCTGAGGTTGAGTGGCGCTATATTTACTCCACAATCTACGCTTTATTTTAGATCTATTAATAATATCGTTAGTGATGTAAGGTTAAAGAAAGTTTTGTATTTTGTTGTAAGTTTTGGAGCATGATTTGGAAAGCGAATTAATGCAGTTCTAAAAAATGCCATTTGTCGTTTATGGTCGAACTTCATAAAGGTTATTCCAATCATTTCTTAACAGTCTTATTATAATCAATTTTTTTGAACGACACTGTCGTGTTCCTAGATCTCAATTTTGATATTACTTGAATAACACAAGAAAATGTTGAATAATAACTGTAAATATTAAGTTCTGATCTTTAGTTAAGATCAAATCTAGCAAAGATGGATTTTGGTTGGTTCTTTACCAAGTTGATATAAATTTGAATCCAGAATCATATTTGTGAACAGCACTGCTGGATTGTTGTTCTCGGAGTGCACAAGATGATCCCAGATAATATTAGGTAAGTTGAAGTCTCCAAATACAAAAATATTTGTATAAGTCTCACTCATGGGTCTGATAGTATCTATAAGCAAAAGGTCGGAGTCAAGATTTGATTCAGGAGGGTCTGTAAACAACTGCTAAAATAAAGGAAAAGTGTTTGTTGGTCTTATCTAACCATAAACTCTCTATGCCAAGAATAGACTTATTTATGGTTTTAATTCTGCAATATTTAAAAAATACTATTTAAAGGATACAAACAGACACCTCCTCCACGACGATTGTTCTGACGATTACTTCTAAAAATTGTATAGTTTCCTAAGTCAATGACTGAATTTGGGAAGTGAATGTTAAATTTATATATGGTATGCATATTGCTGTATGGATTATTTCATACCAAATTGTTATGAAATGACGTTTATCTGTATAGAAGCTTACCTATTTATATTTCTAAATACTGACACACGCCACTATCTTCGCTGTTTCTGTTTTCTTTTTGATTTTTTAGACATAATAACGTAAATAGTGCTATTAATTAATTAAAAATGCTAATATAATATGGAAATATTGGAGATTGCATTTCTTGATATAGCCTTGGAATTTATTGATGTAAATGTGTAAATTAAACCTGTTCTATCCATTAAGGGCGGAATTCATAGTCAGCATTTCACTTAAATGTGACTTTTCATTCAAAATATATTTAAATAAGAGGCCCTTCAATATTTTGTTTCATAATTTAACGTAATGTAAACTTATTAAAGAGTATTATTAAACTATTAATAAGTTGTTATCCCGAATTTTTACTATGCAAATTACAAAGCTATGTGCACACTTAACCTTAAATGCGATCTATGAATTCCACCCATAGTTTCCATGAAGAGCACGATGACGTCTGCATAGATACGAACGACTCTGGCCTGGTCTGACAGCATGGAAAAAATATCCAGACACTGACCAAATTGTATTCGGCGGTTTTCTTTGACACCAAAAACTTCCCGTTTCAAGGAACTTTGATATAAACAACAACTGCATAACACAGATGGATTTTTAAAAACTTGGTTTTTGGCATTAGCGGAATATGTAAATTATATTAATTAATTAAGAATATAAAATATATTCTTATGAATTATTTATTTCATATTTTACGCAATATTTAGTTAATAGCACATTACCACAAAAAGTAGTCTGTCCGACGAACTAGACATATATATTCTTATGCATTTTCACACGTTGAATCCGAATCTGGGATCCATTTAACTTCATCCCTCTAGGTTCGAGGTTATTCCAAGGTAAAAGCAAAACATAGATATGCAAATGAACCAGACTATCGTATAAATATGTTTTTGGGGACGCTGAATCTGGGGTATATTTAACCCCATCGCCCTGAGTTCAAGGTCATTCCAAGGCCAAATCGGAAGATAGATATGCAAGTGGACCAGACTATTTATGTTTCTGGGGTCGCTTAATCTTAATCTGGGATTTATTTAACCCCATAACGTTAGTTTCAAGGTTATTTCAAAATCATATCGAAAGATTTGGACCAGCCTCGTATGATGTTTTCGGGGTCATTTGACTCTGTGAAGTCAGCTTCGATATCATTCCAAGGTCAAATCGAAAGAAAATATTGATGTTCAAATCATATATTTATATTTTTTGGGTGTGAGAGTTTTTACATCGTGGTTGAAAAATATTACTTAAAATGCGAGTAGATTCAAATCTTCCGCTTATCATCACTGCATCAATGAACTCTTATGAATATTTTTCAGAAAAAGATGCAGTTACTCTAGTCTACTGAGAGACTGTTCATTGATTCTTCGAAGAGAAACCTTTTCGTAGCACCAATTGTAAATATGTTCTGCTTAAAAGCTGCTGATGTATTTAGATTGTCAAGTTACTAATTTAATAGGATATATCCCGTCATACAAGACTATAATGAGTTGTCATTTCCTTAAGTTCGTTCTTTAAGAGATAATAATAATCAACAATTAAGCAGCTAATCTCTGTTTTCAAGAAAATTTTACTACATACTGAATTGAAAGAAGGCTCTACAGGAAACTGTATTCCGCTAGAATATATTCTAATTCTACACATTTCGTCGCAGCCAAGGAAAAGCTTAGGCACTATTAACAAAAGTAGCTCCCATAGTAATTTATTAGAAAATATATTTCAGCGGGAGCAATTTTTACACTTTGATCATATTTATATAGAAAGCGAAAGCAAAATAATTTTAAATGATATGAAAAATTGTTACTTATATTCAAGCCAATATCCTTGGCAGGATAAATGATCTCGGATGTGCGAGGTCGAGAAGGACTATCTCTCTTTAACCACATCATCGCTGTACGCCTGGACGCCACGTAGAGGTGGGTTTCTTTCTCCGATCATCCTCGACCGCTATTGCGGCCGATTCGTATGGCTCGGGGAACCTCCTCCCGTCCTGGCAAGCTCCGTCGGCTTATCTTCTGGCGCTCTTCTGTCTTCTTTTCTTTCGACTCATATAATCCCCAAGGATAGTCATGTTCGGCCGCGGCGCGAACTATTTCGGCCGGGAGAGGGTTTGGGTAAAGACGGATTAACACTGTGGCTCTAGAAAGACGCTAACAGAAAGAATCTTAAAGGCCCTCCAGTCATCCAGCGTCGCGGAAAAGGATAGGATAGTGGCGCCCGCCTAGGCGGACTCCGGAGTAGGATAGGGAAAAGTCAATGTCACTTCGTAGTCCTATTCTTGATCCTGGCGGTCCTGAAACAGGAGAAATGTATCAACTTACCCCGCGTCCAGGAGTTGCAACCTTGGCCGCCTATACCTGGTGTTCGCATCGGGTCTGCACGTGTGAAGAATGCCTCCACTCGCGGTTACTTATATTGCAGGATTTGTAAGAAATCCTAAGACCGAGGTAAAATGCAATAGTAAATATATTGAATCTCTTATTGCTAAAATTGTAAACAGGATATAATTTAATGATTAAGATTAAAGGACGGATTGATTTATTCATCTATAGATGTCATACAGATTTGTTTAAATCTGTAGAGACACTAAACCTGTACTTCAAACTGATCGGATGAGAACATTTATTAAACAAGTATGATATAGATTTCTTGTGCAGAATTTCCTTAAAAGAATTTATAAAAACCCCAGCCTTCTACAAATTAACTGATCACACATATGTGACCAATTTGTTACAGAAAACCATATTATTCACGAATAACTTCTTGAAAATATTTTAATAATAGAATAATATATTTGCACACATCTGAGATAGACAAATCAGAAAGTCTAAGAAAAATGTACAATAAATTAGTTCCACGGTATGTAAATACAGATTTATTTATTTATTTATTTATTCCAAACAGGCGTTAAAGCCTAATTACAAGGAACAATTAAGCACATAATAATCTTGATAAATAAGTAACATATAATAATAATGATAATAGTATAGAAACTTCCAGAATTTAATCAATGAAGGTTGAAAAAAATCTACATTAAATTTGGAGGAAGCAAAATTTACTAAACGATTTAATACTAGTAAAGGAGAATAGTAATTAGTCTTAACCGTACGTACGAACAGCAACTGACGACATCTAGTATTTTTTTGAGGAATGTTAAATTCGAAAAGTGAGAGAATGTGAGAATCATTTGACAAGTTATTTAGTATTTTATATGCAAAAAGTAATATAACAATAATTCTACGATTAAAAAGAGAGTTAATTTCAAATTTATGCCGTAAATGTGCAGATCTAACAACATTATAATCAGGAGGCCTGTTATATTTTTTAAAATATAAAAATCGTAAAAACTTTTTCTGAACTTTTTCACAGCTTTTCGTATATTTCTTAGGCAGTGCATGCCACAAAAGAGAACAGTACTCGAGCCTAGGTCTCACCAATGCATTGTACAACATAATAATACTTTTAAGATTTCTTAATTGTCTAGCTTCCCTTATCAGAAACCCTAATGATTTATAAGCAGATTTAATCATATTGCCATTATGTTGTTGATAAGTTAGTTTTGAATCAATTGTTATACCTAGATCTTTTATAGCAGTTACTCTATCTAATTCAGTATTGTACATAAAATAAGAAGCCTCAATTGTGTTGGAGTTACGAGTAAAAGACATGACAGAGCATTTTTTTATATTGAAAGCTCGTTTATTTTCTTCACTCCAAATACAAACAGCATTAATATCATCCTGAAGTAACTCGCAATCATTGAAGGACTTTATTTGTCTAAAGAACTTTAAATCATCTGCAAACAATAAACAGTTAGAATCTGATATTACATCAGGTAAGTCATTAATAAAATATAAAAATAGTAACGGACCTAAATTTGAACCCTGAGGTACTCCAGAGTACGCATCGAATTCATTAGAGTACAAACAATTATATTTTACAATGAATCGGCGATTCCTTAAATATGATGATAATACTTTTAGTACATCTATAGAGATACCCTAATGACATAGTTTCTTAAATAACACATCATGCTCTACACGATCAAAAGCTTTTTGAAAATCTGTGAATATTACATCAACCTGTACCCTGTATTCAAAGGACTGATAAATAAAATTATTAAAGGAAAAAAGATTTGTCAGTGTTGACTTTCTCTGTATGAATCCATGCTGACAATTTGGTATAAAAGTACTTAAGTGCAACCAAAGATAATTATATATAATTTGCTCAAACAACTTGTCAGGAGCGGACAGTACCGAAATTGGTCTATAATTACTTACATTTGATCTCTCATCAGTTTTAAAAATAAGGCTTACTATAGATGTCTTCCATAAACAAGGAAACGTTTTGGTTTTTATGCATAAGTTAAAAATATACAATAAAGGAATTTTAAAAAAATCTGAGCAGACCTTTACAACGTATGGAGGAATACCATCAAATCCAGCCGCTCTTTTAGGTTTAAGCTTCTTCACAGACTGACTGTAATCATACTCACTTATACAGGATATATTGAGCGTATCAAAATTATTATGACTTACCAGATAGATTATTGTAAATATATATGTGTGTATATGTATACCTATGTGTGTCTATACATTAAAAAGATAATAAACTAAACTGCTTATGTAAAATGTAATTGTTTAATAGCCCATCCATAATGTATAACAATACTTAAATTTTTGTTTAAGTCTGTACTGGATAGCGTCAATTGTTATTGACTTAATTTTCTATGAAAAGTTGAATGAAAGACTATATTTTTGATTTTATTATTTTATTACTCGTAAAATTGATTCAATAATGACAAACGGGAACTTATATACCAAATTACGTCAACTGGTTGTTCAGGTTTAAACAAAAAAGTTTGCCAAAATCGGATAACGTAGTCGAGTGCTTTTGAACTTTTTCTGCAATACGATCCATTCTCTGCTCTATCTCTTAATAGAAATAGGGGTCACTATATTGAAACAAATATACAGGGTGTCTACTTTTATTTGTGTACAAATCCGTAAAAACTTTACTTTTCAAGATAATCAACATTTTTATATATATCCGCTTCCTCTGACCCTACCACGGCATTTAAGATGGCGATGCAAGACCTGCTATGATTTTTTATACCCCCGAAATTCGATAAAAGCATTTAGAGATTTTTTTATTTAAAATCTGATAAGGTGGTGTTAATCAGGACCCCTCAAAATCTCCACCATAAAGCACCATAAAATGTACACTATGTTGACAAATATTAATTTCCAGGTACATCATGTACTTTGGTGCCATTTGCTTCTTATAAAGTAGTACCACCCAATACTATTCTCTACCATCTCTACCATGTTAATCGTTTTATAATTATCGAATTAGTTTATTAATGAATAAATTTTTGCAAAATACGTCTAAAATATCATTATCAACCAGAATTTAAATTTTCAATACTTCAAAATGCAATAATTTATTAACTTATAATTCACTTGTATTTCTTCTCCAAAAATTTGAATCTGTCTCTGATAAATCGCCATATATATATCATTTTGTTTACGTTTTCTAGTAGAAAGGCGTAATTCACATTCCCTCTAGTCTATTCTGAATTCGGTGAACCCAGAGCCCCTATAATCCCACAACACAGTATACAGCCACGCCATACGTGCGACATATCGTAATAGATTTATTTACCGTCAGAAACTAACCCACCAAGCAACTGAAGTTATAATCTTCACAAATGCGAATTCTTCATTTTTCAATTGTTAATACTTGCGCTGGAATTGTAAAAATCTGAAGAATTTTAAAACATCTGAGAAAAGATGTTAGATTTCCTAAATTTTTTATAGGTGTATATAACTTATGTAAAATGAATTTAGATGAAAATGATGATGAGTGAGCAGTGATGTTTAGCTAGTCTACTGTCTAAAGCTTAAAATTTTAGCACACCATAGACTTCACTATATACTACTCCAATAAGAGTGAAAATAATAAGGAATTGAATTAATTAATAGACCTCAGTACTGTTAACAAAAATTTAGTGCATCTTATATGTCTTGAATATAACAGTGTTTAAAGGATGGTTAAAATAAATACCTAATAATAAAAAATGAAAGGTTTGCTGTGTTACAACTTATTTGTAGAATATCAGAGCTGCGAAAGCCTGCTGACGTACAAACATAATAAAAATTTTCCAAAAATGTCGTGTAAATCAAAAAAATTCAATCATTATTGGCACAGGACCCACAGAAAATGAAGTTTAAAAAGAAGGCTGAAGTTAAAATTGCAATTTTTTATGCTTTTACTTAAAAATTGCTTTTTTGAGTCGAAATTATGTGAAGATATAACTTTAGCAGTGGCGAAGCATACGGGTGGACAAGGTAGACATTGTCTATCCAAAATAATATATTGTATTTTTCATTTGTACTACCAGCCAAAAAAAGGAAAAAGAACAGTATCAAGTCGAATTAATTACCTGATCGCCTGATAAAAGATAGCTGTCTTGCAAATCGTTACAATAATTTTAGGAGGTAGAATACTTGATTTTGAGTCAATTGAAACAAACATAGATACATACCAAGTGCCTATACTTTTTTTTTTGTTAGGAATGGAGGGATTATTTAAATGATTTAAATAATAAAATCCAAAGTAGCTTCGTTACTTACCTAGAACTTCATAAACATATCTTTTCTACTTTATAAAAGCGAAGAGTCAACTTTAAACGTGAATTATATTTAAACCTTTGTGTGTAGGTTTATTAAGATATTATTAAAAACTTACCTAAGCAATGCTCTTGCAGTTGATAAGTTTCTTGATAAACATTTTTAAAATTAGGGAAATTAATCTTAACACGTTTAAGTACGCACGGAGCGCATTCGCCCAAACAGAGGACAACCGTTTAAGAACGCAACCCTTAGAAAATACTGAAGTTATTAGAATACCGGAAGATTCAAAAAGCTAAATATTTATTTCAATTGTTCAAATCTTAAATAGCTGTTAAATGGCTTGGTATGCCATGAGAAAAAAATTGCTCTTAGTTTCCATAGCAACAGTAAATATAGATCAACTGTCAAATTATACGTTCAAATCTCAGATAAAGTGTAAAGTAAATCCAAATATATTCATTTCGTAAACCATTTTTATTACATACTGAACGGCTGTCCTGTTTTGGCGAATGCACTCCCTACATATTTAAACGTGTTAAGATTAATTTTCCTAATTTTTAGTATGTCTATCAAGAAACTTTTCCTAAGAACTGAAAGAGCATTGCTTAGGTAAGTTTTTAGTAATACCTGAAGAAACCTACACATAAAAGTTTAAGTAAAATCGACGTTTAAATTTGACTCTTCACTTTAACAAAGTAGAAAAACCATGTTTATGAAGTTCTACGTAAGTAACGAAGCCACTTTGGATTTTATTGGTTAAAATCATCATCAATCATTTAAATAATCCATTTAATCCTAATAAAAAAAGTATAGAAATATTTGTAATAAAAACCTCATATTATATTTATTATATTTGTATATTTTTTAATGTTCTATTTTCTACAATATTATTTTTGTATTATTTATTTATATTAAAATAAATATTTTTTTAAGTAACACTTAATATTGTGAATTGAATATGCTATAGATACTTTTTTCAAAAAATAATTTAATATTTTTCCCAATATATAAATGTTTTATTCTCAATGTCTCCCATGAAAACATTTCAAGCTTCACCACTGAACCAGGACAGTTGAAGACGACTGATATTATCAAGAACATAATAGCCAACAAGAAGACATTCGATTTAGCTCTCAACTCCAAGCAGCACTGCTTAATATTTTAATCGATGCGGATACGGATATTTTCTATCATTGTAAGGATTGTAAACAGTATATAACACGCACAACTGGAAAGTTATGGAACACTTTGTCTGACCTATACATAACAAATAGATTTAGAAGGAAAAAACTGCAATCTTGGTATAATGAAGAGGATGAAAGGGAGTTCCTTTTTAAGAAAAACATTAAAGATTTTTATATTCTTTTAAGGAAATTTAAAATTTCGAAGATAATTACGAATTTGGTATTTTAAACTTTGATATTTGTAAATAATTTGGATATTGTTGCCTACCCTGTAACAATTAGGAGCAACTTGTGATACATTTTTTGAAACAGCTCAGCTAGAATAATACGGAAATTGAAAAAAAATGTGGTGTTCCATTTAAAAAAATGAGATGACCTCATTACTCGACGGTAGGTCACCCTGTATATTCAATTATTATTTGAAATTAAAAAATCGACCTGTGTCGAAAATTTTGAATAATGTATTCTATTTACTTAATAATGAATTTGTGTGTGACTTTCGAGACGCACTGTATATTTATTTAACAGTCATATCTGAAGAGAGAAAAATTACAAATACACCACTGAACACTACGTAGAAAAATCTATCAGAAGGAATTTTCACCATTTAGATATCTATTCTATTCCCTGACATACGAAGAACCTTAAAAATAGCTTTTTTAATTTCGCCCTGTATCTCAAAAATGAAGAGGTCTATAGTTGCGGTAATAATTCAGGCGACTTACGTCCTACGAGCAAATGAATAATTCATTATAACATCAAAACATTTAAGAAAGTGCAACTGAGAATAATAAAACGACATATATACTACACTAAATGTTTGCACTATATATTACATAAAATGAATTATTTTTAACTCAACAAACTATTGAAAATTACGTTGACAATAAATAAAATTGGCTGACGTTTACCGTGACGTAAGTCGTCTAAATTCTTGCCGCATTATATGAAAATTTTGATAGCGGCAGCATAAGTTCCTCGAAAAAGTAACTCAGTATTGTGAAAACCGCATCTTTCTATCGTTTATAGTTCCGAGCCTACAATTAGAAAGAAATTGAGACACCCTGTAGATTTGTCATGCGGTATCATTTTACTAAACTTTTTGCAAAAAACTTTCTTAATGTATTAGAAAGGTATTTTAAGCTAATATAAATCAAATCTCCTACAATTTTTCTTAAAATTACATATGATTTTACTTTTAAAATGCATTTACAAATAATCTTGTTTTAGTTCACACGCTTATAACCAATGATCACATTTTAAGCTAGATTACGTGTATCGCAAGCTAGCCAATAGATAGTATAAGTAATCTACTAAAAATGTTAAATATGTCATGTAAAGTGTCAAATTTTTGTGATAAATTAACAATTTTTAAAATGACTGAATCTATAAAAGAACAATTGCAGAAGCAACCATCGATAAGAGTTGAAACAGAAATTTCTCTTATCACTTTATTAGCATGTTAGTCGGTTTGTAATATTCAAACAAATATTTGCACATAATTATTTTTTAGCCACTGTTGGACTAACTATCCTGCTTGTCTGTTGTTGCTGTGGAGGCGGACGTAGAACAAACTAATAAGATTAAAATTATAATTCAATTATATTAACAGTTTCTAATGTCGACATAGGTATTATGTTAGAAACTATGGAAGATCACCAGTTGTATTGATTGCTTTAGGTCGAACGAATAATAATGGTGTTCGTGGCATAAGAAATAATTGTTTATAATTAGTTCACAGGATGTCTGAGAAAATGTATACAAATTATAAGTAAAACAGATACCAAAGAGAAGTAAATAAAACATAACAATATTATATTTATTCGTCTAGAATACATACTTCATTTCTTTTTCAGCTGAACTGATACTAGGAGTGTTCCACAACCAACCATGTTCCACAGTCAGACAAAGTTTCTAATTTGAGATTGAGATTTTATGAGCGAGTTTACTTTTGTGGGTCATAAAATAAAATTCACAGATTAATAGGTAGGGTAAAGACACCAATAATTGACACTTTTAGCGCAACAAAACTTGTATTTTACATAAGCTACTAGTGTATAAACATTTTGGGGTGTTATATTTTTTTAATTGCAGACGGACATCTTTAAAACCCACCATACACAGTCAGTTTAAATTAATATGTAAAAATAGCAACATAAAAAATATGAACAAAAAAATTTGAAAAAATCCCAGTGTTTGACAAAAAATATCCATTTAATGACAACAAAATATCCAGTAATTGACACAGATAAGTATTAAGAAATACATTATTATAGAAACAAGTTAATCAAGCACTATCGCAAGAATTGCATTGATGGATAAAGAAAATGATGATAAGATAAAGAATGAAACCTGTATTAATAAATTTAACAAATTAATGCATGTTGTAACCTGCAAATGTCACGGGAAAAAATAATTCTCCTCTACGACCAACGTCTGGTTCCGGGAGAACTTTGATTATGTCGTTGCTGGTTATAGTTGATATATCTTCTTTAGCAGGCCATATGAACATAGAAGAATTCTCTGCCTTTTTCTTCAAATACTTAATACTTAAAGTCACTTGTTTTACATCGACTATTTGTGCAACATAGTGCTGTTTCTTTTGTCTTTCGGTTAAAAGTTCAACTAAAATCCATTGGCCAAGTCGCCCTGAAATTTCTGCCACTTCCATATGGAGTTCTTTCTCTTCAGTTCAGTAACGCTCAGCCATGTCATCTAATGTTTCGTCATCACTTTCAGCCAATGATATAATTTCTGATTCAGTCGTATCACTTTCACTAGAAATATTTTTAAATTTTTTTTTTTCTGTTCCTGTTTTTTTAATTTTTTCTTTTCTCTTTCGCTTTTCTTTTCTAAGGCTAATCTCTCCTTTTCTTTTTTTTCATTTTGTTTCTTTGCAAAATATTCTTGCCATAACTTAGAGGTTACAACACTAGGTAATTTAACGGAATTATTAATTTTTCTCTTCTTTTTTGGAGGAGTCCCAGGCCAAAAAAGTATCTTCTTAAAAGGTGTCCTTCACCTTGACCTTCAGTTGCAGGCAATTATTTTGGCAAGTTTACTACCGGTATTGCCTTTTGGGGGCGGTGAAATCAATTGTTGGGGATTTTGGGGGTTTTTTGAATTGTCTTTTAGAGATGTTTTTTCGTTAACAGTTTGGGATATACTAGGAACCTGTTCATCTAAAACATTTTCTCTGTCTCTAGAAGGCAGATTAATGCCAATATCAATGGCATTAACCGGGGGTGAAGTAGCTCTCAAATGATTTAATTTAAAGGCCTTCCAAACTTGTTACAACTCCTGTTTTTCATCTTCATTCCATTCATTGGTTTGCTTATTTTCAAAAAAATCGTTAAATTTGGCAACCGTTTCAGTTGTCATTTTACTTTCCAAGCAATTATGATGTGATTTTGATGATGGAACACACTGTTGCTCATCCTTTGTAGTATTCGTAGTAGGAGCTACGGTGGCACTTGCACACTTCGAATAGTCTACAGCATCTTTATTGTAAGAATAAAGTCCGCACAATCTGAATCCATTTGTTAAAGCATCTTCCTTTAAGTAATTCTTTATTGTACGTTCAAGTAAGGGAGAAAAATTGTACTTCGTCATATATTGATGAATATTTTCCATTTTCCAGGCATGAACTGTTTTCTGCCAGCCAAGTTTCAATGGCCGAAATACCGCAACGTCAAGAGGCTGGATATGTGTAGCATTTGGATGCAAGGAAATGAGTACTATGTCATGTTCAGAGCAAAATTTACTTAGGTGTAAAGTCAAATGACTAGAATGGCCGTCCAAAAATAAAATTACGGGCATTTGAATGCCAGAGGATACCAAACATGGATAAAAAGTGTTAGCGATATACTCGTAAAAATTTTCCGCATTCATCCAACCTTTATCCGATTTTCCTATAGCCCACTCCAATGGAACAGTTTTTGTTATTTCCGCGGGTAATCGTACGTACGGAAATATGATCATAGTCGGTGCAGTTGTACCAGCTGCATTCCCAGTTATCAAGACTGTAGGTGATTCTTTGTCGTTAGCTCCACTATTTTCATATACATTCCTCTGTCCTCGAATTCCTAATACTTTTTCAAATTTCGGACATAGCATAAAGGCTGATTCATCTGTATTGAAGACTCTATTAGGATCTTCTAGGATATCAAAATGACCTTCTTCGACTAAAATGGATTTTGTATTGTCAAACCATCTTCTCAAATCCACTTCAGTAACTGATGCTCGAGAAGTTGTTAATTTTTCAACTACCCGCTTAGCAATAAATGGATTTATTGCTAAGCGGGCCTATTTAGAAACAGGTTAAACCATTTCTTACCGGGTTTTCCGTGGGTAAATGGTTTTGGAATATTCATTTCTTGTACAATTTTTTCAACTGATGATAATAAATCCCACTTTACAATAGGAAAACCTCTTTTAGCCATTTCTTTGATCCAGTTAACCAGCATATCTTCATGGACTTCAGATAAAACAGACTTAGGGCCCATTCTTCTACCTAAGGGACTCTTTCCTGTAGATTTATAAAATAACGTAGACCTTGGCACTCCATACGTCTTTGGTCGTAGTTTTCATGCCGTTTCTCACCGCTTGTAACGCTTTGTCTATTGCATCCGTAGAGTATAAGAATTTAGGTTTTTTTGGAGGTTTATTGGGCATTTTTATGGAAATTATACTGCCTGAAACAACAAAACCAGTAATTGACAACGTTTCTCTAGTAATTGACACCTTTAGTCAATTATTGGTTCATTAACGTTTTGGTGAATTAGTAATTGACACTTTCATTTTTTTTAGGTTACTAACAATATACAACAAAAATAATAGCACGCATGTTTTGAAAAAGTAATCTTTATAACATTACTTCATAAAACTTACCTGTAAAGCGATGTTTTGCGATAACAAAAACAAGATTTCTTATGAAAATCAGAAGCAGATCAATCGCGTCTAATTTAACAGTCCGTAACTTGTCACTGCCTGCTACATACTGATGAGCTCTATGTAGAATAAATAAAGTACGATATGGAAAAAGCGCCACCGGTGGTAGAATAGGAAAAGCTAATGGTTTAACAAATTTACGCGCAAATTTATGAAATTTGTCAATTACTGGTGCCGTGTCAATTATTGGTGTCTTTACCCTACATATAAGTTTATATAGTAGCTTGTATTCTACCTTCAGACAACATGCCCAATTCCACAATCGGACACAATAAGTGATTGTTCTTTGTAACAATTTAATTTACATTCCAGAAATATGACTTTCGGGAAATACCGCTAAAGGTCAATTTATTGAACAATCAGCGAGAGCTACTGTTAGAGCAGTTACCGAAGGGAAAATACCTTGCAGACAAGCGGCTGCTAAATACAACTTGGAATAGTTTTTTTTCCACAGAAGAAATTTAATTCTCCAGATGACATCCTTCCCTCCTAACATTCAGCAATAACGAAAGTCACCTAACGGTAGATGGAATATGAATTAAAACAATGTTAATCTTCAACGTCAAGCTGCATTAAAATAAATATCAATTTGAAGAAGAATTTACTTTTAACACCATCAAGCGGCATCCTAAACAAAACAAAGAAATGTTTATTAGTCCACAAGAATTTAAAAGATACCCAAAAACTAGAGAACGAAAAATGAAGAAAAAGAGGAGGGAAGAGCTAACAGTGTTATCGCTACAGACATTTCCGAAAACCTCGATCTAGAAGCTGAATAAAAGGAGAGAAAAAGAAAAAAAACTGTTCATAAGAAAAATAGATATCGTAAAAAGAAAAGCTTTGGATGAAGATTTGATAGATGAAGAAAATGAAAAATGCGACAAAGCTACCAACTGAAAATTCTCATGATGATATTGACTCGATAAGTCCATTTCCGCATTTCATGAGGACAACTCCATTTACCCCTTAATAGAAGACATTTCTTTGACATACTTGAAGCAAATTAAGACGGTATTACCAAAATCTTTACACGCTGTGTGTGTGTGTGTGGGGGGATTGCAGGTTCAAATACAATCAAATTAATGGCGGAATAATAGGAGCGGTTACCTGATTACCGGAGAGTGTCTTCTGTAGGGGCCCCTTTGATGTGGTCTCTGGCAGTCTCGTCCGGAACAGGTGGTTGTAAGAGTAGTGGACTGTAGGGAATTGCGGGTATGATATGTCTTTTGCACGTACCGAATTACCCTTTATGAGGGTTTTATGATTAGAAACGCGGGGTTTAATGTAGCGGAAAAATATAATGCACACAAAATTGTACGAGTACAAGTGACTTCAATCTACTAGCGAGTAAAAAAGAATGACTACTACTAAAAAATATAAAATTGCCCCTCTTTCCTTTTAAAGAAACATGTGCTGTCAGTGCCGTCTGGCGGTCAGAGGCTGAATTATAAAACTAATTGTAGTTTCCTGAACACATGCGGAAACAACAAAGTGGCAACAATGATATTTTAATATTGATGTAAACTTTTCAACATTATAAATTCGCTAAAACTTTTGCCTTATTTTAGAACAAGGGTCTGATTGTGGAACATATTATATGTTTTTCTTTTATTTTCGAACATACTTTTCTCATATTAATATATTCATATAATGAAAGTTAATCTTTAAGTTAGGATAACATTGTTAGGATAGCAAATAACTGATTTACTCTAATGAATTTTTCAGTGACATTTAGTTTTGCTCTACGATTGATGTTTATAAGGGAGTTTTTTAAAGAAAAACTAGAAAGATGTTGAAACATAATTAAGCAATATAGATTCCAAAAACTAATAATTTTATATTTATTTTATTTATATAAAAAGTCCCGCAAGATAACTTTTCATATAATAAAAGCTCAGTATTTTGTTAATAACTCTATAATCTCACCTCGTATATCAGGTCAAGTGTAGTTTTAAGTTCATGACCTCAGTGCACGGTTGTAACTGCTTATATATATACTGGTTACCAAGCAACCACCTTAATTGAAAAACTTTATTTTCCTCTTTACATGGCAAGCCTGACTACTTACAAAACTTGCTCCCAAGGAAGTTTGAAAAATAAATGGACAAAAATAAAAATATATTTTATCAGTGTTTCTCAATTATTGGTTAAGCGCAAATACAACAACCGTGAGACAAAACCTTATGTTCACTGATTACTGAACATTACTTAACTGTTTATCTTTGTAACTACCTAGGTACCTACACTTTTGAAGCCTCCGTTTTATTTTTTCAGAATTATTTCTCATGATATGAGAACCGTTTGTATTAAAGTCTGAGTTTGAGTTACATTCGGTTCTGGATTGAATGAGATACCATTTACCGCTATTTATTGGCCTACATTGTATACAAACTCAGTGAATTTTCATTTACTCATTTAGTTAAGTAACCAACTCAATTTCATTAATCTACTTGAAACATTTTTTTTAAAATACTTATTAGCGTACATATGAATGTGTCACAATTTTTTTCCCAAAATAATCTAAAGAAACAGTTCTTTTACTATCAGAATCTACTTAAGGATCAACAATAACAGTAATAATATAATCGATCATAATCGTTGTTGAACAAAGAATATACTTACACCAGATAACCAACATTACTGTACATGCAATAATAATGACACTTTCTCAAAACAGTTTTTGAACTTCTGGAAGTACTGAGTAGAAATTTGATTAAATCTCTATTGATGAGTGAAACAATTAAGGACTAATGTTAAAAGTTGAAAGTAGATTTCATTACAAATATGCCAGCAGTACATAGAAAATAGCAAAATTCATTTTAAACAGTGTCATTATTATTGCAAACGATTGTACATACTTGAATGTAAGGCAGATAAGGTTCACAAATAATTCGTGTTCGATGGACTAAGGTGTTGACAATACTTTGTTTCGACATCGGGTGATGAAGGGATCTATCAGTGTCAGTATGATTTCTATAAAACCTGTGTTCTAATGTGCCATCTGGTTTTATTTATACAGGGTGAGTCAGTCATAATGTCATTAATTTTAACCACGCATTCGGAAGGCCTAATAAAGGCAGAAAATCGGAAACAAAATTTTTACTCGACCTTTAAAAAAATAAGCAAATCACCCTATAAAAATCGGTAACACGACGCTCCTGGTCCGCTACAAACTTTCTGATGACGCAGCCATATGATAATCCATGTCGATGTCGATGGAAACATAGTTGCCACATCATGTTTACATACATAATGTCGTCTAGCAGCGTGTTATTCAAAGTTACCACTATTCATTCGCACTTTCCACATTCCCCGCATTTCTTTCTCCCCAAATGTAGAGATCACACCACACATTTGGAGGGGGGATGGAGAGAATACAAGCAGTAGTTTGTTTATTTCGGTCGTGTATTGGTCGTAAATTTACAATTCCTTATTTTACTAATTTAGAAAATGCGGAAATACTAGTTTTATACGGGAAATGTTTACGAAATGCGAATACCGACGTTTCCCTAATAGACTTCGTCTATGCCAACTTTTGTCCAAGTGTTTCAACGTGCTCGCGATACGGGTTGTGTGAAACCGCGCCGAGAACTTGCTGAGCACTGTCAAAATGACTTAAATGTAATAGAAGCTGTTTTAAATTTAGTTGAGGAGCAACCTTCTATTTCTACAAGAACCATTCAAGGCAAGTAGAGATATCCCAAAGCAGGGTCTGCAGAATATTACGCGAAAACTCAGTGCACCCGTGTCATTTTCAAAAAGTTCAATCTTTAGAACCTGCTGATTTTCCCAGTCGTCTTGAATTTTGCAATTAGTTTCAAAATCGAATTGTTGCTGACCCAAATTTTATTAATAAAGTGCTATGGACGGATGAGCGTAGCTTTACCCGAAGTGGAATTTTAAACAGATTAGTACCATACTACTTAAATAGCAATCAATTTCTAGGGTAGATGTATGTAACTACAAACTGAATAATTAATTATTATACTTACGAGTAATACTACAAATTCATATTCAATTGTAAAACGTAGTGAAAACGTAATATCAAAATTATTAAACTAAATAACCTAACATTCGAAAACATTTGTTTATTATCTACATTTGTTTTTATTGACAAATAAATCAATATTTAAGGAAAATTCATTCATGTATCTAGATAAAAAAGTTAGTTTTACTCCTTGTCGTTAAATAATAGTACAAAAACTAGGTAACTAGGTTATTGACTTAATAATACGGTAGGTCAAGATTTACTCTTGATAATTTTTATGAGCATCAGATCAGAGGCGTGTGCTTTCGGTCTTAGACAGTTTTTTGTCGACAACATGAGGGTTTTTTATTACTTAGTATTTAAACACGGAACACTTTTCAGCTTCTCTTAATAATTTATCCATTGGGTATACATTTTTTTATGTAATGTACTTAAATGGTTTATTGCTCAATTTATTATTATATACGTTGGAGTTTGTAATTTCAATATTAAATATTTTTTAAACTAAAACCAAGCTAATTTCTTTGCAGTCATAACAGTCATATTTGGTCGGACAAAAATCCACACGCTACTCGTCGGTTTAGCTTTCAGAGGTGGTTTGTTGCCAACGTATGGGCAGAAGTGTACGGGAATCATTTGATTGGGCCGTATTTTCTACCGGAGAACCTGAATGGACCGCGTTACTTGCAATTTTTAATAGAATTATTTGAAAATCTTCCCCTTCAAATGCTGCGTGATATATGGTATATACACGACAGTGCTCCGGCCCATTTTGCTCGCGATGTACGTGAATTTTTAGATGACAAATGCCCACATCGATGGATAGGGAGAGGAGGGCCCATAAGATGGCCAGCGCGATCGCGTACTTAAATCATATGGACTTCTGTATATGGAGTTATATTAAGTCTCTCGTGTATAAAACTGAAGTAGAAAATGTACAACAGTTGCGTAAACGTACCGAAGATGCCGCCGAATTAATCCGTAGTAATCCCGGTTTATTTGATCGTATCCGTCGCTCGTCTATCCAACGTGTAAATTTGTGCATAGAAGGTAATGATAATGTATTTGAACATTTTCTTTAACCCCGAAGGTTTGAAAACAGTGGCGGCTGATGAGATTTCAGGTTTGATATGTCTCAATAACTAGACATGGTACCAAAATGAAACATTAAGTACATTCAACGTTTAGTTTGGGTCCCATGTTTGGTTACTGAGATATGTCAGGCCTGAACTCTCACCAGCCGCCACTGCTTGGAAAATTAACATTAGTATGTTAATAAAAGCTGTTTTTTTTTGGCAAGGTATGCTTATACCTTTTCGAGGTCCTTGCTGGGTAACAATAGGAATTTAATATGTTAATTGCATACTTCTAAAAAATAATTTATAGCGTTCATTGAACATTAACATTTTAAATTATTATTGGCTGAACTGAGCAAGAAATAATATAAGATTCTAAAATAGAACAATCGTTTATTTATGATGTCTAATGCCTAGGTAGGCACCTACTAGAAAAATATTTCAATTTGGCAACGTCGCATTAGATCGACAACGAGTTCAACTGTGAATTCTAAGCGACTAAGACTGTGAGCGGTCAGTGACAGTCTGAAAAGGGGGTTTACATAATGATTTGAAAATATTTATTTTCGGCGTAAATATGCATTTAGATTTTTTTTACCGCGTATTCATATTATACTCATTATTCCCTATCTCTTCTTAAGATTAATAACATTATGACTAACTCACCCTGTATAAGGACATTCTGAAACGGAAGGGAACCATGAAGCTGATGCCCGGATAAACTCCTTTAAAGCGATCTTGAAATTCTTGTATGTTGTTATATGCGTGAAACCGTATGAATATATTGTTAATATATCTGAACTTTAGATTCGTTTTAGATCTGCTGGTTTCAAGGTCTATTTCTCGAAAGTTTTCATGTAGATGCTTGCCAAAACTGGGAACTGGGAATTTTCTATAGCGTTCTAAATAACAATTTTCCTCAATTTTAAAGATGCGCATTAAGCTAATTTAAAAATGTTTTCTTTTATCGCATTGTCATACAAGATTTAGTACCAACGATTGCGTGCTAATATTATCTTCAAAGTGAGTTTGAAAATTTATTAAAAATTTTCAACTTATTTGACTTTTATTTTAGGTTATTGATTTCAGTAATAACAGTAGGAGAATAATAAAAAGTATGTGGGTGAGATATTGTGGGTGTAATTCAATGCTGGTCGAGGCATTAGTGTTGTTATACATCAGCAATACTCATTAAAGAATGTATAATTAAAACACAGAGCTTTTCGCTGATAATTTTTCAACCTAATCGCAATCACAGCCTACTTCCAAAATATAAATTTATTACGAAAATCATTATTTTGCTTTAATAATATTATTTTCAAATTATAATGTTAAGCACAGGTAAGCATCAGAAAATAGGGACCTGTGTATTGCAAACTTACTTTTAAAACGTATACTATAAACTGTCGAGCCAATGACACCACTGCAACGATAATTATTGATCAGACTACGATTGGTTGTAGTTATGTGTGGAAGTGCTAAAATCAATTATTACTGAAATAGTATACAGGTGATGTGGCGCATCCATAATACATAGTTATGTATGGTATAAGTGATAAAATTCAATCACTTTTATTACATATACCAGACACTATTTTTTCTACAAATATCATTAAAAGTATAAATCAACGCTTTTTTATTTAACTTCCAATGTATGTATGTGTCCGGGTGGAGTCTTGCAACTCAATTTTAAATCAGTTATCTTTAACCGATTGAGCTGAAATTTGGTATACACGCTTATTTTGGATGACAATGAATGCTTAGCTATGTGTCAATTTAATTCCAATATGGCGGATCATGCAAGATGGCGGACTAGTTATTTTTTCTGCACTACCACAGTATGGGTATCAAACGAAAGGGCTTGCTGAGGAGAACACGAAAACTAATACAACGTGACATTAAATCCAAAATATGGGGGACCATCTAAGATGTATACTATAAATCCAATATGGCGGGACCTCCAAGATGGCGGACAAGTTATATTATGCATTACTACGATATGGGTATCAAATGAAAGGGGCACAGAAGAACACGAATAAAATTGAGAAAAATACGAACAAAAATTAATGGTAAAAAATTTTTTTAAAAACAAGCTTTTATTTAAGTGCCCTAAAAAGAAGAAAATAAACTTTAAATTAAATCAAACCAATCAATTTAGTACATGTATTACACAATTTATTAAATGATATAAAAGCTTGTCGCGAGATTTGCATATTTTATAGAAAACATTTTCTTTCATAGAATTACTTATAATAAGTATGTCAAGGAAGACTAGTTTAGTACACAGGTAAATCTAGCGACAAGCTTTTATATCATTTAATAAATTGTAAATAAATTAATACATGTACTAAATTGACTGGTTTGATTTAATTTAAAGTTTATTTTCTTCTTTTTAGGGCACTTCCAATAAAAGCTTGTTTTTACCATTAATTTTTATGTTATTAAATTTCAAAAATATTATTTTAAAATTCAGCTGTCCAAGTTTATTGTTGCTAAGGTAACGAAATTGCTATCATTTGTTAAAAAGTAACCTCAAATATAAGCTAAAAAAATGTTGACAATTTAATAATAATATCTCTACCCCTCATTCTAATCACGAAGATTAGCTCAGAAGTCGAATACTTGTGTAGGAGAGGGGGCGGCATATTATTATTAAACAGGGCGCTTTTGCGCCCAGGAACGACTTATGTTGGTAGGCCCTAACCACCATTCAGTGCAGGAATGAGGGAAACCTGGAAGACCTCATTAATTAGGGGGGTAGTCAAACGTCAACAAATCAACATTTTTTCACTCTACCATACCCGCAGAGAGGGTGCCAATACTCTTCACGAATATAGCTCATATACGGTCTACGGGCTGCGGGGGTCCACAGCGATCTAGTCACCTCGATTCAACTTTAAACCGCGCTACCTCTGACCGATCCAAGTTCAGTGAAAAAGTTCTTTTGGCACATTTTAAAACCAAAGCCCAAACATAGAAATCGTCAATTATTTGGTCAAATTATTCCGTGTTGAGGGCGATGATGAACAGAAAACATTAAGACATAGCAAATATTACAAACTTGTTGCTTTTTGAAGCGAAAGGTATATCGACCGAAAAAGTCAAAAGTATTGATCAGGGAACAAATCGACAAATTTCTCGCAGAAGCGCAGGATGAAATCTCATACTATTGCAGCCTGTCGTCGTAAAGAACTGTGTAACTTGGCATTTACTAATATCGAAAATTTGAGAACTTTACTAGTTGTGCATATACCAGCAACAAAAACTACAGTGCAAAGAACTTTCGTTATTACTGGTAAATTATATTTGTTGAATTGTTATAAAAAGTACATAGCCCTTCGTTCAACTAATCTTTCAAAATTTTGTATAAAATACATTAAGAATAAATGTGCCACGACTGCAATTGGAATCAATACATTTGATAAGATGACTGCCAATATTGCTGAATTTCTAAATTTGCCTGATTCTGACCTTATACTAGATGATGCTTCTAAAGATCTTCGGCTTGTTTCTTGAGAAATTCTGTTGCTAATCTTACTACAATTAAAAGACACGGTAGATGGAAGCCCAGTACAATGGTGAAGGGTTATAGAGAAAACTCGCTGATTTGATAAAATCTGCTTTGTTAAAAAATGGTTTCAAAATCAAACCTCGTCGATCTTCTTGAAATTTTGCACATCTCCATAATTTACCGTTCTGAACAACTTTTTCAAGTAAAATTTTGCTGCTTTTTCAGTAGAAAAAGCACTTTGCCTGAAACGATAACAGTTTTCAATCGGTGCACTGAATATTTCAAATAGGATTATTTCGAAAACTGTTACTCCTAACGACTTCAACAAGGTATACCTTTTTTAGATACAACAGGTAGGAGAACCGATTGTTTCAATAAACAGATGGATACACTAAACAGCAAAAAAGTTCTGCTATTTAAAAGAAACATGCTGTGCTATAAGTGGCGCCCTCTACTAGTGACGTCAAAATTAGTTAAAAATTCTTATTTGCTGTGCCAAAAAAACATAATTATGCCTATTTTTTTTATACTCCGACAGGTTTCAAAGTTATTGAGATATTTCGAAATAAAATTCTAGCATTGAACACCCTGTATTTTTTATACCAGCAACATTCGGATAAGGCATATTTGGCTCAATCGCCATATTTTGGTGTGTAGTATCTCCAGTTCAGAGAATGCCCATTCTTAATAAATCACCCTGTATAATACATTCACATATGAGAGTGACAGAAATAAAGTTAAAGTTGTTATAAAAAAGTTTGACAACCATTGTTTGCCTAAAAGGAATTTATTTTATGAAAGATTCAAATTTTTTACCCGCAAGCAGATAATAAACGAGTCAATCAAACAATTTGTGACTGATTTAAAAAATAAAGCACTTTCATGTGAACTTGGTGAACTAAAAGATAATTTAATTAAAGACATTTTTACAAATGGTTTACAAAATCACGTGATACGTGAACATTTGTTACAAGATGATTTTCTGAATCTAGAAAAAGCTGTCAAATACTGTGTTTCTGTCGAAAAATCCAGGAACAGTCAACTATTATTACGCAACGAACGAGTTCATTGGCATCTTTAGAGGTACAAGCTGTAGGAACACCAAAGTGTTCTAATTCGTCTTCAAGAAGTGGCAGATCTTCTGGCAGCCATTTTGTTCAGCAACGAGAAGTGTGACAACCAGGTGGAAAATTCCAGAACTCCAAATGTCAACCCAGTAGCAGTAGCACCACATCCCGACTTCGAGGAAGTAATGGTATTTGTTCGAGATGCGGAAGTTTCCATGGTAAAAATCAGTGTCCAGCTTTTGGTAAAAAGTGCAATTTATGTAGTTATTTTAATCATTTTGCAAAAATGTGTTTGCGAAAACATGTTAATTTAGTAGAAAATTGTCAAAATGAAAATGCTGATAATAATGATTATGTATTTATCGGATCTGTTCATTTCAATAATACTGAAGACAATTCGTGGTATGTTTCATTAATTGTTAATAATAATTTTTTTAAATTAAAATTAGATAGTGGAGCTCAAGCTAATTTAATAACTGATTAAATGTTACATAAAAATAATTTCAACTCAGAATTATTAGAGAAAACTGAAGTAAAATTAAAATCTTATACAAATAATAAGTTACCTGTTTTGGGGAAATGTTCATTAATTTGTAAATATAAAAACTGGACAGGGAAATTAGACTTTTTTGTGGTAGATGATAATAATTATCAGTGCATTTTGGGTTTAGAGTCTTGTATTAAATTAAATTTAATCAAGAGAATTGATGTTTAAATGATTCAAAAAATCTTTCACAAAGAAATAGCGGTGATAAATTAATAAGAGAAAATATTGACTTATTTACAGGTCTTGGTTACTTAAATAAAAATTACATGAAAATGCAAAGCCTGTTGTGCATCCTCCTAGAAAAATTCATTTTCCGTTATTAGATCAATTTAAAAGCACTTTAAATGAAATGGAGAAACGAAAAAATTAAATGAGATTGGGTAAATTCATTTGTAATAGTGAGAAAAAAAATGGTACGCTAAGAATTTGTTTAGATCCATCTGATTTGAACAACGCCATTAAAAGAGAATATTTCCAGTTACCTACCTTAGATCAAATTATATCTAAATTATCAGGAGCTTGTGTTTTAGTACTTTAGATGCAAATGCAGCGTTTTGGCAAATAGCTTTAGATAAAGAAAGCACAAAATTATGCACATTTGCTACTCCTTTTGGTGGATACTGTTTTTTGAGCCTTCCCTGTGGCATAAAATCTGCACCTGAACTATTTCACAAACATTTTAAAAATAATAATATATTCAAAATACAGGGTGTTGAATTATATATAGATGACATAATTATTTGGGGACGCACACAAGCTGAGCATGATGAAGCTTTCAAAATTGCAAGGCAATTGGTTTATCTGAAATAAATTATATGGGTAATAAAATTATTAAAAAGACATATAATCCAGATGAAATAAATTAAAAGTAATAAAAGAAATGCCCCTACCTCAAAATAAAAAAGAACAAAGATTTTTGGGAATGATTACCTATGTAATAAGATTTATACCAAATTTATCAAATTTAACTTCATCCTTAAGAAATTGAATAAAAAATGATATTTTTGAATGAGCTAATCACCATACAAAATCATTTAATGAATTAAAAAATGTATTAACAGAACCACTAGTATTACAATATTATGACATAAACAAAGAAGTAGTTATCTCAGTTGATGCTTCAAAAGATGACGTGGGTGCATGTCTTTTACAAAATAGATTACCTTGTGCTTATACTTCAAAGGCACTTACAGAAACGCAAACAAGATGAGCACAAATTGAAAAAGAATTATGTGCTATTTTTTTAGGATGTGATAGATTTTATGAATATGTTTATGGAAAAAAATATCTTGTGGAAACTGATCATAAACCATTACTAGGCATTTTTAAGAAACCTCTTGCATCATGTCCACCTAAACTTCAAAGAATGTTAATTCAATTAAAAAGATATTATTGAAACAATTTGTAGAAAATGAATGGCCAAATAAAGTTAGTAAACTTCCTTTAGAAATTCGAAATTATTATAACTGTAAAAATGAAATAACAGAACGTAATGATATGTTATTTAAAAGTCAGCAATTAATTATAAAAAAAAATAAGACGAGATATTATAAATAAAATACATTATTGTCATCTTGGCATTCAGAAATGTAAAAAACTAGCAAATAGTTTTTATTGGCCTGAAATGAGTAAACAATTAGAAGATATTATTTTATCTTGTAGAATATGTCTTACTCAGAGTTTAAATAGAAACTTTGATACCGCATTGTATACCATCTATACCGTGATATAAAATAGGAGGCGATATTTTATATTTAGGATATATAATGTGCTTGTTAGTTATAGATTATTATACTAAATGGGTTGAATTTATATTGTTGGATGAAAACAGCCATTCTATAACTATTATTAAACATCTTAATCAATTTTTAGTAGTTTTGGTATATCAGCAATATTAATATCGGACAATGGACCGCAATTTAAATCTGTAGATTTTAAGATATTTTCTGATGAATATGAGTTCACGTATATTACTATTAGTTCTAACTACCCCCAATCCAATGGCATGGTAGAACGTCAAAAACAGACTTTAAAGAAAATATTATGTAAAGCTATTCAGGACAAAAAAGATTTAGATTTGGTTTTATTAATGTATCGTAATAGTCCTTTAGAATCAGATTTTTCTCCTGCAGAACTTCTCATGTTACGTCACTTTAGAGATATTTTACCTACTACACAAAATTATCTTAAATCTAAACATATACCTTTTCATGAGTATAATCGTAAAATAAAATTGAGTCAAAGCAAACAGAAAAAGTATTATGATAAAAATTCCAAAAATAGAAAACCTATTTCTAATAATCAGAATGTAAGATTCCAAAATAAGTCTAAATCTAAATGGGAATTTGGTAAAGTTGTTAACAGATCTACAAATCGATCTTATGTTATACAAAAAAATAATGATACCAATGTAACAAGAAATCGAAGATTTATTGAACCAATACCAAGTACTAGTCAAGATGTAGATTTAGGTGATAGTGATATAATTGAAATTAGTGATAATGAAAATGAAAATTCCTTGCAGTCGAGTCCTAAAATATTTTGAACAATAATTCACCACAGAGTACAAGATGTGGCAGATTAGTTAAGAAACCAAATAGACTGATTTATTCTTTGTTAGATAAAAGATATTTATTGTTAATTTAGTTAGATTTTATTTATATATAATACTGTACATTATTTTATAAAAAGAGAGATGTCATGTATTAGATTTAAATATAGTGTTACTTTTTATATACAAAAAGTACATTCTGTAGGTCAGCCCGATCGGCACGTTCATATAAAAAAAATAGTATCTCTCTGAACATTGTTTCATTCACAACATAACATATAAACAAATATGGGTGTTTCTTAAATAGAGGTCAAAAATCCAGGCATATTTTGTGGTCAAAAATAAGGGTTTTTTACCAATGACTGAAGTGTGAATACCATCAATTATTATTTGCCAAAAAATATATTACCCTGTATAATATTACAAATAAAATAGATCATCATGCGCTATTGTATTATCTTCACTTTTTTGTGTATTGTAAAGTATTGCATTATGTCTTTACGTACGAATATAGCATACAGCGTCTATACTTCACCGTGCCAAAAAAATTAAAAGAAAAATGCGGTGTAGGGCGATGAAACGGGACGAAAGGAAGCGTTGCAACATTGTTTGTGAAGACTTTTTTAATGTAGCTTAATTGAAAATCAATGGCAAAGAAAACTTACATTTTTTCTCATTTATTGTATTCAGCAGTAAAATTTTGCTATCTGAGCTTACTACATTAAAATACCTATTTTATTTTGGAAACAAAAGTAGTAAATAAGGATTTATTTAGAAATGTTTAAGAAGTAAAATCAGTAGGAAATAGCAATAAAAATTTATTAAATTAATTTTAAAAAGATGTTACCTCTTCTTTTTTTGTTTTGGCGATAGGTATCAATATTTATTTACTAAACAGATTTAACACATCTGCAGCACCAGTCCCTCAACAGAGTTACTCTGATATTCTGAAGAATAAAACACAACCTGCCATCATCATACAACCAAAGAATGCAGAACAATCTACCTCCAAAACAAAATCGGACATGAACCAATACCTGAAACTCACAGACACTGATATCCAACTTTCCAAAGTGGAAAACCTGAAAAATGGAGGAGTTTTGATAGGTTGCAGAAACGAAGAGGATAATGCTAAAATTAAGAATATGGCCCTGAATACATTGCCTGGATCTTATGAAGTTAAGGAGGTACTCGGAGTGCATCCTAGAATTCGTCTGGTTGGTATAACCGAGAAATATCCTGAACACGATTTAGTGAATCTTATAATTAAGTGTAATCCTGATCTGCTACTGAATGCAGAATGTAAATTAATTAAGTACTTTCCCCTCAGGAAAAATGAAAATGTATTTCAGTGTATCATCCAACTTGACAGATGTTCATATGATAAGGTCGTTAGGGCTGGAAATTTGTTTGTTGGCTTTGAAAGTTGCTCGGTGTATGATGCTGTCGAGGTTTTCAGATGTTTCAGATGTAATGAATTTAACCACTCCTCCAAAAAACAACAAGTCTGTGTCCTGTCCTCTGTGTGGTGGTGAGCATGAAGTGAAGCAATGCAAGTCGAAAACTTATCATTGTTCAAATTGTTCCAACTTAGGTAAAACGCTTAACATTAATGTTGACACTAAACATGCTGTGTGGGACAAGGTCAAGTGTACGGTTTATACGCGTGCTCGAGATAAATTACGTAATGATGTTCTGGCTGTAACTTCTCAATAGCAATTACTGGCTAATAATACGTTGAATAATTTTACCGCGTGCTCTGTTACTAACGTGTCTCCTGGTTCAACTGGTCAGAACGTGGGTGCGCCCGGGGTATCAACTTTTTCACTATTATATTTATTTATATGAGTGTTGAACGTAGAAACGTTTCTGCATAAACTTGGTACTTTGGGTGTATAATCGTTTATTTGATAAGTTATAGTCCAAAATTGATGACATTGTGAAAATTAGTAAAATAGTGAGAGTTAAGTGCATTGAATCTCAAGTTTACTTGGAAAATTAACACTGATCGTTTTTTTACTACGAAAACAATTTTAACCTATACATCAGAATTATTTCCCGTTAAATTAATTGGTGGTGCTATCATAGGCGTCTCAGTAAAATAATGCCTCCTAGTACTGCTCTCTGTGCTTGCTGCAATAAATCGTTTAAGTCCAATCTAATGCTTAAGTGTTGCGTATGCAATAAATACTTCAGACATTCTTGCGTAAATATATCTCTGGAGGAGCTCCATATATTGTCAGATAGCAGCAAGGGATATGATTGGACGTGTACTGGATGCAGAGTCCTGGGAAATGAATTAAAAGATTTAAAATCGCTTATTTTAAGTCTGCAAAGAGATATTATAGATCTCAAAACAAGAAATGTTGATATTGCGGCTAATCCAAATCATTTTGATATTGAGGATGTTATTGACGAGGTTAACCAGAGGAATATGCGTAAAGGCAATTTAATTATTTTTGGCGTATCTGAAGAAGATCAAGAGTTGCCGTTAACTTCACAGACTGATTGCGACAAAGTTGAACTTAATAAAATACTTAATACAATTATTCCAGGAAGTGATATCAGTGACGTCAAGATCCAAAGACTTGGCATTTTCAGCACCTCTAGAATTCGTCCAATAAAATTGTTTCTAGACGATGAGAAACTTGTCCTTAATTATATACGTAAATCTAATGTTCTCAGAAATTCGAGAGCTTACAAAAAAATCTACTGTTCATTTGACCGTACGCCTCGACAACAGGAACGTTATAAGGAAGTTAAAAAGGAATTGGTACGTAGACAAGAAGCTGGCGAAACAAATATCAGGATTAAATATATAAAATCTGTTCCAAAAATTATTTCTTTAAATTAGAGTCGCCCAGCAGATCTTCCTCCATCGATGATAATTTTATGTGCTACTATCAGAACGTTCGAGGTCTTAATACCAAAATTTCTGAATTCTTCCCTGCTGCAAGTGTGGGTGAATTTGACATAATATTTATAACGGAAACATGGCTTCACAGTGACGTTCTTAATAGTGAAATATTTCCCGACTTCTATATGGTATACAGATCAGATCGCAAGTTTCATATAACTAATCACACTACTGGAGGAGGAGTTTTGATGGCCATAAAAAATGATTTTAGATCTGAGGTTATTAATATGCCATTTTTTGATTTAAATTTTCCTAATATTGACTTGTTAGCAGTTAAGTGTTATAGTAACAATAACTTGTTTATTCTTGTCGTTATGTACATCCCCCCATCTATTTCATTGGATGATTTTGAATTATTTTTTGATTCTCTGGAACAATTAGAATTTTTACAAGAAGGGAAAGTTGTTATTGTAGGTGATCTAAATGTTCCAAATTTTGTCAATCTAGATTTTATTGATAGAAAAGCTAATTGTGTTAAAAACTTTTTAAATTTATTCAATTACAGCCAGTTTAATGTTATTCACAACAATTTAGGGAAGTTATTAGATTTGGTTATAGGCAGTATTACTTGTGACGTTATTAGAGATCATACCCCTTTGGTACCCGAGGACGATTACCATCCCGCGTTAATGATTTCTTTTTGTAAAGGTGCCGTTCATGAACCCAAATTTTTACCTAATTTAGATAGAAAAAAATATAATTTTAAAAGGCAAATTTTATGTCACTATATAATTTCATTCTGATATCTGACTGGGATTTCCTAAATGAATGTAATGATGTTGAAACTGCATTAGACAAATTTTACGATCAATTTTATAGAATATGCGACGACTATGTTCCGCTTTATAAAACCTTTAAACATAAATACCCGCCTTGGTTTACTTCTGATATCATAAAAAACATAAAAAGGAAAGCAAAGTTTTTCAGGAAATATAAAAATAATAAAGTAGATTTCTTTCTTCAAGAATTTAAACGACTTCGTGTATTAATTAAAATGCAAATAAATAGCGCTTATGATAGTTATATTAAAAAGGTACAGTCGTCAATTTCTAAAGATCCTCAGCAGTTTTGGTCATTCATATAATCAAGGATGGGATCTTCACGAATACCGGGGGAGGTCTCGTATAATAACAGTAATTATTCCAAACCCTCTGACATTGTGAATGCCTTCTCTGAGTTTTTCAGTAGTGTTTTTTTACAATATAATTCTGAAACTTTGAACTACACTGCAAATTGTTGCTATAATGACATTGTACTAAGTGAGTTTACAGAGACTGAAATTTTTGCGGCCATTAAAAAGTTGAAAAATAAAATGACATCTGGTCCAGATGATATTCCATCTTTCATTGTGAGGGATTGTGCTGCAGTTTTAGCTGCTCCTTTATGCAAAATATTTAATCTTGCTATAAAAAATAAAACTTTTCCAAGTCGCTGGAAAATGGCCAGAGTGTGTCCTATTTTTAAAAGTGGTAATAAATCTCAAGTCGAAAATTACAGACCGATATCAATTATTTCAAATTTTTCTAAAGTCTTTGAGGTAGCTTTGTATAATCGCATCTACCCATTTGTTCACAACAGAATTTCTTCATACCAGCATGGGTTTGTTAGCGGTAGATCAACTGTTACAAATCTAGCGGTATTGACAGAATATGCTTCGCATGTTTTAGATAGCAGAGGACAGGTAGATGTTGTATACACAGATTTTTCAAAGGCTTTTGACAGGATTGATCACACGATTTTACTTCATAAATTGGTAAACTTTGGCTTCTGCAGCGACTTTATTAATTTCATTAAGTCCTATTTGTACAATAGAATACAGTATGTCAGTTACAATGGTTTTGATTCTGATAATTATTTTGCAACTTCTGGGGTACCTCAGGGTTCAACTCTTGGCCCCTTGCTGTTTATTTTATTTATAAATGATCTTAGTAATGTAATTGACTGCTGTAAACTGTTTTATGCTGACGATTTAAAAATATTTTCAAATATAGCTTGCTTGGATGACTGTAATAGGCTGCAAATGGAACTTGATAATATTCATTCGTGGTGTGTAAAAAACAAATTGCATCTCAACCCATCTAAATGTAAAATCCTTAGTTTTTCAAAAAAAATATCTATTTGTGAATTTGATTATAGAATTGGTGATGATGTTTTGTTTCGCTGTAATTCATGTAAAGACTTAGGTGTATGGTTTGATAAAAAATTTTCTTTTTCTGAACATATAGTTTCTAAAACAAATGAAGCCTTGAAGTTTTACGGATTTATTATGAGAAATTGTAAGAGATTTAATGATATAAATGCTTTGAAAACTTTATATTTTGCATATGTACGATCAAGGTTGCAATATGCTTCGTTGATATGGTATCCTTTTTACAATAACCATAAGATACTTATAGAAGGTATACAGAGGAAGTTTTTAAAATATTTAATGTTCAAGGATGGTGGTGTTTACCCCGAAAGAGGTATAGACTATAGTCTTTTAACTACCCGATTTAATGTTATTAGTTTAGAAGTACGAAGAATTTGTGCGTCATTAACATTCTTATATAAAATTCTGCATAACACAATTGACTGTTCAGATCTACTTTCTCATATTAATTTTTTTGTGCCTAGGCTAAATTCTAGAAACACTGTAACGTTTCGATGTGATATTCCTAAAACTAATATTTTATTAAGATCACCTGTAAATGTTATGTGTAATAACTTTAATCATTTAAATCAGCCATGTGATATTTTTATTATTTCATTAAAATCTCTTATTAGATTAACTACTGAGCAATATATCAATTGACCTTTCTGCAATATTCTTATTTATATTTCCAGATATTAATATTATTGGGAGCATTCGTATGTATTTATGTATTATTTCTTGTTGATTTTTCATTTATTGTGTACTATTTTTTCTTTATATAAATTGCCCTGTAAATGGATTTCTGTTGGGCAATAAATCATTATTATTATTATTATTATTATTATTATTATTATTATTATTATTTATCAAAATACCCGTGGTCTGAAATCTAAAACGTCTAAAGTGTTTAATATGTCTCTGTGTTCTGAGGTTTCCGTATTTGCATTCACTGAAACATTGTTCGATTCATCAATTCATGATTGCGAACTTTTTTGTAATGATTACAGCGTCTTTAGAGTCGACCGAAATCTCCCAGCGACTAATCTGACTAAGGGTGGAGGCGTATTACTCTCCGTCAGCAATGATTTTATTTGTGTTCAGTTGGATCTGTCTTCGGCAGGTTTTGACAATCTACCATTTGTTGATATTGTCGGCGTAAAGATTAGAGATAAACATTTTTCTTTATATATTCTGCTATTATATATTCCTCCAAAAACCTCTGTTACCGATTATGAATCTATTTTTGAAATCATTGAATCGCTCAATTACCTAGATGACAATAATATCCTATTCCTAGGGGACTTTAATATAAGGGACTACTCTTTGTCAATTGAAAGTCATGTGTCAAATCGCATCATGTTGAGCCTTAATAATTTTGTTAGTACCTTTGAGCTATCGCAATACAACTTTGTTTATAATGCTGGCAATCGAATATTGGATTTGGTTTGGTGTAATTGTAATTGTGTAGTGGAACGATCTGATGATCCTGCTGTTGAAGAAGATTTATATCATCCGGCCTTAAATATCTTGCCTCAATTTTATATTATCAATAAACCAGGGAATAATTTTCCATCAAACTTTCAAAAATACTACAATTTTCGTAGAGCAAACCTTCCTTTATTATACGAATTACTTTGTAACGAAGCTTGGCGAGAACTTGATGGTGCTAATGACTTGGATTCTGCTCTAAATTATTTTTACGATCGACTTTACAGCGCGCTCGACAGGTGTGTCCCTAAATTCTCTCATACGAATAAAAGAAAATACCCTCCCTGGTTTAATTCCCAAATTATAAATGATATTAAGGCAAAGGCTAAATTCTGGCATAAATAAAGGACTACTGGTGATTTATTGGCGTTTAACAGTTTTAAAACTCTAAGGACTAGAACTAAAAGTGAGATTCATAGGTCTTATCTGTTGTTTATTAAAAGTGCAGAAGCTTCCATAGAGAGCAATCCCAATAAATTTTGGTTATTTATTAATTCTAAAAAGGGCACCACAAATATATCACAATCTATGCATTTTAACGAACAGCGTTTAGAAAATCCTAATGATATCATTAATGCTTTTGCTGATTTTTTCTCCAACTCTTATCTACCTACGTCTTCTAGTAACAATGATTTATTGCATAATACAAACAGCTGCACTAATAATTTTTTACATATTCGTAATTTCACGGAATCTGAAATTATTTCTGCCTTAAAAAGAATTAAGCCAAAGATGACTACCGGTCCAGATGGTATACCTGCATTTCTTATTAGGGACTGTGCCTATGTTTTTTCTCGTCCCTTATTGAAGTTATTTACTTTATGTATTACTGAGTGTCGATTACCTGATCTCTGGAAGCTTTCAAAAGTATGTCCAATTTTTAAAAAAAGGTGATAAGTTTAATATCTCCAATTTTCGTCCCATTTCTATTATATGCAATTTCTGTAAGGTGCTGGAGATTTTACTTCATGACTCCATTTACTGCAGCGTTTCTAAATTAATTACACCGTATCAGCATGGTTTTATGAAAGGTCGTTCTACAGTTACCAATTTGATCAGTATCACACAATTTATAGCCGATACTATGGATAGTGGCTTGCAAACTGATGTCATATATACTGATTTCAGCAAGGCGTTCGATCAGCTAGACCACTCGATTTTACTTCAAAAGCTTGGCACGTTTGGTTTATCTGATTCATTATTAAGTTTCTTTAAGTCATATTTCCACAATAGAAAACAACACGTAGTCTATAATGGTATTGAGTCAGTGGAATATGTAGCTACATCTGGAGTTCCCCAAGGTTCCATCCTTGGGCCACTTTTGTTTAATATATTCATTAACGATCTGGTTGGTGATCTGAATGTAAACTATCTTCTTTACGCCGATGACTTAAAGATATATAGTTCCATACGCGACATTTCCGACTGCATTAATCTTCAAAAAAATCTCGATGCGGTCAAATCGTGGTGCATGAATAATGGATTAATGTTGAACATCGGTAAATGTAATGTCATGTCTTTTTCTAATAGATTGCCTCGCGTTGTATTTGATTACAGTATCGATGGTAATATTCTGTCAAAACCAAAAACGTTTCGTGATCTTGGTGTTGTGTTTGATGATAAACTATCGTTCAATGACCACGTAGATGCCGTTGTTTCCGAGGCAAATAGAGCATATGGTTTTATAGTTCGTAATTGTCGCGATTTTACAAATTTAAAAGTCATGAGGTTACTTTATTTCAGTTTTGTTAGGTCAAAACTGGAATATGCGTCAATTGTATGGTTCCCACACAGCATGGCTCAAATTAATAAGTTAGAATCGATTCAGCGTCGATTCCTAAAATTTTTAAGATTCAAATCAGACGGTTACTATCCACACATTGGTTATCCACATGAGAACCTCCTCAGTAGACATTCACTTGCTAGTCTTGAAACCAGACGAAAATATTTTTCCCAAATATTCCTTTTTAATATTTTACATAATAAGACCGACTGTCAGCAAATATTGACAAACTTACATTTTTCTGTCCCTAGATTTAACTCGAGAGCAAATTCAACTTTTTATTTGCAGACGCCTCGAACGAATATACTGAAGTATTCTCCACTACACATAATTTGTAACGGCTGTAATGCTAGTTTTGTTGATATTTTTAATTGCAGCGTAAATGAGTTGAGAACGTTTTATTTTTCTTGATACACTTGTTGTAGACTGTATAGTTGTTGTTTTGTAGCAGTTTTGTTTTCTTTTTTTTTTTTTCTTATATTTTCTTGTATTTCGATTTTTGTATTTCTTTTAATGCTTCTTTTTGTACCTGGTCCATAATTGGGTAAATTTGTACCTGTTGACCAGTGGATTTAAAATAAATAAATAAATAAATTTGTTCCAACGTCGCACTTACATCGTCCATAAATAATAAAAACTAATTTTTATTGATAAAGTAACGATGGAAATAGGTAGTTAATTCTTTAAATGAATAATGTAATATTGTTATCACGTACTTATTCTGCAAAAAATGTGAACAAAATCAAATAATCATTATTTATTAAACCTGATTTATAATTATGTAAACACATAACTTCATTTCAAATTATCGTCTGAATTATCTCTTGAGGTATCCATATGATAAATCGGGAATGCAATTTTAAAACTATCCCTACCTCTCTTTATCGAGTGATTAAGCTAGATGTCTCTACTATTCTTTATTATAATATTACTGTTGATCATGGCTGTTACCGTACCAAGAGGTTTGCTTAATACTGATCTTCTAAGTCTGTACGAAGAGCGTCTGAGGCGAATTGTTGAAGAGTGCTACGAGGTGGCTTTTATTTTATGCAATAGTGAACTTGAGGATTTCGGCATTTCAAAGGTAATGAAAGTAACGATGATAAAATGAACTTAACAATAGATTTCTGTGAGCAAATCATTGTCGCCAAAACTGTTTTCATGCTAGAGATATGTAGTAATTATGCTGTAAATGAAAAAGTAACGTAGAGAAATATCCGTGAACACATTTTAAATTTATATTAAAATATGTTTAACGAATGTTCTATTTATAATATCTAAAGATGCATATAAAAATGTGTTCTGTGGCAGAAAAAAGAAAGAAATCCCCCGAAAAGCATTTTAAAAAAATAGTATTGAACGACTTTTCAATCAGATCATTTTCAATTTTTTGTTCAATTGTATTACCTACTAATCTAACGTTGATTTATTTTGATCGAAATGCTCTGTAACATAAGACTATTTGAGAATTCAATTCAGTTTAGCGAACAAATTCAAATTAGCCTAAATCGTATATAATGGGTAGGTAGTTTTTATTTCTTTCATAAGAGTTACACACAAAAAATATGGCGAATTTTCAATGTCATTGCTTTATAAATTTCACTTCGAAGTTTTGTAAAATGTAAATTAGAAATGAAGTGATGTCTTATATATATATATATGTATATCACGTGATGAATTTGGCAACATCATTTTTCCCTCCTCTTGAGTCTGAATGAAAAAGAGGGGATCTGATAATAATTCCTATTACTTATTGAATATATTGATGTACTGAGTCATTCTTTATTTTTACTATAGGACAAATTTCTCATTTTTATACAGGATATTTGATAATTGCGTACAGAAAATCCAGGGGCGAATTCTGTCGTTGAAATTAAGGCAATTTTGTTACATAAGCATAGAGTCCCATGAGTGTCGATTCCATAATATAGGTTGTTCAAAATTGATAAAAAAAATAAGTTAAAATTTAAACTTTTAAACTACTTGAGATATTGTTTAAAAAATGGCATAATTTCATAATATGTTGGTAGGTATAACATATAAAATTTGCAGCTTACGTAAAGTACCAGTGACGGAGTTATAGGTGTTATCATGCAAACAAACTTGCTCATATGCTCCATTGCGTTGTCATTGTTATTTCTCTCTACACATTTTTTTGTATCTAGCCGTATAGAAATAAATTTGTTTTCCTTAACAGGAACATTATAACACATGACAACATTATAAGTAGGTATCAAATAATACTACGAATTATAATTTGAAATAAATATAATGAGTTACAATGTTAAACTTAAATAATTGTTAAAAATGACGCCCTTCACACACAAGACAGGTTTCATATTTTCTTCTTACTGAATCTCGAACGCGTGTAAAAATGCCTAGGGTGGCCCTTATAGTATCACAACCAACTATGATTCGTTGTCTTAGTTGTTCTCCATTTTCAATAGGATCTTGAGAAACCAGTATTTCGAGATGCCCCCAAAGACAGAAGTCTATTAGATTCAAATCCAGTTATCTAGGCGGCCAAGATTGAAAGGGGGGTGCCCTATCATGTATAAACTACATTCGTAATCTTAGTGCAATAGGAACAAGCAGTAAATTCATGATAGCACTCATAACTCTGCCGCTGGTACAATATACTAAGAAATTATGCCAAATTTACCAACAATATCTCAAGGGGTTTAGATAACTGTTTCAATAGTCAGATAGGTACACTAAGCAGCAAAAAAGTTCTGTCATTTAAAAGAAGCATGATGTGCCATAAATGGCGCCCTCTACTAGTGACGTCAAAATTAGAAACAAATTTGATTTTCTCGCCCCTAAAAACCCCCGATCTCCAAAATTTATCAATTATTTGGATTTAAAAAGGTATTTACAAATATTGAAAATAAAATATTAACTTTAACACCCTGTAACCGTCAACTTTTGATTAAGATAAGCTTGGCAACATTGCATTATTTTGTAGTCATGAATATACTTTTGCTCTACGTTGTATCTAAAATTGTATAATACTATTCATGGACGTAACTAGTCAACTAAAAAATACTAACACGTTTACATCAACACACTGTTTAAGTATATCAATTTATTTTTAATTTACGATAAGTATGCTATCATTAAAATGTTTCCTATTTATTTTAGCAACAAAGTTTTATTATATTCTGTTTCAGTTAAGTAATTTAAAACCTAGGTATATTACGAAAATAATAACTCTCTTTAAGCTAAAAGAAACTTAACGGATTGTAATCATATAGGAAGAGTTGAAATTTATTGGCTAGAGAATCTGGAATAAAACAAGTGAAAGGAACAACGAAGCAGCTGCGAACAACGTTGTTTTTGAATTATTACCCTTCATCAGTGCAGTGCAGCTTAAAAGAATACGGAAAACAACGTTGTTCGCAGTTATTTCGTTCTTTCTTTCACCTGCTTTTTTCCGGATCCTCTAGTCAATAAATTTCACCTGTTATATTTAAAATGTTGTTGACAATCGCTAAAAAAAACAAGGTCTTGTTCCCCAGATCAAACTGGTCAATTTATATGTTATTGGGGTCGCTGAATACAAATAGTGCACTCAGATTTTTTCCTAGAAAATATCTGGAATTGGTCAAATTTTCTGAACAACGTAGCAAGTGACTAGATAATTTCAACTACACGTTATTGGAATAGCTGAATCCGAGGTCTGGTCGATCATATCAACTCATTTCAAGATTTGTTTATTAAATGAAAACACATTTTTGAATCCTATTTCTGATAGAGCTGAAAATTTTTCATTCAGATACGCTTTAAGCCATGAAAGGCTCAGTCAGTTAGAATAGTCTTTGTCCCGGGATCACACATAAACCTGAAGCAAGAAGTAATTAGCAAAAGCATGATAGATACTCATTTGGAGTTTCCCAGATAACATTGATTATTTTATTGAAGAACACGCAAGAGAAATCCCTTGCACAGATCTCTTGAAAAGAAGTTCATTACAAGTGAAAGGAGTTGGATCAAAATTCAAGTGGTGGTCCTTGATGAACTGAACAACATTTACATGAACCATATAACTTGACTAGCCTGCTCCGAGGAACATGTCCCTTATATTCTTTGAAGAACTGTGTAGTTGGTACAATCAATAAAACATAATCATTTCCATTTCATTTTGTTGGAACGTCTTTTTTCAGGTATTTGATGTATTCAATCAAATCTTCACCACTGCATTTATACTCAATACTGGATATTGGCCGTTTTTCTCCTCTGTGAAGGGTCAATGCTTGTGTGTATGTGGTCGCTTCGGATTGTATTGCAGACACATAAAAAATGATTACCATTGGATTGATATGCAACCTGTTGAAAACGAACAGGGGGCTGCAAAATTTTTTCCAAGAATTTATGGAAATATATCTCCTCAGGTATATACATGTACAATATATTCCAATAATAATGGCACTCCCTCAAATCAGTTTTTGCACAACTGGATTAGAGATTGCAACCCGGTACGTTTCTCAACCTGGTCGGGCCTGGGCCCATTACCGATGAAGCCTTTAAAGTATTTTATGAAAATTTTCTATATATGAATGGAAAAAGACAATGATTCAAGGTTAATATTTATTTCAAACTGGCTTATGAACAATTATCACAATAATCAGTCTCACTCAAGTCTCAAAATCACACTTAATACAGAAATGGTTTCATTTACTTATGGACGGAAAAGTAACATTAGTATTAGTAATTATTCATTTTTATAAGTTTAAACAAGCAGGGCTTTCTCATTACTCCTTATAGTCTCTATTTGAAAACATAGTAGGTATTAAAATAAGAAACTAATAACGCAGCTAAGTACTAAACAAGTCATAATAACTTAGATTAGATAGATAAATAAACTTTGGTAGCTTTGGTATAAACAAAACAAATTTTTATTTGCTAAAAGTAAAGTATTATGATTTTTTTTAAACTTTGGCTATTAAGACTAGTGAGTGTTACTATTACTAATTGAGCAAATAGCGAAATCTTATAGGCTAGGCTGTACTGTAACTATAAACAACCAAACTTGTATAGTCTTAACAAACAAAATGTAACGTAAAATTGGTTACGTTACGTAGGCTTCATAAGTATAATATAACAAAACAAAAAGTATATTCTAACTTGCATAAGGCAACCATTCTTACCGGGTCCGGTTAGCAATCTCGAGTAGAAATTTCATTAGATCTCTATTGATGAATGGAACAACTAAGAACTAATGTTGAAATTTGAAAATAGATTTCATTACAAATACACCAGCTGTTCCAAATAAATCGCCACATTGGTTTTAAAGAGTGCCATTATTATTACAGTAGATTGTACATTTAAATTGTTAAATTATTATGGAGTACCTGGCGGTTCACTAAAATATCACTCCTTATTTTCTTATTCTTAAACTAAATAAAAAATTAGCTGAGCATTGTTGCTGACATCATTAAATATTATAAAGTAGAACCCTAACATATTTTTCTCAAATAAAGTACACTTATTAGAGTATGAAACTTGTTAATGATTATAGTGAGAGGAACTTTACTGAATTTAATTCTAATAGGAAAGGAGATATTACAAAAGTTGGTCTTCTCCAATATTTGGAGTATTTTCTTTTATTCATGCTAAGTGTATATTATTATATTACAAAACAATAGAGAAAATACGGGAGCGTATTTACAGCCAACACTCTGTTTTCACTATAATGATGACAGTGCCAATAATTTTGAATTTCGAGTTCAAGTTTTAGGTAATGTTTTAATTTATTTTACTCGTATTTAACCAGTTCATTTAATAAGATTACCACCATTCCATTCTTTGGATTTAAACCTTAACCAATGATTAAAAGATAACTAATGATTAAAAATCCGGCAGATAGTGTTGCTATAATATTTATGACTTGTGCTTTTCGAGCAGGTACTGAAAATCCATATTCATCCATAATCCTTTTGTACAGTCATTTTCAGTTCAGTAATATTCAGTTAATGTCTAGGCTGGTGTCAAAAATCACTAATCGGGCATTCAAGCTACATGACAGAGAAAGGTAATAGTCGATACAATGAAGCATTATGATAGGAAGTCTTTTAGGATAGGACGTATTGGAATGCGGTTTTTCGCATTCGCTTGCAAAAATTATTTATATCATTCGTACCTACTTTGTACTTATTACAAACCGGAAGTTGCATTGCTGCAACCAAAAATGCATGCATGCGGTTTTTCGCATTCGCTTGCAAAAATTATTTATATCAGTCGTACCTACTTTGTACCTATTACAAACCGGAAGTTGCATTGCTACAACCAAAAATGCATGCAAAAAATGCATCTTTTGAGAGGCCTTTTGGCAAATTTAATAACTTCGTAAATAAGAGTCAGAATTGGCTTAAGTCGGGTACCCGGGGGTTTTTGAGGTCGCTGATCACGATTATCATGTTCAAATTGACCCCTCGAATACCTGGAGCTCAGGAACGCCGACGAACGACATCTCCGAGGACTATCCCGAACTTTATGCGAGAGAGGAGAAAAACTGGGCACCCGGGGGTTTTTTGGGTCGCTGAATTCGAATATACCGTCGGCGAATACCCCACGGACACCTGGTGGGCCCCAACCTGGACGCGGACGTCATCTTCGAAAATTTTTCTGGAAATATCGACAATAACGAACCGAAAATCGTTATGGGGGCTTTTTGTGTGCGTTGAATCCGAATTTTATGTTGAAAACGACCACCCGAACACCTGGTGCGCCCTAGCCTGGCCCTGAACGTCATCCCCGAGGGTTTTCCAGACATAATTGAAAAAACCACCCGAAAATCGTTACGAGGGTTTTTTTGGCTCGCCGAAATCAAATATGGCACCGCCCAACACCCCACGGACACCTGGTGCACCCTAACCTGGCTCTGAACGTCATCCCCGAGGGGTTTCCAGATACAATTGAAAAAGACCAACCAAAAATCGTTACTGGGTGTTTTTTGAGTCGCTGAATTCAAATATAGCACCGACGACCACCTCACAGACACCTGTCCAGTTCCTCTTCTCTCTCGCATAAAGTTCGGGATAGTCCCCGGAGATGACGTTCGTCGGCGTTTCTGAGCTCCAGGTGTTCGGGGGGTCAATTTGAACATCATAATCGTGATCAGCGACCTCGAAAACTCCCGGGTACCCGACTTGAGCCAATTCTGACACTTATTTACGAAATTATTAAATTTGCCAAAAGGCCTCTCAAAAGATGCATTTTTTGCATGCATTTTTGGATGTAGCAATGCAACTTCCGATTTCTAATAGCTACAAAGTAGGTACGAATGATATAAATAATTTTTGCAAGCGAATGCAAAAAACCGCATTTCGATACGTCCTATCCTAAAAGATTTCCTATCTTTGGCCTTTTTTAGAGCTTCATTGCCTCGACTATAAACACCCATTAAGTATCATATCATTTGATAATATTTTGCATGTTTACGTCTCTCACTAAAAGTAAAAAATGATTTTGATTTTTTTGAAGTTTGCATAGGTCATACTTTGATAACGTAGCATTCTGTTTTTAAAGTTTCTGTTCACATTTGTGTTGCAATTTGCAGTAAACTTTATTGCAAGTGGCATTATTTACAGCTGATTATTGCTAAAGTACGTAGATTTGGGCAGATTTCTCATCACAATGACTTTGATAGGGAACTGATTGTTGGGTTGCACGAAGCAGGTTGTCGGTGAAATAATTATTTAGAAGGACTAACAGATCGTTACGTACCATAGTACTGTGTTATCAGACTGTAGCCGTGGACACAGAGCCAGAGGCACTGGCCGTCGTAGGGGATCCACAATGCTAGACCTCATGTTGCCAAACTAACAATCAGCAGATCAACTGTTTACCCTGGTCACCCAGACCGCCGGGTCTGTCACCTATTGAACAGGTCTGAGTATATGCTTGGTCGCAGACTGCTGCATTTACAACAGCCCCCCATAGATTTTAGCAGCTTTTTACGTATGAAGTTTGAGATAGCTTAGAATGAGATACCCCAAGAACTTATCAACAACCTTATTAAATCCGAACCCAGGCATTTCAATGAATGTATTAGGAAGGGTGGGTTCTCCACACACTATTGAACTAATTTTGCAGTAAGTTCTCTGATTCTGTTGAAAATATAACCGTTCAATAAGTAACCCTGAACCTGTGTGCTAAAAATTATCTAATAAACATATGCAGGCGTTTACCTTTCTTTCTTTCTTCAAAGTGAGACGGTTATTGTCACTTTCTCATCCAAATAAATGGATTGAGCATAATGGATCAATTCCATGGCCTCTTAGAAGTCCGCATTTAAATTTACTGAATTTCTATTTTGGGCGCATGTGAAATCGTTAGTATATACCAGTAAGTATTTAAAATACATATTTATTTTTTTGTAGGATTACGAAATTACAATAAAGCCTGTGATTGATGAATCTTACGGGTATAATATTAGTACATTTTTAAACCTGCAGTATAAAAAAACTGAAAGAGGCAGACCTGTGAGGCGTGACAAAGCTAGTAAACCAAATAAAGACCAAGTGTTACCCAAAAAAGAGAAGGATATTTCAAAGCAGCAAACAATTTCCTATACTATTTATGCGAGGTAAGTAATATGTAGATTTAGAGTATAGTACAATTTTTCGTGGACATAGAAACTCTCGAGGTAAAAAACTTTCTTATTTAGCTGATAAATCACTTGAAAATTGGGTTTTCCAGATAGATAGATAGAAAGATAGGCTTATTTAGTTGAAATGCATGTAACAAACATAGTACCCAAATGAGAACTGAACAGATCAAGAAGAACAATAGAAATAATTCCTAAGTCGTTAATAGCAAATGCTTTAAAAAACGACATATTAAAATTGAAGTTATACTTAAAACTAAGTATAAAAAAACACAAATATCTTAAACATCTACAATAGAATAGTAAGATACATTTAATAGACAACACATTTTTTAAAATAATTAAACAGATTGTCGCTCAAATATTCGCATAATAAGCTTTTTGTATTAAAAATGATTTCAATTTCTTTTTCTGCAGTATAATAAGCTTTTTGTACTAAATATGATTTCAATTTCTGTTTTAGTATTTTGATAAGTAAAGCAGTCGTGGTATTAGGTAATTTGTAAGACTTTTATTAGTGAATGAGGTATATTTTTCTGGATATATGTAAATTAAGTGAAATTTGGCGTTAATATATCTTTATTTCTTGTACATACAGTAAAAACGTTGTTTTTGATAATTAACAAGGATTTATTGTCACCTACAAAAATGCACACCTCATAAATATATAAACTTGCTAAAGAAGAATACTCTTAGAAATGAAAACATTCTTGCAAGATTCTCTTTGCGTCATATTCAAAATATTCCTAAAACATCTCTTTTGCAAAACAAATGTTCGGTTTGCATCAGAAGAAATGCCCCAAAAAGTTATACCATGTTTTATTCTGGATTGTGTATAGGCATAATAAGCCGTAAGAGCTGCTTCAAGATTAATATTTTGAGATAATATTTTTAAAGCATAGTAATATTGAATCGTTTTCTGCTCTAGAGAATCAATATGATATTTCCAATCTAGACGTGAATCAATTCCAATTCCCAAAAATAATAGATTATTTACTGATTTCGATTTCATTATTTATATTTATAAATAGTAGTTCATGATTATTTCCTCTAGAAAACATCATCATCTGCGTTTTATCTTTATTCAACTATAAGTTCAATGAAGCAAAATAATGTTGCAAAGTTTTTATGGTGTTATTGTAAAAATTATTTTAATCAATTTCATGCCATGATTGGTATAGAGTAAAAATTTAATCGAACTGTATTTCAGAAAAAAAAAATAAAAAATTAAAAAAGGGTTGCATCTCCACAGGGAATATTCAAATATTTTTTATATGAAACAGCTTTATTTTTTCATCGTGAGCCACCCCCTAACTTTTTTGCAATTATTTCTTCATACTCTGTATAATTATATTTGCTTCGATGACATCTATACTCAAATTTTAGCATACGAAACATTCAAATGGGATAAAGCGTTTTGAAATGATTTGGTGTAAATTTATTTTTGGTTATTTTTATTGATTTTTTCATCTGCCACACATTATTATATTTCAAAAATATGAATTCATTTTAGAATCTAATGCTCGTTTTAGAACAGAAGATGCTTACTAAGAATCAACGTCTACTATCAAAGTTAACTTTTTTATATCTGACTTTATTCGATTCCATTTTTTTAAAATATGTTACATAGAAAAAAAAATCAGTTATTAAAGTCTATTTATTATGTTTTTTCCGTTGCCACATCTGACAAAATTTAGTTAACGATTATTTTAATTGTGATATTTTTTATGTTTGTATTGCTGGATTTGAGTAATAAAAATGGGAGCAAAATCGTTGGCTTCAGAATGCAATGGGCAAACTAGTAGATATTTCAAAAAAGATCTATAAGACTGTATATTTTGGACAAATTAATTGTAATAAGTATTTCTGTACGTATTTCAGTCCCTCCCTTGGTAATATTGCGAAAAGTATATATAAAAAAATTAAAAACTCTTAGGATATCATGGATAGTTTCTAAGATGTCATTAAACATTTCTTACATTTGACATAGAAATAGTTACCAAAATATAATTTACAGTTGTATACAGAGATAACTATGACAAGTAAAATATTTTTAGAGGGGTTAAAGAAAAATATGAAATATGAATATGAAACGGAATTGCCGTCTAAAAATTTCCAAATTTATTTATAAAGCAAAAAAAATTTTTTAATCACATTAAACCCCAATTTATCGCCGGCTCCGGCGGACGGAAGTCGCGACCGCAAGTTTGACGTTTAGAAAGTTAGGCAACCACCAAGAATTTGTGGTCATAATAATTGAAACCCTATGTGCTTTACTTTTAAAATAGAAAAAATAGGTGCAGTTTTCAATTTTAAATTTATACTAACTAAATAAAAAAATTTGATATGTTCCTATAATAAAGTTCACCGGTTTGTTTTTCTAGGTTATCGGACAAGATTTTATAATTAAAGCCTGCCGAAAGTGCATTCAAAGTTTTCTATTAATATTCCTTTAGTTCGATTTTCTTAGAATAAATGGGCATTTTACTGTACGCAAAGTGTGTGTTTTAGTGAGTAATCCTGACAGACCTGTAATGAGTGAAAATGCATTTTTGACAGTTAGGAAAACGGATATAAAATGCTGCAGCCAATCGGGTTAGTTACCTATTAGATATTATTATTAATATTCATTTTCGTCGTTTCTACAATTGAAAATACTGTAAAAACGATGTTAGTTGACAGATTGCAGCTATCTCGAATGATGCTTATCATAGGCGTCGATTCGAGAAAAGAGCGTTGTGCTCTATTTTTTAAATATCGAGTTAGAATTCCGGAATATTTTTTTATTGTCTTTTGGGCCTCCCTGAGCATGTTGTTATAATTTTCCTACAGTGGTAGTTAACCCTGTATACTTGTATATCTGGAGTTATCTCATGAATTAAATGAAATACCTAATAATTTTATTTACTTTAGATTAATATTTTGGAATTATTGATAATGTTTTTTTAATGTTAATGTAATATATATTATATTTATTTTTTACCAGCTATGACATTTTTTTAATTGATTACTTTACCTTTAAGAAACCTGCGGTAGAATTGTTAAAAAAAGAAAATGTTAAGAAATGAATCCTGAAGAATAAAGTAAAAACAAGGAAACCAACAAATATAAAATTATTTTTCTTTATGTTATTATTTCTAACGTAACCTAACCTAAATCACATACTTTAATAGTTATGTGTTACTACTCAACCTGACGGCCTCGATGGTCAATTTCACGCCGCGTGCAATAAACACTTACTTTTTGTACTTGTTCCATACAATATTTTTGCTACGTCCATGCAAAAAAACAAAACTTTATTGAACTATATTTAGTGGAAAAAGTGGTTCTTTATTGCATCTTGCAATAAAATGTTTATTGCATTCATCTGTCATTCTACTTCAGCATTTTGTCATCATGAGAAACATAAACGTTTAAATCGACGTCATATTTTCCTAGACTTGTGTCATTTAAATAAAACATTTTTTGATTTTTGCATGAACGTAGAAACTCATACGCATACAAAAAGTGTTTATTGCACTCAACGTGTTATCCTACTCGGCTGACGGCCTCGTTGGACAATTTCACGTCGCCTGCAATAAACACTTACTTTTTGTACTTGTTGCATAAATAACTATTTTCTACTTTCATGCAAAAACCAAAAAATGTTATTTAGATGACATTAAGTCTAGGAAAATGTGACGTCGATTTGAACGTTTATGTTTGTCATGACGACAAAACGCTGTAGTAGAATGACAGATGAATGCAATAAACATTTTATTACACTAGTGCAATAAAGAACCACTCTTCTCACTATAGTTCAATAAAGTATGCGACTCCTACAAAAAGTGCTTATTGCACTCGACGTGTTGTCCTACTCGGCCTGACGACCTCGTTGACAATTTCACGCAATAAACACTTTTTATACTTTTTGCATAATTAACTATTTCGTTTTTTTTTAAAGTGACAGAGAAAAAAATATAATTATATCTAATTGTTAGACGTTTCATCAGTGTTATGTCAAGAGTTTGACAGTTACACTGATTTTTCTCCACTTTTTAACAACTTGCTAAGAGAGTGATAGATATAGTTATTTAGTGTTTGTATAAGAACTTCAACAAAAAATTTCTTATTATCTATTATTGACATTATTTAATTAATTATGCGAAGAAACAATTTTGATCATTCTTTCAGGTACAATATTCACCCAGAGTATTATCCAGCAATGTTTACAATCGTCTTCCAACCAAATCCGTTCTTCCACGACCAATACGGAACTTATTTTAAGAAGTTGTGTAACCTTCGCATGTTTGAATGGCCACAGTCGTCTAATGATCATAGCAAGTTTTATCATGTTTCTGTAGGCCAAATGCCCACTTCAACGCTTATTTTGCAACACGTAAATGTGCCTGTATTCTCTATGCCTAATCAAATATTAGGAATTTATCCTCCTGTACACTACGTTAAACAAAAGTGTCAAAAAGCAAAGCGCAACAAGATATGTCAAACACCTTGGGCAATAAAGGTCTGGAACGAATTAGAAGAAGAAACAGATACTTACAGTAACAAGCTAAAAGAAGTTAATAATCTCTGGTCTTACCCAGACAACTCTCAAATTCTCACCGACTCTATTCGTAACATTGCCTCATCAAGTCAACTAGATGTTAGTAGTACTGATGACACCGAACTAATTTTTATGGACGATTCGGAGGAATATGATAATCAACTTCCTAACATAAGCTATAATAAGGCAGTTAAAGGTTGTCATATACATAAGGTCCAAGAGCGAATCGTACATTATGTAAAAAATATCGTATAATTGACAATTTACTGGCATACTTGAGCGCTAGGGTAGAGTTGCCTATATCGCACCAGTTTTTGGATTTTTGCAGGTGAAATATAGGAAACATGACATAGTGTTAAGTTATCACAACCAACATTTTATTTTATATGTCACGCAGAAGTGGAAAAATAATATCGTCAATGCAAATATTTTTTTAAAGAAATTTGGTAGAAACATTGTAAAAAATGCTCTAAGTAATCAAAATATAATAAATTCGAGTAGTACAAAAATCACAAATAAATAGGTTTCTGCATGTTTCATCGTATCCCACACACAACTCTTGGGCCATTGGCTGCACACTAGACGACAAATCATATATCTTCAAAATTTTCTTCATTACACAGAAAAAAATACCAAGCTTTCTTATGAAATACCATATCTATGTTTTCTTTTCCTGGTACAATTTTAGATTTCTTCTTTCTTCCACCTATCCCACTGTGACCTGCCTTTCATAATTTCTTGGTTCTTACACGCTTTTCATTTTTTTTTCAAGACATTCCTTGTAGTTTTAGCTTTCTTTTTTCTCTCTCTCCTATTTTTTTTGTTTCAATTCTTTCAATTATTTTTTATAGAGACTGACAGTTAATATAATTGCTTTTTCTCCCTTATTTTTTCGTTCTTCGTAGTTTTTGTGTTTTCGTTGGCACGGAATTTAACTTATGAAGAGGCAATAATAAGTATATGATCAAATTAGTTTCAGATGCTTCTGCATCCATAGCAATGCTGGCCGTATCTTTTGAAACAATACTTGTTACATATATCACATCAGTGCCAATTTTTGAATTAGTAGTTTCAGTATAATTTAATTGATTTTCTTCATCAGCATTGCTCGCATTTGTCAAGTTGTTTTCTCTGTCGTTTTCATACTCAATGGAAAAGGCCGAAGAATCACTGTTGGCAAGTGTAAGATGCATCATCTTTCTTTTAAAAATAATAATTGGCAGGATAAAATTTCCTGAAGCGCTGCCCTGTCTCCACTGGAGAGTGCGCCTGTTTGATTCTTTCCTTTTTGAGCAATGACATTTGAACATTTTTGCACAGTGGAGAAACTGCATTCATCCACATTATAGAAGGCTAAAGCATTTGGTTTATTTTCTTCGACGACCTTTTCCAGCAAATCAAAAAATTAGAAACGTTGTCTTTGTTAAATCTCGTACAAAAAGCAATTGAAATGCTTTCGGGCTGGCGTAAACTAAGATTGGTATGTCGCTTCATGAATGATAGTACCACTTCTTCCTTCCTCTTTTTTCTTCTTTATTGAATGGACTTATCATGTGTGGGTTACTTTTTACTATATCATATGCAAGTCTCCGAAGAGCAACTGCTCCATTTTCAAAATGAGTAAAACTAATTCTACCCCAATTTGAGAGGGAAAGCTGAAAGCCCATTCGTGCAATCAATCCACTAGACACTATTCCTCTTTTTGCCTGACCTCGCATGTGCCTTATGAATGTTTTTTTTAATTTTGTATTTTTTGCAACATTTATTCAATCCAATACCTCCTTTTTTACACTCTACATACTATAATTAAGTATAAATGATGCAAAATCGTAGACCTCTCTTTGTTCTATGGTAATTTATGATTGAAATAACTAATGAATGCTTTGTTCTGTGGTCGATTTTGCATTGCTCTAATCCTTGTGAACAGCGGCGACTGGTGAGATTTCATGCATGCCATATCTCAATAACCAGACGTGAGACCCAAACCAAACATTAGAATGTATATACTGTGGCTATACAGACAACATTTGTAGAAAGAGAAAAATTTTGCAGTTTGCGAAAAAAAGTTGAAAAAATTGTTTGCCCTTCCGAGGAATTATTAGATTGGCTTCCTTAATTTTAGTGAAACATTTTTCCCCATAAATGAAATGTAATTTTATTGAGGTATTTCAAATTTTATTAAAAAGTAATGATATTTGTAAAATTTTTAAAATTTTGAAATTATAATCTCTTGCAAATATAAAATGCAAATTCAATTTGCTGTAACTTTCACTAGAATTAAACAAGTCAATCTGATAATTCTTAGGGTGGGCACACAATTTTTTCACCTTTTTTTCGCAAACTACTAAAACGTTCTCCTTCTACAAAAGTTGTATATGACCACAGTACATATATCCTAAAGTTTGGTTTGGGTCCTATGTGTGGTTATTGAGATATGACATACTTAAAATCTCATAACATTTACCTAATCGCCATTTGAGCAACTCACTACTGGTGCGAAAAAGGAAACTTGAGATTTATATGATAAACAAGCGTTTCTATCCCCCAAATATTTATCACAATTTGTTTTGATCTGTTAACTCAATAAAATATGATATATGTTGCCGTTTAAGCTGTAAGTTAACTTATTATTTTCACTTATCTCGCAGTTAATTTCTTACGATGGGTAGCAGAATATTTTAGCACAAACACACCACAAATTTTCAAACGATACGCTATCAGAACGGTTAGCTGTACTACCATTGATTATATAAGGTTCACTACCCTACAATGAAGTTCCCAGCAGCGGTTTAACCTACTATCTAGTTCTCAAAACAACCGTTAGATGGCACACATGCCAACGGTACGATACAGTCAGTGGTATTCATAGTCCGTCTCCGGCCGCCAGAGAGCAGTCTCCGTACCGAAATTATGCGAATTTCATAATAAAATTCACATAATTTCGAGAAGAAGAAGCTAAGATACCACTGTTACAGTACACTGTATTCATTGTCCGTTCGAAATTATTTGAATTTCATTATAAAATTCTCATAATTCGGGACGGAGATTGCTCTGCGGCGACCGGAGACAGACTATGAATACCACCGAGTGACTGTATACAGGGAAAGTGGCAACACGTACTTCTGGCCGACATGTTCTGGCAAATTTACTGTAGGCACTTATAGCAATTTGATAGTCTCATGTATTATTTTGACTTATAACACAATTATTGTTGTTGCTTTGCACCTAATACAGAAAGATATCGTGTAAAATAATATATATGTAATTATATATATTATATAAATAATTGTCCATTTTTTCAGAAACTGTTAATAAAACAGTTATTGAAAATTTAATGCTTATATAATATAATTCATATTATTTGACGATTCTTTCTGTGTAAAATACATTGGTAGACTAGTATTTATCTACGTATTCGCTTAAAGCTTAAAAAACACAAAATAAGACATCTCATGGTAGATTAAATTATATTTAAAATCACACATACCTTTGTTCACATGTTAAAACTAAGACAAAACATAAAATATTACGCATAAATATAAAAAATATGATAGTACAATTCTACTATATGAAAAAAAAATATAATGTTTAACAATTTATTCATACACACAAAATAGTAAATTATAACAAACGAGCAGCTACTGATTTACTCGCCATTCTTTTAGAATTGGCTAAATAGTTTTTCGAATAAATTTTTAATCGAAAAGTCGTATATCTTTTAATAATTTTATTTTTTGAATTGTGACGTGGTCAAATTGATCTCAAATTCTTACATTTTTTCATAGAAAAATAGTTTAATGTCTATATTTTGAGAATTAACTAATGAAATATATGTGCGAAAGATTCCTTCTAATTCTAGGGAAAAATAAAATGTTAGTTCATTACAAAAAAATAAGCACTGTTCTATAAACCTTTTTATCAAGGTATATTTGGCAAATATTTTATAAACAGCTGTTTTTGAACATGTACTGTTAATATAAACATCGCAAGTTTTTGATGTATTTTTAATACTTTTTAATGTACAGGGTGTCCGGAAATTATGCGTCAAGACTTCAGGAGGTGATTCCTCACAAGAAATTAGGATCACGAAGTTCTATAACAATTTTTCGAAAACTCAATATTAACGGAGATACAGGGTGTTAAAGTTAAAATTTTATTTTCGATATTTGTAAATAACTTCTTAAGAAATCCAAATATTTACATAAAATTTGTAAATCGAGGGTTTTTGCGGACGAGAAATTCAAAAATGTGTCTAATTTAGACGTCACTATTAGAGGGCGCCACTTATGGCACATCATGTTTCTTTCAAATGACAGAATTTTTTTGCTGCTTAGTGTATCCATCTGACTATTGAATCAATAGATTCTCCTACCTGTTATATCTGAAAAAGGTATACCTTATTGAAGTCGTTAGGAGTAACAGTTTTCGAAATAATCTTATTTGAAATATTCAGTGCACCGAGTAAAAACTGTTTTGGTTTCAGTTAAAGTGCCTTTTCTACTTAAAATACAGCAAAATGTTACTTGAAAAAGTTGTTTAGAACGGTAAATTATGAAGATGTACAAAATTTTTTAAAAATCGGCCTGCTTTGTGCTTTGTTGAAAAATGATTTCAACAAACCTCGCCGATCTTCTTGAAATTTTCCACGTCTCCATAATTTACGATTCTGAACAACTTTTTCAAGTAATATTTTGCTGTATTTTCAGCAGAAAATGCACTTTACCTGAAACCAAAACAGTTTTTACTCGGTGCACTCAGCATTTCAAATAGGATTATTTCAAAAATGGTTACGCCTACCAACTTCAGCAAGGTCTACCTTTTTCAAATAAAACAGGTAGGAGAATCGATTGTTTCAATAGTCAGATGGATACATTAAGATGCGAAAAAGTTCTGTCATTTAAAAGAAACATGATGTGCCACAAGTGGCGCCCTCTACTAGTAGCGTCAAAATTAGAAACAAATTTGAATTTCTCGTCCGCAAAAACCCTCGATTTACAAATTTTATGTAAATATTTGGATTTCCTAAGAAGTTATTTACAAATATCGAAAATAAAATACACCCTGTATCTCCGTTAATATTGAGTTTTCGAAAAATTGTTATAGGACTTTCTGACCCTAATTTTTTTTTGAGGAATCACCTCCTGACGCATAATTTCCGGACACACTGAAAAGAAGAATTAAGAAGACGTACCTCTATATTTTTAGGAAGTTGTACATTATCAAAATTATACTCTTACTTTTGAATTACCTACATTTAAAAAGCCTGACAAATATTCTATATCGTCTTCTTTGTAGCTGTTGGTATAGAATTTTTTAAATATTACGAAACAGATATTAGATTTAGATTATTTTTAATCTGTACATGTACATCTGTGCATTAGGTACAATTTGCTTGCTTCGAAATACGGAAAACAAATTTTCCAGGCAATCCTGAGGAAACCTACTAGTCAAAACAAATTTGTAGCCCTTCTCTTCTAGTAAATGTTTATGTAATTCTAATACTGATTTTGTCGAAATTAATACGCCAGTTTGAGAAGGCTTCCAAGATGGTTTAGTCCCAACTTCAAGTAGAGTAAATATGGCTATAAATTCATTTAAAAAGTCTATAGTTTCTTTATACATTTCTAAATTAAATTTACTTAGAGCATTTGTTTGATGACAAGATGTCATATAATAAAACCACTTTTCTACTAAATCTATGAATCAAGCTGTTGTCAAATAGCCTGGTTTATTTAAGGACTCGGCCAAAAATTTTAAAGCGCTACTTACATTGTGGCTTATAAACATTTGCTGACGTTTTAACTTTCATCTTCAAGAAATGATTTGAAACTAAATCTTCCTCAGTAAGTTTTGGTGCCAACTTAAATGCAAGTGAGTCTTAGTGGTTTAATATGTGAAGCTAAAATTTCATCGTTAGGTAATTTATATTTGGTCACAATTTCCTGAGGCACCTTTATTATCTTATTAGTAATAAACATTGATTTAATATTTTTCAATAAATGTGGAATATCTGCAAAAAAATATATGTACTTATCATGTGTTAGATGAAAAATTGTATTATTTATATCAAAATATTTTCCTGCAGATATTTCCCAACTTCTCCAAAGAGCTTGGTTAGCCGGTCCCACATCTGATGTTATACTTAATACATTCAGATGAATATATTCAGTTTCATTTAAAATTGTAGTAATAATAGTTTTAAAAATTTGCCGATTTACTGAATCTCCAGTGAAATAGTAGCCATTCACTTGTTTCCAATGGCTGTTGATTCCCCCTAACATTAATACTAATACATGTGAATTTCAGAGTGTTCAGGCAAAGTTACCTCACCAAAGTATTTATTCAAGGAGGAGTCGTACGTTATTCCTGGTGATATTGCCATTTCATCAAGCATTAACGAGCATCATGTTCTCATGCTGCTCAAAGGCCTCAACTTTTATTTTCAAAAATGTGAACACTTCGTCCAGTATTCCAGAATCAAATTTTAAATTCTGCAATCGCCTCTGTAGTGTTCTGATCAACGGCAATGGATGATTTTGTTTTAATAATTCTTTATAACCATTATTTCTCCAACTAAATTTAAGTTTTAGTGCTTTTGTAATGGTTTCCTGTGACCATTTTACCAATCCAGCAGATTTGTTAGTGTTCCTTTTTAGAAATTTGATCTGGTCTGGAAGCAACAACTTTTTAAGTAAATTAATTTGATTAGATGACTAAAGATCCTTTTGAAGAATTTTCAGCTGCCTCTTTAAATTTTTTCTAATTTTTTTATATCTTAAAGACCTTTTTCTCTCATTCAAGTATAATTTTTCATACAAATGTAGCTTCTTCCGTAAATTTTCCTTATAATCTGTCTCTGGTGTTGCAATTATTGCAAATGAACCTTCACTTGAATTTAACGACTTAGAAGGACTAACTGGAAATCCCATACCTTTTGTGAAATGGCAACAAATTTTTTCTACACAATTCTTACCCGCAGTCATTTTTAATTTATTTGAAACTTGAGGGGCACGTTTTGCAGGCGATTTCCTTCTCTTTTGTGGTACATAGTTGGAGCAGCATCTATTTTTAACTTTCTGGTGCCATCTACCCTTGTTTTCTCCCACATTTCTGGAGCAAAATGTAGGTACCTACAAATAAAAAAATAGGAAATTATGCATTCAGAATATAGACAAGTTATATGTTGATATTCTATATACACAGTGTGACTCAGATTGTACCTACAGGTATCGGTATTTAATAAGCACAAACAGATACTCAACTGATTGCTAAATTATGTTTTTTGGTATTACCTAGTTCACATATTTTCTAACTTGGTAGTGCACATACAGAACATACAATAAAACTAGTCAAAATTTAGAAAAGTACATATCTCACACAGGCAAGAGGTGTTTGACGGACTCCAGTTATCCCTTCTCGTTTTAATTAGCCATTGTTTTCTCCTAACTGGGTCTCTGGGAAAAGTTTTAATGAAAAAACCCTTTTTTGCCAGAATTGGTACAATTTACAGCAGCAAACCAGACATGATGGTAATTATAACTAAAATATAAAAAAATTAGAGATGTCATAAATTAGTCTATCGAACGCTGAAATAAATAGCTTAATCTACTTTACTAAATTATTTTCCTTGAAATAGCCAACAAACTCAATCTTTCATAAAAATCCAATTTAACTGAAAAGGCAAAATGTAAACATATAAGGTACTTACTGAAAATCAAAGACCTCAAAATCAATGATTTTCTGCACACTGAATACAGATAATAATGTTATGGGTTAAAAATTTATTCACTGTACCTTACTTTTCACTCCGAAAAACGCAGATTAGTTCAAGAAATTTAATAATAAACACATAAACACAGTTAACATACAACGCAAACACCGAACAAGATTTGCCAGAACAAGGCGGAAATGTGACGTTTTCCTCTTGACCAATCAAAAATCGGACAACACTTGTCGTCACTGTCCTTGTATAAAGCCACTGTACGGCTACTTTACTCTATAAGTGTAAAAGATACAATATCCATGTTTCGGTCAAAATGAGCTATTCACATCATTTTGTGCAGAATTTGATGATGTAAAGGAGTTTCAGCAAATCAAATAATATCCAAGGTTAAAGTAAATTTAAAGTTTCGATTTAGATTCAAAAGGAACAATATCTACCACATGTTAAGTTGCAAAGGGTACAATGCCCAAAAGTTCAATCATAAGCTAGAAAATGCACCACGTGATCAGAATCTGATGTGACAAGCTCCTAATTCTTTATTTGCAGAATGCACAATATCCAAAGAACGGTTCCAAAAGTGGCAATATCCACTTTTTATTTCAAATTGTGATAATACCTTGGAAGATAAATATAAATTATTTTGCAACATTCTTGATTAAGCTCTGCAAAATACTATCTTATAGAGAAGTTCCCTTTTTCATGCGTATTTTGATACATTTTGATCTTTCCCTGTTCCTGTAAATTTGTTTCTGATGAATATTGCAATTTTTTAAACTATACCCCTCACATACCAAATGATCAATTATTTTTAATTAGTAATTTTATAATTTTCAAACAGAAATATTTTATAGAACATACAGCTGAAAAAAAAGAAAATGTTCTGTTCTGTTCTATAAGGACAGCGGTTAAATACTAACATTTTAATTTTATTGTGAACGTATTAAGCTAATTTAAATCAATTTTCTTACAATCCCTTTCACATAAAGGTTGAGGGTAAATCAAATACAAACGGGGATTTTTATTTTAACATTCGCCAAATAAAGGTCACGAGTATTTCGCAATTTTTTTAAAAAAGCGTTCGGACAGGTCAGCTTTGTTTTTTTTGTGGGCATGAACTATGATGTAACCAGTGCTGGCGGAAAGGGTATAAAACTGTTTTTTTTTATATGGCAACTACCATTTTTTATTGCATCCTATGAAAGCTTGTTTTTTTTCAACGGAATAGCTGAGTTTAGGCGTCTGAATAATACAATCAGTTTTTGTTGAAATCGCTCTTTTTATTTGATTTTAATGGATCAAAGGTTCTGAAAACTGCTAACCGTCTGCAGCTTGACAATGACCCAGCTTGTCAACAAACTCTATTTACACATTCCTGATTCTTCATTTGCCTGATCTCATAATGAATGTTTTGCTTCAATTCTTCAATTCACGACAAACTTTGCTGTTCAAGTACCTCGATAAGAAAAAGTAAGCTGAGGTTAAATCAGGAGACCTTGTAAACCCCTCAAAGAGGAGAACTTTTTGTGGTAATCCAACAATGTGAAAATTGGTTCAAATAGTTTCATACAAATGTCTGCGTACACGCACTCTTTTGTATTAATGAGAAAGTGTAGCAACTAGTATATTCAGCTGACCCGTTGAAAGAGAGTAATTCTGAATTTGAGGTTTTTTCGATTTTTCTTCAAAATTTTCCGTAAGAAACCCTAACATGTTACACATCAAATTAATCAGAAAGATCTTAGCTTTCATATAGTATAATAAAAAAGGTGGTTGCCATTTAAAAGAACAACCTTATTCCGTTTCTGCAGTACTGGCTTCACTTTTAAGAATTGAACTACACTTAAAGTTCATTCTCCATAAAAATAAAATTGACCTTTTCGAGCAATTTTTCCAAAAACTGTCAGTTTACAAAATGCATGACTTTTGAGACAAAGTGTATATAAATTGTAACTATATCGATGCGCCCTGTCAAGGTCCCCGTGCGGGAGGGCGTAAAATCTGTTGAAATTTTGCTATGGTTGTTGTAAGGGTGCATCAATGAGGTGGCAGTCGTACGATGCGTGTTCTGATTGAATGTGATTGAGGCATAACAGTATAAGAAATTGCTGTAGCGAAATTTGTATGGAAGTAATCAGTTAATCATTTTCAATGACTTAAGTTGCCATCAAGTCTCAGTAAGATGGATTGCTTGTCTCCTGATGAAAAATCAGAAAGAAAATTGTCTTACAGTTTATATTTGTTATTTTTTTGAGATCTGGGTGATCATTGGACCCCACACGAGCAAACACAGAGTGATGACAAGTTTTTATATATTTTTAGGTATTAATAATATTGTGTGAAACTAACTACTCAGTGGACAAAAGCCCCAACCTGCGTTGTCACTTTTTGTCATTGTCGATATTTAACTTCAAATAATTTTAATTTTTATAATAATTTTTATAGTTAGATATTTGATTCAACTTAAAGGAGACCAGCTGAAGAAGCAATCCTAAAAATGCAGAAATAGGTCAGATCTCATCTATTGTGGTTGAATTTACCGTGTTCCCACTGCCAAAAAATGAAGTTAGATATTTATAGAGTGTTTCATTAGAAGGTTAGTAAATTAGTTTATTTTCTTTAGATAATTACTGAATTATCTTTGTCTGTGGAAGTGTTCATTAGCATACCTAGCATACCTTCATTGATAGGAATTGTAGGAGATTTGATTTATATTAGCTTAAAATACCTTTCTAAAACAGTAAAAAAAAAGAGTGATGACAACTTAGAGAATCAGCACCTCGGAAGCTTCGTCTTTCTGTAATTAAATGTTCTCTTTGATCAAACTGGCTTTTCAGCAAAAAAAGATGTATCTGTACGAAGTGTGATTCTAGAACACTCACTGTCACATATTTGGGTCATTTAAGGAAGAACTGGGAGGGAGGAAATTTCCATAACGATCAAGGTTTGTGTGGTATTAGTTACAGCCACTAACATAATTTTTCGGCGAGAAAATTAAAAAACTTCCAATCCGTTTAGAACAATTTATTAGTAACAGTGAGGATTACCTAGACAAGTAAATTGTATATTTTTTTATTATGACAATAAATTTAATAAAGACACAATTTCCGGTTTATATTTGATCTGCCCTCGTATGTTATTCTTTGATAACATATAGTGGAATGAATAATTACCTAAAATCGGCATCAAAATTCTGCGTTAGATAGGAATAATGACTAATTCAGCGTATAAATAATACTTGTTATGTTAAGTATGAACTTGGAATGTACGATTCACTCTCGAACCTTGCATGGTATATTTTAATTGTATTAATAAAAATATATTTACAGGACAAGGCAAAAAGCGGAAGTGCTCCATATGGTCAAACACTGCAATCATTCCAAATTTTCCCAACTTTGCTACAGAGGCTGATATAAAATATTGTAGTACCAAAAGTCGTAAAGTTGAGAATATCTATCACATTGATTTTATTGATGGAATGCCTTTCACGCTAGACACAAGACAAGTGTTTCCTTATTTGTTTGATGAAGTTAGTTATTGCTTAGATTCTCGAGTAGCATTCCCTTATTTATCTGCTGAATTGCCTAAAATAAGCTCTACTACACTGAATTACTCTGAAGCTTTGAAGAAACCAAGCGTAGACTCCGTAAGAGAAGTAAACTGGTTTGATAAGGATTTCCCTCCTCTGAAACCTAAACTGAATAAAAAAGAAATTGACGAAGAATTCGATCTAATAGAAACCGTAATTAAAGAGGATGTATCAGAAAAAGAAAATAATCTTTTGTGGTGGAATGCAACCAGTAGTTGAATTAAACTAGTATAATATATTTTAGTAACAATTATTTGTTCTTTAATTTTTATACGTGTTGTTTTTGTTTAATAATAAGCAAGTAATGATAATTTAAATAAACTTATGAAAATATTTAAAACTTTGAGGCAGCCTTAATTGTTCTTTTCTAAAACAATACGATTTAATTTATGGTATTAAAGGACCAATTTTAGATAAAATCAGCGTGCGGAATTGAAGTTATATTAAATATATTCTTATTGGATCCAAATAATATGCAATTTGCTGAATATTTTCGCATCAACGCATGTTTTAATAATATTTTAATCTTGTTACTGTATTTAAATAATAATTATGGAATAAATGAAAATAAGTAATAGTTATATAATAAGTGAAGATATTTATTTATTTATTTATTTATACAGTTAAGGAAACCCAACAGAATTCTTACAAAAATTCCAATAATAGGGTTACACATAAAAACTGTGTGTAGACACTGCTCATACATAAATTGAGAATTTTATAAACTAAATTAATTAATTCTAGCTCTAGATTAAACTAGACAGCAAAAAAGAAACTAGAAATAAGTTAAAAAAAATAACTACATAAAAACTGATATGGCATCATTTCTCACTTGATTTAAGGATCTATAAAATATATCTATGTCATTAAAATATTCATTGTATATTTTTTGCATTAAATAAATTGGAGAATTAAGCAAATAATTTGTAGAACCGAACTTCAAGTGAAATAGATTAGTTGATCTAGTTAACCGCTGTTAATGTAATGTTATAGTCAAAATTTTCAGTGATATAGTTGCAATCAATATTGTGATTAAATAATTTATAAATAAAAAGTACGTAATTAATCAGTCTACGAGATGATAGTTTTAGTAAATTATAATGTCTCAATCTGATGTCATACGATTCAAAATGAAGATGTCTATTAAATCTATAATTTAAAATATTAACAAACTTAATCTGAACTCTCTCTATACGATCAATATATTTATTATAAGTAGGATTCCAAACTATACTAGCATATTCAAGAACACTTCGACAAAGGGAATTATATAGCAAAATTATAGATTTGGGATCGGTAAATGCTCTAGTCGTCCTCATAATAAAACCTAAATTACGATAAGCTTTTCTGACAATGGATTCAATATGTAAATCAAACGTCAATTTTGAGTCAAATATAATTCCCAAGTCTTTCACCGAATTGGTCTTCTTAAGTTTACAATTGTCAATGAAATAATCACAGTCGTAATTAGCAGGAAGTCGTGAAAATGTTATAGAACAGCATTTATCTATATTTAACAATAGTTTATTCCTTTGACAATATTCCTGAAATCTAGACAGATCCATCTGCAAATTATGACAATCGATTAAATTTGAGATTTCACTATAAATCTTTAAATCATCAGCGTAGAGAGAGAATTCAGAATGTGAAAAACAGTCACCAATATCATATAAAAATAAAGAAAAAAGCAAAGGTCCAAGGTGCGATCCCTGCGGAACACCAGAAGTAACATTAGCATAAGACGAAGAACAATTGTTAATTTTGACACATTGTGTTCTGTTACGTACATACGACATTATCCAATTTAACAAAGTACCATGTATACCGATATTCTCAAGCTTTACAAACAGAATGTTGTGGTGAACTTTATCAAACGCCTTTGAGAAATCAGTATACACAGCATCCACTTGCTTATGATTATACATAGAAACTATTACATTTTGAATCAATGGAACCAAGTTCGTCACCACAGATCGACCCTTAAAAAATCCATGTTGATGTTCACTTATTAAATACTTAGTTTTGAAAAACAATTCTATACAAATGATTGCTTCAAATATTTTCCCAGGGATAGAGAGCATAGAAATAGGACGATAGTTATTAACTAAATTTTTATGACCGGCTTTAAAAACTGGAGTAATTTGAGCTTGTTTCCAATAAGATGGAAAAATTCCCTCAGATAGTGATTTATTATATATAATATATAATGGATATGATATGGATTCCACGCAGTATTTAAAAAATGTCGGAGGTATTCCATCAGGACCCGCACCTTTTTTAATATCCAAAGTCTTTATAAAGCATTCAACCTCAGCAAGAGTAATTTTATCTAACGTTATAGTTGTATACGATTCAGTGGAGCTTACTACTGAGGGGATATCAGATGATTCAAAAACTGAGGCAAAAAATTCAGAAAAAAGCTCACAAACTTCTTGATCTGATGAAGTAGTTCTATTATCTAATTTAACATATTTTGGTATAGATTTAAAATGACGCCTATTTGATACATAACTCCAGAAATACTTGATATTATTTTTTACATTACTCTCGACTTTAGAAACATAATTTTGATAATCTCTTTTAATAGCTTGTTTAACCAACTTTCTAACATTAGAAAATTCTTGATAATCTAAAGGATTCTTAAATTTTTTCCACCGGCAGTGTAGCTTGTGTTTTTCTTTAATTGAATTTATTGTATAACGGGAAAACCACTTCGGATAATTATTACATATTTTCTTTTTATTAATATTTCTATTTATAATATCAAATAATATTCTATAAAATGTTTGCACCGCTTCATCAGTCTTGCAGTTAGATAATTCTGATGTCCAATCAGTTTGACTAATTTCTAAATTAACAATATCATAATTTGCTCTAGCAAAGTTATACTTAAAGTAAGAGTTTTTATGTTTCATATTTAAATTAATATTAGGGACAGATAAATGAATTTCGATGGTTTTATGAGCCATATCTTCAGGAACCATAGGAATGCAACAATGAGTTATAAGAGTAGAACTAAAAGAACTAAATACTAAATCAAGCAACACATCATTATTATTAAAAATGCCATTATACTGTAGCAGCTCCAATAAGTTATATGAATCAACAAGGTACTCTCCCAGGCCATCTGTAGTGCGTACAGCCTTATAAGAATTTACATTATCACTTTGCTCCCAAACAATATTAGGGACATTATAATCACCAATAATTAAAAAATGGTCATTTTGATGCCTTTGTACAATTTCACTAACTTTAATCAAATGAGCCTTTAGATTATTTAAACTTGCATGAGGAGGATTGTAAACACAACACAAGTTTAATTGACTAAATTGAGAGACCCTGACACTAATCCACAAATCTTCACAGATCACTTGACCAGTCTACTCTTTCAATGGATTGATACCTACTATCAACGGCAATTAGCACACCACCACCGTCTTGCTTACCACTTACTAATTTATTACGATCTTTTCTAAAGACATTATATTTATCAGCATTAAATAACTCTGAGTTACAAATGCTAGAGTTTAACCAAGTCTCCGATAAGCAAATAATATCCGACACACCGGCAACTGTAGAAGAATAAAAATCATGTGTTTTCGTACGTAACCCTCTTACATTTTGGTAAATTATTGACAAATCGAATTTGAATAAAACAGAAATTATTTAATAACATTAAGTTAATATGAAAGTAGGTATCAATAATCAAAAAGTCTACGAAGAGAGTCTTCACAATCAATACAGGTGTTCCTACCAGTGTTCGGATGTTTCAGGTAAATTTTACAATCCCGGGTCCAGCAGTGAACGTTCCTCTGTTTACATAAATCTCTAGTCTTTTTATAGAGTAGCTGATTATAAGGAATTAGATGATCATTAATATAAATCTTAGAATCAACACCATCAAAGCCAATTTCGTTACTGGTCACTCCTTTTCTCCTACGTACTGAAGCAAGAATCGCATCCTCGGAAGAACGAGTAGTTAATTTCACAATTACCGATTTAGGATGTTTGTTATCAGATCTCAGATGAGGAACTCTGTGACAGATGTCAATAATATTGTCATCTCTCATACCCAAAACAGAAAACAAACTTTCAACAACATTGTGAATATTCTCATTTGGAACTTCAGGTATACCATTAATTTCAATGTTATTTAGACGTAGCTGTTGTTGCAGGCTCAAAACCTCACGATTAAGCGTTGATAATTCATTTGAAGTAGTTTGTAAGTCGGCCTGAATCGAAGGTATAACTTTAATTTTAACTTCAAATTCATCAATTTTTCTAGAGAAGTCATCAATTTTACTACCATAAAATTCAAGTGATTTGACCATAGCATCCTGTTTATTTTTATCCTCTGTGATTTCAGCTTTAATACCATTTAAGCTAGCTAGTATAATTTTCAAATTATCATCAGGTTCAGGTTTTTTGCTGCAAGTTGAGCACTTCCAAGAGAGCCCAGGAAAATTATTAATATCAGGCATATTAGGCGTTTGCAGGCGATTCAAATGGAATAACTTTTTACATCCCACACACTGAATAGAAGGTAATTGCCTTGTGATATTTTTTGAACATACTATACAAGTATCAAATCCCATTGTAAATAAAAAGAAATTTCACAAAAAGAATTCAAACAAAAAATGTACTAGCTATTTGCTTGTAGGAATAAACACAATTACTGCACTTTAGAAGCAAATCCTTTCCTTTACAGGAAAACAAAAATTTATTGAGAAATGTAGATGCAATTATTACTGATTCAATAGTCAACTCACAGATGTAACTTTTGCTGATAATTATAGCAATGATACAATCAAATTCACGGAGCAAAGAGCAGCACATTCACACGCGACAAACCATGAATACACGAGAATTTTTGATGGATATGGAGATGATAATTTTATACAGTGCAATTCAGAACTTATTAAAAAAAAAATAAGGAATAGATGCGTCATGAAAAATGGAATCAATATCGTAAAAAAAATCGTAAAATCCTTATAGCTTCCGACAAAAAAATTATTAAAGTTGTGGTAGTTTCAACCTTTACATCGCTGGGCTACTGTAATGTCTGGCCAGGCGATTTCAAATACTTATCCGATTAATTGTCGTATTAACTTTTTATGATGCAAGTATTTACATTAGTTTTTCAAATATCAAATGGCTTACGTATAACAACTCGCAGCTGATGGGTATCGTTTTAGTGTACAGCGAAATGAAAATGCATTAGCAGAACGATTTCCCAGTAAACATGTGCCAAATGCAGCTACTTTTACAACGGTGTGCCGTGAGTGCAAGTGTAGTGCAAACGAAGGCGTGACGCGGGAAATTTGCAACCGAATCGTGGAAGAGATGGAGGTCCAGGGCGTCCACGACGTATTGCAGGTGGCATATCATACACGAGACTCAATTATATCCGTACCATGTACAGCGTGTCGAAACATTAATACCAGGAGATTGGACGAGGAGGACCGGTACCATGGTCGCCACGATCTCCTGACTTTAAATCATTTGAATTTATTTTTGCGGTGATATTTAAAGAATGAAGTATATTGCACCGAAGTGCACACTATTAATGATTTACGCAAACGTATCATAGCTGTCATTAACTTACAAGTTCAAAACGGACAAGAAGCCGAAACATTTGTGTTAGTTTGTAAAAACTGGGTAAGACGGGTAAGGTACGTCAAACATTTTACTAATTAAAACCACAAATTAATTGTATTAATAATTAATAACAATAGCGGCAAAAGGAGTTGAATTTCCTCCATTACAAAAGTGTTGTAAAATAATTTATTTCTTTACTTGGGAAGCTCTGTATCTCTATATACGCTTTATGAAACAAACCGAAGATATCGTTGGAGTATAAACGTGGGAGGGAAGAAATCACATTTTTGACAGAACTTGCCATAAAAGATTGTCAATAATTTATTAGTGTCAAAATTTCGAACACAAAAACTTATGTTCCAAGAATGTTTACGATTACTGAGGGATCAATAGATGGTATAAATATTTTTGATATTTTTCGTAAGCACGCAAAACTTCGTCGACTCAATACAACACATCAGCGATATTTCTTGACATATCGAAGTAATAAATGCTCTACCCTGCCAGTTGGAATCAATACAATTGGAGATATGCCAAAAAAGATAGCGGAATTCCCTGGACTCTCCAATATTAATGAATACATTGGTCATTGCTTCCGGTGCAGCTCTGCAATAATTTGCAGATTCTGGAGCGGATATGACACTTTTAAAGCGACATGGAGGTTGGCGAACAGGTTCATTTGCCGAGGGTTATATTTAAAATTCTATTGAACGAAATAGCAAAAAGAATCATAGGTCAGAAAGATACATCAAATAAGAAATTAAAAGAAGTTCATGCAGAAGCAGAAGCTAGGAGTATGGCCACTACTAGCAATTTATTCATTCCGACTACTAATACTTTCATTGCTGTTAGAGAAGAGAAGCTGTGCCTCTAGTATTCAATTTACATAATTGTACCTTTAAAATTTATAATAAATAAATATTTTCATTGTTTTTAATATTTCTTTTCTACTTTCAGACACTAGTGCCTAAAAGAGTATATTTTCGAAATTTTAGTTCATAGGTATCAAAATTTGTTAAAATCGAAACACTTTCACAGAAATATGATTTAAATGTTGTGATGCTGTCATTTTGCGATCAGTATTAGAATTCTTTACCTTAAAAATACGACAATCTATCCTTAAAAAATGTATTTTTTGTTAAATAATGAAATAGGTCAATTTAATTTTTTAAAACAGGCATCGCTCGTGACGTAAAAAATGTCTAGTTTTTTCAAGTTTTATGTTTGACCTGTGACGTCATCATATATTTTTTAAATTTCACCCCCTATTTTTTTGACAAACACCTATAAATGCCTTGCAATATTTCGAGTACAATGATACTTACTTTTTGCAAAGTTAATACCTGTTGTACCTATCGAAAATAGCAACGATATGGTTTCAACAAAAGTTCCTTCTACTTTGGTGTTGTTCGGACATTTCTTGCCGATACTACGGATAGATAGGACGACGAGGATCAACTAAATAGCCACCAGGTTCACTTGAATTTATCCTTTTGCACATTTTCTTGTGGGGCTACTTAAAATCACGGGTCTATTTTAACAAATCAAATAACTTAGATGATCTACAACTACGAATTAGAACTGAAATATAAAACCCTGAAAATGATTGAACGTTCAATATAAAGTATGTAAACTCCTGCCCGTTTATGTCAATGGAGGACATTCTGAACACTTTTAAAATTTGTATCATAAATAACTTATTTTGAAAAATGACCTTTTAAAGTAATGAACAGAAAACCTTTAATACTGAGTACCATTGTATTTGTAACGTAACTGTTATTTAAAAAAAATAAGTGGAGGAGATGCAATTTAAAAAATCGTAATGACACAACTCAAACAAAATCTGGAAACATATTTTTTTACAACAATCCGTTAATAAAATAGGTTGACTTATTTTACAATTTTTGAAATTCTAAATTCTAAGAAAATTACTAATATCGTGCGGAGCTTTATCATTTTTAAAAATTTTTAGTTTATAACGAGGTACAATTTATTACTATAAAAATTATACTCTTTAAAACGAAGGACCCCGCAGAGTCCTTATGGAAATTGGGTTTCGGTCAAATTTGATGAAACTCTGGACTCTGTTAGTTCTCGACGAGTAGAACAAAAGTTCTCATGGCCACTGAGTCTAAAAGTCTCATGGTTCTGAGATATAGCTCTCTGAAGTTCGACTTTGGGTGCATTTTGCAGTATTACTAGTTTCTCACTTACAATAGTATATATTTGTTTCTTCAAGCACGTATGCATGTACACATGTATTCAAACACATATAAACTTCAAACACGTATAAACATACAACTACACACACACACATACACACATACAGGGTGTTAGGTAAACATGCGGCAAAAATTCAAGGGGTTATTCCTTGGCCTATTCTAAGAATATTTTGTCCTATGATGATTTCTGAAAAACTCCTTTGTTTCGAAGATACAGGGTGAACAAAATTTACTACAGTAACAACATTTTATTATCAAGAAAAGTACATGTAAAGTTGCTCAATCTGCAATAAATGTTCGACAGCCTGGATACAAGCATTCAATCTTCTAGTCATTGAGTGCCGAACTCTTTCAAACACACCAGGGTTGTTTCTAATTGAGTTACACCCAGCAATTATCCGATTTCGCAATTCGTCCAAAATCTCCACTGTAGTAGCGTAAACGAATGACTTCAGATAGCTCCATAAGAAATAATCCAGAGGGTTTAAATCTGGGGATCGAGTAGACCATGCGTGTGGCGCACCTCGACCAATCCAGCGATCTCCGTATGTTGCTGTTAAAAAATCACGAGGAAACTCATTAATTTTTTATACTTGATAAACTCAGTGGCGTACGCCATACTTTTATTTACATTAATGATTTCAACAAATATCGAATATGGTTGTCGGAAATATTGTTCACCCTGTATCTTCGAAACAAAGGGGTTTTTCACAAATCATCATCATACAAAATATTCTTAGAATAGGCCAAGAAATAACCTCTTGAATTTTTGCCGTATGTTTACCTAACACCCTGTATGTGTGTATGTGTGTGTGTAGTTGTATGTTTATACGTGTTTGAAGTTTATATGTGTTTGAATACACGTGTACATGCATACGTGCTTGAACAAACAAGTATATACTACTGTAAGTGTGAAACTAGTAATACTGCAAAATGCACCCAAAGTCGAACTTCAGAGAACCATGAAACTTTTGGACTCGGTGGCCATGAGAACTTTTGTTCTACTCGTCGAGAACTAACAGAGTCCAGAGTTTCATCACATTTTACCGAAACCCAATTTCCGTAAGGACCCTGCGGGGTCCTTTAGCGTTGTTTTGATCTATTTACATCATTGATTATATAAATTACGCCTGACATATTCATAATGAAATCCACTTTAAACTTTTATCGTAGTTGTTCCATCCATTAATAGATGTCTAACAAAAAGTTTGGCATTTGGTTTAATTTTTTATGATATTGACCTCTTAGGAAAAGATAGTAAATGTAAATATTCACGTATTTAACCTCGGTCCAGTTATTCTCTATTTTGTTTGTTCAATACCGAATTTACCACTAAATTATTTCTCTTGATCGCATCGCCCTCTTACAATGAGAGAGACATTCGTACATTAATACATTCAAGGGCTCCCCACCAGGGAAAGTATTTCTACTTAGAAGTTCTAGTAGTTCGAAAACTGTTTTGAGGGTATGTCATTATTATTCTCTACAGAAAAAAATAAATTAATAATTATTTTTCCTTTAAATTTTTATTTTAGTTAGTTTGTGATTTTTCCTTAAAAAATCATCAAAAAGTCAATGACCTGTTGCCATCTTATAAGATCCATCTGTTTATACAGCTAGTCTACTCAGTACAAGTTCGTATTGTCACAGAATTTGCCCCGCTTGCCCCCAATTCGACGACTGCAAAACGCTAGATTGGCCCGATCGCCCCTACGCGATGCTGGTAAACAAACAAAATAACGCCTTGTATCGATACGCGACTGGAATATTGAGAATCGACGAGAATCGTTCGAGAAATGGATCTAGAGCTGCTAGAAAATATCTGGAATATTTGTTTGGTCTATAAAAGAAGAATATACGGCCGAGTCAGTCAGTCTTGAATTGGAGTGTTTAGTTGAAAATTTCCTGGAGTATCAAAGTGAAATAGTGTTAGTTGAGTTGTAATTAGTATTTAATAGTGTACAGAGTGTTTAATAAATATCAGTAAAAATTAACTGTTGGTTTTGATGGTAAAAGAAAAAGTCGGGTTAGGAAACCCTGACAGTATTATATGAAAGCGCTTATAATCGTTTCATCTAGAACCGTACTAGAAACAATTTTTGTTGGAAAAATTGAAAATAATATACACGATAATACATAAAGATTGAACTTCTACATATAAAGGTATTTATTCCAAATGAAGAAACTGTATGATTTTTTAAAAATACGCGCAGAGGAAAGAATATATTATTTTAATAGAAATGGCCTAAAAAATTACGTGGAAAAATAAGCCTAAACCGGTATTTAAAAATTTAGTCTGACCATGTCCCCACAAAACGATCGCCGCCACAGCGTAGACCTCTGACGTCAGACGCCATTCACCCGTGTATACCTAAATACAGCAGTGTGCTTTAGTTCATATCTGTATACGATTTCCATGTTTTTGGACAACGCAGTACATACATTTATAAGAGTTAATGTGTTATTTGTGATATTATTAGGTGTTATTGTGTTAAATAGACATTGGTATTGAATAAAATTGCAAAATAGACTCGTAAAATGGGCACAGAAAATACATCTCACCGGGAAAATGGAAGAATTATGGCATTATATAAGTACGCATACGGAATGCAACGTCTAATAAAAAAATATTTCACCATGCCAAAAACGAAAGGAAGAATTGCAACATTATTCGTTTGTGAAGACCATTTTATTATTATTAAAAAAAAATAAAATGTAAAGTTGTAAAGAATCAATTAAACTTTTCAATTAAGCTACCAGAATGTATACAGGGCGTTTAGAAAATCAATAGCAGAACAAACTTATAATTTTTCTCATTTATTGTATTGCATGTTCTATATTTTCTTCTACCATTTACGTGATGTAAAATGTTATTTGAGGCATTTATAAAATTTTGATATCTGGTTTCTCTACATTAAATTACTCCGAAAATATAATAATAAGGATTTTTTAAAAATATTTAAGGAGAAATGAAATCGGTTGTAAATGACAATAAAAAAATTATTAAATTAATTAAAAAAAAAAAATACATGTCGTATCACTTATTACTTTTCAAACTAAAATAAGTATTTCAATGTGAAATCAGATGACATAATTTGATAAATACCTCAAGTAAACCCATCTCTCTGACACTTAGCCAACAGCATTGTCGTCGTAATTGTCACGAGCGGATTTATATTGTAAACAAAGGAATAATTGTGGCATTACCTACACAGTATTTACACTATGTATCTGTGACCCACAAAAATACAAGAAACAAACGCCTATTTACATCACCAACACTGTATAACGTCACACCAATGATATCGCGTATTCGGTCATGTGGCTTTGTCTACATTTTATAATTATGTTAATGTTAATATTTTAATTATTATGTGATTATTGCCACCAGACATATATTCTGACCTTTCAATATGTTTGAAAGATTACCCTGTAATACTTCCCCATTGTCAAGAAATTGTCTCACAACTTTTACGCATTATAAATGCCACACCCTGTACATTGGAGGTGTACTTCATTTTTTTTAAATTGCAACTAAATTTTATTATTTCGAATTCTGATTCTCTTTGAAATTCTGCGTACAACAAATATCTGGTCATATGGTATTACCTTAATAATTTACAAATATGGACGTGTAAAGCTTCAAAATTTCACAATTGAATACCTATCGAAGATGTGTTGATTTTAAATAAATTAATGTTGTTGTATATCCTACAACTAGGTATTAAAGTAAAGTAAGTATGCACTTTCTGGAGAAATAAATGTCTCAATAACAATTTAACAAAATGGAATTAAGATAATACAGGAACAACAACAGTAATTTACAATAATGAAACAAATATGACAAAACAAATACAGAAAAAAAAACAAATTGTAACCATTAGAATGTAAATAAGGAAATCTAAACAGGTTAAGGTGAGCTGACCGAGCCGGTCATTGCACTGTTCCCCGTCTGCCAATCCAGCGTCCTGGAAAAGCTACATTTTAATACAGGAATCGAATAATGAGAGATAAACTTTAGAATCAAATTGTCATAAAACTGTTAACTATAACGGACTATTATTTAATATTAGCAATTGTACATTGCGTATCCACAATTCCACAATTTGTACAATCATGTGTATTCACGTATAATTTCATTTAATTGAATAATCATACTGACAAAGCAGCTTCAATATTCAATTTTGAAATTTTAAACGTTCATATTTCGTAAAGTATTAAAGTAATACCATGTAACCAGATATTTGCTGTATGCAAAATTTTCAGGAATATAAAAATTCGTAATAAAAAATTTTGGCTGCCATTTAAAACATTTGATAACATCTCCGTGAGGGAGGGAGTGGTAAAAATTTTTGCATTACCGGAAACGAATTTTTCAATCGCAGATGCCGAACTAGTACAGCCACTTTAATTAGTCCGGGTTCGCTCGGTGGAGAAGTTATATCCAAGGTTCAGGCATATCATATGATTCGATATCCAAAATAAATTATTTATTTCATAAAATAAAATCTCCTCTTTTAAACATATTATACTAACAATAATAATAATTTCCCAACCTACATAAATAAAGTAAATGCTGAAATACTATCACAAAAATAACAAATAGGGTGGTAAGGAATGTACGGTGCAGACTCCGAGTGTCGCGGAGAGAACCTGCTAAAAACCCGGAGTCGGAGATCAGGAGGACGACGTCGAGTACCGCGGAGTAACACCTGCTAAGTACTCGGAGTCGGAGGAATACGGGCAAGGCCTCGAGCGCCGCGGAAATTACCTGCTAAACGCTCAGGACACCCAGAGAAAGGTAGTGCCGCGGAAATTACCTGCTAAACACTCTGGCGGGTAGGAAAGTTGAGTGCCGCGGAAAGAACTTGCTAAGCACTGCCAGTGAAGCGCCAATATCCTTGGCCTTGGCAATTGCGGCCGATGCCGGCAGCTCGAGGAACCTCCTGCTGTCTTGGCAAGCCCCGTCGGCAAGGGCTTATCTTCTGGCGCTCTTCTGTATTCTTTCTTCGCCGACTCGTTAACCCCCGGGGGTAGTCGTGTTTTGTTCGCGGCGCGAACGCCTCCTACCAGGTAGGGCTTTGGGTTAAGTCGGGATTAGCACTGTGTCTCTGGGGAGACGCTAGAACAAAGAACCGTAAAGGCCCTGTCGTCTAGCGTCGCGGAAAGGATAGGGTAACGGTGCCCACCTAGGCGGGCGCGAGGGTAGGTTAGGGAAAAGTCAATATCTCTTAGTGGTCCTAATCTTGATCCTGGCGGTCCTAAAACAGAAGAAACGTCTCAACTTACCCCGCGTCCAGGAGTTGAAACCTTGACCGCCTGTACCTGGCCTGGCCGCATCGGGTCGGTAGTCCACCGCCGCCTGAATCAGCTGATTGCTGTGGACTTCTGCACGTGCGAAGGTAGCCTCCGCTCGCGCTTTCATCGCTTCCAGGGCAGGCGTGAATCCCAGATCCCGGCGAATATCGCTGTTGTGGACGAACCAAGAGGCCCCGTTGCGCAACGCAGGGCGATATTCTCGACGGCCTGCACTCTTTTCAAGTACGTCTTTGCTGCGTATCCCCATGTGGCACCGGCATACGTCAAATGTTGCTGCAAAACATATTTGATTAACCTTACCTTGTTTCCAAGGCTCAGTCGGCTGTCCCTACGGAGTAACGGGTAGAGTTTCGTCCTCACAAATTTGCCTTTGCTAACCACTTCGTTGACGTGTGGCTTCCAGGTCAGGTTTCTATCCACCCCTAGATATCTGACTTCGTCGGTCCACTGGATGCCCTCGTCACTGAACGTCACGCGGCCACACGGCTGCGCTCTGTACCTACGAGAGAACATCATACCTTTGCTTTTCTCCGCGTTGATCGTCACCTTCCAGCGGTTACACCAGTCCTCCAGTCTGCCTAGCGCCCTCTGGAGTCGCCTCGTCACCATTTCCGGGTTTAAGGAACGGACTAGTATGGCGGTGTCGTCGGCGTAGAGGCACACGGAAGTGTCCTCCGTCCTGGGTAGGTCCGCTGTGAAGATATTGAACAGGTGCAGAGACAGCACGGCGCCTTGGGGGACGCCGGCTTCCATGGGTCGATAGGCCCCATCGCACGCAGCTATCTGCCACTTAGGCAGGACGCCATCGGTATTGCCTTGAGCAAAGCGATATCCAACACGTCCGGCCTAGCTGCGCCTTTCTGGAAGGTTGGCTCATCGGGTCCGTACGCAAGCACGTCGTCGTGGTTCTGCAAGAACTGTAGAAGCACCCTGCCTCGCGTTGAAGTGGTCATGCTATTCCACTCCGGCGATCTTGCGTTAAAGTCGCCGATGGCAACAGTACGCGGCCATGCCCCCATGACCGCCTCCAGGTCGTCGTCCAAGAGCGGGAGAGAGGCGATATCTCCATGGCGGGTGCTCACAGAGACTGCCACGGCTTCTATGTTCACCAGCTGTGGGACCTGCAACATTGGTGGTCGATGCTGTTTTGACTAGCAGGGCTCCTTTTCTGGCCGGCCGGTCCCTCCGATACGTCACGTATCCGAGCATCCTGACGGCCTGTGCATCCCTCAGCTTGGTCACTTGGATGGCGATCACGTCTACGTCTAGACGCGGCAGGAGCTCAAGCAGGTCGTTCTTCCTTCACTGGAACTCGTCGACGTTCCAGGAGACGACTCTCAGGGACTGCACTCTTGGAGGATCAGCCATTACTCCTGTAAAAGAGATGGGATTTTTGTGAAAAAGGCGCGCATGGTGGAGTACATCTCCATCCTCGCAGTAGCCTGTCTTCCTGGAGGGAGTACGTGTGGTACTCCTCTCCTTTCGTCGCCTGTGGTCGCTTGCGGAGGCAGGGGAGATGGCCACACCCTCCCTAACCATCTTCGCCTTGGCGAAGTTAATCCTATCCTCCTTTAGAAGAAGGGATACGGCGGACCACCGTTCGCCTTTCCGGAGGATGACTGGCGGGATTTTAGGAAGTTTTTTAGCTTCTCCGGCGGCTGGGGTGGTGGTGGTGGCAGTGGCTGCGGCGGTGGCGGCGGGGGCAGCACTCGTCGAGGGCACAGGGGACGGAGCGCTCTTCTTCAGAACCTTCGGTTCTTCAACAGAGGATCCCGCTTCACCTGCAACGGAGAAAGAATTTGTCTTCTTTCTTTTGCCGGACTTACCTTTTCTCTTGCCGGCAGCGATGGTGGGTACGGCAGGCGTGGCTTCGGCTGGCACAGGCGATTCCTCCATTACCTCGGGGGTGGACTGGCTGAGAGCTCTGAAGCCGGCCGACAGGCTCCTGATGAGCTCCTCTAGGGCTCGATGGCGGGCTTCTGCCACCTCCTCGCGGGCTCTCGCGGCGTCTTTTTTGTTTGCGGAGTCGCTGGGTCAGCTCGGCAATACTTTGCGGGAGCTGTTGGTTTTTGGCACGCAGCCTGTCTAATTCCTCGTCCTGGCGAGGGATAATTCGCCCAGCGTCGGATAGCGGGCTAGGGCTCCTACTGTCGCAGCAGCTCCCTTCGCTGCCTTCGCTGGAGTCGGCATTTGCGATCGCGATCGCATCGCTTCGTCCTCCTCGACACTGCACACAACACTCACACCTGAAACAGAAATATCTGAGATCTCACTGCCTAGGCTAGAAAATCTCATACGGTGGGTAGTGTCGCGTACAAAATCGCGGTGCGCCAAAGAATTAAAGTACAGCGTGAGTAAAATAAGTTTACAACATTACAACAACGTTACGGTTACATGTTCTCGAAAAAAGAAGATTAACGGAGCTACGTAACCTCAAAGTTATTTTTTAAATATATTTTATGGCTATCACTTTTTTAATACTGCAACGATTTTTTCAAATTTGGCACACCTGTTACTTTTATAGAGATGCAGTTACAGATAATATTTCTAAAACTGTAAATTCCTAAAGGACAGAAGGAGCACGTGCTAGGTCAAGAAATGATCATAACTTTTTATCGTGAATTTTATTAATATTTTGATAGCTTCTGATCCTTTAAATAATGTAAGTTTATCTAAAATTTGATACTCTTGTTTGAAGTAAAAAAAAAACCAACCGTTTGCGAGAAAATCAACATTTAAATTTTTTGGACATATGATGAATCTAATTTTTTTACGTTCAAGTAAAGTACCTTGAAAACAATTGAGTGATAGCTGTCTTATTGCGTTCGCGGTAATATCAAACCTTATATGCTTCTTTCATATAAGATAGAGGCAGAAACACAACCTTTAAGGGCCGCGTTTTAGTCGTCGAAAATCGCCCAAAGACAATCCACTCAGGATGTGGCGGTTCCAATTAGCGTAAAGCCGAACTAGAGCTAGATACATTTTCGCGTAGAAGATCGGTGTTGCAGATTTCTTTACTCGGTAGATTCGCCTAACGTTTTATCCGTAGGATCAGAGACGTATTAAGGAAAATCGGCCTAAAGTACAGAAACAACAAAACAATACCAGTATCTGCACAGAATATAGTCATAACATACCAGGATGTTTCTATAAGGTTTGTTGGGATAAATAATATACAATAAATTTTTGTTCCAGGAAAAAGTAACACATTATTGAAACAAATTTTTAGAAATATTATTTTTCCGATAATTATCTATACTATTACTAAGAATGTCGATTTATTTAATAACTGAGAGGTAGATCCTGTATGTCGAAAAGCGGTTAGATAAAATACTTGCAATAGTTTTGTTGGTTTTCATCTTTTAATATATAGGTATATATTTAACTTTATTTGTAGTAAAATATTTAGCCAAAAGAAATTTATAAAGTACGGCTACAGTAAAGACATGGAAAATCGTTTAATACAATAATGATACCTGAAGTAAATTAAAAATTTTCCCAATATTACGTATATACGAGTATTTGTATATCTATCAAATACAACTGAAAAAGTTATACGGTAGGTAGTGAAGCACTGAGTCGTACACCGTACCGAAATTTACAGGTCAAAGCGCAACCGCCAAACAGTCCGAGGACTGGTTTATACGAGGTGACCCAGTCATGAATTCTGTTTCTGGCGTTGACAAGGATTGATATTAATATCAATGAAATTAAAAAACAAATGACTTTTTCTAACTATTTTCCGTAATATGACTTTATTAAAGAAACTGGATACCTACCCATTAAAATTGGTTAAATAATTTTATTTCGTTGGAATAATTACATATGTGTATCAAGTTTGTAAAAATTTGTTGGCGTAATTTTTCCAAAAAATAACATAGAACTTCTTAAACATATATTAATACAGTAAGACATAGTAACCTAACTACCAGCAGCTTTGTAATATATTTTTTTTTATAAATTTTTAAGATTAAGTTTTGCAACAGCGTTTCATGTTTTATTACATATTATGTATATATTTATGATTTTAAAGTAAAATAAATACATACTCTTGTATATAGTGAAATGAAATAGTCGAAAGGAAAGTTAGTACATGGGTGGTGATATAATATTTTTAAAAATTCACTTTTTAATTGTTAGCCAAATGACTTTTCACAAATTGTTAAACATGTCAAGAAAAGCATCCTCCATTGCTATTATGTAATCCAGAATATTTCTAGAGCTACCAAATGATTTTTTTTTGTCTTAATACATACACGTTTTATTCAAAGGTTATTTGTTTTCATTTTAATTCTCATGCGTAATAATATATATACAGTTTCTTATAAAGAAATGATACGGATTTCTATTTTGCTAACTCACCTATAATTTTTATAGTTAGAGAAGGAACGACAGATTTGTATTTGTATTATTAGTTTATAACTCTGATCTGCAGAAATATCACCATATTTATGTGTTTCTCTAAATCATAAAGCATTATTTCTGTAAGAAACTTCTTATACAAATATTTGCTGAAAATTTACCTTTTTACAGGAGAAAAATCTGAGTCGTAAACAATGTTTTGGAATTTATTATTATATTGTGTTTACCTCTTTTCATTGGAAAATGGTCCCCATGGAACCTATCGTATGCAGTAAAAAACCCATCCGCAGACTAACGATGTCTGGACATTATTAAATAAAATAAGTTCACTACGAATTGTTTGAGATACTCTATAAATCACAAGAATTTGCGGCGCGTAACAAACCTATTCAGTATCGTGATTTAGGTAATCCGGTCCCGAACACAGCATAGGTAGACTCCATATACTGTGGTCCCGAAGGTCAATAGTCAATACAGATATAAATGTGTCGTGTATCAAATGTACACGCACTAGATGGTCAAAGCAGTCGCAAGATTGCTAATAAGTGTGCTCCTGAAAAAAGAAATTATTTTAATAGATTTTCATATAGATAGTTATTCGATTACCATCACATTATTTGACATTTATTTATGTACGAAACATTCTTCATTGTCATAAAGTAACATTGAAATAAAACAGTAAAAAAAAAAACGTTTGGGACTTTTAAATTAGATAAATATTTATAAGGTTGCACTGACTTTTACAGTATTTGCTTATTTCTTCAAGATTTTCATGGACAGAATAGGAAAAAATGATAAAACATAATAATAACGTAATCTATTAATTTATAATTGTTCCAAGTCGTTCTATAACTAGAGCTAAATTGTTACTATTATAAGAAGGTAATGTGACAAATAACAACGATACGTGATGATAAAATTTCTGATTTAGCTGCCTGAATGTTCAGTTGCTAATCGATTTAATGTTACCACTAAAATGTAAGGTGAAAATTACTTAGTGTTCATACATAATTTTATTGAAAATTCTTTGTTTCCTTATTAAATATCATATGATTTCTGCTTCATACAAAGCGCAATATTTTTTTTATAAAAGAATGAAGTGTGTACGCTACTGGTCTTTTTCATTTCATTTACATGAAGGTTTGTAAAAAAAATATGGTATGCACACGTATAAAAAATATCCAATACATATAGGTAAATTCGTACCGTTACAATTAGCGCAAATTTAATATTCATTTACTTTTTTAAAATTCTGATATTATAGTAAACAAACCGCCAGAAATTAGTTTGCTTTAAAATTGCCAACATAAAAATAAAATGCCATTATTACTATTGAATAAATTTAACTTAATTTTAAAATCCATCGGGCGCACCTAATTATAACATTGACGCGATCCACTGCGTATCGAGCCATAAATATGAATCGCTCCCTAAACCGAAGATCGCTATTCAGTTTCTGGAGCCAACAACTCATCGAGACGGCAACAGTGATGGAAATAATGTACTTCATGCTTTAGCTTAGAGCTTTATTATACTGTGTAATTTAAAATATGAAATAAATGATTAATTTTTAGTCCTAATAGTAACGTACATTCCTATATTACATTAAGCTCAGTTACGTCAATTTTTCATCAAATAATATTAACTAGAAAGGTACAGCAAGGTTGCTGCCCGACCTTGGCTGACTTTTATTGACAATAATTTTTAAAAATAGCTGGCATTTCATTTTAAAAAGATGTAAAATTCTGTCAATTTTGTGGTTTTTTCATGTTTGGTTACTTTAACACCCTGTATTGCAAATGTTGAATCGGGTTATCTTCATTTGATGCTGAAATTTGACAAACATTTTTTTTAATTCGTGACATTTAAGAATTTTTAGAAATTCGTTTGATTTTTCAAACAATCTGTACTTTTTTCGTTAGTGTTCTACTAGATCTTTGTTAAGTTTAAAAAAAAAAATGTTTAAATTCCATAAACTGAGGAATTTTAGATATTGGTTTTGTTTTTCTAAACACCCTATATTTTTTCCTTAATTAGTGTTCTAACAGACCCTTGTTAAAAGTTTAATCAAAAATCCCCATCAAATTTCGTAATTTTTGTGGGATTTTAGAGATTGGTTCGGTTTTCTCTAAACACCCTGTATTTTTTCGTTAATTAGTGTTCTAACAGACCCTTGTCAAAAATTTCATCAAAAATTTCGGTTAAATTTCATAATTTTAGTGGGATTTTAGAGATTGGTTCGGTTTCTTCTAAACACCCTGTATTTTTTCGTTAATTAGTGTTCTAAAAGACCCTTCTCAAAAATTTCATCAATAATTTTGGTTAATTCCCATAAATTTTGAGGGTTTTTAGAAATTGATTTGGGTTTTTAAACACTCTGTATTTTTTCGTAAATTAATGTTCTAACAGATCCTTGTTATAAGTTTCATCAAAAAGTTTAATTAAATTTCATAATTGAGGGATTTTAAATATTGGTTCGGTTATTTCTAAACACTCTGTATTTTTTTGTTAATTAGTGTTCTAACAGACCCTTGTTAAAAGTTTAATAAAAAATGTTGGTCAAATTTCTTAATTTTTAGGGATTTTAGAGATTGGTTCGGTTTTTCGAAACACCCTGTATTTTTTCGTTAATTAGTGTTCTAACAGACCCTTGGTTAAAGTTTAATAAAAAATGTTGGTCAAATTTCTTAATTTTTAGGGATTTTAGAGATTGGTTCGGTTTTTCGAAACACCCTGTATTTTTTCGTTAATTAGTGTTCTAACAGATCCTTGTTAAAAGTTTAATCAAAAACCTTGGTCTAATTTCCCAATTTTTAGGGATTTTTGAGATTGGTTCGGTTATTTCTAAACACCTTGTATTTTTTAGTTAATTAGTGTACCAACAGACCCTTGTTAAAAGTTCCATAAAAAAATTTGTTTAAATTCCATAAATTTTTAAGGTAGTTTTTTCGTTAATTTGTCTTGTACTAGACCCCTGTTAGAGGTTTTATCAAAAAATTTCTTTTAATATAGTAATTGAAAAAACATTACTATTTCGTTGTGATTTGCATGACGCTGTACTTGCTGTTATCTCCTCCATAATGTTCAACATCAATAATGATACTTTCTGAATTTTGTATAACAATTTGTGTGTGATTTGCTAGGTATTACTACTACTGATAATAAGCTAGTCCGACCCTGACGGATAAAAAAAATACTCAAGTGCCAATACCCTACAGACCGTAACTAACGGCATCTTTTCGATAGTGTCCCAACTAAAACATGCTGAAATTAATTCACGTCCTTTAATTTTTGGTGAAGAAACGTGCTAGAAAACAGATTTACCTATGCAAAGACCGTGAATTGCACCTTTTAGCCTTGTTGTAATTACTGTGATAAATACTCAATAATTTATATCAGTTCAAGTGTTAATGTCTTTTAAAAAGTATCCTGCCGGTTGTGACAGTGATTATAATACCGCATACGATTTTTTCAGTGCATAATTGCCCTATAAAGTTCTGAAACGTAACAATGAAACATAGGAGGCGAAAACATGGTTTTCTTCCCATTTCCTAATGACTTACCAGCCTATAAAATATGTCACACCCTGGAGAAAACTTGTATGATTGGCACAGTGAAGAGATATTTTTTCTAACTTGCTTAGATTTTTCTTTAACTGCGACAAGAAACACCTATAAATTCGTTGAAAAATGCACACAAAAACGCCGCCCTTAATGAAAAAATAGACATTTAACTGATTTATTTTGGTAGAATAATTTACCTTGGTAAAATAATTTCCGAACTGGTCGCCACGTCAGTGCTTTGCTTTCCTTGACGTTTGACATATCGTTATGTTACTCAGAAGTAACTTTGAAACTTTATTTTAACCTTATCAATTATCATATATCTCTGGAAGTTAAACTTTTACTACAAATTTACTTTATTTCACTAGTGAAATAAGATAATTAACCATAGCAACCAGAGCGTCTCTTCTTGAAACTCTGAATCTCACCGAGTTTTTGAAGAAACATACTTTGTGGAAGGAACATTCTTGTTAAGGTTTAAAACTGTCTTTTTTAAACTTTTATTAAACTCAATTAACCTGACCTTGTGATTGTGGATAAAACGTTGTATTGCATTCTCTTTTAGTTGCTTTTTGACCACTTAAGAAAATTAAACATTTTTGCATGAATAAAACGCCGTCTAAAACGTTCTTAAAATAAATAATAAGAACGTCTTTAAAGGTAATAGTGGTGAATGAATATATGTTGATTAAGGATTTTGTAAAAATATAGAAAACATTAAACAAACATTATAGAAAGCTAGATATATATAAGAATATGAATTCTCAAAATTAGAGGCATCTGCAGGAACAATAGCAATATTATATTCGCAACTTTTGAACAATATTTGGAAAATATACTGATTTTATACAGGGTGATTCGGAACTTATCTAAAAAAAAATAAAGTATAGAGTACTCTTACAAATACATTTCTGTAAACAAAATCAAAAAGGGCAGTTTGAAAATGATTTAAAAATACACTTTTACATGCACTGCAAGCTGGTGAAAAGAAATAACTAACATTTTATAACATCTATTTTATACAGCAAATTCAACTGCTTCTACCACTATTGTTATTAATTGTAAACATAATTTATTTGTGGTTTTAATTAATAAAATAATTTGACATACCTGATGTTACAACAACAACATTTTGAGCCCGTCTTACCCAGTTACTACAAACTAACACAAATGTTGCTGCTTGTTGTCAGTTTTGAACACGTAAGTTTTTGGCAGCAGCTAGATACGTTTACGTAAATCATGAATACGGACTTCGGTGCTATACACTTCATTATTTAAATATCTCCATAAAACAAAAGAAGTTCAAAGGATTTAAAGTCATGAGGTCGTGTCGACCATGGTACTGGGCGTTCTCTTCTAATCTCCTGCTATTAATACTTGAACACGCTGTACATGGTAAGGATACAATTGAGCCTCGTGTATGAAAAGCTTCACTGCTGCAATATGCCGTGGACGCCCTGTACCTTCACCTCTTCTACGATTCGGTTGCAGATTTCCTGTATCACGCACGGGTTGCCCTTTACTTGCACTCATTGCACACCGCGGTAAAAGTAGCTGCATTTGACACATGTTTATCGGAAACTCGTTCTGCTCAAGCACTTCACCGAGTTGCTGTACAACACTTGAAAAACTAGTGTAAACACTCGCTTCACAAAAACATTAATACTATTGTCAAGAATGGAAATTTCAGTAGAAATATATTTTAATAAATTTAGAAATTATCCTCGAAAGCATCGACCCTGTTTTATTCAAAATTATTTTGTCATATTTTATTTATATAAATAATATTATTAAAAAGTTACAACAGAAATAAAGTCGGCAAAATTATAAGATTCCAAGTAGTTCGGTGACCAATGATTTCCTGCATAGAGTGTAATGTTGTTGACTGGCCGTGAGTGCATCGGGGGCATTGCAAATGCAGCGAAATTGTTGTTAACAGGGTCGGTGCTTAAAAGTAGAAAACAAAAAGTCAGTGGGTTTTTGGAATACAGTGAGGTATGAGTGCCGCCAAAAAAAGTGCACCGAGCTCCCCCCTGCCGCCATGAAGGCTGGTTAGTGCGGTAAGTAAAATTGAATATCAGGCTAAGCCCTCCAGCTGATAATTAGGTGAATTAGATTTTCTGTTCTTTAAACTAAATGATTCTTATTTTTGTAATAAACTAAATGATTCTTATTTTATAATAAATTATTTATCATATTTTTTTAAATATAAATTTATTTTTTTTTGCGTAGGCGCTTAACGTAGACGTAACACAATAAGTAATCGTATTTCAATATTCGGCCTGTCTAAAGATTACTGTAGCCCAGTGTAGTGATTTTATCAAAAAATTTCTTACGATATTTACTCCATTTTTCATGACGCTTCTATTTCCAATTTTTTTTAGATAAGTTGTGAATCATAATCATAAGTTAACAACAATATCACTCAGCCTCTACCCATTTTATAAACAATTCGTTGGCGCCTTAGACGCTACCTTGCCATGGAGACATAAAATGAAATGATTTATATGCCTTGGGACTGATTATGTAAAATCAATTACAAGGTTTATACAAGTGGAAATATGAGTTTATTTATTACCGTACATGTGATTATAAAATGCATTACTTGCACGAATTACTCACCTTATTTTTATTTCAAGAATTTATTACCTATTGAATTGTTCTCTTCATATCAACTCTGTACCGAGATTAATAATGTTAGTTGGTTTTTGCACTTGTATTTTGAATGCTTGCCGTACTATGCATTTAACCATGCAAAGTTACGCGAATGGTAACTGTAAAAGTGTGTCCCATAGTTTGCAAGGGAATTCTGAAGTAAAACCTTTAGAAAAAGAAGACATAGTGCGACTGATGAGATTAATTCTGGAGGCTTTAGAATTATCTATACACCTCTGCAATACTTTTTTGAGTAGCTTTGGTCCAAGTCGGGTAAGTAATACATATTTCTTATTATAGAAATTAGTAGCTAGTTTATAGATAACAGAAATAGTTTTCACTGAAAATTTAATGATTTCCAAAAAAATTGTATCTCTGCGTAAAATGATCAAATTTGTGATGTTCTTTTAGGTACAGAAATCTCGAAATATAAAGCACGTAGAGCAAGAGTGATATCAAAAATAAAATTATGAATGTTTCGTTTATCCACTTTTGCTATTTAAATTCTCTTCAAATATTATACCTAATAACTTTTAAAATGTACCAAGCTTTATAGTCAAAGACTGCTCTTATGCTTTAGTTAAACCTCTTCATTACTTATTCAATCTTATTCTGTCAACAAAGACCTATCCAGATATTTGGAAGACCGCTAAAATATGTCCCATTCACAAAATCGGCGATCGTTCTTCTATAGAGAATTACAGACCCATAGCAATACTTTGTAATTTTGGAAAACTTTTTGAAATTATTTTATATGAAAATATTTATAATTCAGTGAAATCTTCAATTACACCATGTCAGCACGGTTTTATGTCACAAAGATCGACAGTAACTAATTTAGCTTGTTTAACTCAGTATATTTCAAACAGCTTAGACTCTGCGCGTCAGGTAGACGTTTTATATACAGATATAAAAAAAGCTTTCGATCGCGTTGATCATGGTCGTTTATTGTCGAAACTAAAATCCCTTGGTTTTTCAAAGTCTTTGTTGACATTAATGGAGTCGTACTTACTAAATCGAAAACAGTACGTGGAATATGGCGGTATATTATCAAACACCTACATTTCAACATCTGGAGTTCCTCAGGGCTCCAATTTGGGGCCTCTACTTTTTCTTCTTTTATGAACCGTTACCGTATTTTTTTTTTATATTTATGTAATTATTATTACTACTTTTCTATGTATAACTTAGATTTAAATTTTCTCTATAATTGGGTGTAAATCCGTTGAGAATAAATTATTATTATTATTATTATTATTATTATTATTATTATTATTATTATTATTATTATTATTATTATTATTATTATTATTATTATTATTATTATTATTATTATTATTATTTTTTTTTTTTTTTTTTTTTTTTTTTTCCAGTAACACCTTCCGAAGCTCCGACACATTCGGAGATGTTCTGAAGAGTCAAGCAATGACCACTCTCCACTCCGTGGAGTCAGTAATCATTGCGCCCGTAAATCGTGCGTTCTGAGTAGACGTAGCGAACCAAGGACGATTGCCTTCTGCATTCTGCCGGCTAAGATCTCTGCCGAATTTCGGCAAGCCGGTATGATCTTTAAGTCAGAAAGCAACGTATGTCTCATTCCACCCAGGACGCCTATAATGAGCACCACAATCTTAACAGAGTGGTCTGGATACAGCCTGCGGAGCTCGGAGAGAAGATCTCGATACTTCCTCCGTTTTTCCTCCTCTTTTAGGACGATGTTGTTCTCTGCGGGAGCCGAGAACTCAATCACAAACATCGTCCTAAGTTGGTGGTCGAGGAGGACTACATCAGGCTTATTGGCTTGAATTTGCCTGAGGGTGGGGAATGAATAGTTCCAATAAATTCGGCACTTCTCATTCCCCACAACGGATTCTATATCCCCCGGAGCATAAGGCAGCACTGGCGTCTCGTCTATCTCATACGAGTGTCGTAAATGATAATACAACACCCGTAAGGCTGAATCGTGTCTTTGGACATACGCTGTGGCCGCATATACCGGACAGGCCGACAGGAGATGCATAAGCGTCTCCGGCGCCTGGCGGCAGGCCCTGCATCTGGTATCAGGAACCTCGATACCCAAGACACGACTACGATAGACGAGAGTATTAATTATTATTATTATTATTATTATTATTATTATTATTATTATTATTATTGTTGTTATTATTATTATTATTATTATTATTATTATTATTATTATTATTATTATTATTATTATTGTTGTTATTATTATTATTATTATTATTATTATTATTATTATTATTAAATGAATTTTTAAGACACCCATTATTTTGCTATTCTAACCCCTGCTTTTAACAATTATTTTCACATACTTGTGCAGAACTATGTAAGTTTATGTTTTAACAATATTTACATCTGCAGTTAAATTCGAAAAAATACGTATCTATTTTGTAAGATTTCTGTACCTAAAGATTTGTTGGTTAGCCCGCCTTCTGTTTTCGTTATACAGGGTAATTCACAACGCATAGAACAGGTGCGTATAGAGGACACCAAATCAAGTTGATTTTTCATATGATTTTTTTTCTCATACCCTCAGTTGGGAATATATTGACCGAAAATGCCTTAATACAGAACAATCAAATTGTGTAAATGTATTTATTATATTGACGTATTTAACTGATAGAAACTGGCACCTTAAGAAGGGGTGGTTTAAGGGTTAAACATTTTATGAATTTTTTCATCCCTTTCTTAATTTACAATTAAGGTCTACTAGCCTAATACAAATATATTGGCATTAATATACCCTCAACTAGTAGGTGCTTTAGATCTTTCGCAGATTTTTTCAAAAATATTAGTATAAGTAGTCATGCCGAACAAGTAGAAAATGGACAGAACTAATTTTGTCCTAATATTTTTATAAATTTCGTTAATTGTATTGTAAACATAAAAATTCATAATTATATTAGCATGATTAAATTGTAATTTGTTGTTTGTAGTTCTTTATCTTTGTTTATAAAATCTGGTATACAAAATGATACTCTCCTTGAATAAAAATATAGTACATGTCAAATGAGAGTGAATATTTGGTGCATTACAGTAACTAGTGATTAACGCCCGGGGGCGTTAATAAAGTCCTAGTGCATTAAAGTGACACTTATCGCTCGAAAAATTTTACTATTAAATGCAGTGTAACGCCCGACCGCGTATAAACAAATATTTAATACGGTTTGAGCTAGGAAATTGATAGATATTATTTTTAAGGTTTATCTTAAACATGAAATAACATTTTTTTAAAGCAAACTCTAATGACTATCTAATGCAGCTTTCCCAAGAAATAAATTAAAAGTAAAATTAATAAATATTCGGCTATAAACTATGGACAAAAAAGAGTTTAAGGTTTAAAAAATGTATCTATTTTGTTCGCAGATCGAAATTTCATTAGAAACTCTATTCAAATTGCACAAGCAATAATGTGTTCCATTTTTTACAAACAAAATAATGTCTAGTGTAAAGCTGCGTACTCACTTGTATACTCGCGTCAAGAATTCAGACGTCTTTAACAGAAACTCGTCCTGTGGCTTCAAAACGACAGTGTGGACGAGATCCTGTAACCCCGTCGCGTTGCTTCATAGCGAACATGGGTGTTCGCATTGAGGTTCGCAGCATTTCCATCACTTGTGGATATTTCTGCGTCGCATCAAATATATGTACTATATATGAGGTATTTGATTTGTTTTTGTGTTTCGTCTTATTTATGGGGTATATTTTTTCATACTCTTTCAGTGTAGAACCGACAGTTGTATTCTATAACCTAACTATACCTGTGATTTTTTTATTTCACATTTTTGTTTATCTTGAAATGTACATAGTAACTGTGATAATGGCGTTGAAAAATGTAGGATGTTAAAAACATAAAAAATGCAAAATAATTGTTTTAATAGTGCCACTATTTAAGAAGAAATTAAAAATGTTATAAAGAAAAGTTGTCAATGCCAATATAACCTCAAATATGAACTTTTTTTACTGTTTTAAATATTTAGATACTGTTTGTCCAAATTTTACAATTAAATATGACAGTTTCACAATAACAAAACTTTAAATTTCGTAGGCAAAATTCTTCCATAACGTTGACCTTACGGCAACGAATTTAGATAAATGTCACGGTATATCTGAAATATCGGATCACTCTAGTGAAAAATAACTAACTAAATAATTATTCGGTTATTGCAATAACCGAAATCACTCGGTTATGAGTTATGTGAGCGATTAATTATTTATTTGACTTTTTTCCACTGTTCACTAGGGTTCCCACATTTTCATATGTGCAAGTAGGGTATTCTTATCTTTTAAATTCTCAAGTAAGGACATTCTCTTTACTTTATATATGAACTATTTTTTTACATATTTTGTCTTTGTGCCCCGATAATTATTCTATTATCTATTATAATACGAATTTTATCATGTCCTCCGAGTAAGGACATTTATAGTAAAAATGAGAACGAAAGGTCAGAGGCTGCAGTTAGGATTGTCCTTTCGAAATAAGGACAGGAGTTAAAGATTTATATATACATACCTACCTACTCGTATAATACATACACCTAACAAGAAGCACTATAGTCGCGGCAAGAATTCAGATGACTTACATATGTCACGGCTGATATTACGCAATTGTCAACATAATTTTCGAAATTTGGTCGTGTTAAAAACTGCAATTTTAGTGCAACACATAGTGCAGTATATAGTAATTTTTTTTCTCAGTTGCAGTTTGTTTGTTTTTTTTTTGATATTTTCATGAAAATATAATAAATTATTCATTTGTTTGTATGACGTAAGTCGTCTGACTTCTTGCCGCAACTATAACCACAGATAAATTAGCTACGAAAAACCGAGGAACCATAGAAATGACCATCGTTCATATTCGTAATTCGTATAAAGCACTTGTCGTAGCTACAAATCAAAATGAAATTTTGTGTTGACGGAATGCAGGACAGTCGTAAAATAATTTTTGAATAATTAAAAAAAAAAATAGTAGAACTAATTTTTTATGTAAATGCAACATATATTTTTATATATCTAAGATTTGTATTGTTTATTTTAAATACTTATATCAATTTACCCATAGAAAAAGTATATATTTACATATAAGCTACAAAAATAGTAATGTGTACAGTTGCTAAGAATTCAAGTGACCATCACTCGAGTTATCAATCGGTTTTTGATATCACTTAAACACTCAGTATTTGGTTATTGAAATAACTCGGTTTTTCCCAACACTAGAAATATCTTATCCATATACAATTCAATTTCTCAATAAAAAATATGCAGAACTTTACGTCTTAATAAATTGCGTTCGAGAATTAATGAGAAAGTTTAATAACACAGGAGATAGAAAAAATATCAAGAAACTAACACAGAATCATTCAATCTTAATAAAACCAAAAATACAAATTTTCATATACAAGAGTCGAAGTTCATATCTGACGTTATATTGGTATTAAAACAATGCTTCTCTATCAAATTTTTAATTTCTTCTTAAAAAAAAACTTTTCTCATATCACATCATTCATTATACGTGAAGAGGAAATTAATTGAACTGCTAACAGTGTTAGAAAAAAGTATAAATTAATAAAATATGGTTTAGCTGACGAATAACAAGCAATTATTATTAAATTATTTAGGTCTATATCCGATCGTTTTCGATATCTGGAAAAATTTCTAAACACAGTGAATATAAAAAATCTTCTAGATCGTCCTCATATTTTCGTCAAGAACGAGCAAATGAGACTGGCCAACCTGAAATAAAATTTTACAGAGGGACCGTGGTAATCGAGTATCGCTTAAATTTGTGCGGTATACGGACTAAGATAGTTTGACTACGGAGAAAAGAGAGCTACTCGATGATAATAAAGATCGCGTGGACATTACTGAATCATTATCAGAAATTAATCAGCCTCCTAAATATTCAAATAGTAATTTACATAAGTACTTGCGATCCGAGGGCTCTTAACGCATACTTTACAATATGTCAAATTACCCCAGAAATACTTGCGAGAATTTTATTTAATGAACGAAGTGAAATCAATGAAGTACATATAAGGGCAAAATTTGATGTTGCAGCAGGAAAGTGGAGTATATACCTAATATAGGTAATAAAGATTTCCAAATTATGAATGAAGAGGGTACACAAATGGATAATGAATTAGCTTCCGCCGGGGTCTGTAGGAGTTTATTTAAAAAAGTCCATAAAATTTCAGTAAAAATAAAATAGAATATTATAAACATATTGCATTACTTTCTCATGTATGTATCCTTTTTGATACTTTTGGTCCAATCAAACTAATCAGCAACTCAAAATGAATTGAAGACAGCCTTGTAAATTTTTTGTAAAGACCACTGATATGTTGGAATTTTAAATCAGTCAGAAAGTTACAACCACTGTACTTCATTCTTCTAGAATACAAACGTGTCTGTCACCATCTTTTTTACCGCATAATGGATATAAATATCTGCCGCAGCTCCAATTTACAATTTATTACAATTCTCCATGATTTTGAAAATGTATTTTTTAATCTCTTTTCCAAATACAACTGATCGGATTACGCATATAATAACATCAGCTGTTCAAAACGCAATGAATCATGATCTACTTTGACCTATTGGCGGTAAAGTGACGCATCGAGGTTTGCTGTGATGTGACGCTACGGAGTTCGCGACGAGGTTCGCGGCCAGGTTCGCTAGTGAGTAAGCGGCTTAATGGTTTTAACAAGATGTCTAGAAGGAAAAGTGTAGGTATTAGTTAGTTATTAGTAGTAGTAGTTAGTTATCTCTTACATAATATTATCAAAATGTTCGTCACATCTTATCAAAATATGTTTAACAGTGGCGACTCGTGGATTTAATAAATAGGCGAAGCGGGAGGCGAATTTATTTTATATTAAAAAAAGTATCTAAGAAATCCATTAACATTTTAAATACAAGGTCTACTCTTCGATCTTTTAAAAGCTGCAAACTTATCTTCGTAATTCTATATTCGATATTAATATTAACCATAACATTAACTTCAACATTGACGTGCAATTTCATATTAGCAATTACAGAGATTTACAGAAACATAGTACCTATCTATTTACCATAAATATTAATATCAACATTAAAGCGTAATAATAACTATAAATTAGACATTTATATAATTTAGACGGTTAGTCTAAACACCATAGTGTTTGTAATGCTTTATTTTGCCGTTTTATGCCGTTTTATTATCCCTAATAGCACAAGGACGTCCTATGAACATCCAAAGGATGTCCAAAGTCGGAAATTCGGACATCTAGTGGACGTCCGTTTTTTATTCGATGGACGTCCACTTGAAGTTCCACGGACATACAAATGTCACAACTTTGTTCAACGCAGGGACGTCCACGACTGTACCACTTTCGGACCCACAGATATCCGCCTGTGTACCAAATTTGTGCTACACATGGATGTCCTATTTTGGACATTTAAGGGAGGTCTACATTGGAAATATAGAAATACTTTTTGATAATATGTATTTATTGTTTTTCTAATTATTACATGAATAAGAAATACATAAATAATTAAGAGATACAAATAAAACAACTATATAACACGTAACAAGTAACAAGAACAAAACCATATAATTACATTACTCAACTTAACCTAGAATAGCTAAAGACGAGAAAATTTAACAACTAGAGTGAAAATGAAAACTTCTTTATCTAAAAACGAAAACGACTGTTGTCGGTTAGTACATAATTATACTGTGACTAAAAGTAGAAAATACACATTTACCTATTTACAAAGTGTGATTTATCTTGCCTCGGTTTCCTAATTTATTCTTCTATAAGATTTATTCATCAACGTTTATCACTTTACCAGCGTCCCCAAAAAGAACAGAACAGTTTGTTTAAACTTTAGAGGTTAGCGTTATATCTTTATTCTGGACCTATTTTTTTTTTTTTCAATACACATACGTTGCGCAAATTTTAGCGGCAAATTCAAATTATAACAGAACATGTACAATACTGGACATCCATCGGATGTCCACATATGTACTATCAAAAGATGTCCCCATAAAGGATATCCATCGGATATCCATTATATGTACCATCAAAATATGTCTCATAAAGGACATCCATCGAATGTCCTTTTATGGTCCATGGACGTCTTAAAATGGACATTAAATGGACGTTCACTGGACGTCGTGTGCTATTAGGCATTTAAAATGAGAATAAGGAGGAGAGACAGTCATCCTGAAACAGATTGTTTTATATTCAGATGAAGTGCAAATTTAATTAATATACGAGGTATCGAGAAACTTGAACCTTGGCAACCTCGAAATTTGGGTGTAATTTCTTTACTGCATTGTAAAGGTATTTATGCTAATATAAATTAATTTTCCTACAATTGCTATCAATGCAGTCATATGTAAGTTCTCTGATACCAAATATAGATATGCTAATGAACAATTCAATAGACAAAACTGTATTCTAAAAATTAATCTAGCTAGGTTTACTACAAAAAAGTCAAACCTGCTGGTTGAAGAAAAACATTCTATAACATATTTTTTAAGTTCCCTTTTGTAACTGTGGGAACTCGTAAATTCAATCACAATAGATGAAATCTGACCTATTTCCTCATTTCTAGGATTGCTTCTTCAAGTGGTCTCCTTTTAACTTGGGTAAAACATCTGACTATAAAAATTATTATATAAATTAAAATTATTTTAAATTAAATTTGCACAACGTCAAAAGTGATAATGACCTGAAAAATTCACCTACTTCATTCAAAAATCTATTCTTTGTGATGAATTTGATATTCTGCATTCCCAGGTCCAATTTGCTGTAAAACATCTATACAATAGCTAAGCTAATATTTTTCTGACATGGTATACATATATGACCCATCATTTGAAAGACATTTTTAATGGCATTCTAATATCAAAATAAATTTTAGAAAAAATTAGGGCTTCGATCTGTAATAGTTTAATTGGAATAATGAAAACAACAACAGCAATAATAGCAAATATAAGAAGTATTAAAATTTAAAATAAAAAATTGATATTCATATATTGTAAAATAGTTTCATTTGGAGAAAATTTAGTTAGACATAAACGGTAAAAATAAAAAATTAAAAAAAATCATAGTAAAAATATTTACAATAGAAATAGATTTATTTATCCTTTCGGACATATAATTTATAGGATAAGTCAAGTAGGAAATGCAGAACACACTCCCAAAACAAAGTATACAAAAAAAGTCTATACAACACACATATAATGTAGACACATTAAATAACATACGCAAAAAGCAATAAACTCACGAAGAACACTCATTATTATTTAAACATAAAAGATGATTGAAAAATAATCGTATATCTTTATCATCAAAATATTCGCTGAGACAGTAATAACATTTAAATAGTAATAACTTTCTAACTTTTCTTTTAAAAGTATTAGTATTTAATTCCTTCATAGATGAAGGAAGGTGATTAAATAATTTCAGTCCTAGATAGGACGGACAATATTCAAATTTAGAGATTCTATGTCTAGGTAATATAAACAAATTTGCATATCTCGTTGCATATTTATTATACAATGAACTTGCGGCATATTTATGGAAATTTTCCTTGATACAAAACAAACTGCGAAAAATGAAAATGCATGGAAAAGTCATGATTTCGTGATTAGCAAATATAGGTCTACAGGAATCTCTAGAGTGAATGTTAAATATGGCTCTTATGATTTTTTTCTGAGATATAGATACTCTAGCACTATCAGAGGCATTACCCAAAAGTACGACATTGTGTGTTAATTGAGAGTAAACCAGGCTATAGTAAACACCGAGCAATGAGCTCAAAGGCATTACTTGCTTTATTTTAGATATATCATAATATAGTTGATTAAATTTTTTAACCAGTACACAGACCCAAGAATTTTGTGCATTTAGGTATTATTCACAGCGAACTGCAATGAAAGCTCACGAGCTGCATTTACATTATGAAAATAAATACACTCAGTTTTCCCAATATTCACAATTAGTCCATTTTTCTCACACCAACTTATCCAAATGACTGAACAAGTGTTTTAGTTAACAACTGGAGTTCATCATGTGTCCCGGCTGAGACGGCCAAGGATGTATCATTCGCAAAAAGTGTAGTTACATTTGCATTATTAATATTTGTAGGTAAATCATTAATGAATAATATAAAAATTAGCGGTCCCACCACAGACCCCTGAGGAACTCCAGTGTTCACATTGTGAAGATCAGAACTGTAGCCACATATTCTAACAAACATCTTTCTTTAAGAAAGGTAATCAACCAACCAGTCAAGAAATACTGCACGAAATCCCAAATTAAAGAGCCTATCTTCGATAAATTTAAAGTTTAAGCAATTAAACGCACGAGATAAGTTGAAAAAAAAGCCCGCAACCTGATTACCTTTTTCTAATTCGGTATATATACTTTCAATCTGAGTAGATGCAACAGATTGTGTTGATTTGCTTGCTCTGAAGTCATGTTGTGAATCATTGAGGATCTTAAATTTGTTTAAAAAGCTGAAAATTTTATCATATATTATTCTTTCAAAGACTTTGGATAGTCAGTCACCTTTTTTGTGTATAGGTATTACTTTAGCAATTTTTAAAATCGAAGGCAATTTTGCACTGGTAATCGATAAATTAATTAAATGTGCAATAAGGTGAGCTATTATAGAACTAGTAGATTTCAGAATTCTTGCAGAAATATTATCTACTCCAGAAGAATTTTTATTTTTCAATTTTTTTAAAACGCCATGCACTTCTCCGGTAGATACAGGACTAAAATAAAAGGTTTTATTAAATATATCAGAAGTAGTACAAACAGCTGATCTGTCATTACCATAATACTGAGTTAAACTATTTTCAGTTACATCAGCAAAATAATTCACGAATGCAACAGCAACATCGTCTGGACTATACATATATCAAGTTACTGTTAATATTAATTACATAATTATTTCTACAATCTTTTGATCTACCAGTTTCATGATTAACTAGATTCCACAAAGTTTTTGATTTGTTATTTGAGCTATCCATTAAATTTTTGTAGTAATCAGATTTGGTACTTTTCAACAATGCGTTATAATTAGATTTTGCACTCTTATAAATAGCTATTGAATCTTCATCATTTACTGTTCTTGTCAACCAATATAAATCTTTAAGGTTTTTACTAGCTTCATTAATTTGGGAGGTTATCCAATTAAAATTCGACTTAATAAAAGTTTTTAAATTACGGCGTTTTTTGGGACAGTGTCTATCAAAAACGTAATAGAATATATTATAAAATGCCTCAAAGGTCAAGTCAACATCGTTCAACATATATACATCGTTAAAATCCGTTTTTTGCAGAGCATTACAAAACTGGTCAAGATTATAGCTAGGAGTATCCCTGTAGTAGACATTTTGATTTATATCTGCCGTACTATTTATATAAACACCAAAATCATAAATTAAACTCAGAACCCTATGATCACTAAAGCCCGGTTCATAAACGTTAATGTTGCGTTTAGACATTCATATTAGTTAAAATATAGTCGACCTTAGTTGAACTAGTTTGTCCAAATCGATTCGTAAAAGCTCTAGTAGGGTTCATTGATGTAATATGTAAGTTATAGCAATACAACAGTTCATTAAATATACTTTTTTAGGCAGTATCTTCTAAAAAGTCAATATTTAGGTCCCCCCACAGAGATATATACTGTGGTATTGCTTACTAACGTTTTCCAAAACTGCATCCAGATTCATAAAAAAAATCTTCAATAATTTCTGACGGAAGGCGGTATACACTTAGCAAACAAATTTGTTTGTTACAAATATCCACTTTAACACACGCACACTCGCACTGCATCTCCACAGATTCCATATCAATTTTTCTGGCTTGAAGACCTTTCTTAATATATATTATGGTGCCTCCATGAATTTTGGTACTCCTAGTAGTAAGTCACCAATTCATAACCTGGAATTGACATTAAGCCTATATTGACTGTCGTACACCAATGTTCAAACACACTAATTATATCAGGTTTTTCATCCTCCACGATATCTTCTAGTTTGCACATTTTATTAGTTATGCATTGAGTATTTAGTTGAATAATTTTAAAAACAGATGTAGGTTCAATTTTTGAAAAAATTGGTCGAATTTGTATTTAATAAAATGATAGTAATTGTAATGATAATACTAAATTTTGTTCGTAATATACCGAGTGTATCTTAGAAACAACTTGTCCTACAGCTTCTGGAAAAATATTGATGACAAAAGTGACCCTGAGAAGTCTATTAAAATGATTTTCCACATTCAAATTGTACCACCTTATGGCGAAATTATAAATCTAAATTGAAAAGTGAGATATTCTTCATAAAATCAATAGTAAAGATATGTTATGTTGAACGGTTTTGGGATCTCATATTGTCAGGTTAAGAATTATTTATGTGATATTTTGCTTTATCTCTTAAAGTAAGGGGCATAGGGAGGGCAGAATTATAATGCAAAAAAAGTTAGAATATTTGCGACTACGTTAACTGATTTTAGCGAACTTAGTTTTAAAGCTGTTTGATAGTCGAACCACTGTGTTTTATTTAAGCTTAAACAACCAGATGGCGTAATTTGGTATCTTTAACTATACAATATGTTCGCTCATAATTTAAGTTTGAAAAATAATAGCTGCTTCCGGTTTGTGTAATTTTTGAAAAATATTGCGAGTAATAAAAAATATAGTCTTCTATTTAACTTTTCATGGAAAATTTAGAAAACTTCTAAAGATATCAGATAACGTCATCTGGCAGTACAGGCTTATACAGAAACTTAAGTATTTTACCCATTATGATTCGGCTATTAAACAGCTTTAAAACAAGACCAAGTTTGCTAAAACCAGTTAACGTAGTCGGGAGTTTTCCAACATTTTCTGCAATACGTCTATGGTCTCCCTACCCCTAACTAAAGCTATCGTATCTTTCTTTATTTAAATACACTTTATGATAGCTCTGACATTGATTTTCAGATTATAATCTGAAATTTCTGTAACTGATTGGCTGAATTTAAAAATCCATAATACATTCGGCCTTACAATTAACCAACAATCTGTGTTGATTTCATATACCTACATATTAATCTAGAAAATGTGCACAAAAGAATTAGTTGAATAATTAAAATTGAATTATATCATAAAAAATAACCTTTATCGATAATGTTTACCTAATTTGACTATTATTCTTCTCTTGATTTCCTCTATTAATACAGTTGCATAATTTAGTACTAATTGAAACTAATTAATGAGATTGGTTCTTGTTATAATATGCAAAAAACATTGCAATTATTTGAACAAACATTTATTCAGCCTGCAGAGCTGAATATAATTTAGCCTGAGCAGTTTCTTAGTTCTCAGATTCTCATTTCCCTTCCATCTTTCTATATTTAGCAGGCATAACACAATATGACTAAGCACTATAATAAATACAACAAATTTGTTAAAACTGTTAATGACACCCATATTCAGGAAATGAATGTGTATGAAATTATCACTATCACATTTATAATTGTCGAATAACTATTAACAAATTTGTTATTTTAATATTGTATAAAATAGTGGAACCTTCATTAATTCACTTTTTGCTTTCCTAACCAGCTCATGGACATATTAGAACAGCTGTTACCAACTGCATATGTGGTCAATACAGCATATTGGCCGCTTTATCAAACCGAGACGGAAGATAGCATTTGTATATGTAGCATATTCAACATCAATTGTCCACACATACCGGGAGGTTTGTCATGGATCGATTTGGATCGCCCAGTAAACGAGCCGGTTAACTTTAAAGAAGGAAATGGAAACATAACTCTCACGGTAAAAAGTAAAATACATAAATGTTTTGAATAAATTATACAAAGTACAGTAAATTGCTAATAATATTTAAATAAAAGTTAACAAATATACAGTATGCGCCAAAAGTATGGAATAAAAACGAAACAATTATTTTTTGGGAAAAATCCTCGAACAGGTCGATTTTTAATTTAAAAAATACATATTTTAACGTAAAATGCGATTTTCAAATGTCATTTGTTTTCGAGTAATGACGTCATCGATTTTTTTTTAAATGGCAACACCATATTATTTTCCTTGATTCTGAAAGATCGTTTAATTCTCTATCAGACAGTACTAAAATTTTGCCCTCTTACATAGGAAAGTTTTCGAGTAAATGACGATTGAATGTTAGAAAACGTAAATTTTATCCATAAAAAAGTAACAATTCTGAGGTATGTAAAATAAAATACAATTGATTAAATTTTATACTTAAATTAAATGTTCGAATTGCCATCCACCAACTTCTTGACAATGCGCAAGTATGTGAAGAAATTCTTCTTGCACATTATGAATGATTTCTGGGGTAACTCTGCGTATTTCGTCCCGAATGCGATTTTGAAGTTCTTCTAAATTACGTGGTTTATTAATGTACACTTTTCACTTCACGTATCCCCATAAAAAATAGTCAAGAGGTGTAAGATCTGGCGATCTTGCAGGCCATTCTATCGGTCCGCGTCTGCCGATTTACCTCCCAGGAAAACAGTTGTCCAAAAAATCTCGTATAGTGCGGAGGTGCACCGTCTTGCTGAAACCGTATGGTATCGTCAGGAATGTCAGGGTCATTATCGTTAGGAAAAATTACTGCAAGGGCTGGAACAAGGTCATTTTCTAGAAACTCTAAATATCTTTGTCCTGTAAGGGTTCCTTCAAAGAAGAAAGGCCCTACTATTCTGTCGTCAACTATTCCAGCCCACACATTTAATTTCTGAGGGTGTTGGGTATGTGCCTCTGCCATCCAATGAGGATTTTCCAGACTCCAATATCTACAAGTTTGACGGTTTACTGTACCATTCAGACAAAATGTGGCTTCATCTGAAAAAAGTATTTACCGATGTAAATTTCTATTTCCTTGACATAAATCCATTTCGCAAAAGTGTAAGCGGCGATCGGGATCACCTTCATTGAGTTCCTGCACAAGCTGAATTTTGTAGGGATGATATTTTTCCTTCCTCAAGATACGTAGCACTGTGCTCTGACTAGTGTCATTGTTTAATGCAACCAATCGTGAAGAATTATGAGGATTATCCACCATACTTATCAAAATGTTCTGTTTCTGATTTTCATTCATGCTTGGACGTCCAGGTTTTGGAATATTTACAACATTGCCAGTTTCTCTAAATTTAGACTCTACCTTACTGGCTGTTGATTGGCTGATAGGGCGATCTGGATATTTTTCATTAAATAAATCGCAAACTTCCTGCTGAGTTCTAGTCATATTCCCGCATCCAATAAGAATTAAAATTTCAATACTTTGAATGAACAGTTAAATGTGCCATAATACTTTAAATTCAATAATAATTTCTATGTCGCTTACAATACTTATTAGAAAGTCAATGTGACAATGACACTTTGCAAAAATTTTCACCTACGTGATCCATAAAAGAACTATGGAATTCGAAAAACTAAACGTGATAACGTTTTTGCTTTATTTTAATTGATTTACGTTTTCTAACATTCAATCGTCATTTACTCGAAAACTTTCCTATGTAAGAGGGCAAAATTTTAGTACTGTCTGATAGAGATTTAAAGGATCTTTCAGAATCAAGGAAAAAAATATGGTGTTGCCATTTAAAACAAAAACGATGACGTCATTACTCGAAAACAAATGACATTTGAAAATCGCATTTTACGTTAAAATATGTATTTTTTAAATTAAAAATCGACCTGTTCGAGGATTTTTCCCAAAAAATAATTGTTTCGTTTTTATTGAATTTATTCCATACTTTTGGCGCATACTGTATAATATATTACATTTATGAATACGTAAAGATAAAATATAGTGTTCCTTTTGCCTATGCAGAGTGAGGGAAAATTTAAAAAAGTTAAATACGCAGTAGGCTCTATTTTAACGAAAAATGGCATTAAGAATAATATTCAGAATTACTTTACCCATACACAGTTTTGGGAATTTTTGGTATCGAATCTTATTTCAAGTACGGCTGTGGATCAAATACAAACTGTTAAAGTGTTTTTAATTTCGTCATCAACAAATGAAGTTGGTTGTGTCGGCAACTAATACGTTTGTTAACTAAAGTGCGTAAATACCAAAACTAACGGTATCTTTATCGAGATTAGTGCTTGTTACATCGTTGATCGGACGGCAAAACTCATCTGCTATAAGTTTATAATTCCTAAATGAATTCTTCTAGCGATGTGAGAGCATTCACAATAAAACTCAGTGATCCTCAAACGTTTTCTTTGAATCTACTTTATATTTTTTGTAAATATTTTTATACTGCCTATATCTACAGAACAGTATTGTTATATAGACATAAACTTCAAGATTTAAAATGATAATAATAATACTAATATAATTTACTTATAACTTTTTAGTATGATTTAGGTATTTTGAATATTATTTTTTATAGTCAGCCATATCATAAGTATTATAGTTAGAACAAAAACGAGTTTTTTCTTGAAAACCAATTATATTTCAAAAAAATTTATTAACTGCATTCATAAAAATTGACCACTGCATATGCACCTTTTTTCGCATCTGTATCTTAAAGCTCAAACACGAAAATGCGTTAAAATAAAAATTCTGGTTTATATTGATCTGTCCTCGTATATTTATTTCCACTATGGTTTTTCTGGTTGAGCCTCGAGGTCACTACTGCAGTAAAGAGTGGTGAAATATTTGGCAACATTAGATGTGTTTAGTTGCAAAGAGCACTATGGAACATTTCAGAGGACTACCATTGTCTGAGGAGTGGTTCCAGCTGGAACAGCGGTAGTACCAACAATACGAGCCAAAATCTATGTAAGGGAGGATTCAGGAATTATGATAAGTCTGATTCTATAGAACTTAACTTAAGAACAACAAGGACATGTTAACAATTCAGCTGCGACCAGCAACGACACATAACCCAAAAAATATTCAGTACACGATGGTAAACTCAAACATAAGGTCTCTAAAGCACTGGGGCTGTAGGGATTTTTTTGCGATAATTGACAAGATTCTCATTTTTGTTGTCCCCATCTGTACAACACCATCGAGGTCGCTCAGTTTTAATTTGACAGCTGTTCGTAACGGAGCTCCTGCTCTCTGTTACCTCCAAGTGCGAAATTCGTGCAGTTATTCGTTTTTTGGACGCAAAAGACGTTAAACCTATCGAAATTCATCGACAATAAAGTGTATGAAGCATATGTGTTGTGCATATTATATGTCTGCAAGTAGTGTACAGCTGGATCGACGAAGAAAGAAGCGGGATACTGTCAATTTACGACCAAATAGTAGCGAATAATTAACAAATGATGCTTAAAGATCGGAGGATCACTCTCGATAATCTTTGGAATACTCTTGATGATCTCTGGATGGGTTCATACAAACTGGAAAAATCTAAGTACAGTCTCCCGGCAAGATAATGACAACTGTGTTTTGGGATCGAAAAAGGGTATTGCTGATCAAAGCTCATGGCACATGGGACCACAATGAACGCTGAGAGATATTATGAGACACTTGAAAACTAAGCTTGGGCGTGCATGTCTTTCTCACAACAACTCTCTCTACCATGTCGCCTGTCCAATCGTCGCTTTTTTTTTCAATACTTTTTATGACACATCATGGCGGCGAACTGGCATGATATGGATAAAATCTACCACAGCGTCTGAAAAATGAATCAGCCAAAATAGGGATTGTGTAGAAAAATAGATGAATAATGAAGTTTTAAAATTATCAATTACTTAAATTTTATTTTTTTTTCTATTTTTATATGTCTTAAAATGTTTGTTTCTGGAGTTGCAATTTGTTAAAAAATAATGGTTTTCTAACCAAAACATAATTGCGCATTGCTTACTCAAAAGCATCCTATACTGCTGGCATATCTTGTAGTTTTATCCTCAATTGGCTTCTGTTCTTTCTTCGGCTTATCAGGAATATAAGGGATATTGGTTTTTTTCATATTTTCAATGGCTTTTCTGTAATTAATTATTCATATTTTAGATTTAATTAAATGTAAAATTAAATCTTTATCAAAAGCTTTACCAATAAAAACATTTAGTATTTTTTGGAACTGGGAAACATGGTAATGATAATAATACCTCTTAATCATAACTTTTTTAGTGGTCAATTTTATATATTTCTAAAATTTAAGGTCTCTGTATATACAATAAAACAAATGGCAACAAACTCGTATTTAAGAAATAATCAGGATATTTTTATCAAGAATAATTACATTTTAACAAATAAACAGGTTTTTGTTGTTTGGAAAGTACTTAGTCTTGGAATATGTTTGTATGAAATAATATTTATAACTTTTTAAGAAAACTCTAAATAAAAAATTAACAAATTTTTGGATAAGTTTTTTGCCTCTTTGGTAACCTTGAGTTTTTTGAAGGCAGTAATTTCGTTGCTGAGACAACCAATTTTATTGTTTTAATTGGCATCACACTATTTTCTTATTTAACTTAGTTTTTTTGTGTACAAACGTGTGAAATGTATATGAGGCCGTATTACGGAATTTTTATAAAAATCTAATAATTAAGTTAAAATACAAAAATCGAATTCGTACACAAAAAATAGTTGATTCCAAATAAGGGCAGAAAATAGAGTGCCAATAAAAAAAACCAAATTGATTGCTAAAGCAACAAAATTACTGGCTCCAAAACAAACTCAAGGTTACGTGAAAAATAATATAACTACATCTAGTGGTCAATAGTTACTATATACTGGTCCTGATCGACCACAAAACACAAAGCCTCCAATAATGCAATAGGTACCATTGAAAGTTCACGACTTCTATCGCGTTCTTCGATAATGATATTTGCAAAAGTCTAATTTCAGGAATCCCATCAGCACTGGATTTCACCTGAAAAATCTATAGAAAACACCCAGAGTCATTGGTCAGCGGCCCACCAGACATATACTGGTATCGAGTTTGTTAGCTCTCATTAGTTGTCTGCCGCTGACCAATGACTATGGCTGTTTGCCAGTTTTTTCAGGTGTAACCAAGGCTGGTTGAGGTATTAGCCCACAGAGTTGTTTCCCGAAATTCCACTTTTGCAAATTCAAGGTTATCAAAGGATGAAAAATACAACTTCATGATGAACATATTAGCGACATTTTTAGAAATGATTTAAATTAGTTTAAACTTCAGCAGATGCAATTCTTCAGGGCGGTTATTCTTGAGATCGAGAAAACTGAGCTTTTCTTATGAGAAAATATAAGATCACTTCCCCTAAAGTTCACTTCATTTCAACACAGTTGTAAAACAGCTATTCTTGAACGTATGTGAATAGGAACGTGATATAAACTCCCCACAAATTTTGCAGTGTTGCCGGTGCTGCGTTCAGATTATAACCAATCAAAATCAAGAATTATTAGCTGATTATTTTCTGTGGTTGTTATGTTATTAGTATTTGTCTATGGATTTTACGTCAGATGCCGTAAATGGATCTGTCATTTGAAGTACTTGACGTTGTCCCTTACCTTGCTCTTCAGCATCCTGCAGATCACCCAATACAACAAATACTTCCAACATTTCATCGAGATCCATAACGTTGAAAGAATATATCTGTCGTAATATTATAATTAAAATATATTATGATTATTATATACCTATAAATTGAATATGAGTATATAAATTTTACAACTTCAACTTTTTATGACTTCTTACTTAATACTTAAGGTTCATGTTCACAATATCATATTATCTAAAAGTTGGGTTAGAAGCGCAATTTTCTCAGGAGAACTTAAACTTCTATAACATACCATGAGAAACAAGTTATCCTACTATTCTAGGAAGTGCGTACTCTGTGGTTATCAAGAATAGCATAGTTTTCAATTGCGGAGAACTCCGCCCCTTTCTCAGGAGAAAACCTATTCCCAGATTTCAAGAATAGCCGTCCAGGTGCAATTAAAATATTCATGTCTAGTTGCTTCATTCTAATTAATAATAAACATATTTTGATAAATTATGTAAAAAAAATATTTTAATAATTATACAAAGCGCCCCTGAAATGCAGGGACGATTAATGCTATTTTATATATATATTCAAAATTGTTCCATTAGAGCGTTAGAGGAAGCCAAAAAAATTTCAAAATCGGTTATCAAAACGAAAAGCGTTGAACGATTTAAATGAAATTTATTATACGAAAATTTATTGGTAAAAGGCACTTGCACAAATGCCTTAAACTGGATGGCTCAGTTTAAAAAACATTCCAATTTTTTTGGTGTATTATCTAATTCACTGTTTTTTTTCTGAAAAGACAAAACTTGTATAAGTTGTACCGTTTAGCTGCAAAAAATCCTGTTCATGCCAAGGGGCTACCTAATCTAACCTAACATTTATTGTAAAACGAATAGGAGCATCTTTATACGTTAACCACATTTCCATTCTTATATGTAGGGGTACATTTTCTAGTTCAGTGGGAAAAATTATTTCTAAGAAGTTCAGTTATTTTGCGTTTAAAGTGGTTGGCAATCTTACTGCGATTAGATTGGCTCAGTAACCAATTTAAACGTAAAATGTATCTGAATTTCTTACAAAAAATTTTACCCGCCAAACAAGAAAAAGTACACTTACTTATAAGAAGAGAAATGTGGTTCGTTTTTTTTACAACTAAACTGTACAAGTTATCAACATTTTGTAAGATACAGAATTTGCTTAAAAAAGTGAAACTTTTACCAGAAAAATTGGGATATATTTTCATATATCAAACTTCATTTTAATTGTTCAACGTTTTTCCGTTTTATAACTGATTATTGAATTTTTTTCAAAAGCTTTGGCGCCCTCTAAGCCCTAACGGTGCATTTTTGGGGCTCCTGGTACATACATTTTAGGGACATCCTGTATAATAATTTTGTATAAGAATAATATTTTTTTTTACAGGATTTACACATAATTATTTCAAAAGAAGTTTCCAAAACCCTTTACATTAACTCTGCAGGATGTGCGGATTACAAGTACACAAAAATTTATGAAATTCACTTGAGGTTTAAGACGAAAAATTGCTGGATAGATTCCGTAGACGATATGGAGGATAGTGTAGTCAAGTGTCAGTTAAAGTAAGTTTATAACTTGCTCTTTAGAAACAAATAAAAATTCAAGCGATATTGATACATTTTCAGTACAATTTAAAAGGTTACGGCTAAGAAAAACCGAAAAACCTATAAAACTTTAAGTGGAAGAGAAGCGACAGTTCCAACAATAACAATATTTATTTTATAGTATTTTTTATTAGAGTAATTTGGACAAATTCTAAACAAAAATTTGGTAGGTAATCACAGATTTTAACACTACCTATTGTTTTTGATAACAAATGACAAAATATTACACAGGGTATTATAGAAAAAACAGGTCAAGGTTCCCAAATTTTTTATTTTGTAAAAATAAGTCGTTACCTGACCTTATGTCAGTTTTTATTTTTACTTTTTAAAATATAGGATGCCAAAAAAGCTTTGTTTTCTCAAATGCTTAGAATATTAGGATTTACGAGATATTGCAACATTTGATCTAAAAACAAATCATGGTGAACAAGCTGGATGAAACCATAGGCGTATTCAAAAATTTTGGGGGAGGGGCGTGGGTACTACAATCCCCTTTTTTTCGTTCATACTTTGATATTTTAGACCAAAATTACACAGAAACTGTGCCGACTCAAGATAAAAATATATACTAAATTTTAAACAAATAAAGCACCAAAACTATCAATAAAAATCATTTCTAAAATTTTTATTTAAACACCCTGTATTTTGAAAATGGAGCTCCAAAATGAAAATTGGCATAAGAAAAGTCCCATTATTTTCTCTAAAAATATGTGGTGCACGGGTTGACCTACTAATTTGCAACACCCTGTATATAATTTCCAATTAAAAGGTAATATTAGCATTGTTCGCACAATACACATATCAGTTTCCAATCGTCAGATGCATGCGCATTTCAACTAAAACTATGCATTTTCAACCTTATACATGCATTATAAATAAACTGCGTCTGCGTCGGACGATTGGAAACGGTTTCCAACTGTTGTGCGAACAGGAGTACTATGATTTATCACTTCTTTGTAAGGGTGTATTAAAGTGATGTCCTGATTTACAACTAGTTTTTGTGTCATGGGCTTTAATGATAGCGTATTAACGCGATACGACCGCTATGCCTTTCTCGATATGCGAGGAAGCATTTATGGAAGTTGATCCATGGCTATTTATATTACTGAAATATTATACTTAGCCTGTGAGGGCTACATGATTTCCTGTCTGTCAGTTCAGTTTGCAAATTTTAGTGGCAGTTTTCAGTGGCTACAATTTACAAACTAGTTACTACGTCGTCGGTTTTGGTTTATTAATGTTTAGAAAGCAGTTACTTCATAAACAATTTTCAAATTAGTTTCAGAGATACCTTAAAGAGCGAAAAATGTGTCTCTCGAAATATCAAGAAACCTAAACCGACAATGTAGCTGAAGTTTACTGATCTGGCGGTTCTAATCCGTTTCTTGGCTCTGGACACTTTTACTAATATCTTCATTTGATGTGCCATTCATTCATCTTCTTGCTGATCTCCTGTGGTGGATACCTGTTTCATCGCATCTGAAATTTCTGGACGAGCCGAACGATCCTTCCATCATTTTTTGACTCTCTGGCTGTGCATCACATCATATCCTGTTCTATCAAATTTTAAAAAGCAGTGACTTTCTACAGAGACGACGACTTGACCTGCGTTATACCATGGATAAAGTTAATGCCGTCTATAATAGCATTGTTAAAACAATGTCTAGTAATTTATATGGAAATATACAAATCACTGAATTTAATCATAATGGAACGCCAACGCAAATGTTTCACTCTAGATCAACCGTAAGCTGAAATTGTATGTGTATTGAAATCATTGAATCGATTATGTATTTACCTTTATAGTTGCTATAGGAACGTAATCCTAATACGCAAACCTCATAATGTTTATTCCAAAATACATATATTTTTTGCGTAAAATTATCAAAATAATAAAGAAAGTCAAAATATATAATTTAAATATTCTAGTAAAAACTCTCAAAAGCAATTAGGATACAAAGTGTAAGCAGGTTTCCTGCTTATTGGTAACTCGCACTTATCGGCGCTGTTTTCTCACGCCGAGACCGCACACAGTAAAAGCTGCTAAAAACGGGAAGAGACAAAAGCTTATTCGGTACGCCTTAGGTATTTCCTTGCAAAATGTCATCACTTGACAAAGATCTGAACGTTTTGGATTCTATAATTACTAAATTAAAAAAAAACAATTTGAAATATTAATCGCAATAGAAATTATGGAGAATACATCATTTATTTAAAACTTAAGAAACGACATGGAATTTTTTTCAATATGCAAGGAAGGAAGAATCCTTTCACTACATTTTATATAAAGTGAAATATCGTATAGAGAAAAATTGGTATAATCTACATAAAACCAATTCTATTGGAAAAAAACTCGTTATTAGTTTGGTAGGTTTAAAAGGTACGTATTTAAGAAACTTCAAATACATTTTTCTATAATTTCTATTAATGAAGTCATATGCATGGTTGCAAGGTTGCATACAATAAATATTTAAATTATAAATTAATCTAGTTAAATTTTCTTAATAAAAAAGACATAAGTACCTGGCATAATGTGTGACGCCTCTTTTTTCTCTTTTCTTTCTCTCTTTAGAATCTTTCGCGTGTATCCCGATTGCGAACGACTATTTGTAATTTTCGTAGCGCCGGATATGACGTCACCAGCGTCCGGTTCGGCAGTCAGATTTGTGACGCACCTTCTCGGACTAAATTATATTGTGCTGCGGTGTTCGGCGGTTGTAAGTGACGTCACGGAGACGCAATTCAGGATATCTTTTCGGTCAGTCTCGAGCGCCAGTTTCTCTATGTTTAACGTGGGAGAAACTCCACGTGAACTCACCCTCGGTTAGAGTAAGTACTCGGGCAGCTACAGTGAAGAAAGTTAAATTCCAGGGGTCTGTTGTATTTCTTTTATTCCCAGAGAACAACAAAACTAGTTTTATCGGTGTAGTGATAGTTTTACTTTTCAAATAAACAGAATTGTCAGTGTGGAACGGTAAAAATCTATTTAAGTTCTTTTTTGTTAGATCGGAATTTTATCAAAGTTACTGATATGAATGAATACGACACATTCTTTCTTTAACAAATTTATTTCATGAAATGGAAATAAATAATAACCAGTTAAATAGTAATAAAGACTATATGAATTTGTCTTTAAATCGGATGCATAATTTACAATTAAAAATAAATAAACGGTCCTAAAATCAAAATGCTAGCTAAATATATTTTCTTACAATTTTCAAACAGCATGAAATACTTTATTGGCAGAAAATCTTTACAAACAAAATACGGACTTAACTATAAACTTATACCTAGAGGACGGTTCCAGCGAGGTTCTGAAAATAAAAACAAAATGTATGGATTTAGCAAAAATCTACTCTGAATTTATTTCGGCCCTGTAAATGCGAATAGAAAGCATTAGTTAAAAGCGGTTTTAAATTAACTGTAGCCAAGGAGAAAGCGCAAGCAGTGCAGAGTAACAATATACAGCAATTGTTAATAACAAAGCAAGTAAGCGAACAAATGGGAGGGTTTTGGTCTAACGGAAAATAACGCAGTTTTCGGATGTCTATCCGGAAGGATAGAAATGAGTGCACGCGGTGTATCTCCCTTGATGGCGGTGTTGTGCACAGCCAAACCACCTCGGTGAGAACAACCCTGTACAACTTAGTCACCAACGACTCCTTAGTGCGGTGTTGTCACAGCCAAACACTTCGGTGTACGTTCGGTGTACCAAAACGGCGTATATTAGTCGTCGGCGGTGTTGTCCACAGCCAAACCGACAACGAAAACGTCGTAGGGCTCACTGGCGTTTATCACTCGCCGGCGGTGTTGTTCACAGCCAAACCGGATGAGGACAACGTCGTGAAACGGCAGACAGTCGACGGCTCGGTCAGGTAGCGGTGTTGTGCACAGCCAAACTACCTCGTCCGTCAAAAGTACAAGCCAGCCCGTATGAGTTCAAAAACACCCAAACGGCGTGAAAAGGATAGGATTCAGAGGAAGGTAGATTGCTTACTTATTTCCTGGGCACTGCTGGGCTCTGCGGCTTCTCCTGGCTCGGTTGGTTTTCTTGGGCTGATCGGGAGAACTTCTGGATTGGTTTTTCGAGAGATGTTTTCCAACAACTCTGCCTTTTGCCTTTCGGTTCCTCACTTTTGTTAACTTACTCCCCACCTGACAACCACAGGTCACGGTGGGAGATGCGCGTGCGGTGCGTGATTTCGGAGTAGGGCATCGACGGTTTAGTAAAAATTAGTGCCTACTGATAAAAAATTCGAGCGCTCGCTGGACTTAATTTAACAAAATAAAATATTATTGCCGGAAATTAAATTTACATTAGGGATGAACCCGGGTGGTTCATTACAAATGAAATTATTAAATGTGTTTCAAAAATCACTTTTGAACAAAATTATACCAACACACAATCAGACACATATATAAAAATGTTTTTGGAAGCTACTACAGTATTAACATACAGGATATCTGGAATACAAGTGCCGATACTAAAGGGGCTTGTGTATCTGACCAAGAGAAACAAGAAACTGTTATCAAAATAATATCTAAAACGAATAGTTCTACAAACTAAAAATAAAGCTGCAATAATATGCAAAACTGTGTTATAAAACTACAAATTAATTCACAACTAACGTTAAGTAAAAACTCCTGTAACGTAATTTGTCTATTTTATCAGTATTAATGAAGTAAACGATATAGGTTTCTCAAGAACTTCTTAAATCTATAACGTACAACAACATTGTATCTATTACCTACTGCTGCTAACCTCAAATCATTATTAATAGTAGTGGTAGCAGTGCAGCTATAGTTGCGGCAAGAATTCGGACGGCTGACGTTACGTGATTGTTTTTATTGTCAATATAATTTTCGATAGTTTGTCGCGTTAAAAACAAACATTGTTTGTAATTTAGTGCAGTATATAGTTCAAACATTTAGTGTAGTGTATAGTTTATTATTCCAAGTTGCAGTTTTTTAAATATTTAGATGAAAATATGATGAATAATTCATTTGCTCGTATAACGTAAGTCGTCTGAATTCTTACCGCAACTATTGTGCCTTTGGTTTTTCTGTACCTAGTGTTTATGTGTGTACATAAACAAAAATGGAACGGAATACGTACCCAGAAAGTTGCTTTTTTTCCAAGCAACGACATTCGTTTTGAACACTTATAAGTAACTATATCACATTTTATTCTGTGATGTGAAAAACTCTAAGAAAATAATTCACATTATGTTTATTAGGTTTATATGTGTTTATTATGTACATTTGTGTGTATTACGAACACTTGATAGACTGTCTAATGTCGCAGATCTGGATGTTGTCATAATTCTATTACCGTTAGCCAGAGAATAAAAATTGTTAAGCCAAATATGTTTTGTTAGGTACAATTTATTATACAGCAAAATAAAGGCACTCATATTTATTTATTTATTTATTATTTTTTTACTACACAAACCCAACAGAATGTACATTCCATTTACAGGGTCGGAAAAACAACATAACAAGAAAAAAACCAAAATTACATATGACACACATATACAATTAACAGAATTAACAAGATGTCAACAAAAGAAAAACACAAATAACAAATGGCTAAAACAACTTAATTTAACTAAATTTACAGTTTAAAATATCAAGATTATTTTCAATATACTGATAGTTACGGCACGTAGTATACAACGGTGAGTTGAATAATACACTAGTCCGAGCAATTCCGAGATGCAGAATGAGTTGATCTGGTAGATGCCTTAAAACTAATCATCTCAAGGAATTGCGGACAGTAAATTAGGCCAATCAAGTATTTGTATAGAATTACTACGCTTTACATGTTCCTGCGTTATTGCATTAGCTTGCACTCAAAACGATTTAACAATATATCATGATCGAAGCCAATTGGGGGGTAGAAGTGATCTATTTTAAAGCTTAAAAATTTCAAAAATTTGCTCTGAATAGCTTCGATACTGTTTATATGTATATTGAAGTAAGAGCTCCAAACAATACTAGCATATTCCAGTTTAGGTCGGATTAAAGTATTATATAATGTCATAAGGGTACTCAAATCACCAAAATCTTTAGAGTTTAGAGCCTAGCATTTGTGAGGCAGATGCTGTAATATTTTGAATGTGATCTCTAAAAGAAAGATGGGCGTCAAAGGTTACTCCTAGATCTCTAAACTTATCTGCGCGAATTAAATTGTTTCCATTGATGTTATAATCAAACACAATTGCATTAATTTTCCTGGTATATGAGACAACTTTGCACTTATTTATGTTCAGTTGTAATTTATTTTTATCGCACCATTTTTGAATATTATTTAAATCATTCTCAAGAGAAATAATCAGCATAGCTATCTACTCTATAATATAACTTCATATCGTCAGCGTAAAGAAGAGATGGGCAATGCAGTTCATTAACAATATCATTAATAAATAAGATGAATAGTAAGGCTCCAAGAACTGAACTCTGAGGAACACCTGACGGGGCTGTATAAGTATAATTTGATCTAAAACCTAAGTACTGAACAAACTGACATCTGTTACACAGGTATGACTGAAGAAAATCAACTAACTGAACACGAAAACCAGAGGAACACAATTTAGTCAGAATGACACCATGATCGAGACAGTCAAAAGCCATGCAAAAATCTGTGTAAATAACGTCCACCTGACTACTTTCATCTAAATTTTAGCTAAGTACTGTATTCGGATACATATTTCGGACACCCTGCATATGTTAATGCATACCTTCTTTTTCATTTCATTACTAATCTCTTTCCAACTTTTGTCTACGATATATCAGTTGCTGTAGCATTTTCGTTTCATATAGATATTTGAAAAACTGAAGATATTACTAGTTCTTTGTCCATTTTTCTACACATGACCGGCTCGTACAAATAAACAAAATTTTAATTTTGATAAAAGCGAGCTCGCAGGTTTCCAGCGCTGACCTGCTTCAACCTGCTTTCACTGTGTACGTGTCCATTTAAAAGTATGTTATAGGTTTTAAAACACATAAGCTCGAATCGGCGCAGGGTACCAGTAAGCAGGAAACTTGCTTCCACTCTTTTCGCTTCAACCTGCTTTAACCTGCTGTTTTTATGTCGCTTTATTACAAATTACATAGTTTACAAGTTTCTGTTCGGCGCTGGTCACCAGTAAGCGGAAAACCTGTCTCCACTCTGTATGCAGCTTTACATAAATAAAAATTTGAAACAACTCTATTATAATACTTGGAATAATAACAGAGTTGAAAATAATGTCGACATAATTCGAAGTATCATATGTGGTCAAAAGATGAGACTCAAATATTATTCATTAAACTGTATGGAAATTTAAAGCTCACTGCAAGTGAGTAAAACTGTAAAATGTTTTAATACTAAGTAAGAAGGTACTAGGTGTTCATTTGATATTTTATGGACTTTGGCTTTAGTAGAAAAGTGGTTTAGTATAAAAATAAAATTTTATTAAACTACAAACTTTCCTAAAACTAGGTTAATGCATGCTGAGAATTTTCCAGAACACCCACAACTTATTTCTTCTTTGAAAGTTGACGTGTAACAGGTTCGGTACGTTCAATAAACCCCGTTGAGTTGCTTTAGCATTCACGATATGAATTTATAAAAACACTCCGGGACCTGGGAGACCCGGCGTTTAAACCTATGACCTTTTGCTGAAAGTCGATACATTGCCACTGTAGCAATAGTGAATGAGAATAATGAGAGTTATGCGCGCAATTACGGGCTCTGTTTTGTGAGAATAAGAGCAAATTGCAATCAGCGCCTATAAAGCTATTTTTTCTTTGTGCATGTATTCATCTAGAGGACCCTAAAATATATTTATATTTGCTGTAAATATACGGAATGATTTCTATTAAGTTGATGTTTTTTTAATTGTTGCGGAATGATGTTAAGAAAAAAAAGATAACACAAAGTGTCGAGTGACTTGTTTTTGAAGTGTTTAAGTTAATTTTTAATCCTTTTTTTTACAACTTATATAAATATGGTGAATTATTCTTTTGAAGAATTGAGCGACATATATTTTTAGTATGGAAAAGCAAACGTAAATTAGAATGAAGCAATGCGTCTCTATGAAAATGCATTCCCTGACTGCCAATTACCTTGTGCAAGCATTTTTTCGAATTTTTATAGACGTTTGAGCGAAACAGTGGAAAATCAGGAAAATGTTTTACAAGCGGTTGAACAAAATCCTGCAATGAATTTAAGGCGCCTGTAATGTATGAGGAATCCTTCAAGAACAGCAGCTATATCCTTACCATCTGCAGAGAGTTCACGCCCTCTTTGAAGCTGATTTTCCAGTCAGACTGCAATGGCTAAGCCAAAAAATGCAGGAGATCGGCAATTTATTTCTTTCATTTTGTTTTCGAATAAAGCTTCATTTATCAGTGTTTTTAATTATCACAATGAACATTTTTGGGCGGATGAACATTCATACATTATTACAGTCAATATGAAGGAGATTAGATGGATTAACATACCTGGATTTTTTACAGAAAAATCTTCCTATCCTTCTAGAAGCTGCCCCTCTTAATTTTCGCTATTGTTTATGGTTTATATACGACAGGGCACCTGCTCATTTTAGTCGCAATGTAAAAGACTATTTAAATCTCCCAAGGAAATTGGATTGATCGGGGCTGGCCTACTCCTTGGCCACCCTGATCGTCCGACATAAATCCATGCTATTTCTACCTTTGGGGCATTAGTAGAACGTATTGCCAATGCCTGTGAATACGCTAAACAGCTGGGATATTCCGAAGAGTTAGAAACAGATGCGAAGGCGATTTAGAGCATGTATTGATGCACAGGGTAAGATAAAAATAAACAATTTGCTATACGTTCAACTGTATCCTATATGTTGAAAACGAATATTTAAAAAAGTGTTCTTTACTCTAAAAATGAGTATTTAACGGCACGAATTCCACTAATGTTAGTATATTACAAGAGAAATTTATACACGTAAAAGTAGCCCTTCACTATACACTGTTATGTACCAAATCTCATATCAATATCTCGATCGGTATTCGAGAAATGAAGACAAATTTTTAAGACAGAACATTTTAAACAACCTATTTCTTAAAAACGAGATATTTTCGGGCCCATATTTATATATATATTTTTTTATTATTTTTAAACATAGAACCTGCCCTTACATTTTCTTAACATCATTCTGTAACATCCTATATACAGGATACAAAAAAAAATTGAATGTACAGGGGGCTCTTACAAATACAATTTTATAAAAATAAAATCAAAAAGATCAGTTCAATAGTGATTTAAAAATACTCTTCCGCACGGCACTAGAAACTGGTCCCCTGTAAAACCTGCTAAGTCGTATAATCGTTGACCGGACAAATAATTAAAAAAAAATCCCAAGTAAAGAAATAAATAACATTTTATAAAATGCAGCGAATTCAACTGTTAGCGGTAATATTGTTATTAATTAATAATAGAATTAATTTATGATTTTTAATAATAAATTAGTTTGTACATACCTGATGTTAGAACAACAAAATTTTGGACCATACCCAGTTTCTACAAACTAACACAAATGTTTCTGCTTCTTGTTCGTTTCAAACTCGTAAATTATTGACACTTCATGGCCATCAGGGTACCGGTCCTCCTCGTGTATGATATACAACACTGTAATACGCCGAGGATGCCCTGGACCTCCATCTCTTCCACGATTCGGTTGAAAATATCCTACGTCACGGCTGTATTTGCATTACACTTGCACTCACTGCACACCGTTGTAAAAGTAGCTGCATTTGGTACATGTTTACCGGAAAATCGTTCTGCTAAAGCATTTTCACTTCACCATAAATTAAAACGATATTCATCAACTGCCAGTTGCTATACGTAAGCTATTTCTGATATTGGAAATACTAATGTAAATATTTGCGTCACAAAAAATCGCCTGGCCAGAGGCTACAATAGCCCAGCGATGTAAACGTTGAAACTACCAGAACTTTATTAACTTTTTTCTCGGAAACTAAGGATTTTATAAAAAAATACGATATTGACTCCATTTTTCATGACGCAATTTTGTTTAGATAAGTTCTGAATCACCCTGTAGAATAGTGACATTTCATGTATAGAGGTAAACCTAGGGGTTGGGTCATTCTGTCTAATTTCAGATTTATTCATTATACAGGGTGATTCAGGTTTAATCTTGATAACTTCAGGAATCGATAGAACAGGTTAAATAATGTTCATTTGTGATATAAACTTATTTCCTAAAACGCATCGTTTCCGAGATAAAGGGCGTTGAACTAGGAATTTTTCGTTTTTCCCTCATAACTTTTGAACCACTTATCCGATTTAAGTGAAATTCAGAACACAAACACTCCTTATGATATTACATAAGCTTCTTAAGTTTGAACTACCTACCCCTCTTAGAAGTGTATTTTGTATGCTATCCCCTCTTACTTTATTTCAAAACTACAAAAAAAAATAATTTCAATAAAACATCTACACACCACTTTGACCTGATTAATTTCGAAACTTTTTCGTCTCCTGTTTTTTTTTCACGTTTGGTCTTGTTTCTGAGATATTCAAAGAAATTGGTGTCAGTGTAGCGCACCAGCCGCATAAATTTTATTTAACGTTATAGCCCATGAAAACAAAACTGAGTGATTTGTGAAACTGGCGCTTGTGAAAATCATTGTCAAAAGTATTATTTAAAAAGCATTTTTAGTGCTAAGAAAAAATGCCAAGAACGTTTACAAATGCTGAATATGCCGATATACATTATGTTTATGGTTTCTGTGACGGAAATTCCAACGCGTCAGTGCGAGAGTACCGAACACGTTTCCCTAATAGAACAATTCCAAATGCACAAGTTTTTGTAGATGTACATCGTCGATTTTCGGAATATGGTTTGAGCCGCTACAATGATCATAATCATAATGTACCGCCAAGAAATAATCAGCGAATTCTTAATCTTTTTGATATCTATAGAACTTTAAGCACACGCCGAGCAACTCGGCAACTCATCACATTCATCTCAATCAAAAGTAGTGAGTTCAAGGTTTGTTGCCAGGAGATGCTAAAAAACGTTTAAATTTTTGTAGTTGGGTTTTAGATTCAACAGAAATTAATCCACAATTTCTGCATAAGGTTTTATGGACCGACGAATCTAATTTCACAAAAGCTAAAATTGTGAATTACCACAACATTCACGTTTGAAGTGAAGTCAATCCTCGATGTGTCAGAAAATCATTTCAGCAACAGTTTAGTGTAAATGTGTGGATAGGTGTTTTAAATAATAACCTCTGTGGGCCGCATATTTTGCCTGTTTAAATGGGGATTTATTTCATGAGTTTCTGCAAAACTCTCTCCCCGACATGCTTGACGATGTCCCCTTAAATTTACGCCAAGGGAATTGGATGCAGTTGGAATGTGCCCCTGCACATTACGGAAGACAAGTACAGCAGTGGTTGGATGAGAATTATCCTCGTCGATGGATTGGACGGCAACCCAACAACCACCCAATATGTGGATTCCAGTGGCTTGGCCTCAGCGCTCGCCAGATCTGAATCCTCTTGATTATTTCGTTTGGGGCCATCTAAAAGCAATTGTGTATGATACGCCAGTACATACCCGTGAAGAATTGATCCAAAGGATAAGACATGCTTGTGATATAAAAAACAATCCTGTTCAAATAGCAGCTGCGGTTAATACACTAGTTCGCCGATGCCAAAAATATATTGAGGCTGGAAGAATGCACTTTGAACAATTATTGTAATTTTTTAGTAGTTGATAAGTTTTTTGTAAATCTTGTTAGTTGTTACTAAATTTATGTTAGAAATTAATGACATTTTTTCTTAACACTAAGAACACTCTTTAAATAATACTTTTGACAATGATTTTCACAAACGTCAGTTTTTTTTTTGAGAGCCGTCCGACAGTGTCCCCGAAAGCACCGTAGCCTATAGACTTATTGTGCATCTCTCGACGAGCACAAACATCCATGGTACTATAGTGGGATTCGAACCCACACCGACATAGCCGATCCAGACTGGTTCCACGAGCAGTGGCCTCCTAGCATAATCAGGTCAAAGTGGTGTGTAGATGTTTTATTGAAATTATTTATTTTTTTTTTTTTAGTTTTGAAATAAAGTAAGAGGTGGGTAGCATACAAAATACACTTCTAAGAGGGGTAGGTAGTTCAAACATAAGAAGCTTATGTAAGATCATAAGAAGTGATTGTGTTCCGAATTTTACTTAAATCGGATAAATGGTTCAAAATTTATGAGGAAAAAACGAGAAAAAAATTCCTACTTCAACGCCCTCTTTCGCGGAAACGATGCATTTTAGGAAATAAGTTTATATCACAACTGAACATTATTTTAACCTGTTCTATCGATTCCTGAAGTTATCAAGATTAAACCTGAATCACCCTGTATATTCCAAAATGTTACTACTGTTGACTACTGTTACTATGTATTTCAACTTAAATATAGAAGATCAATACATAGTTCTTTTTATTATGCTGTTAACTCTCTGCGCGACAGTGCATGACTTTTACTTATTTAGTTAAGTTTATCATATATTTTTTTTGTTTTAGATTCGAGTTGGTAAAGCCGAAACAAGATTTCAATGCCTTCTGCTTATGGCTCACTCCACATCCACTCTTCAATCCCCTATACGGAAAACATTTCCCTTGTTTACTGGATAACGTGTTATCTAATATATATCCGAATAGTTTAATAGTTACTTGGGATAAATGTCCTAAGTATACCATAAAAATTACTGAAAAATTCGTGGCTAAAGACTATGAAATACTTAGTATGAAAGAGGTTGGATTACCTAAATCGGAGCCAGAGACCCTAACGAAACGTTAAGTTATACAAGTAACATGGACAATAATGCATACACTGGCCTATATAGACTTCGGTCTATGGAGGAAATTAAATATTCCAACTGTTAATACTAATATTTTTTTATTTCTCTAGCTTTTGTAGGTATAAAAGTGTTATGATCTGACCCCCAAAAATTGTGTATATTACTGCTTTTATGTATGGTTTCTTAACATTATTATATACAGATAGTTTTCTTCATTTAATGCTAATACTTTGTTCAATTTATTTAGATTTTTTTTAGAAATATTATGAATTACGTCAAGGGATTGCTTGACGTAAAAATGTTTATTTTTCAGGTTTTTTGTTTCGACTGTGACGTTATCTCAGATTTTTTAAATCACACCCCCATTTCTTTTAAACAGAAATGGATGCCTTACAATTTATCGAATACATTGGTACCAAATATAAGGGGTTTTCTGTTTTTAATATAGAGAGTGTTTAAGAAAATATAAATTATAGCAAAATCTGACAGAAATTTTAAAGTTATTCAAAATGTCTTTCACATTCCGACATAGAGCAGCACAAGTGCAAACATTTTGTATTAAACGTTCAATAATTTCCAGGGTGATATTTTGTGTTTCAGTTCTTATTCGAAGCTGTAGGTCCACCAAATTTGGTTTATTAAATTTTATTTAGTGTAACGGGATCAAATCAGGTAAAAGAGGTGGTCATTCAGTTGCTCCTCGTCGCCCTATCCACCTTCCAGAAAAAGTATTGTCAATAAATGTCCGGAGATCAACAGCAAGGTGAGGAGAGACTCCATCTTGTTGAAATCATATTGTTGGATGGGGAACATCATTATTATCAATTTCTAAATAAAGAACTGCTAAAGCTGAGACTAAGTCAAAATATAGATAATTCGAATATCTAACAGCAGTAACAATTTTCTATAACCCTAAGATACGATGTGAATACATTTACTTTGCCTTAGTGCTGGTTATGCAATTCTTGAACCCAATGAGGATTATTTTGAGATGATATACCTGCTGGTATATCGTTCCAAAACTGTAGATGATGATCTAGATTATTCTTATTCAACTTTTGCACAAAATGTACTTTGTAACTTTTTGGAACCTTTTGCATAACAGTTTTACGACTGTGGAGTAGATAAGATTTTTTTATAACACGTAATTCAAGAAAACAACTACTCTGAAGGCTAATGCCCCGACTAGCATTAAATTACATCTGTAGCAAACAGCTAAAGTCACTCGTCAGCAGCCTATCAGACATATACTGGTTTTGAGCTTATTAGCTCTCGTCAATATGCCATAAGTGAGGTAACCGACAAATAACCTTAGTTGTTTATGGGGATGGTCGATCGGTATCAATCTCTAACATGGACTCAAGCCAATGTTTTCCACCCCACCATACCATCAGAGAGGGTGTCAACCTTCTATATATCTCTAGCTGATCTACGGTCTTCCCGCTGCTCGACCACCGACTGACCAAAGACGGGCCAAAATACTGAATTGTTAAGTGACACTTCCTCTAATTAAGAAAAGATTTACATATTATTGTTGTCTTAGTTATCGATATCCAATATAAGTTTTCCACAAACTAGAAACACCAACACTGTAAGAAATAAGAAAAATATGGCTCGATTGTTTTTTATTTACATTAAGTAAATACATTATTACTAAATCTGTAGGTTAACAAATTTACGACAGATCATCACAAATTTTTATTACCAAATACAACAAAACGAAAAAGAAACAACCTTTTTTTGTTCCATACGTTAAGATCGTCTAATTACCAACTTATTTAAAAAACCTCCTTTCATCCAGTAAAATGAAACAACCCGGGCTTCCATTTTTGACTTCTTTTAGAAAATAGCCTTGATGATTCTAATATCAAAATTACTCTAAGTCGAAGATTTTCATATTATAAACACCACCTGTGGAGAGAAATTAGGCATTTTTTCTGTACTCAATGGCGGTGCATCCTATATGATTGGTTTTATAAGCTTCACTATCAGATAAATCTAAGTATGGTTCACTTTTGGCCATTAGATTTATAAGAATTTTGGCGACAAATTTTGACATTTGTAGGCTGTTCGAATCCAGACTGCATTGAATCGATGCCTTTAGATCTATCAAATTAACCATTTATCATTATTATTTATTATATATATTACTCATACTAACCCTACTAAAATAATATAAGTAATTACCTCTATTCCTAGCACAGGCTTTGAGATCTGGCGATGTCATGAATGCCTAACATTTCTGACTGTCTACAAACGTCAAATGTTGTAAATAATACCAACAGTTAGATTATTAGCGAAAGTAGCAAAAAATCATAAAAATTTACATTAGTGAACGCTTAAAAATTTTCCTGGCCTTGATCAAGTGCGTTTCTTATGCATTTCGATGCGCTAAATTCGAATCTGAAGTCTATTGCATCATCCACAGATTTTACAAAAATCACGAGAAACAACTGGAATTGTTTCCAGTTAAAACTAACGTGATTCTTTGCTGTTTTTACTATTTTTGAAATTCTTTTTTGACTTCAGACTCGAATTCATTGCGTCAAAATTTAGAAGGCCAAAGCGTTAAACACAATAATATAATATCATCAAATAAGATACTTTTTGAAAATAAGCGTGTACATGGGGAAACTGGGAATTTCTGGGATACTGCCTTTGGAAATATTTCCCTCGAAATGGAAAAGGCGGAAATATTTTTTTGGAAATATTTAGGATAAACATTCCTGAAACATATTTTTTGAATATTTAAAAGAAAACATATTGCCGGGAATATCCCATCTTTAATAAATGTATATTTTTTACACATTTGTGACTTCAATTATGTGGATTATATTGAAAAAATAAATTATACTGAAAATTTCACACCTCTACTTTAAAACCGATAAGATGCCTTTATCTTGACTCGTTACCATGGCAACCAGAATCCGGAAATTTTTTCGTGGTGAAGCGATACTTAACCTACAGTCGAGGTTCATCTAACAAAATATAAAAAAAATCTGTATTACAAGCCGTGGCTAACAAAAGATATAAAAATTTATATCAATAAGAAAAGAAGATTATATAAAAAATTTACACAAACAAATAATCAGTCCTTGAAACAAGAATACTTATACACAAACTAAAAATACTGTTAGTAGGTTAATAGAAAAATCAAAAAAAGAATATTCCCAAAAACTAATAAATTATAATAAAAACCCTTCCAAACATTTGTGGCAGCATGTGAATAATCTCTATGGCAAGTCCCGACTTGAAACAAAAATTAATAAAGTTAAAATAGGAGATCAAATAATAGAAAATAAAAAAGATATTAGTGACGCTTTTAACAAATATTATAGTGAACTAGGAGAACAATATGCAAGACAAATTAAAGAAATAATAAATTTTCAGGAAAATTAAACTTTGTAGAGAGCACATTTTATTTATTTCCAACAAGTCTAGGAGAAGTGAAAACAACTATAAAGCAATTACAAAATAAAAAACCCCCTGGGTACGATGGAATACGCGCTGAGGTGTTAAAAGAAGTAGCTGAAGAAATAGCAGAACCATTATGTCACATAATAAATTATTGTTTCAATATGGGGTGCTTTCCTCAGTGTTTAAAGATAGGTATATAATTGAAAATTATAGACCAATTACTCTAATATCGAATATTTCAAAAATAATAGAAAAAATCATTAAGTATAGAATAAACAATTTTTTAAAAAAGTTTAATATCCTTTCAGAAAATCAATTTGGCTTTAGGGAATCAAAGTCAACAGAAGATGCTTTACAGTTAATAATTTCAGATATAAATGAGTCAATTGATAATAAAATATCGAGTTTATGTATTTTTTAGATTTGTCAAAAGCATTTGACACTGTTTGTCATAATAACTTGTTACATAAATTGCAATTATATGGTTTTAGAGGAAATTCTTATGAATTTATAAAAATTTATTTGTCAAACAACGCAGTACGTTAATATTGAAGATACGAAAAGCGAAATAAGAGAAGTGTCATATGGTATTTCTCAAGGGACAGTCTTAGGACCTATACTTTTTATAATATATTTAAATAGTTTATTATGTAGTTATAAAGAAAAACGGAAAATAATTGGTTTTGCAGATGATATTGCTATATTATATAAAGACATTACATGGGATAATTTAAAAAAGAATGCTCAGGAAGAGTTTAAATGTATAAACAACTGGTTAAAATTTAATAAGTTAACATAAAGCGCCGAAAAAACTGTATATCTACCATTTACTTCTTATTGCAAAAACTTGCCAAATATGGGACCATAGATTATTATATCGGAAGCTGAATCTGTTAAATATCTTGGTATAAAAATTGAAAGACATTTTAGATGGGATGTACAAATTAATTACATTATCACAAAACCATTGATCTCGCGATTTTATATGTTGAAATCTTTCTTAGATAAGGCACACTTAAGGATATTGTATTTAGCTTTAGTTGAACCTCATCTGACATATGGTATATTGGGATGGGGTGGGGCAAGTGACTGTTACATGAAAGGCTTAGAAGTAATTCAAAAATGGATATTAAAAATAATTTATAATGAAGTGAACATTTTTTAGACAGTCAAAGACATTTTAAACAGAGTAAGTACCTAGTTCACTGGGTATGGTGTACAAAGCCTAGACGTATGTTTAATTCCTCCCGCATAAATTTTATAAATAACTAGTAAAAAGTCCACAGAAATTGTACAAACTTCGACAGTGCATAAGCGAAAGTGCAAACTCAGTGGTGATATAATTATAAATGTAATATTTACCAGAAGTAAAATAGAATTATATAGTGTAATAAAATAATAATAATAATAATAATATCTCTACCCCTCATTCTAATCACAGGGATTAGCCCAGAAGTCGGAGACTTGTGCGGGAGAGGGGGCGGCATATTATTATTAAGCAAGCCGCATTTGCGCCCAGGAACGACTTACGTTGGTAGGCCCTAACCACTATTCAGTGCGGGAATGAGGGAAACCTGGAAAACCTCATTAATTAGGGGGGTAGTCAAATATCAACCGGTATCAATCTCTCACATTGACCCAAGCTAACATTATTCCACCCTACCATACCCGCAGAGAGGGTGCCAATCCTCTCCACGAATATAGCTTATATACGGTCTACCGGCAGCTGGGCTCGAACCAACTCCGATCTAGTCACCTCGATTCAAGTACTGACGCATAAAAGACTCCATAAATGAGTTATTGGCAAACGAGGAATTTATAAATTAGCTGACAAAAACCATTACAGATAAAGTGGAAGAAAAACTAAATTATTTGAGGAAAAAATGACTCGCCAAAATAATAATATAAACAGACTGGAATTCAAATTAGATAAGCTGGAACAGGATAATAAAATTAACAATATATGTATATATGGAGTGCAAGAAGGAAACATAGACGACTTGAAAAAAAGAATAGTTTTTCTCATAAACAAAAATGCAAAGTTACAAATAGATCAAGTTCATATACTGGAATTGTACCGAGTGGGCAAACTATCCAATGATAAACCCCGACCTATTATTATGAAATTATCATGAAACTAAAGTTACTATATTAAAGAATGCAAAATTGTTTAAAGGAAGTAACATATTTTTCACAGAAGATCTCACAAAATTCAGGAGAAATTTACTCACTCAAGTAAAAAATAAAGTAGGACAAAATCCATGGACGTTTAATGGACAGGTATACATCAAAGTGAATGGTAATAACATTAAAATATATTCAGAGGTGGATAAGCAACAAGTAATGGCAATACATGGAGCGGCATCAACTGCAGCAATGGGGGCTAAACCACACCCAGCACCAGTTACACCACTACCAACAGCATCAGGTGAAATATGAGCAATGGTAACAACAGAGAGAATGGATTAATAATGAAAGATGTCGATATTTAATTATTGTAAAATATATTTTCTCATTACTTTAGTTATTTACTATTTTTTTCTTTCGCTATGTATGTTAGTATGTTTATAATCTGTTGATTTGTTAAGTTGTTGATGTAGTCGGGGGATGGCATCGCCACTTCTTTTTTCTTCTTTTTATTAATATTTTAGGATTAAAATGTAATTGCGTAAGGTTATATATAATTAAAAAACACGAATGCTTGATTATTTACCTACTCCGGAACTAGTGATGAGAGGGATGCAAGTCCAAATAGTCTGTTTACAGGTACACATTTTTTTAATATTCTGCATTTTAATATAAGAAGTTAAAACAAAAACTATGATAAATTGTTACTGTATGTTGACTCTTTTAATGACAAAAATATTGATTTTATTGTTCTTTCTGAGACTTGGGTACTGAATGACATAACAAATTTTTCTCTGCCAAATTTTGATATGGTGTATAATGAATGAATCACGTTACAGCCAAAACGATGGAGTAATTGTATATGTAAGAAAGAGTATTGATTTTATAAGATCTATTAAATGTTTATCTGAACCTAAACTCCTTGAAATTTCTTACACTATAGAAGATACATCTTTTATTTTAACTGCATCATATAGACCGCCTTCAAATAATTTGGATAAATTTTTAAAAGAACTAGAATACTATTTTTCAGTTCAAAATAGCGCAAATATAAAAATTTTCGTTGGAGACGTAAACATTAATATTCAAGATGAAGTAGATGTTACATTTAACCATTATATGAATATGCCCAGTATGGCTTTTTTCCATGCATTAACAAACCAACTAGAGTAACCGAAAATCATATATTTGTTAGTGTCAATGATAATTCGGTGTTTAATAAAATACAGTTGAAGTTATATGTGATTAAAACGAATCTTACTGACCACTATACTTTATTATTAATTATAATTTTTAAGGATACTAGCATGTTATTCTATTAATATATATATATTAATTAAATATAGTAAATATGCCTCATGGAAAATACAGTCAATTTTATTTAGCTGAAACAATATTGCACAATTATTGTTAAAAATAAAATGTAGTCGAAGCAATTCTATTTAAACTGGGGTAATTAGGTATATGTATGTTTAGGTAAAAAGCGAGTAAAACAGAGAAAAATAATGTGCCCTACATACAACAACAATTTCATTAATAACCTAAATAGTATACACAGCTCAGGTGCTTCGCGATTTTATGTCTCAGTATTAAATCGATCGCACAAAACGCGCGAGGAGACATGCGGCTCTACGGTGGTAGTAGATTTCAGGTCTCAGTTTGTGTGCGTTCGGTCTCCCAGATACTACTCGCTTGCACCCTCTGTGTATACAAGTATACCAGAATAATACGTCAAGATTTATTTTAATCTCATTTGCTAAGTATATACTTGTTACTTTTCTCGTCTTTTGGTGGATTACTTTTTCAGCTGTCGTTATCCCTTTGTTCGATAGGAATCGCTTAGAATTTATTTTGAAATTTGTATGTGAAATACTTGTTGGTATATTGATATGGGGTACGTACCTCGCTCACAAAGGCGGATACTAAATAAATTTGTAACAGATTTTCTTACTTTAAATAATAACGTATGTGCCCGGCATTAACACTCGAATAGATCGTTATATAAAGTAATTCCTAAAACCTGTGATAAACACTAGAAAGGTGAAATCTACGAACTAAACATGAATAATGTTATATTATTTTTCATAACTTTACTTACTCTAAAAATCGATTATTTCTGTAATGGTATGGGTAATCCATCCGAAAATGGGGTTGTTGATGGGGATCCAGCTCCAGGTCGTTCCCCTGGTCCTCCGGAAATTACCAACGACGAACATGGTGTGGATGATGACCTGCCTACAATTCTTTTGACCTCTGATAAAATAGATGACTCAGTGTGCTCTCTCCAAGGAGATGTTACACTACCTGAGGAGGATGTAGTGAATATTACTGTAAATCACAAGTTATTCCAATCAGACACTGTAGTTCCAGGACTTATATATCAAGGTGGGTTGTAATTTCCTTATTAACATTGTAACAAATATATAAATGTTGCAAATTTGTTACTTGATTTTTTTTGGTAACCTGATCGTATACAAGTAAATTAAATAATAAATATTTGCTAAAGAAAAATGTTATTTTAAAATATCTGTGAAACACAACAAACAGAGAGAATTAAATTTAATGACACTAGACAGATTTCGGAAACTTTGTAGTATACAGGGTGATTCAGGTTTTAAGGCACAAACTGAAATGGGTGATAGATCTTATCATTTTAAGCAAAAAAGTTTATATAAACATGAGTCCGATCTCGATCAGTAGCGGAGCTACAGGGGGTCAAAGTTTATTTATTTTTTTCTATTAATTAAAATTTAATTTAACCAACTTTAAAACCTTAAAACAACTTGATCTCTACCTTCTGTATCGATCCCCGCTACTGATCCAAATTCGACTCATGTTTAAAAACATTGCAATTTTAGTACAATTTATTTCATTTTTAACGAATTTTGTCCAAGAATAAAATTTAAGCGAAACAGGCAAAATTAACATGTTTAGAAGGGATATGCTTATTTATCTCGAAAACGGTTGTTTTCTTGAACAAAATTGAAAAGCAAAAAAACCCTTTAAATTGAACTAGCCACCCAATTTGCTAACTGGAAGATGTCAGAGGCGTACTACGAAAAAGTTTGGGGGGGATAAAGAAGCCTCAACCCCCAAAAACGTATCACCCTATAGATTTTAAAAATTTTTAAAATGCTTGAAAAGATGTCCTTATAGGAAGTATTAACCACACCAAATTTTAAATTGATATTTTGAAAAGTGAGCGAGATATTTTAATTAATAGAAAGAAATAAATAAACTTTGACCCCCTGTAGCTCCGCTACTGATCGAGATCGGACTCATGTTTATATAAACTTTTTTGCTTAAAATGATAAGATCTATCACCCATTTCAGTTTGTGCTTTAAAACCTTAATCACCCTGTATACATATATAGACAAAAGCTTAAATGGATAAGGTAGTACAAATTTAAATGGTTGTCAACAGCTATCTAAGAAAATAACTCAGTTCTTTTAAAGACCACCTAACTATTTTTATGTTTCTTTTCAATCCACAGGATATCAAAGTTAAAAAAAATATAATTTTGGCAATACCTACTTCCAAAAATATGTCCTGTATCAAGTTAAAACTTTTAAGTACTTAGCTGTGTTTTTAGTGTTAGATTTCAAAATTTACTATAAATTTTGTTGTCACCGATAGAGGGCGTTAGTTACATCGCACTTGTGGAATAAATGATTATATTCGTTTTGTCCATCACATGAATAATCTAGATAGCAATTTATCTAAGTTTGGTCAATTTTGATGAAAAGGACTATAGTTAAAAGTAAAAAATAGGTTTCCATATGAAACGGAGTTTTAGTTTTACTATAGAAATGTTAAACATAAATATTTATTTGTTAGAAAAGGAGAAGCAATTTATGTTTTATTTTAAACGTTTTCATTTTCAAAACAACAAATGGTTTGTTTTTTAACATATTCATTTTCGAAATTAAATGGAGAGCGTGGTGCAAATTTTTGTTTTCTTTATTTGTCTGTTGATTTTAGTGTGAGATTTTTTGTTTAGGCAAACAATGTTTAACAAAAAAAACCCTTGACGGGTCCTTTTAGCGTGAAGTTTTAATTAATTTTTCAAATTTTGTTAAAAGGCGGCAGAGTATATAAATACACAGGAAAAAACTACAACTGAGATAAAATAAATAACTACAGGTTATATTTTAATAATTTAATGTCTGTCATTTCTATTGAGAAAAAAAATTGAAGTTTGTTTCATTGATCAGACATTTAGTAAATAAGAAATACAAATATTAGTCAAAATTGCTATTATTAAAGTACACTGTACAATTGAGATGTGAATTTGGCGATTTAGTTCGAACTGCTGACGTATTCGTAATCTACTTTTAATTTTTAGCATTAGTTCTTAGTTGTTTCCGCTCACCAATATAAATGTAATGAATTTTCTACTCAGAACTTCCCGTACGTGAAAACTGATTTGAGGGAGTGTCATTATTATTGCAATAGCCAGAAGAGGATTATGGTTTCTTTCGAACATATTATGCATTATTTTAAGTAATATTTCTGTTAGTAAGTTAGTGGGTCGCAATTGAGTTTACTCCCTATGGATTCTCATCATCCATCTTTAGATTTTGAATTGTTCCTAAAATTTATTTGTAATAAACATACTTATAAGCTTATAATTTCCCAACCTTTAATTATAAAAAGGCAAATTTTCATAAATTGTACAATGATTTGTGCAATATTGACTGGCGGTTTTTATTAACTTTTAATAATGTTAATGAAGCTTGAGTTGATATTGCACATAACACATATTTACAGAACTGTAAATCTCAGGTCTTTCATTAACAATTTGCGTAATACATCTTCTGTTCCAGACTCAATGATCTTCTATAATGTTAATTTTAACGGTGCTCAAATTATTGTTAATGCATTTTCTAGTTTTTCCAATTAGCTTTCTTCATCTTGATTTGATGCAGTTGATTTAGACTCGAATTGTAATATTCATATGTTGAATATTCGTGTGCTTACTCTAAAGCTCTAACAAAATTTAAGAATAGGTTAACAACAGGTTCTAATGGAATTCTATCCTTTTTGCTGAAAGATTGGCATACCCTGTGATTATTATTTTTAATTTAGCAAACTGCAACTTGTCTATCTAAGTAGACTAAAATTAAGATCTGCCCTATCTTCAAAAAAGGTGATAAAAATTTGGTTGAGATCTATCTACCTATGCCAATCTTGAGCAATTTTGGCTAATTTCAATTTGTCTATAAATTTTTTAAAATTCTTTAAATAGATTTCTCAGAGTACAATATCGTGGTTACTTGAATTGAAATCATTGCTACATCTGGGTTACCTCAGGGTTTAGTTCTTGGCCCCCTGTTGTTCAATATGTTTATTAATTATATTTGTGACAGTGTTCGAGCCAACTTTCTTTTTATGTGGATCATTTCAAACCGTATACATCTACAGAGGATTATATTTTTCTTCAAAATGATTTAACTGTAGTTAATGAACGGTAGCTTCAAACTAATATTTATTTCTAAATGTTTCATTATGACTTACACAAAAAAAATAATAATTCTATTACTTACATGTACAGCATTGATTCTGAGACTGTCGCTTGTTGCACTGAACTGGAGTGGTGGTGTTTTTAGGTGTGTCTCTAGATAGTAGTCCTGCCCTACAATTGGAATTGTCTGTCAGGGCAGTGTATTTTCTAAATAAATAAAATATTAGCATTTCCATAATTTTGAATTTCGAAATTATGTTACATTGTGTGAAGTAAGAAGTATTTATTATTTATTTATTTATTTATGTATTATTAGTAGAGGTAATCCAACAGACTTTCGAACAAATTACAATTACAGGATTACACCTTGGATAACATTCTGTGCACAAATACTTTTAAATAATTTAAAAAATACATACAAAAAATATGGACAAAAAAAACAGCAGAAAACAAAAAATTGCAAAAAAAACTACTAAACTAACTAAATACAATACAAAAACAGCATTGCGCCTCACAACAGGAAGCGAATCAGAAAACAAATCAATATGATTGAAATACTCATTATAAGAACTAAACATTGAATTAATCGGAGAGTTATTACCAAAATTGTTAAAATACATCTTTACGTAAAATAAATTTGTTGAGTGAGTTATCTGTTGTTTTATATAGAAACTAAGTCTACTTACTATATAATTACTATCAATATTATTATTAACAACTTTATACAAGAATAATACATAAGATATTAAACGCCGAGATTTTAGTTTCAATAACTTATAATGATTTAAACTGAGGTCATATGAACCAAAATGGAGATTTCTATTAAATCTAAAATTTAACATATTGACAAATTTAATATGTAGTTTCTCAAGTCTATCAATGTACTTAACATAAAACGGATTCCAAATTATACAGGCAAACTCAAGATGACTTCGTACAAGGGAGTTATACAAGGAAATAAGCGATTTAGGTTTTGTAAATGATTTAGTGTTCCTCATTATAAAGCCTAGATTCCTATATGCTTTTCTAACAACTGCTTCAACATGACAGACAAAAGTTAACTTAGAATCCAATATAACTCCCAAGTCTTTGACGGAATTTACCCTGTTGAGTGGTACGCTATTAAAATGGTAAGGAAAGAAAATGTTTACGTCTATTCTGGAAAAGTAATATAGTGACATTTCTCAACATTGAGAAACAATTTATTGTGTTTGCAATACTTGTACAATCGACGATTTATACAATCATTAATATTAGTGATAACTTTATACATTTTTATCATCATCATCAGCATATAAGCAATAACGAGAATGTACGAAACAATTATCAATGTCATGAATGAACAAAGAAAAGAGCACTGGCCCCAAATGAGACCCCTGTGGTACACCTGATGTTACTTTAATATAGGAAGATGTACAATTATTTATTTTAACACATTGCGACCTATTATGAGAACTTAATCCACCGAAGCAGATTGCCATGCACACCAACATTCCCCAATTTCAGTAAAAGAGTTTTATGATGAACCTTAGCAAATGCTTTCGAGAAATCGGTGTACACAGCATCAATCTGCTTCCTATCGCACATGCCTTCCAGAGTTGTCTGCACGAAAGGAATCACATTTGTTACAATGGAACGATCCTGGAAGAAGCCGTGCTGATGTTCGCTAATGAACAATTTCGTATTAAAAAAATAACTGACATGACATAGCTTCAAATATTTTACCTGGTATTGACAAGTATTCATAGGATATCAGTAAGAATAGAGAAAATACTGAAATGTGTTTACTTGTCATGCAAATACTTATTTTTTTACTATATTTTAAATGTCCAATTAGTGACATTTTCTGAGAATTAGCATACATTACTGAGAATGACTAGATCATTGTCATTAATGTTAGAAATTAGAGTGTGTTGGTAGAACATTAAAAGGTATTACTCCGAAATTTTAAGGCAGTAGATTGACGTTTAAGAGCCTTACAAGTGAAATGAGTGTTAGTATATAAAATTTTGATCAGTTTACCCCTCATATAAAGGTTGATTTTATATTGTTATAACATTATACGGGGTGGGGTGGTCCTTAATGAATGAGCCATACAGTACCTAACCTAATTCCATCAAAATAAAATTACCTATGAAAAGAAAATAGTTCACGATGAGAGAAATAAATTTTCCACACACTTGCTACTGAGGCATCATTTTGATAACAATTTGAAAAACAGTTTTATTATGAACATCGAAAATCCCCAAAATTCTCACTAACAGCAACTATTCTAAGATCCCACTATAAAACGACCTTCAACGAGCTGGTTAATGGATGAAAAGTATTTTATATCCAATTAAATATGTCAATAAATATATTGCAAATGGGTTGCCTAAAAAATATCAGTCCAGAATATGATTAATTAACAATTTTTTTTAACATTTAACTGGTTTGGTTAATATACAAATTCCATACCAATCGAAAGTATGAAGCCCATAGAATATGCAAACTATTTTTTTTCCCGTCACAACTCTTGTGTAGGCAGGTATAAACAGGTAGTAACTTGCACCGGTGTGGTTAATAAATTAAAGTTAAATTAAAATAAAGATTATTTCATTACGACCAAGGTGGTATAGGGTTGTCTGCTAAAAATCAGTCCTGAATTCCGATTGTCGAGTTTTAAAAAGAGAAATATTACTCACCAGCTCGGTGAAGCTCGTTTCATAGTGGGATCCTATACTAAACACTACACCGAAGCTTACTATACAGGGTGAACCTTAAATAAGTACAAATATTTTAACCAACAGTACAGTTCACTGTGTGGAACACATAATTAATAGTTTTTTTACAAAAAAATCAGGAATAAAAAAGTCAAATTTTGATAGAAAACTTGTATTAATGGCCATCTCCTCCCCTTTGCCATTTCTATTTCTTTCCAATAAATTGAAAATAAAAAAACCAGATTCTTTACTCACAATCATATTATCCAGAATTCGTTCATTATCCATTTTTACTACACTCCGACTCATTTATCACAATACGTTATTTTTATCACTATCACTGATTAACACTACTTACTTAGCAAATATGCTTTTAGCATGTCAATCTTTTCACTGTTTGAATAATGCGTCATATTTTATTTAATCACACTGTATTTCACAAAAATTTTAATTAAATACACAGAAACACTGTCCGCGAAAATAATAAGACGATTTAAATACGTTTTATACGTTAGTGCGGCAACTCTTAAAACAGATGCATCATGCGGTGCATTACTTGAAGCTGTTCGCTTAGTTCGGTTTCAGAAGATGCAAAAGTATCCCATATTAACTTTCAACTTACGTGTATTGAAATTATCAAATCCCTTTCCACAAATATTACATGTTTTGATTGCACTTGCCTGTGCCACAGCTTATTCCTTTATCCTGAACCATACTAGTGCACCGGTCAACATCAACATAAACTCTAGCTATCCTAGAGCCTAGAGGATGGGGCATGTGCGGGATAATTCGCCTACTGTTCCTGACACCTACTTGTTGTCTGTGCCTACATCAGTTTCTTTTTGCATGCGATTGACTTTGCTTTTAAATATTTTACTTTGCCTTCTCTTGATATTGAACGCATACATCAAGCTAGTTATTTTGTTATTTCATGTTTTGTGTTTTTTTTAAATCTGTTTCACCCACTACGAAACTACGAAGTACGAAATGGTTAGCACTGATACGTTGTTTGAGGTTATGTGGTGGAAATTAACTCTAAGATGTTGTGTAAAAATTATAGTTTTTTGTTATTCTTCATAAAGTAATTTAAGGGAATAATTTATCATAATCTTTCTAACAGTGTACAATGGTACTAACTGAAATATGGATAACTGTTTAAATAGTTGGTTTTTCAGTAAATATGTGAGCTTTTATGCACGTTTATGGATATTTTTTTTTAAATAATTTAAGTAATTTCTTAAACTCTTTAACTGACAATATCGAACTTGAGAAAATTCATATTTTAATTGTTTATGATAATTTTACTTTACTTATTGCCCAAGTAACAATTTCCGACTCATTTTGGGAAAAGTGTCGACGCTGTGCCGACACTGTAGTTTGGACACAACACATTTTTAAGGCAGATTGTCGACTATTAGACCATTATAAGCGGGAAATGTAACCAAAATGGTGATTAAAATGTGTACTAAATATGGTCTAAAATTTATCCAATAGCGAGTCTGAAATATACCTAAAATTTTTCAAAAATGTGTCTAGATTGTGCCTTTCGTTTCCAATGTGTATCTAAAATTGAACCTTGAAGTGGCCACAATATGTCTATTTTGTTCCTAACTTGGCCAATATATGTGTCGATAATGTGTCCAAAAGTTATTTTACATGTGTCTCGTATGTGGTCATGTTGTTTTCAAAATGTGTTCGTTATTGTACTCTAATGAGAGCCACAAATTTGACACATGGTGTTCTCAATTTTACCGAATTATTATTTTCTATTCATTGTGTACCAAAATAAATCCTAATAGACACAAATCATATTTCTTCCCGATACATTATGGATAATCATGAACACAGACTTGAAGGCATTCATCTCCTAGAAAAGAATGGGATTTTAATTTATCTTAAGCATTTCTCGCGTAGGTACACTTGCGAACTAAAGTTTACCGATAATAGTTGACATGGTACTTCTCAAAATTAAACAGGCCTTAAAAATACCATGTAATTATAATTAGTCGATGTTTTTTTTATATTTTCCATAAAAAATACATTTTTGTAATTCTCAAGAAAACCAGAAACCTATGATATTTTATTATTTAGGACATCATATTTAGTACAGTTGTGGCTTAAATAGTTCTTAAAAGCTTTAATTTAAAATAATATTTTATAGGACACCATTTTTGCCAAGTGCATTCACGTTGAAGTACTTGTTGAAATATGGCGTACTTATAGGTGGTGTCCAAATAAAACCATGTTTCCGTAATGTGAATAAAATTTGCCCCGAAATTGCCCATATCAACACATTTGAAAATAGAAGAAACAATTTAGAGTAAAGTTTCTATATATAGACCAAAAATTCGCCAAATACAATGTTTTCCTTTTTGTTGTTTAATAGAAATGGTGCACTTGCTCTTGCTTTCATAAATTTACTCAATTTCCTCTGAGTAATGTCTATTTATTTTTTCATACGTTGATAGTAAGTGCTAGTGTGCACCTTTGGAGTAGCACCTTTTTTATTTTAATTATATTGTAACTGTAAAACTAACACTATCACAGATCAACGTTTATCATAATAATATGCGCCATGTCAAATACACAAACACTCTAACCGGATGAACTAAACACATTATAGAAACAAAATGGAAATTATGTGTGCAAAATGTTTTTACATAGATACATGTGTGCCTGTACGACACATGGTAGAAACAATAAAGAAACCTTACGTTTAAAATGTACCCAAATGGAAATTATTGTGTCTACTCAACTCATTTCAGTAACAAAATAGAAACATCTTGTTAAGAAACAAATCAGACAAACTTGAGTCTATTTAGTGTCGACCCGTCTGTGTCTAAATATATTTGAAGACTCCAAACTGACACAAAATAGATACATTTTAAATACATGTGTTTAAAATGTTGCTATTTAGACACGCATATCCTTTTGACACAATAAATACGAAATGTGTCGACACAAACTTGAAAATTTTGGACTCAATTTGAACGGCGGCAGAAGTGCTCCAAAAACAGTCGACACGATTCAGGCACAAGAAAATTGTGCCCGAGTTTTACCATAAATTGCTACTTGGGTGCTGAAAACGAGTGTTCTAGAAACAATGGTAAAAATGGAATTTACTTTAAAAAATTATTTATCTTACAGAAGCTATGACAATCTCGCCTTCAGTAATTCATATGGTTTATTTTATTAGGTTAAGTCAGTGGTCTATCTGACCAGCGGTCCTCAAAATGAAGGTATTTAAAAAAAAATCATATCTCCGTAAATATTTGAAATTTTAAAAAATGACTCACTAGACTTATATATATGACGAACTACACCTGAAGTTAAAATATTTGTACTTATTTAAGGTTCGCCCTGTATGTAGTGGCGGGACTAGAATAGCAACGAACACGTTCCTGCAGCGGCACTTCCTCTGTCTACATTTTGTTAGTGTGGAATGACAAGAAATAAATATATTTAATAATTCATATATTATCTTGGTGTAGTATAATTATATTTAAATTTTTATTACATTATGGAATTTATGCTAGAATGTATTAATTAATTTATGCCAAGCACTAATATGAATCTGCAAATTGCTGTATGTCGCAGGCGAATAGCAATTTCAGGCAAATGGTCATTTGCCTAGTCATTTGCTAAGCGCCATGACAAATAGCAAAATGGTTAAAAATCTATTATATTTTACTATTTGCCTAGGAATTTCGCATATGGCGATTTCTGATTAGTCATTTGTCAAATGCCGGCATTAGATTCAGACAGATGTTATTTTTCTAGGCAAATAGCAATAAGGATTCAAAGCAAATAACGTTTCAGTTTTTAGCTAGTCATTTACTATTTGCCTAGATATACTTCGGTCATTTGACAAATGGCGTTTTTATATGAAAAAGTTTATTAGACTACACTCATATAATACATTATGATTTTTAATGTTATTATTGTTAAGTAACCATCTATTAGCCACCAAGCAAATCAATTGTGCTATTTGAATTTAATAAACTTTATGATAAATAAATTAAAGTTCAATTCATGACAGGTATTATTTATATATAACAAAAAAATAAACATATACTTATCTCATAAAAGGAATACAAATAAAATTACATTATAAAATGTATTGCGTACTACACAAATTAATATGATTATTATTTGTTTTGACAAGTCAAGCTTGAATGGCATTTGCTAAAGCACAAACTCCCATTTTTAAAACAACCACATCTTTTATTACCGCACTGGGTCTTACTTGACTTACAATGGCATCTACTAAAACCTTGACCACTAAATGAAGACTGTTGAGACACAGCTTCTCGAACCGAAATGGTTTTGTTTGATATGTCGTTCTTATCCAATTTTATGTCTGCAACTGGTTCAATCTCGTTTCTTGAAAACCAATTTTTAATAATTCGGCTTTTGGTGCCAAGCTGATAAACTTCATGACGTTCATCTATTATAAACGCGCCAATATTGCGATCGTCTAATGGTCCTCGATCTACTTTTGGTACCTTAGCTACAACAGGGATACCTACTGGAAGTTTTTGGAATTTTTCTTCGCGTTTCATTTTCTTTGCGGCTGTAACTTGACCTTCGTATGAATCCGCCCTTTGCTTTATAACACTCTTCTCTTGCACACACAAATTACATATTGCCTTAGATCCAAATCCTTCATTTTTTTTATCACCATTTTGTGATATCGCGCAAACCAAGTGTGTTACTTGGTCACAAGTCACACAAGAATGTGCTCCGGTGCTTTCCTATTTGCAAACGCAGCATAACATTATCGTGCTGTCATCATCGTTTCTTGATTCATTTTCTTCATTATTTGTATTTAAAATCATAGGACTATATACAGGTCCTATATCACCAGTGGTTAGTAGTGGTACATCATCTTGAGCGACATAATTCTGATTTGATTCAGCTGAATTTTGGATTTCTCGAGGATCCATATATTCGATGTCTGTTCTTCAGAATGAATATCTTTCAAAATTTCAGCAGGAAGATTAGAAGAGCTAAGGCCAACCTGAAAAGATACGTATTGAGCTTTACCCATTGAAAATAAAAACAAATAATAAAAGTAAATAATACCTTTGGTTCCGTTCCGTAAACGGCTTTATATGGGCTTCGGCCTATGACACGATGGTATGATATATTTTTCTGCCATTGAACATAATAGCATCCCATCGACCAGCGGGTGGAACCTTCAAAAACAAGAAATAATAATATTAATATTAAATAATAATAATATTTACCACAAAACCTACCATTTTCTTTCATCCATGAACGAAGCATTTGCTCAACGTCTTGATTAACACGTTCCACAGAGTCTTGGCTTTGTGAATGCCTTGGACGTCCATGTATTAGTTTACATTCAGGCCATAATTGCACAAGCTCTTCGATGATAGACGCAGTAAATTCTTTCCCATTGTCACTTTGCAAAATCGAAGGTGCACCTTGTATCAGAAAGATTTTGCATAATTCCTGCGCAACTTCTGTTGCACGTTTCGTATATAGTGGCCTCAAATGTATAAATTTGGATAAGTGGTCCTGGTAATTCATAAGCCATTTGTATTGACCATCAGGAGCGGATTGTAAGTCTATTAGGTCTATTTGGCCCCGACTATTAAAGTCTTTCGATGTAATAGGTCGAACAATAACCCCCTTTCGCGTCTGACACTTCTTTGACGTACATATTTTGCACAATTTAAGGAATATTTCAATTGCGCTTCTAGGCATATTCGTTTTCTTTTTCAGGAAATACGAAACTTTATCTCTACCCCCGTGGCCTGTGGCTTTATGCGCCTCATTAATTTTTTCATAAAATTCTTCTATGGGGACAACATAAACAATATCATCACCTTGCTGCTTTAAAATAATTTTTGTGGTGCCCCTGATTTCCATCAAATCATATTTGTTCATATAATAAAACTCATTGTTATTTCGGTTCTCTTTGTTCAGTTGTTTCTGTTGTCCCGACCGTATAAGCCTAATCACATCTTCGTAGTGATCCATATTCCAAGGCTTCTTGCATTGTTTCTCGGAATAAAATTTATCCAGTTCTTCATAAAATTTATCGCGACACACTCCAACGACTTGATTTTGGTTGGAATCAGTTTCACAATTAATTGACATTGTTTATAAGTCACAAAACTCACAAAAACACTCTCGAATAAATAAACGACACTGTACACCTAACCTCAAAAACATTCACGTGCATTCACGAGCGCATAACATGTGACTGGCCGACAAACAACGCCATTTGTCAAATGACCGAAGCATATCAAGGCAAATAGTAAATGACTAGCTAAAAACCGAAACGTTATTTGCTTTGAATCCTTGTTGCTATTTGCCTAGAAAAATAACATCTGTCTGAATCTAATGCCGGCATTTGACAAATGACTAATCAGAAATCGCCATATGCGAAATTCCTAGGCAAATAGTAAAATATAATAGATTTTTAACCATTTTGCTATTTGTCATGGCGCTTAGCAAATGACTAGGCAAATGACCATTTGCCTGAAATTGCTATTCGCCTGCGACATATACATTGAAACATCGGTTGAAAATGGATCTCAGGAAGAAATATTCCACTTGCCCTGATTAGAAGTAGAATAAAGTTCTCTGATTGCTTCAAAATGTAAACAATTACATCTCCATTTAAATAAATAATAGTTATGTATAACTTTTACACATTTAAGTGATATTTATATAATTAAAAGTGTAGTTTAAATTAAAATTGAACACCGTGAACAAAAGATAACTGGACATAACATATAGACGCGACCAATATAGCATGGTTTCAGGTCAGGAATAGGGATATAAAACAGAGGTTTGTTAAAGTCACCGTCTTTCTCGCCGTAAAATGATCAAATTTATAGTGTGTACAGAAATTTCGATAAATAAAACATGTAGACCAAAAGTAATATCAAAAATAAAATTATTGATGTTTTGTTTCTCCAATTTTACTATTTAAATTCTCCTCAAATAATATAATAACTTTTCAAATGCATTTGTATGACACACATTATTTTGCTATTCTAACCCCACATTTTAACAATTATTTTCACATACTTATAAACAAATGTGAACAATCTTATATGCAGAACTCTGTAACTTTATGTTATAACAATATATACATCAATAGCTGAATTTAAAAAATAATAAAATTTTGAAAGAAATCTGTACCTAAAAATTTGTTGGTTAGACTGCTTTCTGTCGTTACACAGAGTGCCTGGGAACATGTGGGATGCACATAGAACATGAAAAAATAAGATGACAAGTTCCTATACATTTTTCCTACAGACCCTCCCTACGGAGATATGTGTCCCTGAAGGACGCCGCTGGAAATCGGATTTTCCAGAATAACTTTTAAAGTACTTAATATTTAATCAAAATTTAATGTGATAGACACTAGTTAGGACCTCTTAAAATAGTGTCCTTGAAAAATATTTAGCATTTTTTAGTTTACCAGGGGCGGGATAAGTTTACAACTTAATACTTAATGCCTAAATTTTTAATACTCTATATGATAAAAACGTTAAAATAATTAATATGGGTAGCTTGAACCTTAGACTAAAAGAGGTACTCTTGTTTATTGTCGATGAAATGAACCGTTTATAAGAAAAAGAATAATAAACGAATTCACGTTTTATTTTTAATAAAAAGAGCCATGATTTCTATTTTCTTTTCACGACAACAAAGTGCGATACGAAAGTCATTCAAACATGAAAGTTTCATTTTGAGATGTTTAATCGGAAAAACACAAAATTTATAAAAATGCAATCTTTGGAGGCACCTTAACGAATTTATTGAAAAACTTCATAAGAGGATTCAACGTGGGCTCCGTGAAGACTGATACACTTGCGGGCACAACGAATTGAGGACTGGTGTACCCGCCACAGTATATTTGATTTTTCATTTTGAAATTCAGTTGAAACTCATTCTTGTAATTTATGTTTTATTTATTTTTTAATTTGTAACTGCTTTATTCGCATTTACTTCAAAAATTGCATTTTACTTATACCAGAGAAAGTTATGGGAATTCAGCCATTGGTTATGTTCATGTTTAAAGAGGAGAAAGTAAGCCAGCTGATGGTCCGTTCCGCGGTGTGACGTCACAGATGCTAATCTCGCTTCAGGTACCGTTTGCTAGGTTCCCTAATTTGCGTGGTTTTCTTTTTATTTTGAACAAAACATATTTAAGTTATTTTAATAGTACGTATTCTATGGTCGTAGAGCTATCATATTTTATTCTAATTAAATAATAGTGAACGAACGTACTACTTACTATATACGTTATTTGAAATACAATATTATTTGTCGAATTAAGAAAGAGATTTTACTACCGAAAAGCTCAGTTTATAAAAACAAGTTAAGGCCATAAACAACAATCTTTAATATCAAAGTCTTACTGAAACACAATAAAATCAGTGGGCTGTTTTTTATGTTTCGCATCAATTTAATGGTGACTGTTATCAGTCAATAGCAATGTAGTAAAGAAAAACAATAGTGTCCACGAATTCTTGGAAACGACTACGTTTTGGCACGATAACTGGAAATATTAGTTTTTATGAATAGATATACATTTTGTTTCATGAAAAAAAAAATAGTGCCTATAATGAGACGTAAATGCAAAAACACTTTCCGTAAACAAAAACGTTAGATTCGACTGTAATTTTGTTATCCTAGGAGATATCTTAAAACTGAAATGTGCATTTCTTGACTAATTTTTCATTAGGATTTCAATTTTTTTTATAAAAAAAAACAATCGAGCATCACATTTTAGAGATATTGATGTTTTGTTTTTGTGTAACACCTTGTATATTGTTACAATTTTTTAATTCTCTTATTAGTTAAGATTCCATTTTTTTATAAAAAAAAACAATTGAGCATGGCACTAGAAATACCTATTGGTATTATTTTGTGTAATCAATAAAAAATATAGTACAATACAAATAGTATTGATCACGTGTAAAAGTTAGATTTGGCTGTAATTTTGTTATTTTAGGAGATATCGGAAAAATTAAATGAGCATTCATTAACTAATTTTTCACAAGGTTTTTCACAAATTTTTTATCAAAACAACAATTGAGCATGACTCTACTGAGCTATTGATATCAACTTGTTTTTTTCTTATAAAACACCCTGTATGACATTATACAGGGTGTCCGGAAATTATACGTCAAGACTTCGGGAGGTGATTGATCCCTCACAAGAAATTAGGGTCACAAAGTCCTATAACAATTTTTCGAAAACTTAATATTAACGGAGATACAGGGTGTTAAAGTTAAAATTTTATTTGCGATATTTATAAATAACTCGATTCTCCTACCTGTTATATCTGAAAAAGATATACGTTATTGAAGTCGTTAGGAGTAACAGTTTTCGAAATAATCTTATTTGAAGTATTCAGTGCATCGAGTAAAAACTGTTTTGGTTTCAGTTAAAGTGCCTTTTCTACAGAAAATACAGCAAAATGTTACTTGAAAAAGTTGTTCAGAACGGTAAATTATGGAGAGCCTGCTTTGATAAAATCTTTGTGCTGTTGAAAAATGGTTTCATCAAACCTTGCCGATCTTCTTGAACGGCAGGTCTCCATAATTTACGATTCTGAACAACTTTTTCAAGTAATATTTTGCTGCATTTTCAGCAAGAAAAGACACTTTACCTGAAACCAAAACAGTTTTTACTCGGTGCACTGAGCATTTCAAATAGGATTATTTCAAAAATAGTTACGCCTACCGACTTCAGTAAGATATACCTTTTTGAAATAAAACAGGTAGCAGAGTTGATTGTTTCGATAGTCAGATGGATACATTAAGATGCAAAAAAGTTGTCATTTAAAAGAAACATGATGTGCCACAAGTGGCGCCCTCTACTAGTGACGTCAAAATTAGAAACATATTTGAATTTATCGTCCGGAAAAACCCCCTATTTACAAATTTTATGAAAATATTTGGATTTCTTAAGAAGTTATTTACAAATATCGAAAATAAAATTTTAACTTTAACACCCTGTATCTCCGTTAATATTGAGTTTTCGAAAAATTGTTATAGGACTTTGTCACCCTAATTTTTTTGTGAGGAATCACCTCCTGAAGTCTTGACGCATAATTTCCGGACACCTTGTATATTTGAATTTTCCACTTTTTCCTGAATGCATTGGATTAAATTTTACTGTTTGCAAGATATTGGTGATTAAGTAAATCCATAATTATAATTTAATTTTTCTGTTATATCATATGGTGCCATATTTTCCTAACCATAGCTATTAATCAAATATTCCATAACTTATCTTACATTATGTGGTGGAGCTCTATCTTGCTGCCATATTATCCCGTAGACCTATCAAATTGAGTAATAAAAGATCTAAATAACATTGGCCGTTTAAATTTTCCTGGCGGCACCATACGATGACCAGCAAATAGTCCAAACTTGACACCACCTGACACATTTTTGTGGGGCTATTTAAATAAAAAGTGTTTATAAAAATAGACGAACTACTATTTTAGAAATTCAAGATAGAATACAAGAAGCTGTAGATTATATAAACCAACACCCAGAAATAATTCATAATGGTTTAAATAATCTGGAAAACAATATAGTTTTTAGTTGTTTTTAGGTTTTCATTTGGATACATACTGACTTTCCGAGTTGTTATGCCATGACCTCAGTAACTGATCGCTGCCAAAAGCATAATTAAAGTGCACATCCCTAGCATTAGCTGGGGTTCTTTTTCTTGCCATAGTTGTTCTCGGGCTAGGCTCTGTGGGGCAGAGCCAGTATTGGTATCTCTGAGCCCGCCCATATATTGATTTCGGCTTCTATTAGGCGTCCCGACTAAGTTGCGGTGAAGCTTTTGCAGAGTTACTACTGAAGATGCCGATAGGCGAAACGTTTGGAAACATGGAATGCGATCAGTTACAACGGCGTCTACGGTACGCTTTTTTCAGCTTTTGTTAGTTTCACGTTCTATATCTATTCCCAGTACTTTTGAATATACAGAGTTAACTATGACTTAGTACAAATATTTTAAGAGGGGATAGGAAAAATTCAGAATTAACGGTATCACCCTTCAAAAAAATTCCAAACTTATTTATAAAGCGAAAAAAAATTATTTTCAAAACCTTATTAACCCCTAATTTCTCGGCGATTATGCCGCCTGTCAGCTGCGAGGTTAGGTATATTCTGCCAAAGTCAAAGTTGTCAAAGGTAGTGACAGAGCACCGCGTTGTCACATGTAACGATTTACGGCGCTTTCAAAGAATAGAAAGAATTTTACAAAATACTAGATTATTTAATGAGAAACACGATATGGTAGCACTGAGAGTAAACCCTACCTTACTGATACTTCCAGGACTGATATTTGGAGATTTCATGAAAGTTGAATTATTTTCTGTTTTCTAACTTGTTTACATTATAACTTGTCGTTGTAAAAATTGTTGTACTTGCTGGGGACCTCTTGATTTCCTTCGACCATTTCATAAATAAAAAAATACTTTTTTTCTGTAGGTATATCTATTATTGTAGTTTAAAAATGCTTTATTTTTATGTCACTAAGTAAAAAAGAAGTTACAAGGAATTTTAAAAAGTATGAAATTGGTTCTTTTTTATTTTCAAGTTAGGGACATACGTATTTAAAACTCCAGCACGTGTAAAACAACGTGGACGTTGTACAATTCGTACAAATGTACGAGGATTTGGCATATTCTGCCTACATATTTGGAAAACGTTTTCGATATTCTGCTGCTGCACAATATGCACTTTCGTCGCACTTCCCATAAATTAGTACCATATAATTTCCGCGATTACACGAATTTGAATGTGCGAAAAGCAAATACTGAAAACTAATAACAAAATATTTGCGATATTTGATCTTCCGATGCTGGCGCCATCTGTAGGTCATTAGCGCAAAGTACACTAAAGCTCATTCCATTTTTTTAACTAGAATTAAATAATAATAATACTAATAACAGTAACGATATTAACAATAATCGACCATGTTTGCATATAATAATATTGTAGTATTATTATTTTAAATTTCCCGAGGCGTTTACAGTGCTCTGTAATATTACTTTTCTGACCACTACTGCTATTTGACATTTGGAGAGTATTAGAAACAATGCAACCAACAACACAGCATAGGTTTACATCGACTGACAAGTGATATGTGTGTGTAACTCCGTGTCACGGAGGAAGTGTCAAAACAATACTAGGATGAAGATAACCCACGATTGTACACAAAAGAATAGAATATTGATTATATTGATTGCCATAAGAATATTCATCTGAAGAATATTAGATTCTCCGTGGTGGCGGATCGAAGGCTGAACGGTTATGTTGACATTGTAATTTTAGTTTTCTGTTTTTAGTGACAGTTTCAGTTTTAATCGTTTTATTTATTTAATAATGGATAGTTGCGGTATATTGGGACATGTATAGTTTTCCACAATTTTCTTTAAACGTACGTGGACATATTTTCTAGAGTTGAGAGCAATGCAGTGGAGTTATCGGACAAAATTTTCTAAATGAAAAACTGCCACGAGTGTATTCGAAGTTTTCTGTTAGTATTTCTTTCAATCAATGTTCTTAAAATAAATGGGTAAATTATTAACTCTACGCGAAGTGTGTATTTTGTGGCGAGTAATTCTGACGGACCTGTAATGAGTGAAAATGAAGTTTTGGCAGTTTGGAACGAAAAACGAATGCAAAATACTGTAGTTGAACAGATTAACTGTTATCTCTCAGGTACTTAGGTATTATTATTAATAAAAATGTTTCCTTTCGCTGTTCCTACATTCGGCAACTTTGTGAGAAACGACCGCATGGTAGTTGACATATGTAGCCATCTTGGACGATGACTGATCGACATAGGCGCCGACATTCCGTAGGGAAAAAGGGATTTTGCCCCATTTTTAAAACATCGAGCTAGAATTTGGAAATAAATTTTTTATTGTCTAGGCCTCCCTGAGCACGTGGTTAAAATTTGTGTTCTTAGTCATAGTTAACTCTGTATATGCTTAATTGTGCAGTCGAATACTTTCCTGATCCTGATTTTTTAATTTTGTCACATTTTCACAACAGACATGAGAAAATGAAAAATAATAAATCATTAGGTCTATCAATGTTTTCTATATTTTCTTACACGTTACAAGTGTACAAAACTTAATCATAGAGAGGAAATACAATCTCGAATACGACAACAATCTACAATAACAATACACGTATCTGTATAACAATTAACGAGAACAGTCCAGAAATGTCCGTCCAGCAACTACTGCTTGCGTTAAATTCATTAGTAATTCGTTTCCTACTGCTACAGAATCAAATCTAATATTAATGCAAAAGTATCGAATTAACAAATTATATTAATAATGACTATAACAAAACGAAAAAAAATATAGTTTACCCAGATTTTTAATAGATCAGCTAATTAAATTTTCAAGTAAATGTTCTCCTGAATGCTTGGCTGTTGTGACAATATGACAAAATTAAAAAATCAGAAAAATGTTTGATTGTACAATTCAGCGAATATTTCCAAAGGTTATTGGGAATAAGTAGGACATGGTTAACAAAAGTTGTTAGTTTTCCATAGATCTATTTAACCGAGCAGTAATACAATTTCGAAGATAAATTCAGTTTAGATTGCGATATAAGACAAGAAAAAGGATCATTGCCCGACGCTGTCAGATTTAGGTATACGTACCACTAAGAGGGGCAATGTGTTGCTAAAACTATTCTAGTAGAGTCATACAAGAAATAAATAATGAAGGCTATCTAGGTATTAACGTCTACAACTATAAATGTCAAAATTTGAAGAGAAAATTAAATTTCAACTTGGTAACATGCCTCTAAAATTAATCGTTTAGTTATGCTACTAAAAACGTTGCAACGAATACATACTGATGGTCGTAGTTATCACAACAGGTGTGGTTTAATAATTTATATTCTTCGATCGCCGATTCAGTTGTATGAAAATGTGCATGATATCGAAGTCCTGTCCGTCTGCACGCTACAATACTCGAGGCCGACAACAGCAGGGCAGACGTATGTTAAAGGTCTATTCAGAATTAATGGGTTCGATAAACGTCGCGTCACGTTACTGCGTGTAATTATTCAGATACAAACGTTTGAAAAATAAAAAACAATGGCTTAAGTATGTCTATACAAACTACATTTAGCGGCCATTTGCTACTCCGTGCCGGACTAAAAAGCCACAGACACGAAACGTTCAACATCGCAGTAGACATAAATGAAAGCTATCGAAATTATTCGTTAGATACCTCACCTATGACATACTGATAAAAGCCAATAAGCTAGAAACCGATATATGTTTGGTGGGTTGCTAATAACGAGTTACCGTTTGCTTTAGGTTTTTCAGGTATAATTCATTGCATTGCATGCATTGATAATAAGGAAAATAAAATGTACTGTTTTCATTATTATCTATCAAGATAAATGAGATTAAATAAAAAATCTAGACATTATTGGGCATTATTTAATCAAATATGGTCGCAACTATAGTTATTTTTTATATATAAAACATCTTGTATATTTTCCGTGATTTGAAACTCGTTAGTCTTTCTGATTCATTCAGCCTGCAGCAATTTGATGGTATTAATTGACAGTAATTACACAAGTCTAGGGAAGTGATTAAATACCGAAAGGAGAAAATTCGACGAAGATAAATCAGGACACTTCAGGCCATTACCATAATACCTTATTATATACAGGATGGTCCAACGAAAACGTAAGAGAGTCCATAGCGGCTATAGTATTTTTTGAAAAAAGCAAAAAACCGTCGATTTTGTTTGCGAGGGGGACATCTTTTTGCATGAATTAGATGGTCCCAATTGCTACCTCCTGAGCGGGGTAAACATCCCCTCCAAATTTTTAAATAGGAAGGGTGGTCAAGTTGCATATCGTTGAAAAGCTCTTTACATTCTTGACACAGTCATGGATCCCTTTTGAAAACCAACCCATTTTTTATAAAGATACAGGGTGTAGAACTTAACACATACAACTTTTCCTATTATCTCTACAAATTATTCTCTAATTAAAATTCGCTATCGAGTTCACTTCAAAATCAATAAGCTAAAGAAGCGTCTAAATATATCCAAATGGCTGGAAATAATTTACCAGCAACTTTCATTCAATAATAAATAATTTTACGTGAACTATTCTCATTACTTACTCCAACGTGTTGTTAGATTTTTTACAGTTATTTCTTTCACAAATTCCACTAAAAACGGTATAGATAAGAGACCATTTTTCAGTAAGCGATTTTGTCGTAAAGTGGTGTTAGTGGTTGTAATGGCTGTTTCACATTAAATACAAAATAATTAAAAATGGTTTATTCGACGTAAGAGAGGGTGGAAATAATTGAATTATTTTATAAAAATAACGAATGTGCTTTGAGAGCAGCTCAGTTGTTTACTGAATGACATGCCAATAAACTTGTCCATCGCAAAATTGTCAGACGGGATCTGTGAACAATAAAAAGCGAAACAATGAACGTCCTGTACGTAATGAAGCTGTAGAGGTTGCAGTTCTGGGGCACGTTGCTTTAGATCATAGGCTAAGTGCACGGCAATTGGCTTCTGTAAGCGATGTAAGTCGGGGTAGTGTATAATGAATTTTAAAACATTCAAGTTCCATCCTTACAAAATTCACCTTCTGCATGAACGGGCGATGCATAATCCAAATTTTCATTTCAGCATTTTTTTTCGATGAGTGCAGCTTTTTCCTAAATACCACCGTCAACCGCCATAATTGCCGTTACTGGGCAGGCTCCAATCCAAGGATATTCCATGAACAGTATACTCAACACGCAGTAATAATTAAATGTTTGGGCTGGTATCTTTGGTGATTTCCTTGTTGGTTCTTTTTTTGTAAATGGTAATTTGATTGGTGATATGTATTTGGAATTGCTGCAAGAATCCAGCCTTAACGGTAATTGTGGAAAACAATAATGATTACCTCGAAGATGAACTGATATTTAAGGAAGACGGGGCTCCCCCCACTATGCCCACCTTGTGCGCGAATTCTTAAGCCATAAATCTCCGAATCATTGGATAGGTAAGAGAGGTGCCATTGAGTGGCCTTCTAGATCCCCAGACCGGACTCTTTGGAAGATCTACGTCAACGTATCATTAATGAATGTCGTCTAGTCACTCCTGAAATGCTCCAGAATGTAAGATAACGTTTTGAACAAAATCTTTATAATTGCATAGACGCAGGGGAGCAACATTTTGAACAATTACTGTAATAAAATTTCATTAATAAAACTTTGCATTCAAACAATTTTTATATGTTTATACATAAAAGTCCAATTGGATGATCAATTCAGTTTTATTTTCAGTTTCAGTTTAATTGTCAGTTATGATTTAGTATAAATACACTGAACTGAAACGAAACTGAAATGTTTGGGTTTTTAAACATAAAGATCCTTTTGAACAGCCATTTCAGTTTTTCGTTTCGTTGTCAGCTATCTTTATATGTAAACGCACACCAATTAAAGAAAACTGAAATTTTTGTGAGTTTACATATAAAGATAACTGACAACTAACCCAAAGTGAACAGAACTAAACCGAAACTAAAACTAACTGACCATCTGGAAGAACCTTACAGACAACATAGAGCCGCAATGAATCTGAACGGAAAGCTGAACTGAATGTCTAATAGGGCTTTTATGGGTAATTGGTCTCATACAGACTGTTTCAGAACCAAGAGCGATTCATTAAGGAGTTTAAAGTGGGCGAGAAAATCAACAGCTTTCTAAATTAGCATATTTCAAAATCAGAAAAAGTCAATTCAAAGATACAGAACATTTTTAAACCGACCCTTTTGTTTAGAGTACATGTGGAAAAAACAAAATGACCGTTGTCTCGCAACGTCTTGTATTTTAAACACTTATTTTCTCTAACAAAGTGTTATTATTAATTTTTAAAAAGTAATAGTAACCGGTAACCTACTTACCATAAATGGATATTACGTAATTCTACAAAAATTGCTGGAAATTATTTTTTAAAAGCCAATAAGCATACTTGTGTGTCGCTTACGTGTCATTACTCTGCTCTATCTAATTTCATCGGCTACCTTACGTTTTTGATGACTGGCGTCGACCATAGGCATATAGTACAAATACACTAACACCATATCTGCTAATTTTTTATTGAGTCTTGAAGGCATTTTTAAATAAAACAACATAAATTAATTTGTAGCCGATAAGACCGTTTTGTACCGTTAACCCCACTGAGACTGAACTTTGTCCAGTTAGTACATTGTAAACAGTTGGATAAGAGTGATGAGGACAACAATGCAAACCCATAAATTCAATAACATAATAAACCTATCTTTTTTACTTGACAATTTGAACATTTCTTCATATAACAACCTCATTGGAAAAGTAAAACCATTTAAAATGCTAATATAAATGCTCATAAATTGAATAGATATTATAGTTTACAAAGGCCTATTCTTCAGAATAATGCCAACTTGATTTATAAATCAAATAAAAAAATGTATATAGTTGCGGCAAGAATTAAGACGACTTACGTTACGGCTGAGGTTACGCAATTGTTTTTATTGTCAACATAAATTTCGATAGTTGATTACTTTAAAAAAAAACAACATTTTTTGTAATTTCGTGTAATATACAGGGTGAGTTAGTCAAAATGTCATTAATTTTAATCACGTATTCGGGAGGCTTAATAAGGGCAGAAAATCGAAAAAAAAGTTTTTTTACTCGACCTTTAAAAAAATAAACAAATCACCCTATAAAAATCAATAACACGACGCTCCTGGTGCGCTACGAATTTCTGAGGACGCACCCATACGACCGGATTAAACATCGTTGCCACATCATGTTATTCAAATTTACCTGTATTTCCCGCATTTCTTTCCCCCCAAATTTGTAGATCACGTCACACATTTGGAGGGGAGATGGAGAGAATAGTGAGAATGCACAAGTAGTAAGCAGTAGCTTGTTTATTTCGGTCTCGCGTATTCGTCGTAAATGCATAATTTTACAAATTCCGAATATGCGGAAATGGTAGTGTTATACGTAGAATGTTTACGAAATGCGACTGACCCTAATTTTATTAATAAAGTGCTATGGACAGATGAGTGCAGTTAACATATTACTTAAAAAAAAATAAATTTCTAGATGTACGTAACTACAAACTGAATAATTAATTATACTTACTAGTAATACTAAAAACTCATATTTATTTGTAAAACGTAGTGAAAACGTATTATCAAAATTATTAAACTGTAATAACCTAACATTCGAAAATATTTATTTATTATCAACATTTGTTTTTATTAACAAATAAATCAATATTTAAGGAAAATTCATTCATGTAGCTAGATTTAAAAAAATAGTTTTTCTCCTTGTCGTTAAATAACAGTACAAAAACTAGGTAACTAGGTTATTGACCTAATAATACGGTAGATCAAGGTTCACTCTCGATAACTTAGATTAGCGGCGTGCCATTTCGGCCTTGGACAGTTTTTTGTCGACAACACGATGGTTTTTATTATTTAGTATTTAAACACGAAACACTTTTCAGCGTCTCTTAATAATTTACCCATTGGGTATAGGTTTTTTTATGTAATGTACGTAATAGTTTATTACTACATTTGCTGTCATCAGAGAAAAATCCACACGCTACTTGTTGGTTTAGCTTTCAGAGGCAATTTATTATCAACGTATGGGCAGGAGTGTACGGATATCGTTTGATTGGGCCGTATTTTCTACCGGAAAACCTGAGTGGACCGCGTTACTTGCAATTTTTAATAGAATTATTTGATTATTATTATTTGATTTCATTGGATATTAACATTTCAAATTATTCTTGGCTGAAGTTGAACTGAGCAAGAAAAAATGATATTTTAAAATAATCAGTACAACCGTTTATTTGTGATGTCTAAAACCTAGGTAGGTAGGTAGGTACGAGAAAAATATTTCAACTTGACAACATTGCATCAGATCGACATCGAGTTGAAATGTGAGCTGTAAACGACCAAGGCTGTGAGCGGTCAGTGACAGTCTGAAAAGGGGGTTTAAATAATGATTTGAAAATAATATTATTTGGCGTTGGGCAAAATTTTAGTACTGTCTGATAGAGAATTAAACGATCATTCAGAATCAAGGAAAAAAATATGTTGTTGCCATTTAAAAAAAAATCGATGACGTCATTACTCGAAAACAAATAACATTTGAAAATCACATTTTACGCTAAAATATGTATTTTTTAAATTAAAAACCGACCTGTTCGAGGATTTTTCCCAAAAATAATTGTTTCGTTTTTATTGAATTTATTCCATACTTTTGGCGCATACTGTATACAATAGTTAAATATGTATAGAGACCTACATTTTTCCAAATACATGTGTTGCCTGGAATAGATACAAATGTTCTGTTTTAGTTTACATACACTTTCCAAGATATTTCGATTTCTAAAGTGCTTTACAAATCAATACATGAGCAGACTTCATGGCTTCGCTCTCACAAATTATTTACGAAACGTAGGTAGTTCGTAAAGATGGTTTCCATTAAAATTTTTTCAGTTTGTGTAAGAATATAAAATATTTATTACTGAAAAACGAAAACGTTATTCAGTAATTCAATAATAAGACAAGTATGCTTTCATCTACGCTGGATAGGTGTAATAAATGTTAAACGAAACGGAAACTACAAAACAAATATCTGCACTGGCTTAAAAGTGTATCTTAGCGTTAACAGACACAAGGTTTGTCAAATTAGGACAAAGTTGCGGAAATTCACTACTAATAACTAGGGCTAGACTGTTGTGAGGCAAGCCGTTGGCGTAGATACGGTGTGGCGGTTATTCACGATACATACAAAGCAAACAATAACTTTTTGTGCTATTCACAACTAAATTCGACAGCAAAGTTATAAGCAATATCGTCCTAAAGAGTCTCAAAAGAAATACCACCTAAAAATCACATTAGTGGTGGAAGCATCAAGTAGTCGCTGCAAAATAATTGAATGCTCGTTGTTTAAAGTGCATGAATGTCACAAAATACTTGTCATTACTCAATACGAATGTATAACTTTTGTGCTTACAAAATGTTTCCTCATTCAGGAATCGTTGATATGTTGCTACTTTACGGCGAGTCACAAAAAAGTTCAAGAAGAACTGTAGAATTATATCGAAAAAAGCGCCTCATTTCTGATCATAGAACCTTTACAAGATTAGAGGCAACATTGCGACGTAATGAAGATGCATTTGCTGTTCGGAAGAATCAAATAATTGACCGAAAGGCAAGAAACAATGTTAATACATCTAGACTGTTACAGTATTTTGAACAAAATCCACAAAATTCTATACGGCAGGCTAACCGGGAATTGAATTTGGATAAGTCAACCGTTCAAAGAATTTTAAAAACCAATTGATCACACATTGAAAACAGACTTAATTTTATAACTCAAAATGTAGATTTTGTTGATCAATACCTTTTCCAGCACGTTCTTTGAATGGACGAAAGTTGGTTCGTCACTAATAATTTGCCAACGAACAGGCCCAAAGAACACTAGTGGTCCATTGGAAATCCCCACGTTGTAAATACTGTCCAAAAACCATGGCCATTCTGGAATAAATGTATGGTGCGGCATCATCGGTAGACATTTAATTTGGCCTTATTTTTATAAACACTCACAGCAGCACAACAGCGTGAGTTACCTAAATTTTCTACAAGAAGAACTTCGTGCAGTTCTGGATAATGTGCCTTTGCAGCTAAGGAGAAACCTATGGTTTCAGCACGACGGAACCCCACCCTGTGAGGCCAGGATTGTACAGCAATATTTAGATAACACTTTTCCAGAAATGGATTGGGATTAATGGACCTATTCAATGGCCTGGAAAATCACCAGATCTAACACCTCTGGGTTTTTATATGAGGGGTTTTAAAAAATAAGGTTTACAAAACACCCTCGCGAGTTATTAAACATTTGAATGAAAAAATTACAAACGCTTGTAACGAGTTAAATAGCGAAAAGCTAACAAACACAGCCCACAAAGAAATTAGGCGAAGATTGGATTTGTGTCTTCAAATGAGAGGAGGTCATATAAAGAATAGATTGTAATAGGTATGTAGTATGAGGGCGTTTGCCTCATTTTCTAATTTTAGTTATTGTTATCATCACCTTTTGTTTTAACTGTATTAAAGAAGTATTGTGTTTAATCCTTTTGTTTATTGTTAATGATATTTATGCACTTTAAACAACGAACATTCAATTTTTTCCAAAGAATACCTCATTCCACCGCTAATATGATTTTAAGTGGTATTTCTTTTGAGACTCTATAGGACGATATTGTTTATAACTTTTAAACGTAATCCAGAAAAATGTTTCGAATCTCGATAATTCTTTAATACGGTTAAAAAAAATGGTGATGATAACAATAACTAAACTTAAAAACGCCTTGTACTACATACATATTCCAATCTATTCTCTATATGACCTCATCTCATTTCAACACATATCAAATCTTCGCCTGACTTTTTTGTGGGCTGCGTTTATTAAAACTTTGCTGCTTAATTACAAGCGTTTGTGTTTTTTTCTTTCAAATAATTAATATCTGGCGAAGGTGTTTATTTATTTTTTAAAAACCCTCCATATAAAAAATGGAATGGTATTAAATCTGGTGACTTCCCGGCCCATTGAATACGTCCATTGATCCCAATCCATTTTTCTGGGAAAGTTTTATCTAAATATTCCTGCGCAATCCTAGCCTTATGGGGTGGAGCTCCGTCGTGTTGAAACCATAGGTTTCTCCTTACCTGCAAAGGCACATTCTCCAGAAGAGCAGGAAGATCTTCTTCTAGGAAAGTTAGGTAACTAACGGTGTTCAATTTATGTTCATAAAAATAAGGCTCAATTAAATGTCTACCGATGATGCCGCATCATACATTTACTCCAAAATGGCCTTGCTTTTGAACTGGATTTACGATGTGGAGATTTTCAATGTACCAATAGTGTTCGTTGCGCCTCTTTGGCAAACCATTACTGACAAACCGACTTTTGTCTGTTCAAAGAACTTTCCGAAAAAGGTTCTGAACATGAGTTTCTACATTTACTACAATTTGAGCTATAAACCTAAGTCTGTTTTCAATGTGATGCTCAAGCAAATACTCTAAATTGTGAATTTTGTAGTCATGATACCCATTGGCCTTTAAAACTCGTTGCACGGTTGATTTATCCAAATTCAATTCCCGGCTAGCCGTATAGGATTTTGAGAATTTTGTTCGAAATACTGTAACAGTCAAATATTAACATTATTCCTTGCCCTTCGGGCAATTATTATTTGATTCTTCCGAACAGAAACTGCATCTTCATTTCGTCGCAAGGTCTCTTCCAATCTTGTAAAGGTTCTATGATCAGGAATGAGGCGCTCTGGATACCTTTCCCGATATAACTACAGCTTTTCTCATTATGAGAAATGTGAATATACATATTTTCTGATATGTAGTATATTTTAAGTTTTAAAATTATAATTAAGAAGACAGTAAGTACTGATTAAACATTTTTATTATAAATATAAAACATAAAAAACGTGAAAGTCAGTGACTTTTAAATAAAAGTAAGTTGTTTACTATATACTGTTCTTTTACTACTTTTGTCAATTACATTTTTCGCTTGTTCTCGATATAATTACATTGTAGTTACCACTAAATCTACTTTATCAGCACCATAGACCTTATAAATCATGGACGCGCCCGAAACCGTTTTCTGCCTATACAAATCGTTGATGCTCAGATGTGCTCAGAGATAAAGCTAGTCCGGGCAAAAACCCACAGATCATTGGCCGAAAAAAAAAAACAAAAACCGTAAATGACAGATGTATGACATTTACGGTGACAGACCGACTCCACCATAGTTTATGAGTCTTTAAAAACTATTGCTAATAAACACACTAAATCACAAAAGGCGCACAAATCATTAACAATATTAACAGGAAAGGTTGTGTTAGGTTATGCTTATATATTTTTCTGTCATAGAACATCTGTTTTTGCCCGGACTAGATTCATCCCTCTTGTACACATCAGGACAGCGGACCTCTCTTTCTAGGGCCGGTCCATGATTTATAAGGTCTATGATCAGCACGCATTGTTATTATCACAGAGCCCCCTTGGATAATCATTCCGTTTTGAGTGCTTGTCAGTGACGGTTGTACAGTGAAGTGTCCAAGTAAAAACAAGTGGAAAAAGAGGTGAAAACAAGTGGAAAATAAGTGAAAATAACAGTTCATCATTTTGCAGTGATAAAAACGGATAATAGTAGTTTAAAGGATAAATGTACTGGAAGTCCAAAATAAAATTCTAAATAAAATTTCAGCAAACAAGCAGCAAGTTCTCGTAAATAGTATCACATTTTATTTTATCCCAATTGCAATATCGCCATGGTACGGACAACTGCTACGGAATCTCAAACTACACCAACCAACAATATTAGTAAACAATCAAACAAGCGGTGATATGGCATTATATAAATTGATGTCTGTGATTGGTGGGTGAGAGGAGTGAGAAATTGGCAGAGTGCGCGGTACATGTCAGATGTTTCTTTTAGTGCAACAAAATTGCGAACCAATCTAGCAAGAACATATTTAAAAATAAATTAATTGACCGTAATAAGAAATTATTAATTATAGATCTATGTACATATGTTATTGTTATAATACTTTTAAAATATAAAAAAAATCTGTTTTTTGCACTAAAAAGTTATTGTCTCGCACAGGCCGCTATAAAATGTAGACTGCCATTTGTAAAATGGACGCTCGAGGGCTGAGTAATAAAAAGTTAACTATATCGAGTTACGTACCCCCATATATTAACTAATACCATAACATTTTTGTAGCATCTAAACTTTTCGCGTGGGAACAAGTTTAGTGGCATATACAATTTCTATTTGACTCTATTCAGCTTTACAAACAGAAGAGAGAAAGTAGGTCAAGTCAAGGCAGAGGAATAATTTTCGTTTTCATTATTTATAACCCTATTTTGGCGGTATCGATTACTTTTCTTCCCTAGAACGCCTTTGGAAACAAATACAATGCTAGCAAACACTGGAAATGCAGTTATGCACGCATTGCCGTATCATTTATATCGATCGATTTTTGCTTGATAATGTATATTAAACATTATAGAAATAATATAACTATTACAATAATATACAAGGTGTAACATCGACGTTGTGACAAATTACTAGACTTGATTTTTCTCAAAAACATAAAAACATCGATTCTTCTAAAATTATTTCAAAGGGTTCTATAATCCTTCCAACATTGCATGTAAAATATTTCCTGATTAATAATCCTTAGACACTGACACTGAAAAAACGAACTCGTTCCATTGCATCAAAAATTATTTTAAAATCTATTGAATAAGAAATATACAGGGTATCCCGAAATTAATGGGACACAGAGCAAGATTCCTTACATCAAAATAATGCAATGAAGCCAAACTTGCCTTAGTCCATTTGTGGCTAATAAAAAAGTTATAGGGCGTTCAAAGTTCACATTTACTTAACTTTGCTGTAGACGCTAGAAGGCGCTACGAAATGTACCCTTGGTTGATAAAAACTGGTTATAACTTTTTTATCAGTGTGTGTACGAAAGTTTTAATATAAAAATATTGTTCTCTTATCAATTTTTCACAAATAAGGTAGACTTGTTTTATGTCGATAAATTTAACCGTTTCCGATTTATACAATTAGATAAATTAATATCCGATGCTGACATGCCTACCGATTTTCATGAATAGGGAGAAATATTTTGAATGTGAACATAATTTTTAGGTATTGATGAAATAACTTTGTATATTGAGGGAATATTTTCTGCGTCCAAAGGAATATTTTCGCTATCATCTAGAATTTTCACAGCCATTCGTTTTTTGTTTTCAGTAGAAGTTTCGATGTAAAATTAAACGACAGAATTAGACTTCCAGCCACCATGCCTTTTAATACTCTAAAGATCGGATACCCCACAATTGGCTAAAATGGAAGTTGAACATCGCCGAAAACAGTGAACAGTATATTACCAATAGTATTTATACTTACCAATAAATTGTTTGGTACATTTACCAGTTTTGTATCGAAGAAAGAAGCGAACATGATCATTTCTTATATTGGACGTATTTTGTTACCAGTTCTACTAAATTCAAGCCATCAATATTTTTAGATGATACAAGTTGTAACAAGTTTTCATGTTGAGATGATCATTGTCTGTTAGAAGACGATTTTGATATTTTTTTTAAGTGAACCAGAGGGTTAATGTTTTGGTTTGCGTCGGTCTAGCAACCGTTTATAAAAATCCTACCCTACCGCAAGACAGATCTAGTCGACCATTCTTACGTTGATTCAATTACCATTAGACCTTGAAAGATAACAAATTGACGACTTGCCACGGGGGCCACTGTCTACGTCGGAAAGTAACGGGTTGATTGCCTAAATACGGGGAGACGTTTAGTTAATAATTTGTTTATTAAAAATAAACAGATGACCTAAAATTTTAATTCTACAACTTACAGCTAGTGTTAAAAGGGTTTCTGATCTCTAATTGGATCACCTGCGGCTAGCGACAGCTAATGGTGGACGTACGGGGTCCTGTTACTTATACTATTAATAAAAACCTTAACTATGCTATTATTCTACTACTATATACTAAATAACAGATAGTGCTTCCAACTTGGCTCAGCCCGAGAGTGGTCATACTTTAGGATCGACGTAGGTATGGGGTTCTAAGAATTCAGCTGAGCCTCACGACTGGGGCAGTGTCTCGGGTCTCAAGGTGCACGTTGTTTGCCCTCATATGTGATAGCAACAATACACAATAAAAAGCCTACAATTTATAAGAACGTTATGTTCGGTCCAACACGTGGCACGTAGCTTTCAGATTTACTATAAAGACAACTCACCTTTCACAAAAAGCTTTTAAACGTAGCATTAAATCCAGCACAGGCTGATTGCAAAAGATTTTGTTAGTGAATAAACTATAACAAATCCAGACTTTCTGCATTAACTTTCACTATTAATTAAACTAAGCATGTTCTACTACGTGCTTGCATATTGTTTTATATCAAAATGAAAGAGAGTGATTTTTAATTGCCTTGTCACTTTTATAACTATCTCGTACATGCTACCAACATAAGATTCTTAACAACATTGAACTTAAGATTGAGAATGCCACAGAACACTATCCGGTACGTATGGCTCAACCATAGTATATAGAATGGAATGGATAAGGACTCTTAATACTATAATTGCTCCCTCTATAGGTTAAGAACTCAAGTACAGTTACAGATTTTATGCCTACTATTTAGATTTCTAGGAAAATTTAAACTCGTGACAGACTTGAGTCTTGTTTTTTGGTCAATCTATCAACCCGTTACTGACATCTGAAACCCAGATCAACTCTATACAATTTTTCACCCCAGAAGGGACCGAGAAATGTGTGCATATTTCATTCTATTATACTTAAGCAAAGATAACTTTCTGTATATATTGAATATACTTACTGGTTTATGTATCTTCTTCTGAGATTTTCTTATATGTAAGCAGAAATAACTCCTGAAGAGAAATAAATTCATTTCCGGTCGCACATCATAAATCTTCCCACCTCTCGAGCACCCATTTATTTTTCTTCAACACATCAGTAAACTAGGCCGAATCCTTTCAAGATTTGAGCATCGGTGCATCGTAGTCATATTATTTTTTTTTAATTTAAAGATACTTCTCTGTATTCCTTCAATTAACCTTTAAAAAACCACTGGAGTCGTGAAGAATAACTCGATTCAATTTTAATATCGAATATTTAGGCCACAAGCTTCGAGCTTGTAATTCCTCATTTCTTATCACAAAATAAGCTAGCAGAGATTTTTCAATGTTTGTTCATAATGCATCAGTTTCTTCAATGTACCTAAATGTTTTTATAGCGTTTTCTGGATTGCAAGCGCCCCACATTCCAGATTTATTCTATTACGTCTCCATCATTTTTAGCATCACTAATTTTACTGCTTAATTTTTTCAAAATTGTTTACAAACAATTGCAATAACGGTGACTGTTTACAGATTTCATATTGCTCTATGAATATGTATTAGGTATTTATAGTACAAATGCTTTTTAATTAAATTCTTCACGAATATTGCTAACGATCTCGGACAATAATTGCGAATTACATTTTAGACTCACTTGGTTTATTAAAATTTTAGTGCTTAATGACATATCATAGAAACCTCAGAATGCAAACATGCAGCCTATGTGTAAGTAGTAGTTGTCATTTGCATAGAAACGATTTGTCTCATCTATGGATGAAGCAAATGGAGGAGGAACACCCTATGAAGTCAGATGTTTTCTGAAATACTTTGTATATAAAGCAGTAATGCTAGCTAATAAGTTATTGTGCGCCATTAGACAGATATTTTATGATTTATTTACCACTGGAAGTGTATGGCAACATTCCAAGTAAGTGTAGTTGGGCATCTTCTTCCATGGATGCATTTACTATAAATTTTAGTTCCTTTCATTCTACATTTAGAATTAAATTACGACCTTATACTTTGCCAAGTAATTTTTTATTTTAAAATGCCAAAATTCTAGGTAGAAATTTATTTCTTATAATCAGTTGCCATGGCTTTACAAATCTTTTTATAAAACATATTGAAATTTAAATTTACCAAAACGTATTGTTACGGAAGTTCACCTACCTTTTTAGTTTGTTAATTATGTGCCTGTTTGCGTTAGAATTTAAAATTTTTCAAATACCTTTTTTTATGAAATTTATAAATTTTAAGTTATTTTAGAGAGGAAGTCAGTATATGTGGACGGGATTGTGAAATATTCCTTGATATAGGCTCTGGTCATACCATCATAAGACCGAACATTGTCGCCCACTGCAGAATACAAAAGTCAGACATAAACTACATCTTTGGAGATAGCAGATGGAAAAGTCAAACCATGGAGGCTGTCCATCTAGCTAGAATAACCTTCAACAAAACATTCTCATAGCAGATATAACTGACGATGTCATTCTTGAACTTGATATCGTGACTAAACTTGTGTTGAATCTTCCTCAAAGACTATTGAAGACTAAGGATTAAGAAAACATAATGCAGTTTCCCGAAATCAGAAACCTCATATTTGAATTGGTGAGGCGTCAGCAAACCTATTACTACCAGCAGGTTTAGAAGTGGTAATTGAAGTTATTTGTAGCAGTCCTCCGGCAGTTGAAAAAACTGTCATTATAGAACCAGAAGGGCATATTAATGGGAAAGACGTTAACATGAAGGAAAAACGATTTGGTATTGGTCAGAATACTAAATCTGAAGGACCACCCACAACAGATCAAGAAAGGCGAACTTTCGGGAGTTTCTCAAACAGTTGAATCGTTATTCAGCAATATCAATATTCACAATATAACCATCAACAGCATCTTGAAATATTGAAAAACTACCCGATATTCTTCAGTGCCTTGTTAACCGCATCATACGCGAGTGACAGAAATGTCAAAGTCAAAGACTTGACAGTTGCGAAGTATATTCGTTGTGTAATCAATAGTCCATTTAAGGTTTTATCTGCGGAAAAATTCCTAGTGAACTGAATTCTTCTATACACCTTTATTACGGCGTGGTAATGAAGATATGAAAAATTGACATTGATATCGTGCCGGCTAAAAAAGTTATAAAGGTCAAAAGGTCACGAAAATCAGTTTTTCGAAAATATCTCGTCACCTATTGCTCGGAGGTCAATAGAGGTCATTATAAATTATTATTTGACGTAAAATTATCTACAAAAATTGCTTCTTGCATTTTTCTGTAAAATTAACCGTTTTCGGAGTAGAGCGCTGAGAAAGCGACTATATTATAACAATGCACTCGTTTCCTCACCACCTTCGAGGTAGAATGCAAGGCGCGTTTTTTTTACATGGTTTCCCCCGTAGGCATAATCCATGATATGTAATAAGAGGTTTTTTTATTGAAGAGTGGATAATTTTTTATTTGAATACTGAAAAATACAGAAGAAACAAACTTTAGTATATAATTTGTTTTTGTCATTCATTGTCGATATCTTCAGTTTCTATATTATTAACAATTGCTGACAAAATGTCGAGTGGACTTATTCCTATATTTCAATCGACATCTTCATCATTTTCATCATTAGTTTACTGCGTTTAAGCATGACTGGCCACAGCAATGTCCACAAACTTTTGAACATCTTAATTCAATTTTTTTGCATTCACATTTGCCGCCGCAACCTTTTGTACAATTACAAAAGATTGTGTTCAGTAGATCATTGGGTGCTGGTGGTAATAAAGTTGGTATTGGCTGTAGTATATTATTTTTTAACTACCAATCCCACTGTTCTGGATCAATTTCTCTTTCTAGCCAGGTTTGTATTTGATAATACACACGATAAATATTATTGTTTTACCGTCTGAAACTTAATCTTTCATCACATCTTTTAACTCAGCCAATGAGAATTGACAATCGTCATTATTTTCGATGTAATGAAAAACATTCTCCATGGCAATTCTAATATTTTCATCCAATGGACGGCCTGCATCACCCTTTCTACTGACTAATAAAAAATTGGAGAAACATTTATCATGATACTTTAGCTTCGACAGATACTAAGTCATACTCAAAACTAACACGCCCCTTTACACTTCTTTCATATTTAACACTGTCTTTAAATGTAAGAGTACTCACTTCTCCAATAACGCGTCTGTATTTTTTCTTTTTCTCTCAATTACTTCACTCGCTTCTCCACAAAACAAACATAATTTTTTTAAATCAAAAGAGCTGATTCTTTTCTTACGCGGAGATATTGATGTACTCGGTTCTTCTTGGCGTCGTTTAAAAACCGCAATCCTCAAATTGTTCGTATAATTTTGGCGACAATTACTATGAACATTTACAAAAGTCGCAGTACTTAAATATTCAATATTACTATCATCTCTAGCGATACTACCATTTTTTAATGTTTGTAGACCACGCCAACTTCTATTACATCACCATCCGATAAAAATTCATTGCATATAAATCATGTATCATTCATTATGAAAACTGTTCAAGAGTATGAAACTACTAAAATAACGTCTTTAACACTCAAGAAATAATTTTCAACTGAGCTAAACACATTCCGACAGGCAGTAGCAGGTATAAAGGGACGGGTCTCGGAACAATACAATACGGAACATCTGCCAGTGGAGGTCGTTTGTATAATATTTAGTAGATTTTACTAAGTTCCCAAACCTCTATAATATAAATATATTTTTCACAAAACGCCCAAGTATCAGATAGAAGTTTTGAAGACACTTACAAACATGAATAAAAAGCAGTTTACGCCTTGGTATACGATATACAATACCCTATGTGAGTGCATTCTAGTCGCTTTCTCAGCGCTCTACTCCGAAAACGGTTAATTTTACAGAAAAATGCAAATGGCATTTTTTGTAGATAATTTGACGACAAACAATTAATAATAACCTCTATTGACCTCCGAGCAATAGGTGGCGAGATATTTTCGAAAAAGTGATTTTCGTGACCTTTTGACCTTTATAACTTTTTTAGCCGGCACGATATCAATGTCGATTTTTCACATCTTCATTACAACGCCGTAATAAAGGTGTATACAAAAATTCAGCTCACTAGGAATTTTTCCGCAGATTGAGGTATAAAATGCCTAAAATGACTGGACTAAAAGTAGTTAAAATAAAGTTTGTTTTTCTACATGACCGAGGTTAAAAAAAAAACCGAAACATGCGAAGTTTGTAGGATCTTTTGCAAGACATTTCCCCTTGCGTGAACTTAGCCCCCACTTTTTGATTCAATAAAAATAAGGTTGTGCTACATTGTGCAAATGAAAAAATTATTAGTCATTTTCCTAGAAAATTGAAACATTGTGTTTTACCATACACTTCTAAACTGATCTAGGTGTTTTACACGTAGCCTATTACTTCGCGTGTATTTTTGAATGTACTGGTTGTTCTGAATATTGTGTCGTTTAAAGAAATTTGTTATCTGCTTTCGTTCTTGGGAAAATACAGAAAAACCGAAAATTTAAGTGCGAGCTTACTTGGCTCTCCATTTTTCCAAAATTAAATAACGGGGTTGTAATGAATTGTGTTAGTTGCTCTGAACATTGTGCTGTTTAAAAGACATTTGATATCTACCTCCATTTTCCAGAAAATGTAAGAAAAACCGACAATTTTCGCGTGAACTATGCAAAAACCGAACATTTTGGCGTAAACATTTACTTCGAAAAGAGGTACAACTAGCACAATTCAACACCACTTTCTTAATATTCAGAAAAACGGGGAGTTCATGCTTAAATTTGCGATTTTTTCGTATTTTTACGAGAACGGAAGCAGATATCAAATTTCTTTGAACGACACAATGTTCGGAATAATCAGCGGAATTCAGTACAACTCGGTTTTTAACTATGAGGAAAAATTAAAGAACCAAGTTAATGCCGAAATATTTGTCTTTTCCTCATTTCTGGAGAACGAAGGCATATATTAAATATGAGATGTAACTGGTCTGCTACTTTCTGCTCGGCCTAAGTGGCGCTTGCAGGAAGCGACCTACATTGTCGTAGGTACTTAACAGCAGACCTCTCGCCCTGGGCGATGCGTCATTAAATCTATTAATGATGCTGCAGGAAACAACTACTCCGCGAGCTAATGCCCCGACCGGCATTGAATTACACCTGCAGTATCTGTGTGAACAGCCAAGAACCCTTAAATACCTATGACAATCGCTTCCTGCAAGTCGAGCCGCTTAGGCCGAGCAGGAAGTAGCAGACCAGTTACATCTCACCTGCACTCGATTAATATGTGAACATAAATGTGAAGGAACAGCCAGTTCAATTGTCGGTCATCTCACGTATGGCATACTGATGAAGGCTAACAAGCCCGCGGAGTAGTTGTTTCCTGCAGTATCATTTATAGATATATTAAATATCTTTAAACGGCACAAGATTTCTAACCATTAGCACAATTAGGTACCTATATTGAAAATAAATTGGATTTTCGTAAAGTGGGGAGCCAGGAAATTTCGGGTTTTTCACATTTTCTGAAGAACAGAGGTAAATATAAAATTTCATTAAATACCACATATGATTGAAACAACTAGCATAATTCAGTACAAAAGAAAAATAGCATTTTCGCAAAGTTAGGGGTTACGTAGAAAACACTATTCATTTTCTAGGAAAATTACTATTATCCGAGTTCTCGGTCTTAGACTAATGAGGGATCGTTGGATAGACTTTTTGTGAATAATAATATATGTTAATACAGGGTGAGTCAGTCATAATGTCATTAATTTTAAGAGAAAATAGGGAATAATGAGTATAATCCGAATACGCGATTAAAAAAAATCTAAATGCATATTTGCGCCGAAAAAAATATTTTCAAATCATTATTTTAACCCCCTTTTCAGACTGTCACTGACCGCTCACAGCCTTGGTCGTTTACAGCTCACAGTTCAACTCGATGACGACCTGATGCAATTTTGCCAAGTTGAAATATTTTTCTAGTACCTACTTACCTAGGTTTTAGACATCACAAATAAATGGATGTACTGACTATTTTAGAATATCATTTTTTCTTGATCAGTTCAACATCAGCCAATAATAATTTAAAATGTTAATATCGAATGAAATGAAATAATAATAATCAAATAATTAAAATTAAATTAAAAATTGCAAGTAACGCGGTCCACTCAGCTTTTCCGGTAGAAAATACGGTCCAATCAAACGATACCCGTACACTCCTGGCCATACGTTGACAACAAATCGCCTCTGAAAGCTAAACCGACAAGTAGCGTATGGATTTTTATCTGAGCAAATGTAGCTGTTACGACTGAAACTAGCTTAGTTAAATTCAAATCACAAAACTTCAACGTATCTAATAATGAACCGAGTAATAAACCATTTACGTGCATTACATAAAAAAATATACCCAATGGGTAAATTATTAAGAGAAGCTGAAAAGTGTTTCGTGTTTAAATACTAAGTAATAAAAAACCATCGTGTTGTCGACAGAAAACTGTCCAAGACATGCACGCCTCTGATCTTATGCTCAAAAAAGTTATCGAGAGTTAATCTTGACCTACCGTATCATTAGATCAATAACCTAGTTACCTAGTTTTTGTACTGTTATTTAACGATAAGAAGTAAAACTATTTTTCTTAATCTAGATACATAAATGAATTTTCCTTAAATATTGATTTATTTATTAATAAAAAAATGTAGATAATCAATAAATTTTTTCGAATGTTAGGTTAATAATTTTGATATTACGTTTTTACTACATTTTACAAATATATATGAATTTTTAGTATTACTCGTAAGTACAATAATAATAAATAATTATTCAGTTTGTAGTTACGTACATCTTGCCTAGAAATTTATTATTTTTTAAGTAGTATGGTACTAACCTGTTTAAAATACCAATTCGAGTAAAACTGCACTCATCCGCCCAAAGCACTTAATTAATAAAATTAGGGTGAGCCGCAATTTGATTTTGATGCCAATAATTGCAAATTTTAAGACGACTGGGGAAATCAGCAGGTTCTAAAGTATCTAAAGCTTGAACTTTCTGAAAATGATGCGGGTTCAGTGAGTTTTCTCATAATATTCTGCAGAACTTGCTTTGGGATATCTCCAATCGTCTTGAAATGGTCCTTGTAGAAATAGTAGCCTGCTCTCAACTAAATTTAAAACAGTCTCACCCGACGCAGTTTCACGGAACCCGTATCGCGAAGGCACTTAGGTACGCAAAATTCGCGCATCTGGTAGGTAGACATCTCAAATATTTCGTAACAGCGGCATTCGCATTTTGTAAACATTCTCCGTATAACACTACTATTTCTGCATATTCAGAAAATTTGTAAAATTATGTATTATGCATTATGCATATTAATTTACGACGAATATGCGAGACCGGAATAAACAAACTACTGCTTACTGATTGTATTCTCTCCATCCCCTCTCCAAATGTGTGGCGTGATCTACAAATTTCGGGGGAAAAAAATGCGGGAAATGCAGAAAGTGCCAAATGGGAGTAAATTTGAATAACACGTTGAAGTGTTAGACGATATTATGTATGTAAACATGATGTGGCAACGATGTTTAATCCGGCATTCAATTGTCATATGGGTGCATCATCAGAAGGTTCGTAGCGCACCAGGAGCGTCGTGTTACCGATTTTTATAGGGTGATTTTTATATTTTTTTAAAGGTCGAGTAAACAATTTATTTGTTTTCGTTTTTCTTAGGCCTCCCGAATGCGTGGTTAAAATTAATGACAATATGACTGACTCACCCTGTATACTGTAGAATACTCCCGATCAACGTCCGGGGGTTAAACCTACCTCCCGCCCATAATAGCAATATCCCCAAAAAAATACGGACTCGGCAAGGTGTTTTAGAGAGTTTCGTAACTATCCTCAACGTACAAAAACTACCCCTTTTTTCATGGTATCGGTTTAGGCATGCGGAGAATCGTTATATTAAATAATGTAATAACATTTTTTCTTGACGCAGTTTCAAGAGTTCTAGCCATATATAAATTACAGCACTACAAAAAAAATCGTCAGTAAAAATTATCATAACAAAAGAAGTATGTTGTATCATTTTATTTTCCAAAACATTTTGCCTTATTTTTTTAACTAAGCATCTCTCTATGAATACAGTACACCTAGCAGACTCTTAGCTACATTATTTTTGGAAAAAATAGAGCCAAAATTCATCACACAAGTTCAGACAATCAAAAATTTAAGTTATCTGTAGGTATTGTCATTGTATTTCAAAACCTCGACTTAACACCCTAAGTATCCAATAATAGCGGATTTATTGGGAATACCTGAGTGAAACGTAAAAACAAAATAATAAAATTGAAATTTCTGGAATTTCAGTAACAAATACAGAATAAACACCAATAGTACGAGTGTTTCTGGCGAAAGGTGAAATACATACTTGGAATATATTATGAACCATGAGTCTTTCTATTTTCTCAAATATTCTGTTTATTTACAATTCAGCACGACTTGCTTTCATTCGAAAAACAAATAAGCTAACCTGAGAAACAGATATAAATCTTAGTAAGCAAGACGGTGAGGGTCTAGCATCGAGACCCTTTTTGATAAAAACTGAATTTAGAATAGTTTCGTGAAAGACGCATGGATAGAAAAGTTGTGTGACCAAATACGTAAACAAACAATATTAAATTTAAGAAATGTACAAATAATTAAATACTATTATTGTCATATCAAATGAGGATTATTTGAGTGTAAATTATGAACCCTACTATGTTGTAAATTTAGTAGGCAACCATTGTTTTTATACGAAATATAGCTGTAAAAGGTTGGGAAAGGAAATGCTACCACATATTCCCCAGGCCAAAATATGATGGTCTAAATCAAGTTACCTTAATCCAAAATTCCGAGATAAACAGTGTTGAAGTTACAATTTTATTTTAGTTTTTCCTCAATAACTTTATTATAAATTGTAGTAAATACATAAAATTTGATAGAGGGGAGTTTTCTGGCACGAGAAATTAAAATATGGTCTTAAATTTGCTGTCAATTGTAGAAGGCGCCACCTACAGTACTTCACATGTATTTAAATCGTGATAACTTTTTTGTGTCATGATGTATTGATTTTTTAATCGACAATTTATATTATTTGACGTTTTTGTTTAAGAAAAGCTATATTTGATAAATATAGTTTTGAATAACCCTTTTTTGGATATCTGAGTTTTATTTTCTAGGTTAGATCATCATATTTTAGTGCCAGGAACATGTGGCAGCATTTTGTCCAGATTAGAGACATGTACAGGATATGTTTAGATGCACGGGGTGTTTCTAAAATACATGGACAAAATGCTACCACATGGTCCTGTGGCCAAGATATGAGGATCTAACCTAATTTACCTTAGTTCAAAATTTGGTAGTAATTGAATAGTGTGAAGGAAGACAATGGATTCATGTTTATGAACATAAAGTCCAGATATCCAAAAAAATGGATGTTCCAAACGACTTTTTTTAAATAAAAAACGTCAAAGAATAAGAATTATTGATGAAAAAATCAATATACCAAGGCAGTAAAGAGTTATCATGATTTAAAAGCTTGTGAAGTACTGTACGTGTGTATTGTGCCAGAAAACTCCTCTCTACCAAGTTTTATGTGTTTACTACAGTTAATAATGAAGTTTTTGAGGAAAAACTAAAACAAAATTATAACTTCGACTCTCGGAAACTAGTGGTAGAATTTTTTCTCAACATTTTACACACACCTAGTACATGTAATTTTTATTGCGGCAAAACTATAGGTACTTAAAAATTATTTACAACAAATTGTAAATGTAGCAGAGAAATGTTGATTTTACATGAAGTTAATAATTATTTTTTGAAGTGAAATTATCCTTTTAAGACATATATCTTAAACCAAAGAGTTTTCTTAAGAAAATTTTAAAAAATTATAAAACATATTTTTTTAAACGAACAAAATTGTCTTAGTTACAATTCAGAGTTACATCTGAGGAATAGAGGATTTATGTCTTGAAACGTCAAGAAACTAAAGCCGGCAAAATGGTAACCAGTATGATAATTAATTATTAACCAGTTTTTTAATCCTTTTTCTAGGTTATTTAATGTAGGTTTTTTCATGTTCTGCTATAACGGCAGTTCTTTAATCTTCCTTTCTGATGGATACTTAATGAAAATATTACCATAATGTGCCTGAGAAAATTATGTCAGTATATCAGCAACGTTCTATGGGCAGATCTGTCACTATACATAACTTATTTTTACCAGCAATTCTTATTTATTCTGATGGGTTTGAATAAAGCATTCATCATATTGTTCTTGAGCAAATTGCCTCGGTATATCCAAAATGTTATCAGATTTGAAGGCAGTAACATAACTAGACGATATAATTTTGTACAAGTTTAAAATTGGTTTTGCCTTAATTGATTAACCCAACCTTTCTGTGATGTTTCAGGGTGCGCCTTATTTGTCATCGAATCGCTAGAGAATAAAAGCCTAGTTCATTTTTTTTAAATAATTTCCCAGCTACTACCATTAAATTGAAATACTGTCTATATTTATGCAATATTAATATCCAGATAACAACTTAGAATTTAGACAATAACATTCACAAAAATAAAAATTGTATATACAGAGTAAGGTATATAATAGCAACGAATTTGAGGACAATATTCCAAAAATATTTGCCTTCTATCATTCAATGATGTCACGTCATTCTTGGTCCAGTAGTCAAGAGCCATACACTAAACAATTTAGTATGTCCCGTTTTTCAGGTTAACACCTCTGGAAATGTAAGAAGGCTGTGGAATTTCGGCAAGCCAATTTTTTTTACAATTAGTACCCTGAAGGGAAATTATATTCTACTATTTTTTTAAAGTATTGACTACGGTTTTTTAAAAGACTCGTTTTTCCAGAAAGTGGTAATAGTCATTTTTTACTGTATTGGAAAGGTATTTTAAGCTAATATAAATCAAATCTCCTATACAATTCCTGTCAATGAAGTCATATATATGTTCTCTGATACCAAACATCTAGGTATGCTAATGAACAATTCCACAGACAAAGCTCTATTCAATAATTATCTAAAATAAAAATTAATCAACTTAACAACAACTTAAAAAATATAATTAAGCAAGTCAAAGATTGCCATGAAAGTGAAAACAAATACAAATCGGACAAATAACATACACTACAAGTTTAGCACTTTAAATTGCGGTCATAGTAAAAGTTGTAAGCGTACAAAAAATGAATAATGAATACTAAATTGTTAAAAAATTTGAAAAAGTTAGTCTAAATTAGATTTAAGCTTTCAACACCATAACTCCTTCCAAACGAACACATTTTTCCAATCATCTCCTTAAATTTAAAATTATTTTACATAGCTAACATTGCTGAACAACTTAGTATTCAATAAATTTTTTGTACGTTAATTGTTTTTGCTGTAGCCGCATAAAATATTTAAAATTTAAGATGATTGGAAAAATGTGTCCGACTGGAAGGAGATATGATGGAGAAAACTGAAATTTAGTTTAGATTAACGTTTTGTAATTTTTTGTCTAACAGTTTAGCATTCATTACATATTACATTTTTTGTACATTATTTTTACTGTGACCGCAATTAAATGTATTAAACTTATACAGCTGGATTCATGAAACGGGTGTAGCGTTAGTCGGACTAACCAGCTTTGCGCCCGTGTAAAGCGCGTTAATTGGTCTAACCAGCCTTGCGAAACATGCGTTGCTAGGTAGGCTGTTTATTTACGCCCACATTTGCGCCAAAAGTTAGACCCAGTATTGTTTGTACCTGTCTAAAAATCTCGTAACTTCGGCCTCTAGTTCCTTGCGTTTCCCATTGTATATTTAGTATTTATATTCAAAAATAGTACTTTTCAGTGCTACGGATTAGTTAACATATCATAAAGTAAGTATTATACATAGTAGTGAATAGGAGTATGCCTTTTATTTAAATTGGTGCAACAGATGCGTAAATTTTTCGCGTAACCTCCGCTAGTCTGACTAACGTTACGCCTTGTTGATGAATCCGTATGATAGTGTATGTATTTTTTCTTTGTCCAATTAGTATTTGTTTTCATTTTCATGGCAATCTTTGACCTTATAATTCTTAGTTATCTATTCTTTCGAAGTTTGACACTCCATGAAAAACATACAATAGATCTTTTTCGATCAAATTTGGTATGAGCATTTTGATTAGTGTTGAATAGCCTATCTGGAAAGCGACCTTTTAAAATGTCGTAGTAGGCCAGGCTTTTGTCACATCAATAAAATGGTTAGTAGAATATAACCACAGCATAGGTAAAGCAGCAGTTTCACTCCGTTGTGGGCACTTTGAACTGCCTTCAGTTCTCTGCGGTGACCTCGAAATGTGAGTGCGATAGCGCATCCGATGGAATTTACAGAATCGGTGATCAGGCCCGGAATAAGAATTTTTTATTTGCACGTGAAAGCGTAGTTATTCCACATGAAAGTTTACGTTATATCTATCCACATTATGTAATAATTCATTATACAGTTATAAATGGGTAACTCAACATGCATTATATACTACCATTTACTGCTACTAACATATAGTGTGAAAATTCGATTTACTTCTTTGGACTCTTTAAAAAAAAGAGTTTAAAATATATATTATTGCACTACAAAACATTTTTATTTATTTACTTCCTTTTTTGTTATTAGTGATAATTACATTTTTTTGGGATTTTTTTAATTTAAAATTTGACGTTTGAAGTTTAGTGGACAAATAATTTATTATAATTTTTTTTTGTCTTAAATGATCTACGTAAACCAGAAGACAAGTATTTTTCAGAACAGAAAAATTATGTTTACTTAACTTTGGAAATTGTTAAATTGGAGATAAAAGTGCAGTAAAATGTAAATTTGGAAAAAAATTATGTTTTATCATTTCGTTTTGACACTTACTCTCATTCTAGTGACAACAAGAAATATTATTATCTACATAATTTGAAGATGAGCCGTCTTATGCAGGAAACGTTGGAACGGCCTCTTTGCGTAATCTATTGCGCGAATCGTTAGAAAACATGTTATTTTCAAAATGTATTTGACATAGTTTGTATGAATTATTACTAATCCTGAGCAGCTTTTCTAATAAATCTTCTCTATTAGAAGCCACTGCGCAGAACTTTGCTCTAAAATAAAAATTTGTATTTGTGAAAAATATAAATATGTATATTTTAAACTTCACTTTCATGAGAAGCAATTATATTCCAATTTTATACTTAAGAAATAAGTTAATAGGTAAGGCAATAGCAGTAAAATATCATTTATGGTTTGTACAGTATATTATAGATTACTTATTATTTATGTCTTTAGGAAATTTAAATTACTATTTATAGATGATATGTTTAAACATCTAACTGCTGCGCAGCGACTCGTTCCTCGATCAGACTCAAAATTTAATACGGCTCTGTATAACCGATGTTCGCACTCCCAGAGTTACTGTGATATAACCTTCCAAGGGTACTAATTGTAAAAAAATAGGCTTGCGGAAATTCCACAGTCTTTTCACATTTCTAGAAGTATTAACCTGAAAAACGAGACACATATAGTGCGAATGTCGGCTGTGAAATGCTTTAAATATACAGTCTCCTGTTTACTTAAGTGCAAAAGGCTCGGACAGGTCTATTAGATTTTTCAAAAATTGATCATCTCCTGCAATGCAAACTACTCTACTATCAATTTCTCCTTCTTCCATTCACGGTGACGTCATAAAATTTTAAAAAAATCAGAAATCGTAATAAAAAATATTACTTGCGTTTCTTTGGGAATCAAAATTTAAAATTGTTTCTTTGCGACTATCTCTAACGTTGTATGACTTTTTAAAATTTAATTTATCTCGAAAAACACGAGTTTAGGAAAAATTATCTAGAGCAACAAAATATTCTAAATACAATTTTGCACGATATTGGATGAACTGGTCCATGAGCGTACGTCAGAAAAAATAGGGGAGGCAAAGTACTAACATCCCATCCAGTTTCTACGAGGTTTTTAGGCGTCGTGCACAATAATGCCCTTAAGGATTTGTTAAACCACAAGAAATATCTCTATTAAATTTTAATCTGATAAAAAAAATTGCCAAAGTCATTGCGAAAAGTACACAACACGCAGTTGCAAATTTTGTGAGCGATATTTATGAAGCATTTAACCAATATAAATATTTAGAGCTTTAGAGCTAAATAAAGCTTTTGATACGGTATGCCACAAGGAATTAGAAAATACTTTGTATAATTTTCAATTTTACACATATTGTATATCGGTGATTTAAATAAAAGGTTAGTTCTTGTTCGCAAGCAATAAAAAGTATCAGTACTTCTAGAATTATGCCTAGGAATAAGAAAATCAATTTGACTCAGAAGCTCAGGACAATCAATTTGACCATGCAATAATTTGTAAAGGAAAGTGATTGAGTTTAATTTTCTCCTCAAATCTAAACTCTGAAACCCAAATCTATCAGTCAGTTGCCTATAAGGAGTACCTCTTACAGAATAAGCCTTATCTACCTTAAGACAAATATTTGAAAAATTTTCTTTGTGGTTTTCAAGTACATAACACTCTATGACATAAATAGAATGGATTTCAAACACTAGAGTTAGTATTCTAGTTTAGTTCTGACATATGAAAAATATAAAATAACAAGTGACTCGATAATATTAGTAAACGATTTACAGTTGCGAAGGATAAAACCATAAGCCTTCGTTGTTTAATCTACCTTGGACACGATATGACATGAAAGAGATAATTCCTGATCGAAAATCACTCCCTCTTTAATTTTAGCAAAACGATTGATTTGGATGTTGTTAATTAAGTAACTATAACGATAAAGAGATTTATTCATTGTAAAGCTAATAACATTGCATTTTGTAGCATTTATTTGTAAATCATTTAAGTTACACTAGGCTTCAATTTTCCCTATCTCTCCTTAAAGAGTAACACAGTCATTTAAGGAAGAAATGTTTGACAATTTTTTTTAAATCATCATCATAGATAAGTTTCCGGCAGTCCGGCCAGAGTGGCAGTAAGGTTTAGTAACAAATAAGAGGACTTAACCAATATTTGACAGAATCATAACCATTATAAGAAACATAATGTTGTTTTTCAGATAAATATGGCTGTAATATTAAGACTGAATCAGAATCGAAACCAAAGCTGTAAAGTTTTTGCAAGAGAATATTATGATTAATTATGTCAAATGCTTTAGCAAAGTCAGTATATATAGGGTTAACTATGACTAGGCACAAAAATTTTAACCACCTGCTCAGGGAGGTCTAAAATACAATAAAAAATGTATTTTGGAATTCTAGCTAATGTTTAAAAAATGGAGCAAGACCCTCTTCTCCTTCGGAAAGTCGGCGCCTATGACAATCAATCATCGTCCGAAACTGTTAGATATGTCAACTACCGTGCGGTCGTTTTTTGCAGTGTTGTCAAGTGTAGTAACGACGAAAATAATCATTTTTATTATTAATAATAATAATGCATAAGTAGCTAATACATAGCAGTTGGCAGATTCGTCATAATTATCCACTAACATATCCGACATAATATATTTAATTACTATAACACGTTTAAAATTAGTCACTAGCTGTTCTAAAATAACATAACCTAGAATATTGCATTGCTAGTTGCATACTCTCCAAACCTCAAAGAACATGCGAGGCTTAGTTATATCTAAGGGTCTAAGAAACATTTTTACAGAGAACTGTAAACATCTTGGGATGTTATAATTTAAAATATTACTAATCATTTTATGCAAACATCGTTGATTACTGTTAATATTGTTGCTATTATTAGTATTAACAGAATTTAATTCCCCAACAACACAAGAAGTTTAAAAATTTATCACCGTGAAATGCACTTTGCATGAGTGGCCTACAGATGGCAAATGGCGTCTGCAGATGTCAAAAAATATTGCATACGACTATGGTACTCTGATTAGTTTGAAATAATTTTTCAGTGTTTGCTTTTCGCAAATTTAAATTTTTGCATATTTTTTATGCATTTGCAAACATGTATTCAAATGCGTAGATGACGGAAGAGGTGCTGATTGTGGGAGTGTGACAAATGCATATTATCGTGTGACATCGTAATACCAAAGACGTTTTCCAAGTACACAAAATATTAAGCTAAATACTTTTTGAACCACATTGAACAACTGTTATATTGCCTTGGCGTTAAACGCGTAACAGTGTTTTTATGTATTTGTGTACATTTGCGTGTATTGTTTTGTTATCTTTTTTTGTGGTTTTTCCCGACGTAAGTGATAGACCTGGTCATGACCGCCGGACCAAGTAGGTACCTTGCGTTAAACACAAAGAACGGTTGAGGGAAAGAGAGGTCCATAGCAACTACAATAATCTTTGCAATGGCGGGTTTTAATATAAACAAGTAAGAAACCAGAAAATGATACAACATTCTTAAAATCTCTCCTAATATAAATCCTGGAAATAAATATTAGTAAGGTAGGTGCTGCCTCCATGTGCTACCATATCGTATTTCTCATTAAATCATTAAATAATAATCTACATTTTGTAAATATTTTTTTTCTTTCAAAGCGGCGTAAACTGATACACGTATCAACGCGATCATTACGTTTGACGCCTTTGACTTTGGCAGAATATACCGATAAATACGAATTTAATATAGTTTTGGAAAACATTTTTTTTTATTTTATAAATAAGTTTGGAAATTATTATTTTATTATTATTCTTTATCCTCTCTTAAAATATTGGTCATAGTTAACCTTGTATAACATCGCACTGAACTCCATTGTCCACCGTTTCCAATGCATACTGAAACAAAACTGTCAGGTTGTTGATCTCATTTTCATGAAACCATGCTGACATGGGCATATTTGTTGAGAAACCGAAGAGAAAACTCTGTTATACAAAATGATTTTAAAGATCTTGGAAAAATTACAGAGGATAGAGATCGACCTGTAATTAATGATATCAGCGCGATCGTCACTTTTGAAAACATGGCACATTTTCGCCTTTCTTCAACTTATAAGAAGAACTCCTGTTGTAACTGAAAGATTATATATTGCAAGTAAAGGAACCATTAAAACTTTGACCGTGTCTTTAACAACGAAAGACTGTATACCATCTGAACCGCAGGTAAACTTATTTTTTAATCTTTTTGATGCTGATTTAAATGAAATACTACAATTTGCCGAGGATGAAATATCGTTGGTATGATTATTAATCTTGGGATCAACAAAAAGGCTGTGAAAACATTCTGCAAAAGGATTAACAATAATTTGTTGATCATTTTATGTTTGACCGTTATAGTTCATACTTCCAGGAATTCTTGTGGAATGACTTTTTTGAGTGAATAAATGACCAAAATTGCTCTGGATAATGATGCAGACTAAGTTCAGCATTAACTATATAATCATTATAAACCAATTCAGAACAATGCTTAATATATGCTCTCAGGTCTTTATATTCACGCAAAAACTCCTGCCGGCCAGTATTCTTAAACTGTTTAAAGCACCGTGCTTTTCTCTTAATGCACTTAATCATGTCAGCCGAGTAACAAGGGTGATACTTTCGTTTAAAGATTTTAAATTTCGGAACAAAACTATTGAAGATGGCATAAATTTTATCATACAATGAATCAAGCGCAACATTAACATCTATTATATTCCTTAAAAGTGACCAATCAATATTCATCAATGCACCATACAATCCCACAAAGTCAGCTCTTCTAAAGTTATAATTTGTCCGACTCGGATAAGTGTTGACATCAAACTGCTTTTCACGCACACCCAGATTAAAACAGTTAAGAACTAGTGCAGGATGGTATTGTGTGGGACATTATAATTTGTATGCACGTTTTTCTTTTTTTTATGTAAATAAACTTATTCTTATCTTATCTCAATTATATTTTGTTAGGTACAATTTATCATACAGCAAAATAAAGGCGCTCATGTTCCTGAATATTCCATTAATCGATTGAAAAATCTTCTTTGTTATTGTAAGCGAAAAAATGTCTATTTGTATAGCCGCTTTAGAATAGCACTTGACCCTTCTAGAATGTTTCACCAGTATTTCAGTACCTATTTATGTGAAAAATCGATTGAAAGCGAATTATAATATGAATTGAAGTGGAGCAGCCGAGAACGCCTTGCTGAGAGTTTTATTATTGATGTATATGCTGAAAGCATGCATAAAATATTAGAGAAGTATAAAATGTCAACATTTATTTTCGCTGACCACTCCTTACGGTTTATTTGAACATCAAAAGACATCATTTGCTTTGTATTCTGTTGTTGTGAATAATGCTCAAGTACATATTTTAATATTACCACATCATTGAATTTTTATTAAATCTTATTTATTTCATACTGTCCATTAAATGATTAATTCCCGAAGTCATTTGCAGCCGGCAAATGGAACATTACAGTATTCGATACCGTAATGTGTTTGCGTAGCACCACTAATTGATATTGTGCTTAATTTTAATTTAGGTTGGAATTAATTAATACTGTTATTTATAGGACTGTATGTATCTCTATCCGCAATATAATTTTTTTTTCGATTAATTGTCACGTTACTTCTGTAGATTTATTTATATAATCTCGAAATTTTCACTAATAATATAAATTATTTTCGAAAATTTTTTTGAGGTCATGAATATTTTGAAAATTAATGATTTTCTAAAACTATTAATGCACGAGGATTAATGATTTTGTGTTATAATTGCCAGAAGAATCAGACAACATGCGTCATACGAACAAATGAATAATAAATTATATTCTCATCGAAAACTGGAACTGAGATTATTAAAACTATATACTACACTAAATGTTTGCCCTATACAGGGTGAACCTTAAATAAGTACAAATATTTTAACCAGCAGTACAATTCACTGTGTAGAACATATAATTAATAGGTACAAAAAAAATCAGGAATAAAAAAGTGAAATTTTAAATAAATTTCGTGATTTTTCAATCGAAAATTTGTTGAGGACCGCTGCTCCAACTCCGATACTAATATTTTTCAAAGATATGGTGGATGTAAATTCCACAGCGTTGCCAGTGTTGCCACACTAATATCTTCGAATAGGCTTGAACAGTTAATTTTTAGACATGTCAAAGAATGATTAAAATATGTTTTTCTACGTTCATGCAAAAAACAAAACTTTATTGAACTATATTTAATGGAAAAAGTGGTTCTTTATTGCACTAGTGCATAAAAGTGAAATAAAATATTTATTGCTTTCATATGTCATACTACTACAGCGTTTTATCATCATGACACACATAAACGTTCAAATCGACGTCATCGATTTTCCTAGACTTAGTGTCATCTAAATATAAAAAAATTTGGTTTTTGCATGAACGTAGAACAAATATTGTATGCAAGTCGTACAAAAAGTGCTTATTGCACTCGACGTGTTGTTCTACTCGGCCTAACGGCCTCGTTCGGACAATTTCACCTCGCGTGCACTTACTTTTTGTACTTGTTGCATAAACAACTATTATTTATGAAAATATTAATGATCATCTCCTCCACTTTGCCATTCCTATATTTCACCAATAAATTGAAAATATAAACCAGATTCTCTACTCACAATCACAGTTATCCAGAATTTGGTCATTATTCATTTTTGCTACACTCCAACTGATTTATCATAATACATTATCGTTATCACTATCACTGATTATCACTACTTACAAATATGCTTTTAGCATGTTATTTAATCACACTATATTTCACGAAAAATATTAATTAAATACACAAGATACTTAAGAGAAAAACACTGGCCGTGAAAATAATAAGACGATTTAAATACGTTTTATACGTTACTGCTCTTAAAACAGATGCATCAAGCAGTGCATTACTTAAAGAAACCATTAGCTTATTTCGGTTTCAGAAGTGAAATAAACAGTACGTATTTGACAGTTGTTCCCAGTGCACAAGTTTTCCTTCGCTATGGCTGGTTACTCTAACGCAGAATTAACAGACATGCATTTCATGTATGGTCGTGCTAATGGAAACGCCACCGAAGCGCGATGTCTTTATGTTGACGCTTATCCAAATCGCCAGATTCCTTAACAACGCATGTTTAGAAGAATTCACCAATTGCGTGATACCGATTCCTTGAGCAAACAGTGCTATTTATCCGGAAGACCAAGGTCGGTATCCACTCCTAGAGCAGAAGAAAAAATTCTAGCACTGGTAGAGCAGAATCCAGGTGAAGTTAGATATTTATAGAATGTTTCATTAGAAGATTATTAAATTATATTATTTTCTTTAGATAATTATTGAATAGAGCTTTGTCTGTGGAATTGTTCATTAGCATACCTAGATGTTTGGTATCAGAGAACATACATATGACTTCATTGATAGGAATTGTAGGAGAGTTGATTTATATTAGCTTAAAATACCTTTCTAAAACAATAAAAAAATGTTACAAAAGCTAATAATAAGGAATATATGGGTAGATATTGCGGGTGTAATTCAATGCAGGTTGGGGCTTTTGTCCGCCGAGTAGTTAGTTTCACATATTATTAATACCTAAAAATATATAAAAGTATCGCTGGTTGCATGTACTACTATAACGTTACATAGTAAAACAATAATAATTGGATCCTAAAAGTTATTTCAATAATCGAATTAAAGATTAAATTTAATTCGAGTTCACCCATTACTAGTATAAATACCTTGGTATACCAAATAATTTAATTTTGATGAAGGATATAATTAAGAGAAATTTTACTTTAGCTAATGAGAGCCCAGCTCACTCAAATTAAGTTTAGGTAAGCTTCGGTTGCTGACATTGAAATTTGTATGTCCTATGTAAATTTTCTTGATGAACTACCCCTAATACCTTTGCCTATGTCATGAATTAGGAGAACTTCATTACGTTTGCCAATATGACGACTTTAAAACGTCATATATTTGCAATGTCTTTAATAAAATGATAAAATTACTATGTGTACTACGTAGCCTATATCTATCTTTGCAATAATTGTTAAAAAATGAAAATTAAAAAAATTCTGTAACATGTAACAAAGTGTAAAATGTTGATTGTAAATTTTGTTGAAAACTGCTTCATAATACAACATGAAGAAGCGAAACGGTTTAGTAAACAGAGAAAATATAGTAAACAAGCAGCTATAGGCCACAATTTTTAAGATGCAAATGCCCCAAACGGTCACTGCAGACTGAGAAGGCATTTGAACTTAATAGGGATAGAGGAGAGTCCCTTATGTCTAGGATATTCTGCGGCCTTTGGAAGACTAACATATAGGATCTTTGGCACCGAGGAGCAAAGGGAAGAGATGAGGGGCCTATCATGGACCAAGATCCTGGCGTTCATCATGGTGTCGGGTAGGTTCGAGGAAGGCCGAAGGCAGATAGTGGAGAGGTGATGGGATGGTAGGGTAGACAAAAAGGGCCCACGTGTGGCCTAATTGCCAGGCTGATGCAGCCCGATGCACTACTACTACTACCAAACATTTATATTTACACGTTCAGTTTAAAAAACATTCGTTTTATTTATATTATTATTATTAATTTTATTATTAAACTATGCTTATCTGACTTTTGTGTATTATTTTCAAGGTTTCATATATTTCATAGATAAATTATAAATAAGGTTTATGAGGGTAATATGGACCACTTTCAACTTAAACGTATATAAAAGGAAAACAAATGTATCTTAACCATCCATGCAGGTGTATTAGAGCCTTTTCACACGGGCCACCGTGCTTCTCGTGCGCCGTAGAGTGGTCCGTTTTAAAGAAACATTATTTTATATAGATTTATTCACACGGGCGCGGCACAGAATTAGCAGGACCACGGTGGCGCGTAGTCGCCGACTCCCACCGAAACGTCAACCATAAATTAGTGGCTCCACTCAGCAGCGCTGCATAGTGGCCAGTGTGAAAAGGCTCTTAGAGATAGAAACCTTGTACAAATTGCTGATAAAATACACTGTGCTAAAAATAAGATATGGTTCACTGATGTGGTTTATATTTAAAATCGAACTCTTTCAGGTACGCATCCATGTGCGAACTGATTAAATTATCAAATATATCAGAGTAATGAGGTAACTTATTATTAATCTAATAATTTTTCAATGCAGTTTTTTGTGCATAAAGTCCCGTTAAATGCAAATAGTTTAAGAGAAGAATTTTAAATAAACTTAAAAGGTGCACGAGTTTAAAATAAAAATAATGCCACGTCAATTGTAAGTGTATGTATTAATTCAGTAATAAAGTATATTTGACATAAATATTTACATGTTTTTGACATCCATTGTACGAATTAAAATTATTAATATTTTGTAATAAATGTCATACTGTAAAATTTAAAATACGTCTATAGTGCAAAATAAAAATATTTAAAGATGATATTAATACAACACTTTGAAATTTTAGAATTTTATACAGGTATATGAAAACAATGAGTTCTCTAGTCCCTCTGATATTGTAAACGCTTTTGGAGATTATTTCAATAGTGTCTTTATTCAATCCAACCCCATAAATCCTACCGAATTTGCAGCGAGTGGAAATGAACGTGTCCCTCTTACCATATCATCTGTTAAGGAAGATGTCCTGCAAAGTCTTAAACGATTGAAAGATTCCTTCACTATGGGAGTAGATGGTATTCCAAGTTTTATCTTGAGGGATTGTGCATATGCATTTGATGAGCCCTTATGTATTTTATTTAATTGTATATTTAAACATTCCACATTTCCATCAACTTGGAAAAGTGCATATGTATGTCCTATATTTAAAAAGGGTAAACATAATGATGTAAAGAACTATAGAGCTATCTCCTTGCTGTGTAATTTTTCTAAGATTTTTGAATCCACGTTATGCAGTGAAATTTACTATTTCACTAAACAATTGATTTCTGTACATCAACATGGATTTATGCAAGGGAGATCTACAATAACAAACCTTTTTATTTTTTGCCAATATGTATCAGATACTTTAGACGCTGGAGGACAGGTAGACGTCATATTTACTGATTTTCAAAAAGCTTTCGATCAAATAAATCATAATATTTTATTAGCTAAACTGCGTTTGTTCAGTTTTTCGGATTCATTGGTATCGCTCTTAAAATCATATTTGGAAGATAGACACTTCATGGTTATATATCAAAATTTTACTTCTCGTCCATTTTCTCCCATTTCGGGTGTCCCTCAAGGCTCGAATTTGGGGCCACTTTTGTTTCTACTTTTTATCAACGATCTGTCAGACGTGGTGTCATGTGAAAAATTGCAATTTGCAGATGATTTCAAACTGTATTCAATGATAAATTCTCCTTTAGATTGTGAAAGTCTTCAGATGAACTTAAACAATATCATTATGGTGTGATTTAAATCAATTGTCTCTTAACATCTTCAAATGCAAGTCAATGTCCTTCACTCGTAAAATGAATTTTATCGCTCATGATTACTGCGTTAATGATTACACTATTGATCGGATTCAAAGCTTTAAGGATTTAGGAATAACTTTTGACAACAAACTGACTTTCGTTGAACGTTTCATTCCTGAGCGCCCCTACTCCCGGACAAGTCTTCGACTTCTGGGCTAATCCTCGTGATTGGAATGAGGGGTAGAGAGATATTATTATTATTTTTAAAAAATACTACTGAGTAGTATTTAATATATTTTAATTACTCATATAAGGTGGGTCTACTCACTAGTAATTACTCTAGAAAGGATTAAAATATAGCAAGAATACTGAAATTCTGATTATGTTCTTCAGCTTTATTTTTTCTTAAATTATTTAATATTATTTCAAATATTTGCATAATTGTAACTCTTGCTAGTCATTTAAAACTTCAAATAAAGAAAACATAACTTTATTTTAAGAATAGCAATTGTTGACTCAAGTAATTCATATTATCTAAATAAAAGAAATAATTTCTTTAAACAAGGGGATAGGAACTTTGTCTCATATTCAGTATAGTATTTTTTCGATTTTAAGTAATTTTTATTCTTAAATGAAAAATATAATAATCCTATTATACAAGAATAAATTAATATTTTAATGAAGTATTACTATTCTTGAGGAATAGTGAAACTAAGCTAACGTTAGAATAAGTGTATAAGTGTATTAATCTTGATAGTATAGCTTTCCGTATAAGAAAACTATTCATAGTAAGAATGTTTAGGTGTATTTGTGGTTATTATGTAGATACAAATACCTGACAAGGTAGATGTGTATCGGATTAACCTTTTTGTGAGGCAGATATTTTCATTAATTGACCAAATATCAAAAATGGCTCACGTGTATAGCAACTCGCAGTTGATGGATATCGTTTTAATTTATGGTGAAGTGAAAATACTTTAACATAACGATTTCCCGTAAGCAACGCGAGGGAAATTTGATGCCAAATCGTGGACAATATGGAGGTCCATTGCATTATACGTCCATGGCGTATGCAGTGTGGCATATCATACACGAGGCTCAATTATATCCGTACCATGTACAGGGTGATTCTTTTATCATGGGAAATGAGTTTTTCTCGTAAACGGCTGCAGCAAATTGAGTTCTGTAAAAAGTATTTTATTTGGGCTGATTGATGCTTGAAATTGCGATGGATATGAAAGTTATAATTAAGCGACGCTGGGCGTCGCGACGCTTCAAAAATTTTTTTGTCAGAAGCATACCATTTTTATTTCAGAAATTGGAAGATCTATTGAATAGAAACACTTTTTTCAAATACCATTTTTTTTCATCTAAAACCATTCAAAAATTACAGACCAGTTTTTATGTGTTAAATTGGTCGACTGCCATGCAAAGAATGCATGGTTTTTTAAATTTCACTAAAGCAGGTAGGCTTTGAAAAAACAAAATTGGCTTATATTAATTGATGTCTGAAATTGTCAGTGTAATTTTAATTATTACTACTATTAAAATAGTAAGTAATAAGAAATATTTTTACACATTCAGAAAAAGTTGACATGCTTTTGTTATACGGAGAAGCCCAAAAAAATGCTTTAACTGCAAGAAGATTATATGCGGAAAATACCCCGAACGTAACCTTCCAGACCACAAAATTTTTGCTAGGTTAGAAAGTAGTTTGTGTCAAAACCCTAAAGTATTTGAAGGTAGGTTTTGTGTTTTTTTATAAATCTACATAAATTCAATGAGCCAAATTGGCAGGTAAAAGATTAAGAACAAAAACTGTCACGACGGATGAAAATGTGGCAATTATTTTAAATTACTTTAACAATCATCATGAAGCTTCTATAAGAGAGGCTTCAAGAGACTTAAATTTAAATTATAGCGTGATACAAAGAGTTTTAAAAAGCAACAAATACCATGACTATAAATTTTATAATTTGCAAGAACTTTCGCTAAGAGATTGTGAGCGGAGGGAGGATTTTATTTGTCAGTTTTTGGTGTCTTTGGATGATAATCCTAATTTATTTTTTCATATATTATTGACAGACGAAAGTCATTTTGTTAGTCATGGATCACCAAACAAAAAAAAAATATCCATTTTTGGTCGGACGAAAACCCGTATAAAATCAGGCAACATCAAAGGCAGGGCCACTTTGGCATAAATGTCTGGTGCGGAATAGTCGGGTGGCACTTAGTAGGGCCATATTTTTATGAAGGCGTCTTGACGGGCGCAAGATTTCTCCAAAATCACCTTCCTCTTTTGCTGGAACATGTGCCACTGCAAATCAGAAGAAACTTATGGTTTCAACTAGATGGAGCTTCTTGCCACAATGCGGCCATTGTTCAAAATTATTTGAATGAATTCGACCACGGAAGATGGTTGGGGACACACGGGCCCTTGAAATTTCCGCCTAGGTCCCCGGACTTGACACCCTTAGATTTCTTTAAAAAATATAGTGTATAAAACAAAATCTAATAATTTAGATAATTTAAAACAAAACATTATTGATGCGTGCAATGGAATATTTGGTGATGTTTTAAGAAAAGTTACATCTTGCGAAATGAGAAAGCGGTACAATTTATGTTTAGATAACGATGGCGCCTATATCGAGCAATTGTTAAATAAGATTTGTGAATTAAGAGTTAATTTTTACTAAATACAGTTCATGTTATTCTTTAGTGTTTTATGTATTGGTTGTTGTTAGTGTAAACGTTCATTATTTCTTAAACAATTAAATTGGTGTTATTAAATGTAGTAACATTTTGTAAATTGTTTTCTTTAAATCCTAAATTATATTTGTGGTCAATATCAGCATAATAGTTAGCTTGCCTGCTTTAGTGAAATTTAAAAAACCATGCATTCTTTGCATGGCAATCGACCAATTTAACACATAAAAACTGGTCTGTAATTTTTGAATGGTTTTATATGAAAGAAAATGGTATTTGGAAAAAGTGTTTCTATTCAATAGATCTTCCAATTTCTGAAATAAAAATGGTATGCTTCTGACAAACAAATTTTTGAAGCGTCGCTTAAATATAACTTTCATATCCATCGCAATTTCAAGCATCAATCAGCCCAAATAAAATACTTTTTACAGAACTCAATTTGCTGCAGCCGTTTACGAGAAAAACTCATTTCCCATGATAAAAGAATCACCCTGTACCCTGTACAGCCTGTCCAAGCATTAATGCCAAGGGCCGCCACGATCTCCTTACTTCAAGTCATGTAGACTTGTTTTAGTGGGGATATTTAAAAAATTAAACGTTTCGCACCGAAGTGGACACTACTATTGATGAGATTTACGCAAACGTATCATAATTGCTGCAAATAACTTACAGGTTCAAAACGGACGAAGCAGAAACATTCGTGTCAATTTGTAGAAACTGAGTAAGACGAGCGCATGTGAGATATTTTTTCCTGCGCAGAACAATGAACCCTGTAACTTAGAATTAAATACAAATTCGACCAATTTTAAAAAAATTAAACCTACATCTGTCTTTAAAATTATTCAACTAAATACTCAAAGCATAACTAATAAAATGTGCAAACTGGAAGCTATCGTGAAGGATGAAAAACCTGATGTAATTAGTGTGGTTGAACATTGGTGTACGACGGTCAATATAGGCTTAATGTTAATTCCAGGTTATGAATTGGTGACTCTTCAAGCCAGAAAAATTAATGTGGAATCTGTGAAGATGCAGTGCGAGTGTGTGTTAAATTGGATATTTGTGTGCTAAGTGTATACCGCCTTCTGTCAGAAATTATTGAAGATTTTTTTATGAATTTGGATGCAGTTTTGGAAAACGTTAGTAAGCAATACCACAGTATACCTATTTCTTTGTGGGGACCTTAATATTGACTTTTTAGAAGATACTGCCCAAAAAAGTTTAATGAACTGTTGTATTGCTATAACTTACAAATTACATCTATGAGCCCTACTAGAGTTTTTACGAATCGATTTGGACAAACTAGTTCAACTAAGGTCGACTATATTTTAACTAATATGAATCTGTCTAAATGCAAAGTTAACGTTTATGAACCGGGCTTTAGTGATCATAGGGTTCTGAGTTTAATTTATGATTTTGGTGTTTATATAAATAGTACGGCAGATATAAATCAAAATGTCTATTACAGGGATACTTCTAGCTATAATCTTGACCAGTTTTGTAATGCTCTGCAAAACACCAATTTTAACGATATGTTGAACGATGTTGACTTGGCCTTTGAGGCATTTTATAATATATTCTATTACGTTTTTGATAGACACTGTGTCCAAAAACGCCGTAATTTAAGAACTTTTATTAAGTCCAATTTTAATTGGATAACCTCCCAAATTAAAGAAGCTAGTAAAAACCTTAAAGCTTTATATTGGTTGACAAGAACAGTAAATGATGAAGATTCAATAGCTATTTATAAGAGTGCAAAATCTAATTATAACGCATTGTTGAAAAGTATCAAATCTGATTACTACAAAAATTTAATGGATAGCTCAAATAACAAATCAAAATCTTTGTGGAATCTAGTTAATCATGAAACTGGTAGATCAAAAGATTGTAGAAATAATTATGTAATTAATATTAACGGTAACTTGGCATATAATCCACACGATGTTGCTGTTGCATTTGGGGATTATTTTGCTGATGTAACTGAAAATAGTTTAACTCAGTATTATGGTAATAACAGATCAACTGTTTGTATTACTTCTGATATGTTTCACAAAACTCTTTATTTTAGTCCTGTATCTACCGAAGAAGTGCACGACGTTATAAAAAAATTGAAAAATAAAAATTCTTCTAGTGTGGATAATATTTCTGCAAAAATTCTGAAACCTACCAGTTCTATAATAGCTCAGCTTATTGCACATTTAATTAATGTATCGATTAGCAATGCAAAATTTCCTTCGCTTTTAAAAATTGCTAAAGTAATACCTATACACAAAAAAGGTGACTTTGAAAATATAGCAAACTACCGTCCAGTGTCTATACTGAATGTTCTATCCAAAGTCTTTGAAAGAATAATATATGATAAAATTTTCAGCTTTTTAAACAAGATCCTCAATGATTCACAGCATCGCTTCAAAGCAAGCAAATCAACATAATCAGCTGCATGTACTCTGATTGAAAGTATATATACCAAATTAGATAAAGGCAATCAGCTTGCGGGCCTTTTTTTCGATTTATCTCGTGCATTTGATTGCTTAAACTTTTAATTTATCGAAGATAGGCTCTTTAATTTGGGATTTCGTGGAGTATTTCGTGACTGGTTGGTTGATTACCTTTCTTACAGAAAGATGTTTGTTAAGATATGTGGCTACACTTCTGATCTTCACAATGTGAACACTGGAGTTCCTCAGGGGTCTGTGCTGGGACCGCTAATTTTTATATTATTCATTAATGATTTACTTACAAATATTAATAATGCAAATGTAATTACACTTTTTGCGAATGATACATCCTTGGCGGTCTCAGCCGGGACACATGATGAACTCCAGTTGTAAACTAAAACACGTCATTTATAAATTGGTGTGAAAAAAATGGGCTAGTGCCTGTAACTGAGTGTATCTATTTTCATAATGTAAATGCATCTCGTGAGCTTTCATTGCAGTTCACTGTGAATAATACAAAAATAACGTCTACTAAATGCAGAAAATTCTTGGGTCTGTATGTTGATAATAGCCTAAGATGGTCTGAACATATTAGTGTACTGGTTAAAAAACTTAATCAACTATATTATGCTATATCTAAAATAAAGCAAGTAATGCCTTTGAGCTCATTGCTCGGTGTTTACTATAGCCTGGTTAACTCTCAATTAATATACAATGTCGCACTTTGGGGTAATGCCTCTGATAGTGCTAGAGTATATCTCAGATAAAAATCATAAGAGCCATATTTAACATTCACTCTAGAGATTCATGTAGACCTATATTTGCTAATCACAAAATCATGACTTTTCCATGTATTTTCATTTTTCGCAATTTGTTGTATATCAAGGAAAATATCCATAAATATGCCATAAGTTCATTGTTTCATAAATATGCAACGAGGTATTCAGATTTGCTTGTATTACCTAGACCCAGAACCTCTAAATTTGAATATTGTCCGTCCTATTTAGGATTGACATTATTGAAACTATTTAATCACCTTCCTTCATCTATGAAGAATTAAATACTAATATTTTTAAGAGAAAAGTTAGAAAGTTATTACTACTTAAATGTTATTACTGTCTCAGCGAATATTTTGATGATAAAGATCTATGATTATTTTCAATCATCTTTTATGTTATAATTTATGTGATAATGAGTGTTATTCGTTAGTTCATTGCTTTTTATGTATGTTATTTAATATGTTTGTGTTGTATAGACTTTTCTGTATACTTTGTTTTGGGAATGTGTTCTGCATTTTCTGTTTTTGTTTGTAGAGGATTGGGAAAGTGTTTATCATAAACAAAATGTCTCGTATAAAAAATAGTACAAAAACTGTACATATGAACAAAAGGAAAACTGCACTTAAAAAGAAATGGGTTAAAAGTAAAATTATATCTTCTATTCATGAAAAAAATAATCTTTATAAAATGTGTCTTAAGTATTCATATAACATAATTATAAAAGAACAATACCGACAGAAAGAGCACTAGTCAAAAAAATACCAACGATAAGTATCATTTTGGACCTCTCGAAAGCGTTTGACACAGTGTGTCATAATAAATTAATAAATAAATTGAGTTTGTTTGCGATTAGGAGCAGAGCCGGTGAAATTATACAAAGTTATCTAAACAACAGAACCCAAAGAGTAAAGATAAATGGAGTTTATTACTGTTACGTCGAACAAAGCAGTTTTATTTAGATATGAGGAATACTACTTTAGGGAGTAACTATATAATAATAATAATAGTACTTAATATATGTACCCTTCATTTTAATCATGAGGATTAGCCCAGAAGTCGGAAGACTTGTGCGGGAGAGGGGTGGCATATTATTATTAAGCAGGCAGCATTTATGCCCAGAAACGCCATATGTTGGTAGACCCTAACCACCATTCAGTGCAGAAATGAGGGAAACCTGAAAAACCTCATTGATTAGGAAGATGATCAAACGCTAACCGGTATCAACTCTCACGTTGATCCAAATCAAAGTTCTTCTGCAGAGAGGGTGCTAATCCTCTCCACAAATTATAAGTACTAATAATGTTTTGTTCTCAATACTGCGCTGATACACCAATTTGTAATATTACATGGTAGATTGTTGGTTATCTTTTGCCTAGCTCAATAGTATAATAATGAAAAATTACTACTTATAGTAGCCTGACGGCCTCGTTGGACAATTTCACGTCGCGTGCAATAAACACTTTTTGTACTTGTTGCATGAATAGCTATTAAACGAGTTTTGATTGACACTTTTCTACATCTTTCTGAACCTAAACGAAAAAAAAATATATCTTGATGTCTTTGTGAACGTATACTTACCTGATTGATATTGATATATGCATTACCAAATTATGTTTTATTTTATGTTCATAAAATGTTTAGAAGAATACATATATAATTATATCTACCTTATGTGACTCAAAATAGTACTGGCTATGACAAATTACCCTAATATGTATAGATTAATACTACTGAATATTTTATTTGTAGAACCTTATATAGAAACTTTTAAAATAATTTGTGCCAGCCTACAACGAAAACAAGTAACTTCGCTAGTTGCTTCTGTGTTTTCTCTGTTTATTCAATTTTATTAATGTATTATTGTTCTGTATTTGCTCTGTATTTTGAGAACTGAATAAACATTATTATTATTAGATACATATTTTTTGAAATGGTAATGCAGCACGGCAACAGGACATAAGTAAGTATATGATCTTTGGGAAACAGCCTTTTGAATTAAAACCACAAATTAATTCTATTAATAATTAATAACAATAGCGGCAAAAGCAGTTGAATTTACTGTATAAAATAGGTGTTATTTATTTCTTTCCTTGGGAATTTCTTTCCATTTATTGTCCGCTCACCAATTGCATGCTATGCCGCCTAATCAGGTTTTGCCCTTTTGATTTTTTTACAAAATTGTATTTGTAAGTCCCATGTACAAAATGTTACATCTAAAAATTTTTTTTTAGATAACTTCTAAATCACCCTGTATTGATGTATTTATAATGTCAAAAATGTTATCAAAAACTACATTTGCAATGTGTTCAAGTGCATAGTTCAGAAATTATAAACAAAATAAGGATAATATATAAAGTGTTGTGTAATAACTTAAATATTGTTAAGTTTTTGTTTTGAGGCTTTTATGGCCGGTGCTGGTATTTGATAAATGATCCGGGTTGTTTGCCGTGATCTAGGTAACTGGTCGCTGTCAGTAACAGAATTAATGTCTATAGCCTCCATACACATCCATAGCCTTATCTGGGATATTTTACCTGCCCTTGTTTTCTCAGGCTCGGAACAGATATCGTATCTTTTATTACAGCCAAGCAAAGTTCTTCATCCACTTTTCTCTGAATATGTATCACAATCTAGATATGTAACGTTGCTCGCATGACCTTCACAAGAAACAAACAACTGAGATAAGGTACCAAAAGAGGATTATCAACAACCCCAGGCCAGAATAAATGGAGTAAACGCTTACGAGAAAGTTAAACCGCTCAAACTGAGATTGAAGGACGCTAAATAATAAATACTTATGTAACAAATTACAATATTAAATTTGATATTTTTTGTTAGTCAAAAATAATATTTGCTAAGTGGAAATGCGTTTAAAATATACGTTATAGTAATTATAATAATATAAGTGTTGTTAAATTATTTGGTACACTGAAGGAAATATATTTTATTGATTAGTAGATATTGACTATTCCCATTAAAATATCTGCATTAAGTAGGTTCCAGAAAAGTTACGCTGCTGTTGTAAAAATAATTCTGGTAAAGGAAGCCATTAGCGGATAAAAAGTTTTTTTAACTTTTGATTTATTGCTGCAATCCCACCTTTTTATTATAGTAGCTTTTGCTATTTTTCACCCTAGCTAAAATTTATGTTGGGGCTTCTTAGGCTTTCATTCTAAGATGACTAGTTCTACAGGGTTAACTATGACTAAGTACAAAAATTTTAACCGCGTGCTCAGGGTGGTCTAAAAGACAATACAAATTTTGTTTCGGAATTCTAGCTCGATGTTTAAGAAATGAGGCAAAACCTTCTTTTCCTACGGAAAGTCGGCGCCTATGGCAATCAATCATCGTCCGACATGGCTAGATATGTCAACTACCATGCGGTCGTTTTTTCAACATTGTCAAGTGTAGAAACGACGAAAATAAACATTTTTATTAATAATAATAATGTCTAAGTACCTGATAGATAACAGCTAATCCAGTTAGCTACAGTATTTTGTATTCGTTCTTCGTTCTTTCGTTGCACACTGCCAAAACTACATTTTCACTCCTTGCAGATTCATCATAATTATCCACTAACATATCCGACATAAAATACTTTACTTAATTACTATAACACGTTTAAAATTACTCATTTAGTTGATTTAAAGGAATAGTATGTTCTAGGTTATGAATACTGCATTACTAGTTGCCTACTTTCCATGGTCCAAACCATGCAGAAAACGCGAAGTTAGTTATAATCTAAGGGTCATTTTTACAGAACACTGTAAACATCTTGGGATGTTATATTTTAAAATATTACTAATTATTTTATGCAAACATCATCGATTACTGTTAATATTGTTGCTATTATTAGTATTAACAGAATTTAATTACACAACAACGCAAGAAGTTTAAAAATATATCGTCCTGAGTGCACCTTGCATTAGTGGCTTCCAGATGTCGTCAGATGTCGTCTGTAGACGTTAAATGGTAGGTAAATAGTATACGGCTACGGTACTCTGATTAGTTTGAAATAATTTTACAGTACTTATTTTTCACAAATTTAATTTTTCGCGTATTTTTTGTGTATTTACAAACATGTCGTATTCAAATGCCTAGATGACGGATGAGGTGCTGATTTATGGGAGTGTGACAAGTGCATATTATCGTGCGGCAGCGTCAAAGGCGTTTCTCTACAAATTATTATGCTGAATACTTTTTGAACCACATCGAACAGCTGTTTTATACCGTGGCGGTAAACGTGTGGCAGTCTTTTTATGTATTTGTGTACATTTACGTGTATTTTTTTGTTATTCTTTGTACTTTTCCCAACGTAAGTAATCGACCTGAACAAGACCGCCAAACAAAGTAGGTACCTCGATTTACACAAAAAGAGCAATCGAGGGAAGGAGAGGTCCACAGCAATTACAAAAATCTTTGCAGGTTTTAATTTAAACAAGTAAGAAAATAGAAGATGATTCAACATTCTTAAAATCTCTTCAAGTATCAATCCTGGAAATAAACATTAGTAAGGTAGGTCTCTGTCCTACCATACCATATTTCTCATTAAATCATTAAATAATAATAACATTTTGTAAGGATTTTGTTTTCTTTCCAAGCGGCTTAAACTGATACACGTGTCAATGCGGTGACCTATCACTATGTTTGACACCTTTGCCTTCAGCAGAATATACCTAACCTCGCGGCTGACAGAAGGTCAGTGGCGGCGATAAATAAGGATTTAATATAGTTTGGAAAAAAATATAAGTTTGGAATTTTTTTGAAGGGTGATTCCGTTAATTCTTATTTTCCCCTATCCCCTCTTAAAACATTTGTACTAAGTCATAGTTAACCCTGTATAGCAATACCAGCAAATATTTCTTTCTATTTCAAATAAGTGATAAGTACAAAAACGCACTTTTTGTACGAGTTGCATACAATATTTTTTCTGCGTTCATACAAAAACCAAAAAATGTTTTATTTAGATGACACTAAGTTTAGGAAAATATGACGTCGATTTGAACGTTTATGTTTGTCATGATGACAAAACGCTGTAGTAGAATGACAGATGAATGGAATAAACATTTTATTGCACTAGTGCAATAAAGAACCACTTTTTCCACTAAATATAGTTCAATCAAGTTTTGTTTTTTGCATGAACGTAGAAAAATGATTTTTAGATTTAAATTTGTTTAATGTCTAAGTGACAATTTTGTGACAACTATCACTTACTAAAAAATCTCAAAAGCCCCATTTTCAAAAATGTCAAACGTGCCAGATAGAATATTTAGCTGTGAGACCAGAGTATTCGAGAGAACGGTATGAAAATGCTTCTAAATAAAATTACACATTTTGCATATTTAATAACTCACTATCTTCCGATCGGTAAGTGATTGTTCTTATCGATCTGACATTTGTAAATACAACCCTGCAACTTACTATTCCTTTTGACTCAATCAGTAAATACGTTAAATTGACGGATCGTGCAAAAATAAAATAATTTTTTCTACAAAAATCAAAAAATGAAGAGGTTCGCGCATTGATAACAATATGTGAAATGACACTTTCTTCATTTTCCTACGTTACCATGACACGATGAATGGATGTGCGCGAAATAATGTGCGAAATACATATTTCGCGCACTACATGTAGGGGAAAGTCCTCCAGTACCGTCACCTTAAGATTTATCAACAATAAAATCGAACTACCTTAGGTTACATGTTTAATACCTCCTGGTATGTATGAAGGAACTCTTGTGCTATGAATAGAAATAATAAACTACCGTCATGTTTAGAAATAATGAACTTTATTATTGCAAATTGAAGACTAGGAAAAATCAGTCTCTAAAAAAATTGCCTCCAGTACCGGCCAGCAAATATATGACCATTTATGTCATGCAATAATCGCAAATATACTGATTTGATAACTCTGATATATTCGCACAAGCTTCGTGGACCCAAGCCTTACAGTTTCCACATTGTATCCAATCCATATTTGTTAAATCCTACTGCTCTCATCAAACTCGTTGATTCAGGAGTCCGCAATGATAAATCACTGTGTCTTTTCATAAGAGAATAATAATAGTTCTTCCCTGCAGATTCTTTTTCTTTATTAAACTGGTGAGGTAATTTTAACTTTTCGGTAAGTTGAAAAGCGAAATTGAGGAATTCTCGTCTGTTTAAAGGCATTAGCCTATTTTCCAAGTCTTTAATATGTCCTACCAATACTTTTTCGTGTTCAGATGAAAAGGTATTGTGAAAACGACCCATACGTGGCTCTTTGTTTTGTTTACTGGCACTAACTCTGTCATTCAATGTAGTTTGTGGCACCTGATAGCGATCTGCGGCTTGACGTGCACTCATTTCATTATTTAAGACTTTTCCTACGGCTTTACGCATGTTCGCAGGATCCCAGGTACCTTTCTTCTTCCTTTTCCTACCATCATTTTCAACATCTGACATCTTTGTGTACCTGTAAGCAAAGTAAACTATTCAAAAATGAACGTAATCAATGCCCGGTACTGGAGGACAATGCTGTGGCCGGTACTGTAGGAAACAATAACATATTATGTTCGACTACAGACACGAACTTATGAACAAAAATTGATTTTAAACATATTTTATAATAGCCATATAAATAGCGAATACATACCAGGTTTGACTTGTTTCAAACTAGTTCGTGAAACCCGAAAAATCCCACAGAACTTTGGTTGCGTAGCGTACGTCTACCAAGCTTTTCACAAAGCTTTGCACTGACAATAAACTGGTCGCGACAGGTCGCCGCCGCGTGGTGCATATACTTAGTAGAGTGTATGACACTAATAGCGGTACGAGTATCAGCGCTGCTCGTTATAGAATACTAGAACTAACAAATGGCCGGTACTTGATGCCGGTCAGTACTGGAGGACTTTCCCCTAAACTATATTAGATTATTGTATTTTAATCTTTCTGATCTTCAATCAAGCAAAACTCCAAGAAATCATTTATTTCAAAATTTTTAACAATAATTAACACTTTTTTCAAGGTATGACAAAATTTTACACTGCCTTATTTTATTTATGATTTACAATGTTAACATTAATGGTACAGCCTACACGACCCAATATTTATTCCTAAACCAGATAAGTCACATTCAGCTCATGATACTGCAGTTTTGAGGGTTGGAAAACTATCTGTTTTTGAAGTGGAGGCAATTGCCGTAGAGGTGGTAGCACTTGATCCTGAAATTTCACAGTCCAAAATTTTATTTGATATTTGAATTTTATTATTGATAGAATCTTCGACGTATCCTTCGGCCACGGTCGAAGATTTCTGTCCTCCGTGCCGCTTCATACTAATATCATCCCATGCATTAGCAAGAAGTGTAGCTGAAGTTCTTCGAAAACAATGACCATTATAGGTATCAAAATTTGGTAATTTTAAGTATTTTGCTATTAAGCTAGGCATCTTTCCAATACAATTTATTCCGACAAGTTGTTTTTTATATATTTTTTAGTAGTAACAATATTGTGTGAAACTGACTACTCTGCGGACTTTATTTATAGAATGTTTTCATTAAACCAGGTTAGTAAATTTAGCTAGATTATTTTTTAAAAATTATTATTGAGTAGAGCTTTGTCTGTGGAATTATTCATTAGCATACCTAGATGTTTGGTATCAGAGAGCATATATATGACTTCATTGATAGGAATTGTAGGAGATTTGATTTATATTAGCTTAAAGTACCTTTCTAATACAGTAAAAAATCTGACAAGTTGGTTAAAACATCTTTTATTTTTATACTTAAGAAATAATCAGCGGTTGGTAGCATAACTTAGACGAAGAGCAGCATATTTTCGATATATAATCTAATATAATCTAAATTTGAAACTGTAAAAATTGGTTGTATATTCGTTTTTGTATCGGGTACTTTAACAATCAAAATGGAATCTTTATCTTGTATGTCATCGACCGCTATTTTAGTAAGTTTGCCACGGCGGCAAGCATGTACCTTAACCATCAAATAAATTTCATCATCTGCCTCTCTTATGAATTGATGAACTTCCTCTTGAGTTAATACCTTCGATTTCTTAAGATAATTCCCAACTGACAATTTTGTAAAATATAGAACCACCTTGATAAATTTCTTAAAATCAACGTTTTATTTAATATTAAGTGTTGATTTCAACAGATTATACTGCCCATAACGTGGAAGATTTCACCTTCTTCGACTTTTCTGCAAAATATGCCAACAGCATATTTTCGGATATTCTTCTTGCTTTATTTGCTTCACACCACCCTTTAAATATCTGATATGCATTCTCATACTGTCGCTTCGACTTCTCCGGTAAAATATTTGTAATTACCGATTGGCTGCATCTATCAAATTAGGTGGGGTACTGCTTAGTTCATCGTCGCTCGAAATTTCCATTATTTTACAGTTAAAAATATCAGGTACTGGAAAACTGACACTAACAAAATGTCACTTTCAAATAATTATTATTGTCAACTATTGCCATTTTATTTCCATAGTTACAGTGATTACTTGATTTTGAAAAACATAATCCAGTTCCACAATATTTTTTTGTATTAAACTAAACATTACTAAACTTATTTTAGAATAATTTTAAGGAATATATATATTTTAATGTTTGTAGCAAAAATTTTCTTTAAAACACGTGCGCGAACTACTTTGGTGATTACGACTAATTTTTTAATTCAATTCTCGATCAACAATAACAAGAAATATTTCAATGACAATGGTGATTATTTTAGCAACATTTTTTATTGGTCCTAGAAAAAAATATAGACTGTACCAGTGCCATATTGCCGGCGAAAAGGTTGGTTTTTATGCCAATTTACGTTTGTTGTATTGTAGCGTAAAGCTCATTTGTTTCCTGTGACTGGTCACATTCTTTAATGACATTTAAAATGACAGCAACTTAGTTAATTTCATATTGCAATGCATATTTGCACAACCGCCGACATAAAGCAAATAAAATTTTCTGGACCGTAAGAGCCTAGGCAACGCGGGACCTGTCACGTGACCTATATCATGAACCGACTAGATTTGTGTTATTGGTCGATTCCCTTCAGTGTAGGTGTGTACTTTGTGTTCACATATAAATAAAGAACTGTAATGTCAATACTAGTACATAGATACAAATATAAAATATAAATTAAATGCTATATAGAAGTTTGTGATTTTCATGCTTTCACGACCGGTGCTGGCCTCCCAGGTGCTGTCAGTAACAGAACTAATGCGCACATACCTAGTCTTAGCTGGTGGAATTTTTTTCACTAGTCCTTGTTGTCTCGGGATAGGCTCTGTGGGGGCGGACCCGCTATCAGTACTCCTAGACCCGCCCAATATTAATTTCGATTCCTGATTTTATTTATTTATTTATTCGTGGAGTACCAGTCACAATGGATTACAAAAATATGTAGATCGCCATTTCACCGTGTCATCAATTTTACGTAATAATACAGGGTAGTGATAAAGTTTTACATAATATTCATTATAATACAGAGTAGTAATAAAATTGCGCACAGTGTTAATAATTTCCGTAGAATTATTTTTTAATTATGAAATTCATCAACCTATTTATTCTAAACTCATTGCTTGATATAAAAAAATGTTTTTTTTCAAGTTTCATGTTTAGACTGTCACGTCATCACAGATATTTTTAAATTGCACCCCCATTTTTCTTAACAAAAATGAATGCAATTTTTAGTGTACAGTGGTGCCCAATATTAAGGGTTTTCTGTTTACTGTTTATTAAATCTAAGTTAAAGCAAAATGTGGCTTTTAATTTATGACAAAAATGTTAAAGGTGCTCAAAATGTCCTTTATCAATCAAAGGGAATGTTTTGTTTTTCTGAAATGTCGTTGGTAATAATTTCTTGACTATGTAATTAAAAATTTCTAGTTAACAAGTAAGAATATCTAGTTACATAAGCAGCAATCTCTACTTAGTAAGTAGAAATTTATACTTAATACCTAAGTATTTTTTGTTATTTTGTCACCTTCGCTTTCGTTCAGGAATATTTCTGTATAACAGGGGCAAATAGTTCAAATTATTTTGTCACTGCTTGATTGATTTATACCCCAAAATTCATCACCTATGTACCTTTATTAGTTTCGTATAGTCATTTCTTCAAATATGCGGATAAATTTTGTATATACAGGGTTAACTATGACTAAGTACAAAAATTTTAACTACGTGCTCAGGAAGATCTAAAAGACAATAAAAAAATTTATTTCGGAATTCTAGCCCGACGTTTAAAAAATGGGGCAAAACCCTATTTTCCCACGGAAAGTCGGCGCCTATGACAATCTATCATCATCCGTCATGGCTAGATATGTCAACTACTGGTCGTTTTTTCAACATTGTCAAATGTAGAAACGACGAAACGAAACATTTGTATTAATAATAATAATGTCTAAGTAGATAACAGCTAATCCGGTAAACTGCAGTATTTTGTATTCGTTCTTTCGTTGCACACTGCCAAACTACATTTTCACTCCTTGCAGATTCATCATAATTATCCGACATAAAATACTTTATTTAATTACTATAACACGTTTAAAATTAGTCACTTAGCTGATTTAAAGTAACAGTAAGTTCTAGGTTATGCCATATTGCATTGCTAATTGCATACCCTCCATGCTCCAAACCATCCAGAATGCGAAGTTATAATCTAAGGGTCATTTTTACAGAACACTGCAAACATCTTGGGATGTTATAGTTTAAAATATTACTAATTATTTTATGCAAACATCGTCGATTACAGTTAATATTGTTGCTATTATTAGTATTAACAGAATTTAATTACACAACAACACAAGAAGTTTAAAAATTTATCGGCGTGAGTTCACCTTGTATTAGTGACAGATGTCGTCTGTAGATGTCAAATAACGTAAATTTATAGTTACGGTACTCTGATTAGTTTGAAATACTTTTTCAGTACTTGATTTTCGCAAATTTAATTTTTCGCGTATTTTATGTGTATTTACAAACATGTCGTATTCAAATGTCTAGATGACGGATAAGGTACTGATTTATGGGAGTGTGACAAGTGCATATTATCGTGCGGCAGCATCAAAGAAGTTTTCCGAGTATACAAAATATTTTGCTGAATACTTTTTGAACCACATCGAACAGCTGTTTTATGCCGTGGCGGTAAACATGTGGCAGTGTTTTTATGTATTTGTGTACATTTACGTGTATTTTGTTGTTATCCTTTGTGCTTTTTCCCGACGTAAGTAATCGACCTGGTCAAGACCGCCAAACCAAGTAGGTACCCTGCTTTACACAAAAAGAACGATCGAGGGAAGGAGAGGTCCACAGGAAGTACAAAAATCTTTGCAGGTTTTAATTTAAAGTAAGAACACAGAAGATGATTCAACATTCTTAATATCTCTCCAAGTATCAATCCTGGAAATAAATATTAGTAAGGTAGGTGCTGCCTCTCTGTGCTACCATACCGTATTTCTCATTAAATCATTAAATAATATCTACATTTTGTAAAGATTTTTTTTTTCAAAGCGGCTTAAATTGATACACGTGTCAATGAACCTGTCACTATATTTGACACCTTTGACTGGTAGAATATACCTAACCTCGCGGCTGACAGAAGATCAGTGACGGCGATAAATAGGGATTTAATATAGTTTTGAAAATATATATTTTTTTGGCTTTATAAATAAGTTTGGAATTTTTTTGAAGGGCGATTAATTCTGAATTTTTCCTATCCCTTCTTAAAATATTTGTACTAAGTTTAGGTTAACCCTGTATACATTCGACATAATTAGTTAAAAATTGTGGTTAACATTTTCATACAGCATTTTTTCTTTTTTGTTTAAAAATACAATTTTCAACATTTTACGTTTAACAAATGTTTAAACATGTTACTCAAAGAAAACTAAACCTAAGAATTTACCACACGGTAGAACGTGATGGATATACTGGGTGTTCCCTCTAAGACTTTCAGTGCGAATATCTCAGAAACCATCATACCCAGTGCGACGAAATTTGGTATACAGACACTAGATGGCGCGTAGAATCTGATGATAACATCAATTCTTATACAGGGTGTTCCATTTTCCAAGAAATCGATCTAATTTTGATTTTTTGGTTGCCAGCCCGGCTAAAACTTATATTTAAATTGAAATATACTTAATTATGAATACATTCTGATAAATAAACATTCACAAATTTCAAAATTTAACATAAAAAAACGCCTCCAAAAAGTACCCAAATTTCATTGTTTTGTCATGTAAAATGAGTATAGCCATGAGCCAGACTAACACAGAAGAAACCAACATCGGTGAACGTCAAAACTATGAATTGTCAAATATTAATGGCATAAAGTATTTTATTTTACATAAATAACTTTAAATAGTGTATTTAATGCAATTTACGTATGCACAATGGTGTTATCGAGACTTGTCGATAAAAATTTAGACTTAAGTTGAGCCTTTTGAAGCATTGGGGTCGCTGTGCCGGCGCAGTCTGCTGCTACAGCTAGGGTTACAGCGTGAATATTGTGTAAAATATCTGGATATTTTTAAATTGTTCCATTATAATGTAATAAAACTTCAGTAAATTGTTTTTTATGTTACTACAGTGTACATAATAATTAGATACCCGTATTTTTTATCACAAAATAATTTACAAAATTGTGTAAGTACGTAAAGAATATCCCTCTTTTCCAACTGCTGTATTTATTGATTACTTAATTAGCAACAAATAAATTCGAACAAAACGATTCCTAAAACTGTTTTATTATAATATGAACGTGTTTGTCGTTGAAAGTCAGATCTGAACCTACCCCAGTCCCACAAAAGAAATGTTACGAAAGCATAACCTAGAAATGATTGATTCTTGTATCCACATATTTCAGCACCTCTTTCTGATGGATAAAATATGTTTATGAAGAACTCTACATCTGTAAAATAGTAAACAATGAACTACAATTTCTGTTATTTCATAATACAGAACTAAAATAAAGCAATTGGTTTTTGCTAGGAAGAATCGCCTGCAAATATACCATACCCAGTAGGTACCTATCAAATAGTCATTTAAAAAAGCTAGATAATGATTTGTAATTATTGTTTTTATCTTTCAATTATGTGTATGCAGTGCCACAAATTACATTAAAACAGACACCAGAAAGAATAAGCGAAAAATATTACGGACATTTTCTTGAAAATAATTCTAAACATGGAATGATAGATAATGTTATAAAGAAGTCTCTAACTCACTTTCTTTGAAGAGTATTCTATAAGACATTAAATTCAGTTGTCTGTCGTGGGTTTTAAAATTTCTAAACCAAGAAAATTAAGAAAAATAAACTAATTTCATAATCTATGTACAGTATGAAAACATCTCATTAGAATATCTTAAAAATGTTGAAAGCTAAACGACATAACGTAATAAGGTAGGTATCGAACAATTAATTGGCAAGATTTGTTTCTAATCGTACATGCATGACCATCCCTCAGACTGAACGTTGCTCTGTAAAAGAAATTAGAATACAGAATAACTGTTTAATATAAAACCAGATGTAATAATGTAGATACTTAATGTAATTTTATTTTATTGTTAATAAATTAAAGTCTGTATTTGTTGTTTTTTATTCTACCCAAATTATTAAACAGAAATGTTTCAGAAATAATACTTATAATATTAATTAATACTTAAAGATGAAGGGTCAAGTTATTCAATTTAGTTACTAATTAAAAAATAAGCCACAATGTAGGTACGTATTACTTTAATTAAAATTATGCTGATTACACCTGAATCATAGCTAAATATAATAAAATATAAAAAAAATCACTTTAGCCTTGTTTTTTGAAAATTTTGTTCTTGTAAAATACTCTCCAACGTGAGTTAGGGGACTTCTTTATATTATCCATCATTTCATGTATAAAATTAATTCTAACAAAATGTGTGTGATATTTTTCGTTCATTATGTTTGGTGTCCTATTTTACGAATCGTTTTGTTTCAATGTAATTTGTTGCACTACACACATACCTGAAAGATAAAAATAATAATTACAAATTACTGTCTAGCTTTAAATGACTATGTGATGCTTGATTAATTAACAATAAAATAAATTTACATTATTACATCTGATTTTATATTAAACACTTGTTCTGTATTCTAATTTCTTTTACAGAGCAACGTTCAATCTGAGGGATGGTCATGCATGTACGATTAGAAACAAATCTTGCCATTTCATTGTTCGATACCTACCTTATTACGTTATGTTGTGTATATTATAACAACAGTTAGCTTTCAACATTTTTAAGATATTCTAATGAGATGTTTTCATGCTGTACATAGATTATGAAATTAGTTTATTTTTCTTAATTTTATTTGTTTAGAAATTTTAAAACCCACGACAGACAACTGAATTTAATGTCTTATGGAATACTCTTCAAAGAAAGTGAGTTAGAGACTTCTTTATAATATTATCATTCCATATTTAGAATTATTTCCAAGAAAATGTCCGTAATATTTTTCGCTTATTCTTTCTGGTGTCAGTTTTAATGTAATTTGTAGCAACTACACACACATAACTGAAAAATAAAAGCAATAATTACAAACTATTATCTAGCTTTAAATGACTATTTGATAGGTACCTACTGGGTATAGTACATTTGCAGGTGATTCTTCCTAGCAAAAACCAGTTGCTTTATTTTAGTTCTGTATTATGAAATAACAAAAAATGTAGTTCATTGTTTACTATTTTACAGATGTAGAGTTCTTCTTAAACATATTTTATCCATCAGAAAGAAGTACTGAAATATGTGGATACAAGAATCAATCATTTCTAGGTTATGCGTTCGTAATATTTCATTTTGTGGGGCTAGGGTAGGTTCAGATCTGACTTTCAACGACAAACACGTTCACATTATAATTAAAAGTTTTAGAAATGGTTTTGTTTGAATTTATTTGTTGCTAAATAAGTAATCAACAATTATTACAGCAGTTGGAAAGCAGGGATATTCTTTAGGTACTTACACACTTTTGAAAATTATATTCACGCTGTAACCCTAGCTGTAGCAGTAGACTGCGCCGGCACAGTGACCCCAATGCTACAAATGACTTAACTTAAGTCTAAATTTTTATCGACAAGTTTCAATAACACCATTGTGCATACTTAAATTGCATTATATACATTATTTAGCGTTCCTTATGTTCAATAAAATACGTTATGCCATTAATATTTGACAATTAATAGTTTTGACGTATAGCGAATTTAGTTTCTTCTGTGTAAATCTGGCTCAAGGCTATGCACGTTTTACATGACAAAACAATGAAATTTGGGTACTTTTTGGAGGCGTTTTTTTATGTTAAATTTTGAAATTTGTGAATGTTTATTTATCAGAATGTGTTCATAATTAAGTATATTTCAATTTAAACATAAGTTTTAGCAGAGCTGACAACCAAAAAATCAAAATTAAATCGATTTCTTGGAAAATGGAACACCCTGTATAAGAACTGATCATCAGATTCTACGCGCCATCTAGTGTCTGTATACCAAATTTCGTCGCACTGGCTGTGATGGTTTCCGAGATATTCGCACTGAAAGTCTTAGAGGGAACACCCGGTATGTAGGAGAAGCAATTACTCTTTTTACGATAAAGGGTAAATCTCTGCCAATGACTTCCATGAATTACTTTTTATAAAGATAGTATTTCTGCACATTTAAACTCTAGACGCTATTATTCTAGGTACCTACTTTAAAAGGATTGAAGTTACGGTCTGGCTTTAACGACTGTGATCACAACTTCCTTTTGCCTTTTTAGGTCAGTTCCTTTTTGACGTAACAAAACTTTTACGGGACTGCTGCTGCATGAGCATGCACTTGTATGTTAACATTCATTGTTTGAAACGTGATATTAATAATTATTCTACAACAATCCTCTACATTTTCTATTTGACACTCCCAATTTCCATTATAAAAATTGTGTATAGTTGTTATGAATTATTATTTCTTTGAGAGCGCAACACAATTTATTAAAACTTTTCGAAATAGAAAGGAAAAATAAGGACGTTATGTATTCCTTTGTATAAATGGCACAAAGGTTGATTAAATTTTCATCTGCATACTTGAACAAGGGTGATTGTGTAAGCATTAACTGAATGCGTACGGAAAGCTTGTGCAAGCAAATGATAGTCACAAAAGGGATGAGAATTAGTCTTAACTGTTATCAGCTGAGATATGTATGATAGATAAGTTGTAGGAGTCAATTTTAATTTTGTATTATAGTTAAATGTTTAAGATCAGATCACAGAAATCGCAATATTGCTATTAAGTAAGAAAAATTATTTATAGGTTCAAATGTTTAAAAACTTTTTTAGATCTTAAGCAAATGAAAATTTTATATCACGCTCTCATAGATTCGCATTTGGCTTATGGAATATTAGCATGGGGAGGTGTATTGGACTGTTATTTAAAACAGATTTTTAGAAAGGATATTAATTAGTCCTCAGATATGCTATATAAGTTTGTGTAATGTAATGGATATTAGATCAAACTTTTTCAGTGTGTTTTATATCAGTAGCAGTTAAATACACCAGTAAGTTGTATTATTGAAACTAGGGGAAACACTCAATTTAAAAGCTGAAAAAATTAAAACTACCTGGGGGCAAAGAAGCTTTACTTTTTTATTTTAGTATTAAAGCATATAATTTTATTCCCTTGAATTTTAAACTTATAAGAATAAATAATATATTCAAATGTAAACTCATGAAATTCATTCTTGATGAGACAAGAAGTAATATAAATGATGTTATAAATCCAAAATATATTTATAATCCAAAATATATTTATAGTGCTATTTTAATATGGTGTTGCAATTTCTATTTTGATGTGGCCATTTTTTATGTGTTGATTTTATATTGATGTGTAGTATGTTTTTGCATTCCCTTTGTATAGGTATATGTATATATCTTTTTTTTACTTGTGATTTTATGTATATCTTCATGCGCAGTATGCGTTACTTATATGAAGTATCTTAAGTTTACTTGTTACAATTGTAAGTAGGTATAAAACAAATTTTTATTATGTACCTTTGGATAAATAAACTTATATTCTATTCTATTTTTACTTTTAGCTGCAAGAAAAAGTAACTTAAAACTCGTAATTTGATATTGATCTTATATGATACACTATCGTCATAAAACATTATTTTAAGGTAAATAGTTAAGGTAAGTTGCGCCATCTAGTTTATTAATCAAATATACCCTATTGTATATACTTCTGCTATGATTATTTAGCAATGATGGTTATGTCCATCAGGTGATCGTGTCGTGTAGTAAGTTTCATTTTTTTACAATTATTTTGCGGACATTTTTATGTAAAAAAGTGTTAGACATTATTTTTAAGTAAAAAAGTGTTAGGCATTATTTTTAGAGATATATGTTTTAATATATACCAGAAAATTTTAGTGATATTATGAATTCTATAGTGCCCTTTGCCAAACTTTCAAGAACAGAGGCTACATTTGTTTTGTATCTTATTGTCTACATTATCAAATTTATAATAAAGTGAGTTACACGTGTTATATATCCTATTGTCGACATTATCAAGTTTTTGATATATACAATCATTTTCGATTGTGCAAGAACCTAAGATCTTTGATAAAAACAACAAATACTTATTTTTTATTTCAGAAAGAAAAATAAAATGATTCGAATTCGTAAAGATAAAATTATGGCCCTGTTTCCTTCTGCTACATCAGACATTGATAAATCAAGTGGCGATGACAAAGAAAAAATACTTGATATCAATCAGGATAGATATTCAGAATCATCTGAGGCCCCTTCACTTTCCAGCTCAATTATAGATCAATTTGATGAAATTGCTTGGAGCAGTTCAGATACCGAAATTGCTTTAGAACAAGATGAAGGATCGAGTATTGCACTACAAGGAATAAAAACACCAATGAAATGCATGCTAGAAGATAATCTAACCCCAAAGCAGACATATGTTTTTACCTCATTGAAAACAAGATCTCATTCAAAGAAAAGAGACCAAGAAAATAAAGAAACAGGAAAAAGTCAAAAGGCGAAGAAAAATATTGAAACAGAAAAATTAAGCGAAACCAATATAAAAGTATATCATATACATGGCCTGATAACTGCTTTCCAATACCAAATTAAATAAGTCAGCTCTGCAATATTCATTTTTCTCTATTAATCTTATTCAGCTTATTACGGAGAATAATTTACTACTACTAACTAAGTACTTAATACTAATTTATATGCTTGCCAAGAAACGGGAAAATCTATAAATATTGTTGAAAATGAGGTTTGTGTTTTCATAGCTATACATATTTAGATGGGAATAGTAGATATGCCGTCATATTTAGACTATTGGAAAAAATAATTTAAATACAATGATATTGCAGAAGTAATGCCATTGAAAGGATATCAACAAATTAGAAGGTATATTCATTTTGTTAATATCAGAGATCTGAATAATAATCCTTATTTTAAAATAAGATTTGTTCTTGATATTATAAGAAAAACTATTTGAACATTGATAATGAAAAGTAGCAAAGTATAGATGAGATGGTTCAATATATAAAATTCAAACCAAGAAAAATGAGGATATAAAATATTTGTGAGAGCGGAAATTTCTAGATTAGTTTACGATTTTATCGTTTATGGCGAAGAAAACACATTTACACAACACCAGAATTTTACAGCTGATAGGTATAGGATTGGGTACCAAGGTTGTAGTAGGTCTTTGCTAGTCAGTAAAAGATCGTGCTTGTACAGCTCTTTATTTTAACATTTTTTTACGTCCTTGGATCTACTATACATCCTCGAAAGCAATATGGAATATTGGCTTTGGGTACTATAAGAAGTAATAGATTACAGAACTGCAATTTGGACGAAGACAAAGTATTGAAAAAAAGGCCGAGGCTTGCCATTAATATTTGACAGTTCATAGTTTTGACGTTCACCGATGTTAGTTTCTCCTGTGTAAGTCTGGCTCAAGGCTATACACATTTTACATGACCAAACAATGAAATTTGGGTACTTTTTGGAGGTGTTTTTTTATGTTAAATTTTGAAATATTTGAATGTTTATTTATCAGAATGTGTTCATAATTAAGTATATTTCAATTTAAACATAAGTTTTAGCAGGGCTGACAACCAAAAAAGCAAAATTAAATCGATTTCTTGGAAAATGTACCCTGTATAAGAATTGATGATTCTACATGCCATTTTGTGTCTGTATACCAGATTTCGTCGTACTGGCTGTGATGGTTTCTGAGATATTCGCACTGAAAGTCTTAGAGGGAACATCCGGTATACTTTTTCATTTAATTAATATAGATATACAGGGTGTTAAAAAAAGAGTGTAAAATATTTAAGGAGGTAACAGTATGAACCAAAATAAGCAGAAAAGTCTCAATAAACATGGGTACGCAAAGTAACGGTTGCGGAGATATGGAATGTTTTATGTTTGTAGCCCCTTTTTTTGTTTTGCAAAAACGTTGTGTATTTTCTTATATTAGTTGGTTGATGTTTAGTGAAATGAACAGTACGTATTTGATAGTTATTCTCACTACACAAGTTTTCTTACGCTATGGCTGGTTACTCTAAGGTAGAATTAACAGACATGCATTTTATGTATGGTCGTGCTAATGGGAACGCCACCGAAGCGCGACGTCTTTATGTTGACGCTTATCCAAATCGCCAGATTCCTTCACAACGCATATTTGGACGAATTTACCAAAGATTGCGTCATACCGGTTCCTTGAGCAAACAGTGCCATTTATCCGGAAGACCAAGGTCGGTATCCACTCCTAGAACAGAAGAAGAAATTCTAGCACTGGTAGAGCAGAATCCAAGTAGGAGTGTGCGGAGAATATCAGCCGAGGTAGGAATTAGTGGTCCTCTTGTTTGGAGAATCCTTCACGAGCAACTGCTTTATTCATACCATGCGCAACGAGTACAGGCCTTAAATCCAATAAATGATCATCAAGCACGCTTGGATTTTTGCCGCTGGTTTCTACGTCATGATGCTGAAGACCCTCGTTTTCTTGCAAACATTATTTTTACTGATGAGGCCGGGTTCACAAGAAATGGAGTGTTTAATTTTCACAATACGCATATTTGGGCTGATGAAAATCGTCATGCTCAAATAGAATCTGGACATCAGGTACGTTTTTCATTAAACATTTGGATGGGTATTGTAGGTGACAGGTTTCTAGGTCCTGTTGTTTTACCAAACGATTAACAGGCGCTGCTTACCTCAACTTTCTGCAGAACACACTGTATGAGTTTTTGGAAGACATTGCTTTGAATCAGAGGCAACAAATGTGGTTCCAGCATGATGGTGTTCCAGCTCATTTACACCAAACTTTTCCACATAGATGGAAAAGGAAGGGCCGGACCTGTTTTATGGCCTCCAAGATCGCCTGATCTGAACCCTCTAGATTTATTTGTTTGGGGATATTTGAAGACATCTGTACTCCTGTAAATAGCCTGGAAGAGCTGCAGCTACGGATTAATCAAAAGTGTCAAGAAATCCAAACCAAGGACGGTGTTTTCGAAAGAGTTCTAATATCGTTGAGACGAAGATGTCGTGCCTGCTTGGAAATGGACATTAAACATCTTATGTAACTTTGTTTTTTGTTTGTTAAAAGCTTTCCTTGTCGGTTTATTCCTAATAAAATAAAATGTTTGAAAAACGAATAGTGGTCCATATGTCCGCAACCGTTACTTTGCGGACCCATGTTTATTAAGACTTTTCTGCTTATTTTAATCATGCTATTATCTCCTTAAATATTTTACACTCTTTTTTAACACCCTGTATAATAAAAATTGTTAAAATTAATAAACTATTTTTTTTATAAAATATATATTTTTTCCAAATTAATTTTTAAGTTTTTATAAGTCTTTCATGGTTAGGCAAAATTGATGTTATGTTATTAAACTAGGATTCATTATATTGTGATAACATGAATTTAATATCGAGAAAAGGAAATATAAAAATACTTCTCTCACTCCATGTTGACGCCATTATTAAATTATCAAATTAAAATTTCCTATTCGTATTTACGCATGCATTTATAAAAAAGACACACTCGTATTTACAGGTATATTGTTCAGGCTCTTACCTTATAAGACTGTAATAAACACAGTTACAAGTTACTTGTGTTCCCACGTATTCTAGAAGAAATATTACCTCAATTACAACAACTACTAATAGGTAGGTCACAGCTATGTACAAATAATTATTTATGGCTAACAGATCCTAAAATTATACTGATTAAAACTCCATAGAACTAGAAGGAATTAAAAATTATGATATGATGATACGTTGGCATTATCGGTCGGTAGTTGAGGTAGCATGTTAATTACGTTTGTACTCACCATTAGAAATATCTCACCATTTTGCTGCTAAGTGAAATATACAGGGTGTCCTAAAAATTAACTGTGGATTCTACGATCAAATATAAGAAAAAAAAAGTTATATAAGCATAAGGCCCTAAATACCCCCTAATGAAGCTATTGGCTTCTAAAGGGGACCCCAAAATTTGATTTTCTCCAAATATTTTCAAAACGGATCGAGATACAGTAATCAAATTTAAAATTGAAAATCGCAATTAGATTGCGAATCTAATGTTTTAAAAACAGTATCATAATTAGTCATAGCCGTGCCAAACTGGGGAGGTTATTGGATAAATATTTTCATGTCTCGAGATTTTTGCCCTCAGATCAAAAAATTAAAGATGTTACACAATTTTACAAAAAAGGTACTCTTGTTCTACTTTGGTAAATTATTCCATTTATGAGTAATATTAATTTGAAAATGTTGTGTCATACCACAAAAATATTAAACATGATATGCAAGTGGTCAAATTATATCTAGTAGACTTTGAAAAATTGTTTGTCAGTGTATTTGACACATATTACATATGTTTCAAAAATTTATGAAGTATTAATAGGCTATATTAAAATTCAAAAATTTACAAATAATTACTGCTATGCATATTAATATGTTAAAACGCTTGAATAACACCTTTAATATGTGTAAAACAAGTCGACAGTATTTTCTCAGAGCCTACTAGGGATATTTTGCCTATTTATAGTTTCTATCTTAAACTTTTGTGGTATGTCACAAAATTTTTAAATTACTCTCGAAACTAATCGAAAGCAGGGCAGTTTATCGGATTGAAATAGGAGTACCTTTTTCATTTAAAATAGACTACAATTATTAATTTTTTGATCTGATGACGAAAATCTCGAGATACAAGAAAGTTAGAGCAATATTTACCCACTGACCCCCCAGTTTGGCACGCCTATGACCAATTATGAGGATTTTTTTTAATATCATTAGATTCGCAATCTAATTGTGATTCTCAATTTCAAATTTGATTACTTTATCTTGATCCATTTTGGAAATATTTGGGAAAAATCAAATTTTGAGGTCCGTATTTAAGGGGCCATATCTCCGTTAGCGGGCGTCTACGGACTTATGACCACAGAATCCACAGTTAATTTTTGGTAGGCTAATTTTGGGGGTAAATTTAAAGATCACCGTGGAAAAAAGGAGAGTTATGAAGAGGAGAGAGGGAGTCGTTATGATAAGATCAAGTAATAATTTACATGCACGCACAGGGAACACGAAACCAGTCACGCTTGCACGTATCCACAGAAGTTTACTACTATTTCTTGTGCTTTCATTTCGTACTTTCATTTTTATATTGCTATCACTGTTTTCTCATTGGTAATTTCTTAACTTTTTCCTTTACCATTTACAATTTTGCGTGCTTATTTCTGCGAAAAATGTTATGAATGACTTACGATTAATACATTTGACGTACTTAATAAAAATTTAAAATTGGAATACGTCGCCTAGAAGAGCCATGTCCATCCATGTCTGCATGGTCCTCACAAAATAGCATAATTATATGTTTTATATCTATTCTAAAAAAAACACGCTTGCTAATCACCTATCTGTATAATGCGTAAAAGTTCACTGAGGCAAATATCTTTTTTTCACGCTAATAAAAAAATTGTTGCTATGCTTTCATTCTATAACAATGCTAGCAAATATTTCCTTTATTTTAAATAAATGGCTTCATAGTCCCTATTAAATGATTTTATTTGTTAGTTACAAATTATCATATAAAATAAACTATAGCTATTATTTATTTATTTATAATTAATTATAATTATAAACTATCTTTAAACTTTCAATTTACAATAAAAAGGTTGCAAGTAGAATGCAAGATAGTTACCTACAGTTTGGATAGAACCAGCGATCCCTCGCTACATTTAATTATTTTTAATACAAAACAAAAAATTTTAGTTAACATTTACAAGTAATGAATGCTAGAGGCACTGGTATTACACACTTTTTTATGTATCATTATTTATTAATCTTGACATAATTTGTACATATCACTAAATCTTGATGGTTTTTATCAGCTTCATTATACAACGCGTTCCTAAAGTCACGCACAAATTCATTATTAGGTAAATAAAAGACATTATTGAAAATTACCGAAACAGGTCGATTTTTGATTTTAATTTACTTGTATTTCAAATAATAATTTAATATACTGAGTGACCTACCTTCGAATAATGACGTCATAACATTTTTTTTAAATGGAACACCACATTTTTCTTTCCAATTTCCGGATTACCCTAGCTGAGCTGTTTTCAAAAATGTATCACAAGTTGTTCCTAATTATTACAGGGTGGGCAACAATACCCAAATTATTTACAAATACCAAAGTTATTTACAAATGAATAAACGTATTAAAAAAATAATTGAAATTACTACACGTCATTTTAAAGTGTCTACTGGAATGTACTCAATTTATGAAAACATTGGTGTTACAGAGGAAAACGTAGAGAAACGTAATCGATCGTAGAAAATTTTATTGTACGCTAATAAAACCTTTAGACACAAAAACTTAAATTAAATTTTCAAATTGTTGATCATTCAGTGTCAAACAATGAGCCAGATGAAAAACAAATTCTTGTTGTAAATTTCCAATAACTTCAGGCGGGATAGCACGAACTTCTTGTAGAATTTGTTCCTTGAGATCGTCAAGAATATTTGGCTTAGTGACGTATACTTTGCTTTTTACATATCCCCAAATGAAAAAATCTAGCGGTGTTAAATCTGGCGATTTGGCGGGCCATTCCTTAGGTCCTATTCTGCCAATCCACCGATGAGGAAACGCGCCATCTAAGTGGCGGCGAACAGCGATGGCATAGTGCGGCGGTGCACCGTCTTGCTGTAACCAAACTGTGTCATTGGCAAATCTCGTTCTTCTTCATTGGGGAACAGTTGTACAACCAAGGAAGGAACTAAATCAAATTGAAGAAAATCTAAATATCTTGCGCCATCTAAATCTCCTTCAAAGAAATACGGCTCCAAAATTCGATTATCAACAATTCCGACCCAAACATTGTCCTTCTGGGGACGCTGAGTGTGTGCTTCTATTGTTCAGTGTGGATTGTGATCTGATCAGTACCGACAATTCTGTATATTAATGGTGCCACTTAGATAAAAGGACGCCTCGTCATTTCGCAAAACTCTGTTCGTCTATTGAAATCGTAGTCGGACAATTATTGCACTAAGGACCGGTTTTTCAGTCGGTAGTAAACTATCGATTAAGCCTTAACTGATTTAAATAAAATGAGTTAAATAAAATTTTGTGTTTTTCAATTGATGGTTATCATAAAAGTGGTGGTTTACTATTGGTAAACTTTACCGGTATTCAAAGCATCAGTAAACAATTAGTTTATTGTTCACTACACTACAATATAAGGTTATATTCATAATTTAGTTTTGTCTTTTATTTTAAAAATTATAAATCGATTTATTGGTGGAAGATTCGGATGTGTTTCATTACAAAACACAAACTTCCGCATGAGTTCGAATTGAAACTGTTTAAAACTGATTTAGTCCATTGAAAAGTTACATTTGGGGTTGCATTTTTTAGAGGATGCAATTTTATTGTTTAGATGTGAGGAGAGGTCAAAAAAGCTCAACTTGAAGTTTGTGGGGTCACAATCCTCCAACTTTGGCCGCCATTTTGGAAAAAGGGGGTTAAATTGTTTTTAGCATTTATCAGGTATTTTAAAAAACTTTTTTATTGCAAATTGAATCCTCTACAATTTTAGTCCAGTAACTTTTTGTAGGAAAATCAAAAATAACAAAGATATTAAAGAAAAACAATCAAAATTTTCTTTTGGGCGCCATAATTTATTTATTTTTTTATTGAAAAACGAAGATGACAGAGCATTTTTGTAGAGTGGTTTTCAACGAAGAATTTTTATTATATACTTTTTTATTATATTCATAATTTTGGGTTTGGCTGTGAAGTTAACACTAATTTTCCCTACTGATAAGTATAAATTAATATCAATGATATGGAATAGTTTTTAAATATTTTTATAATAATGTTTTTTATTATAGATATTTCAATATTGTTATTTAATAGTTTCCCCACCACCTACGAGGTAGAGCCTGGAGGCGCGTTTTTTTACGTGGTATCCCCAGTAGACATAATCCACGGTCAATTTTAAAGTAAGATCGTTACTGCGTTTTCAGTTTTTTTGATGGGCCTGGCTGCGGCTCAGGATCTTCTTGGATTTCAATATTAAATTGTTGAGAGAGAAGTGGAGTCATTGTTGGCGGTCCGTCTGCAAAATCATTTTCGTCAATTAATTGAGAAATTTTTTCAACATTGGTAAACTGAAATATCTTTCAACTCTGGAGAAACATTCCGAGTTAGCAAGTGGAACAGTGTTGTTCCTCAACAAGACAGTCGATCCTGCTTTGCTCACTGTCGTTGGTGAACGTTTTTTCATCGCTTTATATGGTGGCAATAAAGATGATGATTATCTTAACACCATTAGATATAGACGATTCGCCAAGTCAGTGACAAAGAATACATTTAATTTGTCATCACTTCCTCCAACACAAGATACAGCCCGCTTTCACAGGTTCCGAGTTTACCATCAGGCCCAGTCGTGGTTGGGTAATTACAAAGACCCTGAAGATTGGGCCTGGAAAAAATGTGGACAAATATAATTGCCAGTGCAAAGCTCAAAATCTCCAGCACCCCCTGAGCTTATGAAATTAAAATTCTGTCGATGTAAAGGAAACTGTGAGGCGACGTGTGGATGTCGAAACCCAGGCCTCAAATGTTCTGCAGCATGCCTCCATTGTTCTGGGGAGACCTGCAGCAACAAAATAGAAATTTTTCATTTAAATAACGAAAATGATTTTGAAGACGGACCGCCAACAATGACTCCACTTCCTTCTCCGCTTTTCTCTCAACAATTTAATATTGAAATCCAAGAAGATCCTGAGCCGCAGCCAGGCCCATCAAAAAGACTGAAAATGCAGTAACGATCTCACTTTAAAATTGACCGTGGATTATGCCTACTGGGGATACCACGTAAAGAAAACGCGCCTCCAGACTCTACCTCGTAGGTGGCGGGGAAAAGAGTTAATAACTATTAAATAACAATATTGAAATGTGTATAATAAAAAATAAATTCATTATTTTTGAAATTGAGAAGTTTTCGAAAAAAATCCCCTGGCACGTCGATTTTGTTTTTAAAAAAGGCATTTTTTGACATACGATCCACATTTGTGACGTCATCGTTGTTCGAGATATGACGTCATCGACAAACAATTTTTTTAAATAGCAGCCCCCAATTTTGACCATGCCATTTGAAAGAGCGTGTCATTCTACATACATACCTCATGAAAAATTATGGTGTTACATAACAAAAATTTTAAGAAAATAATGTTTGAAGATTTTAAAATTTAATTTTCACAATACTGAAAATGATAATAATTACCTATGTAAAAAATCGACTAAATTAAATGTTCAAATTGTGCACCGTCGGCTGCTTGACAGTAGCCAAGACGATTAATAAATTCTTATTGGACATTAGCAATAACTTCAGGAGGTATACGATGTATCTCGTGACGAATTCTTGCTTTTAAATCTTCTAAATTAACCGATCTAGTAACGTATACTTTGCTTTTTAAGTATCCCCACAAGAAATAATCTAGGGGTGTAAAATCACCCGTTCTGGCTGTCCACTCAATCGGCCCCCTTCTCCCTATCCAACGATTCGGGAACAGCTCATCTAAATAAGCACGGACAGGTGTTGCATAATGGGGAGGTGCATTGTATTGTGAAAATTAAATTTTAAAATCCTCAAACATTATTTTCTTGAAATTTTTGTTATGTAATACCATAATTTTTCATGATGTATGTATGTAGAATGACACGCTCTTTCAAATAGCATGGTCAAATCATTTCATCATGGCAGCTTCATGACAGGTTAATTTGATTTAGTCGTTATGCAAAATTTGATTTGTAATTAAAGCTTCAGTTTATTTACTAGTTTCTAATAAGATGTTCTTTACAACACACTTTTGTAAAATATCACCATTTTCAAATACATGTAATCCAGAAAAAAATGCATTAATTTCAGATTTTTTTCATTTTATAAATTATGAACATGGTTTTCTCAACGAATTCACTTAATTTCTATGGTTCTAATATAATAATAATCAGATATTACAATTTTACAGTCGCAATTTATACATAGAATGGGAGAAATCTGAGATAAGTGCAAGAATGTACTTACTCTGTTCCTTATTCACTTATTTACTTACTTTCTTATTTTGTTACTTTCTTCCTTGTTTACTTTCATACTTTCTTTCCTTCTTACCTTCTTATTTTCTTACTTTCTTTCCTTCTTACCTTCTTATTTTCTTACTTTCTTACTTTCTTATTTTCCTACTTTCTTACCTTGTTACTTCCCAACTTTTTTACTTTCTTAATTTCTTACTTGGTTATTTTCTTACTTTCTTACATTCTTACTTTCTTACCTTCTTACGTTCTTACATTCTTACTTACGTTACGTTTTTACTTTCTTTCTTTCTTACTTTCTTACTTTCTTACTTTCTTACTTTCTTACTTTCTTACTTTCTTACTTTCTTACTTTCTTACTTTCTTACTTTATTACTTTCTTACTTTCTTACTTTCTTACTTTCTTACTTTCTTACTATCTTACTTTCTTACTTTCTTACTTTCTTACTTTCTTACTTTCTTACTTTCTTACTTTCTTACTTTCTTACTTTCTTACTTTCTTACTTTCTTACTTTCTTACTTTCTTACTTTCTTACTTTCTTACTTTCTTACTTTCTTACTTTCTTACTTTCTTACTTTCTTACTTTCTTACTTTCTTACTTTCTTACTTTCTTACTTTCTTACTTTCTTACTTTCTTACTTTCTTAATTTCTTACTTTCTTACTTTCTTACTTTCTTACTTTCTCACTTTCTCACTTTCTCACTTTCTCACTTTCTCACTTTCTCACTTTCTCACTTTCTCACTTTCTCACTTTCTCACTTTCTCACTTTCTTACTTTCTCACTTTCTCACTTTCTCACTTTCTCACTTTCTCACTTTCTCACTTTCTCACTTTCTCACTTTCTTACTTTCTTACTTTCTTACTTTCTTACTTTCTTACTTTCTTACTTTCTTACTTTCTTACTTTCTTACTTTCTTACTTTCTTACTTTCTTACTTACTTACTCACTAACTCACGCATAACAAATAATTAAGCTAATGTATAATTATACAATAGGACAAAACTATATATGATAAAATAATAAACAAGCTATTTAGGTGACCTACAAAAAATAAATTTTGTTTAGTAATGAAGATATTTTCCGTATTTCTGTAAATCAGTTATATCATTTCGCAAATCAAAAAGTAAATCTATACACATTAACATCTATTAACATTTTGGTATTAATTGGTAAATATTAAAAATGGTTCGAATTTTGACACTTTCTTTCTACTCGTCGCTGTTAAACAGGGCAGACATCTTATATATTAGGGACATGTTGAAAACCGATTACTTATTGATTTCTCGGTAAGCCACAGGGTTATTTTAGGCATCGATTTTATAAAAGATACTGTTTAAATATCTAAAATGGGGTAAACGCAGGAAAGTTGCCGGTTACTTAAAGCAATCAGATCTTTAGTAAATTTGTAGATTAAAAACGATTCGTCTACTTTTAAAAAATAAAATAGTATATTGCTATAAATGTAATTGTTTGTTATTAAGAATTTGTTTTCTTTATTCATATTAACTGCAGCCTGTATAAGTAATAATTTTGGGAATATTCCTAAAACCATCGCAAGTAATTAGAAAATTTTAGTAAATATTTGTGGAGACAAATTTCTTAAAATAATATTCGGTATTGACTCATCGCGTAACTATAATTTTTTATGCTTGACATATTGACAATTTGGACAAAAAGCAATGAAAATATTTTTGATAAAAATAGGAAATTAATAAAAGCAAGCATTTTTGTATCAAACTGTCTATTACATTGTTAAGCACGATTTTGTAAAATACAATACAGATTAATTCAGGAACAAGAGGGAATCTAGATATTAGTATCAAATCAAAGATGATGAATTATATTTTGTTCTTAAAAATGAAATACTTGGAATATGTTTTTTTTTTCTTGGTACCTTATTTTACTTTAAGTTATTTTTCTTACGTTTGAGCTGTTTTCTGAAATATTTACAGACAAACAAATAAGAAAACAGTTTCTAAACATTGACTTTCAAGCAGTAAATATATTAATTTATTTATCATTATACAGGGTGATTCGGAACTTATTTAAAAAATTTGGGAACAGATGCGTCATGAAAAATGGAGTCAATATCGTACAACACATATGAGTAGTTTCAACCTTTACATCGCTGGGCTACTGTAGTCGCTAGCCAGGCGATTTCAAATATCAAACTACTCGTATTAACTTTTTTATGATGCAAGTATTTACATTAGTTTTTCAAATATCAAAAATAGCTTATATATATAGCAACTCGGAGTGGATGATTAGTTTGTAGAAACTGGGTAATACGGGCCCAAAATGCTGTTGTATCATCGGGCATGTCAAACTATTTTATTTATATTTATTATTTCTTTCCTTGGGAATTTCTTGAAATTTTTTCCGGTCGCCAATTATATCAGGTTTTACAGTGAACTAGTTTCCAGTGTCGTGCGGATTTTTAAATCATTTTTGGACTGTTTTTTTTTTTATTTTATTTTTACAAAATTTGTAAGTCTCCTGTACATTAAAATTTTATTTTTTTTTATAAGTTCTGAATCACCCTGTATACACGGTGCGGCGTGTATAATGCATAAAAATTAAACTACGGCTTCCTAACGATATTTGTAATAGAAAAGTCTTATACAAAAAGATCTATGCGTTTTTTTTTTCATGTGAATTAAATTCCAGTTATACATCGAAATATTGTCACTAGGACCAGTCTTGGACGCAGCAGTTTAATAATTAAGTAAATACTGACGTAACTTAATAATGAAATACAAAATCAGCTGATTGCACATGGTTTCTGTGACAAAGTAAACAACAACCTTCCTTTAGTATTAGATTATACTACCCTAAAAAAGGTTCGTTCCCAAGGTATTTAATAAATAACACGGGTCGGCCTTCATTTTCGTTGAATAAATAAACTTTAATTTACAAAAAAAAGCAAAGATTGAACTTTTTCGTATAAGACTTCTATTACAAAAATATTGTCAGAAAGCTATATTTTAATTTGTATACATTATATATCCGGAATGCTGTATATTAATAACTGAATTGATATACTTAATGCTTGAAATTCAATGTTTAGAAACTGTATACTTACTGCTTATATCTGCAACAGGTCATCTATTTGAATTTCTGATGACGAAGAAATATATAAATCTAGAAAATGTAAACTTATATTTGTTGAAACTTTAGTAAAATTGGGTAAAAAACTGCTGATAACAGTAATATTAATTACAAATAACGAATATATGTAGTAACAAAATAAAAATAAAAAATGTAAAATAAGGTCGTCAACTTCTATTTATTTTTTTTATTATTTAAACCAATATCATTTACTACAAATTTTCAAAATCATGTTACATTTTGAGTACCACAGTTATAATTTACATTTTGATAGTCACAGGTTACAATGCAAATCACGCCCGTAAACGATAGTGAAGAGAACCTCACTCCCAAGTGCTATCTTTACGTCAAACGGCAAGGTCAAAGAATTCGACTGGCGGATTTCATTCATAAATTCGTTAGCTGTCCCTACTAATTTAGCTATACTGTGCTACTGGTATGTAATAAATTTATCTATCTATATACCAACATTTCATTTTGCTAGAAATGGAGCCCATACAGGTTCGGAAAGTACAAATATTCCCTCTGGTTTACAATAGGATAGAAAGAAATAAACTTTTGTTTAAGGCAGTCGAACATAATAATTGACATTTCCATGTTTGCCATACTTTGGAAATGCCTGTTGCTTAATTTTATGTCCCCTTTACAAATGGGCAGAATTATATAGATCATGATTAGATTGTGAACTGTTGCAACATTACAACTATAACCGTCATTGTCTAACGCATATATGTCTATTGACTATATAAAATTCCAATATTGTATATCATTAAGGCGACTTTTCAAACACCTCAAACACATGCATTTATCAGTGAAAATGCAGCATGTGTGCGTTATCAGATATTTGACTTTTAGGACACTCCACCAACAAAATCTCTTCACAAATATGTTTTATTACTGTATCATTTGAATATAAATTAGGAAAACGTTCAATAAATATAATTTGGTAATACATAAAGTATTTTTTATTTCTGTTGGTGCAGCAACCTCTGTCAATGCACGAAATATAATAAATGTCGTTCAGGTTTACCTACCCAAACATTAAGACATATTCATCACCATAGCACAGCTTATTCATTACCAGCTACACATTTTCCAGCAGCATCCTTTGTAGTTTGTGATCCCACTGATTACAGCTCTGACTGCATGCTTCTCTCTCTTCTGACTACTTCCAACAGGCAACACTCGAACTTTACGTTTAATGTCAATATAAGTAGTTGGTAATGAATAAGCTGTGACCATAGTGACAAACTCTAGGCATCACATAGCAATCCTGATATATTTTTATATTTGAACATTAATTTTAATTTCATTTGCAGCTATATTCATGCTAAAATAATGTATATTTACATAATTTTTTTATTTTATATTTATTTGTTATTATTTTTGTATATCGATTTTGTCTAAAGTCAGTTTTTTCTCAATGTTACCTATTAATTACAATCTTTATGAAAGACTTTAAAAAATTGGAGACTCCAAAGTTTCTATGAGCCTTTTTCCGTGGTATGTATGATAACGATTTTGAAAAAGAAAACAGTTAAAATTTGTATATTATCTCATAGGACACACGATATTGATAATAAAATATTTATAAAACAGTGAAACATTATGCTACTTTGTTAATATTAGATGTAAAAGAGAATGCTGGCTGGTTCCAACACCTAGTAGTAATGTAATGTTTTCCATTCATTAATGAAGCAACCATGTGGTAAAAGTGTTTCCATAGCAGTGTCCAATTTGAATACATGTCACCAGGCAAAGATACGTCCTAGACATATCCAGATAGTTTTTGGCTGTATCTTTGCATGCAGGGACTATCTAGGAATTCCTTAGCAAATTGACAACTATATGGTTCACTCCCCCGTTTCCTAAACTCTTTGTGGGTGTCCTTCTTTATAATTTCAACAAAAGCTGTCAGCGTAAGTATACTGGAGGGATCAGGTACAAACATATTGAGACCCGATGCACTTCTGGCCAGCGTATCAGCTTCTTTACTGACATTGCTCTACTCGTGTCCCTTAACTCAGCATACAAATATGCTGTTGTCGGCTGAGGCCACTACCAGTGCCTGGTGGCATTCCCATGCTCATCTAGTGATTACTTAAGATCAGCAGTGATTGTCTACAGTCTGTGTAGATCTTTTGCGGGTATAGTTATACCTAATTCTATTTGTATGGAAATACATGCTTGTCCATTGCCCAATGATATCGGATATGTAGGAGCCTGCAATAAATCCCACTTCTTCTTGCACCTTCCTTGCTTTTTAATCCATCTGTGAAGATAATGATTACATCCTCACTGGTGGCCTCCTTATTTTTTATAAGTACCATGTAGAGTCTGTCAAACGCAAACTTAGGAGCATACTATTAGTGTCTATCTGGAAAAAGGGCATATTAATATTGTCCTCATTTCAGAGACGACTCCTAACTTCTCTAGATTCTACATCTGGTTTAATACCTGTATTCTTAAGGCGTATCATAATTGTTGTCGCTGCCACATCTTTTAGATAGATATCCAAAAATGGCAAACATAGCATTGCCTCCATTGCTATAGTTGGTGTTGTTCGCATAGGCAATCCTTTGTACCTGACTGAGCTTTTGTTTAGCTGTTGTCTGTTGGACTTTCGGACACCAGATAGGCTAACATTGGTCTCACAGTGGCAGTGTATATCCACATGACCATTTTGGATTTCATTCCTCAGGTTTTACCAATGGTCCTGCGGTACTGCTTTTAGGATATATACGCCGTTTTTATTCTCCTATCCAAAAGATTCCATATTAGCTCTACATCAAGTGTGACTCAAGGTATTTCACATGACACAAAGTTTAGCGTAGTGTTTAGAAGAGTTGGTGCTTATTGGCCTCATTTTTCTCTTTCTTGTGAAGATAACCATTTCAATTTTGTGTGGTTGACGGACAGAGCATCGTCTCACACCAACTTTCAATGGTTATTAGGGCAAAGAGTGTCTTCGAATTTTCTACTACTACTACTACTTAGTACAGTAAGATTATCTGCAAAAGCGATGGTATAGATGCCAATTTCCCAGTTGAGGTGGAATAGAGACCAAGATCCGTAGCACTGGTGATAGAACAGCTTCCTGCAAAAACTCTTTTCACGCTGATTTATATGGCTCTTTTGATGAGCATGTCCAGCAGATAATGGAAGAACCCTTCTCCACAAGAGCTGAACTAATTTTAGGGAAGCTTGTTTTATCATATGCCCCTTCCATGTACGAGTATATGAATACCCCCAGGGTGAACTCTTTATTGTCTAATGATTTTGCGATCCTGCCCAACACTTGAAGGGAAGTATCGTTGGATCGCCCTGAGATGTATGCATAGTAAGTAAAGGTGTGACTGTCTGTCCGTTAGTACACTGTCCCTTATGTATCGTTCAAACAACTTCTTTATCTGAATGTTATTAACCAACGCAATTTTTTTATTGCATTCTAAAAATATGACCACTTTTAAAACTCTTATCTAAATTATAACCTAACGAATTTTTTTTTATACAGTGTTTTCTAAATCTGTACTTTTAAAATGTTGTAAGTACTAAGAGAAATACAATGTTTTATCTATTGAAATAATATTTTTTCATTAGCAAATGAAAATACGAGCTATTCAATTAAGCTACCAGAGATGTTGGAGTTCACGCTGAAAAAACAAATTGAAAATCAAGCAAAGTTTTCTAATACACGAGTGAAGCGCTGCATTAATAGAACACACTACATATGTGATAAATTTAAGATAACAAGTCATGGTAGATTTGTCCATAGATAATATAGTAATTCACCCTTAAATAGGTAATTTCATAATAAGAAGAATTGTTTTGTATAGAATTATATAACATTCACCTGCATCAAAGAGATTATCTTGAAACGCAATAAGTTGAAAACAACTATCCGAGAAAATGCACGAACATAAATTCATGCAATCTTTAACAAACCTAATTACTATTCAAATTTTCACATAACATGCCACCACAAAACTTATAGTTATACAGAGTGTGGCGTTTATAATGTATCAAGGTTGAACTTTTTGATATAAAATTTCGATATTCCAAATATGGAAATTCCTGTAATGCTTCCTATTTTCAAATGACATGTAGACAAATTGCTAAAACTTATAAAAATGATGAATCAATCAGTACTACATTTCTTGCTTTATGTGAAATTTTTTCTCGACATAATCCAGCTTTAGAGGGTTCGATTCGTAATTTAATTAATTAATTTGAGTCAACTGGTAGTGTTTGTGATGTTAAAACAAGTGGAACATAGAAAAGGAATATGGGATGCCGTAAAACAAAGGCGAGTTTCTCAGAACTCAAGTTGATCAACAAAAGTGAAATATAAGTTCACACATTTTAATATAAACGTATCAGCAGGTTCAATTTACAAATGGTGTCGAATGCAGTTGTGCGTAAATGTGTACAGATGGTTGCAGTTTTGTTAAATAATTTTATGTAATATGAAAAAAAGCTGTAAGAAACTTCGTTTTGGGTGAAGCAGTGGATTTTAAAAACCTTGTTGAAGGAGCTGGCATTAGAGGATAGTAAGGAAGGATATAGAAATCATTTAAGAATGTCTGAGGAAAAAATTGACGAATTGCTATCAAAAATTCAGAATTCCCTTAACAATAGAACCCAAAGACAACCAATGTGATCTGGTCCAAGTAAAGTGTGATGTGCACACGATTGGAGTTCTGTAATTTAACTCAAATATCTGGGAGGAGGTTATGAACAAGATTGCAAAAGCGACTGAAGTTTTCATGCAAGATTAAAGTGGAGATTTGTGAACAAATTAATAATTAAGGTAGGAATCGTATAATCATAGCAAAGTTGATAATAGTAAAGTACACATAAGAGTCACATTTCATTGGCTGTTTGCGCGATGTCTAGCGTTATCAAAAGAGATAAGGCTTGTGAATAAAAAGACAGGGCCGGCTTAGAAAAATATCACACGGAAAATGGAAACTAGTGAAACTGATAGTGATGAGTATTCTACATTGAACCACCAAAAAAGAGAAGATTGAACAATCAAGACAAAATAAAGGTATTTGGAAAATGAATGGAATACAAAGAATGCCTTAAAAAAAAACAAGAAGAGGACAAAGTAGAAAGAATATTAAACATCATTCAAGATATGAAGCAGGATTTAAAGGCGGAAAATTTCAATGGTTTGCTCAGTGTTTAAGAGTGGCGTGGTATTATAAATAGTCAATTACAGACCTATTGTGTTAATTTCAGTATTCACAAAACTATTCAAAATAATGCTAGTAGATATAATTTATGCCCACGTATAGAACATGATACCTCAACAGCAACATGGTTTTGTTAAACAACGGAAAATAACCTTTGTATTTTTATTGAGTTTATTTGTAATAGAATCAAGTCGATGTTATATATACTGACAGTAAAGCATTCGATTGCGTTTCTCATATCAGACACCTGGGAAAACTATCTGATTTTGGAATTTCTGACTGTACAATAAATTTGCTCAATTTTTATTTTGGTAGGTAAGGTACTAAATCACTTGAGTTTATTGCTAGTTCTGGTGTCCCTCATAGATCAAATCTGGGACCATTACTGTTATTTATTTCTGATGTATGCAATGTTCTGCTATCTTCTTACTTTCTTTTTGCAGACGACATGAAAATATATTTAGAAATACATTGTGCCGAAACTTTAATAAAGTGTCTGAAATATACACATTGGCATTCGAATTTTTTTCTCAGAAGCATACCACTTTCTACAGATATTGAAAAAACTATTAATTTGAAGCTTTTTTCCGCATAAGTTTTTCTTGTGCTTATAACAGTTCAAAAAATAGAGATCACTTATTGTAAAGAAAAATATATAACGGCAGACAGGTACAGGGAATCATTGGGCGTGTTTTTTTTTTGAGAATTCAGCAGTATTTGAGTAGAAACTTGATGACAATTTCAAGACGTCGTTGTCATTCTGACAAGTAACGTTTTTAATTGTTTATTTTTTAAGCATTTTTTGCACATGGTATCAAATGATTTGGAGAGATCAACATCAAAAAATATATAGTGATGATATTTTGGAAAACAACACAGTAATTTAAACAATATTTATAAATTCTTGTTTTTATTTTTAAATAATGAATTCCAGAATATTATTTAATATATTAGTTTCACTTAAAAAGAACTATTTTTCAAAACAATTATAATACTGCCGAATATATTCTGTACATAATTTCCATAAACATATTCAGTTATGATTTTATGAGACTGGCAGAAATTCAGCATTAGAGGTCGAATATTATGGTAAAGCGGAATGTTATTATCGTAACCTATTGAAGCAATTTATATTCATTAACTCTTCTATTTAGAATGGGGATCTGAAATCATAGATACTAGATTATATAAATTAATTTGAAAAGATTTCGTAAGCGAAATTGTAAATTGAAATGCAGTTATGCAGCTGAATGATGTAAGAAGATAAATATTTCCATTTGACATTTAGATATGCTTCTCTGACTCTGAATGTTGAATTAGCAAAATACCCAAAATAAGAAAAAAACCGTGTTCATTACTTGTATACATTATTAATACAATTTGTTATACAATTATTTTATATGCGTTTTTTATTAGGTATTAACAATATTGTGAGAAGCTAACTACTGTGCGGATTAAAGGCCCAACCAGCGTTGAATTACACCCACAATATCTACCCATACATTTTTTATTATTAGGGCTTGCAGATTTTTTACTGTAATTATTTATTTTCAAACAGATAAATTGTCTGTAAACAAAATTGAAAAAATATCTAATAATAACACATTTCGATCTAATGAATGGAATAAACAATTAAGTATAATATTTAGATTTTTTCTATTATATACATTTAACTAATAAGAAAACAAAAAGAGACAAAAAACAACAGACGGGGAATCGCAATAGGTATATATTAAATCAGTTAATAGAAAAAATCTATGCAATCTCTTTTAAAAATTACGAGTACTTTTCACAAATATCAATACTATTCTCCTCTGAGACCTGACTCATCAGACGAAACATTAGCACGAGCGGGTTTGACTTGTAGTTCTGCAAGGTGGTATATAAATTAGTTCACGGAACGTGTAATTCTAGTAGGAAATTGAACTAAATAGCGCCATCAAGTTGGAATCAAAATGACAATAACATAGGAAGTTTACGGTTTTATTGCATACTGGCAGTTTTCTTGTAAAATTGCAAGTGTCAGTGTAATATCATCATTATTTTTAGAATTATTTTAAGGCAATTATAAGGATATTCTTACAAAGTAAATTTGTAGTTACTGGCCTTTTTTCAGTGTAGATATACTTTCATTCTTTAAAGGAATGCAAATGAATCAAAATCTTAATAAAATTAAAAACAAAAAAGTTCTGATCATTTCTTCACCTAGCACGTGCCCTTTTTGTCCTTTAGGGGGCAGCAATTTTTTGAAATATTTAGCTTGAAACTGCGTCTCTATAAAAGTAACAAGTGTGCCAAATTTGAAAAACATCATTCCAATATTAAAAAAATTACAGTCAAAAGCCTCGTTAATATTAAGATTTTCGAGTAAATGTTACAGGAGCTTGAATAGTATCACCCTCTAAATTTTCTACGCGGAGTTTCCGGACACCCTGTATATTATTATTAGTGATTTTCGTGATAATGCTGCGCGATTTAAATTATTTAACACACGTTCGCTCTAAACTTACGTATTGTTCATTAGTGTGGATTGTTTTGTACAATGTTTACATAAATGCAATTGACGGTACACAAAAAATTTCTAAAGTTTTTAGCCTTTCGGATAGATAGATACCCTGAACGTGGAAGCGACTGCAAACTTTTGTTGGCCCAAAATGATCTTTAAATGAAAGTTTTGAGTCAAATGTTACTTCTAAGTCCTTCACATTGTATGTTGTAAATGCGTTTAAGCTAATATAAATTAATTTTCCTACAATTCCTATTAATGAAGTCATATGTATGTTATTCGAAACCAAATGTCTAGGTATGCTAATGAACAGTTCTATAGACAAAGCTGTATTATCAAAAATTAATCTAGCTACAATTTACTACAACTCTGTTCCCTCCATTGCTAGGAGGATACTCCGTTTGCTAGGTCCTCCTTTTGGATTTCAATGGAAATACCTTATTCTATCTTGCTTCAGACCATCTTAGTTACTTCAGTTCCATAAAACATTCATAGATCTTGACCTTCGCAGCATCTGCCTTTGCTTGCCTAAGCTATTCTTTCAACCTTAAATTTCTCTTCTCAACTTCGACAAGATATTTCCTTTTGTTTGGGTCCCCAAGCTTTTCTTCTCTCTCTCTCTGTGATGTGCATCCCAAACCTCCATATTCATTTCTCTTATGAGCCTTCTCAAATTCTGCAAGAATTCTCAAATCTTATTTGATACCAATAGACTTAGCAGCCTAGCAGAGCCGTTCTTAATCTCATTTTTATGATTTCTTTCTCTTGCCCAATCCGATATTTTCTTAACCTCGGTCTCGATCTCTTTAATCATTCTCCTAATAGACTGCTAACCTGCTCTTTCTACTGTGGTATCTCCGGGTCTAAGTATGGTATATAGTCCAGTCCACAAGTAGTTTTAGGTGGAAATAATTAGGGGCAAGCTGGAATAACTTTTATTCTCTTTGTTTTGCTCTGTTGAATACTATACTAAATTTGCACGGTCTATCGATCCCGGATTTGGCCGTCATATTGGAAAATCCTATAACTGTACAGAAAATTTTCAAGTAACTGAAAATGAAGCCAATTAAATTCTCTACAAAAAAAGTCCTATTCACCGCTTTCGTGAACAGGTTAACGAGATACAGGTGGTTAAATACAAGTCATATATTTTCTAGTGGTCCATGTAATATGAGTAGGTAATTAATTTTATGTAAATTTTAATAATTTGCCATTAGAAATTTGTGTTTTTCTTGTGCTCGTTTCCACACCACCTAGCGGTAGAGCACTCGGCGCGCTTTTTTTTTAAGTGGTTTGCCCTATAGGCCTAATCCACTTTCTTGCCGTTACAAATGTTCTATTTTTGATTTTCATATGATATGCTTTGTGTAATTTCACCTTCTGCTTTTTTTGACGTAGAAGGTTGATCCATTGACTCATCAATGTATTTTTCATCAAACTGTTCATCTGGTTCTTGTTCAGTGTCTATTTCTTCGATATTTTCGTTGGTCATTAGTTCTTCCAATCGAGAATCGATTTCTTCGTCGTCGCCTGGATCTTCTATAGTAGTTTCAGTATTTGAACACGCTCTTCCCTGGCACGAATCACACACTACTGAACATTGCAATCCTGCTTTTCTGCAGCTGCAGGCTGCGTTACACCTTTCCTACATTTTCAAGAAATCATCTTCAATAACTCTTGGGGAGTGGCGTCTTGCAGCATAGGAATCTGTATAAGTCCATTGGACGATTGCTTCCAACCCCAGTCAGTTGGTAATTTTTCGTTACCATACCATTTTTGAACTTGTAGATAGGTACGCAATGAGTGCATGCGAGCCGCATCTTCGGTTGGAGGAAGAGATGCAAGATTAAATAAACTCTTTGTTATAGATTGTGCAAAAAATTGGTGTCTATAGATGTGTAGTGATGCGTCGTCGCTCTTTGACCCATAAAGTGCAAGAAGAAATTGAATTCCAACTTTGGCTATGCTTTCTGGAGTTGCGTTTGGGTCTTTAAAACAGCAAATAGCAGTTAACGACAATAATTAATAAAACCTTTTTTGTAGAGAATTTAATTAGCTTTATTTTCGGTTACCTGATTTTTCTCTACAATGCACTCAGAGCGATTTATTTTTAAAAGACCATAAAAATGTAATTTTTATACTAGATTTTTCAAAATGGCGGCCAAATCCATGATCGACAGACCGTGCAAATTGAATATATCATTCGGCACATCAAAACAACCTAGGCCTATTTTAAACGACGCACCGACTGGCCGAATACCCATACTCAGCCTGTCATGTATGTCATCACCCAAAATCATCTTTATCTTTGCGAATTTCGTCAACATAAGAACAGTCCAAATGTGAAGCTACATATTTACTACTTTGCATTCTTTAGCCGCGCTTTAGCGCTACCTCCAGCGTGTAGAGTGGGCAAAATTCATACAGACAGAGCCTTCCTGGGCGCTTACTAATTTCGGCGCTTTCCTGCAGTTATTTAGTTTTATGACTTCTCCACCCTCCTGCCTACCGTGACGTGGAGTGGGAGAGACTCGATTATTTTATACAGGTCTTCTTCTCGCAGGTCGGCCGGTCAAGGTAAGCTTTCCGTCCACAATCCCGCACAATATACATAGTGGTGTCACTATTTCATTTTACTGTTGTTTTTGAAGTGTGGTCCGAGATTATGGTATAATTTAGGTTAGTGATATAGCTGCCCGTAACTCGTATTAATATCGGATGCGTCAGTTCCTCTACTACACCTCTCGGTGGCAGATCCTGAAGTTGAGTTTTCTTTTGTTTCTTTGCTTACCCGTAGTCCATTCCGCATGGGAGACCCTATCGGTGGCCACTTGTAACACTCCAACCAAGCAACCCCTACTTATGAGAAAGGAAATATTGTTGCACGATGTTGCTCCTCCTTATTTTATAATAAATGTTAGGTTAGGTTGCCCATCTGCATGAAAATAATTTTTTGCAGAATTTACTTTAAAAAGTGTTAATTTTTACCAGATAAATTGTGACAATCGTATCTAATATTTTCGATCCTAAACTGTATAATATTTTCTTTCCTAAACTATCTTTTACAAAACATATAGAAACCATTGCTTCTTCAGCATTTAAATGCCTTGGTTTTATTATAAGGAACTCAAACAGGTTTGTTAATGTATCTACTCTTCGATTGCTCTACATATCTTTTATATCAAGATTTGATTTACACGAACTTGAATTTAGGGGATCTGCGCATCAGGATATATTTTTATACAGGGTGTTTGTAAATAAGTGCGAAATATTGGTTGCCAAAGTTATTTTGTGAAAAATAGTTCATATAAACTTAGAGCGAAATCTGCTTCGTTTCCGAGATACAGAGTGTTTAAATTTCATTTTTATTAATTATTAAGAGTTTTAAAAATATTGATTCGAAGTTTGAAAAGAGCTTTGGAGCTTTTAAATGTGCATTTTTACGGGTGATACGAATATTACTTGCACTGGTAAAATGGTACGCCACTGACTTTGCTATTAAACATTGAAAATAAAAAGTTGATATAAATGTGGGTAAAAGAATTGTCGATTTCGAGATGCAGGGTGTTAAATTTTAATCTTTTAATTTCATGAGGTTTTCTGCGTTCTTGATACAACTCAGCATACAGTCCAGCTTGCAGAGCATTGTCATTACTTTGACTATAGGCAAAATGCATATCTGCCATTTCTGCATTTGTAAAATTTTCCATTTTTTTTTTTTTTTGTTTGAAGACAAAAATTATTTGCTTATTGACATTCATTTTGTAGCAAACAAATAATAAAAAAATACTATTTTGACGAGATGGTTGTATTTTATTTAGAAATATTGACAGCAATTTACTAGATAATGTATCAATAGAAATTAAAAATACAGAACTTGCAAAAAATATCAATTTTTTCTTCAAAAACGGTGCATCCTACGAAAAAAATCAAGTCAAGAGATCAATTTCATTTAGAATTGATGGCGGATATCTAAATAAATATCAAAAAAAAAAGAAAAAGTCAGTGGCGTACCAATTTTTTATTAAAAAAGGTTGTGACATTCTCGCACGAACGTCACTGGTGCAAGTAGAAATATTCGGATCACCCCAAAAAATGCACATTTACCATACGAAGCGTGTTTCAACTTCGACAAACAGCCCCTAAAATATTTGTCAGAAATTACTTAGTAATATCAACTTGCTGGTTCTACGCTTGTTCGCTCGCAGCAGTAACGTTATATTATGTCTTCCCATACCACATGTTCTGATATCATCGCCGTTGCATCAAACGACTTCGCAGTACAACATAGAAACCACTATTGATATATTTTTTGCACCATTCAGCAGTTAAAAAATGCTATTTATAATCTTTTTTTTATGTTTTGTTATTTCTGTTTTTTTTTCTTACGTCTACTACCTTGCTTTACATATGTAATATTTATTTAAGGTTTTGTAAGCTTGTTAAGTGCACTGTGTTATATTAGCTCTTTTCCAACACGGCACCTGACTGGTTGGAAACCTGTCCCAAGTGGATAGCCAAATCGTTCACCGACTTACTACAGCGGAGTTGCATCTAATATTAAACTGACTGACGGCTTCGGACAGGTTTCAAACTAGTCAGGTGCCGTGTTGGAAAAGAGCTATTATTGTTGTGTTATTTTTCTGTATTTATACTTTCTACCTTATCCTGCAATTAGGAATGTGTCTGTTTAGATATGTATTAAATAAACAAATAAATAATAATACACAAAAAAATTAAGTTTAAGGCATTTGTGCAAGTCAGTAAAATAAATACTAAATTATGACAATTTGATTAAGTTGATTTCTAATGTGCATGTTGATTATATATTTACATTTATGTATGTAGAATGACACGCTCTTTCAAATGGCATGGTCAAAATTGGGGGTTGCTATTTAAAAAAATTGTCGATGGCGCCATATCTCGAACAACGATGATGTCACAAATATGGGTCGTATGTCAAAAAGTGCCTTTTTTAAAAACAAAATCGACGTGCCAAGGGATTTTTTCTAAAACTTCTCAATTTCAAAAATAATGAATTTATTCGTTACTTTTCAAATGCACCGTATATCCTGTATTAACATTAAATCTGAGAGAACAGGCTAAAAGGAATACAACAACGGTACCAAGAAGCACTAATCTTTCCAACCTAACCGATTCAATCCACACTTGTTTTCCTTTATCATGCGAGAAACGTAATCCCTTGAATGTGGAGCTGGTATATTGCTCTAGGTAGTCTAGGTGAATGTGGGCGATTTAATCCAAAGAATTTATAATGCCACAACTTGTTTGTAGGATAATACTATACCTTAGTTTGCATCAAATGTTTTTTTGATTTGCATATTCATTCTAAGATGGTCATATTTATAGCACAAACTGCTGAGATATACCAGTAACTTCAGTAGTAAAGTCAGTAAAAGATTTAACGTTATAAAATAATTATGATAATGATGCTCTTATTTTTTATTTTTGAATGTTCGACTTAGGAATCGTTCGTATCAATAATGTTTGATATTATCCGCCATTGAATATAACTAGATGTCACACAACACAGTAAATTTTTCGCTATGGCCGTACGCCTGCTCGAAGCGACAACTAGAGAAATTTTTAATTAGAAATTGAATCTACCAAGGCACAAAAAAGTTATGAAGCTTTAGATAATAATAATACACTTTATTAGCCCAACAGGAGAAAACCCAATTACAGATCCAGCAAAAATATAGTAAGCTAATTTAAAATATAATTTTAACTATACTAAGAATAAGATTAAGAAAGTAAGTACAGATAAAAAAAATGGGTGCCAAAAAATATTCCTACAAATACATACAACAATACAAATAGAAGTCATATGCATGGGCGAATACATATCATTAGGTACGAAAACAACATATCTACAAACTTCAACTACAGTTATATATTAAATATTTGCCTAGTACAATAACTTATATTGATTTGAAAAGCTAATATCAAGAGACGGATTCAATGCATTTAAATACATACAATATATAGGCCATCTCATATATAGGTTTATCTCGAGTGGAACATACAAATTTATTTGAGTAAGTAATTCCGGATAATCGATTTTATGTCGCCCAAATTTATATAAAAATATAAGAAAGAAACAAATTCTTCGGAACTCTAAGCTATCACAATTATATCTACTTAACAAAAGATCATTTTGTATTCCCCTTTACTTGTTCAACTGTTCATTTATGAATAGCATAAAATGGAGACCAAATTATAGACCCATTTTCAATTTTAGATCGCACATATGCATAATATAGATTTCAAGATTGATTGATTAGTAGAGAGAGGAGAGATTGATTCATTAGTAAAATCTTTACAGTTTCTTATAATAAAGCCTAACATCTTCATTGCTTCTAGATTTCAGTTGAATGCGTTCCACAAAATTTAACTCCATATTGAAAAGAACGCCCAAATCTTTTATTGTAAATTTTCTTTCAAAAGCAGTATTGTTAATATTGTAATTGTAAGTAATGTATTATTTCTTTCTTGTAAAGGATATTATTTTACACTTTCCAATATTAATGTCTACTTTATTTAAGACACACCAATCTATAATATTGCTAAGCTCATTTTGAAGTTGTATGCAGTCATTTGTAGATTGGTAGATCATCAGTAAATATAAACGATTCACACTGAAGCGCATTACACATATAATTTATAAATAATAGAAACAATAAGGTTCCGAGATTGGATCCCTGCGGAACTCGTGACGATACTGCATATGCTGCTGACCTATTACTATTTAAGGTACAAACTGTCTATTTGTTAAATATGATCTGAAAAATTGCAACATGGTTTTGCTAAAGCCAAAGTTAAATAATTTTACTAATAATAAGCTAAGTAAAGTAAGTATCCACCTATCTCTGATCATCTGATACATGCATCTGCAAAACTTTTTGAGTAAATATAGTCAAATTAGTAATAGTTGATTTATTACGCCTAAACCAATGTTGATTTGATAACAGCAATATCTCTCATATATTATATAAAATAATCTCGAACATCTTAGAAAAATTACATACATAGCAATGACATTTGTCTTTAATTTATTATATCTGATGTATTTCCTGATTTAAAAATTGGAGTTGCTTTGGCTAGTTTCTATTTTTTCTGGAAATGTAGATGGTTTTATAGATTTGTTAAACAAAATAAATGTTGGCAACGACAGTGCACCAATACAATCTTCAACTATAAAGATGTAGATGACGAGATGTAGATGTAGACAAAGTACTGCTGGTGGCGTCCTCTGCAAAGACATTTGTCTTTAATTTATTATATCTGATGTATTTCCTGATTTAAAAATTGGAGTTGCTTTGGCTAGTTTCTATTTTTTCTGGAAATGTAGATGGTTTTATAGATTTGTTAAACAAAATAAATGTTGGCAACGACAGTGCACCAATACAATCTTCAACTATAAAGATGTAGATGACGAGATGTAGATGTAGACAAAGTACTGCTGGTGGCGTCCTCTGCAGGGTACACCGATCAAATCTCTATGTATCATCCAAAAAAAAGTACCAAACTTCGTGCGAATCTTGCTATTATTAAGATAAATAAACCATAAACTTTTGGACTAAGGTAAATTGGACTAGAGCCTCATATTTTAGTCTCAGGCATTTGGGCTAATGTTTCGTACAGATCTGTTAGGCACACCCTGTTATAAGTCAATTTTACAGTAATCTAAATTTAAATGCATTACAGGAATAATATTTTCATTGTTTTATTTAATCATAATGTATATTTTTAAAGGCATTTACAATTAGTCGATTTCTTCACAATAGAAGGTAAAATTATACAAAATAAAATGGAATGCTTTTTGTTATTTCCAGCACGAAATAAGTTTCACTGATGAAAAATGAGTACAAAAAATGTATGATCTCAATGTAAATAAAATGTTTGTTTGTGACATTTTTATTTTATGGGAGGACTGGGAGGAAAATGATGATAAATTCTTCACAAGTATGCTAAATATGGACACAAAATTCATTACTACTCTGTGCTAGAGAGTTTTCTAGTTTCGTTATGAGTATTTACAATATAAGTATAGCAAAAATTCATATTACAACACGAGATGTTAAAAGCGCCTCGTTTGATAAAACAGCGACTGTAATAATATAATAATAATGCTTTAGTTGCAGCTAATCTTATTAACATGGATTTAAAGAATATTGTTCTGGCTGCCAGTTCTCATAGATTAGTATTAAATGAAAATAAAACAGAACTTTTAATTTTCGGTAGAAACAAGCTAAGTTTAATGGTTGATCCTAACTTTGTTTTAAAAATAAATGATCAAATTTTAAAGCCAGTTAATTATTGTAAAAATTTAGGACTTACGATTGACAATAATTTGAGATTTACTAATCACGTAAATAATTTGGTTCAAAAGTCATATAGCATATTGAAAATATTATATATGCATAAGGAATTTTTAAATGAGATTAATGCATCTTTGCGATGCATTAATTTTGTCACATCTAGCTTACTGTGACATTGTGTACTGGCCAGCCTTAACTTGTAATGACAAATATACTCTACAAAAAATACAAAACAGTTGTATAAGATATTCCTTTAATATACGAAAATTTGATCATTTATCTTCCGTTTTTCCGCGCTCTAATTGGCTAAATTTAGATGATAGATTTATTTACCACATTTCATGTCTTGTGTATAAAATAAGTAATATGTGTCTACCCAGGTATCTGTTTAATAAGTTGATTAGAGGTTGTGATATTCATGATATGTCTACTCGATATCGTGGTTTATATTCTGTACCTAAACATAGTACAGCTTTGTTCGAGCGATCTTTTACTTACAATGCTTGTAAAATTTATAATAATATTCCAGATAATATTAAGTCTGCTTCTAGTATGTTTATATTCCGTAAACGAGTCAAGGCCTGGATCCAATCGAATCATTAATATAATAATACCTTTCTTCAATACGAATTGTTAGTTTTTAGTAATACATATATTTCGTCAGTCTACTATTTGTTTAACTATAAGGCTGGTTACGTGGAAGAGCGGCATTTTGCCGAACGGCGCCAGTAATTTACTTTGTTCTTTATATGATTTACTGTTTTGGAAAAATAAAGGCAATATATTATTATTATTATTATTAATATGAATTAACAACAGGAATATTGTACAAAATTGTATCTACGTCCATTTAATAATGCGAAAAATATATATTTCGCAAAGTGTCACATGATGCGACAAGAAGCTATGCTATGAACATAAAAAAGTACCTGATATTAAGTTTACAGATCAAGTTTTCCTGTTACCATGGTTATTGTAATTTTTTTTTCAAATAAACCCATAAATATAAAGAGCGCTTTTCCAAAGAAGTGATTCTGATGGAAGCTTACCCTCTGATATACCAGCAACGACAAACGGAGCGATCTAAAGGTGTGATTTCCTAGCGACGTCCAAAGTTCGCGGCCCGCCGCGACGTCTGGCAGTAACGGCTAACAGTTATGTTCGCATGATTTGCTAGAAGCGTCTGGCGTCTGCGTTTTAACAGTCGTTTTCAAAATTCTAAAGTAAAAATTACTTATAAAAAGGGATACAGAAAGATTTACAGCATTGTTTTTTATAGGTGACCTTGCTGTTCATATAAGACGAAATTCACGAACTATTTCAATCTAGGAGTCGAGAAAAATATTACAAAATACCAATTCAAACCATTTATTTTTTATTTCCATTTCGGTGGCACTATTCTAGATATTAATTTAAAAAATATATGTACAAATAAAATTACTTTTATATTATTGGGCTTACATTAAATAGTGCTGTGGTTGGCGTCCGCGTCTCGACATGTTTTTGAGCAGTTGAGCCATAGCCGTCGACAGTCGACCGCTGCATAGTCGAGACGTGCCGTGTCTAGGAAATTATTGCCATTGAAATTCATTGTTCAAGTGCTCCACGCCTGGACGCTGCGGCTGGCCGCGAATGCTGGATGTCGCTAGGAAATCACGCCTTTAAGTCTAGTTCCGTCAGAATCCAGGGCGCAGTATGAGTTGGAGTACCAAAAGTTTGAAGATTGGTGCAAAGCTAACGAGGTAAAGCAGGTGTCTCAGAAAATTTCGTTGCTTTATTTTTCCGAAAATCGACACTCCAAGAAACCATGATTTTTAACTGATTTAAGTTAAGAAAAGATTTCTTCCCGTATGGACCTGTTTTAACTTTTGAGCACCACACTGCATAATCTAAAATATTGTGTTGCTAATCACATTTTAAGCCGGAGTGTGGGAGCGACAGAAAAGTATTGTCCTTTACAGGGTTCGTCATAACAATGTTACCATTTTTAACACTAGATATCTTTTGAATAAAACATAATGCAGTTTATTGACGCTCGTTACATAATGACAGTTATACAAAAATACGCAGTTGTATGCGTGTGCAAAACTTGATCCTCACATTTTTGATTTTGAAATCAGTATCTACTAGTTACACATCAAGTAATCAAACTAACTGAACTTATACGAAATATTTCCCTAAAGGTAAGTTCATGCATTAGCGATTTGCGAGTTGCGATTTGCGGACTTCAATTTGATTGGTTAACATAAAATATTTTTGACATCAATTCATTCATTTCAATTTATTGCGAGAATCGCAAAATTTAAATTTAGGGGGCGGGAAAATAGAAATAGTTTCAATATTTAGCGATTATCGCAATAATTTTGACAAACTGCGCATGTACAATTCCGTCATATGTTTTCTGTTGACAGTTCGCAACACAAATGCCAAATGCCAATTAAGCATCCAAATCAATCACAATCTTGTCTCACTTGTAAAACGTTTATTTATTTCACAATTATAAGTATTTACAATATTAAATAAATATTAAAAAATGGAAAATGACGTAGAAGAACAAGTCAAGTAAGTGTGAATAACTTATTTTTAATACTTCATACACATTTTTTTTACAATTTGTAGATATTTAATTTTTGTGAAAATTGCCTTCAGTTAACGGGACAGGGAGGACATGTATGTACAGAAAACTTGAATAATGAACGTGATATTAATATCAATGAAAGTTCAGGAGTAATAGGAGAAGAAAATTTATGTGAGATACTGATTGCTATAAAGCAACACTGCAGTGATTAGTTTGTAAAATGTCTGTTCTTAATATATTATGTTATGTATGAAATAAATCAAAAGTTAGGTGTTTATAAGTATTACTTATATTTAAGTTGTACTTTATATTATACCAGCTGCTTTACTAGCCATCTGAATGAAAAAATTGAAATGAAAAAATCTATAAATTTCTGTTTTTTATTATTTTTATTTTGTTTACTGTCACATAGCAAGGGTGTAGCTAGGTAACAAGAAATTTAAAGTAACTAGTTTTCGCGGTGTGCATGAACGAATGTAAAATTTTCATCGCAAAAATCATAAAATCGTTAATCGCAATTCGCAAATCGCTAGTGCATGAACTTACCTTACCACAATCAGTGATTATTTTATTCTCCAATGCAACACTCACAAATATTATAAAGTCATAAGTTACGACGTCTATCACTCTTGGGTTAGATTCATAATGTAACACCCCACGGAATAGTTCTGTGGTAAATGAACAATCAACTATAATGACATCATCGGTTGCAGAGGAAATATCAACATACAGCTCTTGTTATTAACTATTACAATTAGTTATTACCAAAAATATAAAAAAAATCTATAAAAAATATTTTTTCCGTATTTGTCAGCAAATATCAAAGTAAGTCCATCTGAAGAAATTTTAGGCCTTGTCTACTTACAGAAGTCGCGTACAATATGCAATATTTTAAAGATATGAGAAACGGCGCCATGGAAATAAAATTAAGGATACAACTGGTGGATTCTGTTAGCATAAATTAACAAACTAAGTAAGGACAGTAAATTTACTTCATTATGGAGTTACTATTCCATGTTAAAAACAGAACTATCATTAAGAAAAAACGTAGATATGTTACTTTATTTGCCATGCTTATATGAAAATCGGAATCTAGCCAGGCGATTCTAAATATTGAAATCCGATTACTTATAGTGGATATTAACGTTTTTGTGATACTAGTGTTTGCATTAGTTTTTCAAGTGTCAAAAGTGGCTTATGTGTATAAATAACATCTCGGAGTTGGTTTTAATTTATGGTGAGGTCAAAATGCTTTTGCAGAACGATTTCTCGGTAAACATGTACAGTGAGTTGAAATGTAGTGCAACGCTGACGTGACATACGAAATTTGCAACCAGATGGTGGTCCAGGGCGTCCACGGCATATTGCAGGAATATGGTGTATCACATACAAGCTCAATTATATCCGTACCATGTAGAGCGTGTCCAAGCATTAATACTAAAGGATTGGACGAGGATTTTAAACTTGGACTAAATTTGGACTTGTTTTTATAGGGATATTTAAAAAGTATCGCACCGAAGAAGATACTAATGATGATTTACGAACACGTATCATAGCTGCTGCCAATACCTTATGAGTTAAAAACGGACAAAAAGCAGAAAAATTTGTGTTAGTTTCTAGAAACTGGGTAAGACGGGCCCAAAATGTTGTTGTTGACATCATGTAGGTCAAACTATTTTATTAATTGCAACCACAAATTAATTCTATTAATAATTCATAATAATAGCTATTCAATTTGCTGTACAAAATAGATGATATAAAATATTATTAGCTTCTTTCCTTGGGAATTTCTTTCTATTTTTTTTTTACGGGCGACGATTGCATGCTTTATCTTCTCAGGTTTTACAGTGAACCAGTTTACAGTGCCGTGCAGAAGTGTATTTTTAAATCATTTTCGAACTGCTCTTTTTTTACAAAATTGTATTTGTAAGAGTCCTCTGTACATTCAAAAATTTTTTATAGATAAGTTCTGAATTACCGTATATAAAGCAGTAGATTAAAAACACGAACTGGACATATTCTAGAAAACTGTACAGATTATCGATGTCTAACAATCCCTTTTTGTGCCTTTTGAGGCGTTTTTCATAGAAAGGTATTATATTACCGAATACGCTCTTTTTAAGTAGTCAATCATATTCTGCATCTGCGTCACTGTAAATGAGGAAAATCATTCCTGCATGAAATTATTGTTGCATTCGATAATCTAAAGACCTATACTAAAGAAATTATAACATAATGGTCTCCTGCAACGCAACTGACCGGTTATTCATTTGCGAACATAATTTATATTGCATTCTCTTCCTACGTAGGTAAATAGAAGGATTTATGTCCTAGATCAATATCATCGCCACCGTCACCACCGTTTACCAACACCACGAGCGTCGTGACGCTCACTTAAATTAAATTCAGCGAGTAAGTCAGGTGACGGAAACAGTCTGAAATCCATAATCACAAGGCAGCTGTCAATTAACAGGAGATATAATTTACATCAGCAGAGACTGTGTAGGATCATCTATAGAGTGTGTTACTTAAGATCACTTCCTTAGAAACACATTTTGAACCGCTGCTGGCCATAGACATAGGAGACAGTAAAGGAGAGAATGCATTATAATGCCCGGTTTACAGGAGGCTAGATTCACAAGCTAAGATGGCAAGCTAGTATTCTGACATTCTATTCTGGCTTACTATACTGGTTTGGTACAATATTATAGTGGTACATACGATGCTGGAAATTCTAAATCAAAATTAGTATCATTGTAGTCTACCCTGGAGAAAAATGAATAAAATAGATACAATTTTAGACTGAAATATGTATTTGGGAAATTGTGTCAAGTTGCATTAGATCAGTTATTAGAAGAGTTGCTCGAAAAACGTATTTCTTTGACACGATGAATCACGTATGTTTATCTTATATCAGGGAATAGTAACATTCCACTTAAAATTAATTTCACTAGATAGTTTAGGCATTTCGGAAGCGTGTATATATCCAGAAAATACAAAACGGCTGTCTTCGCCATATAGTCGCAGTTTACACAAAGGCAGGATAGTCAATTTGGTGGTGGTATGCGCTACTAGCATAAATAATGGAACCCCATCCTGTTGAAACTTTCCTGGCTTGGATGATGGATTACTCATTTCCTCATTAATTTACTAACTTGAAAATTAAGCTAGTTACCTTGACATTGAGCTAGAGTTCCTAGCTTGCTGACTTACTATCACTAACTTGCTTTCTTAGCTTAAAAAACCAGCCTCGTGTAAACCGGGCATAAGGTCACGGTGTCGGACTCATCGCTAATCGTTCTGTGCCGAGCTGACCATGGTCTTTTATAAAATAAGTCCCATATGTAGTCTCCTATGCGCTCCCGAATTATTCTACTGTATGTATTATTTAAGTGTCAAAATATGTTCCGTGGGAGATATATTTTTATTAGTTCTTTTATTTAACGACTGGCCGAAATTCTCAAAAAAGTTTTCGGCGAGACCGCGATGTGAGCGAGCACAGCTCTTGATTTACTAGTGCAAACGGGTACATAAAATAATTAGAAAATATTTCTCTAAGCGAGATCAGCATGGTCCCCGATGCGCCTAGACCGCGACTGGCTAGTACGCTTACTGCTTAAAGGGTTCAGTTTGGTATGTAAATATTTTCTTTAATATACTGGCTAACGATGTAACTGGTGTGCAAAGAAATTAAGTTACGTCTAGTTACTATGGTTAATATGGTGATTAAAAAAAAAGCTCGCTATTTTCGAGACATATTTTATCCAATCACATTAATGATATATAATAAAAGGTTTGTATATGTGTTTTTGGGAGCTTCAACAAAAAGTGTTTCTTGTAACATGTGCCTAAAAAGTTTTTTTGGATTTATCTGCTAGAAGACTATATTTTATATGCATAACTATAATTATACTATATACTTATTCGGCTTATTCGGTTTATATTTATAGCTATGTTGTTTGTACAGCTATTAAACATTGGCTCAATTTTAAGTCGAAAAATCGGCGACATTATTGTTGTTAATTATTTCTTCAATATTATTACTACTATCACATTTCTCTTTATCTCTCCCCCATCCAAACATTTTATGTACTACTTCTACTTTATTTGTAAAATATTATTCTGTATATCCTTCGGCATCGTTTGAAGATTTTCATCCTCCCAGTTTCTTTAATGCAATTAAATCTGCCTCAACATTAATCAAAATTGTCGCAGTAGATCTATGGAGACAATGTCCTGTGTATTTATCTGCATTTAGTAAATTTAAAAAAATTTCCACAATTTGAGATATTTTACTAAACTGAACTATTCCTAGTACTTGCTTGCAAACTTTTCCATTTGAATATTTAAAGAAACAGCGGCAACGTTCAAACGCCATGCAACATATTTTCTATGCAGTGGCATATAAGTTTCGTTTATATCACAAATAATCTCGTTTTGTTTTCCGGTATTTTAATCAAACACCCAAATTATCTATATCTTTCAAATTTAATTGATACAGTTCATTCAAATATTATAGTTTCTATTAATTGTCGCCTTGACGTTTTGGTATAACACGTAGGTAATTTCAAATAACATTTTGATAATCAATGTCTCCCTTTGTAGTGTTGCTCTCAAAATTGAGTAAATTGACTTAAACTTTGTAACATTGTGATACTTTATATCTAACTTCGTATAAACGTAACATATTTAATTAGTACGCTTTCTCGGGATCACAGGATTATGATGATATGAAGTTTGATAAATTGATCTTAAATTAATTTCTAGGCAATCAATAAATAATTAAATCTTTTTATATCACACTTTACCGGCATGATATATTCTCTTGGGCATATCTTCCATTCCATTAGCGATAGATCCCTCAAACTGTAACCTAAGAAAGCATTCTATCAAAATATGTTTTAATTGTACAAGGTGTTACAGTAAAAAATAAGTGGTGATATTTTTTAAAACAATGTTTCTTCGAAAACAACAACAACACAACAACCAAAATTGACTCGTCGTTTTTCATTATTTTTCGAGATACGAAAAAATGTATAAGAAATCTTTTAAATGTTCTGTTGGCAAAGCTGCGAAAGTAGATTCGAATAACGGAAGTATACAGTACACGCCAAAAGTATGGAATAAATTCAATAAAAACGAAACAATTATTTTTTGGGAAAAATCTTTGAACAGGTCGATTTTTAATTTAAAAAATATATATTTTAGCTTAAAATGCGATTTTCAAATGTCATTTGTTTTCGAGTAATGACGTCATCGATTTTTTTTAAATGGCAACACCATATTTTTTCCTTGATTCTGAAAGATCGTTTAATTCTCTATCAGACAGTACTAAAATTTTACCCTCTTACATAGAAAAGTTTTCGAGTAAATGACGATTGAATGTTAGAAAACGTAAATCAATTAAAATAAAGCAAAAACGTTATCAAGTTTAGTTTTTCGAATTCCATAGTTCTTTTATGGATCACGTAGGTGAAAATCTTTGCAAAGTGTCATTGTCACATCGACTTTCTAATAAGTATTGTAAGCGACATAGAAATTATTATTCAATTTAAAGTATTATGGCACATTTCACTGTTACTCAAAGAATTGAAATTTTAATTCTTATCGGATGCGGGAATATGACTAGAACTCAACAGGAAGTTTGCGATTTATTTAATGAAAAATATCCAGATCGCCCTATCAGCCAATCAACAGTCAGTAAGGTAGAGTCTAAATTTAGATAAACTGGCAATGTTGTAAATATTCCAAAACCTGGACGTCCAAGCATTAATGAAAATCAGAAACAGAACATTTTGATAAGTATGGTGGATAATCCTCATAATTCTTCACGATTGGTTGCATTAAACAATGGCACTAGTCAGAGCACAGTATCTTGAGGAAGGAAAAATATCATCCCTACAAAATTCAACTTGTGCAGGAACTCAATGAAGATGATCCCGATCGCCGCTTACACTTTTGCGAAATTCTAATGGATTTATGTCAAGAAAATAGAAATTTACACCGGCAAATACTTTTTTCAGATGAGGCCACATTTTGTCTGAATGGTACAGTAAACCGTCAAACTTGTACATATTGGAGTCGGGAAAATTCTCATTGGATGGCAGAGGCACATACCCAACACCCTCAGAAATTAAATGTGTGGGCTGGAATAATTGACGACAGAATAGTAGGGCCTTTCTTCTTTGAAGGAACTCTTACAGGACAAAGATATTCAGAGTTTCTAGAAAATGACCTTGTTCCAGCCCTTGCAGTAATTTTTCGTAACAATAATGACCCTGACATTCCTGACGATACCATATGGTTTCAGCAAGACGGTGCACCTTCGCACTATGTGTGCCCTGTACGAGATTTTTTGGACAACTGTTTTCCTGGGAGGTGGATCGGCAGACGCGTACCGATAGAATGGCCTGCAAGATCGCCAGTTTTCTAACATTCAATCGTCATTTACTCGAAAACTTTCCTATGTAAGAGGGCAAAATTTTAGTACTGTCTGATAGAGAATTAAACGATCTTTCAGAATCAAGGAAAAAAATATTGTGTTGCCATTTTAAAAAAAATCGATGACGTCATTACTCGAAAACAAATGATATTTGAAAATCGCATTTTACGCTAAAATATATATTTTTTAAATTAAAAATCGACCTGTTCGAGGATTTTTCCTAAAAAATTATTGTTTCGTTTTTATTGAATTTATTCCATACTTTTGGCGCATACTGTATAATTACCTGATATGTTTCATTAAAACGGAAATTCTATTATATATTTTAATACAAAGTTTATACAAGTTTAATGGTATCTATTTATAAATGATATACAGTGTTCAGCACAAGAACCGACACAGAGCAGATCCACGTAGGGCTTCCAAAATATTGCAATTTAATAAAACATACTAGCCTACAGGTCTTCAAAGTGGGGCCAAATATTTCGAAAAAAAAAGTATATCTGAATTACTTTAACTTGGAATAACCAAAATTGATACATGATTTAAGTTTATTATAGGTCTTCTCTGACTAGGAGTTCAAGTAAATTGAAACACTGCAAGGTGTTCATTGAGGGTGAATTACCCCTAAAATTATATAAAACTTTTTTTTCCATTGGTCGAATTTAAAAGAACGATATGCCGTGTAGAACTTGATTTTAAACACTGTTTTACTCTTGTTAAAATTGTTAAAGGTTTGCAAGCAAAAGTGCATTAATTAAAACAAAATAGTGTTTATTAGAAGAAATAAAATTTGACAGTAATAAAACTATTTCATTTCCAAATCTAGTGATCCTCCTATAGAGTAACATTTTCTAATGTTAAAAGACGGATTGAAGGATTTTGTTTATTCCTCGCTAATTGAATCCCGATCATCATTTATTAGACAGAGTAAATTTCAATTGTCGGCAAAGAGTTTATGTTTCAGAGAAAATGAAACTATTTCTTTAGTTTTAATTTAATTATTTTTTTATTTTATTGTATAGTTTTATTTCTGTCAAATTTTAAAGACGAAACCTATTACTGACTTTTTGATTTCTTCTAATAAACACTAATAAAATCTTCTTTTAATAAATGTATTATTTTTTTAAAACAAAGTTTTTTAAATTTAGTAAAAAAGTGTTTTAAATTAAATTCTGCGCGGGATATTATCAGTCTTTTTAAACTCGATTAAAGAAAAAAAAGTTTGGTATAATGAACACTCTGTAGTGATTGAATTTACTTCAACTCAAAGTTCAAGAAGACCAATAATAAACCTAAATTATCTACCAAATTTGGTTAATCCAAGTTAAAGTGATTCAGAAATATTGATTTGTTTCGAAATATTTGGCTCCACTTTGAAGGCCTGTAACTCCACCTGTGTACAACTTTATATATAGATATATTTAGTTAACTTGCAATATTTTGGGACCGCCTATATATATCCTCTCTGTACATTTAGTGAGCGTTTCTTAGAGTTAAAAAATGTGGGAGCCAGATAAAATCTCACTGCATGATTTGCATATTCAAGTCTAGCATTTAACCGAATAGTTTCCAGTAAAAAATATAAATTTAGAGGGGTTGATTTATGCAACTTTACCCTATATTATCGGAGAACCATCTTGTTCATTAGCAAAATAAAGTGATAAAGTATATCATCACATCGTTCAGGCGGCGAAAGCAATTTGTATTCCAGTTAGGATGAACATGCAAAGTGATGGAAATACATTAATCAAGAGTTGCTTGTAAATGATACATTCAAAAAAATTACTTCGCAATATCAAAAGTTAAATATACATACATTTATCTTTTTTATGTATTGATGTGTTACCTATAGCAAGTACCACTGCGAATTTAAAATTTTAATGGTAGTATAAATTAATGTACAGAGTTATTCAACGAAAATTAGCCACCGTTAGTATCTTTTAAAACTTGCCAAGATATATCAACAAAGATGACAAAGGGCACATATTTTTAAATAAAATCCGAATTTCTGCCATCAACCCCTTAGGCGTCACAGCCACCCCCTCTAAATTTTCAAATGGCACCATACCATATTTGGCACATCGTTACAAAGATCATTTCATAGCGAATGCATTCTACTATTCATTTTGTATATTCGTGTGAAATTGAGACATAAAAAAATTTAAAAACTTTTTTATGTTTATTTTGGTTAAACTACAGGATAATAGGAATTACCGTTAAAGTAATTGTTCAAAATGGCTTCCGTTAACTTCGATACAGTACCTAATACACACGATTTTGAAAGAGTTCACGAATATTTTCGAGAACTTGTGGTGTCAATTGTCGACATTCTTCTATTATTCTCTGTCTAAGATCTTCAATGTTGGCTGGCTGTGTTGCATACACTTTGTATTTCAAATGCCCCTATAAGAAATAATCCAACGGACACAGGTCGGGTGATCTATCCAGCCATTCGATGGGACCACGTCTTCCAATCCATCGTCCAGGAAATTGATCGTTCAAAAATTCTCAAACGGCAACCGCATGGAAAGGAGGTGCATCGTCTTGCTGGAAAACTAGTTCATTTTCAAGCAAATTTTCGTCATTTTCCAGTAGTTCTGTTATGTGCGGGTCAACAGCGCTATCAAGAAGGTCAAGGTAAGTAGCGCCAGTCAAATTACCGTCAATAAAGAACGGACCAAGGATGTGGTATCCTAGAATACCTGCCCAAACATTAAGACTCTGTGGATATTGGGTATGGGTTTCTCTAAACAAATGCGAATTCATGTTGGACAAATACCTACTTTGTTAACTTCTTCATTCAATTAAAAAATACAATTATCGCTGAAGCAAATATTGTACAAGTTCACTTATTCAATAGATTATAATTTCGCAAAACCGTAGTCTTCGTTTAGTTCTTGTATGAGTGAAATCTGTGCTTTTTTAAAATTCTCCATACACTACTTTTTGAAACCCCTGGTGCCAGGGAAAGTTGATTTAAAAACTGATTGTTATCCATTGCAATGTATCCCAAAACAGCAACTTCAACAGGTTCATTAATAATTCGTCTTTCTAGTTGATGTTTTTTGTTTGCCACCAGTTTCTCCAGTTTCTATGAATTTATGTATCAACTTTGAAACATATTGATAACCAATGAATTTATCGAAATGCATTTCATTGAAAGTATGCGCTGCAGCTTGTGCGCAATCGTTACTTTTGAAATAGAAACGCACTCCCTCGATCCTTTCGACAACCGTATGCATGATGTTGACACTTTTTAATTGAAAATGAACTGGAAGTTTAAGCAAAATAAACAGAAAAAGATTTTTTAATTTTTCTTACATCTCAATTTCATGCAAATATACAAAATGAATAGTAAAATGCATTGCCTATGAAATAACCTTTGCAACGATGTGCCACATATTGTATTGGCCATTTGAAAATTTAGAAGGGGTGGCTGTAACGGCAAAGGGGTTGAAGCCAGAAATTTAGATTTTATTTAAAAAGATGTCCCCTTTGTTATCTTTGTTGACATATATTGGCAGTTGTCAAATAAAATATAGTTTTAAAAGATACTAAGGGTGGCTACTTTTCGTTGAAAAACCCTATATATTAGGATGAGGTGATGCCTGCCTTACATCAATTATTAAATTTTTGTATCTATCAATAGTGTCAATATTGCCTGTAGTAATATGTACTTGATATGAAAAAAATGCTGTTTTTTATAAATATATTAATAATTATATATTAATGGGGATGGTAATAATGTAAGACTAGCAAAGTAACAATAATAAATAGAACTACTCTTCATATGGCCATAATCGGGTTATCATCATTTTTTTTGTTCTAAACATTCACAAACCAAAGAATAAATGTCATACAAAATTATTATAAAAATTATTTGCTATGAAACGATAATAATTAGGAATATTAATTGTAAATATTAAATACACGGAAAGTGAAAAGAAATTGTTAATACAAAATTATCAATGGTAATTTTGATATGGAACAAAAATTATAAATACTAAACATATGAAAAGAATAAGTGACAGTGCACAATTTTGTTTTTATTGGCAATTTGCACTGAAATAAACTGATCTTTGGTTCAGCACTGCTGATATGGCGTTAATGTACACCCAGAAGAAATGGTATCCAAAAGAAAAGACAGAAAATAGGTAAACCTCCTTCGGGATGAAACTTGGATGACTCGCCTTCCACAAAACTCTTTGGCTCTGGATGGCTGCTAAGGCGTATAAGGTACGCCCAGTAGAAATGATTTTCAAAGAAAGAGAATAAAATGTCGACCACTTTTGCTGGTCTTGTACAAAATAACCCTAAAAATTCGTAATAAGGAAAATAACATAAGGAAATAAAAACCTTGAAGGTTTAGATTTACATACCTCTTTTCAAAGAAGAGATCTCCTGAGGAAAATACCAAACTACACTAATCCTGTCTGAGAGGTTCGATTATCATCATCCAAAAATACGGATTTCTCGAAAATCCCACCAACACAAGATGAATAAAATCAACACAAATTGAGCGAGATGTATTAATCCCCGTAGGATAAATATCACATAAAGTATACACTCCTCAAAATCGTGACATCGTTTTAGTCAGGAAATGCGGAAGTAAACAACCTAAGAAAAAAATATTTAGAACCAGTGCCCAGCCTTATCAACTTAAAGTAACCGAATAAGAAGACCTCGAATACATGGTGAACAAAACATTGCAAGGAAAAAAGGTTATTTTACGCAAAACTTCAAAATATTACAGATTTAACAAAGAGACCATCACAATGAATTTATTTGTAATTATTTAAATTTAGAATAACGCATACGCCAATGTTCCATCAATTTGAGAATATGTTGGAAAATGCAAAAAACACCTAAATCTACAATAATTTCCCGCGAAAATAAGAAAAGCAATAACGAGATTTGGAAAATGTTTTACGTATGCGTACATTTATATCAATCGTATTTATTAAATTGTCATAAATTCAAGCGACTTTTAAATTTAAACAGTAAGAAAGAAAATCACGCAAAAACTTCACTAATTCACATTTCTTGATAAGACATGTATATTAAATAGCCTAATAGCTAGCAGAAAATTTGTATTTAAAATTGTTCTATAAAAATATTAAAGTTGAAACTGTTCATCTAAATATTTTTAGCTCACCAATGGTATACTAATGAAAGCTAAAAAACTCGAAACCGGTATATAATGTGCTTTTGACAAATGATTTTAGTAGTTCGCTATAGGTTTTTCAGATGTAATTCGACGCTGGTTGGGACATTAGCCCGCAGAGTAGTTGTTTCCTGAAATTCCGTTATTGGATAAACTGGTAACTAACATTAAAGTGACTCTTATTTGAGCTGTTTATTATATAAGGCAGTTCTAACGTATACGATGTGAATAACATTATATGTGAATAATTATTTGAGTTAGTTAAACTCCAAATGTCTACCTTATTTAATGAGGTCTCAAATTTTCAACAACTGGGGAACGTTTTCATAATTATTAAGGGCGCTACTCTTGTGTAATAGAATACCTAACAAAGGAAGACTTTAAACATAAACTATTTATAGCTTAGTGAACAATGGTAATTGGGTGTTACCTATGGCATTGTGTTATTTGCAAATTCACAATGGCATTTTTAAAAGAAATAGATACCGTAAAGTAGGGTAACTTTGATTTCTGGAGGCAAGATTAATGTTAACTTCACTGACGCATTTTAAAGAGGTTCCAGTTCCCCCACCGACTTTACAAGTGTGCTGCCTAAAGAAATCCCCAGTAAATTATAAATTATACATTTTACTCCATCACTTTCCAGAAAATTCCATTTCTGTAGTAAAACTGTGTATTGTATTAGTTTATGTGCCTAAAGGTAAGCATTGCTATTGTATTAGTTGTTTGTTTTCCACAACATAGCCCTATTTTGTCTATATCTAAGGTTAAACACATCGATTTATTTAAAATTTTCTCATACGTGTCGCTAGATGAGTTTCATAGTCGGTGAGGCGGCCCTGCACTCCAGATAATAAAAATATACCCATTTTTTTAAATAGTGCGAAAATATAAACGAACACCAGAGTCAAGGGCTTATAGAAACTACACGGACGTACAACTGAATGAAGCAATTCAAAATAGCTGACGAGGAACTTTCCATGAAAAGCAGCCATATGCTGGGAGGCACGTAAGAAAAACTGGTGGCCAATCAGTTTTCACAAATTTAGAAGAAAGCTATATTTGTTTTGTTTCAGGTTTAAAATGTACAGATTGGAGATTTCCTCTTGATCTCTTACAGATTAGTATGCTTGCATTAAAGAATCTTGATGGATGCATGAAGGTAGGAAGGTAGATATATTTCCAAATAATCTACCTGGTAAAGACTGGGTTCCAGGTTTTTTGTATCTTTAAGGATCAAATATCACAAGGTGTCTCTGGAAACATTAAAAAAGCTCGAGCAAAAATTGCTAGAGAAACTTCAACAACTTTCTTTAACCATTTAGAGAAAAGTTTAAGCAATGTTCCTTCAATAAATTTATTTAATTTTGATCAAACCAATGTTGATGCCGGTCCGGAAAGTAAAGGCTTGTTTATAGAAGATCCTGAAAATATCGTCAACCACTCAAAAAGCTGCACATCAATAATGATATGTGGATCTGCTGATGGAGCCCTTCTACCACTATACTCAATCTGCAAAAGTGAACATCTTTATAACACATGTATCGAACAATATTTTTCGTGAAATCGTCAAATAAATATTCAATATAGTTTCGACATAATCTTCGATTGCATTTGCTAATATGATCGCTAGACTATTTTATTTAAATAACTTTAACTAAGTTGCTATGGAGCAATTGCTATGGTACGATGATTACGAACATTTTTTAAAATTCTGAAATCTGTGAACGTTTGTGAACATTAAACTCCAATAAATAATCTCGGTAAAATTTCAGTATGTATGACGTAGATTCTAGTAGTACTGAAAATTCTGAAATAGAAAATGAGGCGGAAGAAATTGTATCAAAAATCTTATGCAAAATTTGACATTTGGTGTGTCGAAAAGAAGGTATGTAATATTTCGGAGAAAGTTATTCTATCGTACCTGTGTCAGTTATCTTTCTACATTATGGAGTAATTATTCCATTCTGCGAAATGAAATTTATTTTATAAAAATTATGGATATTAGTAAATATACCAATGTTATTGCTTTTCTCAAAAAGAAATCAAGTGGTTATATACACAGACAATGAAGAATTAAAAAATTACTATACAAGCAGTGAATAACATAGATTCAATTCCTAAAAATATTGCCGAATTTCTTAGATTATCCAATGTTACCTACTGAGTATACTGCAGATGCAGAAGCCAACATATCGATGCTCATGAGACATAGAGGTTGGCGTTCGACTTCTGTGGCAGATAGATACATAGAAAATTCCATACAAAATAAGCAGGCGATAGCAAGGAAAATTATCGGGGAAAAAGGAAATACCACTTTCCGTAAACTCAGTACATCAGCAGTACCGGGATGCAGGTGTTATTTTCTTCCAATATTGTTAAAAGTCATATGAAGTGAAGAAAAAAAATATGTTCGCCTCATGTCCATATTAAATATAAAATCCACAAACTTAAGTATGTTAGCAACATTCTTACACAATTCTCCGGTAATGAATTTAACATAGTTGGTTTCAAGTCTACTAATCCCAAAAAGACTAATTTTAAATTGGTCAAGAATGATTTCAGTATAATACTGATATAAGTAATAGTAGCAGTACCAAATCCCGCTGAGCTTGATTATATGGAATATAAGTTTCTTGCTACCATTGATAAAGAACTATTAAAAATTTGGTTATATTCATAAATTAGTAACAATAACAGTATATTCCCTTTTAATGTGTATTTATAAACAAATATTTAGTAATTGAGTAGGTACTTTCTAAAATCATTTAAACATTATCACTTTCATCTCATATATCAAATTCGCCTCTTTGACAAAATTCGCTGTATAGAAAAATCTGTCGAGTTAAATTAAAAGGGAGAAAAGATTGCCTTGTTTTGGTTTAAGTTGCCTAGTTTAGTACAATTTCAAAGGAGATATCAAACTCGCCCCAGCAGGTGGCTTATTTATTTTTGTTGTTGTTGTTGTCTCATTACATGTTTTATACACGTTCCCCAATATTCCACCACATAATATACCACGCTTAAAATATTTAAAAAATATATATTTATTTCAAAAAAACATACGAGCATAAAACTAATTAATCTCACTTTAGTTTTATAGTTTTATTTCATGGCAAACATAATATATCAAAAATTGTGATCCAACTATAAAAACCTTTTGCACACATTCATATACTGATGAGAAATATATAAAAATAAAAAAATTATTTTAACATTTACTTAGCTGCATGAATCTGTTAATAATGTTTTTGATATCCATTATGTCCGTCATCCATAATACAAATAAATTTTAAATAATTACTCTGACCCTTGGAATTTCTGAAAAGCTTAGTTATTAGTGCTTATTCCTATTTTAAGTTGTTATGTCACAGTATAGTATCTCGTACTCGCGCTTGGTGAAAAGCATATATATCAGATTGAATTTTAAATTATTGATACTAGTAATAATTTTGAAGTCAAATTATATGTGGCGACTACTCCTGTTTTTTAATTTTTAATTTCACTTGCTATTTTTAAACTACATACAGTAGACAATATATATTCCGTTCTTATTAGAATAGTTTGTTATTATTAATTATACTAGTTTAATCCCGAAGAATCCCATGGGGTAAGTCGGCAGCCAACTATCTCACTGTTATATAATATACAGGTTGTTACAGAATGATGCTAAGAAAATCTAGGTGCAGGTTCTATGTTTAAAAATAAGAAAAAAAGTTTATATAAACATGAGTCCGGAAATGCCTTATTTCTGTATGTAGCTGTTGTTTAAAATTTTCTGTCTTAAATTTCATTTTCATCATCATCAATTTTATTTCTCGAAAACCGATTCAGATATTGAAATGAGATTTGATATACAACAATGTATATTGAAGGGCTTCTTTTATGTGTATAAATTTCTAATTAATTAATATACTAGCATCAGTGGCGTTCGTGCCGTTAAATAGTCATTAAAAAAAAATTGTATGCCACTAATTTTTGGACAAATTAGTATCGTTCTCCTAAAGTCAAATTAATTCTGCAACGTGTTCGAGATAAAAATTTATTCATTACAATAGACTAACTCTGCAATGCTAATTAAAAAAAAATAATATAGGTGGCATGTGTCAGTTTATCATAAATTCCATTTTAGACTTAAACAAAAAAAGATAATACAAAGTGACGAATCTACTGTTTGGTAAATATTTTTCATTATAATAAAAAATTGTAGTTATTTTGTATTCATCTAGAGTACCTAAATTAATACATGTAACATAAATAAATAAATAATACCTCCTTTTTATTTATTTCGTAAAACTAAACAGTGGGAAAATAAAATGGTCAATTAGAAGTAAGTAAGTAGGGTTATATAGTGTTCGGAACAGGCAGGGAAGTCCGATTCCGCACATATAAAAATACAAATTGTTTGACCATTAGGCTTAAAATGAGCCGTAAAGAAGATATGGCGATTAAAAAATACCCGCTGAGAATCAGTTTTTATTTTATATCTCTGGAACGACTTTAGCTATCCACATAAACTTGCAACATTCCATGAATTTATACAGGGTATACCATAAATAATCGGCCATACAGCAACAGGGTATAGTAGATGTCTTCTTAATTTCTTGTAAAATAATTAGAGCTAAAGAGATATGGGGTGATTCAATTAAACTAAATTTATCGAAAATCAACAATAACTCGAAAATGGTTAGGTAGATATGAGTCAAATGCGGTGGATATACGTTTGAGTGCGCAAAAATTTCGATTTTATAATTCGTTCGAATAATATTTCGTAAGAATATTTTAGAGGGAGCTAGTTACACAATATGGATTGCTAAATTCTTGCAGATTTTTTTCTTCTAACGCTTTTGAAATATTGACCTTAAATCATAAAAAATAAAAATGGTGTACTTTATTCACATCAATATCTCAATTCATTTTAGAGATATTCAATGTTGACCTAGAATTACTGGTTGAAGAAGTTGTAGATGCAGTTATACTTGTGCATACTGTCGCATTCGCCATTTTATAGAAAATGATTTCTAGTATGTTAGGATTGCATAAATATGTACATTGACTTTATATAGGGTTTCTATGACTAGGTACAAATATTTTAAGGGGGATAGACAAGGATAACAATTAACGAAATCGTCCATCAAAAAATTTCCAAACTTACTTATAAAGCGACAACAATTTTTTTCGAAACTAGGCATATTAATATTAACTTCTATATATGCCGTCTCCGGTCGGCAGTCAGCCGCGAGGTTAGGTGTATTAAGCATAGTTCAAAGGTTTCAAGGAGAAAAAAAAATATTTACAAAATGTAGATGGTTATTTAATGAGGTAGGGAGGTAGCACCTAACTTACTGATATTTATCTCTAGGATTGATATTTAGTGAGATTTGAAGAACGTTGGATCATTTTCTATTTACTTAGTTGTTTACATTAAAGCTTATCATTAAAAAGATTTTTGTACTTACTGAGGGCTTGCTGGGGACCACTCCTTTCCTCGACCGTTATTTTTGTTTAAAACTCGGTACTCGGCCCGACGACTACGACAAGGTGGATTCTCTCTGTCGGAATAAATTACAAGAAGTAACAAAAAAACACACGCAAATGTACACAGTACATAAAAACACTCCTGCACGTTTGCCGCCAAGGCATTGCAACAGTTGTTCAATGTGGTTCAAAGAGGATTCGGCATAATATTTCGTCTACTCGGAAAACATCACACTTCTCATAAATCAGTGCCTTATCCGTCATGTCGGAATAAGACATGTTTGTAAATAAACAAAAAATACGCTAAAAATTCATTAAATTTATGAACAGCAAAATACTGAAAAATTATTTCAAACTAATCACCGTATGCGATATTTTGTTATACCTATTACAGAATCTGATGCAGTTGGGCACTATTGCAAAGTGTAAGTACTTCACGCCGATAAACTTTTTAACTTCTTGTATCGTTGTAGAATTAAATTCTGTTAATACTAATAATGGTAACAATATTAATAATATTCGGCGATATTTGCATAAAATAATTAGTGTTTATTATTTTAAACTACAACATCTCGAAATGTTTTTAGTATTCTGTAAAAATCCTTTCTTTGCCCTGTAATATTCTAAGATTTGACCAATATTCTTTGATGTTTGAAGAGTTTGTAACTAGCAATGCAAAATCCTAGGTTATGGTTCAGTTTTAGTGACTAATTTTTAGTTTAAAATATTTTATAGTAATTAAATAATGAAATTTATGTCTGGTACAGATATTTCCCTATAACATGGTTCGCCCTATGCTATGTGCTGTTTATTTTTCTAGAGTCGAGAGTAAATCAAACGGAACTACGGCAATTATACAAAATTTTATAATTAAAGACTGCTGAGGGTGCATTTTGAGTTTTCTATTAGTAGGTATTCCTTACATTCTACTTAAATTTTTTTATAATAAATTGATATTTTATTTAACTGAATACGGACTGTATATTCTGTTGGACAGGAGAGTTTTGACGGACCGCTGATGAGTGAAAATGTAGTTTTGGTAGTGTTCAACGAAGGAACGAAGAACGAATGCGCTGCAGCTAACCGGATTAACTGTTTATGTCAGGTACTTAGGTATTATTATTAATAACAATGTTTATTTTCGTCGTTTCTACATTTGACAACGCTGTAAAAAAAACAACTGCTTGGTAGCTGACATATCTAAGCCATCTCGGATGATGATTGTCATAGGCATCGATGAAACTTAAGATGCCGTAATCAGAACTTTCATTTCGTTTTTTAAGGTATAGGGCGAAATTTAAAAAAAAACTTCTTTTAAAACATTGTTTGTACCTAGTGAATAGCTGAGGTGTCGGAATTGTGAAAATTGTTTCTGATAGATTTTTTACGTAAAGTTCAGTGGCGTACTTGTAATTTCTCTACTAGGGTGTCGCTTCTAAAATTTATTATGCAATTGCATACTTATTTCCCTTTATTCCTCCGGAATTTAGCGAAAATTAAGAGAAATGCAAAGGAAGTCACAGGAATTCACTCACGGAAGACATAAGAAACTAAGAGAAAATAATGGGAAAATCAGACAGTGTCTTTGAAAGGAGCAAAACTGCTGTACAAAATTATGACATGATAGCCTTCAAATATTCCTGTTTTAATCTTTTATCAGTCATTGCATATTTAGTTAAACAGTAGGATACGATCGTACCCTTAATTTGGCAAAGGTTTATTTGGCTAGCCCACTATGCAAAAATTGGTATATTTTGTTTGTTTATATTAATTAATACCTATTTGTGTAAAAAAGTGAAAAAATTTAGAATATCAAAAAAAATATGAATTGTATCTTTGTAAAACCAGTGATTGTTTTCAAGCCAGCCAGCCTGGATATTTTGTGTATTTGTGTTAACTGTACCTATATTTACTGTACATAAGTCTGATGATTTTTTTATATTGTAAAGAAATCGGTTATTCCAAAAATTGTGTTGTACCCTATTCAGTGGCGTACTAAATATTTTTTTCAAACATGTTGTAGACCACTGATTATAATTTAATTTAGTTTTTAGTTCATAAGATGAGCGACCATAAGTAATATCACCTTACAAAATTTTGGGAAAGTGTCTCTTGCTATTTTCGAGTCACCCAGTAAATTAGATTTTTTCCTTCCTCAAATTGATCACCCTGTATTTATGTTGAAGAGCGAAATAAGAGGTATGGCGCATATTTTTTTTCTTATAATTTCGTAAAGAATTTATTCCTGAAATTTGACTATTTATACTTTAGATATTTTGCAACAAATATCTAAGGACGTTGACGCTAATTAAACCTCACTTTTATCGTTAAATTTTATTTAACAAAAGATTAGTTAATTTGTTGGAAACATCGTAAAATAATTTAACTGTGTCATAAATTTAACAAAAGGGTGAATTTTAATTAAACTAGAATCCCTCTAAACACTCGGCTATTCGCAACTAATAACTGCGGGAGAAACTTGAAACCCGCTTTTCTTATGAACTATTCATTTTATATGAAACAAATAGAGGAAAAGCGCCAAATGTCGAATATACGTTTATTATGAAATACAACAAAATTGGATAATCTACAACACTGATGTGACCTCAACTTGCCACAACCTCAATCACAAACCTTCATTAAAAATAATTATACGCGATCACGTTATAATCGGATTTTTTCCACAAATATGAACCGTCTAAAGTGATAATTTATCCACTAGTGGAATAAAATAACTTTATTTCACTAGTAGACTAATGAAAAAATAATAAATCTATAATAAATCAAATTTAATTTATTTACTTATTAATATTGACATTTGGAGTAACACATTTTTTTTATCACATTTAATTTCATTTCAATAACAACCCTTGCAGCATTGTTGCCATCATTTTCGGATTACGGATGTCTTTTCTTGTAAGGAACAGCTACATTTTCCTTGGATTTCCCTTGCAATATCAAAAAATTCAAATATCCCATCGTGCAAATATTTTTTTATTAATTTCCAATAATTCTAACTCCACAAATATGATTGTGATATGATTATACAGTGTGTTTTACTTTGATACCTGAAAAATCAGTATTTTTTAATGGAGCATCCGATTTAATGTTTTCTTTTTTAAAATATATTGCATTTAAAAAGCTCTACATAGTGATGTGCATTTTTTTTAGATCCTTTGCATGGCTTGCTGTGGTATTAAATGTAACCCCAAAAATAGCAAAATCGTATTAGGCATTTTACTAAAAAGTATTTATGCAATCGATTTAGCCATGCTTCGAAATCCTTAGTACCAGGTATCAAAGTTGTATCTTATACAGAGTGTTTATAATTTAAGTGCAAACTTCGAAAAATACCAATGTTTGGGAGCACCATGTATTAACAGAATAAAATATTTTCGTGATTTTTTTCATTCGATAGAGGTGTACTATGGCTTTGAAATTATACTATTTTTATTGGCCTAGTTAATACAGGGTATTCGTAATAAAAAATCAAATTTAAGAAAATATCGATTTTTTTCGTTTTTATTTTTAGCAAAAGAAATTTAACTGAACATAACAAAAAACTACAAAAGAACCAAATATATTTAACTTCAACTTGAATACATTTTTCTAACCTTCTTTGGCAATGAGCGAGTTCCTGTTGAGAAATTAACTCGCACTCTTCTGTTATCCTCTGCTTAAGTTCTTCCACATTATTGGGTCTTGTATGGTAAACATTTTCTTTAAGTTTCCCCCAAAGATAAAAATCGAGTGGCGTCAAATCTGGCGATCTCGGAGGCCACTTAATTTCTTGAATTCTGGGAAATTGTTCAACAAGCCATTATTGCTGCAGTATGGACGGGTGCACCGTTCATTTAAAATATCACGTCGGCGCGTCCAGCAATTGGCAATTCTTCTAAGGCATCCCAGAAATTCGTATTTAGAAAATTTAAAAAATTTTGGGCATTCAAGTTATGTTGGAAAAAAAAGACTAATTATTTGTTTATCAAAAATTTCGCACCATACATTAATTATCTCAGAATATTACCTTTTGCAATGAATAACCCAGTGAGATACAACCCCGTCTGTGGTGAAGGTTGCCTCGTCCGAAAATAAAATTTTATTTAGAAAATTGTGGTCATTTCGATAATGTCCCTTGACACCACAGAGCGTATTCCATTCGCGAATTTTCATCAGCATTTTCTAAAGTGTGTAGTAATTTTTGGTTTGTAAGCAACCTTTTTATTTTTCTTAAGACATCGCCAAACTTTGGTGGAAGGTTTTTATATATTTGTAGGTATTAATAATATTGTGTGAAACTAACTACTTTGTGGACAAAAGCCCCAGCCAGCGTTGAATTACACCCACAATATCTACCCATATATTCCTTATTATTACCTTTTGTAACATTTTTTACTTTATTAGAAAGGTATTTTAAGCTAATATAAATCAAATCTCCCACAATGTATGTATATTCTCTGATACTAAACATCTAGGTATCTCAATGAACAATTCCACAGACAAAGCTCTATTCAATAATTATCCAAAGAAATTAATCTATATTTACTAACCTGCTCTATAGATATCTAACTGAAGAAGCAATCCTAAAAATGCAGAAATAGGTCAGATCTCATCTATTGTGGTTGATTTTCGAGTTCCCACTGCCAAAAGTGAAGTTAGATATTTATAGAGTGTTTTCATTAAAGCAGGTTAGTAAATTTAGATAGATTAATTTCTTTGGATAATTATTGAATAGAGCTTTGTCTGTGGAATTGTTCATTAGCATACCTAGATGTTTGGTATCAGAGAACATACATATGACTTCATTGATAGGAATTGTGGAAGATTAGATTTATATTAACTTAAAATACTTTTCTAATACAGTAAAAAAAAGGTATATTAGTGTTTCGTGAAATTTATCAAACGCTAGTTTTAGGGTTATGCCGAATTTGATTTAAAACATTCTTTTCTCTGTTCTCAGTTAAATTGTTTCCCCTTTTATTTGTGGAAATAACATTACCAGTTCTATCGAAAAGAGAATTACTAATTAGAAATTTGCTACAGTTTGAAAACTCATTGGTTCTAGTTCTTGATGTCTCCTATTAAATTCTTCTGCAGCTTGTTTATAGGTTTCTGCATTGTCACCAACTAGTCTTATTATTTTAACTTTTTGTTGTAAAGTTAGTTTATTTCTAACCATTTTTACATAATTTTAATGATACACCCAATAACGTTTCAAGTAATATAACAGCAAAGTCAAATTGTTTGAAGTTTGATACATTTTTGTCTCATGGCCTGCTTTACTAGCGTTAGACAAATTTCGCAAAATACTAATACCTACCTTCCACCAAAGTATGGCGATGTCTCAAAAAGATTCTGTTCGGATGTAAACCCTAACTGGGTTATTCATTGGTAAAAACAATATTATGAGAAAATTAATGTAAGGTGCGGAATTTATGATAAACAAACCACTTGTATTTTTTTCTTCCAACATAATTAAATAATTAATGTTCTCAACTTAAGCAGAAAATAACAGAAGAATACATGACTATCAGGAAAATATTTTATCCTGTTAATACAGGGTGCTCCCAAACATTGTTATTTTTCGAAGTTTGCACTTTGTATAAGATGTAACTTTGAAACTTGATACTAAGGGTTTCGAAGCATGGATTGGACAAATTGTTTTTTTGTTAAAAAAAATGCACATCACTGTGTAGAGCTTTTAAAGTGCAATATATTTTAAAAAAGAAAAAAATAAATCGGACGTTCCAATAAAAAATACTTATTTTTCAAGTATCAAAGTGAAACACACTATAGATAAAACTTTGTATTGCATTCGTGAATATTAAACGTTCAGATTACGTTGCCACGTTTAAACATTCTTGCGTGGATAAAATGCTACTTTAAACACTTATACAATAAATAACTATTGTTTTTCTCAATTTTTCTAATTTATTTTATGCAATAAATTGTTTAAATTAGCAATCGAAACTTGTTGCAGCATGTATTTGCGACTTAAATAGATTTGCTCAGAACTAACTCGAATATTTTTCTTTTTTGCAATAGATTTGTGCAACTATTTTATTAGCTAGATTAGCTAAATTTTTGTTAGCAATTTGGGGTTACATAATTGTAAAAGTATGTATCTGCTATATAAAAATAAAGATGGGTAGGTGCTTAATACCTAATAGAAAATTGTTCCAATATTCCATATTGGATATCATTAATATAATTACCTATTTATTACAGAAAATACCCAAAGATTGGGAATTCTAAATCAGCAAATAGAAAAGTATGTAATAAACAAATAACTGGCAGTATAAGCAGTGCATAATCGTAATATTTTTCTGACACTACTTTTTACCTTTACATTGCAGCTCTTATCATTTTATTTCTCAATATTGCAAATAAATTTAATTAAAATTGGTTAACATTTAAAAAAACTTGAATAATACGTTAATTTATCTGTTATCGCTTATATTTCGAATCTGTCGTTTCACATATTAGTTACATATTGTTATCCTCTTCCACATTGTTATTAATTCCATATTTGGTACAAAATGCCAATTTTCTTAATGTTTCTTTAACATGAGATTAATTTAATGATTGATCCATGTTAATCCAATGATTGTTTTCTTAGTCAAAAGTAATAATATAATAATTGTCAAAAACTATTTATTATACAGAAAAATAAAATGATATTCCATATTTGACGCTTTTCTATACATTCTTCAAAATCAACAAAAAATAACTGTTCAAGATGAAAAATAAGCTTGGTATTTATGGCTACCCTAAAAACTGTGTATTAAGGTTTGACGAAAGTACGGTGAAATTTATGAAATACTTTTGTAATTGTAAATTTAAATTTAAGGTAAAATTTTCCAACGTATACTGCTGTCAGAAAGTATTTAATAATTTTAGTTATCGTAATTGTTTACTCAAAGGGGCATACGAACTATTAAATGACATTCTTTGTAAAGAACGTACTTGTACATAACGTTATCGTAAAGATCGTGCTCATTATGCTGCACGGTCCAGCAAAGACCTGCAAAGCCTGTTCATGAAAGTTTCCATGTTATTTAATGCAACATCGCACATTACGCCGGTACCTGAATGGACCGTCACCTGCAACAACCGTCGCTGCAGGTCGTGTCGGTGGTCTGCAATTGCTCACAAAACTCAGGGATTGGTTTCAAACTGTTACAAATACGACCAGTTAAGTTGTGAATGTGTTGTTGTTGGGCACTCTGGCTTACCAACTTAGCTTAAACAAACTGCAATTCTTTCGTCAGATGACATTGCGTTGTGAAATCTTGTGATTTGGTGGCGAAGACGCTCTAAGAACTCGAAAAATTGTTATTGTGACATTCGGAAATACTGAAAAAATTTTGTTGATCTCTCCAATTCCGAAAACAAATTATAAAATTCACCATTCAGCTTTGTCTTTTTATTGATAGAGTGACTTTAAAACTTTTTCATTTTCCTGGCTGCTCTTCTTCATGCAACATCGTTAAAATAAAAATTTCTTCTTTCGAGCTACACTCAACTACTACTTAGAACCTTCAAAACGCCTACAAAAGAAGTTACTGGTCCGTACTGGACAAGTGTGCGAAGTCGTCTAGGCTCGTGCAGGTTTCTGCAGGCATAATGTGCGCGATCTTTCATTCTTCAAGTTCTAAAAGAATTGACCGCAAGTAAAGTTTTATCATATTTTAACATAAGCCAGAACTGTTTAAATATTTTATGAATATATATGGAGAATGCACTGATAATCTTCCATTAAATTATAAGTATTAGAAATTTTGAAATGGTTCAGCAAAATGGTGAAGAACCACATAATTTTGCAATATCTAAATCGATGCTTTCCAAATGTGTTTAATGTTAAAATAATCCCATAGTATTATATCACTCGAAAGAGAATTTTAAGCAGAATTATATTATGCGTTGTTGCAGTAAAAAAGAGCAGTTCAAAAATGATTTAAAAATGCACTTCTGCACGGCACTGGCTATAATAGGCGATCGGACAAAAAATTGAAAGAAATTTCCAAGGAAAGAAATAAATTACATTTTACAATACCAACCTATTTTTATACAGCAAATTCAACTGATTTTGCCGCTATTGTTACTAATTATTAATAGAATTAATTTGTAGTTTTAATTAATAAAATAGTTTGACATACCTGATGTTACAATAACATTTTAGTCCCCTTTTACCCAGTTTGTACAAACTAAGACAAATGTTTCTGCTTCTTGTCCGTTTAATCATCAATAGTATCCACTTCGGTGCAATATCCTTCATTTTTTAAATATCCCCACAAAATAAGTCCAAATCATTTAAAGTCAGGAGATCGTGGCAACCTTGGTACAGGTCCTCCTCATCCAATCCCTTAGTATCAATGCTTGGACACACTGTACATGATACGAATATAATTGAGCCTCGTGTATGATACGCCACACTGCTGTAATACGCTGTAGATACCCTGGACCTCCACCTCTTCCACGATTCAGTTACAAATTTCCCGTGTCACGCAAACGTTTGCACTACACTTGCACTCACTGCACGCCGCTGTAAAAGTAGTTGCATTTGAAACATGTTTGCCGGGAAATCGTTCTGCTAAAGCATTTTCACTTCACCATAAATTAAAACTGCGAGTTGCTATAGACGTAAGCCATTTATGATATTTGAAAAACTAATGTAAATATTTGCATCACAAAAAAGTTAATACGATAAGTAATCGGATATTTGAAATCACCTGGCTAGAGACTACTCTAGTCCAGCGATGTTAGGTTGAAACTAGGTATTAGAACTTCAATAATTTTTTTCGATTTACGATATTGACTCCATTTTTCATGACGCATCTATTCCCAATTTTTTTTTTAGAAAAGTTCTGAATCACCCTGTATAACAGTCAGCGGTTAGAGATTCTAAAATAAGATATGTAAGAGTGTTTAAAAAATGCTCGTTTTTCAGTTTCTCCCGTAAGTCAGAAATGAAGAGTGCTTTAACATTTTTTTTTGAGCACAGTGAATTGTTTAGCAAAAAGTAACACACTATTGAAACAACTGTTTAAGCTATCTTCAGTAATTTCTAAAATACCCATGAAAAGCATCAAACTGAGACACACTGTACATAACGTGGTCTATAAAAGTAACAGAAATGAATTTCATAATCTGGAATGCTGAAATCACGGTATGATATCGCATCGAGTGTTGTCACTTTAGTGACCCTTATTTACATTAAAAAACAAAGATTTTGATATTGTTATGATCATTCCAGGCCTGTGATGGTTTTGTATGTAAATACATGTAAATACATACAAAACCTAGTGATAGCAGGTTACATGGCAATAATGTGTCACTGGCTTAAATATCTATCATTAGCCTTTCTATTTTGCTGAGAAGTTTCGTAAATTTGCATTATTTATGTAGCAAATAGATGTACATTCTGCATTAAATTTACTCTGGCAGGTATCACAAATGAAGGCGACCTATTTTCCTTCAACACACATAGAATGTTAGTGTATAGTGTGCGACTCAAAAGCGTCTAGGAGATAAGAGATAATACCTATGCTAGGTACACCTCGTTAGTTATAGGAATGTATTACACATTGTTCAAATTTGTCGCAGAATATAGTCAACCTGATAAAATCTTTTACTAAAGTTACACTTAAGCGTGGTGAACCTTTTGCACAGTTGAGTTGTAGTTGCCATAACAAATTATTAATGTCACTTAGGGAAATGTATTATAAGTCACTGATAATAAAAATATATAATACTTTTATTACACAACAGATTTTTTCAATTATAGAACAACACTAACCAACATATTTATTAAACATACTACAACTGTACTATGAAATAATATAAAAATTCTTTCTATTTAAACTTAAAACTAAGCTAAGGATAAATTATAATAACATAATATCAATATACAGTATGCGCCAAAAGTATGGAATAAATTCAAAAAACGAAACAATAATTTTTTGGGAAAAATCCGCGAACAGGTCGATTTTTAATTTAAAAAATACATATTTTAGCGTAAAATGCGATTTTCAAATGTCAATTGTTTTCGAGTAATGACGTCATCGATTTTTTTTTTAAATGGCAACACCATATTTTTTTCCTTGATTCTGAAAGATCGTTTAATTCTCTATCAGACAGTACTAAAATTTTGCCCTCTTACATAGGAAAGTTTTCGAGTAAATGACGATTGAATGTTAGAAAACGTAAATCAATTAAAATAAAGCAAAAACGTTATCAAGTTTAGTTTTTCGAATTCCATAGTTCTTTTATGGATCACGTAGGTGAAAATCTTTGCAAAGTGTCATTGTCACACCGACTTTCTAATAAGTATTGTAAGCGACATAGAAATTATTATTCAATTTAAAGTATTATGGCACATTTAACTGTTACTCAAAGAATTGAAATTTTAATTCTTATCGGATGCGGGATTATGACTAGAACTCAGCAGGAAGTTTGCGATTTATTTAATGAAAAATATCCAGATCGCCCTATCAGCCAATCAACAGTCAGTAAGGTAGAGCCTAAATTTAGAGAAACTGGCAATGTTGTAAATATTCCAAAACCTGGACGTCCAAGCATTAATGAAAATAAGAAACAGAACATTTTGATAAGTATGGTGGATAATCCTCATAATTCTTCACGATTGGTTGCATTAAACAATGACACTATTCAGAGCACAAAATTCAACTTGTGCAGGAACTCAATGAAGATGATCCCGATCGCCGCTTACACTTTTGCGAAATTCTAATGGATTTATGTCAAGGAAATAGAAATTTACACCGGCAAATACTTTTTTCAGATGAGGCCACATTTTGTCTGAATGGTACAGTAAACCGTCAAACTTGCAGGTATTGGAGTCGGGAAAATCCTCATTGGATGGCAGAGGCACATACCCCACACCCTCAGAAATTAAATGTGTGGGCTGGAATAGTTGATGACAGAATAGAAGGGCCTTTCTTCTTTGAAGGAACCCTTACAGGACAAAGATATTTAGAGTTTCTTGAAAATGACCTTGTTCCAGCCCTTGCAGTAATTTTTCCTAACGATAATGACCTTGACATTCCTGACGATACCATATGGTTTCAAGACGGTGCACCTCCGCACTATGCGCGCCCTGTACGAGATTTTTTGGACAACTTTTTTGGATCCTGGGAGGTGGATCGGCAGACGCGGACCGATAGAATGGTCTGCAAGATCGCCAGATCTTACACCTCTTGACTATTTTTTATGGGGATACTTGAACTCAAAAGTGTACATTAATAAACCACGTAATTTAGAATGGCAATTCGAACATTTAATTTAAGTATAAAATTTAAACCATTGTATTTTATTTTACATACCTCACAATTGTTACTTTTTTATGGATAAAATTTTCGTTTTCTAACATTCAATCGTCATTTACTCGAAAACTTTCCTATGTAAAAGGGCAAAATTTTAGTACTGTCTGATAGAGAATTAAACGATCTTTCAGAATCAAGGAAAAAAATATGGTGTTGCCAATTAAAAAAAAATCGATAACGTCATTAGTCGAAAACAAATGACATTTGAAAATCGCATTTTACGCTAAAATATGTATTTTTTAAATTAAAAATCGACCTGTTCGAGGATTTTTCCCAAAAAATAATTGTTTCGTTTTTATTGAATTTATTCCATACTTTAGGCGCATACTGTATACCTATAAATTTAGATCAAAATAAAAAATTGGTAATTGGCAAATATATATAACGCATATCTGCAGTCACATTAAAACTACAAAACATATTACACAAAGATAATTAAGCAAAACATTAGTATTTGTATGTGGTTGGTGAAAAATAATACAATGGCGTGTTCTAAAATGATACAATTTTCGATAATATACTCAGTGAATCAACGTTGTGATGTAACAGCATGTAAAGAAATTTGAGGCTCTGTAAAGTTCTTCTTAGCTGAAGTGAATGGATGTTAAACTCGGTCAGAAATAAAACATTATCAAAAACTCTAGGAGCAAAGACCCTACTTATTTTTAAGTTAAGAAATTTAAAAAATTTTAAACTCTTTCCAAAGCAAGATTATGTGTAATATAAATCGGTATCCAAACCTTACACTTACAAACGTTTATATTTTTATTGTTTTCCAGACACCACTGATTATTTTTTTAACAAATTTTGAATATTCTCACAGTTACAAATAGTACTAACTTTAGCGAAAAGTTTAAGATCATCCGCAAATAATTGCAATAACAAAGCATAGACCATCTATGAACGTTAAAAATACCAGTGTAATAAAACTATATACTACACTAAAAGTTTTCATTATAAATTACGCTAAATTGCAAAAAATTATTTTTTTTGACGCGACATAATATCGAAAATTACTTTGACAGTAAAAACAATTGCGTAACGTCAGCCATGACATAAGACATCTGATTTCTTGCCGCGAGTATATCTGTGCAGATTCTAATAGTTTTCCCCGTTGTATGTCTACGGGTAATTTCTTTGGCTATGGTTATACCTGCTAATTCCGTTTGTATCGAATATGTAAGGATCTGGAATAAATCCCAAATCCTGCACCTTCCTTCTTTTTTGATACGTCTGTGAAGTTGTTGAATACATCTTCGCTGGCGGTCTGCTCATTCCTGATAAGTACCGTATAGGGTCTGTCAAACACAAATTTGGGAGAGATACTGTCAGTGTCTGCCAACAAAAAGGACATCTTTCTGACGACCCCATTACATTCTACATCAGGTATAATACCAGTATTTTTGACGCGAAGCATAGTTGTTGCAGCTACTTCTTTTAGATGAATATCCAAAAGTGGCAGATATAGCATCACCTCCATTGGTATGGTAGATGTCGTACGCATAGCCCAGCTATGCTTAGGCAGGCAATCCTTTGTACCTGGCTGAGCCTGATATCACAATGGCAATGTATATTCACATGATCACCTTTGGTTTCATTCCAACGGTCCTACGGCACTGTTTATAGGATATGTACGCCTTTTTTAGTCTTCTCTCCAAACAAAGATTCCATGTTAACTTCGAATCAAGCGTGACTCCAAGGTATTTCACATTCGATTCGAAGCTTATCGTAGTGTTTAGGTGTTGGTGCCTTTATGGGCTCCTCTTCCTCGTGAAGAGAACCATTTCTGTCTTCCTAGGGTTGACGGATAGAGCATGGTCCTCACACCACTTTTCAATGGCTCTTAGGGCATTTTGCATTCTTTGGCAAAAAATCCCTTCAAACTTTGCTCTAATCAGCATCGTAAGATCATCGGCATAAACGATGGTACAGATGCCAATTTCCGAGTTGTGGTGGCGCAGGAGACTGTTCAGGACCAAGTTCCAAAGCAATGGTGATAGAACACCTCTCTGCGGGCAGTCCCTTGCAACAATTTGCAAATTTTAAGGGGTCTTTCATAAAATTATTTTTAACTGGAGCCTTCCCTAAAAAGATACAGCCTCTTTATAGCAGAGATTTCTGATTGTTAAAATTTTTCTCAAAAACATTTGAATATAAACAAATGAATTTTGGCAAAAACATAATATTTATAAAATACTTATAATTCACATTTTGCTAGTTGACTATAAGGGGGTGAAATTAACCACCTCTTTCATGTTTAGATTCCAAACTTTCTTATACTACTTATAATTCTAATTTATAAATTTATTGTCTCTTACAAAAATTTCATAATACCTATGTATTCTTAATTAAAAAAAAAAACAAAAGTTAGAATGATGCAAAATACGATATCAGCTTCTAAGCTTTTGTAGAATTTATTCTTAGTAAATGTCAATTACAATAACATCTAAGTTTTAAATACAGGACATACCAATATTTACTACTTAATGTTTGTTCTTCCGTTTTTTATTATTTTTGCATCGCAATGCAGAAACCTGATTAGCAAATTTTGGATGGCAACACTGTTTACTTCCCAATAGATTCATTCTCATTTTCTTATAAGGTTATTGATTTTAATACTAATGTCGATAACAAGAACATGGTAGAGGCACTGAAAAAAATCTGATTCATAATATCAATGAATGCCGTTTATTGGACAAAAGTTGATTAAATAAATGATTTTAGTCGTTAATATAACGTACATTTATTAATTTCGTAAAATCAATGTAGTAATATGTATTCTATTAATAAATATAGGTATTGATTAAAGCAACGGATTTTACATATACTCAATGAATGCTTTAATTGAGTATCTACATGAAAACTATCAATTATTTTCAACGAACAAGCTTGATATATTTTGATAATATCAATGTTCAAAATCATTAAGTAAAAAACTGTGCGTTGTACAATCATTAAATTTATACAGACAAATAATAATTTTGAGAGACTTGTGTACAGAAATGTGAAATGGAGCAATTATCAGCTCTGCTTCGGCCATTTCTGACATTAAGCCTCACTCCCTTGTTGACCCCTGAAACAGAACAATCTAAAATGCTGAAAGTGTTTGTGAGTGCGCATACTTTCTGACTTTGTACGAGAGATGTAAACATATTTATTTTGTGTCAGTATAATAATAATTAATATCAATTATTATTTATAGTTGGATGACTAAATACTATATTTAATTTAACCTAATTTATGAATGAATGTTATGTTTATCTGTATGGAAAAAATAGTCATTTTATAACAATCCATCTGGCTTTAGATTGGTACGTAGGTATATCTGACTGCGTTATTATATTCACATTAATAATTTTAGATTTCAAACAGATTGACGTGGATTTCAATTGAAAATGTAATGTGATTTTAAACAACTGGAAAAATTATTTCGACGAGCTAAAAATATAACATAACAATCTGTAAAATCTCACAATAGAAGACCAAATCAAGCGTCCAGTAACTAATGAAAAAAGAAAATTGTTAATAGACTTTGCAAAGGAAAATATGATTATAAAAAGTATATTTCTAAAAGAAAAACATACACAAAGGAACATGGCGATCACCAGATGGGAAAATAATAAACCAGATAGAATAGCCGGAGGTAAAATGCATTAAAAACGTAAGGACTTACTTACCACTTTATGGTAGAAGCAAAACTGGAACAACAATTAATAGAAATTTAAGTAAAAAGCTAGTAAGTATCAGTAGCAAAATTAATAGAAAAAGAATGGTTTGACAATGTAAGAGGGAGCTTAAAGCTAGAAGAAAACTAAGACAAAAGATGTTGCAAGAAGGAACAGATTCCAGCCAAGACCAGTATTTTATAAATACATAAGTGGAAAGATAATTGCAGTAGAAGATGAAATATTGCAAATATGAACAGGTGGAAAGAATATTTTAAAGTTATTAAATTGGGATGAAATCAATGAAACGAAAAAGGAAGAATGCAATAATAGATTGCTAGGCCAATAAGGCAATATGGTGGCAGCGCCATGTAAAGAAGAAATTTAAAAACTGAAAAATAGGAATAGGAAATGACAAAGAGATAGTGAAATTATTTAAATAAGGAGGACAGGCACTAATAGTCCAAATATAGAAACTAGGGAAGAAAGGGTTTGGGAAAAGAAAGAATTGCCAAAGGAATAGACGGAAGTAGTAATTTGCCCTAAACATAAAAAATGAGATAGGAATGCCAGAACCATAGGGGGGAGTAGCATTGTTAAATGTGGCATATGAAATACTGGCCACATATATAAAAACAGATTGGTAACAGAGATGGAGGTTAAAATAGGGGAATATTAATGTGGATTTTAGACAAAGAAGAAATACAGTAGATCAGGTTTTCACTTTGCGTAAAATCTAGGCTGACAATTTTGAATATGGTAAACCAACCTTAATTGTATTTGTAGACTATAAACAAGGCTATGACAAAATAAAAAGAAAAGAACTATATAAGGTTTTAGAAGAATTGGAAGTCAGCAGTAAGATAAGGAACAAGGTGCACCTAATACTGAGTAAAGGTAAATAATAGAACCACGGAAGGGTTTGAAGTAAAAAACGGAATGAAGCAAGGAGATTCATTGTCTAAGTGTTTAGTACTAGAAAAAGTCAGAAGTAATGCAGGAGTCAATAAATCAGGCATTATATACTATAAAAGATATCAGTGCCTGATATTTGCAGATGAAGTGCTAGCAAAAAAAATAGAATAGAACTAAAAGAGGTAATAAAGAAATAGAAGAACTGTTATATATTAACGAGGAAAGCTATGTACATGGAATGAACGGAAGAAGAATATCAAATAGACAAGTTTTTGAAAATAGACACAAATTTAGGGAAAATATGTAGGTTCGAAGAAGTAGAATAGTAACTATATTTGCCAGACAACTAAAAATAGGAAAAGAAATCCAGACCACAAAAATGTCAGGAAATAAATGTGTAGGAGAACTTTCCTAGATAATACTAGGAAATAAAAACATTTCTAGGTAAACAAAGATAACTATACCACACTGTGGTAAGACCAGTAGTGATGTACACCAGTGAAGCGAGAACATTGAATAAAGTAGAACAGACAAAATTGAAAGGGGAAAATAGCGAAGAAAATTTGTTAAGGAAAAAGATTAGAAGAAGAGCGAATGAGGAAATAAAAAGTTTATACAGGGAGATGGCTAGGGCATATTGTGAGGATGCTAAATATAAGGACATCAAAAATGTTAAGGACACGTACAATTGGAGGTAAGAAGAGGAGAACGCGATCGAATTCAAGATAGAAAACAGAGGTGGAGAAAAACCTACATCAACTACAAATTGGCATATGGAACAAAAAAGCAAGAGTTAGAATGAAGTGGAGAAGGATAGTTAACCAAACCTTCTAGGTTCACAGAGCTAGATTATATATTTATTAATTTTTACAATTATTACAAATTTAATAACTAGTTATATTATTAACGAACGAAATCATTGGAACAATGTATTTATCTCACTAATGGCCGGTTTCTCAACATTTGGCGCAATCGATTCGATAACTATCGAGTACATAAATTTATCAGACCGATAACTTTATATTGGTTTCTGAACGCATGCCTTCCAAATTTTGTTCAATACATAACAGTTGAATGGATATCTTAATATCTGCAATAATCATAGAGGGAGCTAGCAAAAGCACAACTGTTTGCAGATGGGTCAGTCAGTGGTCGCGCGGTTTAAGGCGTCAGTACTTGAATCGAGGTGACTAGATCGGAGTTGGTTCGCGCCCAGCTGCCGGTAGACCGTATATATGCTATATTTGTGGAGAGGATTGGCACCCTCTCTGCGGGTATGGTAGGGTGGAATAATGTTAGCTTGGGTCAATGTGAGAGATTGATACCGGTTGATATTTGACTACCCCCCTAATTAATGAGGTTTTCCAGGTTTCCCTCATTCCTGCACTGAATAGTGGTTAGGGCCTACCAACGTAAGTCGTTCCTGGGCGCAAATGCGGCCTGCTTAATAATAATATGCCGTCCCCTCTCCCGCACAAGTCTTCGACTTCTGGGCTAATCCCTGTGATTAGAATGAGGGGTAGAGATATTATTATTATTATTATGCCATTTATGGAAGTAAGACACTTTCAAGAAATAATTGTAGATGGCTCCACTATCGGCTACCTAATGATATCACATCACATTAACTAAATAAAAATATATACAAACATGTTGCATAAAAACGAAGTTATTAAAACCTTTTCTAATACTGACAGTAAATTTGTTCTAGTACTAGAGACTTGAATACTATCTCCTATTAAATCTATCAGTAAATTTACAGTTTCTTTCGTTAAGGTCGCCGTATTTCTCGCCGTAAAATGATCAAATTTGTGGTTTTTTAGGTACTGAAATTTTGAAAAATAAAACGCATAGAACAAAAGTAATATCAAAAATAAAATTACTCATGTTTTGTTTATCCACTTTTACTATTTAAACTCTCTTGAAATAATATAATAACTTTTAAAATGCATTTGTATGACACACATTATTTCGCTATTCTTACCCCACATTTTAACAATTATTTTCACATACTTATAAACAAAAGTGAACAATGTCATATGCAGAAATATGTAAGTTTATGTTATAACAATGTTTACATCTATAGCTGAATTTAAAAAATACGCATTTTGAAAGTTTTCAGTACTTAAAAATTTGCTGGATAAATCGCTTTCTGACGTTATACATTGATTTTATTTCGGTACCTTTGAATATTCGCTGGTGGCATGAGATAACATTGTTGTTATTTGCTAAACTCTATATTATTCAGTTCTTAAATGTCTAAAATTACTTGTATTTGTAGAAAACACTATTTCAAGAATACGGCGCCCGTAAACCTCTCTCGAAATTCAGTCACTTTATTTTTCGTACTGGTTTTCTCTTTCACGATAACGTCTTGGCGGGTCAAGATATCTGACTATATTTAAATATTCTTCATCTGAAGAGGCAGACGAATCAGAATTTTCCATTGTACAAAGTAATCGTCACGAAAATATCAAAAAAGTTGGGTTAAGCCTTACAATAAAGATGTAAACAAGCAACAGCTAAATCGCTGCGCGCGTGCGTTAATGTTTATTGGACAGATATCTTGCCATTTTTCTTTGGATATCTGTTCGATAACTTATGCAATAGATAAGCATTATCGAATGGTTCAGAAACCGAATTCATGGGATATCTCCAGTTTATGAAATCAATAAGTTTATTTAATAGATATCTACTAGTTCAGAAACCGGCCATAAATCAATAAATGATGATTATTAAATTAAGACACAGGATCATGGAAATAATTAACAAATATCATTGAATCAACTATTCCTTCTTCACTACTAGAATGTACCGTTTATAGTTCAATTATTAACTTATTTATCAGCTAATGTACAAATGTAGGTGCATTAATTCAATTAAAGATTCCATCGGTTCAATTTTAATAAAACTATTCATCATAGTAACGTAGCTTTTAATTATGGACATTTTTAGTCTAGTGCAACTGATTTATCTTTATACAAAATACTTAGAGGGGTCATCATTTCGAAATTCTTAATGATCTACATGCCAAAATCTTTGACATTTCTTGACAAATTTAGGCACCACTTTAGTGAATTTGAATTCATCCTATGGCTGACCAGTTTAAAGCATTAGAACTTGAATCTATGTCACGGACTCGATCTGCTCATCAGTTTATAATTTGTAGAGGGAAATAAGTTGACATCCTCTCCGTCAATGTGAAAAACTAACTATTTTCGTATCTTGACTTATAATATGCTATTTTAATAAATTCAAAGACGTTTATTTATATGTAAATAAATATCACTTTACTAAATTGTAATGTCACCGTTAATAAAAAACGGTTTGACAGAAAATTGTTTATTAAAAAACTGGAGGCATTGTTATATTAAAAGTACAAGAAATTTATTCTATTCTACTTATTCTTCCTGAAAACTATTATGATCCTCTATCTGCATTCCTGCATAGTCTTGAAGTGTACCTGGTTCTTGCTGATGAAATATACTTTTAATTTTATTGACAATGTTTTCCTCAATATAATCTTCAGCCACACTAGTTAACTGCCATCCTCCATGTCTTTGAATATCCGCTGCCACTGTCAGCGAGGAAGATGGCAGGCGTTCTCATCAAGCAATGGCCAGTGTAACAGGATGCATCTGGGAGTTTTAAGTATTCTACTCTTTGGTTAATTTTTGCAAATCTGGTGATACCAACCTTGTTTTATATATATATTTTACAGTTAAACTGCACTCTGCACGCCGACATGCCCCATTTAAATCAAATCTTAGTACCACTTTCATTAATGAGAAGTTATCGTCTGGAGCCTATTTCAAAAACATAAAGATTTCCATAGTTAAAACTTTTGATTTCCTTGCTAAATATATGTCATTTTGACGTTTTAAAATACAAGTAGCTTTTTATAGTGACATTCATATTTTCGTTTATTTGTATAGTACTTTTCAACATGGATTATGTAGATCATAAACTGGATGCCTTAAGAGCCTATAAAATAACGAAAGACTTACCTTTTAAAAAAATATGGCCTGCATTACACTTTCACCAGGTCTTACTGCATTTTTTGTTATCCTCTACTACTACAAAATATTTCATACATCTTCTCGTATTTATCCTTGAATTTTAAAGGAAGTACGTTCGAAGATGCTTCTCTAGCTGCATTTAAAATGAACTTTTTTCTAAATTATTTTCAGTATCAAGACTCATTTTTATAATATACAAAGTGAAAGAACTTATCTAACACTTTTTTTAATGTACAGGGGACTCTTACAAATACAATTTTGAAAAAATAAGTAAAAAGTAGCAGGTCAAAAATGATTTAAAAGTACACTTCCGCACGTACACTGGAACTGGTCCACTGTAAAATCTGATAAGACGTATAATCGGCGAGGGGAAAAATATTGAAATAAATTCCCAAGTAAAGAAATAAATTACATTTAACATCACCTATTTTAATGCAGCAAATTGAACTGTTTTGCCACTAATATTAATTATTAATATAATTAATTTGTGGTTTTAATTAGTAACATAATTTGACATATCTTACCCGTCTTACCCAGTTTCCACAAACTAACACACATTAACAGCACCTATGATACGTTTGCATAAATCATCAATAGTGTCCACTTCGGTGCAATATACATCATTTTTTAAATATTCCATAAAAATAAGTCCAAATAATTTAAAGTCAGGAAATCGTGGCAGCCATGGTACCGGTCCTCCTCGTCCAATCCTCTGGTATTAATGCATTGACACGCTGTACATGGTACGGATATAATTCAGCCTCGTGTATGATAGGCCACACTACAATATGCCGTGGATGCCCTCCGTCTCTTCCACGATTCGGTTGAAAATTTTCCGCGTCACACCTGCGTTTGCACTCACTGCACACCATTGTAAAAGTAGCTGCGTTTGGCACATGTTTACCGGGAAATCGTTCTGCTAAAGCATTTTCGCTTCACTATAAATTAAAGCGATACTCATCAACTGTGAGTTGCTATACGTAAGCCATATTTGAAAAACTAATGTAATTACCCGCTTCACAAAAAGGTTAATGCGGTAAATAATCGGATATTTGAAATCGCCTGACTACAGACTACAATAGCTCAGCGATGTAAAGGTTGAAACCAGAACTTCAATAGTTTTTTTCGGAAACTATAAGGATTTTACACAATTTTTTTTCGATATTAACTTCATATTTCACGGCGCTTCTATTCCCAACTTTTTTTAGATAAGTTCGGAATTACTCTGTATAATTTGGAATCAATTCGACCACAATAATGAGACTTAACTGTTATTATATAAATAAACAGAGCCGTGTTAGGTTACTAGGTTAAGGAAATCCTACACAAGTACCTACTATGAAATTTTTTAAATTTCTAACTGTAATACTTTTATATCTATCACTATTTGCTTATAGTTACCAACTAACACAAAATGTGAAAAAATAATATACCTAAGCAAATTTTGTAAGAAAAGCAGTTTTACTAAACTTTAGTAAAACTTTGTTTTTCTAAACTTGTTTAATATATACTGTTACAGATTTTTTTTATTGCTGCACTGAATGTCGGTCTTACTTATAATATATGCTCTTTGGCACAAGTCTCATCTCTGCGATTAATAAACATTATTTGGATAACTGTAATATTTTTAAAATTTCAACATCCTGTATCTCAATTACATATTATTAAACCGTTCGTTGATTAATTGCCAAAGGCACTTACAATTATAATATACCTTAAAAACATTCTGTATATTTCTTCAGACACTAGGAGAACAACATTTCTGAAATTAGTACACTGTACAAATAGTTCGTCTATTTGTGTTTATTTGGAATGCACGGTGCCATTTGGGAGCCGAGTTCGTCATAATACTGAATCATCGGAAGGAGATTTAACTATGTCCCTTACGACATAGAACAAAAACATCCTATCCGATTTATGAAACTTGACAGCTTTATAGTTGAACCTGATGCTGAAAACAACCCGTTCTATTTTATCTCGGTTAGTTAACTTGGAGCTGACCAACTGCAAAAACAAAGTTCGGGACGTGAAATGTATGTGGAGGCCAAATACTGGACACAATACAAATAGTGGACGATGAAGATGTAGCAAATCTAAAAAAATGGATTTTTTTCAGGTCTAAGACGTAAAAGGGATGGAAGAAGTTATCTGAATGTCTAAAAACTATAATATAATTAGTTAATGAATACGCACATTTTATTTCATAAATAATTAAGTGTTGCTGAAATGCTGATGCTACTAATTTTTGAAAAGGAATGATTCTAACTTTTTCGAAAAATGTTTCAAAGATAAATATTTTGCATACAGGGTGTCCAGAAACTAGTGGTTCAAGGCATACAAGGAAAGTAAAAATAATATCAGTAAAAAAGGGTACTGACATAACTAAGTCTTCCTGTATGCCCTACATTCCTCATTCCTTCCTCCTTCACTTTTGACCAGTAATTTCTGTATAACCCACTATATAGGGTGATACGTATAAACTTGACAAATTATAGATGAGGATAAATAATGACGAATAGTGAAAAAAAAATGTTTTTCAGTTACGGAGATACCAATTTATTTCAAATAAAAATATAAGAACGTGAATTTCTTAAAATTGGAAATGCATTTATCTTATCATAGTAATTGTTCGAAGTTATTTCCGTTATTTAGTTGAAATCGTCGAATCCATGAGTCCCAACAAGCACGGCGCAAACTAGGCTGTAGTCGAATTATCTCAGCGGCAGCATGTATGTGGAAGTTCAGTGTTAACTTCGGTAACATATGCCATATGTGACACAAAAAATAAAAGTCGAGCGGTTTTAGGTCGGGCGATTGAGGGAAGCGCCCAATAGGACTACCTCGGCCTATCCATCGTTCGGGAAACACAATCCAAATGTTTCCGCACTAGTCACACAAAATTTGTGGAATACAATCACATATGCTGTCTAATGTTGGGATTAACTTCTTCGAGAAGTAAGTACCGGAAAATTAACCTATTTTCAAGAAAGAAAGGGTCAACAAGAGTTCCGATTATAACTCCAACCCACACAGTTACTGAAAATTGTTGTTCAAAGTATGTTCGCCGAGTGAAATGCAGATTTTCCAATGCTAAATAATGCGTATTGTAAAAATTGTGAAGATTGCCTCATATTTAACTAAAATATGCATAGTAAAGTTTGAGTTTAAATGCTGTTGATGTAAAAACTACTAGCAAAAGTTCACTCCAAATGGAAGATTCCTTGATAACCCTTGTTACCCGCTGCCGTGAACTAGGTAGAGAACTCGTAGCTTAAAGTTCGTAAAACTGTGGACTGTGATATCTCAAATTGCGCAGCAATTGTCCTAGTGTTTCTCGCTACACTTCGACGGCATTTAAAATCTCTTCCTCGAGATTCACAATTTGCCTAGGTATAATGGCTCCTCATGTTGCCCAGACATCGGCCGCAAATTGCCCGTTTCTTTATCCTGCTGAATCACACATAAAAACGCTTCACGTCTCGGATGATATCTTTGAGGAAACCTTAGGGCATAAAGATAAGCTGCAATCACTGAAGCATAAGTTCTTCGTTTGACAAATTATGCGCCATAATTTTATAATCACGTGAAAATAAACTCGAATGGGAAGGACCACAACTTATAACAAAGTACAGCTATAAATACCAAGCATATCGTCCTGACTTGCTTATGTCTTAGTTTTTATAAACAAAAAATTTCACCTGATAAAAGCTAAAAATATTTTACTGCATTCACGAATAGTGAAAAAATCACTGCTAAGTTTATACGTATAGGTTAAGAATCACTCTGTATATTTAACAGAGCATGTATACCCTTATCTCACTGACTTTTGAGTTTTACATGGTAAAAGAAATACCTGTGATGTGCTAGTAAATAAAATCTATTTTGTTCATGAAATATTATTTCTCGGAATTTCTGAAATAGTATTAATCGTGCCATTTAATACTCGTATTGTTTCTCACAAATAAATTTATTAAGGAAAGTTGTCAGATTGTCAATCACAAATTACTATTTTGATCCCACGTCAGCATCTGGAAATCTGTGAACAACTTAACTGCAATGTCTGGCCTTACACAAGGCAAAGCATGTAGTCGGCGACCGCTATGGCGCAAAAATGTAACAAAAAATTAACGGACAAAAAAATTAAATAATTTCCCACCTATTTTATACCAAATTCAACTGTTTTTGTTGCTATTGTTATTATTAATTAATAAAATTAATTTGTGGTTTTAATTAACAAAACAATTGAACGTACCTGATGTTCCAGCAACTGTTCAAAATTTTGTCCGCCGACTTGTAAACACATTTCGACCTGCGTTACTCAGTGTCTACGAACTAACACAAATGTTTCTGGTTCTTGTACGTTTTGAACTCGTTGAAGTTATTGGCAGCTATGATATGTTCGCGTAAATTATCAATAATGTCCACTTCTCTTAATTTTTTAAATATCCACACAAAAAGAAATTCAAAGGAGTTAAGTCTGGAGATCGTGGTGGCCATGGTACCGGTCCTCCTCGTCCAATCCATCGTATCTCTTGAACTTCATTAAGGTACTCCCGAACTAAGTTCGGAGTCAGACAACTAAGGGCACATCCATCGAAGAAACTCGAAATACTGAACCCCATCCATTCGATTTGGTAATATGAATGGTTCAATCAAGCGATCATCGACAGTCCCTACCCAAACATTTAAGGAAAAACGTTGATGGAAATGATCCCCTCAAATCGTGTTCCGTATAAAAACAGCTTCGTCAGTATTTAACACGTCAGCTGTAAATCTGGAATTTTGAGAATTTTGTTGCAGCAACCATCCACAAAATCTAATTCGTAAGGGACAATGTTTGGACATGCTGTACATGGTACGGATATAATTAAGCCTCGTGTATGATACGCCATACTGTTGATTGGGACATTTCTTGTACTTGCTGAGCGATTTACCTGATACTTATTCAGAAATTCTCTTCAACAGTCTCTAAAATTTATACCTGCTGCACTACGCCGTGGGCCTCTACGATTCGGTTACAAATTTCCTATGTCACGTCCGCGTTGTATTGCCGCTGTAAAAGTAGCTGCTATGGTACATGTCTACCAGAAAATTATTCTACATACATACGATACGCTGCTAAAGTATTTTGTCTTACTTTATAAGTTAAAACGATATCTATCAACTTCTAGTTTCAATACTCGTTACCCATTTTTAATACTTGAAAACCTAATGTAAACACTATCGCAAAAAGTTAATAATCGGATTTCAGCTGGAGACTACAGTAGCACAGCGATGTAAAGTTTTAAATTACTACAACTTAATTTTTTTATCGAAAACTAGGATTTTTTGGAATTTTTTTTACGATATTGACTCCATTTTTCATAATGCATCTATTCCTAATTTTTGTTGGGGTAAGTTGTGAATCACCCTGTATATTACTTACAAAACGTTAAGATGTCCTACATCAAATATATCAAAGTTTATGACGTTTTTATGTTTACCTACCTCTCATTCAATATACGGAATTGTCCTCTCATGTATCTCTTGGGAAACATTTCATAAAAATACTGCTGAAATTTATAGCATGCGTTCTGGGATTAGATCATACATAAGTGGCCAGTGTGTGTTGAGCTGATTTTTTAGATCCCTTTAGAGCAGGGAAAATCTTACAACGGGCGAAATGTGTTGATTGGTATTGCCCATTGTTTAACTGAAAATAGTTTTTCTGAAAAACTTGGTGCAATTTAAGTTACAGAACTACATTAAAAACAAACTAAAGAAGCAACATATGTCATTATAAAAAAATTCCAGAAAAATTAACTTCATATTGCGTTAATTTCAAAACTTTGGTCTAGCAATACGGACTGGGTAAGCGGTCGCTCCGGTAATAAAGCTCTGCAACCTGAAATACGACCCTAGGCTTGTACGCTTATTCGAAATAATACGAACTACTTTATTAATTTTAGTCACTGCAGCTTAGACATAGTAGCCAAACCAAAGGAAAATAGTAAAATGAATTTGCTAAGCTTACTATCCGGGAACATGGGGACAACATTCAATTACCGCCAGCTGAATTGAACCAATTAGTCGCCTACTGCAAGAGGCCCAGTTGTCATTCATTTATTAGATGTAATGCATATTATGATCACACATCGTGGGACAGTAATAATATTAACCGGATTACGAACATGACTAACTGCGAATAACGTTCGCTCTAAACCAACTTTTATTATTAGAAATATGAAAGAAGCAAATACGGCAATTATTTCAACTTTATTGATTAACAAAGTTGTTAAATGGAATGTATCCACCATGTTGAGGATCATACACATATTGTATTTAACACAGAAATAGGGCCTAAACTAGTGCTTCAATATGGAAATGCCAGATATGCGAGATGCAGGAAATGCAATCACTCTAATTATACCTTCAACGTCCAATAAGAAATCGTGGTGAGGTAGATTTAGCCACGTAAGAATTCGATACTTACTCATCTCAATAAGCCCACAGACGCTTTTACAATTATCTAAAAGAAAAAGTGAATAAGGCTAAAAGAGATTACGAAAATCATCTTATTTCTTTTGCTAATAAAAAGAACCTTCATAAATATATACGTAAAAATCTATCATCGACAGTAACAATTCCGTCTATAAATAATAATGCACTTTTCAATAATAATCGTGAAATTTCTGGCATGTTTGCCAATTACTTTTCTCTTAACTACACTGCTGAACCAACATTACCATTCCTAGTGTTAATACTACTGCCGGCAATGCTTCTTTAAGCACTATCAATATATTTGCCCAAGTCGTTAATTAAAACCTTTCTGTTTTAAAAATTTCTGGCGCGGGTGGTACTACCAATCGACAGATTAGTCTTACTGCCGTTGAAGTGAAAATTATGGAAATAATTATTACAAACGCTGTAACCAAATTTATTTGCTCTATCACACAAATTCCTGAGGAGCAGCATAGCTTTCTCCCTGGAAGATCAACTACCACAAATTTGCTACAGTATTTAAATGATTGTATTATGACAGTTGATAATGATGAATGTCTCAACGTCAGATATCTCGATTTTAGTAAGGCCTTTGACAATGTGCGTATTAAAGTTCTTCTTGCGAAAATTGAACATGTAGGTATCAGGGGTGACCTCCTCAAATGGATTGCTGCGTTTTTAAATAATCGTCTCCTCCGAGCAAAAGTAGGTACTGATGTCTCTGTTAATAGTGGAGTCCCTCAGGGCTCAATGCTTGGTACATTGGTTTTTCTTATTTATGCAACAGATCTTTCGCAAATAGTGCCCTTCAAATGTTCTCAGTATGCACAACAGACTTTAATTGCTGTAGAGAACTGTTGCAGCAAATGGCTAATACCTGTAAACGGCAACAAATATGTAATTTTGCATGTGGGTAAACACAATCCAAGATTAGATTATCCAATTAACAACACATCTTTTTTTAAAGAAACTGATCTTGGTGTAGTGATTTCTAACGACCTTTCATGATTATCTCATATAAATGCCGTTTGCATCAAGGCAAAAAGTTCTTTATTTCTTTTTAAGGAGATTTTTTCTACTCTATCAATTGCAACTGCTGGTTCTTTATATAAATTCTATATACGACCCATCACAAAATATAGTTCAGCTGTGTGGTATCATCTCAAATTGAGTTGCTGCAACGTGCCGTCACCAGAATTCTTTATGTCCTTCTTATAAAAGTTAAACATACTGATGTTCGACTTGTCATAATTACAAACTTAGCCACCAGAATTATACTACCAAATGTAGGCAATGGTTTTTGTGTATCTGTGTATTTTATGATTGCAATTCTCTACCAGGCAGTGTTGTAAATGCTTCTTCCATAAACTTTTTTAAAAGTAAACTCGATAATACACTCAACTATCGATAAATGTTCTGCGTTTATCTTTTATATTTATATATATATATATATATATATATATATATATATATATATATATATATATATATATATATATATATATTTCAATTTGTATTACTTTTCCGTATTTTGTACCTATAGTATATTTTGTTTTCATATTGTATGATTATATTTATATTTTTTGTTTGTTATTTTATGCCTTTTGAGTTTTATAGCATTTTACATCTAGTCTTATTGTCAATTGTCCAATAAAAACAAACACAGATAATGTAAAGGTTTGCGCCAACCGAATTAGATTGGTACCAGTATAGATCCACTTTAATGGATTATAATAAAGAAATTAGAAAAGCTAAAAGGGACTTAAGTTCTATATCATTCAGACCAATTAGTCTAACGTTAATTTATTATCTAAATACGGGTAAACATTTTCAAGTTTCTCCCATTGGAAGCTGTTTATCCTATCGGGAGAGGAAACTAAAGCTTCACTAGACTTCTAAGCTATCTTAATCTGACCCTACCTAACAAAACTCGGGACATCTTACATTATCATTAACCGTTGCAATAAGCACTTCGTACATTTTAAAATATCTTTAGAACTATTCATTTCGCAAAAAATATATTTTTCTGTAACTACACGAATTTCGATACAATGTATGCATATAAAGTCAGTTATTCTCATCTTATTGTGCAAAATGTATTGAAAATAGAAAATATCACTAAAATGTACAGGGCGTGGCGTGTTTTAATACAGAATATTAACAGCCTAGATTCCAGCAGCAAATGAAATAAAATAATGTAGGTCATCATACGTCGGTTATACGATTCGAATAATAAAAATATTAGAGACAGGTGGATTTTAACGGCTTGAGGGATCTAGAGAAAAAAGATGGAAGGAACAACGAAGCAACTGCGGACAACGTTGTTTCTGGGTTTTTGCCCTTCATCAGCGCAGTGCAGCTTAAAAACAGGATGGAATAAAATAAAATCCACCTGTCTCTTATAAGATTATAATCCATTAAGCTCCTTTCCTTCTAATAAAAATATTTAATGAAAAATTACAAAAAGTGACAAAAAGTTTCTGGTCGTTTTATAAACGTGCGCAAATCTCGTACCCCGCACTGCGATAGATGCACCTGTGGAGTGAAGTACAGTGGAGACTACAAGATGAGTGTTGCCAGATGTGAATATTGTCTTCACATTGAAGAATTTTGACCTAAAATTTGACCCCCGGAAGAAAATATTTTTTCAAATCAGTAAAATGTGAAGAATTTTCTGATTTACTTAGTTTTAAAGTTTTCTCTTTTCTATGTATTTTTTATTCAATTTATAAATGGTCGGATATCACGCTTTTCGTTCCAGTATAGTGTGTCATAGTAAAATGTTATTAGAACTATTTAGTATAGAATAGACATTCGATTTGTGACAGTTAAATGACATATGAACATTTACAGAAGTAAAAACACATCATCTCACAATAAAAAAAAAATGTTTACGGTTTAAAATTCTTACATAAAAAGTTTACTGAATAAATATAAGTTATACCACTCTCTGTCGGCACTTTGATGTTTTGAGATTTAAGCCGTACCGCCGCACGTAAATACTGCTGCAAAAAAAGGCTCGAGGGCCTTAAAAAGGTAGTTTATTTCCAATTGGGAAATATTTATATACGAGGAATATTCCACAAGTGTGATGTAAGGCTGCTTATTGTATAAATAAAATATTTGTAATGTAATAAAGATAAATATTATAAAACGATTATAGGTAAATGTATACAGTTTTGTTAGTTAATCTTGGAAGTCGTATATATTTACTTGTTTAAAATAAAATATATACATACTCTACTATATTAAAAATAATGTAGCCATGAGGAAAATTTGCAATAAAATGTTTATTTAAATATTTAAGAAAACAATATACATTATTTTAAAACTAAAATAGGAAATAATATAATCTATATTGTGTAGTGTATACAAGTTACAAATGCTGCGGTATAGGTTTTTTTTACTTGATCTTTTAATGTAGCTTTTCTTGGACTCCTACACGAAAGTGTTTGTGACGTTTTTTATATTCTTGTTTTCTATTGTTTTCTAATTTAATAAACTATATATTCTTTTCAGTAAAAAAAATGACTCAAATGAAAACCCAATGTATGTCCAGGTTATTTTTTAGTACTTAATATTATTTTAGTGATTTGGGTATTTCTATACGTGTATTAATTACTTTGAGACAAATTATTTTAATTTATTTAAAGATGTTACTGTACATACCATTTTTATTATACTGTTTGTGCACAGGTATCATTTAGAATCGGTGTACCAGTTTGAACTTCAGCATCTTGAAATTTTGACGCCAAAATAGTTTTGGTATTATCAGAAACTCTGCTTGAACCAAAAATGATTGAGTGTAAAATTTACATGATATAATTAAGTACCTACTTACATAATTATTGCATATTACACTTTTTTTTAATAAATACCAGTATAAAGAACTTACGTGTTGGTTCATACAAAAACAATGTTTGATGTTTCATTTGAAAAATGTTTGCTTCAAATTCTAATTTTTTTATAGCATTGATCAGGACAATTTTTCAAATGAACGTTCTAATTTTTATCTGTGTACCGCGTAAAATTTTATATCGTGACCTATTTCTTTATATTAGTTGATGAAATATAAAATACATACCTTGAATAATGGAAAAAGGAAAAACTACGTCTTGAGGGATAATTATTTTCAGTACAGTATATCACTGGCATTTTTAGAAGAAAAATAAAATAAACACTAACAGATATTCAAGGTTTTTTTGTCTCACACTATATCGATCGCACTCAACACGTTACAGTTCTAGAGTCGGCCACCGTCTAGAATCCTGGATACCGAACGGTCCCCGAGACGGGTGAGGAGAGCGGAATTGGTAGGGTGGGACATGTTCAAGAGTGAAACAACTTATATATTTATTCTGTAAATTTTGATAAAATGATTATAAACAGTATTAAAAAATATAAAAACTGTAAATCAATTAAAATAGGTCATAAAGTTTTAAAATAATATAAATACAAACAGTAGTATCGCAAACTAACTGAAATTGTTAAGCATTAAGATACTCAGAGAAGGTGTAAAAGAACCTGTCAATTAAGTATGTCTTGACTTTTCTTTTAAAAGCTTCCAGTTGCAGTTGTTTATGGGACTGAAGAGAGCATAAAAAAACATTCTGGTTTTATTAAGTCTCTGAAATTCAATATTTAGATCATTTTTATTTCTTGTTATACATATCTACTTAATTTATGAGCATTTATGTCAAAGTTGCTTTTTAATAAGCAATTATTTTTGCTTTTGCATTAAGGTTTTTGTTATGTGTAGAAATATTCAAATTATCGTCGTATGATTACGTTATTGTGTTTATGGATTTACATTATGTTGTGCTTGTTCTTCTATTGCGACAGAAGAGTGTATAATAGTATTATTGTAAATTATGTTATGTTCCATCCTTATTACCCTAAATTCAATTTAAATTTTTCCCGCTACCTGTCATCCATGTCTCCCTGTGGAGTACACCCGAACTACCCGAGAGTAAACCGGCCTCGGCAGCGCTCGAAACGAAACATTCCCCAACAAGGCATCAACTAACAGGGGCGTGTGAGAGACATCCTCTTGGCCTGTAGCAATTTTTTTCTTTTCTTTGGCATAGTGAACAACTAATTTCGTTAATTATACGTGACTGGGACATCCTGACAGCCATCCAGCGCCCACATATTCTTCGGATTGAGGCGACGAGCAAAATAACATGCCATAGTCATTTTCACAAGATAAGGACGAGAACTAATACCGCCCGGCCCGGCAATGGAGCAGAGCGATCACAATTTTTTAATATACTTATTATCTAACATGTCATGTAAATTACCAGGAATAAATTTATGATGCAAAGTTCTACAGTGTCATTTGTTTCTAATGTAGCTTTATATAGGTCCTTCGAATAAAAAAATCCAGCCGAAATACTACACATTAAGTAAAAAATAAGTCAGGTGCTATTTGTTCGATATAACATACTTACATTTATATTAAAAACGTTATAATGTGATAATGAATTATTTCCTTGTTATAGCATTTGATGACCATTATTGGCAACTGCCGTCATCGTCATTCATTATACGTTTGTTTTTTACTTTATCTGTGTTCATATTATATATTTAAGTTTTTTTATTAGTAATCTTATGTTATCCCCACTCATTAATTGATTTAGATTTTAAGGTGGTGTATGCTAAATAAATAAATACATTATGTCGTCACCGTAATTTTTAATAATTATATAAGGGTTGAATTAGTTAGTTTTTTGTTTTCTGTTATTGGGAATATTTAGCACTCCATTCTTTAACAGAATTCTTTTCGAAATCTAAAACAATTATACATTTTACTTAAACAATTATATTTTAAAGACAAATAAACAACTTTCAAATTATCTGCTTGTTTTAATTTACTACTGGCTACAGGCATAATGAGTATTGAGCGCACATAATACCTATATATGCATATCGTCAATTTTATTAACGTAAAATTTCAGGATGATTTTATCAAATTTCATTTTTTGCTGTTGAAGTGAACAGTCTTTTTTTATGAACTAAAGAATTTTGCTATTAATTTTTTAGTTAATATAAATCACTTTGCATTAATCAGATGTATCCTTAAATATAATTGCTATACATTTAAAAGAATTAAAGATTACTACATAAAAGGCGTTTGCATTAGAGACTTAATGTAACATAATTATAATCTGCTCTTTCTTTTTTTTTTAAATTAATTATGCATGTACATATTTCATCTGTGGATACTTAACGTTTTGTTCAGCAATACTGATAAGACAATTTTTAATTTGTACTTTTAATGCAAAATTGTTCTGCTAGGATAGTCCGAGTTCACTTGCTGGCTAGACATTGCGGTGCCAGCAAACAACATTATAAGTGTCTATGTACGTTACAAACCGTGCCCGTGCCATTGAATTTATATCGATTTTCCCTGTTATAATATTTAAATCCGTAGTTGTATGCAGCTTGAATTTTGGCACACAATTAAACTTTTCCATTTCAAAAAACACATTGTTACTAAATATTATACTTAATGATTGGGTTGATAATAAAACGTATTCATTAAAATAACTTTAACATATTAGTATTTATTTAATGAATTAGATTTCTCTATACTTATTTATATGAAAGGTCAGAAGGGCTATGCTTCCTATAGAATATCGAAAGTCTCACGGTCATTTGGCTACAATAGAAATATTTATAGAATTTGAAAATATCTCAAAGTAAATTGGAAAATGTGAATACATGTAGTAAGTTACAGCAATTTTTTTTATAATCACTACTATGTTTTATATTATTGTATTTATTATATTTAATATTACGTAATAGCATTGAATAATAAGTTGTATTACGCATGGTAATAGCAAGGACAGATTGAAATATTCAAATATACAGTTGACTGTTCGTAGAGTAAAAGCAAATAAATAAATAATCACAAAAGAAAAAACAAGTCAACAAAAGGCTGAAATCACGTAAAATATCCTAGACGCGCACTCACTGCAAAAATTTCGACAACATCCATGCATCCAATGTTTTTGAAGGCGTTGGCGATGGGGCGATAACAACAAATGAAAGTAGGCTATTCCAGTGGTAGAACACTCTACTTAGAAAAGTTTTGAGTTTTCTTTCTACAATTTAAATTGATGACCACATAAAAGTTCATCAAGATTTAACCCAAATAAGTCCACAAATGCTAAACTATGTTTTTTAGAATTTTGTATACTTCAATAAAATCACCACAGACACGCCTCACGTTAGTACAAGTGATTTTCAAATTATCTGAACGGTTAAATTTGGGAATCCATTTCGTGAACCTTCTCTGCACGCCCTCTATGAATTTGATATCGTCCACCATGTAAGGAGACTATGTTCAGGCAGTATTTCAGATGCGGACGAATATATAATTTATATAGGGTGATTCAGAACTTATCTAAAAAAAATTTTAAGTGTACAGGGGACTCTCACAAAAACAATTTTGCAAAAAAAATCAAAAGGGTCATTTCGAAAATAATTTAAAAATACATTTCTGCACGGCATTGGAAATTGGTCCACTGTAAAACCTGATAAGGCGGTAAAGCATGTAATCTGTGACCGGACAAAAAATGGAAAGAAATGCTCAAGGAAAGAAATAAATAACATTTTATGCCGTATCCACACTCGCGCCGAGACAGTCCGAGACCAGGCGAGCACGAGTGTGGATGCAGCAATTGTTGAGTATCGCTTTCGCTATGGCACTCTCGCCTGCTCTCCCCAACGCCAATTTTATACAGCAAATTCAACTGCTCTTGCCGCTATTGTTATTGATTATTAATAGATTTAATTTTTAGTTTTAATTAATAGAATAATTTGACATACCTGACGTCGCAACACCATTTTAGGCCCGCCTGGCCCAGTTGCTACAAACTAACACAAACGGTTCTGCTTCTCGTTCGCTTAGAAGTTATTGGTAGCAACTATGATACGTTTGCATAAATCATCAATAGCATGTATCCAATTCGGTGTGATACACTTCATTTTTTAACTGTACAAAAAAAGTCCAAATGATTTAAAGTCAGGAGATTGTGGCGACCATGGTACCGGTCCTCGTTCAATCCCTTGATAATAATGGTTGGACACGCTGTACATGATACGGATGTAATTCTGCCTCGTGTGATACGTCACAATTCTGCAATATGTCGTGGATGTCCTAGACCTCCATCTGTTCCACGATTCGGTTTCAAATTTCCCTCGCGTTGTACTAGACTTGCATTCACTGCACGCCGCAGTAAAAGTAGCTGCATTTGGCACATGTTTATCGAGAAATCGTTTTGCTAAAGCATTTTCACGTCGCCATTATCTAAAATGATATCAACTCCGAGTTGCTACTATACACGTAAGCCATTTTTGACACTTAAAAAACTAATATAAAGTCTCGTATCACAAAAACGTTTAATCCCTACAAAAAGTAATCGAATTTCAATATTCGGAATCGCCTGGCTAGAAACTACAGTAGCCTAGCCATGTAAAGTTTGAAAATACTACAACTTCAATAATTTTTTACTCGGAAACTGTTGTCTCCATTTTTCATGAAACATAGAGTCATAAAACACTTACACCATTCTAGCTGTCAACAGTTGTTAAAAGTTAACCTTGATTCAAAGTATATTGTAACTTGGCATTATTTATACAATATGTAAAGCAGTGCACTTATCTAAATTCAATGGGATGAGCCAATCGTTGCACCAGTGCTCGATGGAAATAATATCATCTTCTAAAGTCAGTTGATATTGCAATGCATTCCCAGATATCTTCGTATCATCGGCATACAGTGCATACTGCGACTTGAGCTTTAAGTGAGAGGTCAACTGTATACGGTGCATGAAGATTGGGTAGTTCAGTGTTTAGGTTGACTGGTTCAGGCGTGTTACGAATAGCTGGTTGAGTGTAATAACTGTAAAGAGCCGCAGCCCTATGCAAATATGCGTATCAGATGCTAGGGCCAACATATATGAGGCGCTGCGTTGTTTTTGGGGCCGAGATTCTCAACCCACGTAATACCACTTCGCTTCAGTCTTGCTTGAACTGCAATGGAGTGTGTTTCGGTTTGGGCCTTCGATTCAACTGCGTCTGTGGAAATGACGATAGATGCGAAAAATATCAGTTAATTAAATTTACAGTTTCAAATGAAAGTAGCACCAAACAATGGCAGAAAAATTGTGGAAATGTAAATATTAGGTCACTGTGTGACATAAACGAAGCAAAAAGAAAAGTTATTTGTGAATTGCTCTTTTCGCCGCGTGATATTAAAAATAATAAGGAACAAACAGTTGCAATGCAGCTTCAATTCTAAATAGTGAAAACGATACATACGTAATTATTATTAGATTTACGATAAATTTATTTGATTTACGATAAATTTATCCTGCGTTTTGCGTTTCGAACTTCTATTGTTCAATTTTTACGTTACAAAAGAAAATTTCGCAAAAAATAAAAGAAAATGGCACAGCGGCGGTATGTTTATAAAATATGAGTGATGATGATGATGATGATGATATAAGTGCCTTCGCGAAATAAATAAATATTTTGCCGTGATTTAGATACCATTTTACGTTTTGTATACTCTCCCAAAAATGAACTCATTTGAGTTATTAAAATGATTTCTTTTTTGGAATCAATCCCAGAAAGTTGCCATGTTGCATTTTATACCAAATAAATAATTATTGGTAAACTGGTAAACGGTTGGTAGGATGTCTTTGATCAAATCAAATACCTAATTCAATTTACGATCGCAGCACATTGTTACTATGGCCTGTAATAGAAAACGATATCCTCGTATAAAACTCGAGATACTTCAAAAAAGACCCTTTGTACATACACAAATAACATAAATAAAATATACCTATATATTTTTACTCAAACAAAAAGCCGACACATTTTATTTGCCATAAAAGTCTTTGGTTGTGCAACAAATATTATATTATAATAACATGCAACTTCGATTTTTCTCAACTCTTCGCAAATACCACTAATAGTTCAGTAATTCGTGAATATCACGTACGGCGCGCACTCACGGTGGCGCTAAAATCAGCGATACAGTTTATGAACCTTCGGGGAGGTGTACTTTACCTAGTCAATTGCTATATATATTTCACGCACGTGGTACGATTACGGGAATCTGCATAAGGCTTGCGCTTCTTTACAAGTTATACAGTATGCGCCAAAAGTATGGAATAAATTCAATAAAAACGAAACAATTATTTTTTGGGAAAAATCCTCGAACAGGTCGATTTTTAATTTAAAAAATACATATTCGATTTTCAAATTTCATTTGTTTTCGAGTAATGACGTCATCGATTTTTTTTTAAATGGCAACACCATATTTTTTTCTTTGATTCTGAAAGATCATTAAATTCTCTATCAGACAGTACTAAAATTTTGCCCTCTTACATAGGAAAGTTTTCGAGTAACTGACGATTGAATGTTAGAAAACGTAAATCAATTAAAATAAAGCAAAAACGTTATCAAGTTTAGTTTTTCGAATTCCATAGTTCTTTTATGGATCACGTAGGTGAAAATCTTTGCAAAGTGTCATTGTCACACCGACTTTCTAATAAGTATTGTAAGCGACATAGAAATTATAATTCAATTTAAAGTATTACATTAACTGTTACTTAAAGAATTGAAATTTTAATTCTTATCGGATGCAGGAATATGACTAGAACTCAGCAGGAAGTTTGCGATTTATTTAATGAAAAATATCCAGATCGCCTTATCAGCCAATCAACAGTCAGTAAGGTAGAGTCTAAATTTAGAGAAACTGGCAATGTTGTAAATATTCCAAAACCTGGACGTCCAAGCATTAATGAAAATCAGAAACAGAACATTTTGATAAGTATGGTGGATAATCCTCGTAATTCTTCACGATTGGTTGCATTAAACAATGACACTAGTTAGAGCACAGTGCTACGTATCTTGAGGAAGCAAAAATATGATCCCTACAAAATTCAACTTGTGCAGGAACACAATGAAGATGATCTCGATCGCCGCTTACACTTTTGTGAAATTCTAATGGATTTATGTCAAGGAACTAGAAATTTACACCGGCAAATACTTTTTTCAGATGAGGCCACATTTTGTCTGAATGATACAGTAAACCGTCAAACTTGCAGATATTGGAGTCGGGAAAATCCTCATTGGATGGCAGAGGCACATACCCAACACCCTCAGAAATTAAATGTGTGGGCTGGAATAGTTGACGACAGAATAGTAGGGCCTTTCTTCTTTGAAGGAACCCTTACAGGACAAAGATATTTAGAGTTTCAAGAAAATGACCTTGTTCCAGTCCTTGCAGTAATTTTTCTTAACAATAATGACCCTGACATTAGAATGGCCTGCAAGATCGCCAGATCTTACACCTCTTGACTATTTTTTATGGGGATACTTGAAGTCAAAAGTGTACATTAATAAAGCACGTAATTTAGAAGAACTTCAAAATCGCATTCGGGACGAAATACGCAGAGTTACTCCAGAAATCATTCATAATGTGCAAGAAGAATTTCTTCACAGACTTGCGCATTGTCAAGAAGTTGGTGGATGGCAATTCAAACATTTAATTTAAGTATAAAATTTAATTAATTGTATTTTATTTTACGTTTTCTAACATTCAATCGTCATTTACTCGAAAACTTTCCTATGTGAGAGGGCAAAATTTTAGTACTTTCTGATAGAGAATTAAACGATCTTTCAGAATCAAGGAAAAAAATATGGTGTTGCCATTTAAAAAAAAACGATGACGTCATTACTAGAAAACAAATGACATTTGAAAATCGCATTTTACGCTAAAATATGTATTTTTTAAATTAAAAATCGACCTGTTCGAGTATTTTTCCCAAAAAATAATTGTTTCGTTTTTATTGAATTTATTCCATACTTTTCGCGCATACTGTATATTATTCAATGGTGTTACCTAACAAATGTTACATACCTCACGAGTATAATCTAGGACCCAAGTGGTGAGGTGTTAAAGTTTATTTCTTGTTTTCTCCTTAACTCAGAATCCAGTTAACCGATTTGAGAAAAATTGTTGCTTAGTTTCTCTTCATAAAGTATGCATGATCATGTTAGATTAAATCATACAGGGCGGTAATTTTACTACAACCCTTTGTGAATATTCTTCTGTAACTTTTTTGTACGTTAATTTTTTACACGTAACTATCAAAAATAGCTAGAGAATTTTATTCTACATAAAAAATGTCTACCTATCAAAAGTCGAAATTATGCTCGGTTATGAAGATATTATACAAAGAATAGAAAATATGTGGATTATTTTAATCCAAAACGGTATTTAAACAAACACAAATAAGAATTAATCCTTTTCTTATACATGGCCAAACATTTCAGAGTATTTATCGAATAATGAAATTTACTAATAAAAATGTTTTAGTCACCGACATTCCATCTAAGAAATGTTAATCTTTTACGCTCATGTTTATTAGTGGTGTTTACTTCCGACAAAACATGGTTGGTTTTCTTGTTTTTATTTTTTTTTATCTGCAAAAGTACTCTTTTGTTATTTTGCATGATGAGTAACATAAAATTTATTAATTTGTATCTAACAGAATTACTTCTAGTTTTCTAAATCTTCATTATATACCTATAAAACTCTTCCTGGAAAGAACATTGTAAATATAATTTATTCCGGCCGAAATTCCATTGAGAATCTGACACGCATAACAAATAAGAAAGTTTTGCTAAAATATGCTATGATAGGAATGATTAATGTTACGATATCAAGGCATAATAGAAACTATTTTGCTAACACTGTTTTATCACCTTACATCGACTCTTGCTAGAACTACAGAATAATGGGAAAGCTGCATTCATTTTATATTGCTTTGAAATTTATTACAGGATAATCTTTCAAACATATTGGAAGGTCAGAATGTCTATGGCAATAATCACATAATAATTAAAATATTAACATTAATAAATTGCCATAGAATGTAAAGAAAACCACGTGGCCGAAAACGCGATATCATTGATGTGACGTTACACGCCGTTCATCGCGGTTTGTTTCCGTGGATATAGGTACAGGTTACGGTGTTGGTGATGTAAATAGGCGTTTGTTTCTTGTATCCTTAAAAAAAATTCTTATTACTTTTGTTTATTGTGTTTTCAGAAATACAAAATATGTTATTTGGTATCGGAATGAATACAATAAATGAGAAACAATGTTTGGTTTACCATTGATTTTCTAGTCGCCCTGTATACATTCTGATAGCTTATAAAAATCTGATTGTTACTTTATAACATTATATTTTTTTTTTTTTTGATGAACCTATCTATATTTCCAAATAAACTTACATTAAAATGCTCTTCACAAACAAATAATGTTGCAATGCTTACTTTCGTCGCGTTTCATCACCCTACACCACATTTTTGTTTTCATTTTTTTGGCCGGTGAAATATATTAGACGCTGTATGCTGTATTCGTACATGGCATAATGCAATACTTCTTCCATTTGCCCGGTGAGATAAACTTTCAGTACCAATATTTAATACAATAACAGCTAATAATACTACAAATGACAAATTAACTCTTCATAATGTATGTACTGCGTTGTCCGAAATCGCATACAGATATGAACTAAAGTACACTGCTGCTGTATTTAAATATAAACATTTAAACGACATCTGACGTCACAGTTCCATGCTGTGACGGTGATCATTTTGTAGAGGCGTGTCCAGACTAAATTTTTAAATAGCGTTTTTAGAATTATTTTTCCACGAAATTGTCTAAGACAAACGATATTTCGATTAAAATAACACATTTCTTCTGCACGTATTTGGAAAAATCATGCAATTTTTCCATTATGTAGCTAGAACAATAGTTACAGCTTCATTCGTTGAATAAATGCATTTTTATAGCAGAATTGTTGTAGGCAAATGACTTGAACCACAGCTTGAATTGACTACTTATTGACTGTTAAAAATAATTTACCTAGACTACGTAGATCAAAGCTGGATCTTTCCGTTTAGGTTGTAATTATTCGGTGACCTGGGTTCTTTGTGCTGGGTTCTTTGTGCCACTACGACAAAAAATTTCGCTTCGGTGGACTGCGACCTCTCGTGGCTATAAGGAAAGGTACAACAGAACCGGTTCAGTACGTAATTAAATTCTTAAATGCAGGTATTATCACGTTTCTTTATTTTAAGAAAAAAATCTATTAAGAAAAACGACTTAACGTTCATAAACTCTCACCAATTGTTTTGTATGTAATATGTGCAGTACAAATAATGTAAAAAAGATTAGATAAGATTTATTCGTTAGGTATTATGTACAGCTACTATTATCTAGTAACTACCTAAATACAGTGTTCATTAGTTATTCGGTTGGTTATTAGGAATTTTTGTTTTATATTCAAAAAGTTGAAAGTAAGAAGCAATAAATAATTGTTCGATTTATAGGGATCCTACCTTTAAGGTATTTGTAACTTTTTAAACACAAAACTGATCTTCAAAACTAACGTTGAAGAAAACTATTTACTAATGTCAAAATAGTTATTTATGTATAAAGGGAGGCAACGCGTAAGGGCATAATCATTCTAGTATCTCCCACGGTGCATACAACGTTTTATATTTCACTTCATACGAAATAAAACTATAAAATAGATTTGACGTTTCTTGATTTGTGGTTATGACTGGTGATAGATGTTTTCAAACATTATTCATAACAACCCAAGTGTCATTATTTTCGGGTTCTCATGGCAGCGGGCGTAAAAAGATCCATTTTGTCCGCTGCTATGACAGCTGGCATTATGAATATCCGGGGTCATATGGGTGTGTTTATATATCCTAGGTATTATAACTAAATAATAACGAAATGAAATATAAAAAATATTTGATAATACTGCCATAGAATGGATGGAAATCTAGCAGAAGTAATAGATATTTTTGCTAAATTGTAACAAATATACAGAGTGGTCCGTTTTTCATGGTTCACTACTGTCATCTCGGAACTATAAAATATTCAGGGGCTCAAATTAAAAAAAGGTGCTCCTTTTGATGGCCATTCAATTAAACTAAAAAGATCCAAGATATCTGCTGATGTTGCTAAAATATTATGAAAAAACCGAATATTACCAATTTTATAAAATGCCATCTGGCGTCATTATTTCTCAACAGAAAAAGCTGAAATTTGGTACAGAGGGATAAAACAATACAAGAAATCGATTCGTAACTATCGGTATGGTCGATCATCAACAGTGGTCAATTGGTAGACGGTATAAAGTATAGAAACGGCCAGTTTTATATAATGAGCAATAAATAATAGAATGGAAGCTCTTTCAGTCAAATGATATAGGAATAAGAATGTATGAGAAATCGATTTCCGTCAAAAAAAAATTTCTACGGCCACTGGTTTCGGTTTTGTAACATTCAATTTTTTTTTGCTTATGGGCGTGGATCTTGACAACAACAAAATTATAAACAAGTTAATAGTGTTACATTACTATTGTATTTAAAGAATAACCCATACAACTAAAAAATAATAATATACCAACAGAATAGACATTCCAATTACAGGACAAAACATATTATAACAAAGTAATGAATTAACAGTGTACTTAATTTTAATTACTAATAATATTTTATATTTACTAAATTAAATGAACTGATTTAACTGAAAGTTACAGTATAGTATAAATGAGCCAAGTTAAACGTTCCTAAAAAAATTGAGAACCAACTGATATCAAAATTTAGGTCACATAAGTGAGAAATTTGATCAAAATTAGTTGACATGGTGTATACAGGGAATTTTGTAAGGACATGAGTTCTAGCATTACGACAGTAAAATATGCAATCATCACGAGATTCTGGTCTAGATACAAAAAATAAACTATAATTTAAACATAAAATCTTGTTGTTCTTAACGCAAAGTAAAATTCAATATTTAACCAAACAAAATACACAAATATTCTACAAATCTTACTTAAATACTTCCATTTTCGCTCATACAAAGCTCAGTTCTTAATCCACAATGTTTTAAATACTTTGTATAATAAACCTAAAAGCAGCAAAAATTCTGTCGCGTAGAACTTCTATATTTTCATAGGGATTATAATAAATTTTATCTTCCAGACTACCCCAAAGAAAAAAAAATGGGTTGAGACATGAATCCAGTTACATATTTGGAAAGAGTCTATTTAAATATTGAAGCACCATTAGGGTGCTGCTCCATTTTTCTGAACTATTTCTAATACTTCTAATTTGATGGAAGATTATTAGTGCACTCTCCATTTCCATCCTTCCGAGGCTTCCAACAGTAACAGTAAAGTTACCAAATGTCGAATCTGTCAAAATGTTATTTTGATATTTGTTTTACGTCAAAAACCACTAGATTTTTTATTCAAACTATTGTATTTACAATTTTATGGATTATTTTTCAAATAAAATAGTAGTGTTACATATTCACGTATTCGCAATTTTTTAAATCTGTGCAAGATCCAATATGGCGCCGATAAGAAAAAAATAATTGAATGCATAACCGAAACTAGTAACCGTAGAAATTTTCTTTCGACGAAAATCATTTCTCGTATATTTTATCCCTCTGTACCAAATTTCAGTTTTTTCTGTTGAGAAATAATGACGCTAGATGGCATTTTCTAAAATAGCTATTTTCAGGTTTTTTTAAGTATTTCAACAACGGCCATCAAGAGACGTAACTTTTTCTACTTTGAGTCACCCTGTATGTTTTACGGTTTCTAAAATGTCAATGATGAGCCATGAAAAACGGACCACTCTGTATAAACATTGAAAAAACAACCACTAGTAAGTTCCTTAAGCAAAATAATTTTTGTTATTACAGCAACGTCGCCTTTCTGAAATCTATTTAATACAGATATTTTGCAAGTGATCAATTCCTAACTAGGGCAATTGAGGGTGATATGGCCGTATTTTTTTAAGGTAGAATTTTATATAATTATTACAAAAAGGAATGAAAATCTGTACTTTATTATTAATCTTTTATTAATCACCTTTGGTTTTACAGGCTTTGGTGACGATTTATCAATTGACATTTTAGTAATGAAATTTTATCTGACCCATCCGTGTCAGATGGCCATAGCAAATTATACATATACTCCTTTTTGTACCATATATATATTTTGCCTGTATTCTATTTCTTTGCTGTAACATATAGTTACAATGTTAGTCATTTTATCTACTGCTTAGACTTGCATTTATTTCCATATATATAGAGTTCCAGATTCAGCTTAGCTTTAGTGTGAACTATACCTCTGTACCGCTTACTTGAATAAACGTCGTTCGATTTTATAAATGTATTAAGTTATTTACAACGTTCTCGTTCGGTACATACTTAATTGGCGCAGTCGGTAGGATCTACAAACAAGTCTCTGAATTCTCGTGAGTGAGTAAGTGAGATCCTTGGTGTACTCCTGTACTTTGTTGAAGATCCAGAACCTGTCCAGCTCTCAGGTGAAATTTATTGGATACGGAACTTCAAGTGGTTGGTCAACTTGACGCCGAGATCCCTGGACCGTCAACGACGATTCAAAGTAAGTTCCTCAAGTATTTTTCCACTCCTTTCCTCGCTAAGTTGATATAAACTGATTTTTTATATACTTGTGCGGCGAAAAGACATTTTGATTTACACTTGCCTGTGTATAATCAAAATTAGTTAAGAATAAATTTTAAGAAGTGATTAAGTGAATTTAATTGTTCTGAATTCGTGAGTCAACTCTTCCACGATTAGAGTGACTGTTTTCAGACCCTGTTTTACATTTTTTCTCTGTCAAGTGCTTCTTTTGTTGAGTAACTATTAAAACAATTTGTTTATGAGTTAACTCGACTGAAAACGAAGTGTTTGTTCAGATGCCAAAGGATAGTAATTCTCAAGCTAGATTACGAGTAGAAAATCCATACCAGGTCCCTGTCGGTGTTGGACTCTCCGTAAATCAAAACGAGATAGATAGTTTAGTAAATCAGTTATCTAGTACCTTTAATAACGAAAATATGACTACTAATTCAAATATCAACGAAGCCAAAGCTTTCCTTGATGTGATACCAGTTTTTGATGGTTCACAAACCAAACTACAAACATTTTGCAAATTATGCGATGAACTAATTAGAATATTTAATATCCCTGAAAGAACTGACCGTATGGTATATTTACTTGCGGGAATTAGATCTAAAATCACAGGCCAAGCCGAAATTATTTTAAACCAACGTTTAGAAATTCAAACTTGGACGCAAATTAAAAATTTATTACAACAAAATTTCGGAGATTGTAGAGATCTCCCATGCCTTCAGCAAGATTTAATTCATATGCGATACAACCCTAAAAATGAAACCTTGCAGGAATTCTCAAATAGAATTCAACACCTGAGGTCAATTTTATCTCAGAAACTAGTGAACTTGAATATCACAGCTGTTGAAAAACAAGCTTATCAGGATATTTACGCTAGACTCGCACTCGACACGTACGTCGCGAACTTACCAGATAACTTACAGTCAATGATACGGACAGCTGACAAGACTACATTAGAAGACGCGATATCTTTTGTAAACCGAGAACTACAGTTTAATCAGTACAAAGAACAACTTAAGAAAAACATGTCTTATTCACAATCGCCGTCAGTCCCACCTAAAATTCCCCAAAGAAACCATAATCCTAATATGAATTTTAGAACTAACCAAAATTTTAAACCGAATTTCCAAAATCAAAATTTTGTAAGACCACCTCTTCCACCAAGAAATCCAAATTTTAATCAAAATTTCAACCAAAATTATAATCAAAACCGAAATCAACAAGCTTCGGGAACTTATCAAAATTACAGACCAAATCATCCCACTCCGATGTCAGGAGTTCAATCATTTGTGAATCAAACACATAATACCAGAAGTAATCATCAACATTTCAGGCAAAACCAACAAAATTTTAGACAAAAACCGAATAGGCAAAATTTCCCTAGAACTAATGAACATTTTAATATTGAAGAAGAAAACTTTGAACAAAATTTTGATCCAAATTTTGACCCTAGTCAAGAATATCAAACTGACAATTTACCTTTTGAACAAAATTATGATACAAATTATAATGACGAAGATTTTAATCAAAATTGTAATCAGAATTTTTATGACTGTGAAAATAACCAAAATTTTCCTTTAATCCCTCCTCAAGACAGCCAAACGTAGTAGAAAGTAATATTCAATTAGCTGCCCAGTTACCATATATAAAAATTTCTCAACATCCTTATCCCCCTTTAAAACTTTTAATAGATACAGGCGCTTCATATTCTATGTTACGACCTGACATAATAGAAAAAATCTGTCCAAACCAAATTTTTAATTTTTCGACTCAAGTAAAAACTATTTTAGGAAAATGTACTATCAAACAAAAAGCTCATGTACCCGCATTTTCAGAATTTAATTCAAATCAAAATTTAGAAGTATTATCTTATGATTTTCATAACTATTTTGACGGACTTATTGGTTACCATGATATGAAAAAATTTAACATGATAATTGACTTACCTAATAACAGACTTATAGGACAAAATTTTAATATTCCCCTTTATTTACGTGATCCTTATGACATAACAAGACGAGTAACACTTGCCCCTAATGAATATTTAAAAACGACCATCCCTGTAGAAGCAAACTTTGGCGATATTTTAATACCTTTTCAAAATTTAAACAATTTAATAATTAGAGAAACATTAACGACTAGCGAAGACGGATATGCCCCGGTAGAACTTTTCAACCCCTCTAGTGAAACAAAAACTTTTTATTTTCAAAATCCAATTCCTTGTCAAAATATAGAAAATTTTGAATTATACAATTTCCAAATTTCTTCAAATGCAAGCAAATGTAAAAAGGAACAAATTCCAAATTTATTAAGAACGGAACATTTATCTAAAGAAGAAAAACAACATTTAATACCCCTTTGCAAAAATTATCACGATGTTTTTTATTTTCCTGGCGATCCTTTGACTTTTACTAATCAAGTTAAACATCAAATAAAAACTGAAGACGAAATTCCTGTTCATACAAAAACATATAGATATCCAGAAATACACAAACAAGAAGCGAAATCACAAATCCAATCATTATTACAAAATAACATTATCAGACCTTCAGATTCACCATGGTCCAGTCCCATATGGATTGTACCCAAAAAATTAGACGCTTCCGGAAATAAAAAATGGCGACTCGTAGTAGACTATCGAAAAGTTAACGAAAAGACAGTTACTGACAGATATCCTATTCCGAATATTACAGACATATTAGACAAACTAGGACGATCCCAATATTTTACTACCCTTGACCTAGCATCCGGTTTCCATCAAATAGAAATGTCCCCAGAATCAATCCAAAAAACTGCTTTTAACACTAACAATGGACATTACGAATTTTTAAGGGTTCCTTTTGGCCTAAAAAATGCCCCCGCCACTTTTCAGAGAGTCATGGACAATGTTCTTAGAGATTTACAAAATAAAATTTGCCTCGTATATATGGACGACATTGTAATTTTTAGCACTTCCCTTCAGGAGCACATTCAAAATTTAAAGCTAGTATTTGAAGCTTTAAGAAAAGCAAATCTGAAAATTCAATTAGACAAATCCGAATTTTTAAAAAGAGAAACAACATTTTTAGGACATATTATTACCCCTTCAGGAATTAAACCAAATCCAGACAAAGTAAAAGCCATTCAAAAATTTCCTATTCCTAAAACACCTAAAGATATAAAATCATTTCTTGGACTTGTAGGATTTTATCGAAAATTTATAAATAATTTTGCAAAAATAACAAAACCGTTAACTCGATGTTTAAAAAAAGGAAATAAAATTGAACACTCCCCTGAATTTCTTGAATCAATAAATTTATGTAAAAATATTTTGTCTAATGAACCCCTTTTAGCTTTCCCAGATTTTTCAAAAACTTTTGTATTAACCACCGACGCATCTAACTTTGCGATTGGAGCTGTCTTATCCCAAAATGGTCACCCAATTTCATACGCGAGTAGAACCTTAAATCCGGCAGAAATAAATTATTCAACAATTGAAAAAGAATTATTAGCAATCGTTTGGGCAACTAAATATTTTAGACCATATTTATATGGAAGAAAATTTATAATAAATACAGACCATAAACCCCTTCAGTGGCTTTTCTCCTTAAAAGACCCTCAGTCTAGATTAGTCCGTTGGAGACTAAAATTAGAAGAATTTGAATACGAAGTAAAATACATTAAAGGAAAAGAAAACAATGTCGCAGATGCATTATCCCGATTTCCCCCAGACATTAACATTCACCAACTTCAACCCTCTACTTCTCAAACCTTAGACTTACCTATTCTAGATGACGATACTCTCTCCATGTTAGTAAATGTGGATAGACCTAACACACCTATTGACGAAGAACTACTTAACGATATTTTGCGAGAACTTCCAGAACCTTCTCCACCAGTATTACACATTCCAGAACCCTCTCCTCCAGTATTACATATTCCAGAACCTGACGACAATGAAACAATACATACCTCGATAGAAAATCCAGTAGCAGAATTACCTATAACCGATCAACCAATAAATCAATTTAAATATCAAATATCTATCGCTCTAAATCCAAATCTTGTTCAACCTTATTGGCACAGACTAACCAGACCTTTTGATAAAAATTCAATTTTTATAGTATTTAATCCTCAACTTTCAGACCAAAATAAAGCTAAAATATTACGAAATTTCCTAAAACCAAAAGAAATAAACTGTTTATATTTTTATGATCAAAAAGCCAGACAATGTTTTGAACGTTTGATACCAAAATTCTTTAATAATACAATTAAATTTAGAATATCCACACTAAAAACTCAAGATGTAGAAAAACTAGAATCCCAAATAAGATTAATAATGAAACAACATGAAGTAAATACAGTACACAGAGGCATTGACACTGTTTATAATTCTTTAGCAAAAACACACTATTGGCCTAATATGAAAGAAACTATAACAACCTATATAAATAATTGTGAAACATGTAATCGAGCGAAATATGATAGACACCCACAAAACCCACCAATCCAAAAAACGGAAACGCCCACTAAACCTTTCGACATTATACACATAGACATACTATTCTTTGATAAAAATCAATTCCTAACTGTTTTTGACACTTTTTCAAAATTAGGACAAGCCTATCCTATACCTAGCAGAAATGCTATAACGACGACTAATACTATTCTAAATTACATCTCCCATTACGGAAAACCAGTCAAAATAATCTGTGATCAAGGCAGTGAATTTAATAATAAAATATTTTCAGAATTTTGTCAACTACATAAAATAATTTTACATTTCACTAGCGTCAGTAATTCAAATTCTAATAGTCCAGTCGAACGTTTCCACTCAACAATTTTAGACTCCATCAGAGCTTTGAAATTAGATAACCCTACTTTAAATCAAGAAACTCTAATTAAATTAGCAACCATTGGATATAATAATTCCGTACATTCTGTAACTCAAAAAACACCCTTAGAAATAATATTAGGTTCACCCCAAAACATAGAAATAGATGAAAGAATAATTACCACAAATTTTATAGAAAAACAAAAACAAATTTATTCAAAATTATACGAAGACGTACAAAATAAAATTGAAGTGACAAAACAAAAAACTTTAGACCGAGTGAATAAAAATAAAACTGAACCACAAAAAGTCAAAATTCTACAAGACATACTAATAAAAGACAATTTAGCAAACAGACATAAAACAAGACCAAAATTTAAGAAAGCCATAGTTATAGGAGACAACGGCCCTACTATTCAAACAAAACAAGGAAAGATTCATAAAAAACATGTCAAGAAATCAAAATCCCCTGATACTTCTCCTCTGTTGCAGGATGAAGATTTTACTGACAGTGACGACAATATTCCTTTGGCACGCCTTTTCCGAAATAATTGAATTACAGAATCCCATACTCCCCATTTACCTAGGTAAAGCAAAAATAGCTACACATTCACATAATTTCCTGCAAATAATAAATTTACAAAACTTATCAAATACTATTCAAAATTTGACTAATGGAAATCACTCAATTATGCAACTTACTCCATTAATGAATAATATCAATAATAAATTATCAACCATATTTTTCCTGACTCGTAAAAACGTGGATTACTAAATTTTATTGGTACGGGATACAACGAACTCTTTGGCCTCATGGACAATCAAGACAGAGAACAAATAGAAAAGAAATTAGAAATTCTAGAAAGAAATCAATTTAATTTACGATCTCAACAAAAGGAACAATTAAGTTATTTAACCACCCTTTCATCAAAATTAAATAATACCTTACAGTCGTTAGATCAAAATGTTAGACAAGTAGCCAAAAGAACGTACAGCGCCCTATATGCTATTCAGGTCACAAGTATCGAAATTGAACTATTAGACATTATAAACCAATTAGAAGATATACAAGAAATTATCTTATTTTCACATCTAAATATTATCTCTCATAATATTTTAAATTTCGAACATTTACAAACGGTCTTTAAAAATCTAAAACAAATATACCCAAGAGAATCCATAATCAAGGCCCCATTAAGCGACTATTACAAATTAGCCTCAATCAAAATACATATACATGATTATAAAGTTTATATCAACTTTCAAATTCCCATATTCCAAATACAAACCTATGAATATTTCCAAGTCTTACCTGTACCCTTGAATCAAAGCCTACTTATTCCTACCTCAACCTACTTACTTAAGAATCAACAAGAAATCTTCAACCAAAAGGAAGAATGTACTCAAATCCCAGGCCTGTATTTATGCAACAACATCAACCTCAGAGACAACTGCATAAATTCGTTAATTCAGCGACAGAATCCTATCGACTGTAGCACATCCCAAATTCAAGGAAATTCCATTCACCAAATTCAAAATCGTTATATAGTTTACAACTCACAAGAAACTTTAGGAAACATAAAATGCCACGACGAACAAATCATCCAATTCAACCAATATAAGTCATATCTCGTGTCCATTGAAGACACATGTACCCTGCAAATTAGAGATGAAAAATTTTACGGAGCGATGACCCAGTTAAGCCAAGTTACATTACTACCACAAATTAGTCTGCCTTTTAATAACAGCAAAATTAAAATAAACTTGGAAAATATACAGCTAGATGAATTGAGTAGTTTAGCGGAGAGTATATCCAAGTATAAGATCCAACCCCTGGAACTGTTTGACCAAGATCCATACCAACAACCACACTATTTCATCTATATTATCATACTCATAATTTTAATATTAATAATATATATAATTTTCAAGAAAAGAGATTCAATTACAAAAATAGCAATACCTAGAATTTTCCTACGAAGGTCGAACCCAAATGAGAGGACGACGTCCCAGGAAAACCCTGAAATACCAGGAACATTATAAATTCAACGACTGGAATCACGATTACTCCGATGATCTCCAGTCACCACACCAGGAACAGCGACTCCCTGCTGTCTCCTTATTACCCTCCGTGAAGATGAGCATCATAATAGAGAAGTACCCCTGAGCCGTTCAGATGAGGACTTCGCCGCCCTAGATGTCTCAGCCCCAGAAGAAGTGACTACCGCCCACTAGGACCCTGGTCGCTTCACCCCGTGAGCTCCCTCTACGACGGGAGGAATTATACATATACTCCTTTTTGTACCATATATATATTTTGCCTGTATTCTATTTCTTTGCTGTAACATATAGTTACAATGTTAGTCATTTTATCTACTGCTTAGACTTGCATTTATTTCCATATATATAGAGTTCCAGATTCAGCTTAGCTTTAGTGTGAACTATACCTCTGTACCGCTTACTTGAATAAACGTCGTTCGATTTTATAAATGTATTAAGTTATTTACAACGTTCTCGTTCGGTACATACTTAATTAGCAAAGCGTAGAAGATGGCCATATTATTTCTTCGTCTTTTTTCTTTTTCCTTTTCCTTTTCCCTTGCCTTGATTTTCCCTGTCTTCAGTCTTTTCCTTTGCCTTTTTTCCACATGTCACAAGTATTTTCAAACGCAGTACAATTTTCATGCATCCATTTAAGACAGTAAATACACTGAATCCAATCATAGATTTTTTCAGTTTTATAGTAGTTTTCACCACACCTTATACAATCATATTTGTAGTCTTCTCCAGCTGAATCTTTACTATCCAAATGTATTTCACATTCTTCTTCAGAAGTTGATTCTGCTTTCTTTTTATACAAACGAGGCTTGGGATTTTTAATTTTTTGTTTCTTCTCTATTTTTTGTTTTCTTTCTTTAATACTTTTTTAAGTCAGTATTTCTGCTACTTGTTTTGTACGTTTTGTTGCAATGTTGTCAATTTCTGAGATTGGACTTAATTCATAAAGAAATTTAGAAGGACTTTCGATAGTGTCTGTAACAAATTTTGAGATTCCTGGTTAGGGTGACTTCGACTCACGACCCACTGGTTCTGGGATTTGACTTCCGTTCGAAACGTTAGGTTATATTGGTCCTTTATTTTGCTCTTTATAGAAGTCTGATATGAAAGCATAATCAAGAATAATGGACGGGTTAAATGGATATATTCCAGTTGAGCTGAACCCAGAAGAAGCATTCCTTTAAGACGTAGATTTTCCCCAAGATTCTGACAAAAGAGTACCAAATTGTGGTCGGGTAATCCTTCGATTCGGATGATTATTAAGCCAATTACGACATTGTTCATAAAAATACGATTTTAGGGACTTGAAAAAGCTCTGTCTAAGGGTTGGAGATAATGAGTAGTATGTTTCGACTAGTTCATGAACTTCAACCAAACAATGTGATGCATGTCCATCAACAGTCAGTAGGACCTTACCAGTTGGTTTTCGAGGAATGAAATGGTCTTTAAGCCAAGTTGTAAAGATATCGGCAGTTATGTAGGCCGATTTTTGTGACATGTAGAGGACGGAACCTGGAGGTAAACCATCTTCATACTTGGCAGGCTATCACCGTCATAGTTTCTCCCTTTTCTGTTGACGTTATTGTGGCTACGGCTTTACTTCCTTTCTTAGCTAGAACTGCCCCAGGACGGTTATTCACTTGGAGGACCAGTTTCATCCATGTTAAAGATATTGGAAGGCTTAGTAAACAATTCGTTATCCCTCAAAACGGTCTCCAAAAGGTCGAAATATGATTTAACATCATTACGACTCATACCTTTTAAGCGAGCAATAGATATTCGCTCCGATTTACGAATTTTAATATATTGATTTCTTTCTAAAAACCCAGTCACAAAATCATATCCAGCTTTCTGCTTTTCTGTATTGAATTTATATTTTAAATTTAACTGTTGTGCAAATTTAAATAAGATTGTCCGCTCCTAGTTAAGGGAAATCCCATAGACTGCATTTTCTCTATATGACGACAGTCTTCTTTCATTTTCAAAGCCGAATGTAGTACCTGGGCCCAAATGTCCCTTTCTAGGATTGTTTTTCTTCAAACGCCGCTCCAAAGTTTTTCTTGGAATGTTAAAAGTTATTGCAGCCCTATAGACTGACATCTCGTTTTTTGTAGCATTTATTGCATTTGATAACTGTTCTTGTGTCCAGTTACCACGGTTCGATATTCACATGTATTTTGGCATCTGAAAACAAAAAATAAATTGGTTAACAAATAAAAATAGTATGGCCATATAAGCCTTAAAAAATATGGCCGTATAAACCATACCTTTAGAATAAGATGGCCATACAAACAAAAGCACTGACACAGTAAAATAATCTTGATGATTTTGAGGTTATACCAACAACAAAACATCAAACTACAAGATAACAGTAAAATTAATACAAAATCGATTATAAAATCACGTTCACAACGTAGGAACTAACATGTTCTAACAATTTTTGTGTTAGGTTTAATATATAACCAATAAAATACTTGCCTTTTTAATTTTTTTCGGCACAACAAACTGCACTACTCGCGATCTCTCACGAACGTCAAGGGCATACTGTAGATACATAGCACATAGCGCTGTTTATTAGTAAGAGTTGGAATTTTTTCAACTGGCCATCTTAAACGACTGGTCATATCACCCTGAATTACCCTATGACAAAAATTTATTTCCCTCATTGCCTAACTAGAATTCTTTAATGTAATTAATATTCCAAAGTTATAATTAACCTGTTCTGCTGCTTTAGCATTGTATTTAACTGTACAGATGGAAAGCAATTGAGACGAACACTTTTTTCTTTATAATTCTTTAAAATAATTTCCTGATTTTGTTAAATTATTATTAATAAATTATTTCTAATACTACTGCATTACATTAAGGACAAATTGAGTACACTTGAGCTTAAAGAATTTGTTGTGCAAAGAAAGCAACAAGGAAATTAGAGCTTCAAATAAGACGGGAATGTCATTATACAGAACTCAGTAAGCGCCATCCTCATCAATCATTTACTCCGATTGGAATGCCATCTTGAAATCTGGAAATTTCGTAGTACGTACTGAAACAGCTTACTAGGGAGTTGTTGTTAACAAAAATATAATATACGACAGTAGCGCCACGGGAAAATATAATTTTTCACGTATACTTGAAAATGTATGGCACACGTGTTTTATTCGAAGCACTCTTAAATAGATAAATATTCAATCAATTTTACTTTTCAGGTAAATGATGATGTGGTAAATATTACATTCGCGCATGTTATACCGCATGGACTAGCACTGACTTGCACAGCACCAACCTGTAAAGTTTGCTTACCCATATTACTTAACTCACTAACCAGCACCTACACGTATCGTTACCCGCAATGACCGCCAATGCAGGCCGCGTCGGTGACCTGCAATTTATATGTCTGGCCGCGCTAATCCTACGCAAGGTCTGTTCCCACAAAAATCAGGGATTGATTTTAAACTGTTAGAAATATTCCACCAGTTAAATTGTGAATGTGTCGTTGACCTGTTGGGCACCCTCACTTTTCAATAACCTCTATCTTTCCTCAGATGTCAATGCTCTGCGGAATGTTGTGTGTGTTTTGGCGCTGCAGGCGAGGACGATCCAAGAGCTTGAAAAATTCGTTTTGTGACATTCGGAAATACTAAAAAAAAACTAATTGATCTCTCGCCAGTGCAGGAAATAAATGATGAAATTCATCATACAATTTTCCCAGCTTCTTTCTTCTCTTCACACAACATCGCTGAAATAAAAGTTTTTTTTTTTGAGATACACTCCGCTACTATTTCAAGACTTCTACCACAGACAGAACCTGCAAAAAAAGTTGCTGGTCCGTGCTTAACAAGTGTGCAAAGTCGTGCAGGTTTGCAGGTCCATGTAGGCATAATGTACATGATCTTTAAGCGGCAGTAACGGAACGTTACGTTTCGCAGACATTTTTTAGATAGAATACTAAAAAAATTGTATACATAGGTATATTTCTAGTCGTAACGAAAATTCTTTAAAGAGTGTGCTATAAGAGCAGTACGTTGAAAAAAGATTTATAAACTAACGCATCACATTTCAATTTACTTAGATAAATATTAACATTAACTCCATTTAAATATATAATTTTAGGTATGCTAAATAAATAGACCGACGTATCAATAAAGTTTATAGTTATTAATTATAGGTACAAGAAAATTAACAAGTCTTTAATCCACTAGAAAATGTGGACTCCCAAGACGCAGCCGAGACAAAGAGTATATAAAATAAGAGTATTTCACTCAATACAAATTCCCTATGTTCCAAGTTTCGTTTTTTACGAGATAATTGGGCATACTGTGCACCTGCACATTGAGTGTCACAGTGTTTACTTAGCAACTACAAAACAAACTTGATTACTGCAGCTTAATAACCAGGGCCGGTTCCGCCTAAATGTAATAGTGGATTTTGGGGCTAACAACTGGCAATAAACACAATTTAGTGTAGAAATATAATGATTAATGTGTGTACATTAATATGTTAGGTATTAATAATAATTTATACGACAAACAAATGCATCATATTGGGCAGTTAAATAATAAGAAATTTGGTAAAACATTATTAAATTTTTACAAAAATATACAATAAAAAAATGTAATAGATGCACGGAATATTTTTATTTAAAAACATTTGTTAGCTTGCTGCATCCGTATTTGGGTTCTTTCTCGATCGTTTATAAAAAAACAATTGCTTTTTGATATCTCACAATATAAAAATAGAAAATGCTATTGTATTAGTCTTTTTATGTATGGTACCTCAACATCTTGAATTTTTTAATATAATGGGACAACTTCAGGGTTGTTTTATAAAGATTAAAATTTATAAAGATTATAGATGGGATGTTTATTTCAGGTTATAAGTAGGCATAGGTACGAAATTAAAAAAAATTATCTAACCATATCGAACACCAAAAATGTACGTTGGTAAATTCTGACTATTTTTCTATTAAATTACATGCATTTACCTTTCAGGGTCTTTAGGGAATCTAAAGAAACTAACATTTGAATTAATGCTGTTATTTCCACAACTCTTTGCGCTGCAATATACGAGGTTTTCTCTTCGTCTTTTTACAGGCATTTTTAATAAAAAATATAATAAGAATTCTAATTTCACAGCAAATAAACTTGTAAAAAAGGCAATAAATATGTCTCGGTAGAAAACTTCTAAAATACAACACAATATAAAACACTCAACTAGATTGAAAATGTGAAAAACTATGTCGTAAAAGCACACATGTAAAATGTTCGCAGTTATTCGGTTTTGGGACGTACCACTGACCTGATAAATGTCATCTAAATAATATCAGCTTGGTCATTTTTTATCTATTTCACTCTTCCTTGAACATTTCTAATGCAACAACAAAGATAGATAAACCAAACATATGCCAATTATTACTATTGCGCAGAACCTGACGAATTTCTGTATTATCTTTGTGGCATACTACGCGCAATTCGAGAGAGAAGCAAATATATCCAGGAAAAGTGGTGAGAGTTCTCTTATTGTATATTCTGGCCAAGAGTTACATTTTTTGGAGTGGATTAAAGGCTGGTTAATTTCCCGAATTTTGGTCTGAAATAATCTCTATCACCCTCTTTTAGTAAATGAATAATTTGATACATAGTGATTTTCCGGGTTATTATACTGTGACCTCGGTAACTGGTCGCTGCCAGTAACAGAATTAAAGTGCACATTCCTATCATTAGCCGGGATTCTTTCCATTTCATATATTGATTTCGGTTCCTATTGCTGATATTACGACTGCTATGGTCGGAACCGTTCCACAGATAATGGTGATCTTCCGAGAGATCCCGTAGCCGACTCTGTAACTGGTCACTTCTAAACGTTTCACCGTTCTTCACTGTCGCCATCTTCAGTGGTGACTCCACAAAAGCTTCACCGCGATTAAGCCTCAGTCTGAGGGCGAGCCTAGCCTGAGAACAATCAGGACAAGTCAAATAAATCCGGCTAATGTTAGGAACGTGCACTTCTGTTACTGGCAGTGACCAGTTACCGAGATCACGGCATAACAACCCGTGTACATTTACCCCATTAAGTTACCCATATTAAGAGTATATGTCAATATGTGCTTAAAAAGGTTTTTTTAAGTATAAGTCATTGAAATCATAAAATAAGAAGGCCAAAAGCCTTTGCATTGGGTCAGACCATGAAAGAGCTTAGAAAACAGTAATTTAGGGAAAACTTAATGTACACTGTTGATAATACTGCAATTTATTGCCAGCATATAACTGAAACCAAGACGGAATGTTTATATTTGGACCATAGGAACCATATGTTTCTATGAACTGGACGTAAAATTTTCATATTTTAAAATTTCCGTCCATTAGTGTGAAGCTACTATGTTAGTGCAATCAACTCATAAAACCAGACTTACGTTTTCTCTAAAGGTTGACTATTTTTGGTACCTCTTTTGTAGTTCTATATATTTTATGATTTATGTGGTATAAGTAGGTTAGTTTTATATTTAACTCAATAATAATAATAATAATATCTCTACCCCTCATTCTAATCACGAGGATTAGCCCAGAAGTCGAAGACTTGTGCGGGAGAGGGGGCGGCATATTATTATTAAGCAGGCCGCTTTGCGCCCAGGAACGACTTACGTTGGTAAGCCCTAACCACTATTCAGTGGGAATGAGGGAAACCTGGAAAACCTCATTAATTAGGGGGGTAGTCAAATGTCAACCGGTATCAATCTCTCACATTGACCCAAGCCAACATTCTTCCACCCTACCATACCCGCAGAGAGGGTGCCAATCTCTCCACGAATATAGCTTATATACGGTCTACCGGCTGCGGGGGTCGAACCACACAGCGATCTAGTCACCTCGATTCAAGTACTGACGCCTTAAACCGCGCGACCACTGACCGATCCATCGATCGACTAAGTCTATGCAACAGTATACAGAATATGTCAGATATTTTTTATTTAATAAAAGAATTACCAACCACTTTGTAGGGTGAGTACTCGATCACATCCTAACTTCAAAGTGATTAGACTTTCAAACAGAATTTAGTGTAAGAACATCTAAATTTACATTTAAAAATTTGGCGTTTCTAAAATAACTGTGTTCCTTCAAATGAGTTAAGGAACATGAAAATGAACGATTTTTATTAAGAAACCTATGGTTTATTGTGCCATGTTCTCCAGGAAATTAATCAAGAATTGTTTCGCAAATACGGAATTCCAGGAAGCAACTACTCTGCGGGCTAAAGTCCCGACCAGCATTGAATTACACTTGGAAAACCTATCGCAAACAGCTCTCGTCAGCACACAAAATTATCAAAAATAAGCACATTAACAGTTTACTCTAAATGTCCCCCCTGTGCCGTCCTCTCCACAAATTAGAAGGTCTGCCACCACCCACTTACACCTACCTGATGCGCACTCCGCGGATATCATACTTACCACTTAAGCCTGGTTCTTATTGACGCGATATTCACGGATTTTCCACGAATTTTGCAACTTCAATTTTAATTATTTATGGCAGGAACTTTTGACGAATTTTGCAAAACAGTGAAAGATTACAAATATTATTGTTGCTTTCATTATTATGTGATGTTAATAAATTTGTTTTGTGCTTCTGACAATTTACCATAGCAGTTTTATGAAAATGATAGAGTTAAATAGATAGAGTTAGATGATAGAGTTAGATGAAAATGTTACAGTTGACAAAATTCGTTACAAGTAGAGATGCTCCCACCATTAAATAAATCGCGCAAATATTCGCGAATTAAGCATCCAAGAGGACCAAAGTAACTATTAACTACTCGTTCATAGCACTGTCACTATAACGGTCACTCATTATACTTATATCATATCGTACCACCTTCCATATGACCTTCATGTATCCATGTTTCATCAAAAGTTAACATATTCCTCGATTCAGATTCCGACCATTTAATATTTATTTTAAATAATTTTTTCGCCATATCACTATTTCGTTTTTCTTTATAAGTATACTCTTTTCGATTTCATTTATAGGGAAATTCACATACCATAATTCATGTCACGCATAATTTGCAAAAGCACCCTTTTATATATTCTAGGCAAAGTTTCGTCTTGTAAGATACATTTAACATCTCATCTTTTATTTTGTCGAAAACTCATTTTTGAAATACCATCTTTCGCGAGTTTCCACTATTTTACGTTTCGCAGTTGTACTTCTTTACCATTCTTCTTTGCACTATACATAATATGCTACTCACCTACATTCTTGTTAATGAACTATATATTTCAACATCACTTACTTTCATATTTTGACCTCAAGCCCTAAATCCTGCGTACATGTCATCATCATCATTCCTCACTTGTTAGATTAAGACATTTACGATTTTGCACTGTAGAACTTGAATTATTCTCCATTCTTAAGAACACAAAATCGCTAATAAATTAATTATATTCATAATTAAATTACCGAAAAGATATACCCGAAATTTTACCTGGTCGAACGATATACCCGCCCATGACAACGCTGCAAATGGAACAGGTGGATCGGTCAATTCGTCACAGCCAATAGAAGGCTGGCGGCGCATGCGTATTTACTGCAACAGAAGCTGTGCTCTCAGATACGCGGCATACGATGTTATAGGAAAAATATACGGGCTGCATGACACAACATTGAGTTTGTAGCGAAGCTTATATAACCAACGCTTACAATGCAGTAACTGGTTTAAGTTCTGCATGTGACACTACGTGTGTTACAAAGTACTTAAAAGTATACATTTCAATCAGCAATAAACGTTGAAAGCTAACGTTTTTGGTATAAGCTACAGATATTCCATGAAACAAGGTTGAATCAAACTATATAAATGTAAAATTGAACCTATATTATTATTACTGACGATATTGAGAAGCCAGTACTCCTGTCCTTCGATTACTATTAAATTACATCCTTATCACCAATTAAGATCATTCATCAATAAAATCACCAGACATGTACCGCATCCGACCTTCCCTTAATAGTGCAATTACAGACGAAACGACCGCCAAATGGTTTAGCTTTAAATATTTATCTGCAGACATAATTTTAGTATGAATCAGATACAAAATATGTTATATAAATGGTCACTACTGCTACTTCTTCTGCCTAGATCTTCCTAGGTAATCAATAGTAGCTTTCTGCCTCCTGAAAATTTGAAAATGTTATTAATTAATAACAAATTTGACTATACTAAATTTACAAATAAATTTGTGTACACAAGTAAATCCTGAATTGTTGTGGATAACGGCATCCATTATGGATCATATACACTCACAGACAAGAATATTGCATATTTTATTTTAAGTCTTTTTTTATATTTGTATTTTTTCCTTTAACACGGTAGGCGTTTTTTATTAGAAAAAATGGCTTACACTGGAGTGTTTTACGTATATTCTAATTTTTTACTGATAAAATGTAGCTTTTATAGCTGAATGAGCAATAATGTTACAAATTACAAACATTGTATGGTCTACCTTGACGACTAACAATGTCTGCTCTGTTGTTTGTTGTTATCAAAATAACATTTCGAGTTCTTTATTTGTTGAGTCTGATTGTTCTCGTTAGTGAGATGCCACATTTAAACGAATTAATTTCTGTTCAAATTGTTACTTTGGTCAATGAGGGTTGCAGACAAAAAGATGCAGCGAGAAGATTGCGTATCCATCAATCCACTGTTTCTCGTATAGTAAAGCGATACAATGAGACTGGAGTTTAAAAAAATGTCACAAAACTGGTTTTATTACAACTACAAACTACAACAGGAAATTTTTACTTATTAGAAATATTTATGGTGAATTGTAAACAATTATTTAACACAATTGAACATCTCTACTTCCTTCCTTTTTCCTAAAATTAACAATATTATTATCCACACTACTTGAAACTCGGGAAACGCCTGAAAATATTTTATTCTCGATGTTCGACTTATTGGCTAGCGAGTCCTCGATATAGCTCTCCGCGACCGCGGAAGACTTCCATTGCCCATGTTGCATCAACATTGTTATGTCCCCACCAGAATGCACCAGCAACGGGCCGATGTTCTGCGAAAGCAATGCCCAGTATACTCTTTCGTATGGGCTAGTTCCAGAAAAGTAGCAACTTATTGTGGCATTTTACCGAACTTGTGAATGCCAATAAATTATTGTTGATGTGCTTTACTGTTCGGATAGTTATAGAAGAAACGCCGATTATTCATCAATCAATTCGAGGGTGTGGACGAAAAGATCTAAATTTTTTTATCTTAGAATTTGGTAGCATAATTAGCAAGTTGCATGTGAGTTCATATACAGTTCTTGACATCCTATAATAGAATCAATTTTACATCTTACTTGACATTTTTTTCAAACTTATGACATAAAAGTGAACACATTGATAATAAAAAACGCAATTAATAAAAAAGGCGATTTTGCGTGAAATTGGAACAAATTTTGTGAAAAAATTATGTTTTACTAGGCAGAAATGCATAAGATTTAATGCCGCGGCTGGTGTTTCAAAACCGAGGCGTAGCCGAGGCTTGGAAACCAGGTAAGGCATTAAATCTGCCTTTCTGTCTATTGCAAATAACTATTGTGGCTCCTGCTTGTTGGTGCAATGCCATAGTCACGTGAAATCCTCTATATTGAATATAATACATTTGATTTGGTAATATATCTATTTTTAATAATTTATTTCAATAAAAATGGACAAAAGCATAGTCAAATAACGTAGCACCATAGAAAAAGGTCATGCTCCTATGTTCAAAGTGGTCGAACGAACGATGTCAAAATTTTCTAGCACATATTTTCTCCTAGGACCTGGCAAATGGCCAGACTAGTCCACCTATATGTTTTAGGTTCGCTGAATCCGAATCTGAAGCGTACACCAGTTCATTTTCTAAATCATTTCTCTAGTCTCAAGGTTGCCCATGTTTTTCTTTCAGTGATGTTCAGTTTAGTTACTGCAAAGGTACTAATGCATCCTCTGTTGTATAACATTTTCTGATTCAGAGTCGAAGTCTATTTTAAATGGCCAATCCTCCCTTGTGTAATGGTTTTGCTTGTATCTACCATCTCATAAGCAAAAAGAGTGTAGGTACTTGGTATATCTAGATTTAGTATCCCAAACAGATTGTTATGATTTTGAAATCCCCGCAAACATTCAGTTCATGTTCGTCATCACTACATAAGGAAGTATTGGTCAGTTAGAGCACATTTGGTCTCAGGATCAGATAATGTTATACCACAGCTTCTAACTGACTCATCTAAATTACAAGAAGAGATTTTCGATAGACTTCAGATCAGAAAAATGTATGAAGAGTTCATTACTAAATGAACACCATCAAATGAGAATACATGAATCAGTCTTAGAACAGTGTTCAAGAACTTCTTAACAAACCACAAAAATCCAAACTGCAAAGAATTAGTAGATGAAATGGTTGAGAACTTCCGGAAATTGGGCTGCAATAAGAGTCTGAAGCTACATATGATGGATTCTCATTTGGAATAACAGTCATTACGGTGTAAGTGTGTGTGTAATGAAGTGATTTGATTTGATATAGTCCAACTCAAGGCTTTAGTGAGGTATATGGTCGAGACACCAACCTGCAAAGTTCGAAAGAGAGATTTAACCTTAAAATTATCTTTAGAGTCACTTTCTGTTTCAGAGTTCGGATGGAATAGAGCAGACTTTAGATTCGAATTCACAAACATATAGGTGAACTAGTCTGGTCATTTGCTAAACCATGTTGAGAAAATCTTATTTATAAATGTTACTTTTAGGGATGAAACTATTCTGAGCTTGAATTCGTGTTCAACGACCTCAAAACATTCAAAGTGTTCAGTATTGTTCGATGAACATGACCTTTATTTTTTATGTGGAGCTTTGAAATATTTTCATCTAATATTAATATTTCAATATAATTATATCCACCAATGAATAACTCGCAATAACAACAAAAATTAAAACGTTTTAAATGCTAACAAAGTTTATACTTGTTTCAGTTATAATTTCAAGAATGGATTCTGGACCATCAATTGATTTTTCAGTTACATCTGCAATAGATGAAACTCCCGTAGGTGAATTTTATGGTGCTCAGCTGTATAACTGCGGACCTCACATCTTCAAAGGCCACTTGATGTCATCAAAAGTGGAATTAAATTGGACCCTAGAAAGCAATGCAGAATTTATAAAATCAAATGTTACATTTCTGTAAGTATTAATTCCAGAGTTGATTGTAACCGTAACACCGACTTTGTTGTTTTTGATAGAAGTTTTGTGGCAAAGCAATTTGCAGTTACTGACTATGATTTTATGAAATCAAAAATAACCGAAAATTGTTGCTTCAAAAAACTTCAATTTTGTACATTTTTGATAAAAGAAGATTATTGTATAAAAAACATTTAAAATATGCGTTGTTTATACATGTTTGAATCATTTTGTATATATAAATATACACGGTGTAACTTTAAATAGGGAATCCGGTTTGTAGGGGGAGTACCTGTGATCTTTACAAACACATGTCATAAGTTTGTTTTCTTAAATTCTGTCACAAAAACTGTTTTTTTCTACAATTTTCATGGCACGCCACTGAGTAGAACAGCGCTGAGCATATCTATCGCAGTCTCACCAGCATTGTTGTCATATTTTAATTATTGAAGTGGAAGGTGGGAAAAGAAGTTCTATTAGAGAGCAAAATGTCCACGCCACCCAGGAGAACTGTTCTTTGACACATACATTTTTTTGGAGTTGGTAATTCTTTTATGTATAACACATTACTCGACACACTATAAAACTGCAACAAGTCAACTAACAGAAAACTGGATAATAAATAAATAAATACATAATCCTTTTTACTTACGTGACTAGAGTCCTCTTCTACGACATGAAAAATGTTTGGTTCAAGATTTTTACTCTCTGAGTTTATTTTCTATAATTGGTTACAAATAATTCTTCACAATAGAATGGGAAATAGAAATGCAAATTTGATTTGGATCTCTGTCGGGCACAATTTGTGTATAAGAAATCAATAACGCGGAGTTTTAAAAGTAATAACACAGAAAACTTGCAGCAAGGCGCAATTTTGCTCTAACGTAAGTGCCGTCTGTGGAACCCTTTAGGAGATACCCGACATCCATCCTCCATTCTTGTCTAGTTTCATGTATTGTGTCTGCACACTATACGGTATTTTTATTTTATAAACCAAGTCAATGTCAGGGTTACTTACGGAGCATTGACACATTAGTGCTTAAAAAATAGTAACAAATCGTTTGTAAAAACTGTTATTTTAAAACATATTTTAAAGCCCAGATTTAAAAATTTATATTAAAATATTAACAGTTGCACTGGCAATAATTAGTAGGTAACGTATGAAAATCCACCTACCAATACTATTATTTAATAATAATAATTAGTTAATAGATCAGAAAAAAATTTGTATTTTTACGTACATTTACAGTACATTTTTACAACACTCAAAAACTGTATTCATGATCCATCATTCGTCAGGATTGATAAAAAAGTATGATGATTGATGAGTCGCATGTCATAAAATAGCGTATTTACAAGATTATTCATTGCAGTTTTTTTTCTTTTTGTAGCGTACTTAACATACGTGATAACAACTAACTGGCAACACCGTAAACATGGTTTTGTAGTGAAACTCGGACGCAGTTTAGGGGCGACGCGACGTGGATAGTAATTTGGGTGCAGTTTAAAAAATTTATTATAACTCAACTAAAAACTAATTCAGATTAGCATTCTAGGGAACACGTGCTACTACCCCTCAAAAGGACCCCCCCCCACTTAAAGTTACACCCTGCATAAAGTATTACATTATTGAGATATAGGTAAATGGTCTACTACTTCCTGCTTGACCTAAGCGGCTCGATTTGCAGGAAGTGACCTATATTGGAGCAGGTACTCGCAGGTACGCAGCCTCTCTCCCTCACGACGCGCCATTAAATCTATAAATGATACTGCAGGAAACAACTACTCCGCGGACTAATGTTCCTACCGATATTGAATTACACCTACAGTATCTGTGTGAACAGCCAAGAACCTTTGTCGGCCACCCCATCAGACACAGATCGGTTTCGGGGTTGGCTGTTCCTTCATATGTATGTTTACTGTTAACTAAGTGCAGGTGAGATATATTACATTATTGGAAAATAATCTAACTACGGTTCCTATTTTAAAAAATTATCCAAATCCTCTACACCAATCAATTTTAGGGAAAAAAATGTATAAGTATACATAGAGTTCGTTTGTCAAAGCAAGTTCTAACTTAATTTATTTAAATCGATTGGTAACCGTAAATCAAATGTTTCATATCTTAGCAACAAAATTTGGTTTAGTTAAAACACCAATTAATTTGATCAATCAGCATATAAACCAACTTAACAGAAATATATAAAAGCCTACGCCTGCTAAGATACAGCCGCTTCACATAATATCCTAACCGGCGCAAAATGTTTTATAAGAAGTTAAGCTTTATAAATTTTTTTCGAGTGCAGATTATAAAATAAAAGTGTGTTTGATAAATAATAATTTTCCGGGTTTTTATGCCGTGATCTCACTAAATGGTCGCTGCCAGTAACAGAATTAAAGTGCACATCTCTAGCATTAGTTGGGATTCTTTGACCTGCTCTGGTTTTTTTCGTACTAGGTTCTGTGGGGACAGAACCGCTATTTGTAATTCTCGGCGCGCCCATATATTGATTTCGGCTCTTGTTGTTGGTATGACGACTGCTACGATCGGAACCATTCCTCAGATGATAGTGTTCTTCCGAGACGTCCCGTAACCGTCTCTGTAACTGGTTGCATCCCATGCTTCCAAACGTTTCGCCACTCTTCACTGTCGGCATCTTAAGTAGTGACTCCGCAAAAGCTTCACTATAAAAGTGTTTTTTTGCTGTAATATAACAACGCGTTACAAAGCACTTCAATTGATATGTTTTATAATTGTTCTATTTAAGATTAGTTGGCGCTGAATACAAACAATTGATACTACTACAAAGATATTATGTATATTGGAATCCATTATACAAATTATGTAAAATTAGATCTATACAGGGTGTCCTTTATTTTGCTGGATGATATATTGTACCAAGCAAGACTTTTACTTAACCATTTTTTCTCTCTAACAGATGGTAACAGAATTATAATAGCAAACTGCTCTGAAATGCGAAAACGTCGTTAACATACCATGACAGGATTGTCAAGTATTTGTACATAATAATTACAAATACCTTCACCTAAACATACTTACTGTGAACAGTTTTCTTAGAGCTCTTTTCACAACAGAATGAAATGTGAAATAGTAACAAGTGTTCAAAATGACTTATGTTGCTTGCGAAAGTTTTAGCCAGATTTGTCAAAAATTAACATGTTACTATAAACAGCTCCATTTTTATTTACGTACAGGGTGGACAAATTTTGATATTTTTATAGACTCCCTCGTTAGCTATAGGACAAATAAAAATGACCCTCCACTCTCTTTTTTAAGAAAAAATGAATGGTCAAAATCAAAATGACCTACCGTCTTTTGTTTTCGAGTAATAAACAAAATTTCAAATTTTCTACTTTTCAATACATGTTTGTAAAGTTAGAAAAAAATCATGAATACGTCCTTGAGACACTTTTTTGAGTACAGTCCAGTGGCGTGACTATTTTTCTTGTAACTTTAATAATTTTTGATTCTTTCCAGTAATATAATATGTAAGGTTGAATATGTTTATTTGTCTTTTTATTGAGACAATAATTTATTAGAGCATATTTTGTTTCTTTCATTTCCTTGAAGTAGGGGTGTGAGTTTATTTACTTACTAATATTACTTACACTTGTCGCTAATTGTTACTTAAATTATAATAAAGCTTATAGATGTCTCTATCCGTTCCATATTCAATTATTTTAACGTTATAGGTACATACTTTTGCAATAATAATGACGCTCCCTCAAAACTGTTTTTGAACTTCTGGAAGTTGTGAGTAAAAATTTCATTAAATCTCTATTGGTGAGTGAAACAACTAAGGAATAATGTTAAAAGTTGAAAGTAGATTTCATTATAAATACGTTAACAGTTCAAAAGAAATCGCAAAATTAATTTTAAAAAGTGTCATTATTATTGCAACAATTGCACATGGGGACAGGACAACTCAAAAAATATAGCAAAAAATACACTTGTGATAATCCTTCAATCATAGTATCTATACGGTTAGCATTTTTCCTTTATAGTTTTAAACAATCTTATAGTTTAAATAATCTAGTGACATCAAATTAAAAATTAAAATTAAATAATAAAGCGGTGTTTAAAATCATAGAGGTGAAAATTGATTTCCAGTCTTTTTCTATTTATCCTATCTTCTTGTTTCTATATGGTCTGTCAATTTTAGAAAGAATTTACATAGGAAAAAGCTATCACCATTGTATAGGATAAGTCTTTTTATTATACAGTATGCGCCAAAAGTATGGAATAAATTCAGTAAAAACGAAACAATTATTTTTTGGGAAAAATCGTCGAACAGGTCGATTTTTAATTTAAAAAATACATATTTTAACGTAAAATGCGATTTTCAAATGTCATTTGTTTACGGGTAATGACGTCATCGATTTTTTTTTAAATGGCAACACCATATTTTTTGCCTTGATTCTGAAAGATCGTTTAATTCTCTATCAGACAGTATTAAAATTTTGCCCTCTTACATAGGAAAGTTTTCGAGTAAATGACGATTGAATGTTAGAAAACGTAAATTTTATCCATAAAAAAGTAACAATTCTGAGGTATGTAAAATAAAATACAATTGATTAAATTTTATACTTAAATTAAATGTTCGAATTGCCATCCACCAACTTCTTGACAATTATTACACATTCTTCTTGCACATTATGAATGGTTTCTGGGGTAACTCTGCTCTGTTCGTCCCGAATGCGATTTTGAAGTTCTTCTAAATTAGATGGTTTATTAATGTACACTTTTGACTTCAAGTATCCCCATAAAAAATAGTCAAGAGGTATAAGATCTGGCGATCTTGCAGGCCATTCTATCGGTCCGCGTCTGCCGATTCACCTCCCAGGAAAACAGTTGCCCAAAAAATCTCGTAGAGGGCGCGCATAGTGCGGAGGTGCACCGTCTTGCTGAAACCATATGGTATCGTCAGGAATTTCAGGGTCATTATCGTTAGGAAAAATTACTGCAAGGGCTGGAACAAGGTCATTTTCTAGAAACTCTAAATATCTTTGTCCTGTAAGGGTTCCTTCAAAGAAGAAAGGCCCTACTATTCTGTCGTCAACTATTCCAGCCCACACATTTAATTTCTGAGGGTGTTGGGTATGTGCCTCTGTCATCCAATGAGGATTTTCCCGACTACAATATCTGCAAGTTTGGCAGTTTACTGTACCATTCAGACAAAATGTGGCCTCATCTGAAAAAAGTATTTGCCGGTGTAAATTTCTATTTCCTTGACATAAATCCATTAGAATTTCGCAAAAGTATAAGCGGCGATCGGGATCATCTTCATTGTGTTCCTGCACAAGTTGAATTTTGTAGGGATGATATTTTTCCTTCCTCAAGATACGTAGAACTGTGCTCTGACTAGTGTCATTGTTTAATGCAACCAATCGTGAAGAATTATGAGGATTATCCACCATACTTATCAAAATGTTCTGTTTCTGATTTTCATTAATGCTTGGACGAAAACTTTCCTATGTAAGAGGGCAAAATTTTAGTACTGTCTGATAGAGAATTAAACGATCTTTCAGAATCAAAGAAAAAAATATGGTGTTGCCATTTAAAAAAAAAATCGATGACGTCATTACTCGAAAACAAATGACATTTGAAAATCGCATTTTACGCTAAAATATGTATTTTTTAAATTAAAAATCGACCTGTTCGAGGATTTTTCCCAAAAAATAATTGTTTCGTTTTTATTGAATTTATTCCATACTTTTGGCGCATACTGTATAAAGTTCCTTTCGTGTAGTAGTTTTGTTTCTCTAAGATAAGGTTATGAACTCTCGCTGGTTTCGTATAAATGAAGGCATCTTTCCCCAGTCAAAAATAAATTGAAGTTTAAAAACATGAAAAGACTTGTTTATACTTTTCTGGAATGTGATTGCTCAAACTTCAACATATTAAAAGTAAAAGAGGAAGACACTAGTAATGCCCGATAATCGAATATTTGGCGGAGGCGCCCAAGCCAAAATACGCTGTTATTTAAAGGCGTTCTATTCCTTTATAAAAGCATTCTCCATCACACTGTTCTCCAACCTCTCTACATTTCGATACTAAAGTTTCCGATCATGTATTCTCGATTCATCATAAGGTCCTAATCGCCTTCTGCTTATAACATAATATATAATATTAAAATAATATTCACGAAATACTAAGTTTGATGTCCCTTCTTAAGATCTATATGGTATATTATTACTCGGTTATATTTCGAAGAAGAAAAAAAGTTGTTATTAATGTAATTCGAACAGCGAAGAAACAATTAAATATGTCGATATCTATCGAAGTTATGCCATTTTGCGTCCTAGCGATACCCCCCACAATCTGTTTTTCTTATTCTATAAAGACGGTAAATGTACTAAACAATGTGTAGCTAAGTCATGCATTGAGGATTGTATAGATAACGAAAAGAAAATGCCAGCATTCTCAAAGTTCTGATGAGGATCCCTCACAATATTGAATTCCATAACTAAAAAACATCCTCAAGCCGCTATTGCCTCAGCACTGAATTTACAAAATGTCAGAAATTGTACATTTAATTTCATAGTTTTTCGTTCACATATTCTATTAGTTTAAATAACTACTTAATAGCTTGTTATTGTTATAAATTGGTAATTAAAATAAACTGTTTCACCTGATTAGAATTGTCATGATCGTAAGAAAAAAATTGTATCTAATACAGCTGCAATCAGTGTGCGTAAAAGTATCACTTCTCGCACTTGTTAGGTAAATAACTATTAACTAATACGGTCGCAAACTCGGAATATTAAGGATAACGGTGAAACACGTGATCAAGTTTTGTTAAAACCAGATATATCGCTACGCAGAGTAAGACTATGTTGACGTGTTGTGACAAAACGCTGAAATATGTGCTGCCTAGAGGCTAATGCATTTGGGATGGAGACAAAACAAAAGATACACTGAAATAAAGGTATCACAACTCTATTAATGGAGTAAAATCGGTTCTCAATTATGCCGTTTTTTTAAATAAAGATATAACTAAATTAAACATTTACCATCTTTTAGAGGGACAATTTCGGCATCTGAAATGGACTTTTACAACTTTTTTCAGTAGGATCTAACTTTATAAATTCAAATTGTCGGTGCTTCGGACGTTATTTGTCAATTATGTTTTACGAAACATATATCGCGTTTGTAAATCAACGATTCAAGTTATGTTCATAATTTTTTCACGACATATAAAAAAAACTACAGCGCTTCTAACGGTACATACCAATTTTTAATAACTTAAAGCCTTTTCGAAAAAAATTGTTCCAAAGTCAATACCAGTAATAGTATGAAAAAGTTTTTTAAAAAAAGTTTACTTCGCTACGTGTTACGGTTTTCAAGAAATTGAATTTTACATATGATCGTGTTTCGTGTATAAGCTAAGTTTATACTTGCGGTGCAGTATACGTTTTCAGAATAGGACAATGCATTCATTCGGAAAGTCAGAAATATCTATATTTTCCATAATTTTTATGTCGAATAAAATTAAATATTAGATTTTTATGCTCATATTTTTTTAATAAAGAAAACTTATCGTAGATCATAGAAAATACATAAGAGATATTAACATAAATGTATATTTATTTATGTCCAAAATGTAAAATATATGTATGGATTATTGAAGAGAAATATGAGAAATTAAAGTGTAAACAGGCCAATTAGATTAGATCAAATATTGAAAACATATACCTTTGTTTTGTTAACATTTGTGCGTTATGCATATAATGCATATAACACTGGCTTAAAATTGACGTATTCTTGAAACAATGTCTTCTACAGACATACAATTTTAAATATTTAATAATTGTATAATGTAGGTGTTAGCAAATAATAGGAATGACACCTGGGTATTTTCAAAGACACCGAAGTAAAACAAACAAACAGCTGCAAAAAACTGTCTAAAATTTTAAATGCATAGATCTACCAAAATACTTACTTATTTTAATTATATCTGTAGATATAAATATTCTTATAATAAAAATTTACTTGATAATAAAAAATATTTGGGGTTAGGAACACAACGTCAATAAGTTGTATATGTTATATTTTTTGTGTGAAAATCGAAGTACTTACTACTTAAACATGTAGTTTCAAAGGAACAAACAAAATCCATTTTTAATTGTTATGCTACTTTTCCCATAAATACTCAAGTAGTTAATTTATATTTACAATGTTATCAAGTATACTATAGAAATTAATAAAATCTTAAAATAATGCAATGCATGTTTTTACTGAAAAAATATATTTTTTGTGCTATTTATTTTATTAAACTCTTTTGTACTTTTCGAAAAATAATAGTAGGTAATGATATTTTGGGCCATAAGGAATTTCACACATATTTTTATTGTTAATTTTTTTGGAAAACATAATTCCTGATAGTTAATTTAATTTATAAAAATTCATAAAATAGAAAAATGAGCAGAATGCTTTGTATATGCTTGTAAACAGTGATTTTTTATTTTTCTTCGGTTTTGGGATAACTATGTTGATTGACATTTTTCACAAAAAAATAAAGATGAAAAATTTGAACATTGTTTACTTTCGAACACCATATTTTATCATAAGTTGGACTACAGTTTGTAATATCTCAAGACAAGCAACATTTTTTTAAAATCAAGAATGATCGTTTATTAAGTAATCGACATTAAAATAGTTGACCAGAATGCGTTACCCCATCTGGAACGGCACTTTCTAACAAAAAATATCACTTTTAACGGTAGGATCCAAAATAGTTCCACTAATTGCGATGATTAATTTTTTGTTTGTTCCTTTAATACTAAAATATAAATACTTTCACTTGACATAGGGCTCAACTTAAATCAGAAAATATGGAATAAAGAGATAATTTCATTTGTAGAATAAAATGCTTTTGACACATTTTTTCTTTCTATGTGTATTTCTACTAAGTTTGGATTTGCAACAAATATTATATTATTATTTACTGAAGTGCTGAGAAGCAAACCATCGATGCCATGTAAAAAAATACTATGCGACAAAAATAAAATTAGATAAACAAAACCATATTTCAATAACATTTTTATATATTCTATAAATCTCAACTACCCATTTGCATTCCCCATTTTTTTAATATTTATTAAAAATATTAATTATATTTTAATGAATACGTCTATTTAGCAATGTCTTAGCTGGTGTCTATTATTCAGTAGGCAGACACAGAATATTATATTAAAAATAATCTATATTTCTGTATTTGAAAAACATTATATTTTTAGTTTCAAGATTTAACAAATTCGTAATTATAATAAAGCTATTAAACTACAATACGTAATGATTTCTCTTAAGTCTTTTATAAAATCCGTCGCGTGTCAGTCCTTTTATTTTAGTTTTTCGGTTTTAGTTCGGTAACTATATATATATATATATATATATATATATATATATATATATATATATAGTAAAATATGTTATTCTATTTTTTATATACTACAAATTTTATTTTACATCGAGTGAAAAATTTTAAATAAAAAAAAAATTACATTACTCAACATTTTAAAAAACAGCATTGATGTAAAATAATATTTGTAGTCTATTAAAAAAAAACAGCCTATTTTTATCATTTTTCGTTGAGCGAAAACGTGGAACTATATTCCGTATGATAGAGCATTTACCGTTAGCCTGAATCACTTCTCTCAGTGTTGGACATTTAGAATCTAATGTGATCGTCTCTTTTATCAATGCCACCGCAAGGGGGCAGCCTTTTATTGCTAAGAAATATTTTTTTAGTTTTCGCTCAGTAGCTCCTCAAGGGATAAAGATAAAAATATGCGGTTTTTTTTAATAGACTACAAATATTAATTTACATCGACGCTGTGTTTTGAAATTTCGGAAAAGAGCAAAATTCATTTAAAAAAAATAATTTTACAGTTTTTCAAAATTTCAAAACACAGCGTCGATGTAAAATAATATTTGTAGTCTATTAAAAAAAACGCATATTTTTATCTTTATCCCTTGAGGAGTTATTGAGCGAAAACTTTATATCGTCTTATAGAGCGCTCACCGTAAGCCTTAATAAGGACACGAAACTTTCCTTGACCTTTTGCAGCGAAAGCCCCTTTTTGTCTTTAGCGCTTGGACTATATAATAGCGATATTTATTAAAATCTAATATTGAAAACTTTTTCCATATAATGTCTGCTTTTTCCCATCACTGTACACAGAAACATACAAAAATAATAACGAACTATAAAATAGTAATACAACTACTACAACCAATCTTGGATAAATTTAAGATATTGGAAAAGTTTTCCATAAACTAGTAGTTTTTACAGACACGCGACATCTGTACACTAGAATATAAATTTCCAAAAGGGGCCGTCTTAGTTCATTTAAATAAACTAGTAGTACATTTTCATATTATAAAGTTAAAGAATTTTTTTTTCTTGCTTTTATTAATACATTATGAGAAAACATTAGAAACATATAAAAAACGAATAATACTTTTTAAAAAATATTATTTCTAAATACTTAGGTTGAAAAGTATCAAAAATAACTTAAAAATTGACGAACACCTGCACACATAAAAAAGTGGTATGTACTTTTGACTAGACGCACCTATCTTTATGTATTTTGACGAAGAATGGCGAAAAATAGTAAAAAATCATGTTAAACGCAACAAAATTCAACATTTTTTTTCTACCTTTAGTCAAGTTTGTTTCGATGCGCTGAATGCGAATTCGTGTAACCTTGATCAAGTGGGTTTTTTATGTATAGATTTTTAAAACTCACGAGAAATAGTTAAATTAACTAAGTCTAAGATAAGAAATTAATGTGTTTTTTTTTGCGGTTTTCGCTATTGCGAGAGTATTTGAGCTAAACGAACTTCAGATTCAGATTCAGTACATCAAAATATATTGATAGGTGGTACAGATATTTTGGCGATTTTTAACGATATTTCACCTTTTCCAGCTATTTTTCGCGATTTTTTTTGCGCTTTTTTACTCAAAATTTTGAGGGTCAGATTCGCGAATACAAAGCGACTTTCCAAATAGGGTTTTAATGATTAAATGAACTGTAAGTATTTTTTGTATCAAACAACAAAATTGCAAATTAGCGCACACCCAAAAAGCACCTTAAATAAATGTCACAACTCACCATTCGCCAGTTCAGCTTCTCATAACTCCAAAGATTGGAACAACACAAAAATAAACGAAAAAACAAATTTCGTCAACACGCCGCGCGGCTAGATCTTAGCGATTATTTTTCTTAATTTCGACTTCTTCTTGCTCGCTCTTGCGCAGTTGCGACAAAAATGGTTTCCCTTTGGGTGCATTTGTTCGCGCGGCAAATTTAACAAAACAAAAGACATACTTATAACACAGTTACAACAAATCTTAACTAATTGACTAACCTAAACAGATTACAACAGTCATTTTACAAAACTTCATCAAATTTCTTTAAAAAAGTTAAATTCTTTCAAAAAAATTTCAAAGATTTTTAAGGTTGATAGGATAAAACTCAAAATTATGTTAGATTTCGTTTCTAGTAATCATACAAACCTATAAATATATTATTGAAGTTTTCTCTAGATATTGAAGAAAAAGTGATATGGTTTACGGAATGCATTATTCACGAATATATTGATTTTAAATATACCTATAGGTTTCTAATATTAATGTTGTATGCAAACACAGGTATATATTTTCGTGTCACATAGTGTCGGTACCCATTACTCGTACATTGTATATAAACTGTTGAAATATTTAAGAGCGTAATAACTTGTGGTAGGTACATCCAGTGAGGCCCATCAAAACGTACCGTAGGACGTAACTACCAGGAAAAGTTTTTATATATTTTTAGGTATTAATAATATTGTTTGAAACTAACTACTCTGTGGACAAAAGCCCCAACCAGCATTGAATTACACCCACAATATCTACCCATATATTCTTTATTATTAGCTTTTGTAATATTTTTTACTATTAATAGTAAAAAAGTAAAAAATACCAGGAAAAGGTCTTATACACTGTATGTGTATAACTAATGAATTAATAATAACAGAAGTGCATATACTTATCCAGTGTGTCCGGAAATAATCGGTCATACTTTAAAACAGCTTTCTTGAATTAAAATAAACTGATTTAGATTCGTTAATGCAGTTTTACTTCCTTAAAAAAAAATTCGAATCTAATTTTTTTTTTCAGATATTATTTTAATAATTTCTTTTGTTTTTGCCATATTTCTATTCTTGATAGATGGCTATTCTGAAAAAAGAATGTTTTTGTCTCTTTGTTCATTCTAAATTAGATGCACTTGTTGCATATTATTAAAATGCGTAATTTCAGAGAAAAATACAATTGTACTTCATCCTTTAGTAAAATTTTTACCTATTATATTAAAGAATTAAAGCCATTTCGCTTCTTAACCATTTTACATTGTATTATTATCTGAACACCATATACAGACTGTATCACATAAGAGGACCACTCCCATGTATCTCGCTTAAAATGCGAGACACGTCAAAAATCTTTAATTGTTTTTTTGTTGCATTTTTGGAGGCCTTTATGCTTGTAAAAACAAATTTGAAATCCATGGCCAACTTTATGAGTAATAACAAAAAAACCTGTAATGTGCACAAACTTAAATAGAGAAAACTTATTGGTAATAATTTTTTATTGCAAAATTGATACCTTCCACCTGATATAAACAGATTTTTGAAATTTGTATGTGGTTCGCTGCGCCCTCTAGGCGAATAAAAAATTGTTTTTTGAAGCAGGCTATGGCCACAAAAAATTGTCTGTTTTTTCATATTTCATGCAATATACTACATGTTGCCCTTATCTTTTGTATTTATTACATTTTTTCAATTTTAGTTAAAAAAAATGTACCTAAATATTTTCGTGTTGTTCAAGATAATGTAGAACCTGTTTTAAAGACGCCAACTGCAAAAAAATAATAAACAGCATGTACTTTTTTATGCAAAATACAGATTTTCTTATAATATTATTTTATTGGTTTTCACATTAGAAGCAATTGGGTCTTTAAAATTATTTTGGCACAGACAATGTAATGAGAAGATTTTAATAAGTATTGTCACGGATTTCCTAACCCGTCTTTTTCTAACTTCCAGAAAAATAATCCATTAATTAATTACTTATCTTTATTAACTACTCAGTACACTACTGAACACTAATTACAACTCAACTAAACACTTATTTAATTAATGGCTATCTAAATCACTTTAATCTCTCCAACTAAACACTTCAATTCAGACTGTAATACAAGACTAACTAACTCGGCCGTTTATTCTTCTTTTATACACCCAACGAATATTCCAGGTATACTCGCGTCAAGAATTCAGACGTCTTACGTCACGGTTAACGTTACACATTTGTTTTTATTGTCAACGTAATTTTCGATATTTGGTCGCGTTAAAAACAATCATTTTTTACAATTTAGTGCAATATATAATGCAAACTTTTAGTGTAGTATATAGTTTTATTACTATCAGTTGCAGTTTCTTAAATATTTTGATGAAAATATAGTGAATTATTCATTTGTTCGTATGACGTAAGTCGTCTGAATTCTTGACGCGAGTATATATTCTAGTATCTCTAGATTCATCTTCCCGAACGACTCGAATGCTTCTCGTCGATTTCCCAATTTTCCAGTCCCGTCTCAATCCACGGCATTTTGTTTGTATAACAGAATCGTGTAGGGGCGATCGGGGCAATCTTAGCAATTCGCGGTACCACAGTCGTCGATTTGGGTGTGAGTGGGGCAAATTCCGTGACAGTATAAAATATTTTAAACAGTACAACTGAATGTAAAATATCGAAAATATACTGGGTGTAACGGATGCTGATGGTCAAACTTCAGAGGGTTATTATACAAGTAATTTTCACCAAAAAAAGTATTATAAGATTGTTTTGGAAAGTTGATATTTGCTCTTTTATTTAACATTTTTTGATTTCAAAAAATTTTGTGCCTTTTTTCATAAAAACAAAAATATCTCAGTTATTCTTACAGCCATATCAAATTTAGACATACCATCGTAAAGACCGTTAAAATTGCTGCAAGACTAGCATATATGAGTGTTTAAAAAAATTTCTATACCAGGTGCTGTAAAAAGTAAAATGTAGTAATTGTGAAATGAGCAAAATTAGTGGTGTCTTCTTATTGGTGGTAACGCTGTGACGTACCTACGTCGTGATTGCAATACCACGCAGTGTCACTATGACGCCTGAGCGGTGGCGGCGGTAATCTCGGGCGCCAGTTTCTGTTTACAGTGCAGAAACACCACTACTCGGGCGACTACAGTGAAGACACGGTATGTCCATAGCAGGAGTTCTCTCGTAGACGGCTGGTCAGGAACTGAAGTGCCTCCTCAGAGTTTGAAAGCCCTCAGTGCTGGTCACTGGTTGGCGGCTACGCAGTGCTCCTCAGACGAGACTTGTAAAAATCTCACCAAACGGCTACGGCTAGTAGTCCTGGTAGAATTTTTCTAAGTTCTTCATCAACGAAAAGCTCCTCTGGTACTGAAGTAGTGGACAGACAGGACTGCTCGCGACGACGACGGGCCAGGAACTGAATCGTCTACTCGCTGTTTAGAAGTCTTCGGTGCTGTAGACAGATCGGCGGCGGCGCACTGGTCTCCCTTTTCAAAAATTCTTTCCTTAGCTCGGAGTCTTCACGAAATTATTCTAAGTTGATCAGCTACTCAGAATAATTTTAGTCGGCGGTCAGCGCGTGGAATTTTTCTAAGTTCGTCAGCGACTCTGAAAAATTCGAGGCAGCGGGTGGGCCACGCGGCAGGTCTGTACGCTTGGGCGGCCGAGACAGGACTCGTTCGGTAATTTACACATTTCGGCGGTCGGTGATAGGTTTATTAATACTATTTAGAAATGAAAATTTTACTTCATTACATCGCCAAAAATTACTAATTAAATTACTGTATTTAGTAAGCTTTTCAACGATATATCAACTTTTGAGTTTGCTACTTTTTTGACAACAATATCAAGCGCATAGGTAATAAAACCGTCAAAATCGAAAATACAGGAACTTTACAGTACTTTATTTTTATTTTAAGACTGTCATTTCTACCCCACCAAAAGAGGAGGCCACCTAACTGTACCAAAGCCTCCTATCCATCTATCTTCATAATGCTTGTTTAGCCATACCCATATCTCCCTGCTGTTATGTGTAGGACAACCATCCATTTGAAGCCAGGAATTAATCTGAAAATTTAAAAGAACCTCTTCTAATATAGTATGCAGTTCGTTCTGAAGAAGATCAAGAAATGCCTCTGCATTTAATTTATTTTCTAGTATAATTGGTCTAAGAACGTAATTTCCAATTATCTCCATCCATACGTTAACTTTGATTATTGGAGGGCCTGACAGCATGAGGATTCACAGCTGCCCACGTATGGTCATTATAACAATTAAATGTGCCATCTCTAGTAAATGTTAACTCGTCAGTCCAAATTATATCCTTGTAAAATTGCGGATCTCTTTTAGTTTGTTGGATTATAGCACTGACAAAACTGAATACGTTCTGCCCTATCACGATCCAGTAAAATTTAAACAGTCAAATGATGAGTCAAATGATAATGGTGAAGGTTGTTTCTTCCAAGACTTCTGTGAACTGACGTATGCGAAATTCTCCCAAGTTGTATTGCTACCCTGCGTGTACTTAATGTGGGAGTTTCTTCAAAAAAGTACTATTATACTTTGATCTTGATGACGATTTACTTAATTGGGATTTAGACGATGATGCCCTGGAACACTCTCATTTTCTTTCAAAACCTGAAATGTAGTTACAAAAGTTTTTCTGTTTGGAATGCGTCTTTCAGGGTAGCGGCAAGAATATTCTTCAACTGCTGCTATAGAATTTTCATTGCAAACACCATACACAAATAAAATATCTCGATACTCGTTATTTGTGAAAAAACGTGGCATCTTAAATTTAGATACTCAAGTAATCAACACTAAAGTACCTAATTTTATGACTTTGACGGTCAATATTGTTTTTTCACAGCCGCCTTGGCATTTATCTATCATGAAAGACGCACTCTAAACAACTCATTTATAACAATATTTCGGATTATAGGAGAAAGAGGAAGAGTTAAAAACAACAGCTTTTTGAAGAAATTCCCACAAAAACTAGGTACACACTAGTTTGTGTTTTATTACCTTTGCCCTTGGTATTGTTGTCAAAAAAATAGCAAACTCAAAAGTTGATATATCATTGAAAAGCTTACTAAATACAGTAGTTTTTGCTGAAAAAAAACATGTCTCATATATGCTCGTCTTGTAGTAAATTTAACGCTATTTCCGATGGTAAGTCTAAATTTGATGTGGTGGATAACAGATATTTCGTATTTATGAAAAAAGGCACCAAATTTTTTTAAATCAAAAAATGTTAAATAAAAGAGCAACTATCAACTTTCCAACAAAATCTTATAATACTTTTTTGTTGAAAATTACTTGTATAATAACCCCCTGAAGCTTGGCCATCAGCATCTGTTACACCCCGAAATAAATATTAAAACTTATAAAGTAAGTCAAAATCAAATGAAATATGTAATATAATCAAACAAAATAACTTTATCACACATCACACTTATACCGACCCTGACCAACCGGCCCAACATCCAAGATTTGACTGTTATGGTAATACTAGTTTATTTCAGTCCTCGTTCGTGCTTATATAAAAAAAATTGGTTAGTAATATTCAAAAAAGCTTCTTAACCAGCACCTGCACAATAAAATAAGCACGTGCCACGCATAGCTTTTCCTTGTTTCGACTATGTTAATGCCTTATCAAACTAAAGAAATAGTCGCGGGCTGCAGCGGCCCGGAAGCAATCGGCCCTTCGGGAAAATTCCCAAAATCCCCTTTGGCCCATCCGCCCCTGACATGGTGCTTTACATCCGGCAGTTACTACAAGTCAAAAATTGTTTGTGAAGCATGTCAGGGAAAAATGTGTTAACCAAGTGGTTGGCGTCAACAAAACAAAGATATAGCAACTTTTCTCAATTTGCCTCATCCGGAAACTTATACAGGGCACTGCATTAGACGTTCTTCCATCACTTCTTTAGCTGACGCAGAGACCGATATTACTACCATTTGTTTTATGTTCTACAATGAAAAAGACTTTGGCGTCCTAAAACATAAAAGTATTTACCTAGATGATAAAAAAGACATTTTATCAACTAAAAATATAACGAAAATGTCGACTTTTGATCAGTTTTCGAAAAACAGCGTTGGTGAGGTAAATTTCACAAAAACTTAATATATAATTTTTCATTCTGTGAAAGGTTGGAAAATCTCGTAGCTGGAGATACTGGTGAAAAAAGTCGATGGAGCCAAATATGCCTTATCCGAATGTTGCTGGTTTCAAAAGTACAGGGCGTTCAATGCTAGATTTTTATTTTGAAATATCTCAATAACTTTGAAACCTGTTGGAGTATTAAAAAAATGACGCAATTATGTTTTTGCTACGGAAAATAAGAATTTTTAACTAATTTTTACGTCACTAGTACAGGGCGCCACTTATGGCAGAGCATGTTTCTTTTAAATGACAGAACTTTTTGCTGTTTAGCGTATTCATCTGTCTATTGAAACAATCGATTATCCTACCTGTTATATCTGACAAAGGTATACCTTGTTGAAGTCTTTAGGAGTAACATTTTTTAAATAATCGTACTTGAAATATTCAGTGCAGCGATTGAAAACTTATCGTTTCAGGTAAAGTGGCTTTTTTACTGAAAATACAGCAAAATGTTACTTGAAAAAGTTGTTCAGAACGGTAAATTATAGAGACGTACAAAATTTCAAAAAGATCGGTCTGCTTTGACAAAATCTTTGTGCTTTGTTGAAAAATGATTTCAAAATCAAACCTCGCCGATTTTCTTGAAATTTTGTACGTCCCCATAATTTACCGTCAATCAAGTAACATTTTGCTGTATTTTCAGTAGAAAATGAACTTTACCTGAAACGATAACAGTTTTCAATCCGTGCACTGAATATTTTATATAGAATTATTTCGAAAACTCTTACTCCTAACGACTTCAAAAGGGTATGCCTTTTTCAGATACAACAGGTAGAAGAATCGGTTGTTTCTATAGTCAGATGGATACACTAAGCTGCAAAAAAGTTCTGCCAAGAAATGTGATGTGCCATAAGTGGCGCTCTCTACTAGTGACGCCAAAATTTGTTAAAAATTCTTATTTGCTATGCCAAAAACATAATTGTGCCATTTTTTTTAATACTCCGACAGGTTTCAAAGTTATTGAGATATTTCAAAATAAAATTCTAGCATGGAACGCCCTGTATTTTTGAAACCAGCAACATTCGGATAAGGCATATTTGACTCAATAGACTTTTTTGGTCACCAGTATCTCCAGCTCCGAGATTTCCCAACTCGTATTTGCATTATTGGATAAATAAATTATATGGAATTTAATGCGATGTTCAAATGTAATAATAAATAGCTTTTATCACAATGTCCCGATTCGACGAAATATATCACGTTCAACCTGTTCTGTCTAGAGAAAGCTTTAAACGAAATTTATCCTGGATCGCTAAGTGCAGGCAATATATTGATAGATTTCTAATGTTAACGTTACCTTGATACCTAATTCGTATTCGATAAAAGCTGCACGGGCGAATCTTCCCGTTAAGTGCTTTTTTAATAGCAATTTCCATTTCATGTGATATATGAACTTCCAGTATAATGGAGTCTAATGGTTAAAGAAAATAGAACAGGAAACATATTTTTTTGTTTGTACTGAAACATGAGTTTAATTACTTTTCAAACAACTAAAATGTTTTAATAACATAATACTCTGTACACAAAGGGCCATTTACACCCTACTTGGTTCATTATTATTTATTTTATTAATGGTAAATATTTTCACAACCGCTACGTTTTGGTATAGGCTATGAATCTATAAAAGATGCATATAATTGAGCAACATAAAACAGTAACTGTAATAACAATTTATATACCGGATATGCATTTAGTGTGTAATTATTGAACTGATTCTGAATGAAACAAAGTGCAGGATTGTAAAATGGGACAAAAATAACACATTTTAAAAAAGTTTTCATTAATACAAGGCCATTTAGAAAAAAGTTATCGATCAATATTGACATTTTTTAAATGGTATGGTATGGTACAGGGTGATGCAGTTATAGTATCATTCATTTTTAAGATAGGGGAAAATGAATATAATTCCAATACAAGATTTGCTACCTTCCCTTTTGCATAAGGAGTGGTCAGAAACCACTCCGATGTTAGTTACTGGTCCTTGGTGGTCAGGAGCACTGAAACGCTAGTTGGAGCTGATCGTGTGGTAAAATTAATTAGATCAGTAATTTATGTTAGAGTTAGAATCCGGTTACTAAATTCTAATTATTGCAAACGAGAACCAATAAAGTTATCCAAAATAGCAGAATATACTACTTTACTATACAACAAAAATAATAGTTACACATAATATATTCCTTTCAAATTATTGATCCAACCGGTATAGTGTGGGACTATCAGCAGTGGCGTAGCCAGAAATATGACAAGGGGGGGGTTCAGTGAACAAAGTATTTCAAACTAGATTTTTTCAATAAAAAAAAAATAATAATTTTTAATAAATTGAAATAATAAAAAGTAAATAAAAAAATAATCTCATCATAAACATGTAAATGATAAACAGGTACGAACAATATTTGTTACAAAAATGAAAAAAATAAGATTTGAACTTAGTAGCAGGTCCTAATGTAAGGTTTCCGTAGGAGATCTAGTTCACTGACCGCGTTGCTAAATCTTGGAGAATAAGAACGATTGCAGGTTTGTAGTGAGACATTACCTATATGACCCAACCAACCCAACCCATGGGGGGGGGGTTCTGACCCCCAAAACCCCCCCGTGGCTACGCCACTGACTATCAGTATGAAATGCAATACTTTTACAGAGAGAGGTTTTTTCAGCTGCCTCGAAAATTAACTGAAAAAAATTGCGGACAGAGTAATATTTTCCAGTCTATGAGACTCTACTTCGCTTATTTCCTTATGTTTCTCCTATCCCAAACTTAAGGACCTAACGCACTCAATAACTTCTTGAATGTTAGTAGACATTATTATGTCTAAAGGATAGTGTCGCATTGTTTTCCATTTCTGAAATATAGACTTCGCGGAGTCTGTTAGAATCTGCGTCAGTATCTATAGAACAAAGCATTATAAACACATAAAACCGTTAGACATTCCCTTTCAAATTTCGGCAAAATTTGTATCGAACGGTATAAAGAAGTAAAAAGGGATCTAAGCAATATTGAATAAGACGAATATCATCCATACGTTAACAAAGGTTCATTTGACTGGTTCTAAACCTATCATCACCTATTGAAAAAGAAGATAAGCAATTAGATCCCACTACTTAATAACAATAATAATAATGATAATGATAATGATAACGATAACGATAACGATAACGATAAGGATAACGATAACGATAACGATAACGATAACGATAACGATAACGATAACGATAACGATAACGATAACGATAACGATAACGATAACGATAACGATAACGATAACGATAACGATAACGATAACGATAACGATAACGATAACGATAACGATAACGATAACGATAACGATAACGATAACGATAACGATAACGATAACGATAACGATAACGATAACGATAACGATAACGATAACGATAACGATAACGATAGCGATAGCGATAACGACAACGACAACGACAACGACAACGATAACGATAACGATAACGACAACGACAACGACAACGACAACGTCAACGACAACGACAACGACAACGTTTACGATAACGATAACGATAACGATAACGATAACGATAACGATAACGATAACGATAACGATAACGATAATGATAACGATAACGATAACGATAACGATAACGATAACGACAACGATAACGATAACGATAACGAAAACGATAACGATAACGATAACGATAACGATAATAATAATAATAAATCTTTATTTCTGTAGACAACTATGAAACAATTGTATAGAAATTGTCAAAAACTTAGCTACAGTGTTTACATGAAAAAGTCATTAATAGAGTACAAACATCTTTTGACCAAAAACTGCTTAAAAGTACTTTTAAATAAGGTCATAGATTTACTGTTTTTAATACTATTAGGTAATTCGTTAAATATCCTTAAACCAAGTACATTATTAGATTTATATAAAACAGTACATTTGTCATATAGCACATGGAAAAGCTCATTATACCTAGTGCTCACATTATAAACATCTTTATTTTTTTTAAACATTTTTTCATTATTAAAAATGTACACAACCAACTCAAACAAAAGCAATGAAAGTACCGTTCAAATCCGATACTTCGGATTTGCAGCTAAAAGTACTGGCTACGCCAGCAATGGTTCGCAGTATACGCTTTTGGGCAAGAAAAACAGCATCAGAATGTATAGACTGGCAGCAGAAACACACACTATATCGCAAACATGGCTTAACCTGACCATAATACATCATGAGAAACTGCGTCTCTGTCAAGACAGTACGTAAGTTTTTAAACATAAAATTGACACTGAGATATCCAACTTAGGTTTTTGTCTAAGTACAGACCCAAGAACTTAACATATGATTGAGGGGAGGATATAGAATTTTTCGAGAAATTATTACTAATATTTATGGCAATATTTGAACAAGATTTCAGCCTGTTGTGAAACCTCAAATAGTTTTATCAGTATTGAGAAATAAAGAGTTCTGATTAAACCACATATTCAAATTATTGACAACTTCATTGCATTATTTAGTAGGCATTGTAACTGACTTGTCGGAAATGATTATAGATGTATCATTTGCATACAAGATGAAATGAGATTCACGAGATACATTCTCCACTGTATTAATATAAAGAAGGACTTGAGTGCGTCTAGATCAGAAAGCAGTATTAGATTTGTCCATAACGTAACGTGTATACATAGCAAGACATCTTTTATATCAAATGCAAAAAAACACTGTTTGCAGCATCCAATAAATGATGTATGTATGAAATTCCGATGACTGATTTGATCTTCTACACGAATCTTTATTCTTGACTTTAAAAGTCGTATTTCCACTCTAAATTAACTCCTATAAAATAAAAATACAGAGAGTCTATCCTCGAATGCCCGCAGAGCAACACGATGCCCATTAGATACTTTTATCCTTTTTCTTACAACGGTAATTAAGAGAAGCCATGTAATTCGCGTACAGATTAAGTACACTTCGAGAGTCAAGAATAAACTACTAGATCTAAGATATTTTATTTTGTTTTTATATTTTCTTCTTTTACGAAAATTTTAAATTTGTTTTAATTTTCATAAAATTCTTTGTTTTTGTATTATCCGTAGAGCAATGTCTTTTTATTGATTGTAACTAAATATAACTACTGCAGGTATACCAATATTTATAGCTTTCTCATAATATTTGAAAATTTTACGAAAAATGTTTAACTGTTATTGCTCTAAACCGCTTATAAGTTGGAGGAACTTGTTAACAATCAAATAGTTACCAGAAAACAATTTACTTAGCTTAAGCTTGCCTGAACAACGAACTTTACGTTATTCTTAGCTCCCAAAGCTAAATTAATGTTTATGAAAGCGACAGAGATACCAAAATCACTGAATATAGAGAAAACAACTAATAAAATTAAGAAACAAATTGATATCTCCAGGATGTTCTCATTAATTTTGTCTTAACTTGGTAAATGATTAAAAAACTCTAGTGGTATTTCTTATAACGTTTTTCTCTATGGTGCCAAGATTTAGTAACACAAGGTATTCAACTTTAAAACAATTATTTTATTTTATTTATTATCTACTAAACAAATAAATATTTTTAATGGTTATGAACATTTGCAGTAATTATTTATTTATTTAAAATTACATCTGCCCAACAGAAAACAATCTATTTATAGAGCAATAAAGAACATAATATACTGGATGTCCCAAAATCAGCCTGCCATAATCTAACTGTAGATGACCAAAAAGGACTCCTTAAAAGACGGTCTAGAATATTGAACTGAGTACCATCATTACACACCAAATCTACCTACACCTACAAATATATAACTTTTTTCTTATATTTCGTCTTGGAATCCACAGTAATTTTTTTTTTATTTAGGACACACTGAATATAAATACAGCAACAAATAGAGTACAATAAGAAAAACCATAAATAATGTATTAAATAAAAAACAAGTTTGTAGACAATTTAATTTAAATAATGCCCAAGCTTATGTATATTTACTTGAATGCAACGATATCATCACTTGTTTATGATTGAAGACCAAAATCTCATGAGAAGATGATCGATTGCGGCTTTTAGTTCTCAAAGACCTATTTAGCAGTAACCGGATTATTACAAATCAGCGGTTTGAAGAACATTGGGGGATGGTCGGTATGCGTACATCGAATACGAATAAGTTTTGGCCTCTTGTATTATCGTGCACATTGAATACTGCCTTTAACTCATCAGTTAACTTCTTACAATGGTGTAGAGAGAGGAATCAGGTAATCTTTAGTGACGAATCCTGTTTCTGCCTGGGAATGGATGATGGTCGTGCAAGGGTGAGAAGGGTGGTGAAAGACGCGATCCACAATTTGTCAGAGAGTTTCATACTCACCACACAAGTACGCGTTATGGTGTGGGGTGTTATGATGTATGGCAGCCCATCATCACTAGTTTTCATTAGAGACAACATGAAAGTCCAACGATACATCCAGGAAGTGGTGGAGCCATACGCCATTCTACATCTTCACACCATCCGAAACGCCACTTTCCAACAAGACAATGTTAGACTTCATGTTGCCAGAATAACTTTTATGGATCAATATCAGATCAACCGTTTACCCTGGTACTAAGATCGCCGGATCTGTCACCTATTCAACATCTCTGGGACATGTTTTGCCGCAGACCACTGCACTTACAACACCCCCCAACCGACTTTAGCACCTCTTACCCATGAAGTTTAGATAGCTTGGAATGAAATACCTAAGAAAGCGTATCAATGTTGGACTTAATCAAGCCCAATATCGCACTAAAACGTTAATTCCAAAAAAATCTTACAGCTTGGCCCATTCGATCGCCTGACCTTACAAGTACGGATGAATCTTCCACTAGAAAATAGAGTCTTTTAGTGCGACGTTACATATTTAAGCACCCCACATCAAATTGACATAGTTGAGTCATAAAATAGATATAGTTGCGGCAAGAATTCAGATGCCTTACGTCAATCGACCAGATGGATGAATGACGAGATCTTGTTCATGTGTCATCACTATCATCATTAACGTATTTTATCTTTTCTTTTCAATTTTGGAATTTTCTACTAGTGCAGTAGAAAGCAAGAAAGTAAACACTGGTAAACACCGAAATCACAAAGTTCACATATAAATAAATGTTATCCTGTTGCGAAGTAACTTCACTTACATGAAATTATCTTCAATGCGCATGCTCAGTAATACTAAATACTATTTTCATTTATTAATTATCATAAAAGTTAGTATTGTTCTATAAATTTAAATATATAATTTCTATAATTTTTTTAGTTTATCACTTGGGGTTTGGAACTTCTTAAATATTGTTTAATATTGTTAGAATATCGTAACATTTAAGGGCATGAGAAAGAACACATACATAAGGTCGTCATCCTTTTTAGTAGTGATGTCACATACGGCAACCCCATAGTATGAAGAATTTCTCAATTCAATTTATTAGAACCGTAATTTATCCAGTAGACAGCTATCACGTTGAAATTTTGTAATGGCGACTTAATTATTTTTATTTATGGAACTTAATTTTATTAAATATATGAAAAAACGAACAAATTATTAAATTGAATAGAAATCATATTAAATGTCAAAACGATCGATTTCAAATAACAATAACTGTAACCTCACTAACAACAATTAAGTTGCCTTTACAAAATGTCAACGTGACAACCGCCTACTAGATAAATTACAGTTCGATTAAATTCTACCTTATAGCAATCATGTCATGTAACTGATTATAAATAGATTCTTTGCTCAAAAATCGTTAAATTTACGAAAAAAAAAATTCAAGAGACATTTTTTGTTTAGAATGAATTAGGTATCTGAAATGATTTTTAAATGATAAGGTAGATAAGAGAAGTTGCGCATGAACCACCCACTGAATAAAATGGAAGATATGATAAAAAAGTGTGCTGTAAGAGTTTTTTTTTTAATTTGTGAATAAATTATTCTATTCTGTGTATTAATATACATACATACATACATAACTTGATATATTCATATTGTATATATTTTAATATTATAACAACATTCTTCGACTGCTTTCATATAAAAGCTCTTCGACTTAAAGCAATTTTTGCTGCAAGGAAACCTAACCAGACATCTTTATGAGCAAACTTTCATTAAAACCCAGAGAATTAAATAGCAGCTATTTCTAAGCAAGCGTTGCACTTCGGGTAGAATATTTGCATGGAGCAGGACTATACAATGATGCACAACCTACAGACTACACAATAATGTTACAAAGACTTTTTATATAAATCTTCTTTTAAGGGTAGAAAGCATATTCTCTACAAACGAAAAATTGAAATGGAATAGAAAACGAGGAACTAAGAAAGTGTGAAACATCAGTATTAATTGAATGGTTTTCAGATAAAAAAATCAATATTTCTTAATTCTACACCCAGTATTTTAATTTAGATCTTTTTGTACTTTAATTTTTAACATCACAATGATATTAACAAAGTTATAGATACACTATGTAGATTAATTGAAATTAAAATCAGATGATCTATACAAGGTGTTTCAAATAGACATGGTGACTAATAGAACATTGAAAGTTTGCAGAATAATGTTCCCTAATAATGATAATTCGTATATGATAATGATAATGATAATGATAATGATAAAGATAATGGCAATGGCAATGACAATGACAATGACAATGACAATGACAATGATAATCCGTAAACTATGATATAATACACAATGGACGTATGTCACAGTATATGGCGGTCACTTTTACGACGCAAATTACAAGAATCTCAAAAACGGTAATTAGTTGGTTTAAATTAAAACAAAGGTCCACACTTTTACCTTTGAATTTTCTGAAAAGAAATATGAGTTGTCTTATGTAGTAAGAAATATTGGTCTTAAAACTGGAAAAGTTAATTTTCTTTTTCCTTTCATAACTAATATTAAAAAGGAACTATTATGAAGTTTGGTAGCCTTATGTTGTTCGACGTAAACTTTCCAATTGAGGTGGAAAAAATTTTTATGCCAACTAGATGCCCAAATATGCATATTTAACTTTCTGACGAATATGTATGTATATTTGAACGTTCTTGTGTATGTTTTTATTTATTATAGCACTGTTATTTTACTTGCCTTAACTAGAATTTAATCCTGTTTAATAGTTAGAACCAGTTTATGGATAACCATTAAATCAATCTAAATTTAGGGGTTGAAATAGCATTGGATTAAAGATTATATGTCTATTTTTAGACTGTTTCCCAATTCGGTTACACCGCAGCGGAATCAAAGAAAATAGACCACCAATAAATAACAACCTAAAATAATCTTCCACGGAGTCAAAAAACAATTACCACTGTCAATTATTATTGAAATAATAGCTTAACAAATTATTTTAATGTTTAACATTTGAATTAAATATATCAATAAAAATATAAAGTAGATCATAATCTCTGCACATTTTATAAAGAGTAGAAAAATGCAATATATTAGTGTATATGATTGTTTTTAAATAGAATGATTTAAATTCTTTCTTTCCAGTGACGGCCCATTAGAATATTTCAGAGATTACTACTATTTTAATTTTGAAAATGTAGGCTTTGGTTTTTTTAGGAGTGCTCTTTTTAAATAAAATAATGTCATTTTTGTTTTTGTATGTGTTAATTTTAAATGAGACACCCTGTATATTCTTGCCTTCGCCAATTTTTATATTTGAAAATATATAGTTGACATTGAGAACTAATTAGGTACAGGTATTATACATATCCTCTAATGCATTATTGTCTTTCTTATTCTGCTAAGTTTGTATATATTTTGTTTGTATTTTTATAGTTCACATAATGCATAATACATATTACAAGATATTGCTGGCTGTTAGTATAATAACAGATATTGATATGATGTATTCGAAAGACAGCAGTACTTCCTGTTTTTTTAAATTTGGGTGTAAAATATACAGGGTGTCCAGAATATGAGTGCCTTTATTTTGCTGGATGATAATTGTACCAAGTAAAACATATTTTACTTAACAATTGTTTTCTCTGATCAACGGTAACAGAATTATGACAGCAAACTTGAAAATGTGACAACGTCGCTCACATACCAGGTCAGAATTGTCAGGTGTTTGTACATAATAATTACAAACACATCTAAACATACTTACTGTAATTTGTTTTCTTAGAGCTTTTTTCACAACATAGAATAAACGTGAAATATTTAGAAGTGTTCAAAGTTTACCGTACAAATGTCTCGTAGCCAGACTAGAGAGTTTTGCTCAAATTCGCCATAAATTAACATGTCATACAGCTGGTAATGGTTATTATAATAATTGTTCCATTTTTGTTTCTGTACATTCACAAATATCAAGTAAGCATCAGCGATCGCACTAGCCACAATACTATTGCGGCTAGTAATACTTGTAGATTAACAGCAGCAAGTGATAGATTTCAATGTTGTCGTACGTTACAGTTTTAGGGATTTTCTGGGAAACTTCAATTGTTTACTTCATTAACCATTTGTTTTATATATTTTATTCGTTAGAATTTTTTGTTGCTTTTCAGATATACAAGCCCCATTATTATTGGCACTTATATTCCAGACATCCTGTATATGTAGTTCATGTGTCAGCGTACCTATATAAAGCCTAAGCGTTAGCAAAATATTTAACTACTGTTATAAAATTTTTATTTAGCACAGTTTCAAATCTTGTAGTCATAGGTAAATTATTGTTAACCGACTAATGTCAGTTGCCTACAGCAATAAGTTATCCTTCAGATGCTTTTATCGCTTCTTTTATTTTAGCAAAACACTGACTTAAGGTAATAAAATCTTTGGTACATGGTAGTATAGCACTGTTAAGAAAAATTCCAGTCATGATACAGAATATCTCTGTAAGATTTTTTTATTGGTTGATTTCCTTCACTATAAAAAATTGTATAAAATGAACTCCTTTTAAAACTTCTTTAAAGGGAGATACATTATACAGTGCATAACATAAAGAAGATAAAAAATATTAATTAGGTATTATTTTGTTACAGACTAAATTATGCACCGGAAGGCTATTCCCTTGTCTACAGATTAAAATACGTGGTTCCAATATTACAAGGTAAGTCAGATATTTTCAGGTGACAATCTGAGTAAACTTAATACATATTTATACACCAAGTGAGTTAAATGAATATTTATTCACGAGAAGAAAGTTTCTTCTAGTGAATAAATTCATTTAATTCATTAACTTGGCGTATACAATATTTTATTCAATTGTGATAGATTAGATATTGATGTTTAATGTAATGTTATACTTTGCGAACTAATTTAGAACAAATGAACTTACTGAGTTATTGCATTATATGTTGCTTGGATACACTATAACAACTAATTGTTTATTAGTTGAATTCAGGTGTGAAAATTTGAATTTTCCGTCAAGTACACTGCCTAAATCGTAAAAGAAATGAGATTTACCAGTATGTTCAATAAATTCAAATATAGATTTCCTCGCAAACGATTGGTTTCTTCGACTTCATAAAAGTATAAAATTTTTAAATAAATTATCAATATTTAAGCCAATGCTATCAAAACCTAGCATGTGCCCTTTCTATTATTTAGGAAGCGAATATTTTACCTAAAGCTCTCTAGAAAAGTGTGCCAAATTTGAAAACAAATTGTTCCCGTATTATAAAAGTTATAGTCAAAAAACAAATTAAAAGAATAACTTTGAGGTTAGGCTTGTATTTATTTTTATATTTTTCCCAACAAATAAATATTTTTTGTTCAACCTTGATAAATACACAGAAATCGTAATATTTTTGCGTTAATTATTATTTTTTAGCTAAAGCCAGTGTCAAGTCAAAAGAAAATTTTATTTAATTTTTGACTTGTTGATGAGCCAATGGGAAAAGTATACGGGAAAATCCTCGTTTATTTGCATATTTCGAAAGAGTACTAATATGGATAAAATAATGCTAATACGTTATAAACTAATAAACCCTTAGTTAATGTAACTATAAACATGTTCTCCCTTGGAGTTATACTAAGTAGTTATAAATCTTTAACTCTCTCTAATTTATTTACAAAAATAAACCGACAATTGTCGTATTTTCAACTGAAATTATTTCCCGAATTGCAAGAATTTTACGTTCAACTGTTATCACTGCCTATGACTGTAGTCAAACATGAAGTTGTTTCACTTCTTTCATGTGACATACCAGCCAACATTCTTGTAGTTTTATTTTTCAATTCTATGCTGTCGGCCCAATACCCTTCTGCTACTGTTGAACTTTGCCATCCACTATGTTTCTTCAATGTCGTCATATTTGCTTCTGCATTGACCAAGGCAGTCGCGGATGTCCTCCGCAGACAATATACCCTGAACGCTTTTGGATCTGGTAATTCCAAAAAACTAGAAATATTGCTTGGCATTTTTCTAAATGTATTTTTCTCAACGGGCTGAACTATGCAACGCTTTTCCCGATACGTTAGAAAAAATATTTCTGAGCCCGAAGGACACAAAGACATACTTTTTTACTAGACCCAATGCAGAAAACTCGTTTTCTTCCACAATTATAAATTTCTTACGGATATCTGTTTCATTTTCCGGAATGTCAACCACCATAACCGAGCCTCTATCTTCAATATGATTAATGTTCATATTCAAAAGTTTTTGACCTCTACAGCCCCTGAAATAACCCATAATCAGAATCTCCTGTACAATAGAGTAATAAATGTGTAATTCTTATAGTTTAATGCATTACCTTATGTAGTAAATGTTCTTCACCGGAAGCGTCCTTCAAAAATTTGACCGTCATCCCGACTAAACACTTTAGACTTTTTTGGATCATAGCCTTTTCTTTTTCGTTTGAGAAACGCTTCAAGTTCATGAAACGTTCTCCCATCTGTATTAGTATAAATTGTCATCATTGATTTTAACATTGACCATTTAGTCCACAGGGAATTAGGAAATGTAAGAAAAATAAATCTACATCACTTATACTAGAATGTGGAAGAATAAATACATACCATGTCTTAAAAGTAAGCCAACATTTTCAGTTTCAGTTTTAACAGTTTCACTTATATTATTGTTTTCAATACAGTTAACTTTCAGCCACTGCAGGAATTTGTCATATTCTTTTTGATACTTTGGTTTCGACTATGTTGGTAGTAGTGCGGCACGAGCTTTATCAGCCTTTTGTAACAAATCGCCTGAAATCTCACTTCTCTCCATGTCTACTTAATTATTAAACAACGCTCGTTTAATTCTATAAACCAACAAAATTTGGTTTTCATATTTCATTAGTATGAAATAAAAATCTTAATCTATCATGTGAGTTATTGGATGTTAATAATTTCGAGCAACTTAACAATCTCTCGGGTCTAACGTGCTTCAGGATTGCAATCTGTTGCCCTCGATAATTAACATTCTTTTAAATCCATTGTTACATAAATAACTATATAATAAATTGAGTATTTCATTAAAATTCGTTTTTTTTCAATGTAAATGAATTAAAAATTAAATTTTATTATGCTATTTATATAGGTAATGGGAACTGTATTTGGCGGTTACGTTTGCTCGTATATGTCTATAGATGCAGACAAAATTCATTTTTTACTTCTGGTAATGGTAACTTTCCTGCCACGTCAACTTTTGTAATGTAGGAAATATTCATTGAAACTTTTATGAATTGATTGTTATCCGGGATAATAATATATTTGAAACCCATTACTTCGATGTCATTAATATTAAACAAACATAATATCTGTAAATGAATTATACGCCTTTAATCTAATGAGAATAACATTTTTTTTCATTTCGCATACAGCATACAGGATATTTATATGTACTAGGGTAACATAATATCGCGTTCAACTAAATCATCTGAATCGACAGAAATTTCTCCAATATCAACACTACTATCTTCAAATATTTTACGTTTGTCTTTTGATGGCTGTTTGCGTTTATTTTTTACATTGATGCTGACATTTTCTTTGGTTTTTCGTTCTCTTTATTATTTTCTTTTTGCTGCTTATTACGTTTCTTTTAATTTACATTTTAGCTTATATTTCGTCAAGATCTTCTTAAGAAGCAATTATTTTCCATTAACTTTTCTCTTTATAGAAGTTTCTTTTTCTAATAATAGTGCTTAAAATGATGTCTAATTTAATCTAATCCTTTTTTTATTAGATTTATTTTCAATGAAGTGCATGAGTCTCAGAAAATATGCTTTCCATCAACAAAGTATCTTATCGCTATTAATTAGATGAGGTTAGCTTATTTTCGCTAAGTTTCCATTTTCTTGATAACGAAGCAGTTTTTCGAGATCAAGACGTGGCATTGGATATTTGCAGGGTAAATACTAGTACTTCTAAACCCAACCACAATTGTTTCTGATGTCATACCTTGTGCTGCTAAATTTAAATTTAACTGCTTTATTTTCGGGGGAGGGTTCTTCTTTTAAATTTTATTTAAAAAAATGTACCTATATAATAGGCCGCTAATATCAATGTAGAATAATTGAATATGGGCTGAACGAATCACTATAGATTTATTGTCAAAGTACGCACACTGTTGGGTGATTAATAATACTTCATTGAATGTCTCTGGGGCACTGGAGAAGACCGACGATCTACTAAAATAAATCTCGGGTGGCACAATTAATCTAATCTAGATCAATCTTCATTTCATATTTTACAACAGATGTCGATGAATTCATATTTGGACATTTTTATTTGGTTTTCTCTTTGCCACAAAACAAATTTTTTATCCAAAATATAATCAGACAACAAAATTTATCCAGATTTCAGCAAGTACAATTGAAGTAAATTTGTAGTACGAGCAGGCAGTGTAATGGTGGATATATTTTCAGTTTTCTTTTTGTATAGTGCCTATATCTAACACAACACACAAAAAACCCTTTGGCTTATTTTATTGTACAAACTCCTTAGAACACAGTGGTGCTTTCGAATATTCTGTACATACATGATAACTAGGTACAGTTATTGGCTCTGTTTCATTTCTAGACTAGTTTGATTGAGAAATGTTTATTTGTACCTGTTTCATGAAAACAAAATATCATAGAGAGCAGTATTATAGGAAGGACTCCTATTACCACAGCTAAGAACGAAAAAAGGGAATAGTATGTATAAAGCGAATACAGAAACTTATTTTCTTGACGATACTCCAAATTGCCTGCAAAGTGCTAATGCTGGTCTAGAATTCCGTGTCTTTATGTTTATATTTCTGAGATGGCAAAATGGAGTCTTCATGCTATGGGACCATAAAGAGTCCCAAGGTAGGTCATGCTTGTAATAGCCTGAATTAGCACTGTCCTGAATAAAATAATTTTAATTTTTTTCCATTTTAACTAGCGAAACTTAATATTATAAAAGTTCCAAAATATCTATCATCCAAAATTAATTAGCATTGTAAGTTATAATAATTTTCCTTCTTACAGTCAGTAGTACAGGTGTCCAAAATTGTATTGTTTTTTATTACAAGGATCACCTTCAAAAATTCTTGCCTTTGAAAATCTTTGAATCACTGCCGTTCTCTATATTGTTACGGATAGTAATTCTATTTATATACCAAATTCGAATTTTTACAGAATTTAGATATACAAGGTGATTGAGTCATAGTGTAATTAATTTTATACCAATTATTCGGAAGGCCTAAGAAAGACAGAAAATTGGAAAAAAAATTACTCGACTTATTAAATATAATCAACCCATGACCCCGGTAATACGGCGCTCCGTGTGACAACAATTTCCTAGTCACGACACCACAGAGTGTGGAAATCCCTGCTTCAAAGACAATACAAAAATTAAGAGAATGAATCCACTTTAAAAAATTTCCATGTAAAAACTTAGAAGGAAATACAAAAACTGTAGTGATCAAAAATATATTGATAACCTAACAAAGTATAGTAATAGTGGATGACAGAACTAGCAGTGACAATGAAGAGTGAAGAACATTGTAACTGCATGAAAGAAGAGATAGATTGGAGACTAAGAAATGTTTTTTAAAGAAAAGTACTATTTTTTAAATAAATAGTTCGCATACTGCCGTTTGTGAAAATAATAAAGATTTTTTCAATTCCTGATATTGTCATTCAAAAATATTTTATGGAAGTTGGATTAGAACGCAATATTTTAACATATTTGTTTCAAAGTTTTTCGAAATTTTCCTCGGATTTTTAAAGCAAAAACTCACTGAATATTTGAATATCTATTGGAAGTCTTAAACTTACACAATAAATCATATTTTTTACCAAAAATTATGACAATTTAATAACCAGGTTGCAAAAACATCACAGATTCACTTTATTTTATTATATGCCTAGTAATTTAGACCTATTATGTGTAAAACGTGTAAGAGCTAAGTATACTAAACTATTAATACAGAGATTTTTCACATCCTGATTACACACTGGAAAATATCATTTACACTTTTTTCGCAGTGCAACAAAACGTTAATATTAATGCAACTCAAACCAAATTGGCAAAACCAAATTTTTCAAAAACTGACTGATACTACAAGTTTCTCGTTTATATTGATGCGGAATTTAATTTTGATAGTGTATATAATCATGCTTCTATCCAACTTAACTATTTTAATTAAAAACTGACAATGACAAGATTTTCGGAAATTGTCTTGGAATTGCTTCATATAAAGAGTTTGAAATGTTAAACAAACTTTTGTTTCTTTTAATGTAATGCTTTGTAAATCTATACCTACCTATCTGGATGAAATACTTACTTGAGATATAAGGTTTGGTAAGTCTACTTGTTTATAGAGGGTGCCCGGAATATGAGTGCCTTAATTTTGCCATATGATAACTTGTACTAATCAAAACATATTTGACTTAACAATTTTTTTCCCTGACCAACAGTAACAGAATTATAAGAGCAAGCCGGTCTTGAAGATGTGACAACGTCGCTCGCATATTATCTTATAGAATTGTTATGTTTTATACATAATTATTACAAATAAGTACACCTAAACATATGTACTTACTGTGAATGGTTTAAAATGACTTCTGGTTTTTGCAAGATGCTTTTACTGTACAAACGCATCGTAGCCAGAGAGTTTTGCCTAGATTCGCCTTAAATTAACATGTGATGCAGCTGGTTATGGTTACTATAAATTGTTCCATTTTGTTTATGTACACTCACAAACATCAAAGAAAAATGAGGCAAAAATGAATCGCACTACCTGTACGCACCAATATGACTAATATTACTTTTAGGCTATCACCAGCAACCTGACTCTGCTACATTGTCGTACGTTACAGTACGTTAATGTTTTAACGAATTTCTCGTAAACTTCAATTGTTTACTTCATTAATACTAACCCAAAAACCAAATTATGAACCAATTACGTTACAAGCGCTTTTAATTAATCTTAATTGTACCTTAGTTTGTAATTTCATAACCTAGATTTGCATATTACTGCAGGTGTATTTTTATTTTTCAAAATATATTTGTAGACAAACTATTCGTTTTAGACATTTTTTTCATAAAAGTTTTTTAATGAATTTAGTCAGGTATATACGCCCTTAAAATTACGACACTCATATTCCGGACACCCTGTATAATAATAAAAACGATACAACCAAAGAAGTGTGCCATACACTTAATTTAATTAGATCTCTGCTTAACGCATAGCCTTTGGTCATCGTCTCATACTACTAAAATTGAGGAAATGTTCTATATCAATATAGAGAAAAAACAAAAAAGAATTTTATTAAAAAGCACATGATTGGTTCCCCAAACTGCGACACTAATTTGTTTAAAGATACCGTACCATTAGTTTTCTAACTAATGGTTTCATATTTTTTAAATACCTGTATAATTTTATACACACATACGGCCTTAAAAATATTTTATATATCTAGAAGAATTAGTTCCTAAAAATATAATAATTCTGTTATATTTTCAGGCTGCCAATTGCATCTAATTGGAGAAGAGGCTACAGTAAGCAACGAAGACATCCCGTATACTATTACTGAATGTCAGTTATGGTTTCCTACTCAAGAGTCAGGTCATGGACTTGTAGTGGAACTTAGACGACTAAACGTGCCATGTTCCAAGGGTTTTATTCATTTTTCTGGTTTAAATATTACACAGCATCAACATTTTAGGAGTCATCGGCAAACTCATCTATGTGGAAAACTTGAAGAACTTCCCGAGTCCGACCGTCTCATATATTTTCCTTCCTCACATACACAACCATTTATGCATCTACACGGAAACCCCGTATTTTCAATTTCTTATCGCCTAGTGGACTATTGTTACAACGTGACATTTGTAACAAGAAACGGATCATTTGAATTAAAACCCACAGGGGATCTGGAGTGCACCTTCAAAATCTATTTACCGTATGGGCACCGAGTGGCTCTTAACCTGAAAATTGGTGATAGTAGTTCTACAGGTAAAATATTAATTTATTCATTGTTCGAGTAGTATACAACCTACTTTCTATGTTCATGCCATAACTTCAGGACTCACTTGTGACTTGTGACTGTTTTACAGCCAGTTACACAACCCTTGGTTAACCATTTCTTATTAAAATGTCAGATTCAGAATTTTTAGAAATATTCCTTTGAAAAATATTAATTAAGGATTTCGATTGAATCTGCTATTAGAAGAAAATTTGTCAGAAGACAAAGAAGTACACTATTATCGAATGGATGGAAACAAATTACCCTTCGTTTAACTTAACAAATTCTTAAATTTCTTTTTATACCTGTTACATCAGCAACTGCTTTGAATATTTTATGTAACGGCTAATTCCTACAGATAATAATAAAATACTGATAATAATAGATATTTATTTGTACTGCACAAAATACAGAAGAATTTCCAAATTTATTGCACAGTTAGTATGCTTGTCTGAGACTATTTATTAATTGGTAGGTACTTACTTACACAGAAAAAATCCACATTGTTCCGTCTTATAAATAAATTAAACGACTTTAAACAGATTTTTGCTGGTGATAAAGTATTGGTAATATTAAACAGTCAATCTCGATTTCGTAATCTAATGTCAGTTACATTTATATTAATACCTACTATTTAACAATTCTGGTACATTTACAGTTTCTTTAAATATATTATAGATAAATACCACTTAAGCATACTCCCTGCGATCCCGTACGGATATAATTTTGAAATCATCTAATTGTGATTTGTACGATATAAAAAATGGGAAAACGGGAAATATGCCATATTTCTTAAAATACAGACTTCTTAAAAATCTCTTTTGCACTTTTTCTACTAAATCAATATAAATGTTACTAACAGGGGACCATGTCACAGATGCATATTCCAACTTAGTATAAAACTAAGTTTTCTGCAGCAGTTTAATGTTAAATTAGATATATAATTATTAAACCTAAAATTACTTGTAAATATTATACCCAGATCTTTAATTTCCGTTAGACTTTCCAATTCAACATTTTTTATTTTATAATTATTAGATCTTCTTGCAAATTTAAACAGTCTTGTTTATTTCGTGCAGCCAGATATAACTTTAAATCATCAGCATACAATAGTACATTTGAATGTTTTACACATAAATATATATATCATTTATGAACATTATAAATAAAAGAGGCCCAAGAATCGAGCCCTGAGGCACCCCTGACAATGCTACAAACATTTCAGAAACTTTGTTGTTAAATTTTACAAACTGTTTTCGGTTATGTAAATAAGAAACCAACAACTTCATCAGGTTTTCATGAAAAGAAAATGCTCTTAATTTGTCTACTAAAACTTTGATGATTAACTTTATCAAAAGCTTTAGCCAAGTCCATATATATGACGTCCACTGGCCCTTTCTCGTTATTATATTTGATACCATGTCACTAAATTTTAGTATGTAACACCCTTTCGAATATCTTAGATATTGTCGACAACACGGATACTGATCTATAATTTTTAATATCTTTAGTATTGCCATTTTTATATATAGAAACTATAGGGCTTAATTTTAAACAGTTCGGAAAACATTTACATTTTAAAACTAAATTTAATAAAATTGTTAAAGGATTTTTTAGTACATGGCTATATGCTTTAAAAATATGCTGGTAATCCATCTACGCCAATAGATGTCTTAGGCTTTAGTGTTTTAATTGCTTGTACAATTTTATCTTCTGTTATACTTTCTAATGACAACATATCTAAATTGTATGTAAAGTTTGCAGATTGTATATTAGCATTTGATGTCGTATGATGACTTAAAAAATTCAGCAAATCCGTTAGCAATGGATTTATCATCCTTATATGCATTGCCATTATACTCATAGTTAAAACCTATATCGCTATTTTTGGGTTTTTTTATTTACATAACTCCAAAATGTTTTTGGATCAGTATTTATGTCTAATTCAATTTTATGTATATAATTTATATGACATTGTTTTATAAGACTTTTAGTTTCCTTCCTAAGTTCAAAAAATGTTTGCTTACAATAATATGAAATCACCGATTGTTTTTTAGACATTCTAAAAGAATGTAATTCTTCGAATACCATAACGGAAACTTTTTGTTCAGGAAGGTTCTTTTTGGTGCATATAACATGGTCTTTCATATAACATTGTATAAAAAAAAATTAGAGCCATATTTGCATCTGTGTAAGTATTTATAGCTGAAACCAATTACACTGATTAATCATGGTATAAAGATAATTGAAATCGCATTTTCGAAAATCATATATAGACTCACCATTATTTTCAGTGGTATGACTCGTCACAATGCTATTTATATTTCAAGCGGGTGATGATAATTATCCACATTAGCTAAGGATGCCCCAACGTTCGATTTTACATCCACCTCTGTTACATCAGTTAAAATGAAATCTAAGGTATTATTGCTTACACAATTACAGTTATTATTGATAGAAAATAAGTTATAATCATTCATCAACTGTTCTATAATTTTTGCTTTTCATGATCCTCTACTACAATTAAAACCTGATCCATTTATATCCAGTATATTAAAATCTTCTATAATGAACATATGATCACTATTCAATAGTTGATCAATATTATGACTGTAGACGGCATACTGTAAAAAATATTCGTAAATTCCAACTCCCGAATCAGAAGTGATGTACACACAACACATCATCACATGAGTAAAATTTATCACACAATCAACACAAATCCATTGAAACTCAGCATTAAAACTTTTACCTACTAAAGCTGGTTTGTATGTACTTCTTTTAAAATGCAGCAAGCCACACCGCCACCTCTTAAAACATTGGTCACACTAATTCATTGAGCCAAGTTTCAGACATGCAAATTACATCAAGTTCTGAGATAGTAGTATACTATAGTAGAGATTTCTGAGCTTAGTACAGATTTTTAGATATTTTTATTTAATAGGTGTTATTAAGTTACCTACTAATCTATTCTGCAATAATTATTTATTGTTGTTATGAGTACATATAATAAGCCAGAGAATTATTAGCTTGAAAGCAAAACAATTGAAAATACAAGTACAAGTTTCTTTTATTAACGTCAATACAGATTTATTGTTCAATAAATATAATATCAGTTATTTTGAAACATAGCAGTTGCTTTAGCAGCTTTTTAGAAGAACTTTTTCGAATAAATTATCTTCATATTCACCTATAATACACCTACACGAAGAGTCTTGATAATATACACATCCAGTCTTGATAAGTATTTATCAAGACTGGATGTGTATTCGGTAAGATAATTTTTTTTTAGACGCAAAATAAATTAATTATCAATCTGGCATTTGTTGATTTTCGACTCGACATTTTAATAAATCATCATCTTTGCTGAAAATGCCACATGAGGTAGGTATTATTGCTGTATTCATTTCATGATTGAATGGATGTTGTCACATGACCTGAAGTACAGAAATTTGATCGTTAGCTAGGTTCACTACAACACAATATAAGTAAATGACTATTGCGTTATTGACAAACAAAATGTATTGCATACTTGAGAGTTATTAGACGCTTCATAAGGTATTTAGGTCAGGTCCCTTATGTGATATATTATTAAAGCAACAGTACTGAGAATAGTTCTTAACCACATTCATCCATGATTATTGAAAGAAAAAAACAGAAGGATAAGGAAACTCGATGCTACAAATTATTAATCACTAACTATATTTTGTAGACAAAATAAGGACTACCTCCCTTAAAAAGCACTTTTGGATGAGACAATTTGTCAAATTGATATGAAATCATACCTAGAATTTGATGGCTTCGTTTGTAGGTTTAGTCTCCTGACATTTTAAAATCTAACACAGAGTGTGTTAGATTTTAAAATGTTCACGTTATAAAACGCGTGTATTCACGGCTAAATATTTTATCATCTTCAATAGAAGAGTGCAGGTGCATCAGTCTTCTTGATAGTCTCGTGTTGTTTCTGTACACTCTCGATCGCTCGAAGGTTCGACAGTGGCACTTTAAAGCTGCGTTCAGACCAACTGAGCGAGAAAAAACGAAAGCGAATAATTTGTCTATCTCTAGCCATTAATTCACTTTTAATTGTGGTGCTTTGTGCTCGTAAACATATCGAACAAAATAGTTGCTTGTGCTTCTTTGATTATATTTTATGAATTATTATAACATAATAAGAAAAAATGGCAACAGAGAAGGTTGTAAAACAAGACACTTCTTAAAAAACATTTGTATAATGGCAATAGCTTACCGAGGGATATGCAAGTAGAAGTTTCAAACAAATTTAACATTTAAAATGCCCAATACACTACTCGCTGAACTGGGTAATTATTTAAAATTATTCTAGAAGCATTAAAATGCAGAACCCAAACAAGCCTTTTATCTATTCATTGTCGATTTGCTTGTTCGTCAATGCACAGTGAGTATGGAAATTTGAAGCTTTCGTAATGTTTGGATCAATTTATTAATTGGCTATGATTGTGTGAAAATGGAGAATGTACCAGGAAAGGGTGCCAGTTGCCACTACAAACACTGTTGAGACTGGCGGAAACATAGCAAATGGAATAAACACTTCAAGCACACAAGCTTTTTGTTTGATACGTTTGCTCATGCGTATATGGTACGTTCGGTTCCTTCGCAGTAAAATCTTCAAGTCAATATGCATTTAAATGCGCTCTTGCTTTCGTGCACAGGGTGTAGATGTGTTCTAACTGCGATACTAGTCAGATCCCAAGCAGTACAGACTGGTCGGGTTGACGTCGAGCCGACGTCGGCAGTCTAACCTGAAGTCCGCGCCACGGCGTCCCGACCAATTTTTATACGAAAATGGTCACACAAACTCCGGTCGACCCGACGTCACCCTGTCGACTAATAAAGTCGCTCTTATATTCAAATTATTTAAACCAATTCGACGAAATTTTAGGTAAGGCTAATGGTTACCCAAAGTGACCTTAGTATATGGTAATTTAAGTAAGTAGCGTTAGGTGTAAATGTTTGTACCTACTTCCACGTCACATTAGATACGACAAATATTACCTAACATAACATCTATAATTTACGTACAAAATTTTCTATATAAATCAGACAAGTAGGTACTATATTTTTGTTCTGTTTAGACTAATACTGCAGCTCATTTTAATAGAAGGTATGCATCTACTCATATACGATTCAGTATATTAATGAAATATAATCGAGGATATCGAGACCTACAAACACTGAAATTATAAACGCATGCAAATTTATTTATTATATTGGACAAAATAGGCCATTAAAATTAAGGCGCCATTAAATGAACACTATTTTAAGAAGATCAAGTTTAAGAACTAAATTCTCATACAATATATAATCTTAAAATCGTTCTTCAAATATTAAAGATGAATAATTATTGTGTATTAACCTCAACTCTTCCAAAATGGCTTTCTATTATTTTTTTAAAAAGATGTCGTCGTCGGCAATACCGATCTGTTATATACCTATGTTTTGAAGTTATTATTGGTGTAAACGAATATAATTACTCCAGTCACCGGGTCATATTAAGTTTATTTATTTGTCTTAATTATATACCAGTCCTCAGAATAATTGTATAATAAACTCCCATTTCTATATACTAACTGAAGAACTTAAAAGTGCTTCACCAAGTTGTACTAATTGTGTCCTTTAAAAAACAAGATATAATAATGATAAACAAAAGTACACTTCCAACATACTTACTGTACAGTAGGTATAAATGTACGTATCAACTAAGTATATATACACCTGTGTAACATTATTAACTGTTTTTTCCCACCCAGTAATTAGTACTGACTGTCAGGTGGTGTACTCTAAATAAATAAATAGTTTCATATTATAACAATAAAATGGTACCTCGGTAACTGATCGCTGCCAGAAACAGAATTAAAGTGCTCATCCCTAGTATTAGCCGAGATTCTTTAACCTGCTCTGGTTATTCCCAGGCTAGGCTCTGTGGGGACAGACCGCTATCATTATCTCTGGGCCCGCCCATATATTGCTTTCGGCTCCTATTGTTAATATTACGACTGCTACGGTCAGAACGGTCTCGACTTACTTGAATTATTCATTATCAGATTTCTTAATACTTGACGGTTTTTCTTCACTAACAATATAGGTAAACATCATGTCAAGCGTCAAAATGTTTCAAATACGTGTGGTTGGTGTATAGGTCAAAATATGGTACAAACACCGCCGTCGGCTGCACCTACTTCATCCGACATTACAATTAGTATTAAATAATTTGGAGTAGCGACGTCGGTGTGGATGACATTAACTGACGTATATCATTGGTTAGAGATAGTTAGAAATACCGACGTCGGCCTGTCCGGCCTGTTTTATTATTCATTTATTGTTATTTGTGCATGGAACAGGTTGAAATACCGACGTCAACATTGCCGACGTCGTTGTGACGTCGGTAATAGCAACGTAAGCGATTCCTACTAAAATTACTTAAAATTCAACCATAGACGTAATGCTATACCAATTTTGTTATAATCTGTATGATTTTGATATAAAACTAGTCGTTAGTTAAATTCGGTGTGGTTTGTGCTGCTTGGGATATCTAACAGATAATATTTCAAATTATTTACGTAACTTTGTTATGCACATGTTTTTTATATCAAATAGATTTAATTGGCAAATTGGACTCATATGATGGTATGGAAAGAATACATTTAATATATACAGGCTGTTAGAGGTTTGACTACCAAAACTTTAATATAAGATAGATAAAGCATAAATGAATAACAAAGTTAAACAGTACAAGGACATAACTCAAGCCGTTCTTAAAATAATTCGACTTATTATATCGAGGAAAAAAATCCTAAAATAAATAACTATTGTAAAAATTAATGAATTTAGTTTAGACAGTTTTGGAATTTTATTTTGGAACAGAGAATGGAGAAATTAATGATTTTTTTATATTAAATATTTAAATTTTGATAATTTTTAATTGTTTCAAACAGTAACTTAAACCATATAGGAATTTGAAGAATAAGTTATAAAAAATTCTGAGAACACACATCGCTGAAATAATAACTTCTTGTTCAAAAATAATAATAATTTAAGTTCTGAAAATCAAAATACAATGCCAGTTTTAAATACCTATCTAACATTACAACATATGCATGACACTACCCAAGAAATTTATGATTAGAATAAATATAATTATAAAACTCTTGGACACTATCAATATCAAGAAGACGTTAAGATACTTCAACGAATGCCTCTATTAGACAGCCGCCGTTGATGGAAACGATCTAAATCGTGACAGACACTTCGCAGTTCAGATAACAACTGATCTACAGATCAGTTGTTATCTGAACTGTCACTGTCACTGTACTTCTCGCGCTGATGCCACTTTCCGCGATATCGACTTTATCGAACTTTATTGATTAACGAAAATATTGTATTTATTAAAACTAAATATAAATAAATTGAAACCAGGAGTAAACATTGCATTTCATGGTCAGAACATTATCGTGAAAACCCTTAATTAACCGAATTTTTACACATGAAATTGAGGATTTGTTAATTTTTTTCTCGAAAATGGTTGTTTAGTATTCATGTCCAAGGTTTTTTTGTCCATTTTGATGTATATTATTGCCTGTTAAATTTATGGCAATCAAACCTGTAACTGTATTATCAAAATATTATTCATATAACATATGCACATATCCATATTGACCTCACTGATATATTTTTCTGTGGATGCCCCTATGTCAAATGCATCAACCGTATGAGTTGTACAGGTGACAAACAGAAGAATTAATTACTATCATCTTAGAATAGAGAAAATTATATAATTTTATTTTTTTTTATTTTATTATGTATTTTTTAACAATAACGTCGAGTCTGCTCTTTTATATTTCTTATAATTAGGTACTATGGCAAATTAAAATTTTATAGAAAATTACAACAGAATTTAATTAAACAGCTATATATGTATATAGATCAAACAGAAATTGAAATTATGCAAAATATTGAAAGCGAAACTCTCACCGTTATAGCTGATCCAACTAATTAATAAAACTTGAGTTTAATCGAAACCTAACAAGTTATATATAAAATTTATATTGTTTCCTTACTTATCGAATTAATTTAAAATAACATCTCTCAAATTGAATTTATATTTTAAATTCAGATTATTACATCAACATTTTTAACTAATTAAATTTATTGAACGTGAATAATCAAATTTGTAATGATATTTTTTAAATAAGCTTCTACGGAAATGTTTAGGTTACTTCGCGAGTAAAAAACCGAATTACTACTTTTTTTTAATTTCCTTTTCTCATATTGAAAATGTTCTCAATAACAATTTTTTTCAATGGTTGATTTGTATTCCTTTGAGGTCAATTTAATTTTTTTTAATGACTACAGGTTTTTCCACCGGCACAGAACAACTGCATGTAGGGGTCCCAAAATATTGCAATTTAACGAAACATATTTATATACTAAGTTGCACACAGGCGGAGGTATAGATCTTTAAAAAGGAGCCAAATATTTCGAGAAAAATTTATCTCTGAATTACTTTAACCTGGAATAACGAAATTCTAATCTCTAGAAAAAGCTTTATGAATGTAATATATTACTTTCATTTGTAGTCAACATTTAGATAAAGAACTATCAATATTACCAATTGGATAAGGACAGAGTATACTCACGTATAATTGAAGAGACACAACAGGATATATTTTGACATACATTAAAATAATTACGATATTTTGCTCTGTATGTAAAAGTGATACCTTATTATAGTTTACTCAGTATTTAATGTGGTAAGCCTCGCCTTCTTCAATAAGTATTTATGTAATTACAAATATTGTAGAATATTACCCCCACTGAATGTATTCCTTTCAATGCAAACTTTAAAAATATCTACCACTATTACACAGGGTGTCTCGAAATTAATAGGACACAGAGCAAAAGTAGATTCGTTACATATAAATAATGCGATTAAGCCAAACTTACCTTATTCCATTTGTGGCTAATAGAAAAGTTACAGGGCGTTATAGTTCAAATTTTGAATTCGAGATTCTTAAAATTCTTAGAAAGTTTTCAAAGGATTCTCTTAAAAATTTGGATTAGGGGGTTTTCTGGGACAAAAAAAACGAATCCGTACTTAATTTTGCTGTAGACGCAGAGGGCGCTACGAAATGTACACTTGGTTGATAAAAACTGATTATACCTTTTCATCAGTGTGTGTACGAAAGTTTTAATAGAAAAATATTATTGTCCTATCTATTTTTTACAAATAAAGTATACTTGTTTTATGTTGATAAATTTAACCGTTTTCGTTTTATTTATTGTTATTCTATTGGATCCAATAAAATAAAATAAAGATTTGTAGTTACTTACGTAAAAAACTAAAGATTATTTTTAATTTTAATTACATTCAGGTGGCTACATTAAATTCTTAATATGACCCCCGTTTACATTAATACACAATCCTATTCGTTTGGTAAATGATCGTCTAATATTAAATAGTGTTTCTTCATTTCTTAATAAATTCTTAGCATAATTGCTTATATGTTAGAAAATGTGTACGCTAGTGACCGCCGCATCCAAATATGTACTATCTCCAAACTCACGTCGATGACGCGCGATCGTATTGAAAGTTTTTGTCCATTGGCGACATTTAGCTTTGTTTATGTGCATTCGCAAACAAAACCTATTTCTAGGGGTTAGAATTCGTTGGCGCACATGGCCACCGACGATAAACGTTTCATCAAATTTGTAATTTTAGATTTCAATTCTATGCAATTTCTATTGAAGATAATCAGCAGCAATTTGGCAGTGACCAAGTAAGAAGAGATTTGTTTGCTATTTGCCAAAATTATGAAATGTCGTTAAGTACAATCATTGATACACTGCAGCATAGTTATTTGTGTTTAATAAAATAGTTTTAAATTGTATACGATTTAAATACGTGCTTAGCAGATTGTGTAGAAATTCATCATATTTAAGTTGAAATATACTGTGGTGCAAACTGATGCATGCTTGCCCGCAAGCAAAAATGAATGAAGTTAGCAAATAAGCCAAAATGGATGAAAACTTAAATTATAAAAATTATTCCCATATAAATTTATTAAATGATTGAACTATACTAGCGTCAAGAATTCAGACGACTTACGTCATACGAACAAATGAATATTTCATTATATTTTTATCAAAATATTTAAGAAACTGCAACTGAGAGTAATAAAACTATATACTACACCTAATGTTTGCATTATATATTGCACTAAATTGCAAAAAATTGTTGAATTTAACGCGACCAAATATCGAAAATTACGTTGACAATAAAGACAATTGTCAACCATGACGTAAGACGTCTGAATTCTTGACGCGAGTATAGATAAATTATTTACGTATGGAAGAAAATACTTATATTATTATATTTAGCAGCTCCTCTAAGAGAAAAAATACGACTATGAGGAAAGCAATTCGTCGCCAAGTTTTGAAGACCTAAAACTAAATCATGAGGTATATAAGGCAATCTGCCAAGTTCTTATGAAGCATTGTGTAAAGATGTACGCGATCTTTTATTAACATAAAATAACCTTTCTGTATAATTTGTTGAAATAATTCCAAATTGGAGAATTTCTTGTAGAACCTGGTGAACTCACTGTATAATATAAGTAGCAATGTTAATAACAATCGATATCCATAGCAAGCAATTCTTTATATTTGTTGTTATTGTTTTCACAATTCATAACTTAACCTAAAGAATATCATCATCAAAACAATTTAGAACAGTACATCTCGATAGCCTCGATACAGGAGTACTCTCTATTGAACACAATGAGTAATACTGGTAGCATAAGCATTAAGCATACTGATCTTATACAGGTTTCATGGTTATTCATCCGATTTTTAAAATAATTGAATCGGTAGAATCCGGCAAAATAGCCTGATCACTAAATTTTAAAATAATTTTAGCAGCAAGTGGTTATAATATTAGTTTGTTACTTAAAACAGATGCTTTTTAAAATTAATCTTAAATAGGAACATTAGTAAATGCCACCTGGCGTCACTATTTGACACAATGAGCTGAAATTTTGTACAGAGCAATAAGAATATACGAGAAATCGATTTTCGTTGGAAGAAAGTTTCTCCGGCCACTAGTATCGGTTCTACAACATTGAATTGTTTTTTCTCTCTTATTTACGCGATGTTATATCATTACAGCAACAGATGGAGAATAAAATTGCGAACAGGTCAATATACAGGGTGCTTGTAAATAAGTGCGAAATATTTTAGGGGGTGGTTGCCGAAGTTATTTTGTGAAAAAAAGTTCATATAAACGCAGGTCGAAATATTCTTCGTTTCCGAGATACAGTTTTTCAATTTTAATTTTTTATTTATTTTTATTAATTATTTCAAAGTTTTAGAGATATTGACTCAATATTTGAAACACGCTTTGGAGAGATAAATGTGAATTTTTTGGGGTGATCTGAATATTTCCACTTGCACCAGTGACGTTCGTGTTAGAATGCCACAACCTTTTTTAATAAAATTATGGTACGCCACTGATTTTTTCCCGTTTTGATATTTTTTTAGAAATTCGTCCTCAATTCTGGTCTTATCAATTTTTTTCGTAGGATGCACCGTTCATGCGGAAAACATAAAACATATTTTATTGTAGGTTTTGTTAATCTTTTATTTAAAGGTCTCTTTTTATAAAGTGTTATTATGGTCAAAGTAAAAATACAATTAAACACTGAAAATAAAAGTTGATATAAATGTGGGTAAAAATATTCTTCGCTTTCAAGAAACAGTGTTCAAACTTTAATCTTTTATTTTTTTTTCTTGAATATTTCAAAAAATTTTATTGACTCATACAGAAACATTAAACCAAAATAATAACACAAAACAACAGTAACAAAGATAATAGTCGCAAACCTATAACACGTGTTGAAAATGACGTCCCTCACAAACGTTACAGGAGTCGACTCTTCGCCTCATTGAATGTCGTATTCGCTTAAATAGGTGGCCGAAAACTTCCGAATGCACAGAACAGATTGATAAAAGACTAACCCAACTGCGTTTATTTCTGTGAGAAGAGTTTTGACAGTGTGTCCACCGATGGAGTTGACAAGAGGAGAAAGTCTTTTGTTTTTGACTTTATCGAAAAATGTCACTCTTTATAAAAAGTTCTGCTTCTCGAAGAAATGAGATTGCCATGGAAACGTCTTAGATCAGATATACAGGGTGATCATAAATTTAAAAAACGCGAAAATACTCTATAGAGAAGTATCATTATTTATTATTTTAATGTTGATAAAATAAATCTGTTTATACCTTCAAATAGAGTCATAATATAAATTTTAAAATAAAAATTTCAATTATAACTTTTACTCCCACCTCAACACATTTTCCTGCTAAATTTTTCGTACATTTTCCGAATAGTTTGCGGCTCATTCAATCCATGTATTCCTTCGCGTATATGTCTTTTAATATTTCCCTATCATGTGGCATTTTAATAAATCTTCTGTTTTAGGACACGCTAAAAGAAAAAGTCAAGGGGTGCAAGGACAGGATTAGGCCAAATCTTCCTCTCCACCTTTCACCAATCTGCTAGCCATTGTCTGAGCAAAGCTGCATAATGATCAGGACAGCCGTCCTGTTGCCAAAACAGTTTATTGCGTACTTCTGACGCTAAAGTATTTAAAAATCGTAAAGAAAATGTTTCGAAAAAGTGCAAATACACATGTTGATTTAAATTTTCCTCTATAAAATAAGGTCCAATTATACGATCAAAAAAAAATCCACGCCAACTTTTTTGTAGCGTTGACTTTATACAATAGTGTTTAAAGTCTTCTTTTTTTCAAGATAGCTGATTTATTAAGCAACAATAATATTTTAGTGACATCTTAGAACTGTCAGTATTTTGATTTTGTGGTAGTATTCTAAAAAATGTTAACTAAAGAAGAATGTGTTTATTTAGTAAAATGCTACGGAATCGGAAATGTATCTTATCAATTTGCAACTGAAGTTTCCATGAAAAATTTCCCAATACGGCTGTCTCAAAGGAAGGATTGCGAAAATTAATTAAAAAATTCACTGAAACTGGTTCAGTAATTGACGTGAAAAAAAAAGAAAAAAGCATATGATGAAAATGATGCAGCAACATTATTAGCAGTCAATTGGAGACGATCCTAAATTATCTTTGAAAAAGCATGCACAGAGATTGCATGTAAGCAAAAATTTATTACAAAAAGTTTTTAAATATATAAAACTTCACGCTTTCAAGCCAAGGCTGCTGCATACATTTGAACCTGAAGATGAAGAAAGACGTTTAGAATTTTTATGGGAGGCGCAAATTACATTGAAAGCAGAACATTTCACATTTATTTTGTTACCGACGGATCTACATTTTGCACAAATGGGTACGTCTCTAGCCAAAACAGTCGTCACTGGGCTTTAGATAACCCTGACTATGTAATTGAAAGAAGAAGTCAACGCTACAAAAAAGTTAATGTATGGTGTGGATTTTTTTTGATCGTATAGTTGGACCTTATTTTATAGAAGAAAATTTAAATCAATATGTGTATTTGCACATTTTGGAAACATTTGTTCTATCATTTTTAAATACATTAGAGCCAGAAGTACGCAATAACCTGTTTTGGCAACAGGACGGCTGTCCTGCTCATTCTACAGCCTTGCTCAGACAATGGTTAACAGATGATTTTGGTGAAGGATGGATAGGAAGATTTGGCCCATTTCATTATCCTGCCAGATCACCTGACCTTACATGTTTAAACTTTTTTTTGGGTGCCCTAAAACAAAAGGTTTCTGCAAATGATAAGTATTAAAAGAGCGCATACGGGAAGCAATAAATGAGTTGAATGAGCCGTAAACTATTCGTAATGTGTACGAAAAATTTATCAAGTTAGCGGAAAACTGTGTTGAAGTGGGAGGTAGTTATGTAGAGTAAAAGTCAAAATTGAAATTTTTATTTTAAAATTTGTAATAGAACTGTATTTGAGGTTATAAACAGATTTGTTTTATAGAAATTTTGTGTAAAATAATAAATAATGGTATTTCCCTTTTGAATTTTTCGTGTTTTTTTTTTAATTTATCAGTACCCTGTATATCTGAGCTAAGCCATTTCTATGGGAATCTCATGTTTTTGAGAAGCAGAACTTTTTATAAAGAGTGACATTTTTCGATAAAGTCAAAAACAAAAGACTTTCTCCTCTTGTCAACTCCATCCGTGGACACACTGTATATTCTGAATAATATGATTCCGTAATAACTTACCCTACTTAAACTCATTTTTGAAACACGAATATTACTATACGTAAACGTGAAAATTACACATTTTACATGATAATCGACAATCGACTTAAACTGTCTATTGTCTCACAGCCTGCTGTAATTGGATTACTCAGATCTTCAACATTTTCGACACGATTGGAGTAAACTAATAACTTGAGAAAACCCCAAATGCAAAAATCTAAGGGATTTAAATCTGGAGAGCGAGCTGTTGCGTATCTCCCCTACCTATCCAACGATTTGGACTGTATCTAAGCGACGACGTACATTAATGCTAAAATGGGCTGGGGCACCATCGTGCATGAACCATAAATTTTGTCTGAGCAGAAGAGCAATTTCTGCAAGAAGAGCAGGTAACTCTACCTATAGGAAGTTATGATAAGATTCGTCATTTAATGGTAATGGGAGGAAATTTGGACCAATTAAATAATTATTAAGTACTCCAAACCACACGTTTACTTAAAATTGATGTTCAAATTGATTATTATTGTTAAACAAATAATGAAAAAATGCTAATTTGTCATTTTGACTAGGTGGTTGTATTTTATTTAGAAATATTGACAGCAACCTACTAGAAAATGTATCAATAGAAATTAAAGATACAGAACTTGCAATAAAATATGTTTTATATTTTTCCTCAAAAACGGTGCATCTTACGAAAAAATATGAAGAAACTAATTTCATTCAGAATTGGTGGCGAATTTCTAAAAAAATATCAAAACGGGAAAAAGTCAGTTGCCTACTATTTTTTTATTAAAAAAGGTTGTGGCATTTTCTCACGAACGTCACTGGTGCAAGGAGAAATATCAGATCACCCTAAAAAATTCACATTTATCCCTCCAAAGCGTGGTTCAAATGTCGAGTAAATATCTCTAAAACTCGTTGAAGTAATTAATAAAAATCAGTCAATCAAAAATCAATTCTCATCCCAAGAAACTACACAAATATTCTAGAAACCCTTAATAAATACTTCAAAGTGATGCCCATTTTTTGGCATGCATAATAATTCAGTCCTTTCGATCTTTCGAACAATTCCACAGAAAATTGTTTAATGGGGATCGTGGAGCCTAAGAAACGGGTCATGAGTGAGAAAACGTCGATTTAAATATTCCAGAATAATAACACGAATAATAATAAATTTCTAATAGGTAACTATTTATAATGTAATGGAAGATTATCAGTGCATCCTCCATTTCCATCCTTAAAATATTTAAATACTGAAAAGTAAGGCTTCCAACAATAAGAACAAAGCTAGCAAATATCGAATCTGTCAAAATGTTTGTTGATTTTTGTTTTACGTACTTATGTCAAGAAGATTTTTTGTATTGATATAATTATGGGTTATGGTCGCATTTCCATTAAAATCAATTTCTTCAATATTCTTATCTCTGTGTACCGAATTCCAGCTCTTTCTGTTGTGAAATAATGCCGCTATGTGGCATTTTCTAAAATTGCTATTTTCAGTTTTTTTCACAATATTTTAGCAGCTGCTGCATATATCAAGGATTTATTTGATTTATCCTATTAGTCATGATTTTTTTTGGAATTTGAGCCACCTTATGTATTTTATGGTTTGCTAGATGCCAATGATGAGCCACAAAAAAGAACCACTCTGTTTAGTGGACATGATCACTTATAAGTAGGGAATTTGAAGAAACCTATTGAGTATTTCCAATAGTTACATAGGGTTTCTATCTAACTATCCATTACAATGGAATTGTTTGATTTCTGTTGGGGATATAATGGATTGGATAATATTGACATACAAACAAGTATATAATGCTTGATTTAAATTAACTAAATCAAATAGTTGTCAATGCATTCAAGTGGACTGAAATAACAAGCGTAGATGTTTATCTTTTCATTAGAGACCTGTATAGGTATTTTATTTTCAAGTAACTTCCATAATAGAAATCTGATTTTGATATCGCAAAAACAAAATATGTAATAATAACTTCAATGTTACTCTATGATAACATCCCTGAGTTAAAATGAAGAAATTAAATTAAAAAATAATAAAGTTTATTTTCACATAATGAAATATTTACGTAATTGTAGCACATATAGGTACAAAAACTAGTTCTATTAGGCTACTTACACTTTTTACTTACAAATATTATAACATCTATAAATTAACCTAACCAACTTAACCAACAAATTTTTAGGTAAAGATATCTTTGAAAATACGTATTTTAAAAAAATGTAACTGTAACTGTAAATATTGTCATAACATAAACTTACATATTACATAGTTCTGCATATAAGATTGTTTGCTTTTGTTTATAAGTATGTGAAAATAATTATTGTGTGTATGTGAAAATGTCGGGTTAGAATAGCACAATAATGTGTGTCTTATAAACGCTTTTTAAAAGTTATCATTTTATTTGAGGAAAATTTAAATAGTAAAAATGGATAAACAAAACGTTAAGAATTCCATTTTTGATATTACTTTTGTGTTACTTACGTGTCTTATTTTTCTACATTTCTGTACTTAAAAACGTTAAGTTTTAGCTACTGATATTAATTAGCAAAATAGTTTGACATACCTGATGTTACAGCAACATTTTGGGCCCGTTTTACCCAGTTTCTACAAACTAACACAAATGTTTCGGCTTCTTGTCCGTTGTCTGTTTTGAACTTATAAGTTAATGGCAGCAGCGTTTACGTAAATCATCAATAGTGTCCACTTCGGTTCAAATATACTTTATTGTTTAATTATCCTCACAAAAATAAATCCAAATGATTTAAAGGCAGCAGATCATGGCGGCCATGGCAGCGGTCCTACTCGTCCAATTTTTTGGTATTAATTCTTGGACACGCTGACATGATACGGATATAATTGAGTCTTGTGTATGATACGCCACACTGTTGCAATACGCCGTGGACGCCCTTGACCTCCATTTCTTCCACGATTCAGTTGCAAATTTCTCATGTCACGCCGGCGTTTGCACTACAGTTGCACTCACTGCACACCGTTGTAAAAGTAGCTGCATTTGGAACATGTTTACTGGGAAAGCGTTCTGCTAAAGCATTTTCACTCCATCATAACTTAAAACCATACCCATCAACTGCGAGTTGCTATACGTAAGCCATTTTTGATATTTGAAAAACTAATGTAAATACTTGCATCATAAAAAAGTTAATACGATAAGTAATCTGATATTTGAAATTGTCTGGCTAGAGACTACAGTACGCTTTTTTTTCTCAGAAACTATAAGAATTTTACAAAAAAAATTTTTTGCGATATTAACTCCATATTTAATGCATGTATTCCCAAATTTTTTTAGATAAGTTCTGAATGCCCTGTATGTATAATACTATATAGATTTTTGTCGCTCTTCCGTAAAGTAATAATTATTATTCTGAACATTCTTAAATTATGTGCTACTGTGTCTTCTACAGTGTTATATTACTTATTGTATTCCCCATTTTATATAACTGTATTTTACACATACAACTTTGCTTCGATTATGAAGAAGGCTGAAATACAATCGAAACATACATTAAACTAGAAGATCGTAAATATACAAAAAAACATTAGTTTATTACTTCAAATATATTTTTTTTAATTTTAAAAAACTTTTTTATACTTTAAGCAATGTCTACATATATCTCATTTTTTAAATATTTCTACTAATACAGTTTAAAATGATTCAAGGAACAACCTCCTGAAGTTATGACATGAATTTAGAAAATATCGTTTAATATTATACTTTATTATTGCAGGTTCTCCTGATACGAATATAAATTTACAAGATTTTAAAAACGGCGAAAATATATGCGACGGTCTACTAACGCAACTGCAAGACGGTGATTCTACGTGGTCTCATTGCACCAAGTCGGGAGATGCAGAAAAACAGATCGAAATTGTTTCAAGAGAGAATAAGGTGGTGCTTAAAGTGACCGTGCACAGTACAAGTCGTGGTGCCTTAGGACTAAGCATGTCTTACCGTGCCGAACCCGTGGAAAGTATCGTAGGTGTGTGTGAATTTGGGTGGGTGCTTCTGCGACAATTTTGTGTAGCGGCTATGGAATCAGCCAAATTACCTTGGGCTCAAGCTGAGATAGAGTGTACCAGGAGAGGAGGCCATTTAGCTAGTATTCGAAGCAACAGCGACCAAGATATTCTGGACAATTTGTTGATTAATAGGTAATTTTTTTACGATAGCCTACGTTTATTTGTATTTGTAATACCAGGTACCAATAAATCGAAAATTGGGTGTAGGTAGAACAGTAAATGACTTCCAAAATGCGTTTTGTCCAAATTACATAATTTCCAGGAAATAATGAAATGTACTTTGAGGAAATGGCTTAATTTTTAAAACGTTCAAAAGTACCTACAATAAATTTACCAAAAATGCCGTTATTAATATTGAGTTTGTACCAAAAATATTTCATATACATTAATATCAGTAATAAAATAAAAGTATGATCATAAATGCTTTTTGATTGTCCGACGTGGACAAAACTCATTTAACATTTCATTTTTTATGAAACTAAACAGAAATATTTTATTGGAGCTACCCCACCATCATCTTCTTGACACTGCCAAAGTTCTTTATACTCATCATCATCGCCATTTTCATTCTCATTTTCAACAAAAATATTCCCAGGAAGAATTGGAGCCAGCCATGCCAATTCTGGATCAGCTCTCCAATCTACAGTAGCCAATTGAATCAATACCTAGTCAGGACTTTTACTTTTTTGTTTTTCAGTACCCGATAAAGTGGTACTTAATACTTACTACTACTAATTTCTTCCCTTTTTTTAATAAAATTTCATATTTCTTCGATTCATCGTCATTTCTGTAATATTGCTCATTTTCATTACTGCACCTCCAATATTAGCTTTTCTGATAAAAATTCGCTTGGCACAATTCGAAAAACACTTGCTCACGTGCAGTCAAGACGCATTAGATTCGTAAAACCTCTTTTGAATAATGTCTATATGCAGTGAATAAAACTCTCTTTGAATGTCTAATGAAGTTTTACTGATGATTACAAACGTTTTGAGTGCCCATTAAGATTTTGGACAAAATGTGTTAGAAATCTGCTCCTCAAATTAAATAGTTTTAAGAGTTCCTCTCTTTGAGGTAGAATCCATAGAACTACTTACACCCACTCTACCTCTTATTTAAATTCAAATTTCACTTATTTATTAAAATTATAATATACTAAAACTAGCATGAATGTTTAATTTAGTTATTTTCATCATTTGATTAATATATCTATCTATGTATGTATTGCTCTACTAAAATCATACAGCTTTGTATTATATTAATTCCTGTTTAATAATTTAGTTTTTATACAGTGTGATTCAGTCATAATGTAATTAATTTTAAGAGGAGATGCGGTAAAATGAATATAATACGATGGCGCGATAAAAAAATTTAAATGTATATTTACGCTGAAAACTAATATTCAAATCATTATTTAAACCCCTTTTCAGGCTATCACTGACCGATTCATACTGCTCCGAAACCAACTCAGTGACCGTCTGAGTGCAACGTTGCCAAATTTAATTTTTTCATCTAGTATTAGACATTATAAATAAGCTTGACTATGCAATATCTGTTGGCATAATAATGAACGAATATGATGACTTATTTTAAACTGCTGACGTATTTGTAATGACATCAACTCAGATTTTAGCATAAGCTCTTAATTGTTCCACTCGCCAATAGATATCTAACGAAAAGTCCATAAAAAAATATTTTGAAGGAGTGTCATTTTTACTGTAATAACTTATACCACAGAAAATATAGCTTATACGTGTGTATCGCAATAGAGTCGAGGGATGTGTAAATATGCAACCAACAGTACAATCCCATAAATCTGTGAATACGTAATAGTAATAGTTTAACGTAATGCCCAGACGTGCTCCAGATTTTACTTGGATATCTGCATTCTGCAATCGCTTTAAAATTGTTCTTGTTCAAGAAGTGGCTTTCTGACTTTGTGTGTGTGTATTTGACATTATTAAATTCAGCGTTTTCTTGGATTAAATTGGTTTCGTACATATACGTATTTGCAGTCTATAATAGAACGCAAACATTTAGCCGTGATGTAGCAACACATGTATGACTTTGTTCGTGTCACCGCTCGACGCTATGGGACGTGCTAAGACATGGAGCGCTATATTGCCGGGGGTTATGGGTTGATTTGCTTCCATTTAAAAAATCGAGTAAAAAAAATGACATGACTGACATTTACCGTCTACTTGATAAATTTAAGAAGCAAATAAAATTGTAATTAGTAAACTTCTAGGTGTTATCATTCGGAGCTAAATTGTTAATATCACCGTGACTTGTATAGTGGATTTGGCTATAGCACAGGAGGTTAGGATTCAATTAATGCTAACACCGTAGAATTTTATTTTATTAGTCCATTTCCGATACTGTCATATTGAAATTTTAAATTTGGTCACAGAAGTGTGATTAGTGATTTTTAGTCTTTCATGGCCAGTGCTATCATTTGATGCATAGTGATCCCCGGTTATTATACCGTGACCTCGGTGACTGTTCGTTGCCAGAAACAGAGTTAAAATGCACATCCTTAGCATTAGCCGGGATATTGATTTCGGTTCCTATTGTTGGTATTACTACTGCTACGGTAGGAACCGTTTCCCGGACAATGGTGGTCCTCGAAGGCGTTCCGTAGCCGTTGTTGTAACTATCGCATCCCATGTTTCCAAACGTTTCGTCTCTCTTCACTGTCGATACATGATTCGCTTCTTCTTCCCTATTCAAATTTTAGGGATTAGTCATCCCACCGTTTGAGGGAAGTGATGATGTGAAAACCAGTTTTCTCCCTCTAAAAATTGACTTGACGTTATTTCATACCTATGGTATTATGATCTGAAACCTCCATGTCATGTTTAAGACTTCTAGAATTATTGTTTAGTTATTATGTTACGAATAGTTGATGTAGTTAGGGAAACTGCTTTCATCAGGAAGAGAATATGCTAGTATTCAAAATATGTTATGAAACAAGATACAATTTGTACTTAGGATTGAAAATTGATGATAATTGTAAGCACAAATTTGGAAATTTTTAATATTTTTCTAAAATTTTATTATATGTCAGCAATTTTTAAACTACTTCAATTGGCGAATTGAACAAGATGTAAATAATCAAGTCACGTAGTATTTTAAAAGCTTGATTTCAAATCAAAATAGGTTTAAAAAATAAGAACCTTGATGATATTTAGTTACATGGGGTTCCGACTTTTAAAATAAATCGTGGTTGTTGAAGGTAATTTTCATCACTTCTTTCAATTACAGGAATCATGTTTGATCATTAATTTACTGAAAAATTCAATATAATATATCTATATATTCGATTCACAGCGATATGTATATCAAACATCTTTATAATAATTATAAGTAAAGAAAAATGTCGCTAAAATCAAATTAGTTGATGTGTTAAATCTTTCGTGAATATTTATCAAATAAAAAATTCTAGAAAATTAATCTTAAAACACCGAGGCATGAAATGGTTTTATCAATGAAAACTAGATAATAATAATCTTCATATGGAAAACAAGATGTCTCATTAGAAAACACAAACCGTCTTATGATGAGGAAATAATTAGAAGTGTTAATCATCCATATTAAACATATAAGCTGTTTAGGAAATACTACAATAATTTTACAGAGATCATCAACTCGCGAAGATATTTATAAAAAGTAATTATAACCATTTAATATACCTTTAAAAACTTACAGGAAAAATGGGCTCATTTCAAATATGAAATAATAAATAAGTTGCGTCGTATGTTTAAAGAAATTTTGTTCGACTTGGAAATAATATGTAAAATTCTGTAATATAAAAAACAATTTTAAAGCCTGAACCTAGACACTACAATCCATAATCTTCTAAATGATATTTTTTCGTATTATAAAACGATATAGATATTAAATTTCGTATTGAACTTTGGTCGCACTAGCGAGGCATATTCAGTATATTAGATAAAGCGCCTGAAATAAATCTTTAGGCAACACAGCTTTACGCTGTGTGATTTGTGTAACAAACGTTTCTATCCAGTTGGAGATATATATACCTACGAGTATGTTTGGGATTATTATTTTGCTTTCCCACAGAAAGGGTGTAACATATGGCCAATTCTAGAGCATGAAACCTGAAATCAACAACACTGCACTGTGAAATTTATATACAAATAATTTTTTTTAAATATATGTTTGAACAAAAATATTTATATTTTATTTCGAGATAATTCATAGAAATTTAGTGAGGAAAAATCGTTCATAAAATTTATTGTTTTTTAGTTAATCAAAAATAGTTTTGTAGGAACACAATCTCTTGATTAGTTGTCATAACTCATAAGCAAGGATCTATTGCTTGCTATACGCCGAACACTAATTGAAAAGTTATCAATTACAGCATCTACTTCATTTTTATATTTACTATATTTAAATCTTATTTCACATTTTCCTAGTTGCTTGAAGAAAAAACATTCGACTCTAAGAATTTGTGGGATATAGAATGTTTAAGTATCTTGTAAGTACAGAAAATTATTTAGATACGAATTTTACTTAATCTTGTAATAGTTGTTGTTGAAATTAAATTAAGCTAACAACAATACGCGTTCCAACTTATGTCGTTTACAACTAAACTTCTGAAAGAACGTCAGTAAACAAAAGCATATCAAATATCAGATGTGAGGCACTGTATAGTGCTCTAGCACATCTAGTTTCTCACTATTTGAATAAGAAACAGCTATTAGTTAGCTACAACCTATTGCAATAATAATGGCACTCCCCCAAAACAGTTTTTAAACTACTGGAAATTCTGAGTAGAAGTTTCGTTAGTTTGTCCTTGGTTATTTTCTAAAAAAGCAATACATAGCAAGAATGAACACATAAACATTATTCATAGGAATATTTACGAGGGAGTAACCACTAGGATCAAAATTGTGACAAGATGTTACAAAATAGAAATTTCCAGCAGTTTTCCCGGAATTCCGGGCAGTTTCAAGGAATTTCCAAGGATTTCACATCTGATTACAATTACCTCGAAAATTATTATACTTATACAGAGTGTTTGTATAAGGTTGGGAAAAACACATATTACGGGGTCTAAATCTGATGACCTAAATCAAGTTACCTAATCCATAATTTTATTGTTTCCGAGATACAGGGTGTTAAACTTTTGTTTTAGTTTTTTCTCAATAACTTTATTATAAATTGAACGACCGTTTTTTGGAAAGGATTTTAAGGTTTTATTTCATAAACATAAATCCATTTTATCTTCTTTCATACCTTATTCAATTAAGTATTATCAAATTTTGGACTAAGGTAAATTACGTTAGATCATCATATCTTGACTCTAGGAGCATGTGGTCGCATTTTGACAGTGTCTCTAAAAGATCTAGATGTACAGGCACCAAAAAGTTATAACCATTTAAATGCATGTGAAGTACTGTAGGTGGGGCCTTCTACAGTTGACTGTAAATTCGCGGACATATAAAATTCCTCTGTACCAAGAGTGGTGTATTTATTACAATTTATATGAAGTTACTGAGGAAAAACTAAAATAAAATTGTAATTTCAACACTCTGTATTTTGAAAACTATAAAATGTCGGACTAAAATAACTTAATTTAGATTAACATACTTTGGTCCTCGCAGTATGTGGTAGTATATTATCCCAACCTTACAAACATCCTGTATACGTGAGACATCGAAATAATGTAAAAAACCTCCTTCTGTATTAATTCAACAAAAAATAATCTTTCTAAGATTGCTCAGAATTGTGACATTCTTGGTCAAAATGGTTATATTTTTGCAAGATTCTGGTCACACCCTGTATAATTAAAAAAAAAACCGTAAAAAATTATTCAATGTCAGTGACGAAATATGAGATTGACAAAAAATGTGAAATTAACAGCCTGTCAGAAATATCGATTTTTTTTTTTTGTTTTGAGTTTTGCATAATAGTTAAATTGTGCGCGTAAGGTGCGCAGTGCCAAAGTTAACTCTTAAGTTAACCCCCGCCCCCCAGGTATAGGGTGTTCGGTTTTAATGTTTACGAACTTTTAGATAAACTAGTGGCTAGGGGAACAATACAAAATTTTACGTCGAAGTACAAAGTCAATAAAATGAAACAAAAAACATTAAACTTTGAAGACAAACAGCCTTCCAGAAGTCCCAAACACCCGCGGTACTTGTAGCGCACCGCATGGTTTCGACTCAGTGGTCATACGCCATGGCATAATAATGCAAGCAGCAACCTGCGTTATTCGCAAAATGGAAACGGGAATAAGTATAATAACGTCGATAATGACGCAAAGTGACAGTATTGTCAATTTTTAAGGGTAAATTTGCTTCCAGATGACGCAGAATTTTGCGTGATTTCGCGCGATTTCGGACGATTTTTCAGGATTTCGCACTATTTCGCAAGGATCTCGCAAGATTTGTAACAAAATTTCCATGAGTGGTTTCCTCCTTGAATACTTACAGTCTTTGATATACGTGTTTAGTTATCTACTTTTTCTAGTTTAAATACGAAGTAATAAATATTTACTGTTTTTATTAAAGGTCAAGATTACATACAGCATTTTTTTTTAAACTTACGTTAAGTATTTGCAATCGCAAAGTATAAAATAATATAAACTAATAAGTAAGTATATGTGATTGCAACGTTGCTAATAAATTCATTAGACGTATGTTACTAATGTGCGAGCTGTCAGTTGTTAAAACTGGAGATTTGAATTAGCGTCTAGAGAATATATGTATTATAGTATTTATTATTTATTTATTTATTTATTTATTAATAAGGAAAACACAACAGGCAAAGTAGCCTAAAAAAGTGTTCCACAAAGTAGGTAACAAAAGAATTAAAGAAATTGGTGTACAATGTTGGAAAGAGAAAAAATAACAACACTACAAAAATGTAACATAAATACAATTATCAAGTAAAAGAGATAAAACTACATTATAATTAGAAAAAAAATAATTTACAAATTTGTAAGAAAACAATTCATAATATGCTTTTTGAAAATACCTATAGTAATATTAAATATATCCACATTAGAAAAGTTCGTATTAAAAAACTTACACATTCTATTAATTGGAGAATTCTGTCCAGATTGAGTTTTACAAAAATTTATTGAAAAAGAGTGACGTACTCTAAAATTGCAGGGAGGCACATAAAAATTAATATTAGATAAAAGTAAGGGCGAGTCCACATAGCTATGGAGTATTTTATATAGGTACATTACGTCACTCAATTCACGCCGATTCTGTAAAGAAATGATATTAAATTTCTTTTTGATGATTGATATAGAATTCATGTTACATGCTCCATTGACTTTATAATCCAAGAATTTAAGAAACTTGTTTTGAACTGATTCAATTCTAGAAATGTAAATATTATACTGTGGGGACCAAATTACAGAAGCAAAACTTAATTTACTTTGCACATATGCGAAATACAATGTTTTCAGTGCCTCAGGTGATTTAAAAGATCTGCTATTTCTTATAATAAAACCTAACATTCTACTGCCTTCGACATAACGACATAATCAACATGTGTGTTAAATAACATTTTACTATCAAACATTATACCTAAATCTTTGGTTACAGAAACTTGTTTCAAATTAATTTGATTAAAATTATAGTCATATGAGAATTTATTAATGTTCCTAGTAAAAGTAATAAACAAGCATTTTTCTATATTAAGATACAGTTTATTCACATTACAATATGCAAAAAATCTATCAAGATCAGATTGGACAAGCAAACAATCAGCTAAACTATTTATTTCGGAAAATATCTTTATGTCATCAGCGTACATTAAAAACTTGCTATGATGAAAACATAAATGTACATCATTAAGGTAGATAATAAAAAGCAGTGGTCCCAAGTGTGAACCTTGGGGCACTCCAGAAGTAGTTACATAAGGAGCTGAATGAAATCCAATTAACGATACAATTTGTGATCTGTTGAAAAGATAGGACGAAAACCAACGAAGTAGACTTCCGTGCACACCAATTTTCATTAATTTAGCAATGAGTATATTATGATTTAACTTATCAAAAGCTTTACTGAAATCAGTGTACACGGAATCCACCTGTATCTGAGAATCCAGTGCAGACAAAATGTGTTCGGAGTAATTTATTAAATTAGACTCTATGGATCTATTAGGTAAAAATCCATGTTGTTGCTCAATAACACAAGGCTTTACTTTACTAAGGAGAAAATTATACACTATTTTTCAAAAACCTTGCTGAATATATTTATTTTACTAATAGGCCTATAGTTAGTGACAACATTTTTATTGCCATTTTTGAAAACAGGAATTATATAAGCTTGCTTCCATAATCTAGGCAAAACACATTCCTCAAAAGATTTATTAAAAATAATAGTCAATGGGACATGTAAACTGTTTGCACACTTCTTAACAAAAAACGACGGTATGCCATCAGGACCAGCACTCTTATTTTCATCCAAATGACTCAAAATTTCTAAAACCTGTTCAGTAGTAGCATATAAATTATCAACTAAATAAGGTGTACAATTTTTATAAAAGTTTGTAACATTATCGAAAATAGTTTGACTATATGGTTCAAAAGAATTTTGAAAAAATTTTGAGAATAAATTACTTACGTCACATCCACCTTGAGCAGTCACATGGTCATACATCATAATATTAGGAATACCGCTACTACGATTTTTGACAGATATAAAATGCCAAAATTTTTTAGAATTACTAGGCAAACTATTTTCTATAGAATGTGTATAGTTCTTAAAATCAGTGTAAATAAGCTGCTTACATCTTTTTCTTAATAAACAAAATAAATCATAATGAGTTCGACTTTTATATTGTTTCCATTCTTTATGTACTTTATTCTTTTCTAAGATATATTTAATAGTATTAAATGTGAAGTAAAGAGGATATTTACCATTAATTTTCTTTTTTGGAACATGGTTATCAATAATATCAATAATTTTATTATAAAAAGTGTCCACTGATTGATCCACAGATTTATTTTGAAATAAATTGTCCCAACAAATAGTTTCCAGCAGATTATTAATAACATTATAATCAGTTTTCTTAAAATTTCTAAAAAAAATATTATTTGTTACAGATAAAAATGTAAAAGATTTCAATTATATCCCTTAAATTATAGTTCCGCAAATCTTACGGCTTTAAAGGAACTACAATTAAAAAAAATTATCAACGGCAACATTAAAATAAATTATAACTTGCAACATAGCTGTTTCGTACCATCACTTCACTCCTTGCTTCACCCTATGAAATAAGAAACTCATTAACGAGATGGGTTAATTTGGCTTAAAATTTTATTAGTTTGTTGGATTTATCTGAATACTGGTGACATTCAAAAATAAAGAGATACTTCTTTATCTTTACATGTTAATTCAAATAAAATTCGTTAAACGCTAAACGCGTCAGAGATGCGCATGGTCGTCTATATTTGATTTGTCTATGGCACTTACGCATAAAATACAAGCCTTATTCCGTTAAATTTTTGTTATATGATGTTTATGCACAAAATTTCATATGATTAACTTCTTGCATTTCGATATGTAAAATTAAACATATTAGCTATGCCCACCACTATCACTATCGGAAACTTCAATTGTTTACTTCATCAATACTGATATAAAAATTAAATTACCAACAAATTACGTTACAGGCGCTTTCACTTATAACCTTAATTGTACCTTAGACCCGCTACTATGCGTGAATTCGCGATTCGCGATGCGTGGTTTGTAAGTAATTCGTGCATCGTATGTAGGATTTTTATGAAACTACACTCACTATTTGCGAATTCCTCGCATATCACCCATCGCGCATTGCGAATTCACGCATAGTCTGTAGCGGGCCTTAGTTTATAATTTCGTAACATAAATTTACATATTCCCTAATAGTACAAGGACGTCCTATGAACATCCAAAGGATGTCCAAAGTCGGAAGTCCGAACATCCAGTGGACGTCCGTTTATTGTTCGATGGACGTCCATTGGAAGTCCCACGGACGCACAAATGTCACAACTTCATGCAACCAAGGGACGTCCACTACTGTACCACTTTCGGTCGCCTCTGTACTAAATTTGTCCTACCCATGGATGTCCTGTTTTGGACATTTAAGGAAGGTCTGCATTGGAATTATAGAAATACTTTTTGATAATATGATATGATAAATAACAAATGCATAAATAGTTAAGGGATACAAATAAAACAACTATATATCACGTAACAAGTGACAAGAACAAAACCATATAATTACATTACTCAACTTAACCTAGAATAGCTAAAGACGAGAAAACTCAACAACTAGAGTGAAAATGAAAACTTCTTTATCTAAAAACGAAAACGGCTGTTGTCGGTTGTTAGTACATAATTATACTGTGACATAATTTTCTACATAAAAATGTTATGAATTTAGCCTAGCCAACAAATAATTCAATTATTTATAAATAGACTAAAAGTAGAAAATACAAATTTACTTACAAAATGTGATTTATATTGCTTCGGTTTCCTAATTTATTCTTCTATAGGGTTTACTCATCAACATTTATCTCTTTATTAGCGTCACCAAGAGAACAAAACAGGATATTTAAACTTTAGAGGTTAGCGTTACATCTGGATTCTGGACCCATTTTTTTTTTTCAACACACATGCGCTGCACGAATTTTAGCGACAAATTGAAATTATAGCATAACATGTTCAATACTGGGCATCGCCACATCGTCCACATATGTACTATCAAAATATGTCCCATAAAGGATAGCCAATATATGTACCATCAAAATATGTCCAGGAATGAACATCCATCGAATGTCCATTTATCATTAAATGGACATTAAATGGACGTCGTGTGCTATTAGGGTTATTGTAGTTCTATTTTTATTTTTGAAGTCTATTTGTCTACAAACTTTTTTTTCAGAAGAGTTTTTGATTGCTTTTGGTCAGATATATAAGCCCTTAAAATTACGGCACTCATATTCCGGACACTCTGTATATTGGTAGGTGACATGACATATTATGCCTGTTATTTGCTAAACTCTATATTATTCAATTTTCAAATGTTAAATTATTTGTATTTGTAAACACTATTTCAAAAATACGGCGCCCTTTAAGTAAGTAAAATGTTAAAAAATAAGAAAAGAAACGTTCTTCTTTGAAATATTACCAAATAAACAAGCAGGTAGAAATAACAATGGAATAATTTATTTTCATGTTCAAATTCAGGCACCACAGTATTCAGAGAATAGAAATGTATGTAGGTATCGATATTCTTCTAATATTTTATTCATTCTTCCAGTTTGTATAGGAAAATCCTTCGATAGCATGTTTTGTGATGATTTTATTCAATTCAATTGTGGTTCATTCTGAATTGATTTCTCATTTAAATATCTTTGCGAAACATATTGTACAGAGTGATCATGCAAAAGCGTTAGATTCGGCTGTAACTTCGCTACTATATAATATCGGAAAGCTGAAAAACAATTGACCATCCCGCTACAGAGATATTGATATTAACTTGATCAGGATAAAATACATAATATGTAACAAAGAAATGTTATTGTTAATTACACACATAGTTAAGAACATATTATCTACACATTAATAAAATGTATATAAATCAATCCCAGTGAGTTATCCATTTTCAAATAAAAGCAAGAAAGTATGGTAATAGTCTATAGACGAATAACTCTAACAAAACTAACAAAATTCATAAAAAAAAATATGGAATGGGTTTCGCGAACAAAACAATTACTTCACATTATCAGGCATGACTAAAAGACAAGACACTAAACATAAGCAATATGACTAAAAGACAAGAAACTAAACATTAGCAATAAATTACATATACTCGAGTCAAGAATTCAGACGTCTTACGTCAAGGCTGACGTTACACATTTGTTTTTATTGTCAACGTAATTTTCGATATTTGGTCGCGTTAAAAACAATCATTTTTGCAATTTAGTGCAATACATAATGCTAACTCTTAGTGTAGTATATAGTTTTATTATTATCAGTAGCAGTTTCTTAAATATTTTGATGAAAATGTACTGAATTATTCATTTGTTCGTATGACGTAAGTCGTCTGAATTCTTGTCGCGAGTATAACATAAAACGAGAATATAATATATTATACAAACTGATATTTTTAAAATCAATGAAAGAATATGAAACTACATTTTTTTACGTTCATGCAAAAACCAAAACTTTATTGAACTATATTTAGTGGAAATAGTGGTTCTTTATTGCACTAGTGCAATAAAATGACTATTGCATTCATCTGTCATTCTACTACAGCGTTTTGTCTTCGTGACAAACATAAACATAAATCGACGTCACATTTTCCTACACTTATTGTCATCTAAATATAATTTTTTGGTTTTTGCATGAACGTAGAAAATATATTGTATGCAACTCGTACAAAAAGTGCTTATTGCACGCGACGTGAAATTGTCCAAGGAGGCCGTCAGGCCGAGTAGGACAACACTTACTTTTTGTACTTGTTGCATAAATAACTATTTTACAACTGATAAGGGCAACCATGAACATGATTAAAAAATAATTTTATAAAATTGAGAAAATGTTATTTGAAGACAAAACAAATGGAAAAAAATATGAATTAAATAAATATGTACTTTACTTACCCATTTTAAACAGATAAGATATTGTCAGAAACTACAAATTTTTAAAAGCATTACAAATTCCATTTGTCCTTGTAAAAATGTTTGTGCATATATACATAATATACCAAAATATACCAAAAAATTGAAACAGTATTAAATACATCAACTTTTTCAACAAGTTCAATAATTTTTTTCCTGTTTTAGAAAGGTATTTTAAGCTAATATAAATCAAATCTCCTGCAATTCCTATCAATGAAGTCATATGTATGTTCTCTGATACCAAACATCTAGGTATGCTAATGAATAATTCAACCACAATAGATGAGATCTGACCTATTTCTGCATTTTTAGGACATACATATGACTTCATTGATAGGAATTGTAGGAGATTTGATTTATATTAGCTTAAAATACCTTTCTGAAACAGTAAAAAAATGTTACAAAAGCTAATAATAAGGAATATATGGGTAGATATTGTGGGTATAATTCAACGCAGGTTGGGGCTTTTGTCCACTGAGTAGTTAGTTTCACACAATATTATTAATACCTAAAAATATATAAAAAGTTCAATAATATACAAAGGACAAACAGCTAATAAAATGTTGCTTGCAATAACTATTGTAGACTGTAGTCAAATCAGAACTATATGTTAGATAGTATTAAAGTAATAAGAAAACTAGTATACACAGATATTGAATTTAATATCTTTGTGAGGCATACATATTTGATACCTGTTAAAAGACTAAATTTTATAAAGACAAGGACCAATTTCTATTATATACTGGTTACCTTGTTTTGTGAGATGTTACAACGTTGCATTCAAATAGCGGTTGGTAGCCGCCGTTCCGATATTTATTTTTATGCTCGAGCAGTGGGTTCGATTGGGATAAAATAATAATTCTGATCTGACGAGGAGATATAAAATATTTCCTTAATAATCACCCCGATTTGAGTTAGATTACTAACATAGGCATCAACTATATAATTATAATAATATGTTATGCATATATTCACATATTCTTATTTTTGTCACTTACTTGAAATTATATTGCACCACTCTATCCTACGGCTTAGTTTCGGCGTCTTTTAAAATTTTGTATATTCCCTTATATCGATCAGTTAAAGTTGAGTTATACTGGTGTCGGATTGAATTAGAAATACATGGCTTCAAATGGAGATGTTCCTACAGTCGCCGATCCGATGGAAATATCAGTGACCGCCACCGATATCGCTGATCATGTCAGATGGTTCTGTAGAATCGAACGATTAATTTGTCGTTTCGTTTTTGACGACAATTCATAATACATACTAGTGTTCACACAAGCCAGTAACGAAATGTCAATGCAATAAATATATTATAGTCAAACCACACACAATATTTAGTGTACGCTGGCTAGGCAGGTACACCACTGACTAAACTTTAGCAAATGTGTTAGGTACATTTACAAGTTTTACTATAAAACAGACTGATTGTCGGTATGTGGAAACACTGTATCCAATACCGATACCGATACCCATACCGACAATATCGTGTGAAACCGCCCTAATTGATATGATAATAATAGAAATATCGATTAGTTATGGAAACGCTGCAAACTTTGACGCGAGCACAAATGCCTGTGGTGTTACACAACGAGGTTACAGAAATGATAGATGATGTTCTTTCCTTCATTTACTGTGAAGATATTAATGGATTAACAACAAACTTACACTTGGATCTTACAAACCCAATGAATGGAGATTCTTCGAAGAAAAACCTGAAAACCGCCCTGCTTCATAACACCATGCCTCCATTTCAGTGGCGCATTCACTACAAGCATGAATTCACACAAAAAGTTAACTACAAAGGGGATTTAAAAATTCTCACTATTTTATTGGGACAACAATCAGGTTTCAGAAAAATCCTTGTTTTTATGTGAATGGGATAGTAGAGATGGAAAAAAGACTACATAAGAAAAGAATGACCAAGAAGAGCTTCATTTCAGCCAGGTACTAAGAATATCATCAGAGAAACATTAGTTCTTCCTTCCAAAGTCCTGCTCCCATCTCTTCAAATCAAGTTTGGACTCATGAAACGATGGATAAATGCTTTTAATAAGAAATACTTCGGATGTAAAACTACAAGACATAATTTTTGATTGACCTTAGTAAAATAAAGAGAACACGTTTGTCACTAAAATGAGGGAAGACAAAAAAGCGGCATGACTAAGTTTCAAATGAGTTATCAAAAATATTCTGGGAACTATAAAAGTCTAAATTCAGGAAAAAAGTAGCGCAAATGGAGGAAAACTATAGAAAACTAGGTTGCTTGATGAATCTAAAATTGTATTTTATGGATTTCCATATTAACTTCCCACAAAGTTGAAACTTGAAAGTTGTAGAGCGACGTTTCCAAGATGGTGCAATAAACATATGCTGATTGATTACTGCTGGATGTTCATAAGATATACGTTAGGTTGTAGAATTAAGTTTGATGGTATGAATCTATATATTTATGTGATATATGTTCCACCTCAAGTTAACAATTTAGACCTTGAGGCTTTTCTAGAGATGTTGCAGCTTAGTCTTATAGATGTTAATAAGTGTATTATGGTGGGCGATTTCAACGTTTCTAAATTTGTTGATTTAGATATAACTGATTTCAAAACTAAGACAGTTTTAAACTTTCTGGAGTTTAATAACTTCCAACAATATAACACAATTCTTAATGCTTTTAATAGGATATTAGATTTATGTATTTCTGACATGGAATGTGATGTGTCTCGTGATTCGGTACCTATTGTGAATGAAGATGATTATCACCCGTCGCTATCAATATCAGTCAATTTAAGCAGCAAGTTAAGAAATTTCCCCACGAATATTAATAGCAACAGATCTTATAATTTTAAAAAAGCAAATTTTATTGGTATTTATCAAGCTTTATTTCATACAAACTGGGAATTCTTAAGTAACCTTAACGATATTGACTTTGCCTGTACTGCTTTTTACGAAGTTATTTATAGCATTTTAGATCAATATGTACCTGTATATAAAATGTATAAACGTAGATATCCATCTTGGTACACTGCTGAGATCATAAGTAACATTAAACTAAGAGCTTATTATTATAATAAATATAAAAAATCGCAGAATAATTTATTTTTTCAAGAATACAAGAGATTAAGATCTTATATCAAAAATCAGTTATCTAATGCATATAAAAATTATTTGAATTCGATACAAAACAATTTTGTAATTAATCCAAAGAGTTTCTGGTCTTTTATTCAGAATAAAAGACGTACTACACGTATACCATCTAACATGTTCCTAGATGAACAGAATTTTGATAATCCTATTCAGATAGTAAATAATTTTGCTACTTATTTTTCTAGTGTATACTCTACTGATCTAGCTAATGACTTTGATGTACCGTATAATAACATTCAAGTTTTTAATGTGGAAAAATTTACTGAGATGGATATTCGAAATTCTATTAAGAGATTGAAAAATAAAATGACTTGTGGCAATGATCTGATCCCTAGTTTTTTAATTAAGGACTGTTCTGGCGTATTTTGTACTCCACTTCTTATTTTATTTAATCTCATGTTGTCAACAGCCACTTTTCCTGCCATGTGGAAAGTGACAAGGGTTTGCCCTGTTTTAAAAAGTGGTAACCCTTCTAACATCAAGAACTATCGACCTATAGCCATTTTGTCAAATTTTGCTAAGGTTTTTGAAATTACATTATATGCATATATCTATAACAATGTTAGCACCTGCATTTCTTCTAATCAACATGGGTTCGTTGCACGGCGTTCTACTGTGACTAATCTAGTTGAATTTACTCAGTTTGTTTCAGACCATATTGATAGAAAAGGCCAAGTAGATGTAATATATACAGATTTTGAGAAGGCTTTTGACAAGGTAAATCACTCCATATTAATACAGAACTTGAAATCATTTGGTTTTGATGATTCTTTGCTACTACTCACAAAATCTTATCTTGACCGTCGTGAGTTGTATGTGTCATATAATGGACCGTTCTCACATTTTTTTAGCTCCTTCTGGGGTACCTCAAGGGTCTAACTTGGGACCACTTCTGTTTATTCTTTATATAAATGATTTATCGTCATCTTTGCAGTGTAATCACCTTTTTTTTTTGCAGATGATCTAAAGCTTTATCGTAACATTAACTGTTATGATGATTGTCGTGCATTGCAAGAACTTTTGAATGCAATACAGGTGTGGTGTATAGAAAACATGGTTTCCGTTAATATTGATAAATATAAAGTTTGCTCTTTCAGTTTAAAGAAAAATATAATTTTATTTGATTACAGTCTTGATTCAAAGCCATTGACACGCAGCAGTAATATTAAAGACTTAGGGGTAATATTTGATGCTAAATTCTCATTTTCTGAACATATTAATACAATCTCAAGCACCGCCTTTAAAACCTTGGGCTTTATTGTCCGTAATTCCACATTGTTCAACAATATTAGTGCTTTGAAATGTTTATACTATTCTTTAGTCCGTTCTAGATTAGAATATGCTAGCCTTGTTTGGTACCCATGCTATCAAGTTAATATTCATCATCTTGAAGGTGTTCAACGTCGCTTTTTAAAATTCATGGCATATCGCGTTGATAATATTTATCCTGCTAGAGGATTTGATCATGGCCTCCTGTTGCAGAGATTCGATTTTAAATCGTTGCAGTTGAGGAGAGTTCTCACAAGTCTATCTTTCTTGTTTAAATTATTTCATAACCTCATTGATCCACCAGAAATTTTAAAAATGTTCTACTTACGTGTACCTAGGCCTGAATCTCGTGATGATTACATGTTTTACTGTCGTAATGCTAGAACAAATGTCCTTACGAAATCCCCTGTATACACCATGTCAATTAATTTTGATCAAATTTCTCATTTATGTGACCTACATTTTGATACACTCAAACAATTATTATCAGTTAGTTCTCAATTTTTTGGAAGCGTTTAACTGGCCTCATCTATATTATGATATAGCTTTCAGACTGATTTAGTTTAGTAAATGTTAAATATTATTAGTAATTAAAATTAAGTACACTGTTACTTCATTACTTTGTTATAACATGTTTTGTCCTGTAATTGGAATGTCTATTCTGTTGGGCAATAAATGCATTATTATTATTATTATTATTATTATTATTATTATATACCAGAAAGAGGACGAAAACGTAAAATCAGCCATTGCACAGATACTTTGAGAATAAAAGGGCTAGGTATCATAAAGAAAGATAATGAATCGCACATGTTATCTAGCCACAAGACTTAAAACTCTCCTTATCTTAAGATGAATGTTACTATATAAAATTCCTTATCCTCAAGAAGTCCAAATTCGGATCCAACGACCTAAAAAATATAAATGTATAAGGATTTTTCCAATATGCATATGTATCTTTCGATTTGATTTTGGAATGACCTTGAAATTGACTTGATAGGGTTAAATGATTCCCGGATTTAGATTCAGTGATCCCAAAAACGTTTATGTATAATAATCTGGTCCACATTCATATGTATCTTTCACTTTGACCTTGGAAAGATATTGCACCTAGGGTGATGGGAAAAAATGGACTCCAGATACAGATACAGCATGTGAAAATGCATAAGAATATATAGGTCTAGTACACATACTATTTGTTTTTGTGGTGTTGATAATTCCGAAAGCTTATTTTTTATTGTAGGTTGGCTGACGTATCCAAGGAAATTAAACTTTTGGTATTCTGATTAGTATGCCTATTAATGCATTATGAAGTATAGGAGTTCCAAAATTTCATGCTTTAAATAAAACGTGTTTATCCCGAAAATAGTAGAAGATATCGATATTGGTATTTTTATGAGTTACTATTATCATTTCTAGGTTGCCAAGGTAACGGTTTAGAAATTATGACTGAAATTCAATATTTATATTTTTACTTGAAAGCCCTATATATCCGTAAGGCGTGTAATTTATTATTCGTGCAATTATCAAGAAATTTCAAAATAAAATTTAAACCTTGAACACCATGTATTTTTTAAACCAGCGACATTCATATAATGCATGATGAGCTCAAATATAATATTTTCGTGTCTAGTACCTCATTCTTTCTAACTCACCCTGTATAGAGTTTCTCTGTATGCCATTTTTGTCATTTTTGATCACTAGTTCTAGATACAAATAACATTAAATAAAACTTGGGACACGTGGTGTGAAATGGGATGAGGTAAACTCCAATTTCAAATCAAATATTATCTCTGGGATTTGACAGAAACGACTAATGACTTCATCATAATTGATGTTTTGTTTCATGTTAAAAAGCTCTCTTTTTTCTAATAAACTTTTGTTAGAGAATTTTATTCTGTATTACTTCCACTAAAAGTATAAGCAATATCGTTCAGAGAAGTCTCAAAAGAAACACCACTTAAAAATGACATTAGCGATGTAGAGATGAAGTAGTCATTAAATGTTCGTTATTTAATGTGCATAAATGCCGTTAAGAATAAATAAGAGGATTTAAGTCGAAAATTCTGTAATACAGTTAACACAAAAGGTCTCCGCCTTCATTCTACATACATATTACAATCTACTCTCTACATGACCTCCTCTCATTTGAAGACACATATCCAATCTTCGCCTGATCTGCGTTTATTAACAAATGATTAATATCTCGCGAAGGTGTTTTATAAATCTTTTTTTTTAAAGCACTCATAAAAAAATCGATTTTCCGGTCTACTGAATAGGTCCATTAATCCCAATCCATTTTTTCTGGGAAAGTATGATTTAAATATTGCTGCACAATCCTGGCCTTGTGGGCTTCATCGTGCTGAAACCATAAGTTTCTCCTTAGTTGCAATGCACATTCTCCAGAAATAAGACCCAATTAAATGTCTATCGATGATGCTGTACCATACATTTACTCCAAAAAGACCTTGGTTTTTGATTTACAATCAGTAGTGTTTGTTGCACCTGTTTGACTTTTACTGAGAAATCGACTTTTGTCCGTCCAAAAAACCTGCCGAAAAGGTTTCTGATCAACAGTTTCTACATTTACCTAAATTTGAGCTATAAAATTAGGTCTGTTTTCAATGTGACGCTCAGGCAAATATTCCAAATTGTGAATTTTGTAGTCATGATATCCATTGGTTTTTGAATGGTTGATTTATCCAAATTCAATTCCCGGCTAGCCTGCCGTATAGAATTTCGGGGATTTTGTTCGAAATACTGTAACAGTCTAGCTACATTAACATTGTTTCTTACCCTTCGGTCAATTATTTAATTCATCCGAATAGAAAATAATAATGATAATAATATATCTACCCCTCATTCTAATCACGAGGAGTAGCTCAGAAGTCAAAGACTTGTGTGGGAGAGGGGGCGGAATATTATTATTAAGCAGGCCGCATGTGCACTCAGAGACGACTTATGATGGTAGGCCCTAACCACCATTCAGTGCAGGAATGAGGGAAACCTGAAAAACCTCATTAATTAGGGAGGTAGTCAAACGTCTGCCGATATCAATCTCTCACATTGACCCAAGCCAACATTCTTCCACCCTACCATATCCGCAGAGAGAGTGCCAATCCTCTCCACAAATATAGATTGTATACGGTCTACCGGCTGCGGGGTCGAACCGTGCGACCACTGACCGATCCCAGCATCTTCATCGTCGTCATATCGTCGTAAGATCGCCTCAAATTTATAAAGATTCTATGATCAGGACGAGGGTATCTTTCTCTATATAACTTTACAGCTCTTCCTGATTTTTTTATGATTCGCTGTAAATTAGCAACAAATTAACTTTTTCTGAATGAGGAACCATTTTGTAAGTACAAAAGTTTTACGTTCGACGTTCGTATTGAGTAATGACAAGTATTTTATGACATCGCCAATATCCTTGGCTGGATTTGTGACCTCGGATGAGCGGGGTCGAGAGGGATTATCTCTCTTTACCCACTTCATCGCTGTAGGCCCGGACGCCTCGTAGAGGTGGGTTCCTTATCTCCGGTCAGCCTCGACCGCAAAAGCGGCCGATGCCGGCGGCTCGAGGAACCTCCTCCTGTCCTGGCAAGCCCCGTCGGCAAGGGCTTATCTTCTGGCGCTCTTCTGTCTTCTCTTCTTTCTTCGCCGACTCGTTTTAACCCCCGGGGGTAGTCATGTTTTGGTCGCGGCGCGAACGCCTCCGACCAGGTGGGGGTTTGGGTTAAGTCGGGATTAGCACTGTGGCTCTAGGGAGACGCTAGGTCGAAAAACCTTAAAGGCCCTATCGTCCAGCGTCGCGGAAAGGATGGGGTGACGGCACCCGCCGAGGCGGGCGCCGGGGTAGGTTAGGGAAAAGTCAAGTCAGGTTAGGGAAAAGTCAATGTCTCTTCGTGGTGGTGATCCTATTCTTGATCCTGGCGGTCCTGAAACAGAAGAAACGTCTCAACTTACCCCGCGTCCAGGAGTTGAAACCTTGGCCGCCTGTACCTGGCGGCCGCATCGGGTCGGTAGTCCACCGCCGCCTGGATCAGCTGATTGCTGTGGACTTCTGCGCGTGCGAAGGCAGCCTCCGCTCGCGCTTTCATCGCTTCCAGGGCTGGCGTGAATCCCAGATCCCGGCGAATATCGCTGTTGCGGACGAACCAAGGGGCCCCCGTCGCGCAACGCAGGGCGATATTCTCGACGGCCTGCACTCTGTTCAAGTGCGTCTTCGCTGCGTATCCCCATGCTGCTCCGGCATACGTCAACTGTGGCTGCAAAACAGACTTGATTAACCTTACCTTGTTGCCAAGGCTCAGTCGGCTGTCCCTACGGAGTAACGGGTAGAGTTTCGCCCTCACAAATTTGCCTTTGCGAACCACTTCGTTGACGTGTGGCTTCCAGGTCAGCTTTCTATCTAGGGTCACCCCTAGATATCTGGCTTCGTCGGTCCACTGGATGTCCTCGTCGTTGAACGTCACGCGGCCTCTCGGCTGCGCTCTGTACCTACGAGATAACATCATACCTTTGCTTTTCTCCGCGTTGATCGCTACCTTCCAGCGGTTACACCAGTCCTCCAGTCTGCCAAGCGCTCTCTGGAGTCGCCTCGTCGCCATTTCCGGGTTAAGGGAACGGGCAAGTATGGCGGTGTCATCGGCGTAGAGGCACACGGAAGTGTCCTCCGTCCTGGGTAGGTCCGCTGTGAAGATGTTGAACAGATGCGGAGACAGCACGGCGCCTTGGGGGACGCCGGCTTCCATGGGTCGATAGGTGGACAGGGCCCCGTCCACCTTCGCACGCAGCTCTCTGCCACTTAGGAAGGACGCCACCAGCTTCACTAGGCCGACAGGGTAGCCAAAGTCGAGCATCTTAACGATAAGCCCATCGTGCCAGACCCTGTCGAAGGCCTTGGCGACGTCCAAGAAGACTGCTCCGGTCGATTCTCTGGTGTTGAAACCTGCGGAAACAAGTTCTACTAACCTGAGAATCTGTTGCTCCGTCGAGTGGCCACGGCGGTACGCGAACTGCTCGTCCGGGAGGATTTGCAGTTCTTCCGTGGTCTCGTGCAGTCTGGCCAGGATAACCCTCTCGGCTACTTTGCTCATCATGGGCAGGAGACTGATGGGCCTGTAACTAGAGGGGAACGTAAGGTTCTTACCTGGCTTAGGGATGAGAATCACGTCGGCCTTTTTCCATCTCCTAGGAAACCTGCGCAGTCTCAGGATGGCGTTGCAGATGTTCAGCAGCGCCATCACTCCCCGGTGGGGGAGCTTTCTGAGCAACCTGTTCCCGATCCCGTCGTGTCCTGGTGCTTTGCGGGTGTTCAGGTGGCGCAGGATATCCTTCACCTCCTCCGGAGTAGCGGGTCTGATGGGTTCTGCATCTGGTAGGCGTCTTAGACGCCGCACACGGCGCTCCACCTCGTCGGTGTGGTCCTCGTCCTCGTCGTCGAGAAGGTTTTCTCTACACTGCAGTTCAAGGCTGTCCGCGAACGCTTCTGCCTTGTCCTGCTTGGTGTAGACGATCCCGTTCTCGCCGTGAATCGGAGGTATCGGACGGCGGGGAGCCCTCAGCGCCTTCTGCATCTTCCACAGACCTACGTCTCCAGGATTCAGCGACTCCAGGTGTCTATGCCACCGCTCCTGGTAGAGTTCGTCCAGGGCGGCTTTGACTCTCCTGTTGAGCTGGTTGGCGACTTGCCTATCGCGGGGGTGACCGGTTCTCATGGCCCGTCGCTTGGCCGCGCGTCTCTCCCTAATCTGCTCCTGCAAGTCAAAAGGTAACTCACCTGCATAGTCCGCGCGTCTCCTTTCCGTCCTCTCGGTGGTGCTGCTTTCCAGGGCGGTGCGGATATCCGTCTCAAGGCTCACGACTGCTGCCTCGAGGTCCGTTTCGTCCTGGATGACAGGTGTTGGAGCCACACGATAAATTTAATTTAAGTGTATATTGTGTTGCCTATTCAGAGTACAACCTGATAAAATAAGATATTTTTGGGAAGAGTTGGCTTGGAATAGGTAATATGATATATAGATTATGTTTAAAAAAAAAAAAAAAGTTAGTTGTTGTCAAAACACTTGTGTAAAATAGATCAAAGTAAAACTTCTTAAAAAAGGAAATGATTTTTATTCGAACCAGTCATTAGTCTACAGAACGGGTAGTTTTGTGGGACGTGACATATTTTCTGGCGACCGTGACAGGACTTGGGAAGTTTAATAAAGCTCGGATTTATCACTGTTTTCAAGATATCTTTTGGACAACGGGCTGCCTCAGTTTTAGGCAAACGTGTAGCTCCATTGAGACCATTTGTGTGGAAGTGTTTTGAACTGTTAATAAATCGTTTTCCTGGAAGAGACCCCGGGCTGCCCTTGTATTAGGCAAACGTGTGGTATTCTTTCTTGTGAAAAAATGGAATCAAAGAAGAAGCATCGTAAAGTTCTCCGTGCGGTTTTCACAAAAAAGGTTAACGAACTTAGTGCGTTGATGAGCACGAGTGAGGAGCTAAAGATGTCGGATGTTAAAGTGTGCTGGGACATTCTTCAGGAAAAATTTGATGGTCTAAAATTAGCCGATGGTGAGATTTATGACTACTTATTGGACCAGGATGCTTCGGAGGAAGACTTACTAGCAGAAATGGAGGCTGCCGAATTGTACCAGAAGAAGTTCCTGGAAGTTTTTCATCGCTACAATGACCTAGTACAGGGTAAGGACAAAGATGCAGCATCACAAGGTAATACAGTAGACAGTATAGCGATAGGTAAACGTAAATTTAAATTGCCTACAATACAGTTTAAAGTATTTGACGGGAATATAAAAGAGTGGCTGTCATTCTGGTCACAGTTTCGAAAAATTCATGAGGACCCTGATATAGATTTGGAGGACAAGATCGAATATTTAATCCAGGCAACGGTGCCTGGCAGCCGGGCGAGGCAACTTGTGGACAGCTTTCCTACAGTGGGAGAAAATTATCACAATATTATAAACAGTTTAACGTCGCGTTTCGGGCGTGATGATTTACAAGTAGAGGTTTACGTTCGCGAATTACTTAAGCTGATTTTGAACAACGCTATGGCTGAGAAAAAATTAGATTTACTAACCCTTTATGATAAACTAGAGACACAATTGCGTGCGTTAGAGACTCTTGGTATAACAACGGATAAGTGTGCAGCCATGCTTTTTCCCTTAGTGGAATCATGTTTACCGGAAGATTTACTTCGAGTCTGGCAACGGTCTCCTCTACCTTTGTCTACATCCCAGAGTAACCTAGCTAGTGTAGAGCCTACCGTTGAGATACGCTTAAAAAATTTAATGTGCTTTCTTCAAAGAGAAGTGGAAAATGAGCAGCGTATTACCTTAGCAGCGGAAGGATTTGGCTTGAAGTCTATTAATGAAACTAAAGAAGCTCTGCGTAGTTCGGGCACAACACCCAAGCGAAAAATGGAATATTCTAATGGAAGCATTGCCACTGCAGCAGGTTTGGTCAACTCCAACACAGTAATCGTCAAATGTATTTTTTGTGATAACGCTCACGAGAGTGCATCTTGTTTTAAGGCACAGAAGTTAGGTTTAGAGAAGAAAAGGTCTATTCTAAGCAGCAAGAAAGCCTGTTTTTGTTGTTTAAAGGTGGGACATCTGATGAGAAAATGTCGTGTTCGTTTAAAATGTTTAATATGTGGAAAGTCCCATGTATCCTTAATGTGTCCGGACTTGCCAGCCAACAAACAGGACCTACAGGAATCTACAAAGTCAGATTCCTGTCAAGTTTCGAGTGAAGTTGTCAGTTGCACGAATAATGCTACCGCTCATGTTTTTATGCAGACCCTGAGAGTGAGGCTACATGGAGATACTACATCTCGAACAGTGCGAGCTTTGATCGACACGGGTTCTCAAAGATCCTATATATTAGAGTATACGGCCTCTAAATTGAAATTCAAGTCAAAGCGTCAAGATAGGTTAGTACATTGTCTGTTTGGAGGTACTTTGTCTGAGCGTTGTCATGAATGTTATGATATAAAAATTAGCAATGGTAAATTCAGTTTTGTTATGGAGGCTTTAGCTCAGCCAGTTATTTGCAGCGAAATTCCTTCAGTTTTTTATGGTCCCTGGTCAACTGAGTTAGATAATTTGGGGATTGAGTTGTCTGATAAGTGGGATGGTTCGGCTAGCTCTGAAAAAATTGAAATTTTGATTGGTGCCGATGTAGCTGGGAAATTGTACACTGGTCGGAGGTTTGTACTTTCTTGTGGATTAGTGGCAGTGGAAACCTTGTTAGGATGGGTGCTGATGGGCAAAATACCTCTCGAAAGACCATATAGTACTACTATGGCCGACATCATCCTTCTTGTAAAAGAAGCAAACATTTCTCAACTCTGGGAATTGGATGTACTTGGAATCAAGGACCCTATAGAGAGGAAAAGCCAAGATGAACTAGCCATGGCTGCAAAAGAGTTGTTCTTGCAGACGGTGAGAGTCAATGAAGAAGGACGTTACGAAGTGAAATTGCCCTGGATTGAGGGCCATCCACCTTTGACAAGTGCCTACCACCTTGCTAAGAACAGGTTACTGAATACTTTGGGTAAATTGCAGAGTGGTAATCTTTTGAAGGAATATGACCAGGTTTTTAAAGAATGGCTTGAAGAGGGCATTATTGAAGAAGTTTTTGAGGAGGTGCCTGCTACTATTGAGGTACATTATTTACCACACCGACCTGTAGTGAAAGAAGGCAGCACCACAAGAGTTCGGCCAGTTTTTGACGCTTCAGCCAGTGAAAAAGGGAAACCTTCGTTAAATCAATGTTTAGAAAAAGGACCTAACTTAATTGAATTAATTCCGACTATTTTATTACGATTTAGATTAAATGAAATTGGTGTGATATCAGACATAAGAAAGGCTTTTTTGCAAATTAGTCTTCATCAAGCCGATCTCAATTTTTTGCGTTTCCTTTGGATAGATAGAGACGGCAAAGAGAAGATTTTTCGCCACAGACGTGTGGTATTTGGAGTCAACAGTAGTCCGTTCTTGTTGGGAGCTACGATAGAGCACCACCTCTCTAAGGCTCTGAAAGAGAGTGAAAGTGGAATGACACGATATTCCAAGGAAACTATTTTGAAATTGTCCAAAGGGTTTTATGTGGATAATTGCGTTACTAGCGTTCCAGATGTGGTCACGTTAAGAAAATTTATTGAAGAAGCCGTTGTAGTTATGAACGAAGCTAAGTTCGATTTAAGAGGGTGGGAGTTTACGAAGCAAGTTCAGGATGGCGTTTCTCCTGTTTCTTCACATACAGCAGTGCTTGGATTGTCTTGGGACACTAGAGAAGATATGTTGAATATCAATGAGTTGTGTGTGAAAGTAGACGAAGAATTCAATAACAAGCCTATAACTAAAAGAATCATATTGTCTTTTGCCCAACGGATATTTGATCCTATAGGTTTTACGGCACCAGCTACCCTACTTCCAAAGTTATTACTGCAAAAAACATGGAAAGCCAAGTTGAGTTGGGATGCTGCTGTGGATGTAGACATTGAGAGGGATTTTCGACGTTGGGTTGAAGAATTACAATTTTTCTTAAATATTAAAATTCCTAGATGGATTCACTTAAATGATGGCAATATCGAACAAGGGAGTTTACACATTTTTTGCGACGCAAGTAAGGATTCTTACACTGCAGTTGTATTTTTCAGAACCATCTGTGAAGAACAAGTTTTTGTACATCTACTGGCTGCCAAGTCACGTGTAGCTCCAGTAAAACAGATATCTATTCCACGGTTGGAGCTCTTGGACGCATTAATTGGAACTAGATTGTATGTCTCCCTGAAAGAGGAAATTGATCTCGGCTCCAGATTGCAGACTTATTTCTGGAGTGATTCTTCCACAGTCATATCATGGATACGTAGAAATGAAGTTTGGGGTACCTTTGTCGGTAATAGAGTATCCGAAATTAGGAAACAGACGTCAACGGAATCCTGGCACTTTGTGCCAGGGGTTTTAAACCCTGCGGATCTTCCTTCTCGAGGATGTACTCCGAAACAACTACTGAATTCACGATGGTGGGAGGGGCCAAGTTGTTTGTATGGAGAACCCGATATGTGGCCAAAAGAAGACATCGTATGCAATGAAGATGATATTATTAAGGAAAAGAAGAAAACAGTGCTAACAACTCTAATTGTCTCTGATATGGATATGGGTTTAGACGAGTGGCACGTGCCATATTTTTCAAAAGTTTTAAAAATCATTCGCATGATTTCTTGGGTTTTTAGATTTTTGTACAATGTTTCAAATCCTTTAGCCAAACGAGAGGGTGAGCTAACAGTTGAGGAATTAGATGCCGCTGAGATTCATGTTTTGAAGTTAATGCAAAAGGAATGTTTTAATGGAGTAAGTGACCCAAAATTGTCCTCTCTAAGTTCATTTGTAGATGAAAAAGGTTTGCTGAGGCTAAAGTCGAGGATATGTTCAAGAGACGATGAGGAGCAGTTCCGTTATCCCTTAGTTCTCCCGGCGAAACATTATTTAGTGAGACGACTGATTTTTGATCAACATGTGAAGTCTAATCACGTTGGTACTCAAGCTCTTATGAGTATTCTTCGTGAGAAGTATTGGATCTTGGGTGGACGAAGAAGCATTAAGTCGGCTATATCCGGATGTATTATTTGTAAAAGACATAATAGTAAATCCTTTGCTACGACATTGCCTCCGCTTCCTCTGGATCGAGTTCGTGATGCTGCGATATTTGAGATTACGGGAATCGACTTCGCAGGTCCGCTATTTTTGAAGACTGGGGAGAAAGCATGGGTTTGTCTTTTCACATGTGCTGTTTTCCGGGCTGTACACTTAGAACTGTGCTCTTCGTTATCAGTCTCTAGTTTCATACAAGCTCTTTGACGATTTGTGGCGAGACGTGGACGGCCCCAAACAATCTATAGTGACAATGGAACTAACTTTGTTGGTACTGCGAACGCTTTTAGCAAACTAGACTGGCAAAAAATAAAAGCTAATTGCAGTATCGAGAAGATAACGTGGCGATTTAACCCACCAACAGCATCATGGTGGGGTGGTTTCTGGGAGAGACTTATACGAGTGCTTAAGCAAATGCTGCGTAAGGTACTGGGTCGCGCTTCCGTAGTATATGAAGATATGTTAACACTTCTATGTGACTGTGAATCAACAATGACACTGACAAGCGGTTATACTGGCCATTAGGGCGTGTTGTTCAGTTAATCCCTGGTAGGGGCGGAGAAATTCGACTTGCTAGATTACGTACGTCAAGAGGTACATTGTTGAGGCCAGTACAGCGTCTGTATCCTCTGGAATGTGACGACCTTTCCTGTAGGATTCCATCGCAAAATATAGATGAGCAGCCAACTCCTTTGATGAAAGATGATTCTGTTCTTGAATCAAGCAATGTAGTGCGGGAAAGTGCGGGAGTGTCTAGCAGAGTACCCGTATCGTCAGAGTCGAACAATGATGTGCGGGAAGATGCGAGAGTGTTAAGCAGAGTACCCGTATCGTCAGAAAAAGTGTCCCGTAGTGGTAGACAAATAAGAGTTCCAGGAAAATATCTGTAAAAATCCTGTAAATCTTATTGATCAATTAGTTATTAGTTGCAATAGTTTAAAACTATCGTTGAATTGTCAACCAATATATATTTTGAGATTGTATGCCTTCAACTTTGTGAGACATTCTCATGTAACACTGATCATGTCTCAGGTGGGAGTATGTTGGAGCCACACGATAAATTTAATTTAAGTGTATATTGTGTTGCCTATTCAGAGTACAACCTGATAAAATAAGATATTTTTGGGAAGAGTTGGCTTGGAATAGGTAATATGATATATAGATTATGTTTAAAAAAAAAAAAGTTAGTTGTTGTCAAAACACTTGTGTAAAATAGATCAAAGTAAAACTTCTTAAAAAAGGAAATGATTTTTATTCGAACCAGTCATTAGTCTACAGAACGGGTAGTTTTGTGGGACGTGACAACAGGGACTGGTCGACAGATTCGTTGCATTTCTGCACGAAACCGCTCCCAGTCGGTCTGTCTCCTAACGACGGTTGCCTCGTCGCGACGCTCCTGCCCTAGCTCGAGCAGGATAGGCGAGTGGTTCGTGGAACCCTCGTGGTGCGTCGTCAGAGCGGCCTCCATCGGTATTGCCTTGAGCAAAGCGATATCCAGCACGTCCGGCCTAGCTGCTCCTTTCTGGAAGGTTGGCTCATCGGGTCCGTACGCAAGCACGTCGTCGTGGTTCCGCAAGAATTGCAGAAGCACCCTGCCTCGTGTTGAGGTGGTCGTGCTGTTCCACTCCGGCGATTTTGCGTTAAAGTCGCCGATGGCCACCGTTCGCGGCCATGCCCCCATGACCGCCTCCAGGTCGTCGTCCAAGAGCGGGAGAGATGCTGACTGGTAACAGGACACCACGGCGATGTCTCCATGGCGGGTGCTCACAGAGACTGCCACGGCTTCCATGTTCACCAGCTGCGGGACCTGCAACATATGATGTTCGATACCTGTTTTGACTAGCAGGGCGACTCCTCCTCCTTGTCTGGCCGGCCGGTCCCTCCGATACGTCGCGTATCCGAGCATCCTGGCGGCCTGTGCGTCCCTCAGCTTGGTCTCTTGGATGGCGGCCACGTCTACGTCTAGACGCGGCAAGAGCTCAAGCAGGTCGTTCTTCCTTCGCTGGAACCCGTCGACGTTCCAGGAGGCGACTCTCAGGGACTGCACACTCGGAGGATCTGCCATTACTCCTGTAACAGAGATGGCATTTTAGTGAAGAAGGCGCGCATGGCGGAGTACATCTCCTCCATTCTTGCCAGCGCGCTGACAAAGTCGGAGGGCGTACTCCACGCCTTCAATGGCTGTTGGGGTTTGGGGGCCCCCTAGGCGCCGCGGCGGGAGCCTGCTTCTGCCTCGCGGCGTCGGCGAAGCTCTTCGCCGTCGTCACCTTAGGGGGTGACGTTGACTTAGCTGTTGCAGACGAGGCCGTTGGCTTGGTTGCTACAGGTTTCGCTGCTCCAGCCGTCTTCTTTCCCGCAGTCTTCTTGGGGGCCTGGGGGCAGCCCCTATAACTGGCGGGATGAGGGCCCCCGCAGTTCGCGCATTTGGCCGGCGCTTCTCTCGGCTTCTTGCAGTCGGCCGAGTGGTGACCTTCGCCGCACTTTACGCACTTGACCAGCGCGGTGCACCGGCTCTGGCCGTGGCCAAACTTCTGGCAACGGTGGCACTGGGAAGCCACCGCTGCCGCCCTCTGGGGCTCCACCCTCACTACCAGGGAGCAGCACCTAGAAACCTGCAAGATACTTACCTGCTCTTGCGGCACCTGGACCAGGACTAGCGGCATCTGGCGTTTCGTCCTGCGGTCGCTCATCCTCGTCACCGTGAGGGGGGCGAATCCTTGGCCGCGGAGGTCCTCCGTTACCTCCTCCAGCGGGGTGCCGCATGGAATTCCTCTGATGACGACTCTCAGCCGTCTGTCCTCCTGGAGGGAGTATGTGTGGTACTCCTCTCCTTTATTGGCCAGAAGCTTCGTGAGCCGCCTGTGGTCGCTCGAGGTGGCGGGGGTGATGGCGACGCCCTCCCTGATCATCTTCGCCTTGGCGAAGTTAATCTTGGCCTCCTTCAGAAGTTGAGAGACGATCGTCCATCTCTCGCCTTTCCTGAGGATGACCGGGGGAATCTTGGCCTCCTTTTCGTCGTCCGTAGGGGTGGCGGTGGGGGTGGCGGCGACGGCGGTGACAGTGCCGGCGGTGCTGGTCGAGGGCACGGGGGATGGTGCCCTCTTTTTTGCTTTCTTCGGCTCTTCGTCGGAAGAGCCCGCGTCACCTGAAAGAGAGGAAGCCGTTAATTTCTTCCTTTTGCCGCCCTTACCTTTGCCGCTGCTGGTGGGTGCGGCTGCAGTGGGGGCGGCTGGTGACTGTGCGGGCGATTCCTCCATCGCCTCGGGGGGGGGGGATTGCCCTGGCTTGGTGCTCCAGAGCCGGCCGAGAGGCTCCTGATGAGCTCTTCTAGAGCTCGGTGGCGGGCTTCTGCCGCCTCCTCGCGGGCTCTCGCGGCGTCTTCTTGTTCACGAAGACGTTGGGTGAGCTCCGCGATGCTTTGTCGGAGCTGCTGGTTTTCCTCTCGGAGCCTTTCCATCTCCTCGTCGCGGCGAAGGAGAATTCGCCCAGCGTCGGATTGCGGGCTGGGGCTCCTACTGGTGCAGGAGCTCTCCTCGCTACCCTCGCTGGGGGTGGGCGTTTGCGACCTAGATCGCATCACGTCGTCCTCCTCGACGCTTTTAGCACTTCCTCGTTGACTCGCACCTAGAACACAAATATTTGAGACCTGACTGCCTAGGCTGAAAGACCTCAAACGGTTAGGCACGTTGAATTTCTTTTAAGAAAGCCTTTAAAAAGACTTAGAGTTTGTCTTATAAAGACAGAGTTTTGTGGGGCCTCCACTTCACTGTGCGCACACACTGGTTTGCACTATTCACCACTAACACGTACACTAAGTAGGGCAGTACCTACTCGCGTCGCTGCTGCTCGTGGACTGATTATGACATTTATGCAATTTAAATAACGAACATTCAATTCTTTTCCAACGACTACTTGATCCTTCCACCGCTTATGTGATTTTATGTGTTATTTCATTTGAGACTCTTTAAGACGATATTTCTAATAACTTTTAAACGGGAAAAATGTATCTAATAAAAGTTTATTAAAAAAAGCGAGTTTTTTAACAGGGGAAATATTTAGGTGTACTCGCGGCTGGAATTCATACGACTTACGTCATACGAACAAATGAGTAATTCATTATACAGTATGCGCCAAAAGTATGGAATAAATTCAATAAAAACGAAACAATTATTTTTTGGGAAAAATCCTCGAACAGGTCGATTTTTAATTTAAAAAATACATATTTTAGCGTAAAATGCGATTTTCAAATGTCATTTGTTTTCGAGTACTGACGTCATCGATTTTTTTTTTAATGGCAACACCATATTTTTTTCCTTGATTCTGAAAGATCGTTTAATTCTCTATAAGACAGTACTAAAATTTTGCCCTCTTACATAGGAAAGTTTTCGAGTAAATGAAGATTGAATGTTAGAAAACGTAAATAAATTAAAATAAAGCAAAAACGTTATCAAGTTTAGTTTTTCGAATTCCATAGTTCTTTTATGGATCACGTAGGTGAAAATCTTTGCAAAGTGTCATTGTCACACCGACTTTCTAATAAGTATTGTAAGCGACATAGAAATTATTATTCAATTTAAAGCATTATGGCACATTTAACTGTTAATGAAAAATATCCAGCCAATCAACAGTCAGTAAGGTAGAGTCTAAATTTAGAGAAACTCGCAATGTTGTAAATATTCCAAAACCTGGACGTCCAAGCATTAATGAAAATCAGAAACAGAACATTTTGATGTATGGTGGATAATCCTCATAATTCTTCACGATTGGTTGCATTAAACAATGACACTAGTCAGAGCACAGTGCTACGTATCTTGAGGAAGGAAAAATATCATCCCTACAAAATTCAACTTGTGCAGGAACTCAATGAAGATGATCCAGATCGCCGCTTACACTTTTGCGAAATTCTAATGGATTTATGTCAAGGAAATAGAAATTTACACCGGCAAATACTTTTTTCGGATGAGGCCACATTGTGTCTGAATAAACCGTCAAACTTGCAGATATTGGAGTCGGGAAAATCTTCATTGAATGGCAGAAGCACATACCCAACACCCTCAGAAATTAAATGTGTGGGCTGGAATAGTTGACGACAGAATAGTAGGGCCTTTCTTCTTTGAAGGAATCCTTACAGGACAAAGATATTTAGAGTTTCTAGAAAATGACCTTGTTCCAGCCCTTGCAGTAATTTTTCCTAACGATAATGACCCTGACATTCCTGACGATACCATATGGTTTCAGCAAGACGATGCACCTCCGCACTATGCGCGCCCTGTACGAGATTTTTTGGACAACTGTTTTTCTGGGAGGTGGATCGGCAGACGCGGACCGATAGAATGGCCTGCAAGATCGCCAGATCTTACACCTCTTGACTATTTTTTATGGGGATACTTGAAGTCAAAAGTGTACATTAATAAACCACGTAATTTAGAAGAACTTCAAAATCGTATTCGGGACGAAATACGCAGAGTTATCCCAGAAATCATGCATAATGTGTAAGAAGAATTTCTTCACAGACTTGCGCATTGTCAAGAAGTTGGTGGATGGCAATTCGAACATTTAATTTAAGTATAAAATTTAATCAATTGTATTTTATTTTACATACCTCAGAATTGTTACTTTTTTATGGATAAAATTTACATTTTCTAACATTCAATCGTCATTTACTCGAAAACTTTGTAAGAGGGCAAAATTTTAGTACTGTCTGATAGAGAATTAAATGATCTTTCAGAATCAAGGAAAAAATATGGTGTTGCCATTTAAAAAAAAATCGATGACGTCATTACTCGAAAACAAATGACATTTGAAAATCGCATTTTACGCTAAAATATGTACTTTTTAAATTAAAAATCGACCTGTTCGAGAATTTTTCCCAAAAAATAATTGTTTCGTTTTTATTGAATTTATTTCATACTTTTGGCGCATACTGTATTTGAAGTAAAATATTTAAGAAACTCCAACTCATAGAAATAAAACTATATACTACACTAAAAGTCTGCATTATACAGGGTGATTCAGAAGTTCTGAATCACCCTGTATATCAAATCCCAAAGATAATACTTTCGATTGAAAATGGAAGTTACCTCATCCCATTTAACACCACGTCTCCCAAATTTTATTTAAATTTTTTGTATTCTCATACTACCGAGTTTGAGACACCTTGTACAATCGGGTCAATTGTGTTAGGAGAAAGGACCAGATTCGCGACAAAATGTTGTTACAAGTCTGTACGCGGCTTTAGATTGTTCATCTTGGCTTCATCACGGCTCCTGATATTCACAAAAGTTAAATAAAGCTGCATTTTTGTAACTATTACCTGGTAATAAAAGGTAAATAAAGTACTATCGTTCATAAAATATTTATATAAAAGTATGCTTGTGGAAAACCATTACGTATTTAATTTATTTTAGATTGTGAAAAATGGACTGGAAAGATAAATAGAGTTGAAAAATAAAGTAATAAAACTTCATATTATGATTAATATGCAGTTTCATTTGGACTAATGAAGCTATATTATGGTTAATAGTTGAAAGCTGACTTGACATTATTTGGGTTAAAATACGAGGCCTTTGTTATTGAAAACAACACAAAAATATCATTACATGGCATTGATTTATTAGCTTCATTTAAAAAAAAACATATTTAATCGCACAAAAAACATCTACAAAATCTCGCCTTACTATATTTATTTAAAACTCCAGCACTCTGGTTAGAATTATTAATGTAGTTTCGCTCCAGCTTTTCCTATAATAGTGATGATTTTCTAGGGAAATAGTAGCAAGAAGGAAATTACCTCTAAAGTTTAATTAATACCAAAGTTTCTACAGACTTTCCCGTGGCAGTGTAATTAAAACTTAAACACTTTCATGCCCATTACACTTTCTTGAAAAGTTAAATATTTTTATGTTCAAACACGCTTCTGCTTGTAGTTAGGTATAATACCTACATGGAGATTTAAAGCGCATATATTAGATAAGAATTAAATGGTGTCTTATATACTCATTATATGGAAAATTGTCCTGTCTACGCGTTCGTGAATAAAAAATGTGCAATAATTAAATAGCAAAATACGAATATTTTACGAATTTTACAAAAATATGTCACATTAAAAAAAACGATTATTATAGTTATTAATTAATAAATATTGGAAACAAAATTTAAAAAGTATTGAAACGTCGTATCATGTAACAATTTTGTACTTTTTCTAACTAAATGTTGCTTGCTAGTTTTATTTTATTTTATTTTAAAGTATACCAACCTACAGTACAAGTACCATTTAGAGGTGGGAAAGACAAAAGTATAATAATGACAATAGTATCATTTCACAAATAAAAAACAACAAAAATACCCAATAAACAAATACTAAAAATGGTAAAAAAAAATATAATTTTTAACATACTGATTCGATATTAGAAGCTGAAGAATTAAACAAATCAAATTTATTCTTGAATACATTATTATAGGCAGAACACATTAGATAAATAGGAGAATGTAAGAGTAAGTTATTTCTAGGTATTGGGAGATAAAACAATGCATTGTTACGTGTTGCAATGTTTGGAATATTAAAATTTAACAATTCTAACAATACTGGGCAGTCAATCAAATTGTTAATTAATTTATACAGCATTGTTTGAGCATACATGAGAAATCTGTTTGCAAGGCTCTGTACATTATGGCGATTAAGCAGCTCAGAGTGGTCAATTCCTATCTCGAGACCCATCTATTTTAAAAGCTTCTTCTTCTCAAACAGAGAAGATGGTAGACCTGCCTTTCATGAAACCGTGCTGTGTGTACCATAGTCATTTTTTTATTGATGCTATTATAGATCTAGTCATGTAATATAGTTTCAAAGACCTTGGAAAAATTGCATAAAATAGATATCGGCCTTACCTTTATTACCTTTTTTATGTGTTGGAGTGATTTTTGACGTTTTCCATATATAGGGAAAAGTGGAGGTAATCAAACGCAAATTAAAAATAGGTATATACTAAAGGATAGGCTAGAACATGTGCGCAATCACGTATAATAAAAGAAGGAATACAGTCAGGTCCAGAAGTTAGTTCTAGGCTTTAACCTATTCATTGTGGTTATGACTTCTTTTTCTAACAAATTAATAAAGGGAGACTATGTACTAATGGAGTTATTCTGTATTTGTTTTATTGCATTTTCAGAATGATTTTGTAATTTTATCTGAAATTAACTATCATTTTCTGACGCCTCTAAAGGTTTTAAAATAATTTGAGAACATGAATTTGCGTAATCCTGTGTGATGTCACGATCACCTTCAGCATCCCAGGTTGCACTTGCTACCTTTTACCCTTGACTATATACACTAAGACTAGTCAATCTAATGGGAGACTTTGTTGGCCTGAATTGGAAACCAACTCTCGCGTAATGGGAAACGAACTCAAAAAGAACGTTTACGCTTGGGCTATTTGCTAATAGATGGCGCAATATTAGGTACTAAAATGACATGAATTTGGATATATAATTTTGAAAGCTCCTCCCATCGAAGATGATTGGTTCATACATATTATGTTATGTACAATTGTTTGCAATAATATTGACACTCTTTAAATTCAATTTTGCTATTTCTTTTGAACTGCTGACGTATTTGTAATGAAATCTACTTTCAACTTTTAACATTAGTAATTAGTTGTTTCACTTACCAATATAAATTTAATGAGTTTCTACTCAGAACTTCGAGAAGTTCAAAAACTGTTTTGAGAGAGTGTCATTGTTATTTCAAAAGCTTGTATGTACTTAAAATTCATAACTTTAATGACATTCGATAGGATTACTGTTTATTTTATTATTAAGTGAATGTGTTAGTCATGAGGAAGCAGGCAGGAAATAAATGTTAATTTTTAAAATGTAATAAAACTAGATGAAACATTCCAGGAATAAAACTTTTCCGCGCAAGGCGAAAATCCACTATAATGATAGATTTTGAATTCTGATAAGTAATTATAGTAATTTCATCACAATTTTTAATAAAAAAAAATACAGAAGTGCAGTTATCCAGTTCATATTCATTTTCGCGTATCAATGAAAGTCAAAGCTTAAAATATATTAACCGCCAGATAACGCTTTTATCATACTCGTCCAACTTTGGTAAATTCAAGTGAAGAAGTCATTCAATACGTGTTGATAAAAATATACAGGGTGGGCCATTAATAAGGGAACATAGAAGAGGAGTAACATCATTGGGAGGAAATATGAAGATATAGCTAAATATATCTTCGTAAAATATTTCTATGGAAAAAGATACAAGGTGTCAAAGTTGAAATATTTTTATTTGTGTTTCCTTTTTTGTATTAACGCAAGTATCTCTCAACTGATTGAAATTTAATTCAAAAAAATTAGTAGGTATCAATGAGTCGTTTACTTTTTTTAAATATCCAGAGTAACTTTGGAAAAAAACTAATATTTGAAAAAAAAATTATCTACATATTTACTTTTATGGACAAAAATAACAACAGAGCAGTAAAAACAACTTAGCTCTTGAGCAAACTCTCTCTACTTCTACATGTCTTAATTAATTAAACTAATTATTACAGCTAATTACAGAAAATTTTCAATATGGCAATTTTCTAATACTCCTAAGAGATTTCCTCACGTCGAAAAATACATTTGGTTGTTTTAGATCAGTTTTCTGGAAAACGGTAGGAATTTCGTTAACAAAAAATAAGATAGAAATTGTCATCATCTGGCAATGGTCTATCTGTTTTAATAGGTACCTACTACATAAATTATGATTGCTTTTCTTAAAATATGTTTCCCTACCAAATTTGATGACAATCGGTTGAGCGATCCTAGTTATTAAAAAAAAACGAAAAAAAATATGTAAACCTGTATCTTTTTCCACAGCAACATTTTAGTAAGGCATATTTAGCTATATCTTCATATTTTGCTCCAAAACTGTCATTCCTACTCTGGCACATCATTAATGGTTCACCTTATATAATACTTAAAATAATAAATTTTGAAACACATTCTTTACTGATGAGGCCTGTAAAGTTCACAAATTATTTTTACTAAAAACATTAGCGCATGTAAATTTATTTAAATTTGCATGCGCAAATGTTAAATTATTTGAATTTTTAAATTAATTTAAATTTAATTTTAATTTAAAAATTACTCTTCAAAAAGACTACAAAATAATATTTATTTCACACCCTCACAAAATTATACTTAGATCAAACATTGAAAAAAGATACTTGGTGTTTTAGAATTTTTACTAATGAATTTTTCGCAAAATAATAATGCATCTTATGCAGTAAGAGAAACCCACACGATAATCTGCAGTTCTATATGTCTCTTTATAGAATTAGGTATGTCGAATTCATTTGAATTATCTTAATATGTTTAAAGGAAATAAAACAGAAAATGTAAATTTTGGCATATAGCTGAAAACTCTTTTAACAAATTAAATTAATTTACAGTTCATATTCTTACTTCTCTAACGCAATAAAATAAACTGCTTATGTTTCAAACTTTATGATCTGTGGTTTGAATATAAATATATTGCCACAATCTTATTATTTAGGCAGGTATATGAAAAAGGGTCACGCGGCCACGCCCTCGAAACGCCTTCACAGTTCTTTGCAGATTAAAATAGTAGGGCTTTATTTCCTTCGTTTGAATAAATGCGTATTGTTACACAGTACGACATCTAACAGGAATTATGATAACTATTTAGGTCTTTATTAAGGATTGACTCTCTTGGTGTAAATACTCAAGGCTTTTACTTTATTTTATAAAACGAAGCGTAGGGAGGCCATTGCTGTCGTTGGGATTGCAGTTTTTATTTCAATGATAGAAAATCATTGTCATGAAATGCCCCGGATTTCCATTATGTAAAACTTGTGGCAAATATCAATGAAGTGCGACATATTCCTTGGAGCCAAGACAAATAAATAGGTGTTTAATAAATTACATAAAATCAGTTTAATAAAACTCGTATAGCTACTTACGTAGGATTTATTTATGATTTAAAGTTTAAATTCATAGATACCTACATGCCTTTAAAACGAGCAACATACATATTAAGTAAGTACCTTGTTATTTTTGTAATATGTAATTTAAATTTGAATAAAATTTATATATGAAATATCAGTGTACTTTTATTTTTTTAGTTATTGTTGAGTTTTCTTTTAGTTAGAAGACATTTGCAAATTTCTATTTTATTTTGAACATAAGTCACTACATTGTCTCAGCAACGTTCTCGTGAAGATCTTGAATAGAATAATTGTTTAGATATTTTATCTTTTTATTTAAAATGAATAAAGTCAGAAAGAATACATTTGAAGGTTTGTTTACACATCAATAACCAGAATTTAAATTAATTAAACTTAAAATAGCTGGCTAATAAGTATATAACAAAACAAATGTTTTGTTTTGTTGTAGGTACCACCAACCAAAACATTTTATTATTATTTTGTAACATAATACATATTTTTTAGTACCTATCTACATTTTTTTGAAGAACTTAGCTGTTATTTACGATTTCGTTTTACAACTTATCATTACATGTTTACACCTCTCATTGCAGCACTTACAAATTGATGAATTATATTAAAATTGTCCATCACCATAATTAAATCTACCATTGATAGATTAGATTAATATGCTTTTAAATCACGTGAATTTTAAAAGTAGTTAGCTTTTGCTTATCTGTTTAATTTAACACATTAAGACCTTTGCCTGAGTTCAAAGCGAACGAGTACCAAGAAACTGTAGAAGGCAATGACGTCTCGTCTCCCTCGTTTTCCAATTTGACCTCGTATATTTCGAAATTTACTTATCAGATCAACTTCAAATTTTCTGGGTTGATCATATTTCATAAAAATAAAGGTAAATTAGTGTAATTTGAGATGACACAAATGACACTATTTAAATAGTATTTCTGATATCACCAATTTTGATTTCAAATAACTGTCAACTCCCATTCATAAGAATCCATAATGGTTAAATCTGAATTTTAAGATGGCAGATAGCTACGATCATTTTTTTCTGTATTGTCTTATCCATTTAATACCAGTTTTCTGTCAGAAATCCATGTCTCCCCAATATACCTACCCAGTAAAGACATATACAGGGTGTCCCATAATGATACATTTCCTTCGCAGGGTGTGTTCCTTGGGTCATTTTAGGGGGAGTTCTTTCTATACAATTTTTCGATTTGAGCCCTCTTTTACGAGATAAGGGCTTCTAAAAAATTGGAAAAATTTTGTTTTTAATTTTTTTTTCCCAGAAAGGGTTAAACTTATAAATCTGAAAATCGGTGACTACATGTAATTAATTAAGTTAGTTACATTGTTGAGTACGATTTTTATTTTTACGAAATGTCTAAAAGGATGGCAACCACCAACCTCTGTTGGTTTTTTAATTATAACGTTTTGTTCTAAACGTTTATCGATATGAAAAAATTACAGTAAATAGAACGATCAATTTACTAAATGTTCCCCCTCCTAGTATTTTATGCAGAGATATGCGTTATCTTTTAAAAAAATAAAATCCACATACATACATATCCTCGGGTATGGAATATGCAAGCAAAATAATTCATATGAAATGTAGTAGGCTGCTGTCACTTTGGTAGTTTTATTGTTTGGATTGTCATTAACAATTAATGTCAGATATCTACCACCAAATTAGTTACTCAATATTTCCAACGAAATCAAAAATTCCGGTCAGGTACTGCGTAGTGTAAATTTAAATTTTTTACGAAGACTTCAGCTATGTGACCGATATCTGAGAAGGCACTTTGAATACCACATGTAAACATTTAATAAAATTAAATTTAGCCTGTAGCTTCATTTCTATGTATTTACAACAACAAATATTAGTCAATGTTCTTTACCGACTACCAAATTAGCCACCATATTTAACATTTTACATTTCGCACTTTCCAATTTCTGAGTTTACTACTTGATAAAAATGATTCAAATTTGGTACATAATATGTCTAAAATTAAAACTACCAGCCTACTGCGTTTCATATGAATTATTTTACTTGCATATTCCACACCCGAGGATATGTACGTATGTGGATTTTATTTTTTTAAAAGAAAGCACGTGTCTGCATTAAAATACTAAGAGGAAGAAAATTTTGTAAATTGATTGTTCCATTTACTGCAATTTTTTCATATCGAGATACGTTTAGAATAAAAAGTTCTAATTAAAAAAAGCAACAGAGGTTGGTGGTTGCGCCACCCTTGTAGACATTTCATAAAAATAAAAACCGTATTCAACAATGTCACTAAATTAACTAAATGTATTCACCGATTTTCAGATTTATAAGTTTAACCGTTTATGAGAATAAAAATGAAAACCAAAATATTTTCAATTTTTTAGAAGCCCTTATCTCGTAAGGGAGGGCTCAAATCGAAAAATTTTATAGAAAGTAGCCCCCCTAAAATGACCCAAGAAACAAATCCTCCAAAGGAGCGCACATCATTATGGGACAGGCTGTATTTTCGTCTAATGTACATTCACCCCAAACAATCCGAAAAAAACATATTTTTTGTTTTGAAATATCCTAGTAACAGTTATTTTCCAAAATATATCTTAAAAACCGTTATATTTAAGTATGATTAGAATAACTCTTTAAATGTTTGTTCACCGTTTGCTTTTAAATGTTTGCTCAACTATGGAAAATATCTGTGTATAAAAAAACCACATTTTAATTTTTTTTTAGTCCCCTATTCGATGAAGGACTACCGCATGTTCTATATAAATATTAAATGTTGCAACCTAATTTAAGGTTCATTCGTATATACTACAATATAAGTGTAATAGAGTCTATGATTGATGCAGTCAAATATCTTGCTGAGCATCCATCACAACTCTATATTTGGATGTGTCTAATATATTTATTATCCTCGGTTTTTACTTTAAAGGAGCCCAAGTTAGCATATGTTAAAATAGAAAATTTCACATAGGGGTTTTCTGACCAATTAAAAGCTTGTATTTTATTCCATTGCCATGACAATTCAAAAATTTTCCAGAAACTCTCATCTTCCTTCAAGCAAGTTGCATGTGTTAAGCCTTGTCCTCATGGACGCGAAATTCGGGAAAATTCTCGCGAATTTCGCAGATTTTCACTTGTAATCTCCCTAATGCTTGGATTATTATTCGAGGTCACGAATATTTTGAATATTCTCAAAATATTCGTGATTGAGGAAAAATGTCCGCTTATTAATTCAAGCACGTAGGGCATTCAATAAGAAAATTTCACACCTAAAAAATTAATCAATAAAAAATTTCAATAGAGTTAATTTCAATACATTTAAGAGATGTAGGTAATAAAGAAATTTAGAAAAATAATGTTTTACTTGTTTTTATGATTTGCACAGAAAATAAACAAAAAATCCTATTTTCATTTTTAAGTATATGCAATGTGTCATTATTTTGACATACATATTTCCACTTATTAATATCGCTCAGGGTACCCTGGAGAATGAATATTTCCGGAAATATTTTGGTGTCCATGGTAACCAAACAAAAAACGACTCTCTGATTGGCTTAAGAGTATAGGTATGAAATTTTCATTTAAATTATTAATGACCGTAAAGTGTCAACTTTTCGCGAATTGCGCAAAACCGGACTATTATCGCTATTTCCATCATTATGTGAGATTATTAAGTTGAACTTGAGCTTCTGACAATCTACCATGACAGTTCTATGATGAAAATTATAGAAAATTGGAAAATTGCGTTAAAAGTTGACATTTTTCCCGCCATTAAATAATTCGCGCGAATTTCCGCGAATTTCGCATCCGCAAGAACAAGGCTTTACACTAGACATTTTTTGAAAAATATTGAACCAATAGAAATAATGTGTGCGATACTAAAAATGTAAAATAACTAATTATCTGATTACATAATAATCTAGTTATATTATAGTCTGTTTGGAAATGAAAGAGAGTAACAAAACCCCGAGATAAGAAGCGGTCATGGCCGTGGTAATATTTCGTTTCAGGTAATTATCGTAATTTTATTTAAAAAAAAATACCAAAGTAAAACAAAATTTTAAGCGAACTTTCAGAGGACAACGATTTGCCAAAAATCAGTAGAAGCAAATTATGGGCCGTCTTACGAAAGTTGAATTTTTGCTGGGAAAAGCAGAACAGGAAGTCAGTTCTTATCGATAAAGATGAAATTATTTGTTGGCGAAGATCCTACTTAAGATCAATTAGAAAATTCCGTGACGAAGGGAGGAATATTTATTATCTAGACGAAACTTGAGTCAACGAGGGATATACTGTAATAAAAGTATGGCAACATAAAAATGTAAAAAGTTTTCGACAAGCATTTTTGGATGGACTTTCAACAGAGTTCAAGGCACCTTCAGGTAAAGGGCGAAGATTAATAGTGACACATATAGGTAGTGCCAGTGGTTTTGTAGATGGCGGTTTGCTTTTATTTGAATCTAAAAATACAGGTGACTATCACGAAGACATGAACGCAGATGTTTTCGAAGAGTATTTTACACAGATGTTGGATCTTATTCCTCCGGGGTCTGTAATTGTCATGGATAATGCCAATTACTATTCACGGCAGACCGAGCGGACGCCTACGACTGCTTGGAGGAAAGCCGATATAATTCAATGGTTATCCGGAAAAAACATTTCTTTTGAAACAAATATGGTGAAAAAGGAACTTTTGACACTTGTCAATCTTAATAAAGATCAGAAAAAATATGTTATCGATGAAATGGCAACAAATAACGGTACTACGGTTACCACCTTATCACTGTGAACTTAACCCAATCGAATTAGCCTGGGCGCAGGTAAAAGGAGATGTAGCGCGAAATAATACGACGTTTAAATTAAGTGACGTGAAAATTTTGTTAAAAAGTTCCTTGGAACGAGTAACTGCAGGTTACTGGCAAAGATGTATACATCATGTACAAAAAGATGAGGAGAAAATGTTGGAACTCGATAATTTAATTGACGTTACTGTGAAATCTATCGTTATCAATCTAGGAGACGAAGATAAGTTAACAGAATATTCAGAGGATGAATTTTAATATACCTACTTTTTTATTTTCTTTATTGTACATTTATACAACACTACATTTACTCACCATAATTTGAATATTCAAAATACATATATTTTTGTGTGGAATAAAAGGCTATTCATTAAATTTAAATAAATATTTTGATAATAATATTGAATAATTTTATTTGAATTACTAAAAACCCTCTTAACTGGGTTATGATGCTTAAAGTTGCCTCATGTTTTGAAATGCTGTTTTTATATTGTTACTTATAAGAGAAATGGATTGAGAAGTTGAAGCGGCATAGACAAAGATGGATTGTCGGGGATTAAATTTTAGCTACCTTCTACAATTTAGTACGGTTCGATCACACAAAGTTTTTTTAAAAGTACACCTCATCCTTACCGATAATATATAATATAAAAATATTGAATATAAGCACCAGTACTACATTAATTTACGATTTGCATACATAATAAGCTTATATTACTCTCTTTCATTTCTAAACAGACTATAGTGATATACATTATTGTTACCGTAAAAATTTTTTTATAACTTTTGCTATGCCTACGCACATAATTTTAATGGCAGTAGTACTTAAGCACATTTTTGAGAATCAGAACATTAGTATTGTATGCGTTACAGAAATGTAGCAGTTTTAGCTAAAAAAAAAGTCAGAAAAGTGTCTTCTCTAACTGTACGAGGAACACTATTCTAGACTAATTTATTAATATTTTTGTTGCAAAAGGTAATTAAAAGGCATTATATGTGTCAAGAAACAATAATAAAATAGATGCAAAAAATGTTCAGTTTGCAGTAACAATAGGTACACTGTAAGCTGGTAAATATATCTGCATTGCAGCGCCGACACGTTAGCACTTAGTTCTACTCAGTACACAGTCCTAGATCATAATTCGTAGCAGCAGCTGGAAATATTTTCTTATTTTAAAAATAGTCGGTAGCAATTCGCGGTATCTAGAACATGTGCCATAGAAAACCGAAATGGTGTGCTTATGTCTTGAACGGGAAAGGCATTTTCTAAGAACTGTTTTTTCACCCATATTTTATTAAAGTATTGGTACTGTTAATGTTTACTATTTAACATCAGTAAAATAATAATAATTAAATTATTAAAAATATCATGCATTTTTCATAGTCTACTTTAGAAATTTAAAAATAGACAACTATAGTTACGGTCTGAACCACCGAAAACTTGTCACACAGGCCTTTCTTCGTTTCAAGCGAAAGCTAAAAAAAAAAGATAAGACCTATCATCTTTTGTTTTGAGGGAGACATTTTTTATGAAATCATTCCTCAAATATCTACTCATAAGCGGATGACATTCACCCTTAAAATCGTAAATGAAAAGCGATATTGTGTGGCACATCATTTTTTCAACCAGTTTTTAAAATTTGGAACATAAGTTCTTGACAAATTAAAGATGAAAAGTCCAGATGATCAAATTCGTTTAATTTATTAGATGTTGAAAATCCCAATCACCATACAATAATAGAGACAGTGCTGAAAATGTTATCTAACATTACAGAACATTTGTAGAATAATGAGGTTACACTCATACACAGTGTCTGGAAATTATGAGCAAATATTTCAGATTGTGATTCTACGTCAAAAAATAAGAAGAAAACATATAAACACAAGTCGAGAAATCGACCCTAAGCGAACTAGATTCTTTTAAAGGGTCGGTTCTGAAAATGGTTTTTATTCGATTTTATCGAAACGATTCGAGATAAAGTAATTAAATTTGGATCAATAAATGATATGCTGAATTCGAAAATTTACACGAAATTTATTCAGAAATGTATTAAACACGGGCGACTTATGTTATTTTCAGCCCTAACTTTTTTGTTAGACATTATTTTTACTATTGAACCACAGAAATTCAAAATATATCATATTTCTTATTGAAAAGGTATTCTTGTCTCCCTTCGATAAACGGCACCGTTTTCGAAACATATTTTACTGTTCCCATGTATACCAAGCTTCATTACAATAGGATACAGGAAACTATCTGTGACGCATTAGGATTGTTCGCAGAGCAGTTGCAACTAACAAAGCAGTAATAATAATTTAATTTAAAAAAAATAAAACAATCGTACGTTTACAAAATTTTATTAATTTAATAAATAATCATTTAAATGACTATTATTAACTAACTTTTGAAAGTTTTTTTTAAATAATCTTTCAAAATGATTTCCTTCCATTTCTAAACACAAATCAATTCTTCTCAGAAAGTTCTGACCAACTTTAAAAAATATTCCCTTACAGCTGTCAATAATCCTTTTGCCTTATCTCTTCAACATCATGCACTGGATTCTTCCATACTCAAGAGTTTTGAGGTAACCCCAAAAGAAGAGATCAATGGAGTTTAAATCGGCAGATCTAGGAGCCCATGGAACAAATCCGCCGCTTCCTATTCATCTGTCACGAAAATTTTCATTTAAAAATTCTCTCACAGCAAAACTGTAATGCAAGCGTTCCGTCTGTAAGCAACCACATTGTTTGTCTTAAGTGTAGAGGTATATCTTCCAATAAAACTCATGGGCAACTCATGTCTTAAAAAATAGAGTTAAAGCTTACCAGTAAGTCTTTGTGGAAGGAAATGGGGCCCAATTAAGTAATCTCAGACAATACCGGTCCATACATTAACGGAGAACTTTGAAAACCTCGTTCTATTGCACCAGTAATGTTCATTGTGAAGATTAATAAACCGTCATGTCCAAATATTTCATCCGTAAAAAAAATAGACGATATAAAGTTACAATTGTTATTATGAAGATTTCTAACCGGGGTCTGGACTTTTTGATAGTGATAGGAGTGAACAAGTTGCTATTTCAAAATCGCAGGTACTGAATTAGAATATTTATTTTATTAGCGATTAATCTTGCACTTGTATTAGGATTATTCTCGATGGCATTCAAAACTCGAACTTCTGTTACCGCACTTCGAGTCCTTCGTGGGCCTTCTATATTATAATATTAAGATTTAAAAGATCCGCATTCTCCCAGTCTTCGATGGATGGTAGTGAACATTCGTGGTTGAGGTATTCTTCTATTTGGAAATGCTTCAGCATACAAATGTCTTGCAGCAAGTGCATTTCCGCCCGCTAAAGCAAGTTATAGTGTATATCACGCAGTTCGATGTTAGAATAATTGTTATTATTCATTTTAGTTGCTATTAATTTCTTCTAATTGCCAAGAAACTAACTTAATTATCAAAAACTGTCAAAACTAATAACTATGTCAGTTTAGTTGTTCCTATGGAAACTTTTTGCGCTTGTTTCCAAAGCATGCCTTATCAAAGTATAGCAAAAGTGGAACAATGATTGAGAACATTAGACAAGCATAGTTTTGTCGTGACATTAAAAGTATGTACCGAGTTTGAGTGAAACGTTTTTCTAAAGAAAAGTCCTGTTGAATTGTTAAATAATAACTATTATTAATAAAATTTTGTACATTTTGTATGATTGCTTTATTTTATTAAATTATTATTACTGCTTTGTTAGTTTGAACTGATCTGCGAACAATATTAATGCGTCAAAGATAGTTTCCTGCAAATAAATGCTCATTAAGAACTTTTTTCCGTTACATGCCACGTATGTACCACTTTAAATCCTTTTTACTGGAAAACGGTGCATTTTATCGAAGTCGGACAAGAATACATTTTCAATGTGAAACAAGATATATTTTAAATTTCTGTAGCTCTATGGTAAAAGTAATGCTTAACAAAAAAGTTAGGTCTCAAAATAAGCTAAGCCGGGTCCTGTTTAATAAACTTCTGAATAAATTCCCTAAATTTCGTGCAAATTTTCGAATTCAGCATAAAAATCTCACTTATTGGTCCAAATTTAATTACTTTATTTCGAATAGTTTCGATAATATTGAACAAAAACCATTTTCAGGGCCCATCCTTTAAAAGGATCTAGCTCGCTTATGGTTTATTTCTCGACATATGTTTATATGAAGTTTTATTCTTATTTTTTAACGTGGAATCACCCACTGACATATTTGCTCATAGTTTCCGGACACCTTGTATATGATTCAGGCGGTGTAGCATAAATGTTTACTTGAAATGTTTTGTTTAAAAGTTGTCTCGCAGCCATATTATAAAAGCTTCAAAAAATCCTTTCCAGATGCTGTGTGTGTATCTCAAAAAATATTCTTCGATTGTTGTTGTCCGACCAGTTGTAGTTTACGTCATTTAGAAAAAAGAGCACTCGTCGCCGATCATTATCATATTCATAAGCCCTTGTACTGTTATTCTAATATTCTTTGAACGGTTGTACATGAAACATTTGACGTTTTAGACACAGACTCCCAGAACCGACCCTTGTGGTGCCCCTATTTCTATTTTGATTGATTTCCTCTAACATAAATGTTTCTCTCATTCAAATAATGTTTTCCCTCAATTGCTCCCTGAGCTTTTTGTTCTCCTCTCTTAACTATTTGATTATATCTTGTATCTGTTCTTACCCATCTATATTTTGTGTCTTTCTTCCTAAGGTTTGCAATAAATTTTGTGCTTCAGGAGTCATTATTTGGATTACATCTTTTTTTGGTCTGCCTGATCCTTCTGCTTTTTCGCTAATCTAGCCATATCCTCATCCCATTCTAATTCGGTATGACTGTCGCCAATTGCCGGTGATGTTGGCACATAATTCTATTCTAAATCTCTTGCCCATCACCAATCTCTCAGTTCCTCCTTGTCTCGGGAACCTAACCTAGCTAACCTAACCCAGTGCTTGATGTCTATCGCAAGTGGACACTGCCAAACTCCTATCGGCTAAAACCCCTCTCCAGTTTCCGGTCTGCTCACTCGGAATCCACCCTGCTGGGTATTACACGCTACACGTGGAGATTTTCCTACCACCTAATTCATCTGTTGAGAGGCCGATCTGTATTTGTTATATCCACCTCTCTATTCATTACTATATTAGTAAAGATCTCCCTAATTTCTAGTTCCATTGCTATACGTTCTCCCTCCCATCTTCTACATCTAAGAAGAGCATGAGCTGGCGTGTCTTCTTCATTACAGTAATTACATTGATCATGCAGCTTTTTTTAAATTCTTTTAAGGTATGTTCCGAAGCTGTCATGACCCGAAATAAATTGCCTGGAAATAATTCAGTTCTCCTTGTTTCCTGTTAAGCCACGGGTCAAGTATTTTGATCAGCGTGTAGGTCAAACGACATTTTAGAGCTGCGTCCCACTCCTCCTGCCACTTCCTGATTGTCTCCATCCTCTCTCTTATTTTGGTTGCCGCCCTGTTTTCGTCGCGCTGAATACGAGTTTTCTCTCGCCAACCAGCAGGTGGATGGGGATCACCCCAGTTGCCACCATAGTCGCATCGATCAAGACAGTGTGTTTACACAAATAAAATCTCTCTGAAGAAACTCTCTGGTATCCTTCATCTATTCCATCCAGATCCCACCTTGTTGTTCTCTAATAGCTTAACGCCATGCCGTCGGGTATTGTCATAAAAGCGTGCCTGCAACCATTTTGTTTTACTTTACTACTAATGGTAATATTTACTTCTTCTAACACTTCCATCATTATCATCTAAATCCATTGTCTTTCTGACAATCCCTTCGCCACGCTACGCCGGCGAGATTGACAACTTCGCAGGCATTACGTTCCGTTCACCCCGCTAACACTATCCCTTATATTTTCTTGTTTGCTCTACCCTCTTTCATCAAGTCCTGTTTGCAGATCCTTGCCACTATCATAATCGGTCATATGTCGAATAAGATGAAGCCTGATTTCCCGGTCTGGACCTATCCCCCCCCCCCAATTCATGGAGTAGCCCGCCTGAGCATGGTAAGACTCCCGGCCAACCGAACCCACCTGGAGATTAATTTTCCTAGACGTCATGACCATTTCTTTTCCAGCGTGTCGTGTTCGGTTCTGCTGCTTTTGCCGCTAGAGGTCGGGGAACAGTTTTTAGAAGGTTATCCCCTCCATGACATCCTATTGGTCTGCAGCTGGTATTTTATTTCCCACCTACCCTAAGACACCACTGAATTCTGACGCCCATGGGCTTTCCTTATACGCTACCTGGGGACACGTCTGGAGTTACAGGTGTATCCCCCAAACACCACTGGAAACGGTGCCCGACGACAAACCTAACCTAACAGACCCTTGCATTCACAATATTTACCCATATATTATTTATTATTAGCTTTTGTAGACTTTTTATTATAATATAATTTTCCTTTCCTTTGTTTAGAATTACCTTAAATACCTTTACAATACAATAAAATATATATGAATAAATATTGTGGGTGTATCCCAATATTACATAATATTATTGATACCTAATAAAAAATTTATAACAAAAAACGATAGCGTCATATAGTACTGTAGTTTAATATCTTTTTATTTCTTTTGCAGTCCAGGATATCACGATTATAACTCTTACTGGATTGGAGCATCTGATAAAATACATGAGGGTGACTTTAGATGGTCAGATGGACTTCCTTTTTCTTACACTAGTAAGTTGAAAGTGTTACTTTATGTTTATTTTATTTCCATTTTTTTAAAATGTACAATACAAAAATACATCCTTAGGTAAATTATTTGCTGTGTGGGAAATAATTCAGTAAAGTTAAGGGTCTCGGATGACGTGAATGAGTCAATTAATCAGTCTCAACTGGTTGTTTTATGAATTGAACATTAAAGTAGTCTAAATATACAAAAATATATCCCAGCGCACTTAATCTGACGTCATACGTTTCTGTATCGTAAATCATGTTTCCTTTTTCTATACACAATATGCTTTAGTTAAATACTATTATTAATATAATGAGTATGTTTTTTTTTATATAAATTTAAATTTTTGCAAAATATACATTCCTCAGAATGTACAGAGTGAATTATATTCGGTAAGATTTGGAGTTATCTTGAAAATTATGAAAAACTGAGGTATGCTTTCTCACCATAATTGTAAATGAAAAAAAAATAATTCCACAACTAACATAAAAATTGTCCTAGGATATTTTTATAATAGAATATCAGTTTCGTGGATGAAATAATAATCTCATCCATTTTTGTCATGCATATACCCAACATATTTTTGAAAAGTTTATTTGATGGTCGTTTGAGTGCTACAAAAATATACAGGGAAATGCAATTTTGATTCTCTTTGTGTTAACAAGTATTCAAAAGTCTACTTTCATTCGTAAATATTTTTTGTATTTTGAACAATAACGTGAAAAAAGGAAGGAGCGGTAATTAATGACCACCCTGTACGTTAGTAAAGTAAATAAGTTACATGGCAACAAATAAACGAGGAGCTCCAATCAACACGCATTTTTCGACCAAATTTTGGGTTCCGATGGCGTTTTACACTGTCAAATGTGGTGAATCACATTATAATATTGGTCCAAATCAATAATATTTTACGTAAAAATGGTTCCAAAAAATTATGTTTAAATCAAAAAACAATTTTGATTGTTGTTTGAAAATGTATTATTATTTGTGTTCGTAACAACGTTGTTTTTGATATGTAATTCTGTACACTATATTCAAATGTTTACTGCAAGCTGTAGATTTTAAATATTCATTGAGTTAAACAATAACAAAAACTGGAAAATTCTAATAGAAAAAATAAAGAAAATCTCCGTCACAAGAATATAGTGTGTAAATAAATGATACATGATTAACATGACAGGTTTTTGCAAATGCGAATTTAATAAGAAAGAAGGCTTGGTTGATTATGAACTATTTTTCATATGTTGGTTTATTGGATGTTAAATTTGCAATGCTTGCTAAAAGCAAATATATTGTTTATTTTTGAGAATTTATGTGGATGTAGGCGAAGTTGTCCAACTACAATAATAGTTTGAAAAATATTGATAAACGTTTGACATCTCCGAGATAATGAAACATATCCTGAGTGGCTGTATTTATAACTTTAGCAGTATGTTCGAACATTTAAAAACTAAAGTGATTACTTCTTTGCAAGTACAGATGGTCCTCAATGCATTGTTAAATCTAAATTATCATTGCCTGTTACTCCTAAAGCCGTTCAAAAACCTTTTGTCTCTAAATCGGATATGCTTCATAATGCCAATCCGATAAATGCTAACATAACATAATAAATAATTACATGTCGTTAAAGAAAACTAAAAATATATATCAGGCGACCATCTAACTTGATAAAGTTACGTATAAAAATGTCATTGAATAGGGTAAGTTGTTTGTTGGTTACAACTATTTAATATTTTTGATACTATAGATGTCCGTCGTTATTATAAATATTGTAGATTTTACCATCTATCATAGCAGTGTACTTCTGCTGCTGATACCATAAAGTCACTGATTGCAAATGTGATGTTTTATATTGCGTTAACAGATCGCGCACATTATGCCTGCATAGAACAACACATACCTGAAAAGCCAGCTCATACCTGCACATACCTGCAAGTTTCCCATGTTTTTTAATGGAGCATCGCACATTATACCAGTACCAGCATGTACCGTCACCTTCGACGACCGGCACTGCAGATCGTGTCGGTGGCCTGCAATGTATATGCTTCGCTGCGCTAATCCGACATAAGTTCTATTCCCACAAAAGTATGGCATTGGTTTCAAACTGTTAGAAATATTCGACCAGTTAAGTTGTGAATGTGTCACTGAACTGTCGAGCATCTTCACTTTTCAGTAACCTCTGTTTCTTACCTTAAGCAAATTGTAAGTTGTCAGATAACACTGCTCTGCGAAATCTTGTTTTTTGGTGCTGCAAGCGACGATCCAAGAGCTCGATTTTTTTTGTGACATTTGGAAATAATTTAAAAAACCTTGTTGATATCTCTCCAATTCAGAAAATGAATGATGAAGTTCACATACAGTTTTCTCTTTTTATTAATAGGGTAAACCCATAACTTTCCCATTTTCCTGGCTTCTTCCCCCTCCTCCTCTTCATACAACATCATTAAAATAAACATTTCATCTTCCGAGCTACACTCAACTACTACTTAAAAACTTCAAAACATCTGCCACGCGAAACTTGCACAAAAAGTTGCTGGTCCTTACTGGACAAGTGTACGTGCTGTGCTGGTTGGTGCTGATCTGTGCAGGTATAATGTGCGCGACCTTTAATTGTTCGAGATGAACCATACTCCATGGGATAACTCATATGCATGACCACGCTTGAGAAGTTTAGAAATAATATACTTGGTCTCCAATAGCAATCAGAGAAAAATAATAAATATTTAAAATGTTACTACTAATTGTGGTGATATTTGTACAAAAATTAAAGAGGTGCTTCATAGTATAGTACCTTTTGAATAGAAAACCTATAATCAATACAAAACTACGAATACGTCCGGAAATTATAATGAATTCGAAATCATTAGTTCATCTCTTAAGACTAATATTAAGAAAGCTTACCATGAACAAATTTACGGCACCGAAAATTTGCTGAAAGCTAATCTTAATAAATGTCGGTCATATATAAATTATAAAAATGGTACCACTTCTATTTCATCTACCATGTTTAATAATGGCCAAAATTGGATGAACCTCAAATAATAGTTAACACTTTTGCCAATATTTTTTCTGAAAACTTTACATTACCTGTAAATGATACTGCAGGAAACAACTACTCCGCAGACTAATGCCCCGACCGGCATTGAATTACTCCTGCAGCATCTGTGTGAACAGCCAAGAACCCTTGAGATGACCGACAATTGAACTGGCTGTTCCTTCATATGTATGTTCACATATAAACTGAGTGCAGGTGAGATATAAGTGGTCTTCTTACTTCTTGCTCGTCATAAGCGGCTCGACTTACAGGAAGCGACCTACATTGCAGCAGGTACTTAACGCAGACCTCTCGCCCTGGGTGACGAGCCATTAAATATGTAAATGATACTGCAGGAAACAACTACTCCGCGGACTAATGCCCCGACCGGCATTGAATTACTCCTGCACCAGGTCGGTCATTCCAATTATTCTGGGGTGCCTCAGAGTTCCAACTTGGGACCATTGCTATTTGTAATATTTATTAATGACATCCTTATGTTTGTGGGCATTCAAAATGTTTACTTTGTGCTAATAACTTAAAATTTTATAAAAAAAAAATTCAAACTGAGATTGTGTGGCACTACAGAAAGATATAGACGGTATTGTTAATTGGAGTGTCAGTAATAAATTGCATTTTAACTTGAAAAATGCCATATAGTTTCTTTTTGTCGCAAAAAAAACAAAATTCCATTGTGTTTTACTACAATATGAATGGTAATGGCCTGAGATATAGCTATGATCTTTCTTTTGCAGACCATATTCAAAGTAAAATAAATTCTGCGAATAGAATGTTAGAATTTATTATCAGACAAACTCAGCTTTTAAACATTAAAAATTCTATACTTTACATTAGTCAGAGAAATTTGAATTTGCTTCAATTATTTGGCAAACACAGTCCCAATATTATTTGAGCTCAAATGAAAAAATACAAAATCAATTTTTGAGATACGTTTATTTTAAAAAATATCATGTACGTGGTGATTACAATTTTGTTAGATCGACGCAACTTCGAATTGAACTTGATTTAATTTCCTTGGAGATTAGAAGCAAAGTTTCACTTATCATGTTTTTATATAAATTTTTCAATAATCTGATAAATGAACCGAGTATTTTACGGTTAATGTACTACCATTTCATACCCGTTCATCTTTAATGTTTCATGTTCGTTCGAACTCCTCTTGTTGCAATGCTACGACTAGTAAACTCTCTTCTTCTTCTTCTTCTTCTATCTTTACCAACTTAGATATTTCGAATTCTCAACGACTATTGCAAAATTCTGTGGTCAATCATTTTCTGACATTTTCTTTTTGATTAAATGTATGTATATGTACGCTTTTTTGGGTAATTGATGTATACAGGGTGTCCAGAAAAGACGTGTACAAAGGAAGACCACAGACTCCTGGGTTCAAAATAAGAAAAATTTTTGTTTATTCCGAATATCTCGAAAACGACTTGCTCGATTTTAACCATTTTTGGACTACGCAGATATAAGTCTAACCGACATTTTTTGCCATTATTTAAAATATTTTTCAGTCATTAGAAATGTAAGAAAAATCATGTATCATGCAAATATAAGCACATATTATTTTAACCCCCTGTATATGTAATTACTCTCAGTTTTTTTCTATTAGTAGCTGACTTATATAGAAACTATTTTTATACTTTTAGAATTTTGAATAGATGAGTAGTTTAGGCAGAAAAAATATTTTTCGTATGTCAACAATCAGCATTAGTTCTGCAACAAATAACGAAGTACCAGAAGTTGGCTCTGATATTTTAAGTATTTGTTGTGTGTCAAATCTAATCAGCTACTGAAATTAATCTCTCGATTTATTCTTCTTGCTCTAAGTAACTAGTTACTTTAGATCTCACTGTATTTATTGTGTACAGCCTGTTTGGGTGTTCAATAAATAATTAAATAAATAATACAAAATGTGAAGCATTTTATCTAATTTTAATTTGTAAAATATTATACCAAGTTATAATAATCGACACAACAAACTATTTATCTTACCTCAAGCACGTACAAATTTACTACTAAAGTCAACTATATATAAAATAGTTAATAATTGCTTCAGTATGGAACACATCCTTGATATACTGTCTTGTAGTTTGCACGATATTAAAGCACTTGTTTTGTGATATATTTTTTACTTTATTTATATTCTGTTTCTTTTTCATATTTTGAAAATATCGTTTTTTTTAAATCTGCTTGTTTTATATTATGTCTTATCTGTTTATAACCCATGTAATGTATTTTTTGTTTGTTTTTTACTTTTTTGACGTGTAATATATATGTATATTTGTTAGTTGATGTAATTTTGTGCTATTACTTATCATGTAATTGGGCATTTGGCTCATTGGATATTTACTGCAATAAATAAATATCTGCTTCAAAAAGCAGTAAATATGTTTAAAAATTAAAGACATTGAATCCCTTCTAAAAAATTATTAAGTTATTAAAATATTGGTGGGATATAGAAACACTGCACTGGTGCATGATTTATTAATAACCAAACAAAGTACAGTAAGAGCAGATGACAGTGGTGTGGCAGTGAGAATGAAGCACATTGGGACTGCATGGAAGATGAATGAAGATTTAGAAATTAGACTAAGAATTGTTTATAAAAGAGTAAAAATTTATATTTTTTAAATAATTTTTGCATATTTTTATTCAAAAATATTTTGAGAGTAGGAAGTTAGATCAAAATGCAGTATTTTAAAATATTTGTTTCAAAATGCAATTTTTCCTCGAATTTTTAAAGCAAAAACTCACTAAATATTTATTTGCATAATAAATTTATAATTTGTTTATCTAAAATTATGAAAATTGAATAACTAGGTCGCAACAAGATAAATCAGTTTCTGAGGAAACTATTTTCTTTAAAAGAACCTCAAATTAATTTTCAGTTTGACACATTATATTCTTAGAGTAATTAGTAAAATTATGCAAAACTGTTACCTTCAATAATAAGAAAACGGTAACAAATGTGTATTCACATGGCTCGATATTAATATCGATCATCAATATTTTTCCAGATATGTTTAATTAAGCTCTGTTAAAAAGGTACCAATTTGAGAATATACAAGGTGAAGTCCATCAGGAAACTCCGGGAGGTGATTCTACGGATTAAAATAATTGCAGTATGTAACGAATTTTTCTTTTTGAATTTTTAATTGTTTGCAGCGGTTACAGCTTGTCAAAGTTCAATTTTTTTTATTTTTCTTTTTAAATATCTTATTTAGTTCAAGTTCGATTATTCACTTGTTTAGCACAACCCTAAGTAGATCAAGCTATATTGGACCAGTCAAAGTTAATTAATTAATTAATGCATTATCTTCATCATATTTTTCCACAATGCTATTACAAAACCGTAAACGACACATTGGATCTTCATGATAAAGTACTTGTACCATTTGCACATGAAATGGATGAAGAAGTTGCTCGTGCAGAATTTTCCAAACTAAAGAATGAGCAATACCCTCCTGAGGAGCAATTCTTCACGTAATAATGTTTTATTTACCGACGAAGCTGGTTTTACAAAAGATGGTATTGCATGATATTACAAAGCTGAAAAATATATATTTTAAACAATTTTCATTGCCATTTTAACATCAAAATTACTAATTACATTTATTTGAAGCATGACAACTTGATTTATTACAGAAGCAATTATTAGAAATTTGATGTTTAATAAAACTTTAATAGCGATTTCCTGCTAAACGGTTACATTTATCGACTTGAATAAAGAGTACACAATTCTTTCTGATATTATTTCTCTTTTCAATAATGTTGAAAATTCTGTGATGTTTAGCAATAAAAAAGTTATGAATAAAACTAATTCTAAGTTTTAGGTAAAGTGCCCTCTGGCGACGCATAATAAAACTTTTCTTTGACTGGTCCAATAGAGTTTGATCTACTTAGTGAATGTGCCAAATGATAGAACAATCGAACTTGAATTAAATAAGTTATTTAAAAAGAAAAAGAAAAAAATTGAACTTTGACAAGCTGTAAGTTACAAACAATTGACAATTCGAAAAAAAAATCATTACATACTGCTATTATTTTAACCCGTAGAATCACCTCCCGGAGTTTCCTGACGGAGTTTCAGAACACCCCGTATTATTTTCAATTAACAAGAAAACCAAGAATTAAATTGAATAAACGCCGTTCTCTCAGTTTAATAACATTCTCTCCGTTTTATATTGTTACATATAGATCTGTTTTTATGTATGTATCTTGGTCTCCCCTAAACATCAGGCGTAACGCGAGTAGAACCCATTAATTGAGAAATTCTATAGTAAGGCAGTGTTCTCTTTGTTTATAATATTGATGTGAGCAATTATTTCTCCATTGTGTAGTAGGTCACACTACTTTATGATTATTCTACTCGAAACAATATACCTCTATATAAAAATTTGAAACCCATTTATCGATGCCACGAAAATAAAAAAAACCGTTTCACATAGATACCTAAATATTGTTTCTTCATTTTTAATAATCATAATAAGTCAAAATGGTACAGTATCTCAGATTTTTAGTCAGTTTAAATACACTTACCTTTATACAAATGTGCTAAATTTGAGCATAGGCTTTGAAGGGTTAATTTTACTTGTGTAATATTGACACAATTAAAATCAAGAGTTGATTATGAAAACTTGGACATCTAGTTAGTGTAGAATTTCCACTTGTACCGGAAAACTTAATGCCGAACAATATAAGAGTACCAAACTTCATAATGTTTTCTTTAAAAATAAAAAAGTATGTATTAAAACATGCATATGTTATGAACAATATTTTGATAGATAAAATATTTAGTAGGAACGTAAACACTCACGATTTATATTGTGAATATTTTATTACCTATGTATATACAGGGTGTCTCAGATATTACTGGCATCCTTGAAAGAGGTGATTGTGCAGTCAAAATAAATGAGATATACCGTTTCCGAGATACACAGAGTGTCAAAGATTCCGAAATGTTTATTATATTTTTCCTTTACTTGGAAACCTTTCATAATAAAACAGCAATAGTTCTAGTTTGTAATGAGTTATATTTTGTCTAATTATTCAGTATGTTTAAATATTCCCATTATCACCATTGACGTAGAAAACGTATGGTACTCTTCTTTTTTTAAATAAAAATAGTCCAACACTGTCTTAATTATAACATATAATATAAGATACTTTAAATTTTGATTATTTAGAACAAATCATTTTTTTAATGCATCGTATGTAAAATAATTGTTCTTTAAAAATATCTTCAGTAATACAGGGTGTCCCGAAATGAATGCACCATAGGGCAAAAGTAGATTCCTAGCGAGAAAATAATGCAATATAACTAAATTGACTTTGCTCAAAAGTTGATGGTTAAAAGGATCCAGGATGTCAAAGTAAAAAAAATTATTTTCGTAAATATATTTTTTAAAAATCCAAATATTTGGAGATCATGGGTTCTTGGGGATGGGAAATTCAAAAGTATTTCTAATTTTAACGCTAGTAGTAGATGGCGACACTTATGGCACAGCATGCTTCTTTTAAATGGCAGCTTAGACATCTGACTATTAAAACTATCAATTCTTCTACCTTCTTTATGTGAAAAAGGTATACCTTGATGAAGTAGTTAGGAGTAACCGTTTTCAAAATAATGCTATTTGAAATATTCAATGCACTGAATATAAACTCTTTCAGTTTTAGGTAAAACACCTTTTGCTCTGAAAATACAGCAAAATTTTACTTGAAAAAGTTACTCAAAATGTCTAATTATGGCGATGTGCAAAATTTTAAGAGTGGATTTTCTAATTTTCTTCAGCTTTTGATACCAATATGCACAAACTACGAAAGATAGATGCAGATATTATATTTTAAATGAACGATTACTTGAATACCATGAATTTTAAAGAAAGTTACGAAGAATTATTATTTGTTCAAAATAACCAAAACTTAAAATATCTTACGTTTTTTTTTATCATTAAGACAGTGATGTACTATTTTTATTGTAAATAAAAAAAGAATAGCATAGGGTTTCTACGCCACTGGTGATAATGGGAATATTTAAACATACTGAATAATTAGACCTAAAGTATCTCATTACAACCTAGAATTATTGTTTTGTTTTATCACGAATGGTTTCCAAGTAAATAAAAAATATAATAAAAATTTCAAAATCCTTGACACCCTGTATCTCAGAACCGATGAAATTTAAGATATGGTTATATTTGGGTAAATATTATTTATTTTCACTGTACGATCAGTCATTCCAAGGATGTCAGTAATACCTGAGACACCCTGTATAATACCTACATGGAAATATCTGGAAAAAATGGTAAAGATGTAAAATCTCAAGAGAGGGCACAGCTCTTACCACTCCCTCTACGGGCGCCCATAAATTGATAAATGCGATATAGGTACATTTTTTAGGTAACGAGATCGGCTATGTACAAAAAAAAACAAACAATGTTAATCATCAAGAGCTTTTTATTCATATTAAGTACCTAGGTATGAAGGTATGTTGTCAAAGTAGAACTATTTTTATGTAACAGCACTAGAAGCAGTATTGGTAGAAACGAGTATTCCAGTATTGTCCTGATGCAATAATACACATCAATTTAAATAATTTTTAATTATTTTTAAATAATGATCTGCTAACTAATATGGTTGATTTTAAAAATATCATGTCGTTGCAGCCGTGCTAAAAGGTTACTAAATTATTCAACTGAATATTTTATTACATTTAACGGAAACTAATATTTGTAGTTTTATTTAAAGAACATAACTATTAATAGTTTCATTTTTTTTTGCTACACTGAAAATATTATATTTAGAAAGCCTGAATTTATATCGACTGTTTTGCATATATATATAGTGCGTTTTCAACATTTTTTAGCAACATAAGTCATGGTCCATATGCATAAGACAAGAAACGAAAAATTGCATCATAAAATATTGTTCTTTTTTAATGTTTAACTTCAATATATTTCTTGGATGTGGCATAAATTTATGAAATTATAAAAATTATATATGCTAAAACTATTTTTCCAATATTATGACAATTAAACAAGTTTAAAACATTGTCCTTTATCAATTAAATATTAAAATTCTGTGTTTATTTTTGTTAACAGTATACTTTTTTTTATAATAAAGCTGCACAAATAAAAAATAATTCTTAACAGACTTTTGATTTATAAAAGGATTACCTAATATGCGAAAAGGATATGTAGGTTAGAAAGTGATACTTTCCATTACACATATTTGATTTTTATTTATGAACAAACTCAATTCTTGAACTCTTTCCAAATTCACAAATTTATATTTAGTATCCCGAAAGGCTGGATCGACAAACTTTGTAAAACATGCACCGTTACGTAACAGTTGAGAAACCGATATAAGAAAACTTCTTAAACCTAAACCATATGTCTAACACTAATCACTAACTTGAGAAGTGTCAGCGTATCAGTTTAACAAGTATATATTTTCATTTTCAATGTATTTCATGAACGGTAGGATAGTGCATGAAGTGAATTTTTGCAGACGTGCTATAATAGTCTACGCATTTGAAAAACTGACACCCCACAATTCTTTTGTTTCCACCACCCAAGTTCCTGTTTATTAAAAGAACCTATCCATTAGTATTGTATATTTAATACCGAAACTCTTACCTTATAAGCGGTTGCAGTCTAAATTTAACTCCCTTGGGCTGAGTAAGATAGTGTAAATATTACCGAATATCTACTGCTGGCAAAGATTCATAAATGATTTGAGCTATTTTCAGCATTAGGTTATAAATAACTGATTACGTATTTTTGAAATAATGTTTCGTTGCCTCCCGCACTTTTACGATATTTACTTATAAGTCATTTCTGTTCTGCAGAGAATCCAAGAGGCTTTCTATAATTAGAAATTTGTTGCTATTTTAGTAACAAGGATCATATGTTCTAGTAGTATCGCGATAGACAAATTATTTTTGAATATTTCAAATATCAAATTCAATGTGTTTGATGATTTTAATTTTATGAAAAAATTTAATATTTTGAAAGGTAGGTGAATTTAAAAAGTTGAAGTGTAATTAATTATATATTGTATAAATAATGCCGAAAAAATGTACTAAAAAATTACAATAGGTATGTATATATAACATAATAATAACATCAGTATTCTCCTTGGATGGTAATATTCTTAAAAATAGAAATAAATAGGCAGGTTTATTACTAGATAGGCTTTATTGACCTGCCCAGTGATAAAATAATTACAATAAGTAAATATAATAATAACAAATAATAAACATAATAATCAAAAGGTGTTAATTGATATGATGTTCAAATAAAAGTCTGTCTGGCAGTACAACCACGGTCGCATTAATAATAAAACTGTAGATGTAATACAGTATAACAACATGTCGGATAGCTTATTAGAAATACAATTAAATTGCTTAGAAGCACTTGCGGTGGACAATTCCAGGGCCGGATTCGTCGTATTCTTGCTTGGAGATCCACATCTGTTGGAAGGTTGAGAGGGAAGCCAAGATGGATCCACCGATCCATACGGAGTATTTCCTTTCTGGGGGAGCGATGATCTTGATCTTGATGGTTGATGGAGCAAGGGCGGTGATTTCCTTTTGCATACGATCAGCAATACCAGGGTACATGGTGGTGCCTCCGGAGAGTACAGTGTTGGCGTACAAGTCCTTACGGATATCAACGTCGCACTTCATGATGGAGTTGTAGACGGTTTCATGGATACCGCAAGATTCCATACCCAAGAAGGAAGGCTGGAAGAGAGCTTCAGGGCAACGGAATCTTTCATTACCAATGGTGATGACCTGTCCATCAGGAAGTTCGTAGCTCTTTTCGAGGGAGGTTGAGGCGGCGGCGGTAGCCATTTCCTGTTCGAAGTCGAGGGCAACATAGCAAAGTTTTTCCTTGATGTCACGGACAATTTCCCTTTCAGCTGTGGTGGTGAATGAGTAGCCTCTTTCAGTAAGGATTTTCATGAGGTAGTCGGTCAAGTCACGGCCAGCCAAGTCCAAACGGAGGATGGCATGGGGGAGAGCGTAACCTTCGTAAATTGGTACGGTGTGGGTGACACCATCTCCAGAGTCCAATACAATACCAGTGGTACGACCGGAAGCGTATAGGGAAAGTACAGCTTGGATGGCAACATACATAGCGGGTGTGTTGAAGGTTTCAAACATGATTTGAGTCATCTTTTCACGGTTAGCCTTGGGGTTGAGGGGAGCTTCAGTGAGGAGGACTGGGTGTTCTTCTGGGGCAACACGGAGTTCATTGTAGAAGGTGTGATGCCAGATCTTTTCCATATCATCCCAGTTGGTGATGATACCGTGTTCAATGGGGTATTTCAAAGTGAGGATACCTCTTTTGCTTTGGGCTTCATCTCCTACGTATGAGTCTTTTTGTCCCATACCAACCATTACTCCCTGATGCCTGGGGCGACCGACGATGGATGGGAAGACGGCACGGGGTGCGTCATCACCGGCGAAACCGGCTTTGCACATTCCGGAACCATTGTCAACGACAAGAGCCGCAACATCGTCGTCACACATGTTGTCTGATGTGGTTGATCACTGCTCACTAGACAGAAAAACACAGCTAATAAGCTAGGATGCGACTGAATGTTGGAAACCAAGAAACTAGCTTTTATAGGGTCTGGCACCAGTGGCGCCGTCACCAGTTCTATTTTCTTTCGCGCACTTACTACCATATCTTGACATTATATCCTCACAGATAATGTATTTTAAAGTAACACAACTCCATTCACTTCATACAATTAGTTTTTTACTCTGAAAATATTTTTATTGAAATAACACTTAGTTATTTTCTATATTAATAATTAATAAATTCGATTTAGAGAAGAAATCTATATGAAATTATCTTAATTGAGTAAATAGCTTTGAAAAATAATACAAATTTATCTGGTTCTAGTTACCTTAAAATTTTTAACAAAGATTAAGATTAAGACTACTAGATATAAAGTAATGAAAATATTCTAGTATATTAGGAAAAATTATTAATACAGGGTGTTTTGTAACTGGACAACCAAAATTAAATATAATTTGTGAAATCTAATTTTAAACATAAAACAAACGATATTTTTTTTTAAATTGAGTTCAGCTTAGGAAATATTTAGAATATGTTAAACTAGGCAACTAGGAACATAGAACTTTGTTTATTATTTGAATCGATAATAATTTCAATAGCAGATGAATGGAAAGCTGCGGTCCCGTTCATTAGCCTGCAAGGTACCTTAATCATCTATACTTTTATTTATGAGGTCACTTTAAGTACATACTAATCATATTACTGTAAATTTTGCAACAGTTTATAATTTTTGCGTTGCCTGACGTATATAAATGTAAATTGCGGCATTTTTGAGCATCTATATAGGTACATGATTTTGCAGCAATAATGACACTCCCTCAAAACAATTTTTGAACTTCTGAATATAAATTTCATTAAATCTCTTGGTAAGTGAAACAACTTATTGCTAATGTTAAAAGTTGAAAGTAAATTATATTACAAATATGTCAACAGTTCAAAAGAAATCGTAAAATTCATTTTAAGAGTGTCATTATTATTGCAAAAGATTATACATATAATTTTTTTGACGTTGGGAAAACTGTATTTTCCATACTAAGAACGATCTTCTTTGTTTCTTGTTTAGTTATCCAGTTACTAAATACCCTGTATAAATGTCATTATATTTATTAGGTAATAATAAAAATAATGCATCTAATATTGCAATAGAAATTAATATTAGCTTAAATGTAAATTATTTGTATAAAACTGTGATGGATGAATTTAGTGCAATATACATTTTATTTTTATTATTCTCAGTTGCAGTTTCTCAAATATTTTGATCAAAATATAAGGAATTTTTAATTTTTGGTATGACGTAAGTAGTCTGAGTACTCGTTGCAACTATATAAATTATGCAAGATGCATTAACCCTATTATTAGCTAACATTTATAAGGCAAAATGTATGCATATGAGACTTTTATGAAAGTCCAATTTAGTGAAAGTTAACAATACAGAGAAATATCAGGAAAACTTGTCCAAACTGTTTTAAGTACATAAGTATTTATTTTAAAGAGTTTGTTAAAATATTTTATTTGTGAATAAGGTGGTTTCGAAATACGTTAGTAAAGCCAACAATTAAAACAGAATTCGTATTGATTTACTAATTTTAATTAAATAAATTCAGTGTTCCGGCAAACCCCTAGTATCCGCCCGTGTCTAATGGTGGTTACTCAAAATAACGCGTACCATCCATGTATGGTTTGGCTCGAGCAGCGACGCAGCCGCACGGCGTCGCCCAAATAAGACATCCGTGTTGTTAGTGGGAGGCGCGTCGTTGTGGCGGATTTCACAAACGTGGCAAGGTGTATGAGCCTCCAAAATAGTACCTCTAACCAAAAATGCATGCCTGAAACCTCATTTTCGACGCTCGCCGTCGACGGCTTTTCTCTGTAGCATGTGTGTTCGTTTACTGCACCATTGATAGGGTTCAGGTCTGCTGCTTTTAGTTTTTCAATAATTATTATAAGAGCTTTGTAAGTACACTTACTATCCGCCGTTTTTGTCTTTGGATTGCATTTAGTCTAAATATTCAATAGCGACAGTAGCAAAATATTAATTTTATTAATTTATTTAACTGTCACATACTTTTCTTTCGCTATTATAACTATTAGAGTTAGTATTTCTAACAAGCATTGACATGATTATAATGTAGACACTAGCGGAAAGAAATGTAAAAAGTGTGTTTAAAATCTAAAACAAAAATAATTCTATCTAATTCGCAATTGTCTGCTACTTTTAGTTTTTCAATAATTATAAGAGCTTTGTAAGTACACTCACTATCCGCCGTTTTTGTCTTTTAACTGAATTTAATCTAAATATTCTGCCAGTATCGACAGTAGAAAAATATTAATTTTATTAATTTATTTAACTGTCATATACTTTTCTTTCGCTATTGTTACTACTACAGTTAGTATTTCTAACAAGCATTTGATATGATTAAAATATAGACAGTAGTGGAAAGATATATGTTTCAACTCTAATAATAATTCTATCTAATCCGTAATTAAAGTATTAAATAATGGTTTCATACTTTCTAATATTAGCTCTTGTTCTTTTACATAACTTTAAAGATAATAAACTAATTCAAAAATAGCATTGGCTTTTTTATACAGAAAAACAACACGTATTACGGCTACAATATCCATATTAAAATAATTCAGTTCAAAATCATTGATTTTAGAAACAAAAATATGGGTAAATTATTTTTCTTTCTTATTTTACAATTATTATTTAATAATTTTAATCTCATAGAATCTTTGTCCATTAGTCAACTTGTTGATTTTTAATGTGAAAATTTTTATTAATTTGTCAACGCAGCATTTTTACATAATATGTACTTAATATTTGATATAAAAGCCCTCAATTTCATTTAATGGGAATAAATACTGATTATCAGAATTAGTTTTTGTTTTTTAAGGGCGCCGTATTCTTGAAATAGTGTTTTTTACAAATAAAAGTAATTTTAGGCATTGAAGAAATGAATATAGAGTTTAACAAATAACAGGAATGTTATTTCATCCCATCTGTCAATATTCAAAGATACCGAAGTAAAACGAATATAACGGCTGAAAGCGGTGTAACCAACAAATGTTTAGGTACAGAAATCGAAATACGTATTTTTTTTAATTTAACTGTAGATGTAAATATTGTTATAACATAAACTTACATAGTTTTGCATATAGATTGTTCACTTTTGTTTATAAATATGTGAAAATAATTATTATATTATTTAAGGAGAATTTAAATAGTAAAACGGGATAAACCATACATCAATAATTTTATTTTTGACATTTCTTTTGTTCTACGTGCTTTATATTTCGAGATTTCTGTACCTAAAAAACACCACAAATTTGATAATTTTACGGCGACCTTAACATTTCTTAATTAACATAAACATAAAAAATAATATCTTGTTTTAACTTCGTTTATTGAAATGTATTTATATTAAAAGACTTTGTGTGGCTCAATGAAATGATGTTATAATTTTGTCAAGCAGTATATTTTAACACATTTTATATACAAATCAAGTATAACCACTAAGCCGCAAAATATAGTGTTTTGATTTTATATAAAAATAGACAAAGCTATAGCACTCTGCATATCTGAAACCATGACCTATTTTTGTGTTTATCGATCCTATTTTAGACTATAATCATATATTGTAAAATGTAGAGAATCGATGTCCAAAATAGATGATGATTGGTCTCAATGTGTCATTCACACACAGATATTTTGGCCTTACAACATATTTGTGGATATTTTTCAATTGGCAAAAAACTTCTAATGAGTTTCTAAAAGCATACTGTAATTACTTTTTTACTAAAACAGTTATTATGTTTCTATTTGTGGAAGAAAGCAGTACTTATCTGCCTGGTAAAGTTAAAACTGTTGTGTGTTGAACTGATGTAAATAAATTCAATAGGTGCAATAACTTAATATAAATTTCGGTATAAGTATTTATTGTGGTTTAATTGATTTCTTAAAATGTTCAATTTTTTACATTAGATATTTCGGTTTCAAGTGTTTCAATAATTACTAGCAAAATATAGGGACCAATAATAGTCTTGTCTGCGTTATAAAGTTGACGTATTTTCATTTGTTATGGAGTAAATCCAAGTAATTATAATTACATTACGCTTTCTAGACATTTCAAGTATAAATAGATTAACTTGGTAATGAGAATCCAAATACATATATATGACAATATATATATATATAACGATGTACGAATGATATTTTTCTGTCCTATTTAGACATACATTTTGACTGAAACTTTTAGACAATATGGAAAAGTATGCATACATTATTTTCAATATTCAATTTCGGATAGGTAATTAGGGATTATATTTCTGAAATATTTAAATTTTTAAATGTATCAATAGTTTAAAAAATATTCGTGTTCCTGAATGTATTTTAGTCAATTAAACCGTCATATTTACTTGACATGTTTACCGTTTTTACTACACCGCTTTATACTACCAATTACTAATTAAACAGACTTTTCATTAAATGAAATGCCATGACGGTAAGTTGCCTCGCCTTTTATTTAATGGAAAATTAATGTTAATTTTGAATAATAATATTTCATAATGTTTTCAAGCTCTTTGGCTACCTTTTACAGTCTTATAAATTTTCCTCATTAATCCGATAACTTTATCTTGATTATACTAAAAAAGTTGCTCTTTTTTATAATCCACGCCAGAAAATATCAGCAACTTTTAACCTTTTGGGAGTGGTGGGTGTAACTGAATTGAATTAAGTCATCCCACTTGCTGTTTGAAATCTTAAAATTTCAACGAGTAACTTTAAAAGCATGAATGGCACTCTCATTCAATATAGAGTAATAAATTATTATTTTACAATTTTCAGGCGATTTATAAACATATAACATATTTTATAACTGCTGTAGAATATTGTTTAATTTGAAATTATTTACTTTATTAACATAGTTATTTATTTATTATTATTTTTTTTTTGTAAATAATTTGATTTGAGCGACTTAAGCCTAGGCTATCTGATTAAAACCTAATATAGTATTTTGTTGGACAAACAAATTAAAATAAAGTCTAGGACTTTATAGAAACAAAAACGGTTTATAGTGGCTGATATCATCATGCTTTCATTAAAAAATATTTAACTTCGTAAGTAGATTTTATGTTAAAAACTAAAATTCCACGTAAGAATAATTTTTAGAAGGATATGTAATTAGACAAAGTATATTGTAGAATACCATTTACATGCATGTATACCTAAAACAAGTCATAAGTAATGCCATTTACGATTATTAAAATAAAGTTTTTGATAATTGTTACTGCAGATTTCAGAAAATAATTGAAGGTATCAATGTTAAATTACTCTAAAATGTAAGATACAATACATTCATTTCAGGCATCATTCAATTATTATTGTTTATTATTTTTATCAATCTGTAAATATAGAAATGAGTGACGAATAATGCTCTAGCTGTTCTGATTACTTATTTTTTGTTTATAAAATTACGGGAGACTTTGCTATCAAAATGTATCATAAATTATAAGTGCACATGCACTCAACAGTTTAAGAAATTGAAATTTGGACAGTTCTTGGATAGTAATTTCGAACCAACGGGATCATATAGCAACCTTAGTGACTTCTTTTTGTGATATTATTATAAAGAAATAATTATGAATGACACCATGAATCTAAAAATAAATTCTTAGAGATATTTTTTTAAACTGGGAGTTTGTTGAGACAGTTTAAAAAAATCTGATTAAGTTAGAAAGTAATTTCGTCACTGTGTCAATTATACATGCAATTTTAACCTGTTACATTTTATCGTAAAATCTCCTAAATTTTTACAAGTCCACGATATTAAAAACATTATCAAACCTCTCAGAATTCTTTTAAAAAACTAGCAACAATTGAATTGATGTAAATTAGTAAGTATTCTTCACGGTGTATGGAACACATGGATAAGGTACATTTCACAGTTTTTCATGTTCTCTAGCACATTTTGTCTCCAAAAGTTAAAGGAAATGAATCAATTTCAGCATTAGGTATATTTTAGTACTATGCTAATATGAACCTCCACCAACTGGGTGGATTTTTTCGTGCATCTTTAGATACGATTCTTAGTCCTTGAAACGCCCACCTTAGCGGAGACTGGCAAATTAAATTAAGACTACAATTTTTATTTGTTACTCTTAAAAAAAATTCCTTTTCACGATTTTCTTCCGGACACAAAAATTTTAAAAATTATTGCATTGTTCAGGATTTGTAACTGTTCTGTATTTTAGGTAAAAATTCGACTTTCCATACTATGATTCTAGTAGTCTACAGTAATTTTATAAAAATGTACAGGTAATATTTGTAAATATGTGTGCGCACCGTGTAAAAAATATAACCTTATGCTATTAAAATAATACCCATAGCATTGTAAAACATAAATTACAGTAATATTCCAATATTCATTTTTTACAAGATTTATATTAATAGACATTCAGTATATCAATTCGAAACGATGATTTTGGTAATACTAAATCAATAGCTTATCTCGTATGATGTTATTATTTTTGACGTTTTTATTTTTCGCGATATCATTGATATCACTAAAAATACCGTTTCCAAATTTTGCTTTTTCTTCCATGGACTGTTTCACATAGCCTTCTGCAACTGTCGACAATTCAGTGGCGGCTGATGATATTTCAGGTATGCCATATCTCAATAGCCAGACATGGGACCCAAACCAAACAGTACATATACCCTAAGTATATGTACTGTGGCCATATAGAGAACTTTAGAGAAAAAAAGTTGAAAAAAATGTGGGCCTCACCTCAAATTTTCAAATGGCTTCTTTAGATTTCCATAAACTAGATGTAATTTTATGGATATGTTTCAAGTTTTACTAAAAAATAACTATATTTGTAGAATTTATAGCAATTTGAAATTTTTATAATGTATCAAAAATACAATATTAATTTTCAAATTGCTGGAACTTTAACAAAAATTAAAATTTTTTAATAACCAATTTGGAAATCTTAGGTGAGGCCCATTTTTTTTAACTTTTTTTCGCAAACTGCAAAATCGTTTTTCTTCTACTGAAGTTCTCTATATAGCCACAGTATATATATATATATATATACTAAAGTTTGGTTTGGGTCCCATGTCTGGTTATTGAGATATGATATACCTGAAATTTCACCAGCCGCCACTGCGACAACTGCCATCTATCATGATGTTTAAGTCTCAAAAATCGGTCCCTGAGATAACTAAAAGCAACGCGGAGAACCTTCTGAAGCTATAGGTAGTATATTTTGCAGTATCAGAGTAGACTTGGAATTTTAGCAAAAGTATTTAAGTATTGCGACTACCTGATGAACTGTACATTTTTCTATACTTATAAAACAAATTTGGAATTTTTTGCTGCCTTAGGGCACAGTGACATGTACTTCCGGCAAATTTCGGATAAAATCGGACTGGATAAAATGTGGCTTTATTGTTATTTAGAACTACAAATGTTTCTTTTAAATTTTAACGACTGTCCCATAAGCATAACTACTTTCATGAATATAAATTGTTCATCTAAATTCAGCAAAAATTTAGTTACCTCCTCTTTCTCGTAAAAACGTCTACCTTCACTTTAGGATAATCACCTATATGTATATTCTTGTTAACAGCTAGTGTTAATTTTAACGTAGAAAACTTTGACTATAGGGTTGACAACTTCATAGTTTTATATTTTTCTCCCAAAAAGGTTAAAACAATGGTTTCTGATACCTACGATATATTTTTCTGAAAACAGCAGCATATTATTTTCTTATAGTAATCTAGACTTTACTGGCAGAAATTCTAAGCTAAATGCTTCTGACCCTCATCGCTTCGAAATATCAGATACATTTCTAAATCACTTTCTTAGTTCATAATCAACGCGTTTTTTCAGAAATTTATGTTACTATGTAGTCTGACTATCTAATTTTTGTCCTAAATATTGGTGGTAGGTATTGCAATTGACATAAACTTAACGTTTGTTTTCAAAACAAACAAACAAACAAACGGTATTATAATTTTTTTATTAAAAAACCAGTTTTGTCAAACATCATTATAAAAAATAGCTATTTTGATTTATATAGCGGATTTAGGGGCATTTTTTACCAAAAAAAATGAAGTAGTGTAAAATTTCTTACCGTATTTCTATTAAACAAAACCATCAGAATAATTCTAGAACAGCCTTACATTTGAAGTACCTAGTATTATTTCCTATATTTAACTTTTTTTATTTTGAAAAATGCATACTCAAGCCCATAACAAATATATTTAACAGAAAAGTAGTACCTAGCCAATAAATAACTTTTATTGGCAGTATAATTCGTGTATCAATTCATGTTGAGAACAGAAGTTCCAGACACACTGTATACAACATTGAAAACGTTTTGTATATTTGTTTAACTAAAATATCCAGTAGGTTAAAAACAGGATACGTTTTACAAACAATTTTCATGAAAACAAATTGACATTAAAGGATTTTGTAAAATTATTTGGGTTGTAAAAGTAGATGACTTTCTGAAGTTTTGTAAGACTAGTCTTTATTTCGTACGAAAATTGGCGGCAGAGCCAGTACAACATGAAAGTATAAATAGTATTATATCATACGTCTAAAACAGACTACTGTGGGTTAAGGGATATATTTAGAACAACTCCCTCTAAGACTGGGACCCATGTATCTTTAGCGTTCTCCATATCAGGATATTAAATATCTATTTACAATGACACTGTGCAGCAACAGAAAAAACTATTTATATATCCAAATGTAATGCAAAACATGACAATTTTATCGCAATGAATAAGAGCAACGCTTTCTTTTTATTTTCACGAAAATGATGCAATAATAAACTGGCAATTGACTGATACACATTCATATTTCTCTAGATACTCCATGCCAACCTCTTTTAACATAATAAGGTGGGCATTGATTCCATTTTCAAATTATTGTACCTGACTCATTTTGCTGGCACTTCAACCGTGTTTTAGGAGGCGTTGGTACTACGTTGCTTAGAGAATTTACTAATGTTTTTTTCTTCAAAAGTTTGCTACACTTTTTCTTACATGCTCATGATATGAATCAGCTAGATAAAAATAAATTTTATATTTTTCAGTTATATATTATACAATATATAACTGTACTGCATGTAATAATAAAATTTAACAAAATTGTTAAATAATAAAGTGGTGTCTACAAGAAAATAGTAAAACAAATTTATAAAATAATTTCTAGAAATATTTCACCGTAGATGATGAGATTATGACACCCTCTTTTAAATAATCAATGATTATTTTATTTATATAGGGTAGATATAATATTGCATTTATTTCTTGTGTCTTTTCAATATGTACATAAAGTGAAGAATATTAGTTTCTACTTCAAGAGAAATATTATCGTGCTGCTGCTGTAGGGAGTTGTCAGTGAGAATAGTTTTTAATTATTACATCTATCTTTTTTCCGTGAAACATCGGTATTTTATTGGGATTGACTACTGGATATCTTTAATACATGAATATAATTTCCATTCTACTATAGAGCTGCTAATACGACGTAAGTAAACTAGGATGCTAGTTCACTTCCACCTTCTCCACTGTTTCGAAATGAGATGAAAAATAATAGAAGCTCAATATTCTCAAAATGAAGTTGCCTCGTTTTGTATTTTTTAGAATTTTTAATTAGTAAATTCTGTCTTTTCCATCATTTTGATAACTTGTACCGTATATTTTTTTCATGCACATGGGCTACTTAAGTTGACATTTATTGTAAAATGAGGAGCACCCTCGTGCATGAACAACATTTCTCTACATTTTATAGTTCAGCCGGTAAAACTATTTGTAAAAAAATCAGATATTTTTCGTTTAAACTAGTTGGTCATCTTTCTATGATTTATAAGAAGAGCAATTTTTCGATAAATGCTAGATTAGGTAGCCCATTTGCATGATAAGAATTTTTTGCGACTAAACGGCACCAACTTTTATTAGAAAAAAAACTGACAATCAGATAATACTCAAAATCATATATATTTTTTAACCGGGGTATCCACTTTAAGGCATTTATGTCGTCGGTAATTAACATTAATTACATCAAAAAAAAACTTTTACCAATATATTTTCATATAACAACTTTCATTTGAATCATGCAACGCTTTTTCGTTTATAGTTGATTATTGAAATGTTTTCAAAAACTTTGGCACCCCCTAATGTCCTTACGGTGCATTTTTGCATATAGGTAAATTAACATATCGTCGAATTTTGACCTTGAAGAATCTAGGGTGGCATACATTTCAGGGACACCTTGTATAGATGTAACTTTTTGATGTAATAACCGAGGCAATTATATTTACAAGTATGCAAAATGTGTACCCAACCTTTAGTAAATTGGGGTATTGTGTGTAAGTAAAATCGATTTACATCGTCTCATTTTGACACCCTGTATGTGCAAATTCTATGAATACATACGTAGTCCTGGTGTTTATCTGTAGTTTCATATACATATTCTTTTCTTTTACCTTTACATAGAATTGCAATAAATTTGAGTATTTCTCGGTCAGTCTCGACCGAGATTATAACAAAATAAAACAGAAGTAGGTAGGTATATGGGCGAAGTTGTCATCAAATCTGGGGGGGGCTAAGACCCAGGGTGGACTATGACAATAAGTTTTTAAATTTCGATGAAATGTGTGTGAGATGTTTATGAATATTTGGGGGGGGGGCTAGTTCGATTTTTACCCCCTCTTTGTCCATGAGTAGGTATCTCTTTTGTTCATTTAGATTGTTTTTTTTAGAAAATAGTGTCGCTATTGCAAAAAAAATCATAAATGCTCCTCTTAAGCTACTCCATTTAAAAAAAAGTCGTTATCAATGTGTTGCAAACAATGACCTTGAACATTTTAATGTCTAATATTGGTTTCATATAGTTTTTCAAATTCATACAAATATTGGGCTACTGTTTAAATATTTTTCCAATATATTTTCCCTGTTAACGTATTTTTTTTTTATTTGTATCAGTATTAATAGAGCAAATAATAGGAGATTCCCTAAAAATCCTTCAAACTGTAACTTACTAACGTGTGGCAACATTGCAATCTATTACCTGCAACAGTTAACCTCAAACTAGCTATGAATTTTGCAATGATCGCAATATAATAGTTTCCATTCTAACACGTATACTACTTTCAAATGGGTGAGACAATGGAACAGAACAGAAATTTAGGTTGTATCGAAACGTGGCAGTAATTATTTTTATCTAAAATAGTCAATTATGTTTTGTTTGACGCGAGTTATGGTACAGCAAAGGGTCAAAGACACTTATGTTTCTGACACTCTGTATTATCTATATATATATAGGTATGATATTTCATTATAGCAGCTTTACAACAACATAACAATATCGATTAAATAAAAAAGCACACATAATGTATTATTTTTATTTTTCCTTTTAACCTTGTATAGCAGAAAACACAGGTAGGTACCTATTTTTTCTATTAATTAAATACCTATCTAGAAAAATAAATCCATAACTTTTAGCAAAGTCAGTACGAACAGAATACCGTACTAGCCACTTCACGCACTATTTGCTAAATCTCTACATTTATTGGGTATGGTTTGGAAACTAAGTGTACCTATACATTATTTGCATTAATAAAGTCTATCATTTAAAACACAGAACATACAATAGCCGAAAGTGCTTGTCTTTCCATTGCTTTTGCGCGAGGAATAAAGTATATCAATAGAAATCTGTGGGTACGATAGAAAATGAGGACTATAGTTCCGACGTTACACCAATCATGGTCTAAATAATTTTACCCATTTGCGGTGGAAATATTTCAATCCCCACCCGATCAAATCAAATCTGCATAAAATTAAGTAAACACACATCTTCAAGGTTTGACAACCATGGAAATGTTAATGTCTTTCTCTACCTGAGACGCTAGAGTTTGTTTCTTTGTTTTATAGTAGACCAAAGTGAAACTTTGTACCAAAAAGAATATACAAATAACAGATTTCACTACAACCAACTTGTAGTAAAATTTGTAATTTAACAACTATGGTTTAATGAATCACCTTTGCCATATTCTTTTTCTTGTTCTGTCCCCTCTAAGTGAGCGAAATAGCAGGTATTGGAGTTTCTGAGATCAGTTGTATTATTAGTGTCAGACACGGCTTAGCCAACGAGTAAATGAGCATGCTCCAAGCTCCGCTTTCACTTGTTAATTTTGATGTACTTGCATTGTCATTTGTCATTTCCTAATAAATTTTAACATGAGCAAGAAGGTTCAAGTATTTTAAAATCAGTATCAAACCGACAGCAGAAGTTTACTCAAGTAGACATTCAATATACATGTCACAAACAACTAGTGTTTCGTGTTTGGAAAAAGACCTTTCAGAGCAAAAAAGGTAGCAGCATCCTCAGACAGTGTGTAAATAAAATATGAAAACTGGTTAAGCCTGCTGTGAATTTACGATGTTAATGTTATGGTTTGGTCCTATTGTTAGGAATGAATTATTTTAAACTCCTGCGCATGCGTTGGGCACAAAACAATAAATCCTCTTTGGTTTGTATTTTTCGAAGCTGGATAATTAGATTTTAAATGAATTTGAAATAACCAGGAATGCAACCAACTTCAGAAGAAAAAACTGACCCTCTAATTGAATGTTATCCACATGTTGAATCACTGCTTTGAATGAGATGGAAAAAATAAGTTTCTGACCAGAAAGCAGTAGTAATAAATTAAACAATAACAATTCAAATTTTAACGCTCTTACTAATCTGCTCATGTAGAAATAAGAAATATAAAAATTATTTAAAATAAATAATATTTTATACATATAGCAAAAAAAACTAGCAAGAAAACACACTTTAGCAACTTTGGAAATAATATTTTCTATGTTTAATGGCTTTAATACATAAACGTATTAATTTTTTTCTTATTGTATACCAGAAGAACATTTCAACTTTACAAATCGGTATAGTGCTTTCAATAATTTCAAGTATCCACATGACCGTGAATGCTAGGCAACCAATTTTACATATTCAGTAAACACACACACATACACACATGTACGTGGAATTTGGCGATTTGTTTTGAACTGCTGACGTATTCGTATTAAAATCTACTTTCAACTTTTAAGATTAGTTCTCAGTCGTTCCACATACCAAAAGAGATCTAATGAAATTCGTACTCAGGGAACTGCAAGTAGTTCAAAAAAAAATTGCAGTATAACTGCTTTATTGCAGTAGATTGTATATCCCATTTGTGAAAAAACAAAATCTAATTATTTACAAATACAATAATCTTTTCAAACAATTTGAAATAATTAAATAAGTAGCAGGCATTGGTATGATCTACAAGCGTTATAATAAGTAATTTTATTTTAGTACCTTTCAAATACCAGCTCAACTAGGAATAGAGTTACAACCTTTTTTATGTGCTAAAGAACATTACTGCCGTCGCTATAAAATATCGTTGCCGTTGCTATAGTTTTTTTTTTTCACTATTATACAGGGTGATTTAGTCATAATACCATTAATTTTAAAGGAAAATACGGAATAATAAGTATAATACAAATACACGAATTATATTTTTTTAAATGCATATTTACGGTGAAAAAAATATTTTCAAATCATTACTAAACCCCTTTTCAGACTGTTACTGACCGCAGGCGGCTACGATTCTTTCAACTCGCTCTAGGCCTACTTCAACCTTCGAACACTAATGAATAATGGCTTCGTGGTCAGAAAATGTATTGCATGCTTAGAGTTCCGTGTTACCGTGAGTTATGGATTGATCTGCTTCTTTTTTTAAGATAGAGTAATAATATATTATATACCGAGGTGGAAAGTGTTTCATTCAAGAGAAAAGGATGGTTTACCGAGGCGCGTAGCACTGAGGTGAACCATTTCTCGAGAGAAGAATGAAACTTTTCACCGAGGTTTGTATAATATTTTATTTTCAACCATACCTTTTAAACACAAGTGACGGTTTTTGTAACAAAAATAATTACTTGAGAAATGAACAAAGTAAGATTTCTGTATAACCAGATTTGACAATGGTTACTATGGTACTAAAAAAGTCAAACACATACTTAAATTAGCTGCATTTTTGATAGATTGTCATCAAAAAAGTGTTTTCGAATACAACGAGCGATTCAGAAGAAATTATTTGTACTCCTCATCTGAGAGAAACCGACCTATGAAGAGTCGTGCAAGATGCGATAATTTCTTCTTCTTCTCTTTCCATGTAATTTCTTGATGGTAATAAACTAAACTAAAAAAACTAAAACTAAAGTTTATGATGTTTTCAAGAGTTGTTGTTCGTAAAAAGGTGTTCAAAAAGCTGTTTCTTAAGCTATTGTACTGGCATATTTTACGGAAATTACCAAAATTAAAAAGCCATTAACCCTTAATATTATAGATAAAGTGGATATCTCCAAAAATTTGAAGTTATTGGCATTTTTGAAACAAAAAATCTAGGATATGTATCCAAAAAGTCAAGCATTTTCTTCAGTGAGAACATTGCGGCATTTTCTTCTTGTGAGAACTTTTTTGAAAAATGCATCTGATGATATGCTCTCTATAAAGGTTGCACTCATTGATGTATGAGGTGCATATCGAATTGACAAACTGTATAAAACGAAATTGGTTGATGTTTAAATTCATTGACAGGTAAATTTTGACATTATCGATATCTAATTTCAAATAATAATAATTTATTGATATAATAATTTTTATATGTAGTTAGATATTTGACTCAGCTTGAAGGAAGAAGCAATCCTAAAAATGCAGAAATAGGTCAGATCTCATCTATTGTGGTTAAATTTTCGAGTTCCCACATTTTCAAAAGTGGACATATATTTATAGAATGTTTTCATTAAACCAGGTTAGTAAATTTAGCTAGGTTATATTTTTTTAGATAATTATTGAATAGAGCTTAGTCTGTGGAATTGTTCATTAGCATACCTGGATGTTTGGTATTAGAGAGCATACATAGGACTTCATAGAAAGGAATTGTAGGAGATTTGATATATAATAGCTTAAAATACCTTTCTAATACAGTAAGAAATGTTACAAAAGCTCATAATAAAGAATATATGGGTAGATATTGCGGGTGTAATTCAACGCTGGTTGGAGCTTTAGACCACAAAGCAGTTAGTTTCACACAATATTGTTAATACCTAAAAATATATAAAAAAAATCAAAAATTTACCAATCAATAGTATTTATATTGAGTAATTAAGAATGGGTAACATTAATTAAAATATAAGTTACTCTTTGTTTAGATGTTAAAACCTCTTCTTACAATTAAAATTCGGTAAAATCACTCGCCAGCCATTCGATAAGTCAATTTCTCTAAAATTGCAGTATTTCTAAAGCCTCTGCATTGTGAAACATATAAGGGACACTACTTCAGGAGAACGACAACCACACTATTGGCAAATAGCGGTGGTAACATTCTTCAGCTGAAGAGATTAGGGGGGTGGAAATCTTCTACCGTAGCGGAAGGGTATGTCGATAAGTCTTCAGATTCTCAGGTTAAACATGCCACAAAAATATCTGGCAAAATGCCAAACTCCATCATACTACCAAAAATGTTGCCACTTCTACGCAGGATGCCAGCATGGATTAACAATTTCTGTTGCTGCTTATAAAACCAATATCTTTGTCTTTAAATTTTTATTTAATTTTAAAAAAGTTGCAAGTGAAATACGAAAGATACATCTACAATTGTAAGTAATCATATATATCTTTACCTTACCTTTAACTTTTTTAATAAAAACAAATATTACATATAAGTACATATTTTTCTTTAATATACTGGAAAACAAAAGGTAAATTTCAGCTTACCGTTTTAAAAAATCAGAAGTTGTTACAACCACGCTTGCCCTAGCCTTTCTACGATGAATTTCAGTACGCAATGAAACATTTAAATTCGATTATCTCCAAAACGGCTGCTCAAAGCGAGACCTACTAGGTAATCCTTTTTTGTACAAAAGATGCCGCGAGACAAGAATTTTTAACTAGAAATTTAATATACCGGGACACAAAAACACAAAATGTTGCTAGTTACACCCTCTGCAACGTACATCGAAATAGTGATCGGATCATAAGTACCAGATTTCGTGCGAATCATGCTATTATTATGATAAATATTTACAAAACAGTTTTAAAAAATAACACAGTACCACAAAAAAGTTGCTTATCCGGACGGACTAGACACACACTCAAATGTATTTTCACTCGCTGAAACCAAATCTGGGGTTTATTTAATCCCATTGCCCTAGATGCAAGGCCATTACAAGGTAAAAACTAAATATAGATATGCAAGTGGACCAGACCACATCATATATTATATTTTTGGGGTCTCGTAGTTTCTATATCTTGAAAAATACGAGTAAAATCTAACCTTCCGTTTATCGTCACTGAATTCTTGGAATGTTTCGAAGGATGACTTCCTCTAGTCTTCTATATTAAGCTATTAATGAACAAACTCAAACCTGGATGGAACAAGCCTAATAAATTGAGATTGTCCATTGATTCTTCGAAGAGAAGCCTATAAGTCGTCCTACAAGTCAGTTCTTGAAAAAATTAACTACAACAATGGATGCTAAATTTATTTGGATTTGAAAGTTGCCACTATTTTATTGAGACGACAATCAGGTTTCACAGAATCCTTATATGAATAGGTTAGCAGATCTAGAAAAATTCACTATGCAGTAAAATAATGACCAAGAAGAGCTTCATTTCAACCAGGTGCCAAGAACATCAATAGATGTTCCTAAAGTCATGATTCCAACTTTTCACGTCAAGTTAAGAGGGTGGGTGAACGCTCTTAATAAGGTGGATGCTATCTATATCACGAAATATTTCAAATGCAAAACTGGGAGAAGGAATTTATAATGGAAATGATGAAAAACTATATTTTTATCGTCAAAATGAGAAAAGACGAAAAAGCGGGATGACTGAGTTTCAAATGGGTTCCTAAGAACAAAAGTATAGATTATACGGAAAAAGTAGTGCAAATGATGGAAAATTATAGGCTATTACTTGACTATTTCTAACAAAAACTTTTTGCGCTTTCAGTAAGGAATAAGGTGAAAGATTTCATCAGGACCTGACGAATACAGAGCGACGTTACCAAGACAGATAGGATAAATATATGATGGGTGATTACTGCTGGATGCTCGCAGGAGATATACCAGAAAGAGGACTAACACGTAAAAGACATTCTTTGCATAAATCCTTTGTGTGTGAGAGATGCAGATATCATAAAAATGAGAAAGAATAGCACACGTTATAAACCTACAGCACTAAAAACCCTCAAATACGGATTCAATGACCCCAAAAATATAGAAGTACGATGGTTTTCCACATTTATATAACTATCATTATATTTGACCTTAAAATGGTCTGTAAGTTATTCTGATAGAGATAAATGATACTCGATCCAGCGACCGCAAAAAATAAATCTACGGTGGTCTGGTTCACTTGCATATCTGTATTCCTATTTAACCTTGAAATAACCTTGAGACTGACCTGATCGGGTTCAATGAATCTCGAATTCAGATTAAGCGACCCCAACAACATTAATTCACTTGCATATATATCTTTCGTTTTGACCTTGGAATGATCTTAAACCTAGGACGATGGGGTTAAATGGACCTCACACTTAGATTCAGGAAGTGAAAATACATAAGATAAATTAACCGACAAAAAATTGGAAAATGAATTTCCCAAGGAAAGAAATATATACAATTTTATAACACTTACTGTATTAGAATGGTATTTCAAGCTAATATATATCAAATCTCCTACAATTGCTATCAATGAAGTCATATGTATGTTCTCTGATACCAACCATCTAGGTATGCTAATTTCAATAATTATCTAAAAAAAATAATCTAGCTAAATGTACTAACCTGGTTTAATAAAAACACTCTATAAATATCTAAGTTCACTCTTGAAAATGTGGGAACCCGAAACCACAATAGATGAGATCTGACCTATTTCTGCAATTTTAGGATTGCTTCATCAGGTGGCCTCCTTTTAGTTGAGTCAAATATCTAACTATAAAAATTATTATACCAATAAATTAAAATTATTTGAAATGTCGACAATGTCAAATTGATTAATCTGATCTGATTAATCTGTCAATGAAATGCTAATAAATTTAGCTAGATTAATTTTTATAGATAATTATTGAATAGGGCTTTGTCTGTTGATTTGTTCATTAGCATACCTAGATGTTTGGTATCAGAGAACATACATATGACTTCCTTGATAGGAATTGTAGGAGGTTTTATATATATTAGCTTAAAATATCTTTCTAATACAGTAAAAAATGTTACAAAAGCTAATAATAAAGAATATATTGTGGGTGTAATTCAACGCTGGTTGGGTCTTTAGTCCACAGAGTAGTTAGTTTCACACAATATTGTTATATCAGCAAATTCCGTTAATGTTACTATTAATTAATACAATTAATGTATGGTTTTAATTAATAAAATAAAATAATAATTTGACATACCTGATGTTACAACTGTTTAAAATTTTGTCCACCGACGTCTACACACATTTGGGCCCGTCTAAATCAGTTTCTATGAACGAACACAAATGTTTCTGGTTCTTGTCCATTTTGAATTAGTAAGTTATTGGCATAATTGAGCCTCATATAGGATAGGCCAAACTGTTGAATGGGACATTCCCTGTACTTAATGAGCGATTGGCCTGGTACTTATTCGGGAATTCTCTTTGTTCTTATTTTAGCATACATACGACATCCACCAACTCCGAGTTGCTATACATGTAAGTCATTTTGGACACTTGAATATATAATGTAAACATTGTCGTAAAAACTTTAACACTAAAGTCGGATTTCAGTATTCGGAATCGCCTGAGACCTCCTGTGGAGAGAGAGAGCGTACTGCACACAACGCAGAGACTACAGTAGCCCAGCGATATAAAATTGAAGATACTACAACTTCAATAATTTTTTTCTCGAAAACTATAAGGGTTTTACAACATTTTTTTACGATATTGACGCATATATTTGCCATTTTTTGATAAGTTGCGAATCACCGTGTATATTAAGGCAAGATAATTCTTTTAATTTGTGTGAAATTGTTTGTGTCCAATTTCAAATGTACATCTAAAATATAAATTTAATTGCAAACGCTTGGAATCGATACTATCTAAACATGGACCATACACATCAAATTGTAAGAATGTATTTATTATTATTCTTCTAATATTTTATATTTTATTTTTTTACACACATCGTATTTCATATTTTTGATTTCATGACATCAAGATTTAGGTATCTACCCAATCAAATATATAATTGTTTTTTATCTTTACTTAGATTCAAATTCAATAAACTGTATTATACTGGTACCTACTCACCTTAATAAGCAAATATTAAAAACATAGGCAGCTAGTAGGTTCGTCAAATTTGGCTTAATTTCGCCCCTAGTTCTGAAGTTCGCATATATACATTATAAATATTTTTCCTCTTAATGTGAGGCAACTTCGACATCTAGAATATATTTTTAATTTAGTGTGGTTTGAATTTCCCCGGATTGAAAGATATTAATAAAAGACTAAAAAAAACTTTGGAGTTTCATTAAGTTCCTTTAATACTTCACCTCGCACTTATTGAGGCCAAGCCTCAAGTCAAGATTTTTCTAAAGTGTTATATAAAGAACATTCAGCTGTCTCTATCAGGCGTTATATTGGCTATTGATCTTAAGAAATTTTTATCTATTAATGCAGATAAAATAAAAAAGTATATTTATTTTACTTTAAAAGAGAAGAATATTGTATGTTATTTTTTTATGTTGCTTCTATCCAACAAATAAAATACTACATGTTTGTATTTACTTTCCTAAGCGGTTAATTTTCAGTATACATATAAAAATGTAAATTTAACAAAATCTAATAGAATGAAAATATAGTATGCATACATAAAGTATTTTATACCAAATATAATAAAAGGGTCAGGTGAAAGTCATATATGAAAAACTGGTAAGCTGATTGTTTCTTATTTACGTAACAGAAAACAATTTGTAAAGTTTAACAACCAAGTTTTTGAAATGTTTGTAGCACTGTCTGGAGTGCCCGAGGGTTCGATACTCGGGCCTCTTTTATTCGTTATGTTCATAAATGATTTTGTACCAAATATAATAACGAACAACGGACAACTTGACTTACATATTACAAAAATATAAGGAAATGTTTTATCAGAAAGACTTAACACTAGTTATGATGTCTACTACACCTATTTTATATAAAAATTTTAATATAACAAGGGACACCGCTTCTTATCTGAAGTTGCAATTGCCTATTTACATTATTAGACCTATAGTGGTGCTATACTTTGGTACCCTATCTATGAAACACATTGTTTGAATATTGAGTCAGTTCAAAGGAAATTTTTAAAGTTTCTTTCCTTCAAGTGTGATGGTGTATATCCCACTCGAGGCTGCAATCATGAACTATTGCTTTCTAGGTTTGATATTCCCTCATTAAAGCTAAGACGAGCTAGAAATAGTGTATTCTTTCTGTACAATTTGTTTAACAACAATATTGATTGCATGTCATTATTAGAATATTTTAATATCAGAGTTCCTAATTTTCGTCTTAGGCATTTTTATTTACCAGCAGCCAATACGAATATTTTAAGAAAGTCTCCAGTTTATATCATGTCTCATAATTTTAACATCATATCTGATCATTGTGATCATTTCTTCTATTAAATCTATAAATAGAGCTATACGTTTTTTTAATTACAGTTACTTTGTTTTGTTTTTCTTTTTATATAACCTTAACTATTAAAAATTAAGCAATTTCCATTAATGTATTAATATATTGTAGGAATGCGTGCATATTAATTGCGTTTTGTCTTTATATTTTTCATTATTTGTGCATTACTTTTGTATTAATTTTTGTCCTGTAAATGGATATTTTTTCTGTTGGACAAATAAACATATTTGATTTGATTTGATTTTAGGTTTTCACGGCCAGTGACCTGGGTAACTCTTGCCTGCCAGAAACAGAGTTAAAATCACTGGCGTCCCATGCTTCCAAGGGTTTCATCGCTCTTCACTGTCGGCATATTCAGTGGTGACGCTGCAAAAGTCAGAAGCGAAGCTTTTGCAGAGTTACGACTGAAGATGCCGACAGTGAAGAGCGGCGAAACGTTTGGAAGCATGGGACGCGTGTATAAAGTTCAACCCCCCAATCTTTAAAAAAAGAACATACTTATAAATATTTATAGCTTTCGACACGCGGCATTTAACATTAGAATCCTTTGTATTCCTGAGGTAAAATGCGTCATATTGGTACCAGCAGTAGTATTTTCCAAATACAACACTTCTAATTAATGTGCAAACTAAAAGGTTTCATTACATAATCGCATGTTATCTGACTGACTGACTTAAATTTAATGCGATTCACGTGCAAATTATCAATGATATCAGAATTTTTGACAAGCACATGACAGCCCTGATAGTCTACAAAGTTGTGAACACTACGCGGCGTTGATGTCGCGCACATAGCGAATTCCATTAGCTAGGTACATATAATAATATAAAATATTCTGGCAGTAAAATTTAACCAATTCATACCAATGACCAGAAATTCCAAAATAGGTAAAAGCCTAAAGCATACTTCATACTGCAAAATAATGCAAAATGATCCAATATGCTGTTAGCATATTGCCGATATGATTTTCTTCTTTATCTTATTATTTTTTGACCCCTTCATTTTACTTGAAATAATGATAGTAAAGCAAGAAAGTTAATATGTAATCAAAATAAAAATAATCAGTAATAGTCATTGTCATAGTAGTTATCGTATTACTAACTCTATATTTATCCTCTTACTATTACATTATTAACACGGTCTAATCTATAATGGAACTTCTTTTTGCGACCTAAAAGATATCCTCCAGCTAACCTAACTAACGAAAGAAAAGCTAACGCTTCGTTACGCATCACTTTTGTTATTTAAGATAATCCACAGGATGGGGTAATCTGGGACCTTAACGAGATTTACTTCTTGACCTTCCTAATGCTAGTATTGTTGTAGATTGGTTCTCCGGGTGGGCTCAACATGGACACTATAATAAACAGCCAAACGATGACGGCTTAAGCGATCAAGACTGCGTAGAAGTACGAAGGGTATATTCCCTGCCTTCTTCTTCAGCCCGGCTAGCACCAAGATTTATGTGGAATGATAGGGATTGCTCAACTCCGAACTATTTTATTTGTGAACGCCTACAAAACGACGGTATGTAAAAAATGCATGTGAATGTGAATTTTACCATATAATAATTAAATAAATATTTTATTTACAACAAAGTAGAACAGAAACAGTTATGTAACATAAATTAATACAACAGATCGTCGTGTCATAATAAAAATATTTTTTCTACAAAACTGTTAAAAGTGGGCTTTTTAATTATCATTTTTGATGTTAAAAATGTCATTTTTTGACGCGCGTGTTAAAAGTAAGTTACTTTTAACACTAGTGTCAAAAGTAAATCAAAGTTTATTTAAATTTTGTTTTGAAAATTAATAAAACGTTTTAACAAACACATGAACAACTTTTTATTTTAAATAAGTACAAACCAGCATTTTAACTAGTTATTACTATTAAAATTTATAGTAAAATTAGAACAATTTGAAATTGTAATTCCCTGCGGAGTCACCATACTTAAGTTGGTTTTACTGTCAACATGTGTGACACATCTGTTTTCTGTAGAAATACTACTGGTAGTACTGGTGGTCTTGCTAGTAGTTGCAGCAGTAGGAAGTATTTGATACGCAATTTCCTTCTTCTGTTCCAGTGAATTTTCAATGTAGCCTTCAGCTACCGTCGAAGATTTCCATCCTCCATGTCTCTTGATGGTAGTAAGATTTGCACCAGAATCTGCTAACAATGTCGCCGATGAACGACGAAAACAGTCTCCCGTGTAGAGTTGAGGATTTGGTAGATTCAAGAACTCTGCAATGTCGGCAGGCATTTTGCCAAACATGTTAATTCCGACTGGATTCTTCACACATTTATTCTTCATATATTTAAAAAAAAGTCGTCTATGGTCAGCGTTGGATGGACGGAGTGCCATATACTTCTACTACTACTATCTAAAAAAGTTTAAATAGAATTCACCAACAACACTGAAAGTCCGAGGCACTTTCGTTTTAGTATCTGGTATGGTCACAACAACCGAAGTGCCCAAATATTCGATATTGTCGATGGTCATCTGACACAATTCCACCCGGCGACACGCCCCGAAGACACCCACTATTGCTGCGACTTTCATCATCAGATACTTTTCGTCTTCTGCTTCTGTGAAAAATTTGTCGATATGCGTCTTCGTCAAAACTTTTGACTTTTTTGCTTGATATCCTTCACCCTTCCGTTTTAAAAAAGCAATAAGTTTATAATGTTTGCTATATCTTGATCTTGCTTTACTTTTAACATAGTTTTGATCATGGAATAATTTGACCACAGCGTTGACGATTTCCATATCTTGGCTTTTTCCTCAAAATATGCAAGTAAACACTTTCGTTACATTTGCCAGGGACGTTTTTAATGTTGCACCATTCCGAAAAGCGTCTATAAGCGATTTCGTACTGTTCCTTTGATTTCGCCGGCAATAATTCCAATGTTGCTCGACTGGCGGCTTCTTCGATTTCAGCAGGGATGGATTCGTTACGCTCATTATCGAGATTATTCATTATACTTATAATATTACTAGAAAATGCTGTCAATATTTTTGCGTTTTTTCCGTAACTAACAACAGCACTGGTTGCTACGAAAATTTTGATTCATAAACATTGCGATCTGTGTGGTATTTTTTGATTTCTTATTTTTATTGAGTTTAAAGTTCTTCCGATTGTTTTGTAGAAAAAATATTGTATGATATACGTGTTAAAAGTGATTTTATTTTGTTCGTGAAGTTAAAAAACTCGCTACGCTCGTTTTTTAATCATCTTCACTCACAAAATAAAATCTTACTTTTAACACGTATATCATAAATAGCTATTTCTACGAGCATGCAGAAAACAAAACTTTATTGAACTATATTTAGTGGAAAAAGTGGGTCTTTATTGCACTAGTGCAATAAAATGTTTATTGGATTCAACTGGCATTCTACTACAGCGTTTTGACATCATGACATCGATGTCATAATTTCCTACACTTAGTGTCATCTAAATGTAACATTTTTTGGTTTTTGCATGAACGTAGAAAAAATATTGTATTGTAAGGATAATAAAATCAATTATCATATGTCATTTGTTAATGAGATTAATATTTATACAAAGCAAGTCAAATAAATAAGCAAGAGTCGTATTTGTCTCCATCTAACATGCAAATAGAAAATAAATGTTCATACCTAAATTACGAGACGTTCAAATTATCCACAAACATCACATCTGTTATCCCAGGGCGAGACATAAGGTAGTTTATTTAGACATTTCTGTTGGTCAAGTGTAGGCAAGTTCCGGAAATAAAAAAGAACAAAACTTTACCGTACTGTACAGCTAGATACGATAACTAATAAACTCACCGGGGGTGGAGCTACCCCCAGACTGGACCACACAAGGTGTTTTTCTCGTCTGGGCCCCCTCTTCTTGGCTGTAATTACTTATATCATACCTAAAGCTATGAGGGGTAGGGAATAAAAACGTTATGTAAATTAGACAAGTTAAAAATACACAAATACAAATCAACTATAAATCATAAACTACAATAATACAAAACTACAAGCAGCCGCTCGGCAAGCGCGCATGCGATGTGAGTTTCTGACCATCACAGGGTCACCTCTGGGGCACACCCAGAAGTCAACATACCGAGGGTCATCCGTGTACTCTACTTGGTCACTCACTCGGATGTGTCAAAATGAGCAATCAACAACTCAGGAATACCGGTAAATATCACCGGGCTGGCGGGACCGAAAACAGAATCCACGCCAGTTCCCACGTAGCGAGTATAACCACCCGATAGTCACAATTCATCAATTTGTCAAAGTCATCAATGTCATACAAAACATCACGAATTATTGTCAAACAATATTTACCTCAATAATCATTCCTGGTCAGGCAGAATAAAACATCAATAATTACTCTCAAACAGAAATATACATTAAATAGCTAAGTACTCACTCAATTATTCCTTTATTAAATTAATCGGAACTTGCCACACTATATTTCAAAACGTCTCAACAAGATAAGCCACTAAAATTATATATCTATATATTACTATAGTAACAAAAAAAAATCCGTCCTTTCAATCGGCCATTCCTGACATTTCCTCGTCCCGAGGAAATTCCTGTTCCTCAGAATCTGAATCATCTGACAGAGGAATACCATCTTCCGCAAGGGCTAGGTCTTCGTCGTTGTCAGACAAATTCGCGGAAGTCACCCACGGTTTCATACGATCAACAGCGATTATATTTTTATAGTGGCCTTTGCTTCTACGCCTCGAGTCTTCCATATCGGCGACCACATAGCGGTCGTTTTCTAGCACCTGTTTAACCACCATCGGCCCCGTGAATTTTGGTCTTAACTTGGCACTCTCGCCCTCGCTTTGGACCTGTTTTTGGATAAGTACTAGATCTCCAATGCAGTAGTGTCGTGCAGCTTTTCGCTTTCGATCAAATCTTTCCTTATTCTTCACCTGAGCTTGTTGTAACTGTTTCTCCGCTTCCTTTCTAATTGCTGTCAAATCTTGTTGACCGTTCACGTCATTTGATAATTCGTGCCTCAGAGCTGTGTCTGCTCCAGTAATAGGAGTATAACCCATGAGTAATTCACTCGGAGTCCGCTTTGTATCTTTGTGGGCGGTGTTGTTAATTGCAAATTGTACTCTGGGTATGTACTGATCCCACTTGTTTTCGTCCTCGTAGGATCTCAATGCACTCAGAATAGTGCAGTTATACCTTTCCACTTGTCCATTGGCCCTGGGCGTACCGACTGCTATCTTAACATGCCTAATACCCTTTTGGCGACAAAAGCTTGAAAATTTGTTGGAAGTGAAGGACGTGCCACGATCGGTTACAATGTACGCTGGAATACCAAATTTAAATAGAACCTCTTCGTCGAAGAATTTTAAGACGAATTTTGTTTTGGTGGAAGGAACTGCTCTTATTAAGGTAAATTTAGTGAAGGCATCCACAAGTACAATAATATGCATGTTTCGTCTCTTTGTTTTGTTGAACGGTCCTAAGTGGTCCACATGGACAGTGTGAAACGGTATGGCATGTTTTGGTATAGGATGCAGGAACCCTTCTTTCCGCCCCCCTTGTTGTTTATTAAATAAACATGGTATGCAGGAACTGATGTATGACTGAACTCGTTGTTTCATACTGGGGAACCAATAATGTTTACACAACACTCTTAATGTCTTTTCTAACGCGAAATGTCCTAACTCATCATGAGCAGCACGTATAACATTACTGCGCATTCCTTTTGGAACTACCCATTGCAATCCACGCGCAGTGATGCGAAATACTCGATTGTCTCGTATTGCATAGTTCCGGTAAATCTGTCGGTCGTAATCACTTTCGGGCGGTTGTGCTAAAATTGTGCGTATTTGATCAATTTTCTCATCGGTTAATTGTGCCGACAGTACCCAATCTTCCGGCTCAATTCTGAGTACTACTCGTGGCTCGTTTGGCGGTTCACTCTCGTCCGGGTTTCTACTTAACGCGTCAACATGCATCATGGACTTTCCTTTTCGGTATTCAATCGTGAAACGAAATTCTTGTAGCTGTAACCACCAACGAGCAATGCGCGGAAGAAGATCTCTCTTCGTCCATGATGTTTTTAGTGCATTACAGTCTGTAACAACAACAAAGTCCTTGTCCAGAAGATAAACGCGAAATTTTTGGACAGTCTGTACCACTGCCAGTGTCTCTAGCTCATACGAATGGTATTTGCTTTCCGCTTCAGTAGTTCGTCAGCTATAGTAGAACACAGGATGTAACTTCCCCTCCAATTCTTGCAACAGTATACCTCCTAGTCCCCTACTACAAGCGTCAGTATGGACCTCGGTCCTAGCATCCGGTGTATAAATTTTTAACACGGGTCGACTCGATAGTATGTCCTTTAGATTTTGGAAAGCATGCACTTGATCTCCCCAATTCCACCTTTCATTTTTTCGGGTCAAGCGCGTTATCGGCTCGGTGATAAGAGCGTAATTCTTAACGAAATGACGAAAGCAACCTGTTAGTCCCAAAAATTGCCGCACAGTACGGATATCTTTCGGCTGCGAAAAATTCTCGATGACCTTACTCTTTATTTCACCTGGCTGAACACCCTGTCCCGAAATTTCATAACCCAGATAGTTGACTGATGTACATAGAAAACTACACTTATCTGGATTTAGGGTGAGACCTTCCTCTGACAACGCTTGTAACAGTCGTTCTAATTTTGCCAAATTTTCTTCGGGTGTTCTAGAGTAGATCAAGATGTCGTCTAAATAGACAGTAGCGAAGTCGTCAAAAGGCGCCAGTAGGTTGTTCATCATCCGTTGGAACACACTAGGAGCATTACATAAACCGAATGGCATCTTATTGTACTCGAAATGTCCATCTGGGGTAACAAAAGCCGTGTACTCTTTGGACTTTTCTTCCAAAGGAATTTGGTGGTAACCGGATACAAGGTCTAAAGTACTGTAATATACCGCACCATGCAACCTATCTATTTGGTCGTCTATTCTTGGTAGAGGAAACTTATCCTTCACCGTCGCGTTGTTTAGTTTACGATAGTCTACGCACAACCTAGGTTTACCATCTTTCTTTTTAACTAATAATATTGGGGAACTGAATGGAGACGTCGACTCGCGAACTATACCTACGTCAAGTAGTTCCTGTACCATCTCCTTAGCCACATTTCTCTCAGCTGGTGACATACGATATGGCCGATAAGTGAATGGTTGTTGAGTGTTTAATGCGATATGCATCTCCGTGTTCTTGGACTGTCCAATCTCTCGAATACTAGTAGCGAAACAATGGCGAAAATTACTAACTAACTGCTGCAGTTTATTTTTAATTTCCGTAGAAACATCCCCGACATTTAAATCATCTACGGTCAACGGCGATAGCGATACCCGGTCGCGGTTGATTTTTGTCACAGTCAGTTCGTTACACGTTTCCGGAATACATCGGCACGCTCGAGCTATAGGATGTTTAGTACCTATTACTAAGTCACGGGTTCCCAAATTGATAACAGGAATTACTGCTTCATTATCATTAAACCCGATTACTATAGCCGGGATGACCAGTTCTTCGGGGTCGAAATGCACACTAGTATCAACAAAATAATCACCACTGTCTTTCCCCTCTTTACTATTAACCTTAATGTTTGCCACATAATTTGGAGGTACAATTGTCTTTTTAGTTGCAAATAAAGTAACTTTCATACCTTCACTATTATGGTGAAATTGTAACACATCGCTGTCTTTAAACACTACAATGTCTGATAACTCAGTAAATGGTTGTCCAACACATAGAGGAATTGTTTGAGCAGAATTAGGCACTACATCAGCTTCCACTTGTTTAGTAATACCATCTATTTTTAAAGTGAATGTAGTGCGCCCCTGGGTAGTAACTAACGCATTTCCAAATCCTCGTAACGAAGTAACCATTGCTTTTTCTATGGGTAGTCTAAGTTCACGAGCAACTTTATTAACTAGAGTTATACACTCGCTTCCAAAATCGATATATGCCTTTACATGTTGTCCATTAATCCATGCATCCTTATAATATTTACCGTTTCCTGATTGACCGGCTAGTCATAAGACACTCTTGGAATTGTTTTGTCCTAACTGGGCCTTTCGGAAACATCTTTCTTCCTTGTGACCCCGTTTTCGACAAAAACCGCATACGTCGATGGTCTTACTTGGGCATGCTGTCACCTTGTGTCCCTCCTTTCTGCAATAAAAACAGTGAATCGTTGTATTAGGATCTCTCTTATGGCGATCAGCATCAGAAGACTTAATAATTTTTCTTTTCTTCCATACGGAATGATGGCCTTGTTTTCCACTGGGTGTCGGCCAGAATCGTCTCTCATCTCTATGGCAGTTTTTTAGAAACCCCAGCAAGTCCTCTATATTACTAAAATTACCGGATTCGGCTGCTCGTCGTAGCGTCGAGTCACTCAAACCACCAATTATATAGGAGACTGCATTCTCGTTAGTAATTTGACAGCGTTGTACGAGATTTACTTTGTCAAAATAATACTGCAGTAAACTTTCATTGAATGATTGTCTTCTATTCAACATTTCTTGCAAAAGTTCGCAGTAATTAATTTTAGTTGGAAAACTGCGAATTAAAGCGTACTTTAATTCCGACCACTTGGAACATACTGTAGCGGATTGAGTTCTTAACCATTTTTCGGCTAATCCAGTTAATCTTCTTGTTGCATTAAACGCAGTAACTTCATCGCTCCATTTGGAAATTTCCCGGATTTGGTCTACTTTTTGTGCCCAGGTTTTTATGTCCAAGTCGTTGTTCTCTGGGTCATAGGCTGGTATTAAAATAGTGCTTCTGTTAGAGGTTGACTCGTTATTCCCCAAATGCTTTGTTAAAAGGGCGATCGCATCTGCCAGCTTACTCATACTATCCACGGAGGTATTATTCGGGGCCGAGGAATCTTGCGTAGAAATAGCCCCAGTCAGGTCGCTACTGGTACCAGGAATACCAGTTAACTCGGTCGTACCGACATGCAAATTCTCGACGTTCACACTTACGGGTACATTTTCAGCATCAGATTCTCCAGAAGAACTCGATATCGGCGCAAGATTACGTTTCATTTTGCGTGGCCGCACCATTGTTCAAGTCAAAGTTCAATATATTAAATTAATTAGTTCCACGTTTACATAAACTTCAGTAAGTTGTAGTTTATTTATATAGAGTACATAACCCACATTAGAGAGTCCGATTACGAAATCACTTAAGTACCGAACGTGCGTGCTGTAAAATAAAAACAAACAATTTAGGTGCCAGCTATTCGAGAGGCGCGACAAAGCAGCGAGGTAAGAGGTAAATGCAAGGCTGGGATATAATATGGTGTTTGTGGTATGATATTGCATTCGAATGAAAATTAACAGATACGGTACCCCACACCTGAAATTGTAAGGATAATAAAATCAATTATCATATGTCATTTGTTAATGAGATCAATATTTATACAAAGCAAGTCAAATAAATAAGCAAGAGTCGTATTTGTCTCCATCTAACATGCAAATAGAAAATAAATGTTCATACCTAAATTACGAGACGTTCAAATTATCCACAAACATCACATCTGTTATCCCAGGGCGAGACATAAGGTAGTTTATTTAGACATTTCTGTTGGTCAAGTGTAGGCAAGTTCCGGAAATAAAAAAGAACAAAACTTTACCGTACTGTACAGCTAGATACGATAACTAATAAACTCACCGGGGGTGGAGCTACCCCCAGACTGGACCACACAAGGTGTTTTTCTCGTCTGGGCCCCCTCTTCTTGGCTGTAATTACTTATATCATACCTAAAGCTATGAGGGGTAGGGAATAAAAACGTTATGTAAATTAGACAAGTTAAAAATACACAAATACAAATCAACTATAAATCATAAACTACAATAATACAAAACTACAAGCAGCCGCTCGGCAAGCGCGCATGCGATGTGAGTTTCTGACCATCACAGGGTCACCTCTGGGGCACACCCAGAAGTCAACATACCGAGGGTCATCCGTGTACTCTACTTGGTCACTCACTCGGATGTGTCAAAATGAGCAATCAACAACTCAGGAATACCGGTAAATATCACCGAGCTGGCGGGACCGAAAACAGAATCCACGCCAGTTCCCACGTAGCGAGTATAACCACCCGATAGTCACAATTCATCAATTTGTCAAAGTCATCAATGTCATACAAAACATCACGAATTATTGTCAAACAATATTTACCTCAATAATCATTCCTGGTCAGGCAGAATAAAACATCAATAATTACTCTCAAACAGAAATATACATTAAATAGCTAAGTACTCACTCAATTATTCCTTTATTAAATTAATCGGAACTTGCCACACTATATTTCAAAACGTCTCAACAAGATAAGCCACCAAAATTATATATCTATATATTACTATAGTAACAAAAAAAAATCCGTCCTTTGAGTATGCATCTCATACAAAAAGTGCTTATTGCAGGCGACGTGAGACTGTCTAACAAGGCCGTAGGCCGAGTAGGACAACACTTACTTTTTGTACTTGTTGCATAAATAACTATTTAAAAGAAACCTACTAATGGTTAAAGAGTTTTATTTAACTAGTATTGCTGCAATCCCACCATCTTTATAGGTGGTCTTAATAAGTATTTAATTATAATTTTCGTCACTCAACTCAGTGTTAGTTATATTGGAATTTTTAGTCGTTTTCAAAATTTCTGTGTGGATATAATGTCACTAAACAGTACTATTACAATATTATTAACAGTTTAAAATATATAACAAAGAATCACAAATAGACAGTTTATTCTGTAACCTATAATTAAGTAGTTAGGTATGCCAAGTGTTTTCGCTGCTGCTACAAAATATGACTCAAGATTTCGGTTAAAATGTGTTTGCCTTACAAATCATAACTTTATTACTTACTTCCAGCATGGGTAAGTTATTTTTTACTAAAGAAACACCGCGTAGGTACGAGAAGAAACATATTTTATACCTCTAAAAAAATTACAAGTTCATTTCATCGAGTGCATATGCAGCAATACAATTAGCATTACCTATACATACAAGTATGTATATCAGAAATATGGTACAGATCTCAGCAGACATAGTAAATTAATATATATTTTTATCTTCTAAGTGATATAAACACCAAAAAAAATTCTTAACCTTAAAAATATTAGCACACTTCTACCAATTTTATTATATAAAAAAATATTTAACCTCCTCCCTCGTAACACATCAATATTATGCTTGGTTTTGAAAATTGGAGGTTGAAGATTTTGGAAATCTATTTAAATAAGAACTTACCTCATAATTACAAGTTTCGTAGACCTCATCTATAATTACATCAGATCTGAAAGAAAGAAATTGCACCGATGTGAGGCAATAAAGAAACACAATTTTCTTGACAATAATTATTTCTTTGTTTAAGCAATATACAGGTTGTCCCGTAATTCCACGTAAATATTGAAGGGGAATATTTTATGGTCTAATTTAGGGGAGGGCCTTTTCTATATTTTTTTTCGATTTGATCCCGCCCTGAGATATTCACGTTGGTGGGGTGAACCTAAAATTCGATTTTTTTTTTTCGAAAATGGTTCAACCTAAAATTTTTAAATTTGGTACGCATGTTCTGCTGATGGAACTAGCAATAAATTTTTATTTTCACCCTTCACTTCAAAGTGGTTGAAACAAACAACCCTTCCTGATGTTTTGGCCAGAACTTTTTTCTAGATGGATGGATCAAAATTAAAATTACGGTTTTATCGTCCTATGAATTTAGAAACTTTTCTTGCTATTTCAGTTTTTCCAAAAATTTAATACTTTCTGGGTAAAAAAAATATTTCTTATCAATTACCATCCTTTCAAAGTGGAAATCATAATAAATAAAAACACAGAGGAGGCGTGTGTCATTTTAATGTTTAATTATTATGGAGTCTTATTGACAATTCCATAGTTTTCAACTACTTCACAGGTCTTGTTAAGCGAATTATGCCCAATCTAATAATTACCGTTGTTAACAAGATTCAGAACGTTTTTACCAGTCAGGAATATGCAGATATACATTTGAAAACTATGGAACTGTCTATAAGATTCCACAACAATTAAACATTAAAATGACACACGCCTCCTATGCATGGGCGTCGTTTGAGGGGGCAAGAGGGGGCAACTGCCCCCCTAGCGAAAAAGACTGTCTTATCAAAAAAAATAAAATTAACTAATTTTCAGACTTATAGCTTAGGTAAAAAACATTCGTGCGCTGTGCGTTTTGTTTTCTTTTCTTCTAATACGTATTCGTAATACTAATTATGTTCAGGCATAAGCCTCATAGCCTCGAGTCGTTCTCAATGTAGTATGTTGCCTGCAGCGTTACTATTCAAATTGACTCTATTTAGAGCATAAACAGAACTTTTATCATCATATCCTGCCAAGTATTTTATTTTTTCATATTTTATTTTATTATGTTATAGTACCTATGTATAATATTTTGTTGTTACGTGTTTGAATATTTGATGCTTAAGAATTATATGGACCTTATACAGGGTGTCCCAAAATAGAAGGTCATACCATTAACCACATATTCTTTGGATAAAAATAATGCGACTTTCCTTATGCCATTTTTTATTTGGACGTCCCTGTTTCAATATACAGGGTGTTAAAATTGCATTTTAAAAAACTATTTTTGTTAATAATTCCATTGTTTTGTTAGATACAGACTTGAAATTTTGCACGTACTTTTATCTTATTCCGGCATACTTATCATGTAATTTTGGTGAAAAAAATCAAACGGCGAATGGAGGTAACTGAGAGATGCAGTACCCTTTATCTCCTACAATTAAAACTTAGTACGCCTATGCAGCTTTTTTTTGAAATATCAAACGTAGAATTTTCTTCTGATCATTTTATTTCTTTTGTATTTTTTTTGTTAAAATGCTCCGTTCTGGATAAAACGGCAATTTGTAGTGCCCATAAATCTATAATTCACTATCATTTTAAGTGAAACTAAAATTTTGTGGATATACCTATCATTACAATACCTTGGCAACTTAGCAAATCGTAATACTTACTGAATGAATATTTGCTATTTAAAACAAAATGGATAATTCTAAATGTTATAAAATGAGGAATACGTATGAATTGAAAAAATAATATGGCATTAAAATCTGTAATACAGTTATCAACCAAAAAATAATAGTCTCATTTAGTAATAGTAATAATGAACGATCAACAATAACTTTTTACCTAAATAACATTAAATAAAATAATTAATTAATTACTACTAATTTAACAAACGTTCCACTTGCCCACCCTCCTCATTAACACATGTACGTACCCTTTTAAGTAGTGAAAACCTTATATTTTGAGAAATATTCTCCTTTTGCGTAAGTTTACCAGCTGCCATTACTTTTCTCTCTTTGAGGTGGTTAATGTCGTTTATTTCTGCAGCATAAACAATATCTTTCATATAACCCCTCAAAAAAAAAACAATGGATTAAGGTCAGGAGTTCGTGGTGGCCATTGAATAAGTGCGTCTTGTCCTCGACCAATCCAATGATTGGGAAATACTGGGTATTTAAATAATGCCGGACTTTTCTACCATAATGGGTTGGAGCACTGTCAAGCTGCATCCACATACCGTCACGTACGATAACAGATAAATCATGTAAAACATCTCGAAATGCATTTTGCAGAAAATTTAAAAATAATGATTGATGGTGTGCTACAATGGTTGCATGGGGATTCAAATCAGTCCATACGTGGCTGTTATGCCAATCCATTGTTTGTCAATCCATTTCTTGTAAAGCTTGCCTCATCCGTGAATAGAATAATTTTTCTTACGAAATCCCTATCTGCATCATTCTGTGTTAACAACCAACGACTAAAGTGCATCCTTGGGGAAGAATATTTTGTACGGGTTGGATGTGATACGGGTGCAGAAGATGGGTTTTTAAAGTCCGATGAACATCCATTTTTGTACAATTTTCTATTTGTCGAGAAACAATCTTTGTACTTGGTTCTTCTTCTACCAGTGCTAAGATTTGTTCCTTTTTTCAAGGGCTTAATTTTCTATGTAGGCCGCAAAGTTCGAACTTCTGATCCATAAACTTTCCGGTTTCACGAAGATGTCGATCCAAATTTTTAAAAATCTTCCTTTTAGGATGTGATCTGTTGAGATAAGGAAGCTCACTATTTTTTCCTGACATTCATCGGCTGCTAAGACATTTGTAACACATCAATACATGCCGTTTTTCTCCAAAACGGAGCATTTAAACAAAAAATTACAAAAGAGATAAAATGATCAAAAGAAAATTCTACGTTTGACATTTCAAGAAAAAGCTGCATAGGCGTACTTAGAAATAATTAGAGGGGATAAGGAGTACTAAATCCCTCAGTTACCACCATTCGCTCTTCGATTTTTTTCAACAAAATTACATGATAAGTATGCCGAAATAAGATAAAAGTATGTGCAACATTTCACGTGTGTATCTTACAAAACAATGGAATTATTAACAAAAATAGTTTTTTTAAAATGTAACTTTAACACCCTGTATATTGAAACAGGGACGCCCAAATAAAAAATGGTATAAAAAAGTCGCATTATTTTTGTCCAAGAAATATGTGGTTAATGGGCCTTCTATTTTGGGACACTGTATATCCCTATTAAAATTCATATTTTGTTGTTTCGGGTTTAATATTCTTCTGCATTTGCCCCTCCTTGAAAAATTTTGTAACGACGCCCATGCTCCTATGTGTTTTTATTTATTATGATTTCCAGGGTGGTAATAGGTTAAGCCATTTTTGAAAAAAAATCGAATTTTAGATTCACCCCACCAACGCGAATATCTCTTCAGGGAGGGCTCAAATCGAAAAAAATATATAAAAGACCCCCTCTAAATTAGGCCATAGAATACCCCCCTTCAATATTTACTTGGAATTACGAGACACCCTGTATAAAATAAATGCAATATGAAATTAGTTATATTAATTGGCACAAACAAATAGTAACTACAAGTGGTACAACGCTATCTCAGTTACTGAGTTAATTGTAGACATTTATCTGTGTTTGTGCCTATATTTTGATTAAATAGTTTAAAATTACATTGGTAACTGGAATTTCTGGTGACCATACTTGTCTTCTTGTGGCTTTCGACTCCAGAAGTTCACTTGCTATCTTTTTTATTCTTTTTGGGCACGGTGTTTTGAAAAGCCTGTGTACTGGTAGTAATACTTGATAATACAGTGCTCACAGAGCAGTTGCACGATTTAGATTTCAGATTAAGGCAAAAAAAAAAAAATGCTAAAATGATTGATCCATTCTAACAAAACTCGAAATTTTGTAAAAGTGAAATTATGCGCCAGCCGACAAACTTTATACAGGTTCGTTCCTCCTTTGTCTAAATTTAGGCTTAGTCTAGACGTATTTTTTGCATGAACAGTCGACGTTCGTTCATTATCACTAATTTCTATATTAGAAATAGGTGAAGTTCTAGCCAAGAGTTAAGAATGGATAACGAAAAGTGTATACTATTTTTTATATGGATTGGTGGGATGTCCGGAAAAGACATTGTAAACTTGAATATGAATCTCCTGTAGCCAAAAATCTTATTGTTATAGCCATTATTTTTTCCATTATAATGCCAATATATTTTTTTAATTTTTGGTCCAAATTAATAAGCTCGAATCATCGAAATCACTGGTAAGTTGTGTAAAATTTCTTCCGGTGCGTTCTATTGCTTTAAAATGTATGTCTTAGGTACATAAGTTAATTATGGCACTTTAGGCGTCTTCGTTAGATTTCTTTTAACTACTACCCATACTTGCATTTAATTTTTAATTATCTTAATCAAAATGAATGGAGCTGCGGCACGTCCCTTTTCCATTTTTAGTACTTTGTAACTGTCTACAAATCGTGTCTCGAACTCAAATGACAAAGCAAAACAAAAACATCGGAAATTATTTTAAAAATACTTCCTTCCCCCTTTGCACAAGACTGTTATTACAGATTCATTGAAAAGAGTCAGTTACACTTTCAGTTTATTAGGGTATTTATATACTGAATTATTTTTTAATTCGCATCTGTTTGCGCGTTTTTGTTTAACGTTTTCTAATAGATAAACTACAAAAGAGAAAGAGCTCGAGCATCACTTTATGCTTTAATATTTTTATATTATAATATGTTATACAGGGTTAACTATGACTAAGTACAAAAATTTTAACCACGTGCTCAGGGAGCCCTAAAAGACAATAAAAAAGTTATTCCAGAATTTTAGCTCGATATTTAAAAAATGGGGCAAAACTCTTTTTTCCTACGGAAAGTCGGCGCCTATGATGAGCATCGACTGAGATGGCTTATGGCTTAGATCCATAGTTGACATTACATCTGTCAACAACTACCATGCGGTCGTTTGCAGTGTTCCTAAATGTAGAAACGACAAAAATTATTATAACATTCTTATTAGTAATAATAGGTAGATAATCCAGTTAGCTCCAGTATTTTGCATTCGTTTTTCATTATTTGGTTACAAACTGGTAAAACTACATTTTCACTCAGTACCGATAAACACTCTTCCCGTAAGTACAGTTAGATACAATGTCTATGTATTATAACAAAATCGAAGAAAGGGATGAGTAGGTAGGTTCTAATAGATAACAGAAAACGTTTAACACCCGCGGCAGTCTTGTCCCATAACCTAGAAAAACAAACCGGCGAACTATATTGTGGGAAAATATATGTACCCGACACATATTCCTTTATTTATTAACTATGAAACGTTTAAAATTAAAATAAGGCACTAAAAACTGAAGAAAAACACAAAACTACAACGTAAACACAGGAATTAAATTATAACATGACAGCGAACCGACTCGACTGGACCGACTGCCGACTGTGGCCGACTGTTGCATGACGGCTGCTTGCTGGTTGCATACTCTGATTCTCGCATTGGCGGCGTTAAATTAGGATTTAATATAATATCGAAAAAAAAATTGTTGGCTTTATAAATAAGTTTGGAAATTTTTTGGAAGGAAATTCTGTTAATTCTTATTTTTTTCTATCCCCTCTTAAAATATTTGTACTTAGTCATAGTTAACCCATTTCGCGTCAATAAAATAATTTTTATTACTCTTGATACATGATATCGCAACACTAACACGAAACATTCCAACCATGATACAAAATATCTTAACAAAACATTTTTATTTGTCGATTTCTCTCAGTGATTCTTAAAAACTAAAGACCCTGGAGTTAAATTAAACTTGAATATAAGGAGTAGGACACAATATGAAGTTATACACATTTTTATTCACATATGTATACACCGTGTTCCACTTTTTATGGAGCTATCCTTGTAAATCGCTTACTTGTTATTCAATAAGGAAGTTGCATGAATTTTATTTTGATTTGAAATGTATGTATTACAGGGTAATCTTTCAAACATATTGAAAGGCCAGAACATGTGTTTGGCGGCAATAATCACATAATAATTAAAATACGTATTAACATTAATAAATTGCCATAGAATGTAAACAAAACCACGTGGCCGAAAACGCGATATCATTGGTGTGACGTTACACGCAGTTCAGTACAGTTTGTTTTCGTGGATACAGGTGCAGATTACGATGTTGGTGATGTAAACAGGCGTTAGTTTCTTGTATTTTTGCATTCTTGTGGCATTTGTGGGTCATAAATACATAGTGTAAATACAGTGTATGTAATACCATAATTATTAGTGTTGTTGTGGTGAACTTACGTTATTGTTAGACATAACTTATTCCTTGCAATATAAATTTGTTCGTGACAATAAATTTGCTTTATCATTAATTTCCTAAACGCCATATATACATTCTGGTAGCTTAATAGAAATGTTTAATTGATTCTATAAAACTTTACATTTTATTTTTTTCGATGAACTAAAACTTACCTGTATTTCCAATTACAGTAAAATATACTACATAAGCAAACAATGTTGCAATGCTTCCTTTCGTCGCGTTTCGTCGCTCTACATCACATTTTTCTTTTTTTGGCACGGTAAAATATTTTTTATTAGGCGTTGTATTCGTACATAATACCATAATGCAATATTTTTTCTATTTGCCCGGTGATCTGCACTTTCTGTGCCCATTTTACGAGTCTGTTTTGCAACTTTATTCAATATCAATGTCTACTTGGCATAATTACACCTATTAACAATATTACAAATTCTATACAAATTAAAGGTCCATTTACACACATCAATGACGTATCAGTTCAGCGTCAGTTCAGTATCAGTGTTATTTGTGATGCTAGTTTACACATATCCGTCTGCAGTTCGTAAAAAGGAGTTCGCACACGATCAGACAAAGTGATATGATGAAAATACTGTAGCAGATGGATAAGTTTTTCATCCGTTCTAAGCAATAGAACAAAAGGTTATTGAGGTGGGACGGAATTTTTATCAACTGCATGGTAAACGAACCCATTCACTTTATTTGATCGTGTACTAACTCCTTTTTACGAACTACAGACGTATATGTGTAAACTGGCATCTGTGATCGACCACAAATAACACTGATGTGTGTAAATGGACCTTTACTCTTCTAAACGTATGTACTGCGTTATCTGAAAGCATGGAAATCGTATACATATATGAACTTTAGATATACACGTGCGAATAGCGTCTGACGTCACAGGTCTACGATGTGGCAGCGATCGTTTTATGGGGGTGTGGCCAGACTAAATTTTTAAATACCGTTTCTAGGCTTATTTTTTCACGAATATGTCTAGGACAAACGCGATTTCGATTAAAATCATAGATTCTTTCTTCTACTTGTATTTGGAAAAATCTTGCAATATCCTCATTGTTCTGAATTTTTGGCAGCTTACTTGCTTACTTGTAAAGTGACTATTTTGACATTATTAGGCAATAATAATAATAATAATAATAATAATATCTCTACCCCTCATTATAATCACAAGGATTAGCCCAGAGGTCGAAGACTTGTGCGGGAGAGGGGGCGGCATATTATTAAGCAGGCCGCATTTGCGCCCAGGAACGACTTGGTAGGCCCTAACCATCATTCAGTGCAGGAATGAGGAAAACCTGAAAAACCTCATTAATTTAGGGGGTAGTCTAATGTCGACCGGTATCAGTCTCTCACATTGGCCCAAGTTAACATGATTCGACCCTACCATACCCGCAGAAAGAGTGCCAATCCTCTCCACAAATATAGCTGGTATACAGTCTACCGACTGCGGGGCTCCAACCCACAGTGGTATAGCCACATCGATTTAAGTTACACTTAAACCGCGCGACTAATGACCGACACAATACCGGTAATAAATACCTTAACCTTTTATGTCGCCGCTTTCAGACCTCTGGTTCAAGTAAAACATATGATTTAAACAGTTTCGTGATAAGATGCATAACAAACAATAAATAGTTCTACATAATAATATCTGATTTTAGCCATCCGATAGATGAGATCGGAAAATAAACCTCTTTGTGTCAAATTTAAAAGCAATATTTTTAAAAGTCGTCAATATATGAGTACCCAAAAATAAAGTTTTTTACGGTCGCATATCTGTTAACATTAAAACTAATAGTGAGACAAATAGTTTAATGTTACTGCTTCATTTTTATTGTTTAGTATCACATTATTAAAAATACTTTTTTGTATTCGCAAAAAAGTTTAAGGTAAGTTGGCAAAATTTGTTACAAAGGGGTTTCCACACCTATAACTAAATCAACACACGCAGTGTCAAAATACTTAGGTACTATATAAGCATGTATAGACTGCCAATAATTTAGAGCAATTGAATAACAAGTAGGTAACAATGAAAACAATTTTTTTTTTCAACAAACAATTCAATTTATTTAAACATAATTTATTCCAGTGAAACAAATCTTTTTTGGTGCAATGCTCACTTTTTTGTTAAAAATAAATGGATTTATTTGGTAAGAAAATTGTATTCTTTTGACGAGTATTTGTTTAAATGAAATAAATACTTCTTATTCCATTTGTACATCTTATGAAAACTTAATTCTAACAAATGATTTTCAAATAAATATATTTTTTTTCATTTCCCTAAACAATTTGTTCATACCTGTATAAAAATAACGTTTTGAAATAAAAAAATAATGTTTGATTGAAATGATTTCGAATCAAATAATGCGTTTATTTAATTAATAAATGTATATTTTTAATTGATGGATGTGAAAAATATGTAATATTTTAGTTCTTTTTGTAAAATTTTTAAGTTTTATTAGGTTATACAATTTTTTTGAAAAATCGTAAATTAAAAAACCTTAATTTCCTAATACATATAGCCGTATCGTCGAAGAGTATTTGTTCGAAAGGAAAAATTCAAATTGTTTCCTATAATCAAAAAATAATTGTCAATAGGTGCCTGCTAGATGTAGCTGTGCTATATTTCGCGCACTGTTCGGTTTGAAAGACATGAACAGCCAGGGTTAGTCGTCAGTTAACCCACCACTCACTTATGACTATTTGATATTGATATAATTGCATAGAAATCATAAAATATATAGAACGCCAGAAGCCTATTAGACACTGACTATGTAGGAGCTTAGAAAGCAACCATCTAGGGAAAACTTAATATAAGCTGTTTGTGACACTGCATAAATCTGTATCTAAAAGAAGTGGCTGCGACACTTATGCTTTGCCTCAAAAATACTGATATTATACCTGATGTAGGATGTAGAAATGTGTGATGTAGGAAAACAGTATTTCTCCCAAGTTTGTGTTTGACAGACCCTACACGGTATTTATCAGGAATGAGGAGACCGCCAGCTAAGATGTATTCAACATCTTCACAGACGGATCAAAAAAAAGGCAGGTGCAGGATGTGGGAGTTATTCTAGATCCTTACATATTCGATACCAGTGGGCAATGGATAGGCATGCTACCGTGGTACAAACGGAATTAGCAGATATAACCGCCAAAGAAATTGCCCGTAGACATACAACGGGCAAAACTATTACATAGATAGCAGACAATCACTACTGATCTTATGTAATCATAAGATAACAACTAGATCAGCATGGGAATGCCATCAGGCACTGGTAGTGGCCTCAACCAATAACACCGTATCAGTATGCAGTAATAAAGTAGCTGACAAGCTGGCTAGGAGTGCATCGGGTCTTAATATTTTTGGACCTGGTCCCTCCAGTATGCTTCTGTTGTCAGCATTTGTTGAAATTATTAAAGAGAACGTCCACAGCGGGTTTAGGAAACGTTGGGATGAAACAAATGGCTGTCAATTTGCTAAGCAGTTCCTAGAGTACCCTTGCAAGGATACAGCTAAAAAGTACCTGGTTGTGTCTAGGACGAATCTTCGTCTAGGGACAGGTATTCAAACTGGACATTTTTGGCTAAGGAAGCACCTCTATTACATGAGGAAGTGCGAGACACCTCTTTGTAGGTGTTGCGAACAGGAAGATGAGACAATACTGTGAGTGCACTGCCATCTCGTCAATAAGAGAATCCGTGTTGGGAGAACAATGGCCTTCTATGGCCTACATTAGACAGTAACGTCACCACCTTTTTCTCCTTATTAGGTTGGTTGGCGACTCAGGTGGATGGTTCTCTTAATGGGAGGAGGTACAGGGGCGTATGAGGCCTAAGCTCTGTTTTTGCTACCCTCCCCTCAATTCCAGAATTCCAGCGTACAATGGAAACCAAAACGGAATGTTTGTAATTGGATCATAGAAATGTTTCTACGAATTAGACGCAAAATTTACATATGCTGAAATTCCCGCCCATTGGTGTGAAGCTACCCCGTCAGTACAACCAACCCATGAAAGCTAAGTTACTGTATTATTACTAGACTGGCATTTTCTCCATAAGTTGACTATTTTAGGTACCTCTTTTAGCGTTCTATATATGTTATAATTTCTATATATAATTGTCAATAGATGCCCGCTAGATATAGGTGTGCTGTATTTTGCGTACTCAGATATGTCGGATTTGAGAGACATGAACAGCCAGGGTTAGTCGTCAGTTAACTCACCACTCACATATGGCATACTGATGAGAGCTAATAAGCTCAAAACCGGTATATGTTAACTATTTGTTATATATTTTTCGGATTTAATTCAATGCTGGTTGAGATATTAGCCCACAGTTGTTTCTTGAAATTCCTGAGCAATAAGTGTTGACTGAAATAGGCAGATGTTTAATTGGAAAAAAAATCTTTGTAATATACAAATATGGTTTTATCATAGAATGTATGATTGAAAAGGAAATAATGTTTTTAAAATTTACACAAATGCTTTCTTTACATAAAATAACTGTATTTTTGCTATAATGATTTGGTATCAGGAAATAAATATTTGTTTGGCCCTATACAAACAAATAATTTATTTCTATGAAACAAAATTTTTTTACAAGCACCAATTTCTTTTCGGTGGAGTTACAAAGGTGCGGCTCTATGAAAAACATTGTGTATAATACAATTACATAGTACATATTGTATTAGTTATTAATTTCAAACTATACGTCAGACTAGTTCAATAATGATTAATAAATAGTGCAATATTTTCTCATAGCTGTTGGTTTAATATAACTAAAGTCCTACAAAATGTAGTTTTCTAAAACAAATTGAACTGAACTAAAAAACATAATAAAATAAAGCTCTAATAAATTATTTATATAACTGAACGATTGTAAGTACAACTCAAAATATCTCCTTTTTATTATTCTAGTAGCATATTACTCGAAAGAACTATTAACTCCCATGTTGTAAAACTTTGAAACTCGCACTGAGCTCCAGAAAATTTTAGGGAGATGCGGAAACTTAGGTTTGAGGTTATATGGATTAATAATAGCTCTACTGGCAACTATTTCTGAACAACATAGGAAGAGCAAAGGGTAATTCCAGCACATTTTAATATCCTCATTTGAAAACGGGGAAAGATTTATTTAAATTATAATACTTATTTTAAGTCACTAGAATTAGTGGTTCTTTTAGTTAGAGAAAATCCAATGTTTTAAAAGATCTGTGGCTTTTACTCATAGATTTATTAGTAAAGGGTAAGATGGTTTACATTTTGAAGTAATCAGATAATTTAATTTTACTTAAAAATCTAGGCGACTGGAATATTTCTTACTGACATTCAGTTTTAAAAAATTCCATATTTTCATTTATACAACAATTTTCAGATTTACATTAGTGCTTGGCATTAGTTAATCATTATTCTCCATTGCTTGAGTATCATCATCTTACGTAAAGTCGCAAATATTGTCTCCTTCAGATCCTATCCATCGATTACAAAAAAATATTTTTTAAATAAAAAATTTAAATAGATAATATAAAATAGTCACCTAATTCTCTAAGAGGAAGTATACAAATGCGGTTGAAAATTTAGTTGAAATTCTCTAATCCGGTATCTCTAAACCGGTTTTCACTAATTGTAATAGACCGCCTATGCGTTTCTGAAACAGGTAGGTGTATATGTAGAGCAATTATTATAAATATGTACAACTAATTTGATTCTTGGACATCATTTTAATTTTTCTTCGTAAACGAAATTACATAGTTAGAAAATATTTGTGTAAAATGGTATGCCATTATGGTTAGCCATATATTCAGAGGCACTGTATAAAAGCAATTAGCAGATTTTAAACCTCAGTAAAGTATTTACAAATTGTTTCTTGGACGTTTCTTTATAATTTGATACCAATTTGAAAATGTTATTAAGTACAAACCATTTTTCTACGGCTCCTATGTACCTTTGCATGACTTACAAAATCGCATTTTATCGAAAATTAAGATTTTTACGAAAAATTTTCAAGAGTAATACAAAATTATAAATAAAGTTTTACACTACTACATTAGAAGAAATATTACTGTTGAAGATTATCTTAACTAGAAATATCTCTATTAAATTTGAAACTAATACATGAAAAATTGACAATGTTATTGCAAAAAAATAATTTTAACAGTTGAATTTTAACAGTCTGTCTTTTTTCAGGGAAGCATTTTTGTACCATATTTATAGGGAAGCAATTATAAATCGTTATTTATACTCAATGAGATGACCTTCTTTTTTATTATACCCTGTATAAAATATCTCCCATAAACCTGAATACATTATTCAACTATTTTCAGAACACCCTGAATATATAAACTGATCACCTTCACCTACTACAAATGAAGAAATTAAATCGATAGTTCAGTAAAACAGCAATTTTTAACAATAATCATCTATCTACTTATAACAGTCACTTTCAGTTCCATATTGTACCTGGTTATTGATTATAAATGTCATCTTTAATGTTTTTAGATAAAAAATGCTAAATAACAAAGTTGTATTTAGCTGCCAATCAAAATTTGTTTATGACAGTATTGGATTTTATTTGTAGGGTACATTTTTTGAGTGGAATTAAAAATTGCATAAGAAAATCACCCTTATTCTATCTACAATGACATAATATTTTATTATTTAAGTAAGCATTAATATTGATTGCTATTGGCAGTAAATTCATAAGGTTACAGAGATCGAAGACCATCAATTCTCAAAACTGTTAACTCCAGAATGAGCAGAATGCAGTATTCATTGATACTTGACAATTCAAATGAGTATTGTTAAACCCCTGCGGTACACTTAAACTCGACGGGTCAAATAATTAGCATTTCCTGGCTTTATTTCAAAGTTCTTTCCTCGCTGGTATGCTGCTGAACTTATCGGACAGTAGGATGTTTGAAACAAGCAATAATGAAACATACCTACATCTCCTCATCTCCTTGTTCCAATTAATCCTCTGCCGTGCTACTATTTTCACGTATAACTGCAATATGTGAGTGCTATCTTGAAACTATTTAAAATTGTATAAATGTGATATTTTATTTTTATATTTATCAAGGTCGTGAAACTATGAATAATATAATATATGGCCAGCACATGTAAAGTAATTATTTAGTGTTAACTTTGTAATAAATACCCACTAGTCAACGTCTCTTACACTTATTGAGATTAATATTATAAAAACTACGAGTAATATTCGAGTATTTACTTATTCTTAAGAACAACAAGATTTAGCTTCACCATTTTTTTTTTCAATGCTTGTAACTTATAAACAAAAACGAATGAGACATATAAGAAAAAATATTTCAAATTAACCCAGCTACCATCTGCAAAAGTTTGTCATAGAGCTTATAGAATACTCGGTATATAAAAAATGTTTTTCTTAAAAATACAGGATGTTAGTGTTTTTTTGTACTTAACAAATAATGAAATAAAAACTTGTATAGGAATTTTCCCGAATTTAGTCAATTTTTCATTATATTTCTTCAAATTGTTGATGACGGTTCCATAAGTAAATTGCAACTAGTGCTTTTAATAATGATACATCCAGGGTACCAAATTTATAAATAAATTTTACAGATAAAACAAAAATGGGCTTATGTAATCACCATTACTGATGATACGGTCGGAAACAACTACTCTGCGGGCTAATGCCCCTACTAGCACTGAATATCATATCATTTATGTGCAATAAACAACTAAGAGATGCATTGAGTAACAATAATTACCATTTAAGATATATCTACCGTAATAAACAAATTTAAATTGACAAAAACATTTATTTGTGTAAAAATTATACATTTGGTTACCCATCAAACACACTCAGAATAAAATAAATTAGAACACTTTAGAACATTATAAATTGTTCCTCTGTAAGTTGAAATGTAAAAGCTCACGTTACTGCTGCGACTATCTGTAACTTGGCATGCTCAAAATCGAATCGATTTTATCTCGAAAATGAAGAGTTTTCCGAAAAATTATAAGACTAATAAAATATTCTAAACAAAATTCTGCATTATGGCGTTATAAAAAACGTCCATAGGCGTACGTCAGAAAAAAGTAAGGGGATAAAATAACCCCTTCCCCCCCGTTACCAAAAAGAAGTATCTCTATAAAATTTCAAAGTGATATGCAAAAATCTGAAGAAGCTATAGCGAAAAACAATTTGAAAAGTTTAATTTTAACACCTTGCATCTTATAAGGGAGGTATTTTAGTATGTAGATAAGTAGGGTTAAATCGTCATATTTTGCCTAAAAAATTCGCGGTTAATGAGATGATCTGCTTTTTTTATTACACTCTGTATGTAGGTAATGGAGCAAAAAACACACTTGTGGGTAGAAGATGAACACACATTATTTTTTATGGTAGATAATACTGGATACATGTATTTTTTTCAATTTCCTCATAAACGAAACATTTTAAGATTTTTTTCCTCAGAAGTAGGTACTAGGAACAATTATTACAATACCTATATCTAAACACTTGTTTTCAGATATGTATGAATGTATTTTTATTAGAGCATTATTGAATTAAGATCCATTTTCGAATATACATATAGAACAAAAGTTAGCGGTAAAAAAAATGCTGTTTATTCATCGTTACTATTTAAATTTTGCCCAAATATAGTATCTAATAATATTTTGAAACCATTCATAATACACCTATACTAGTTTACCGACAAATTCGAAGTGCATAACACATGACTCGTTAACAGCACACATCAGCGCAGGATTTGAATTCCTACATTCCAGACGGATTTTAAAATGTGCTGCATCTGACCCGTACCATATCGATGGTGTATGTTTAGTTGTTTACTGATGCATGTACTCCGTCCGCTGCCGACAAGTGTACGCTTACCATATAACAGTTGTTTTTTATAGAGCCCTTGGAAAATAGCTGGATATCAAAATGCAATAAAACAGTATTGCTTTCAAGGGAGCAGCCCAAGGCTTCTGTGACCAGTCCGGGGTTTCCTCGGCAGTATCCAGACAATGCGAATTGCAACATAGAGATATCGGCTGTTCCTGGATACAGAATTATATTAGATTTCGAAGAACTCGTATTAGAAAATGAACCATCGTAAGTATTTTTATAATTTTAATTCATTAATATTCATGTATTTTTTCGTAGCAAAAAAATGAAAACTGTATATAATGTTACAAATCGAACCTATTCTATTTATATTTTTCTGAATGTAGCTTTTATTGGTGTTCACCCTCTGAGGGGAAGCGTAACGACGTGAAAGTAAGGTCATTTTTCAATGCTGGCTCATTTAAATGAAGTGACTCGACTGACTGTCTGTTTGCGCGCACTAGGACAAAGCGACAGATGGAAAAATACCACGTGATTTTTTACGCTGATTGCTGTGGGCATATAAAAGCCACATAGTATTTTCTCTTCGGTTGCTTCTTGCTAGTATGTGGATACAAAATCAAAATGATGCGTCTTTTCGGTTCATGTTGCTTCTCCTCGCGAGGAGCTGTCAATCTCATATAGACACTTACGTGAACGACACTTTCATCGTTTGACAGCACATAAGAATTTTTGGATCATATTAACCAGCAACACAACAAGATCGGCTTTACCATGGAAGTGGAGCAAGACAAAATCTTACCGTTTCTAGACATTCTGGTAAAAAGAAAGACCTGTGACGTCTTGGGAAACGGTATCTACAGGAAGAAGACACATACTAATAGATATCTCCATGGAAAGCCCTAGTTCACTATGCATTAATGTTGGCTGATGATGACCATTGACAGAAGGAAATATATTTACTCCGGATTAGAGTATCCACTGGCTAGAAACACAGATCATAGTAAAGTCCAAGAAGGAAGTTACTACAACCACCACATTACCATACATCCCCAATGTGAGAGATAGAATTGCGAAAATTTTTCGCAACAAGAGTATGCGGACTACTTTCACACCAACGTGTAAAATAAATCAGCAACTCCGTAACCCGAAAGATCAATTGAGTCCGTTACAAACTCCGGGAGTGTATTTGACGCCATGAAGCGCCAAAGTATACCTACGTGGGAATGTCCAAACAAACTGTGACGAAACGTTTCCGGTAAGCATCGACCACGGCAGAACAGCCCAGAAAGTGTACATCATTCAATTTCCTTCACTGGAACGAAGCCATAGAAGATGAAATATAACGTGACTTTTGACGCTAATAGATGTGTGTGTATAAAAATCATGTGATATTTTGCTTCGATCTCTTCGTCCCAGTGTTTAAATAACGCTTCCCCTCTCGACGCGTCACTTCACCTTTGTAAGTGAGCACCTTAAGGCAAATGACAGAGAGAATTAACAAATAAAATTATCATATACTTCATAAAACATAATAAATATAAAGGAGACATACAAAAATAGTAGTATAACTATTCTGTCGAAAGAAATTGTAGGTACTACTACTTTAACCTTGATTCTACATTTAAATGTCAAGAAAGCAATAACTAAATAACTATACAATACTTTTTCAAAACAGGTTTCATATTTCTAAGTAACTTCAAATTTACCAAAAGACGAACCAAAATCATAGCCCAATTTTTTTTTAGTTGTTTCTATAGCGGTAGATTTTATATCGTAATTAAAGGAGTACATAATTTTCTAAATGTATTTCAACGGAAAAAGGTTGTAAATTATAATTCCTCTGACATGTTATAAATTTCTACAGTAGCGTAAGCATTATGTCATGTACTTATGGAGGCCGGTATGAAGAGGTCATGCTATTGATTAATAAAGAATATAAATGTCATGATCCTGAACGTCAACGAGGATTTTTTTAATAAAGATGGACATTTATCAAGTAACATTTAGTAGTTAGCTATCATTTGGAGTTCTATAATAAACTGGAAAATTTATTGACTTATTAAGTTGGTATAAGGACAGTTTAGAAAATATATACCTATTATATTATGATAATTGTACATTTGGAGAAGGGGGTGAATTTATGAATACTAATTAACAAGTCCTAGACATTTTATCGTTTGCCTACTAACTTTTCTAATATACATAGCTTGATGTATAAAAGATTTTAATATTTTCCTGTATTCATAAAGAAAGTAGTTACTAAATTGTCATATAAACTAATGAATGTATTATGTACTGAACTAATCAATATATTATGTATATATGTAATTCAAAATCCATTCATTCCATTGGATCTAGGAATATTATCAATATACCTGTAGTGCAACAGTTTCAGTTGACAATCCACTTCTGATGGTGGAACATTTGATTCCCTACTTGTAGTTATTTTGTTTGGCCTAGATATTTTTAAATACTTAGAGTTTAGAATACGGACATTGAAATTTGCTCTTGACTGAGATTCCGCTATTCACAATGAATATCAACTCTATTCTCAAAAGAAACTTTTCAGAGAAAATAATAGATCTTAAGTTAACAAAGTTTAGAGAGGAAATAAATAATGCTTAATTTGCTGTTTTGTTGCCTCATATATCCTCCTTAACAATTTTGCAGTTAACGGAATAGCTTCGGCTGTAATTTCTTACCTTAGAAGATCAGCTCCTAATAGTAATTGTTGCTTTAATCGACAGTATATAACTCTTTATTTTCACGGATACAAGGTTTTTAGCTTTGAAAAGTTGAATTTAAATCACTCACCTGTTCAAACGACACTATATCACAACCCGTCATCAGATTTATTTATGAAATTAATACATGAATTAATACACAAATATTTTATTGGAAGCAAGTACAAAAATTAATCTTAAAGACTATAAGATAATAAATTTCACTGAAAGAGTTACAGCTGCATCGATTATACCTAATGTCTATCAATAAATATACGACTTCCATGAAGTCACTATAAACGGAAGCGTCTTTTGAGATACTAATCATGAATTTGCAATACATTAATGTTCTTGAACTCATATGGTAATTAATAAACCTTAATGTGTCTGTCTAAATTGTTTACCAAATTTAATACCTCTAAGTTAAAGTGTTTCAATGTTAATTTAGAGTTTCACTTCGAAAACTTTTAATTCCACCTGGATGCACTTTGGTAGGAGATAAGATTAAATTATATGCACCAGCTCTGTGTCGAGTATATAGTACACCCTGTGTAAAGATACAAACAATTTAAGGCCTTATTATTACATTACGTACAAGAACGTGACATTCTAACGTGTTTCTGCGCTTAAGTTTCTATATGAAATTTAATACCTATTATGAATATAATCCAATATCTAGTTTGATTGATCTTTTAAACTTTTATAATCTATCATAGTATATTCGAGTAGTAATAATGAATATAAATAATCGATGAGATACGAAAAGGCATACGAAATATTTATGAATTGGTGTTTTTTTGCTGAAAAAAATTACTTCTTCAACCTGTATAACTGCATTTTGCCTTAGATTAGAAAATTAGTGAGATTAGTGGTGTTACAGGCTGCTACTTTCGAAATTCAGAGAATGTACTATACTCGCGACAAGAATTCGACGACTTACGTCATACGAACAAATGAATAATTCATTATATTTTCATCAAAATATATAAGAAACTGCAACTGATAGTAATACAACTATATACTACACTAAAAGTTTGCATTATATATTGTACTAAATTGCAAAAAATGATTGTTTTTAACACGACCAAATATCGAAAATTACGTTGACAATAAAAACAAATGTGTAACGTCAGCCGTGACGTAAGACGTCTGAATTCTTGACGCGAGTATACCACATAATGTTTTTTATTCCACCATACCGAAGGACAAACTAGAAGATTGCACCCAAAACAAAGTTGATATAGCAAATATCAATCCAAGCAGGATGCTAAATCAATAGATCAATCATTTAAAATATATTTTTCATTGAAATATTTAACTGAACTGTTTTTACAGTGGCGGCAATATAAAGGTTTACAACCTAAAGCTTCATTCACATAAAATTAGTGCGATTGCATTGGTACTGCAGAAAAGTTATTAAAAAGGGCACCGTATTCTTGAAATAGTGTTTTCTACATATACAAATAATTTTAGACATTTAATAACTGAATAATCTAGGGTTTAGCAAATAATAGGAATGTTAACTGATCCCACCTGCAAATATTCAAAGATACTGAAGTAACACAGCGAGAAATACGGATAACTTTTCTAACGTTCAGATAAACTTAACAGTTACGCCTTTGTACTGCAGTTGTATGGCAGAAGCTAAAAGCATTTTAGCTTTTACCATTCCTTTTCCAACAATCATACAAGGACCAATCAGAAAACAGCTTTTTTGACAGCAAACAGAAGATTCACATTTTTGCAGGTTTAGTTTTTAAATTAGATCCTAATTTAGATATTTAGTTTAGAATTGATTTGTTTTTAAAAAAAGGGATAAAGAGGACTGTTTGATTAAGAAACAGTTACTTTTGCTGCTCTTATTCGCACCGACGTCAATTTGTATAAAAACTATACATGCAAAAAAAAAAATGAAAATAATATTTTTTCATTACACCTGAATGACAGTGGCAATGTTTGATGACTTCCTAAAATTAAATAGTAGCTTTGACTTTTCCGATTTTGTAGATGATCAAACTCTTGATATTATTGGCCTTTCTGAAACCTGGTTACATGAGTCAATTTTAGATAGTTTACATTCCTGGTTATAGATGAGTCAGAAATGATCGAGGTAGTAGAGGGGAGCGTAGCATTCTTTATCAAAACATTCGATAAAGTATAAAATTCTGAAAATAGAATCATCATACCCCGCGGAAAGTCTTTGGATTTTGGTTAATTTGGCAGGTAAAAAAATATGTTTGGGCACTCTTTATAGACCACCTTCAGCTGATCCTGATCTTAGTTTGGAAAAATTAGAGAATGGACTAAGTTTTATACCTCAATTTGATTATCTTCTATTTGGTGGTGATTTTAACATAGATATGCTCAACATTAATAGTTTCAATTATTTTCGTTTCACAAATCTTTTAGACAAATATAGCCTAATTCAACTGGTTACTGAGCCCACAAGAATAACTGCTCACTCTATTACTTTAATTGATGTATTAATCTCGTCACATCCTAATTTACTCAAACAGAAAATGTTTTAATGGAAGATATTTCAGATCATTCCATCATTAAATGCATTGTTAAAATTAATAAAGATAAACCTGAACCTACATTGTATACATATAGAGATTTCTCTAATTTTAATTATGATATATTTGTCTCAGATCTAAACTTAATGAACTGGGATCACATCTATTCTTTAACTGATAATATGCTTGCCTATTTTAACAAAAAATATTGTTGACATTTTTAACTTGCATGCTTCATATAAAACCATTCGAGTCACTAAACGTGCTGCACCTTGGCTAACAGAAAATGTAAAATTCATGAGTAAATTAAAAAAAAAACAGGCTCATGTTAAATACAAAAAAGTTAAGTCCTCTTATGAGGAATATAGAATTTTGAGAAATTTAGTGAATAAATTAGTTAAAGCGCAGAAAAGAGCTTTTTTAAAATATAAATTTAAATCTGATTCCAAACAATTCCGGAAAATGTTAAGATTATTAAATATAAATAATAATATTAAACACAATATTAATAATAGTATTGATTCTGATACCGTGAACGATTACTTTATTTACATCATGTTCAGAACAACACAGCTAATATAATTACTCAAAAATATGTCAACACCTTATAGAATAATATTAACTGTGAATTTTCTTTCGCTACTGTCTCTACTGATGAAGTTGAAAAAATAATTCGCACAATTAAGACGAACTGTCGAGGATCAGATGATATTAGTTTAAGACTGATATTGCTGTTATTTGCCCATTTAAGTCCTTATTTTACCTTTATAATAAATTTTTGTCTAGTTAAAGCAATATTCTCTACTTGTTGTAAAGATGCTCACGTAATTCCTTTACCAAAAAATAGCAAAGGTGGCGATGATTTGTCTAATTTACGTCCTATAAGTATTTTATGCACCTTTTCAAAAGTTCTTGAAAAAATTGTTGCTTCACAGTTAAAGAATTACTTGAAAAACAATGAGATTTTGCCTTGTCATCAGTCTGGTTTTCATCAAAATCACAGTACAACAACTGCCCTTTTGGATGTAACTGATGAATTATTTAGGAGTAGAGATAGAAGAGAAAATACATTTTTAATTCTTTTAGATTTAAGTAAGGCGTTTGATACGTTAGATCATTCTATTTTATGTAGTAAATTGAGATATTTTGGTGTAAGTGCTACTGCCCTTTCGTTTTTTAAAAGTTATTTGTCTAATAGGCAGCAATGTGTCATGATTAATAATAAGTTATCACAATACAAGCCCATAACAAAAGGTGTGCAACAGGGTAGTGTTTTGGGGCCGATTTTTGTTTCCATTTACACTGCTGATTTTTGGAATTATCTTAAACATTGTTATATACACCAGTATGCGGATGACACGCAATTATTATATTCCTTTCCTATATCTGACCTCGATTTGGCCTTAACTAATGTAAATGAAGACCTAGAAATATTTTCTCAAGTAGCTTGTGCCCATAGTCTTAATGAAAATAAAACTGAACTTTTAGTATTCGGTAAAGATAGACAAAGTATCATTGACAATCCTAACTTTAAAATTACATTAAATAACAATATTGTGTCACCCACAGATAATTGTAGAAACTTGGGACTGTACATTGACTCTGATTTAAGATTTAGATCGCATGTTCAGCATATGATAAAAAAGAGTTTTGGCAAACTAAAACTGCTCTATCTCCATAATGAAGTTCTGGACAGGGATGTTAAGGCATTACTGTGTGAGTCATTAGTGCTTGCTTATCTCGGATGTTGTTTACTGGTCTGCTTTACTTAGTTCGGATAAAATGTGATTACAGAAAATTCAAAATTCTTGCGTTAGATATACTTATACTTCGTAAATATGATCACATCTCCATTAAATTTCAGGAAACCAGGTGGCTGAATTTGTCTTTAAGATTTAAATGCCATATGGCTTGTCTTTTATTTAAACTTAATCAATTTCAATCGCCTAAATATCTTTTTAACAAGCTAACAAAGGATGAGGATATACACGACCGTATTACTCGTTATTGTGGGTTATATATAGTGCCTAAACATAATACTGCTCAATTCTGTAACTCGTTTACATATAATGCTAGATTTTCAATGAACTGCCATCAGATACTAAATCGATCATTACAATAACTACATTTCGTAAGCACGTCAAGGCTTTACTGTTGAGTAAAAGATAAAAATGTTTGTGACTGTATTTATTTTGTATCTATATTTGCTTATATATTTTTTACTATATACTCGGTGCATTTATGCTTTGTATTATTTTCTATTTTTGTTGGTTACGTGGAAGAGCGGCTGAAGAGCCGAACTGCGCCAACTATTGTTTGAGTTTGTTTGTTATTATATATATCCAATAAAGACAAATCTCATTTAACCAAACATTCAAATAGACCATCTATTCCTGCAGATTGTAGGCTTTTAATTACTATTCGGCAAATGATGACAATTTCCGTAAATAGGGATGTAGTTGACAAAAACATAAACATCCTCTTCATCTGAAGGTCAAGAATCTTGAGTTTTTGCATGTCGCCAATTTACAGCGGAAAAATTCCCCAACTTCTTAAGTCTACAGTAATTTTATGTAAACAGAGTAAATAATATTTACACCATACAATTACAATACAATAGTATAATTGCAGTGCCATTGCATTAACGTTTATCTGAACGTTACTTTACACGTTATACTACTAGCAGCTTAAAATGTGATGAAGGGGGTGTACTGATCGTAGGTGAAGATATGTTTGCTGTAGCTCGTGATGAATTTTTCAGCGACGCAGAAGATATGTGGATTACTATTCAATTAAGTAGTAATAAAATGCTTCATGTGTGTTGTGTTTATTTGCCTCCTGGAGATGAAATGGCAAAATCTTATTTTACTACCAAATTACAATCCATTCTTCATAAAATAACCAGTGATTATATATTAATTTGTGGTGATTTTAATCTGTCTTTAATAAAGTGAGTACCTAATGATATCCATAAAACATATATTTTTGCTACAAATGTTGATAGTAAATCTAGTGATCCTATAGACACAATGTCATTAGCAGAGCTTATGAAATTTAATTCGCATGTTAATTCTCATTCTCATATTCTTGATTTAATTTTTTGCAATCATTTCAATGTAAAAAGAATAACTAATAGTGATTCTCCTCTGGTGCCCGTTGATCTTCATCATCCTCCACTAGAATTTTATGAATTTTGTTCTGCTGTTGGTTTTTTATCCAATAAAATAACCTGCCAAAATTTTAATTTTAGAAACCTAGTTGATATTAATTGGCATGGCATATCTCATTCCAATCTATAAGAACACCGGGGATAGAAACTGTTTGAAGAATTATAGAGGTATTAGTAAACTATTCAGCAAAGTATTAGAATCCATAATTTACGATACTCTGTTTGAATCTCTAAAAAATATTATAATTGTTGAACAACATACATTTTTTTCTAAGCGCTCCATAGATATTAACCTCTTAAGCTATAGTGATTATATTCGCAATGCCATGGACAAGCGAATTCAGGTGGACGCCGTGTATACCGATTTCAGTAAAGCTTTCATAATAATATATTAATTGTTAAGTTAGCTGGAATCGATGTGCACGGTGAACTTTTACGTTGGTTTACTGTCTATCTTATATATGTAACAGATCTCAAATGGTTGCAATAAATGGTCATTTTTCTAATACAGTCCACATTACATCTGGTGTTCCTCAGGGTTCCCATCTTGGACCCCTCTTATTTGTTATTTATATCAACGACTTAGCCCAATGTATCAAATACTCTAAGTTTCTCCTCTATGCAGACGATCTGAAAGTTTTTCGCGTAGTTTCATCTCTGAGTGATCGCCAGGGTATTCAGTAGGACATCAATCGGGTTGAACAATATTGTAATAGGTTTAAATTAGTTTTAAACATTAATAAGTGCCATTCAATTACATTCACTAAAAATATTAGTCCCTACATCCTTAATTACCAGATTAATAATGAGGAGCTTCGGCGTGTCTCAGAAATAAAAGATTTAGGCTATATTTGACAGTAGGTTTTGAGTTTTGGTCACCATATTGATTATGTTTGTCGAAAATGTAATGGAATGTTGGGTTTCATTTTCAGGACGTGCAGGGAATTTAGAGACGAAAAGTCTCATAAATCTTTGTACTATGCCTATGTTTATAGTAGACTTAATTTTGCCTGTGTGATTTGGAGTCCTAATTGTAATATATACAAATTAAGGCTGGAAAGAGTTCAGAACAGATTTGATGACATATCAGCTACTAAGCAACAGTTTAATATCGTCCCTTTGGAACAAAAAAGGATTTACACTGATTTTATTATTTTATTTAAATTATTGAATAGTTTATTACACTGTCCCTATTTAATTTCTTTACTGAATTTTCATGTTCCTTCTAGAAATACGAGAACGACTAATTTATTTTGCACATCAACCCAACATACCAATCTCGGACTGAATAGTCCATTGTACAGAATGACTGTTATTATAACTGTTGAATTTTAATAATTACATCGTCGACTCTAATATTGATATTTTTAGTACTACTCTTAGCAGTTTCAAAAGATGTATTAGGAATATTCAATTCCTTTAAATAACTTTTTACTTATTTCTGTACATTTTTTCACTGATGTATCCATTTCCTGTTTGTTTTTTTTGTTTACACTATGGTGTACGCGATTACATGATTGTATCAGTGAATGCAGTTTTGGGCGGCAAGCCTGTTTGCATTCCAAACGTGATAAATAAATAAATAAATAAAGGTGTGAGCCGGTGGACTATTAATAGAATTGAGAGACCAATGATTAGGTCGTGTCAATAATTGTTTTTGTCTAGGTACATGTGTGGCGGACAAGCTGATAAGCGGTCCTAATTAAAACGAAATATGATACTGACTCGTGTTGGAAACCTAAATATTGCATAATACTTGATTTAGGTAGTTATCGTTGTTGGTAGTTCTATCAAAAGATGGATTCTCACTTAGTTGACTTCACTAATCAATATTATTGAATTTATTACCAAAAGCTTACGATGTCCTTGACCATACGATTACAGTAATCTATTTCATCTCAGTAGCATAGATTCAGTGGTATTGATCAATGAAATCGAGTAGTGAGAACCCACCTAAAGCTTGATTTGGTTTCGAATTTTAATGATTTTGGAGCAGAATGAAATGCTCAAATGCTATTTATTCTAAGATTATTTTAGACGGCATTTTATTCTTGCAAGAATGTGAGAACGTAATTTCAGAGTTTAATTTTCTTATGTGGATAAAACGCGATTAAAACACGAATGCAATACAAAGTTTTATCCACAATCACAAGCAGAACTTGTCGGGTCTAATTAAAATTAAATTAAAAGAAAACATTTTTAAACAAAAAATGTTCCTTCAAAAACTAGATGAGAATTGGAGTGTAATGACAAGATGTGCTGGTGATAGAAAATTAAAGCCAAAGAAATGTTTGTTCTCGAATGCAAAATAAGCATTTCGCAATTTAGAATTTTTTCATTTTCCGCGATATACAGGGTGTTAAAAAAATAGTGTCAAATATTTAAGGAGGTAATAGTATCAACTAAAATAAGCAGAAAAGTCTCAATAAACATGGGTCCGCAAAGTAACGGTTGCGGAATGTTTTATGTTTTTAGCCCCTTTTTTTATTTTGCAAAAACGTTGTGTATTTTCTTATAATAGTTGGTTGATGTTTAGTGAAATAAACAGTACGTATTTGACGGTTGTTATCAGTGCACAGTGCAAAATGGGAACGCCACCGAAGCGCGACGTCTTTATGTCGACGCTTATCCAAATCGCCAGATTTCTTCACAACGCATGTTTGGAAGAATTCATCAAAGATTGCGTGATACCGGTTCCTTGAACAAACAGTGCCATTTATCCACTCCTAGAGCAGAAGAAGAAATTCTAGCACTGGTAGACCAGAATCCAGGTACGAGTGTGCGGAGAATATCAGCCGAGGTAGGAATTAGTGGTCCTCTTGTTTGGAGAATCCTTCACGAGCAACTGCTTTATCCATACCATGTGTAACGAGTACAGGCCTTAAATCCAATAAATGATCATCAAGCACGTTTGGTTTTTTGCCGCTGGTTTCTACGTCATGATGCTGAAGACCCTCGTTTTCTTGCAAACATTCTTTTTACTGATGAGGCCAGGTTCACAAGAAATGGAGTGTTTAATTTTCACAATACGTATATTTGGGCCGACGAAAATCCTCATGCTCTAATAAAATCTGGACATCAGGCACATTTTTCATTAAACATTTGGATGGGTATTGTAGGTGACAGGTTTTCAGGTCCTGCTATTTTACCAAACCGATTAACAGGCGCTGCTTACCTCAACTTTCTGCAGAACACTGTATGAGTTTTTGGAAGAGATTCCTTTGAATCAGAGGCAACAGATGTGGTTCCAGCATGATGGTGCTCCAGCTCATTTTTTCATGGCCGTTAGAGAGCATTTACACCAAACTTTTCCACATAGATGGGTAGGAAGGGCCGGACCTTTTTTATGGCCTCCAAGATTGCCTGATCTGAACCCTCTAGATTTCTTTGTTTGGGGATATTTGAAGACATTAGTACTCCTGTACTCCTGTAAATAGCCTGGAAGAGCTGCAGCTACGGATTAATCAAAAGTGACAAGAAATCCAAACCAAGGAGGGTGTTTTCGAAAGAGTTCGAATATCGTTGAGACGAAGATGTCGTGCCTGCTTGGAAATGGACGTAGGGCACTTTGAACATCTTATATAACTTTGTTTTTTGTTTGTTAAAAGCTTCCTTTGTCGGTTTATTCCTAATAAAATAAAATGTTTGAAAAACGAATAGTGTTCCATATCTCCGCAACCGTTACTTTGCGGACCCATGTTTATTAAGACTTTTCTGCTTATTTTGGTTCATACTATTACCTCCTGAAATATTTTACACTATTTTTTTAACACCCTGTATATTTACAACATTAAAATGCGGTAGACAACAGTTTTTATCGAATATGATAATATAAATATCTATCATTCCCTGTAAAACATAAAATAATATACAGTATGTTCCATTTTTCATAAATTCATCCCAATATTTCAGTTATTAATAATGCAATTTTCTTCAAATTTGGGTAGTAATTTTATGTTGCAAAAATGATATATTTGGTATAGTAAAAAAGAGGGCAGATTTTTTAGCAAAACTATATTAAGGTTTATTTTAGATAATATTTGATAATATATGATCATATTTAGATTCAGCATCTCCAAAAACCACTTAATCCATTTTCTCAAAAACTGATTATGGCAGAAACGAACAATTAATTAATTTATTAAAAACACTTTTTAATGATTTATAATTTAGTACGCGTTGTAGACAAGCTACATGTAGCAGCCATTCGCTACTCCATGCCATTCGGCGATAATGATATGTTGCAAACACGGAATTCCAGGAAACAATGCGGGCTAATGCCCTGGAAAACCTATAGCAAACAACTAAACTCACCCGTTAGCAACCTACAATCCTAGCTGTTTAAGTCTATCTAACCGGACAGTAGGGACCATGAGTATGCGGTGTGCGAAGTTAAACAGTGTCATTTATTAATGTTATCGATAAAATGGTACAAAATCGAAGAGTAGTTCTTACAATTGAAGAAAAAGTTGAAATTATCCGCTTAATTCCTAATAATGAAAGATCTACGCCTCAGAGTGATGGAATATTTAATCAGCATCATTATGTTCGAGCACCAGTTTGGCACAAAACTATTGGTAACATCAACAAATTGTTTATAAGAACCGGAGCCGTTTTCAAGACAAGACCAAGAAGGTCAGGGATGGCCAAAAGTACGGAATAAAATTCATATCTTTTGAATGAGTAAATTTTTTTAAAACGCCGGAACACGTTAACTGATCTTGATTTTTTTCCATCTTTCGGTTATTTAATAATTAATTTTTCTTCAACCCCCTAACCCCCAGCTACCCCTACTTTTTTTCAAATGGAAACATAAGGCTCGTTGAAAAGCTTATAGAAAACTGAATCCAGCCATACCAAATAAACAAATTTTATATTTTCAATAGCAAGGTTAAAATAAAGGATTTGAAACTGTACCTATCACTGCTAACGTAAAAAATATATCTTTTTATGTTGCGTATTTTTGGTACCACTTACTTTTCGTTGGACCAACAATTTCTTCGCTTAATGTGCTACGCCACACTAACTTTTTCTCTGTATTGGTTTTTACAATTACTTAATTACAAAGTTGGAATTTTCGACTGCACCATATCTACAATTTGGACTAGATACCACGACGTTTGTCGTGTTCCCTTCTCACTAAACATTATGTTCTTCAACATCTAAGAGAGTATGCAGAAGTTTTTACTTAAATACCCTAATCCTATTGCATTTCAAATACCTCCATATTTTTTTATTGGTTAAATTTAGTGTCCTCGTAACTGCATTTACACTACCATTTGAATTGTTCCGAAATTCTGCTAAGACGCATTCGTTGTCTGGATATTGTCGTCGATTTAAATTATGCAGGAATGGCCAAAAGTACGGAATATAATTCATATCTTTTGAATGTTATTTTTTTAACGCAGAAATACGTTAACTGATCATGATTTTTTCCCATCTTCCCATCGGTTATATAATAATTAATTTTTCTTCAATCCCCCCTAACCCCCAGTTACCCCTACTTTTAACACACAGAGAGAACATTTACACTTCCAGTTAGATGTTGCCCCCGCACATAATTCTATGATAGTTACAATTTTTTTAAATGCAAATGTCTGTGAAGTGGATAGTACCCCTTATGATTTTTTTCTATGGAGGGACTGGACAAATAAAATATATGTTACTCAATCGCTTAACAGAGGGAACGATTTTGCGTCAGGATTAGAAAAGTGTGTCAAGAAACTCTAAAACTTTAAGAAACGTGAATGAATGGTTAAGATGAGTTATTCAAAAGTGTATTGTCTTGCAAGGTTTATGTTCCAGAGAACAAAATTAAAATAAAAAGTAATTTTTAGATTTGTTGTCGCAATTAATAAATAAGTTATAAAAATGAGTGTTTTAATAAAGTAATTAATTTTTCTTTTGGTCATAATCAATTTTTGAGAATATGAATTACGGAGTTTTTGAATCTATACCTAACAGACGAAAATCTAGAGTGACTCATCGTTAGCTTGTAGATTAGCGCGAAGGGTGAAGCGTGCGAGGAGCAATATTTCATAGACGTACTAAATTTGAAGGCGACCAAATATAAAAAAATATACAAAAGTGACCAAAATAATTGTATTACGTAACATCCATTATTTTTAGTAGAAACAGTGATATAAAAGTTTTTGCTAATTTCGTGCCGTTAGATAATGAAAATGGGTTATTTCCAAATTTAAAGTTTTTATCTTGTATCAATTACCCAAGGTCGGAAACAATAAAGCGTGACTAATTCACAGCACATAGTAGGGGAGGTGAGGGTTGCATGTTTACCTAGGCGTGCCATTTAAGAAGGGATCTAAGCACTCAAAATTATCAAAAATTAGTTGATGTCGAGTTCACAAAATTTTCCACGAATTTCGAAATTTTTGTTTTAATTATTTATGGCGAGAAAATCTCAATTTTTCACAAATATTATAAAACAGTATAAACATTATTGCTACTTTCTTTATTATTTAGTATTAAGTCTATTTGAGCTTTTGAACATCTACCATGACAGTTTCATGTTGAAAATGATAGAAAATGTTATAGTTGACAAAATTCGTTAGAAGTAGTGATTTTCTCACCATTAAATAAATCGCAAAAATATTCGTGAATTTCGCATCTATAAGAACAAAAGGCTTTAGAATACCTTGTACTAAATATACACACTATTCACTATTGGTTACTAGCACTGTCACTATAACGGTCACACATTAACACTTATTATACCATATCGTATGACCTTCATGTATTCATGTTTTAATATCCTTTTAATATTTTAAATAGTTTCTTCGCCATATCACTTATTTCGTCTTTTTCTATCAGTATACTCTTTTCGATTTCATTTATATGGAAATTCATATGTCATACATAATTCGCAAAAGCACCCTTCTATATATTCTATATTCTAGACAAAGTTTGATCTGGTATGATATAGCAACCCAATTTTTTTCGATCCGCGAGTTTCCACTATTTTCCGTTTCGGAGTTGTACTTCTTTGCCACTCTTTAGTACACTATACATATATGCTACTCACGTATATTCTTATTAATGAACTACATAATTCAACATCACTTACATTTTGACTTCGCCCCATGAACCCTTCATACATATCATCATCCGATATTCCTCACCTGTTAAATTAGGGCGTTTATGATTTTGGGAATACGCTGTAGAGTTTGAATTATTCTCCATCCTTAAGAACACAAAATCATTAATAAATTAATTAAACTCATAATTAAATTGGCGAAAACATACCCGAAATTTTGCCTACCCGAAAGATATACCCGCCCATGATAGCTCTTGGATGGAACAGGTGGATCCGTCCATTCGTCACAAACAATAGAAATCTAACGTTTCAATTTGGCGCATACGTATTTGCTGCAGCAGAAGCTGTGTAATCGGGTATACATTGTGAGCTGGTTTATAACATAACACTCTCTCGATTTTCGGCGGTTGTGTCCTTTTGCCGAAAAATCTACCCTCTTTTTCCCCCTAACACCGCTCACTAATAACGAATGAACATTTTTAATGTGCCAAACATTTCTTTTTTCCAACATAATACCATAATTACCAACCAAATTTGAATAAAACCACATTATTAATAACTGAGATTCATGGTTACATATAAGCATTTTATATTAATATAATATTTTAGTTGCAGTTATGATTACCTTATAATCCTGGAGAACAGAACAAATGCTTCCATGGCAAATAATTCAGTTTACACTAAGCGTCTTTGTGGGGATTGGAGTTCAAAACTTAAACTTCTAAGATATGTGAGTCAAAGCTCTAGACTGATTTTAAGATTTAGCTCGGATTATTCTCACCATTTTGGAGGTTTCAAAGTTCGAGTTACAATGGAGAATGGTAAGAACTAGAGATTTTTAAATTTCGTTACTTTAATTAATGAATTATTAGATAGGAAAAATGTTCCTTGGAATTAATTGACAACACAATCAACCTAAGAAGTGACAAAATAGTATATTTAAGATGTATATTTCAGCAAAAATAAACTTTTATTTTATACAAACATGTCTGTCAAAATACTTGAAAATTGTTTAACCGTTTATAACTAGGAGACCCTGGCAAATAGAACCTAGTGGGCAACAAGAACCAGTAATATATTTTCTTCTAAAAGTATATCAGACTGAACACTGTATTCGAGTCCATTACTGTCCACTCCATTATTGTATCTCATGATCTGAACGTCTTTAAGTTCTTCTTAATTTTATGCCAGTAGTTTTATTTCAGTGTACTTATGTGTAATAGTGTATATGGAATATTTGAGAAGAGAAAGTAACAGATATACATTATACATATAACAAATTATTTGATATTCCCGTGTAGAGAAACAATTAAGGTAAAATATAACCTAACTTTCTCACCTATCCGTCTTTGTTTACATGATTAAAAGTTAAATATATTATACATCTGCGGTTTGGGCAAAAAGATCCAGACAAAAAGAATTATGGTTCCTTTTGCCCAAACGGTTCATTGTTGTAGTAGGAGAACTCTGTAAGGCTTTAGTGTACCCCACAGATATAATCTTAGTCCACTACTTTTAATTTACTCTATCAGTGATATATCTATATCATTAAAATCTATAATCACATGTTTTTGACGGAGATTTAAAACTTTTTTGAAGTACAGATTTTGCGAAGTGGTGTTCAGAGAATCAGTTACCAATGAATGTTGATAAGTACTAAATTTGTTCATATTCTCTGAAAATTCGGTCTGTTTTATTTAACTATAACCTCCACGCCATAGCTCTGAAGCTTTGGAATAGCATTGAAGAGTTATTATGGATGAAAAACCAAACACATATCTAATACTTACCGCTTACAAAACATTAGTATTTGTTATTAGATAGAAACTCATCATCTTTTAATGACTTTCCTGCTCTAAAATTCAATCTCTTTTTCGTTAGTGCGATCAAAACTTCAATATTGTAGTATTATTTGGTACTAGATAATACCAATTAATAGCAGAAACAGTGGCGTAGGTATTTATTTAATTGCCTATTGTAGGGTATCCGTTCTTTCTTCAAGAAAATATACATATAGCCCATTCGTTTAGTGTATATAAATTTTTTAATAAATAAATATTTAACGCTAATTTTGATTTGAGTTTTTAAAATTGTTGTATTTTAAAATGTTTGAAATATATATTTCACATTTTAGTGATATACTTTCAGCGATGTGGATCACTGTGCCCAGGTCGATTCCTTTTGTCCAAAGTTATTGTTCTTTTTGTCCACTAAGATGGGGCAAAAGGAACCAAAAATTCTAATCGTTTTTAATATTTGTTATTATCCTTACTTTAATGAATTAAGAACATTATTTATATACTGATTTAGATCAATGTTAGAATTGACTTAAAAACGATTCCATTTGCACGCTAAACAAATTTAATCTAGAGTTAAAATAAAATGGTTCTGGCTGCCAGGGTTTTCTGCAATTTATAAAAAAAACTCCTCCGGGATGAGCAAAATACAATCTGTCAAAAATATTAACCTTTATTCATTGAAATTTCAACATGATAATTTGGAATTAATAATGCATTTAATTAGGTATCTATGTTTAATTAAACTTCGAAATACTGTATTTACATTATTTTTGCATTATGCAAATGATGTTCAAGATATCTAAATAATATAATAAATTTTAATATTATAGCCTTTTGTGTAGCTGCATATCAAATAAAAGTTTAAGCTAAGCTTAAAATAGGTACAGTAGCTATTCTCTGAGAAATGCATTATTACTGTAGACGTTAAATGGAGGTCATTTTGTAAATACCACTTCGATCATTACAGCTTTGTGTTTCATTGTGTGTGGAATTTCATATACACTGTGTTCCTATTAGATAGGTATATACACATTGATATCGAGCCTCATTGCCTCAAATAATACAAAACAAAAATAGCTAAAGCGATTAAATAAAATCATATGTACTCGTATGTGCTTGTCATGAATTTTTAACATATACTTAGAGGTTTAGTAGCGAAAATTAATTTAGTAATCTGATTTGTTTCCTTTCGATATAAATTTAAGTTAGACTTGTTTGATGATCTATCAGATTCATATCATTAGTGCTATCACTTGCTCTTTGAAATAAACCATAATTTAATATTTAAAATTCGGCAAAAAAAATATTATTCAATTTGTATCTAGTATAATACTTAGAATATTACGAGAGGCCATTCACTGTGAAAAATTATGTACATGGAGTTCAAAATTAAATTGTATAGTCCCAGAAGAAATAAAATGGCAAGAAAAATTTACAAATTATTACGTAATACAGGTAGTTTGTTATACAGGATTAACGATGGCCAAGTACAGATATTTTAAGAGGAGAAAGAGAAAAATAAGAATTAACGGAATCGTCCATCAAGAAATTTACAAATTTTATTTTTTTAACTATATTAAACTCTTATTTATCAACTACTCTGGCCGCCTGTCAGCCGCTAGGTTAAGTATTTTACGCATAGGTCAAACGTAGTGCCAGAGCACCTCGTTGTCACGTGTATCGATTAACGCCGCTTTACAAGAAATTTTATTTACAAAATGTAGATGATTATATAATTATTTAATGAGAACACGATATGGTATCACATGGAGGTAGCACCTACCTTACTGATATTTATTTCCATGATTGATATTTGGAGAGATTTCAAGAATCATTATCTTTATTTTTACTTGTTACATTAAAACTGGTCATGAAAAGATTTTTGGTCTTGCTGAGTGCTTGCTGGAAACATCTCCTTCCCTCGACCGTTCGTTTTGTGTAAAACGGAGTACTCAGCCCGACGACCACGACCAGGTGGATACCCTCTATGGGAAAAACCACAAACGGTTACAAAAAAACACACTAAAATTTAAATAAAACGCTGCCACATATTTATCGTCAAGTTATTACAGCAGCTGTTCAATATGGTGGAAAGAAAATAAGATTGTATATGGGAAACGTCTTTGGAATTACGCTGCCACACGATAATGTTCACTTGTCAAACTTTTCATAAATCAGCACCTCATTCGCCATTTCGACATTTAATGCGACATTTTTGTAAATACGTGAAAAATTAAATTTGTGACGAGCAAGTACTGAAAAATTAATTCAAACTCTAAACACCTTATGCGATATATTTTTTAATAGATTTTGATGCAGTCGCCATCAGTAGTCCACTAGTGCAAGGTGCAACAATATTAACAATAATCAATGTTCGCATAAAATAGTACTATTTTAAACTATAACATCCCGAGATGTTTACAGTGTTCTGTAAAAATCTTTCTGTTACCTCTAGAATATAATATTCTAAGCATCAACCAGTGTTCTTTGATGTTTGAAAAGTATGCAACTAGCAATGCAAAATTCTAGGTTATGGTTCAGTTTTAGTGACTTTTAGTGATTTTTTAGTTTTAAACATTTTATAGTAATTAAATAAAGTAATGTCTGGTACAGATATTTCCCTATAACATTCGCCCAGTACCGTGTGTGCTGTTTGTTTTTCACAACCTTACAAGATTTTATATTTAAAGACTGCCCCCTAACATTCAATTTCAATTTTCTTAGGATAAATGGATATTTCATTTAACTGAACATGAACTGTTTATTCTGTATGTAGATAATTCTGACATACCTGTAATGAGTCAAAATATAGTATTGGCAGTGTGCAACGAAGGAACGGAGAAATAATGCAAAATACTGCAGCTAACCGGATTAACTGTTATATTTCAGGTACCTAGGTGGTATTATTTATAAAAATATTTATATCCGTCGTTTCGACATTTGACAACGCTGTAAAAAGTGACCACAAGGTAATTGACATATTTAAGCCATCTCGGACGATGATTGTCATAGGCGCCGATTTTCCGGGTGGAGGGGGTGTCAAAGTTTTGTCCCATTTTTTAAATTTAAGTTAGAATTCTGAAAAGTTTTGTATTTAGTCATAGTTAATCCTGTAAAAGCTGCTAACTCTTGCTTGATAGAAATAAAACTATACTCTAGGTCAGTTGAAGAGCTTATGACTGCATAAATGAATTGTTATCAATTCACATGCAGTCAACGGAAGTTTTTTGAGAGTTCCTCGGTATATATGTAAGTTCATGAGTGAGTTATTCCTCTCGTAATATTACAGTTATAATACAATTGTAATTTTTCAATTTGTTTGTCATTTACAGCAGTGCATTGTTCTGATGACCGCCTCTTAATGTTCAATAACTTCTGTTACCTTATTGTAAGCTACCCGGAGGCGACTTGGGATACTTCTTTGCAGATATGCAGTGGCCTAAAAGCAACTCTAGCATCTGTATTGTCGGCCGAAGAAGAAAGATTTATAACAACCAATATTCGTAAAACAGCTGAATATCGCACTAGTGCTTTATATTGGTTAGGGTCGAGAGTAGAAGATGGTTACGACTTTAAATGGATTGACGAAAATGTAATGGAGTACTCCGGTTGGCTACCAGGACAGGCACCGACGGAAAATGACATGGGCAAACATTCTAAAGGTGGTCATTGTTTAAGTCTGCAATGGACACCTTCTCCCACGCACCTATTGCCAAGCGGTCTATACTGGAAAGTTCAAAAATGCAATTCCATGGGTGGTTACGTCTGCAAAAGACCTCATCAACTCATAGAACCTGGTATACATTTTAATAGAGTAATAAACAGCACAGAAGGTAAATTGAATACACCCAATTACCCTGGAAATTACTATGACAATTTAGATTTTTCTGTAAAACTCTCTGGTCCTGACAGAACACGATTGGTAATTAAATTTGAAAAAATCGACATTGAGTCGCAACTCGAGTGCTTATATGATTACATTGAAATAAAATCTGTCTATAGGAATGTCAAAAAACTAAATGATGCTGTTAAATGGTGCGGAACTTACGATACCGAAATGAGTCGTTTCGATTTTGTTTCAGAAACCAACGAAGCTGAAATAAATTTTCATTCTGATTACTCTATATCAGGTAGTGGATTTTCACTAACCTGGTACGCAGTAGATGTTTCAACATGTCCTATGCAAACTCTTACAGCGAAGGAAGGTACATTGATGTCTCCAAATTATCCACATTTTTTATTAGCTCATTTAGATTGCTCTATAACCATTTTGGCGCCGAAAGGAAAAAGAATCTGGTTGGAATTTTTACATCTACCCTCAAATAAATCATATGATGAGCCTGACTTTCGATATAAACATAATGAAGACGTTGTTCTTGAATTAAATCTAGGAAAACAATCATCAGTTTTTAAACCCTTTGAAACAGAGGGACTTCTTACCGATGGAACTTTTGTGTCCATGGAAGAAAAATTAAAACTAAGACTGAAAACCGGTGATCATCCCCAAAGTAATGGGTTTCGCGCTAGTTATAAACTAACAAGTATTGTCAAAGAAGAGAAAATTATTAGACTAAGTAATTATACGACGGGAATTTTGTTACATTTAAATTATCCGAATATTCCACCGGCAAATGTTGATTTTATTCAACATTTGATGGCTCCTTTGGGTAGCATAATTTCTCTAGAACTGTACTATGTAAAACTTAGCGATTCTGAATGCTCAAATGATGATGGAGTTATTGAAGTTTATGACAACTACTCTGATACGAATGGAACATCATGGAAATTGTGTTCCGATGATGCTACCCAGGAAGCTATAATGCCAGCGACACCAATTTATATTTCATCGTTCCTAAACACTTTACACCTAAGGCAGAAAAACGGTATTACAGGAATGCCACTTAATGGATCATTACGTATTCAAATAGATGAAAATTACAAAAGTAAATTAATTAAATACAAGGAAAGAGGGGTAGAGTCATGCAATCCGAATCCCTGCCAGAATGGGGGGAAATGTTTAACGAATAAATTTAAGAAGTACTGCCAATGCACAGGTCATTATACAGGTAAATGTATTTTACAACGCGTAAACGCGGGCCTTAAAAGGGTAAATTTAAAACAAAATGTATTTTCTTATATCAATGGGGATGTATGTCTACTAATTTAGTTTTAAAATAACCAAATTTAATTATTAAATACATTATTACCATGGATACACAAAATAATTCATTTTTTAAAATCACTACCAGATTTAGTGGCAAAATTGCTATTAAAAAAACGGTTTTTAATTTAGCCGTTTAAAGCCCCTACCTCTTTTGTTATACATTTACAGAACTATACTCATATTAACTACCTTGGAGGAAATAAGGTGATCTAAATCAACTTACCTTAATACCATCTTACTTTTGGAAAATGATTACTTATTTTGACACAGCATTCTATAAGTTTTAAAAAAGCTACACTTTATATGTCGCTAAAATGCACCATTTTAGAAAAAACTCTCTCAGACCTATAACTTCTTAAGGGAAAAAAGTTGTACTAAGGTAAGTTAACTTAAAACATTTTATTTTCGTTCAAGTAAGCTAGCTTTAAAGTATAGCCCACTGTTTAATGAATACCCGATATTGTAGTGTAATTCATAAATTTACAACTCAAACTTTAAATGTAGTTTTCTCTAAAATGGTGTTTTCTAATAATTAATATAATGCGTCTTCTAAATAACTAATAATTTTTCAAATATTTGTCTCCATAAAAAGAATATGAAAGAAAAGATACAGTGGCACAGGCGCTCAGAAAGCCCTGTACATTTAACACAACAATCAATCAGGTATTCGTATGTATCAATAAAAAAATCTTCTTGTAGAACATTTTAATACGATTATCCAAGAAATAAAATAAGTACTTTCTCGGATCTATAACTTCTCAAGGAAGCAAGTTAATTGTTTTAAATAATCTTATTTTCCTACAAGGAAACTATTGAACCATTGAACCATTATTTAATAAACTACCCTATATACTGTACATTTTGGTCCCAAAATAAGTACACATTTAAGGAAATACATTTGAATCTCTGTGACATAAGGCAGTGGCGGCTGCTGAGATTTCAGGTATGCCATATCTCAATAGCCAGACATGGGACCCAAACCAAACTTTAGGGTATATGTACTGTGGCCATATAGAGAAGTTTGGTAGAAGAAGAACGATTTTACAGTTTGCGGAAAAAGTTGAAAAAAACGTGGGCCTCACCTCAAATTTTCAAAATGGCTTCATTAAATTTCGAGAAACATTTTTTTTCATAAACTAAATGTAATTTTACGGATAGGTTTCAAGTTTTATTTAAAAATAACTATATTTGTAGAATTTAGAGCATTTTGAAATTTTTATAATGTAACACAAATACAATATTAATTTTCAAACTGCTGTAACTTTAACAAAAATTAAAATTTTTTAGTAAAATCTGAAACCTATCGGTAGAATTATGTTTAGTTTATGAAAAAAATGTTTCTCGAAATTTAAACAAGCCAATTTGGAAATCTTAAGTCTCCTTCTACTGAAGTTCTATATATAGCCACAGTACATATATACTAAAGTTTGGTTTGGATCCCATATCTGATTATTAAGATATGACATCTACCTGAAATTTCACCAGCCGCCACTGACATAAGAGTTTAGATGTTTATATTCAGTAGTTGTGTAATAGTCAAAATAAGAATAAAATTAAAAACATTGATTTCAAAGGTAGAGAGCTAAAATTACAAATAAAAAATGTTAGAGAAAATAAAGTTCTCTTGTTTCATAACATTTTAGATCATTTAAATTTGATAAAATCAAAAGTAATGAGAAAGAATATCAGTGATTTTCTATGACCCTATATTATAGGTAACTATATCAACTAGAAAACTATGAAAGCCTTTGTCTATTGTGATCATCCTGAATGATAAAAACGTATACTCGAATCGGTGTTTATTTCAGGGTAGGTAACTCTAATGAGAATCTCGTGATTCTTATTTTCTATTCCTTTGTATTTAATCGGTCTATAGATCATACTGAATCGAGACCACATTTTACAAAACAAAATTCTCGGAATTGACTTGAAAATTCTAAAATCTCGTATCTGAACTTAATCTTGAAAATGAAATTAAACAGAATAATTCAGGACATATCTAAAAAAAATTATTGAATGTACGGATGTCTCGAACTCGATAGTATGGGTGAGGATACAAAAAATGTAAATAAAATTTGAGACACTAGGTAGGATGAGGTAAGCTCCATTTTCAATCGAAAGTCTTGGGATTTAACAGAAATGACATCGTCAATTATATTTTTTCTAGAAACATACCCAAATTTGTTTCATGTTAAAAAGCTCTCTTTTTTAATAAAGTTTTATTAGAGAACGTTTTCTCTATTACGTTTAAAGTTATAAGCAATATCGTCTTAAAGTCTTAAAACAAATATCACCTAAAAATCACATTAGCGTTGGAAGAATCAAGTAGTCCTTGGAAAATAATTAAATGTTCGTTGTTTAAAGTGCATAAATGCCATTAAGAATAAATAAAAAGATTAAACTCGACAATTCTTTAATACAGTTAAGACAAAATTTGATGATAACAATAACTAACGTAAAAAATGAGACAAACGCCCTCATACTACATATTGAAATATATTCTCTATATGACCTCCTTTCATTTGAAGACACATATCCAATATTCGCCTGACTTCTCTGTGGGCTACGTTTATTAACATGTCGCCGTTTAACTCATTACAAGCTTTTGTGCTTTTTTTTTTCTTTCAAATGATTAATATCTCGCGAAGGTACTTGCCTCCAAAAAAAAATCAAGGGGTGCTAGATCTGGTAACTATCCAGGTCACTGAATAGGTCCATTAATCCCAATTAATTTTTCTGGGAAAGTGTTATCTAAATATTGCTGCACAATCTTGGCCTTGTCGGGTGGAGCTCTGTCGTGATGAAACCATAGGTTTATGCTTAGCTACAAAGGCACGTTCTCCAGAAGTGCAGGAAGTTACTCTTGTAGGAATGGGGAATGCCACTATGTTGGAAAAGTTTTTGGAAACTCAGTAAATTACATTGTTTTGGAAATATATGAAGACCATATTCGTTGTTTTTAAATTAAATTAAAAAATTTATTGGCAAATTAATGTACATGTGACGTTAGATGTACATTTTTAACATGCGGCAACAGAGCAATAGCATGCAACTTGTCTTAGAATAAAATAAATGAAATGCAGTACTGTATAAATAGAGACAGATATAGTGCCTGTTAACATCATTTGTCACTTCCGTCCAGAGAAATAGAGGAGGGGAGAACGAGCTTCGACGAGTGCGCATCCACATTTCACTAGGACGCTACAGGTACTGCCATTTTGAAATCATGTACGTCACACTTTTAAGTCAAAATATTTATCTGATTGTCATGCATTGTTGCCAGCTGGTAAAAATGTACGCGTGACGCTGTTTTAAATAATTAATATCTCTCATAAAACTGCATATTAGTCCAAATCCTATTACACGTATCCAATGTTTTTTAGAGTACTCTCTAAAAATGCAAAATACCAAATTTAGTGGTATTCCCCATTTAGGTAACTCACGCTGTTCAATGTATGTTCATTAAAATAAGGCCCAATTATATGCCTACCGATGATGACGCACCTTACATTTACTCCAAAATGGCCTTGGTTTTGGACTTTATTTACAGTGTGGGGATTTTCCCACATGGACCAGTAGTGTTCGTTGCTCCTCTTTGGCAAACCATTACTGACAAACCGACTTTCGTTCATCCAAAGAACGTGCGAACGCGTGATTTCTCCAAATTCAATTCTCGGCTAGCCTGCCGAATATAATTTCGTAGATTTTGTTCGAAATACTGTAACAATCTGTATTAACATTGTTTCTTACCCTTCGGTCAATTATTTGATTCTTCCGAACAGAAAATGCATCTTCAATTCATCGCAAGGTCGCTCCAATCTTGTAAAGGTTCTATGATCAGGAGTGAGGCGATATGATACCTTTCTCGATGTATAGTCGCGGTAGGAATTCAGATGACTTACGTCATACGAACATATTCATTATGTTTTCATCAAAATATTTATGAAACTGCAGCTGGTAATAATAAAACTATATACTACACTAAATATTTGCACTATGCATTATACTAAATTGCAAAAAATATTTGTTTTAACACGACCAAATATCGAAAGTTATGTTGACAATAAAAATAATTGCGTAACGTCAGCTGTGACGTAAGTCCTCTGATTTCTTGCTCCGACATAACTCTGCAGTTCTGCTCGATTTTTTTTGTGACTCGCCGTAAATTAGCAAAATATATGTTTTTTCTTAATTAGAAAACATTTTGTAAGCACAAAAGTTATACGTTTGACGTTCGTATTGAGTAATAACAAGTATTTTATTCAATTATTTTCCAACGACTACTTGATCCTTCTACCGCTAATGTGATTTTTAGGTGGCATATCTTTCGAGACTGTTTAGGACGATAGTGCTTATAACTTTTAAACGGTAAGTAATACAGAAAAATTTCTCTAATACAAGTTTATTAGAAAAAAGGCAGCTTTTTAAGAGGAAAACAATTGGGTTCTAGAAAAAATATAATTGATGACGTCATTAGTCGTTTCTGTCAAATCCCAAAGATAATACTTCTATTGAAAATAAAGCTTACCTAATCTCATTTAACACCACGTGTCCCAAATGTTATTTAAATTTTTTGTATCCTCATAGTAGGCCGATACTATCGAGTTTGAAACACTTTGTATACAGTATGCGCCAAAAGTATGGAATAAATTCAATAAAAACGAAACAATTATTTTTTGGGAAAAATCCTCGAACAAGTCGATTTTTAATTTAAAAAATACATATTTTAGAGTAAAATGCGATTTTCAAATGTCATTTGTTTTCGAGTAATGACGTCATCGATTTTTTTTAAATGGCAACACCATATTTTTTTTCTTGATTCTGAAAAATCGTTTAATTCTCTATCAGACAGTACTAAAATTTTGCCCTCTTACATAGGAAAGTTTTCGAGTAAATGACGATTGAATGTTAGAAAACGTAAATCAATTAAAATAAAGCAAAAACGTTATCAATTTTAGTTTTTCGCACTATGCGCGCCCTGTACGAGATTTTTTGGACAACTCTTTTCCTGGGAGGTGGATCAGCAGACGCGGACCGATAGAATGGCCTGCAAGATCGCCAGATCTTACACCTCTTGACTATTTTTTATGGGGATACTTGAAGCCAAAAGTGTACATTAATAAACCACGTAATTTAGAAGAACTTCAAAATCGTATTCGGGACGAAATACGCAGAGTTACCCCAGAAATCATTCATAATGTGCAAGAAGAGTTTCTTCACAGACTTGCGCATTTGTCAAGAAGTTGGTGGATGGCAATTCGAACATTTAATTTAAGTATAAAATTTAATGAATTGTATTTTTACATACCTCAGAATTGTTACTTTTTTATGGATAAAATTTACGTTTTCTAACATTCAATCGTCATTTATTCGAAAACTTTCCTACGAAGCCCTAGAAGGACCACGTCTACAAATTTTTTTTGAAGTTTAGACATTAATATCTGAATTCATACTTTTAACTCTGAATTCAAATTTTAATCTCCTAATTCAGACTTTAAACTCTGAATGCAGACTTTAATCTCTGAATTCAGACTTTAAACTCTGAATTCAGGCTTTAATCTCTGGGACAAGTGTAGCACTCGGAGCTTTCTAGATAGAGAATTGAGATTTAGAGGACATAATATACAGGGAAAAATGAAAATTTATGATATTTGTCATTCACTATGAAATTTTACAACCCTGTAAAATTTTACTGTTTCTGATTCTAGAGACGATTTAAGGCGCGACTGTATTTGTTTGAGAAATGATTTAGACTGCTTAATTTCTTTAGACCTATTTTTATTTCTGGATCTAGATTGCCGTGATGTGCTAACACCAATTTCCTGATTAAATTTGATTGTACCATTGTCATGAATAACGTTGAGCCTTTGAATTACACCTGAAATGCCTATAGCAAGCGGTGCCACTATTTATGTACTGGTTTCGAACTGGTTAGTTCTTATCAGTATATCACAAATGAAGCCAATAACTCGGAACCTTAGCTGTTCCCAATCTGTCATAATAGTTAACAGAAATGAGTACGCAAGACGTAGAACATGTGTATACATCTAGTAGTCATTGGTTACTCAAAGCTGGGCCTGAATAAAGTCAAAAGCAGAAAGCAATCCATTATACGGAGAGTATCTACTATTAAAAGCCATATTTTTAAAAGCGGAATTTTAGGAAATGACTACTGAAATCAGAGTTTAAAGTCTGAAATCAGAGTTTAAAGTTTGAATTTAGAGTTGAAAGTCTGAATTTAGAGTTTAAATTCTGAATTCAGAGTTTAAAGTCTGAATTCAGAGATTAAACTTTGAATTCATGGTTTAAAGTCTGAATCTAAAAAACATTGTATACGTGGCCCTTCTACGGCTTCGTACTTTCCTATGTAAGAAGGCAAAATTTTAGTACTGTCTGATAGAGAATTAAACGATCTTTCGGAATCATGGAAAAAAATATGGTGTTGACATTTGAAAATCACATTTTACGCTAAAATATGTATTTTTTAAATTAAAAATCGACCTGTTCGAGGATTTTTCCCAAAATATAATTGTTTCGTTTTTATTGAATTTATTCCATACTTTTGGCGCATACTGTATATACATATGTGACCAGTCGCTGACTGAACTTAATTTATTTTGTTTTACCCCTACGACATTTTAGAAATATGCAATAAATAGTAATTGTTATTGTTATTACGGTTCATTTGACATGAACAACATTTTTTCTATGTGTAATTAAAGCTATATGTTTCAGGATTATTTTGTAGCCTTACAAAATGCGAACTAGAACCGTGTGCATTTGGAACTTGCGAACTTACAAACACCAGTTACAAATGCCATTGCAAGTCCGGGTATATGGGATCCACATGCGATCAAAAACGCAAGCCTTGCGCAGGTAATCCATGTGAAAGTCGAGGAACATGTCTAGAACGTGGAGATAGCTTCCAATGCCAATGCCACGCTTGGTGGGAAGGACCTCGATGTGAGAAACGAATGCTGCATATTCCCTACAAACCGCTTAGTGAAAGAATGCTTCATGAACCTTTCTGGTTAGGACTCATGACAGTTTTCGTAGTTATGGGCGTAATAGGCTTGGTATGGTGCGCTAAGCGGCACTTTCCGGAAAAGATCGAGAAGTTATTAGCAGAAGAGGACAGCAGAAATAGAAGTAGGAATTTAATGTCTTTTAATTTAGGAAATATTTTTCTCAAAAGAATATCGTATCCAGAAAAATAATATTGAATTAGAAATACTAAATTAAAAAAATGTTCTACCTATAAATCTTTTTTAATTAGTAAACATTAAGTCATTCAGACACAAAATAATTATCAATGTAGTTTCATGATGATGTTATGAAAAAATTTAAATTTACCAATGCATATGTCAAATAGCAGTAAGATAAAAAGTGTGTAATTTAAAGACAATACAAACTTCACATCTAATGAAAAATGTAGTCTTACCGATCTACTATTACTATTGCGTTTTTTTTTGTGAGGCAACTAAAATTGCCCGACATAATATCTACGAACATTGCTTCTCAAATATAAAGAAAACAATCTCTAACTGTTATATCTGCCAATGGGGTAGATGTACTTTTTAAGTTTGCTACGAAATGATATATTTTTTCAGTATTGCCTAAACTTTATTATGAAATTTTTTAAATTTAATATAAGGAGATGTCTACATTAAAATTACAAAATTTAATATTAAGTTGTTTGAATCGGTTTTAAGACCTTCACGACCCATATTATGATCTAGGTAACTGATCGCCGATAGTCACAGAATTAATATGCCTAGTCTTAACAGGAAGTATTTAACCAACTCTTGTTGTCCTTCGGCTAGGGTGTGTGGAGATAGAGTTTTTAGCGAATCTTTGCATTAATTCTTCTTAATTCTGTGACTATACCCGACCTTCGAAAATCTAGAGAGTGACTCATCGCTAACTTCTGGACTAGCACGACGGGTGAAGCGTGTGAAGAGCAATATTCCATAAGCGAGCCAGAGTAGAATAAGGCATACAAAAAGACAATACAAATAATTGTGTTACATAACATCCATTATTTTTAGTAGGTACAATGATAAAATAGTTTCTGTCAATTTTGAAATATTAGACAATAAAAATGATACAATTCTTTCCAAATTTAAGGCTTTTCTTGTAAGTCAATTTAAAAATTTTGTACAGATAAATTCAGAAAGATTCTTGGCAATATTTTAAAATATATAAAAGTGTTTCTTATAAAACCATGTTCTCTTGGACATCGGTGACCAGATCGATATTTCCGTGCATACCTAATACACTTACGACATGTTTCAACTGTCACATGATTAATAGCCTCCTGTAATAATTATTTCACATCACTTAATTTAAAGGTGATGTTATTTCGTGCTACTTAATTTTTTATTTGTGTTTAAAGTAACTTTATTGGATTTAATTCACATTAGTATGACGGTAAACGGAGTACCTATATGAATTCCTGGAGCTTTAACCATCTCATTCACTACATACTTAATGTATTGACCTTTTTAATAATTGTGCTTTTAGCTTAGCACTTCATAAGATCTGCCGGTTTCCTCCATATCGTTCGATGCCGGTAACTTTTCAACCTTTCTGTTATGATAAGATGCGTTATCCATCAAACTGCTCCTGGCTGGATGATAAAATATATTCAAATAATTTTTAAGATACGTCACTGCTTCTCTTTTACCAAACGTTACCATCTTATCTTATCAAACTTTTGATACAGTCGTATGGCCTTCGTCTACCCATATTTCATCCATTTTCCACTTTTTCTTCTTTGGAGTTACTTCTACATTTTGTTTATAGTATGATATATATTAGAAACTGACTTATGTCAACGAACTGCTCATATCAACATCTTCACTTACACTTAGAGTTTCGTGTCTCAATTCCTTCATATACACTTTTTATCAGTTGACCTGGCTTTATTAAGTTAGAACAGGAATCTTTATGCATTTTTAATTGTTATTTTGTATCAAAATTTTATGGTTGTATTAGTTTTGACGTTTTGAAGTAACATCTTTTGTTATCGAAACGTTCTAATGTAATGTAATGTAACTAGTTACATAATGAAACCATTATGCAACTGGTTACGAAAAATTCGTTATGTCACTAATTGCAAAAAAGAATTAAACAAAATACAACAGAAAAATAATAAAGTAACTTTTATTTCACAAGTCACTAATTTTATAAATAACGCTTTATTAATTATGTATTAATTATTATTATTTAATTATAAATATTCACGATGCAGTTGGTACAGTTAGTGAAACTAATTCTAGAAGAAATCTTATTTGTTAAACTTGCATTAATATTCCGTGATATGTTATTGGTATTACTCGGTTCTCCAAGAATATCACCGGAAATTGTTTTTTTATTTTCTATAGAATTTTCAACATATCCTTCTGCAACAGAATTTGACTTCCTGCCGCCGTGTTGTTTTATTTTTAAAATATTGGATCTTCTGAAACCAATCATCTTTGGTGACCAATAGTATTACTTCCTACTGCTTGTCCACCACATTTACCATTTCTATTTCTAACAAAGAATCTATTGTGTTTAATATTCTCCAGGCGTAGGTTTCTATACTTCCTGATAATGTCAACGAAGTTTAGTCCTATATCTCCCGGGGTGATTCCAAATTCACGAATTATTCTAGTTTTTGTATTTGGAATATTTACTCGAAAATACGTCTCCTCATCTGTAACATCTTCAACACGTAAACATGTTAATTCTAACTTCCAATATGCACCGGCTATTCCCACAACCAACACAACCTAAAGCAAAAAATGAGCATTAGTAAACTGATAACTAAATGAAGCAATTATTACTTACCTTAGCCGTTGAAAAATTATTGTCATCCACCTCCGTCAAAAACTTCGCAATATTTACTTTTGAAAAAACGTTTGATTTATTAGCGTGGTATCCATCAGACTGCCTTTTCAAAAATGCTATCAAACTATTGTGTTTTAATGTCTATACCTTTTTTAAAGACAGCTCAGTTCTCAACATGGAGTACTGTGTCAATAGCGTAGAAGCCTTCAAATTCTTCTTACCTTCAAAATATGCCAATAGTACTTTCTCATTGACGTGTTTTACTTTCTTCTGTTCACGCCATTTCTCGAATTTTTCATAAGCCAATTCATATACCGCTCTGGATTTTTCAGGAATAAGTGAACATACGGTATCTGAATATAAATCACACATTTTTCCTAATAAATGGTAATAATAATGATCGGCGTCACAGAATAGGGCAATCCAACGAACTGTCAAATCACTTTAAAAATGGTAGGACAAACAACTCGACATATAACAAGCAGAAATTTGTGCTTTTGTGTAGAACTTTTAGTTATTGGTCTGTGTGAAGAACTGTGTGTTTTGCTCATTATATTTTATACCAAGTATAATTCAGACTATCATAATGGTTTTGTTTTGTTGTGTTATGAATTGTTGGAGTAGAGGACAGCGGGAAAATCAAGTTAGATTTTTTAGGATTCCTGCTGCATTGAATTATAGACAGAACTGATCTCAATGAACTATCATATAAGACGGCAAAAGTGGCTTAGTGCAATAAAACAGCAAGACTTAACTCAAGAAAAAATTAAATACAGTGTACAAGTTTTAAATATATTATTTATAAATAGGTACCTAAGTTCTTTTTTCTCTCCAACTAGTAGTATAATTACACCCCCGCCAGCCCTAGCAATTCAGGGTCCTGGAGAATACTATATATAATATTAATAAAAAAAATATATTGATAACAATATTGGCAGTTATATATAATTAATTAGTAAACTATTACAGAGGTACGTAATTTGATTTTAACAATTATTTATGCATAGATACATGGCAGACTCGCACAACAAAACAAAACCATTATGATAGTCTGAATTATCCTTGGTATTTCGAAATAGGTATAAAATATAATGAGGCAAACACACAGTTCTACACAAAATCACAAATTTCTGCTTGTCATATGTCGAGTTGTTTGTCTTACAGCCGCCATTTTTAAAGTGATTTGACAGTTCGTTGGATTGCCCTATAGATCAGCGTCTATTAAATGTCAAGCCAAATGACAAGAAAATTTAAACTAACACTGACCTACTAGATAATTGTTATTTAAATTATACTTGTCAATGACCAAAATTAAAAACATATATTTCCCATTATTCGTCAAAATTAGAAAAAATCTTGTATGTAATACGTTATGAAACATGATGTTATGTAAAATGGTACTTTTAAAAACTGATTACATAAATAGCTATTTTTAATTTATTTTGACTGTTGACGTTTCTATCGTCAGCTAAATCAAGTACTAACGCATACGGTTTATTCACACTAAACAAATATTTTCCTAATATAATGCGATTGACAGAAAATAAAATTTGATTCGGTTTGATTAAGCCTTCTTCGTATTTACAGTCGTATCACTGTGGATTGAGAGCACAGTATTAACGAGATAAGAATAATGTTCAAGCTCTAATAAAAATCATTTTATATTGCATACGCTTCATAATAGTAATAGTGCTACTAAATGTATTATCTATGACTCACCCTCAAAATTTTCAGACAGAGGCAACCAGTTACCTAGGCATAAAAACCCATAATAGATTATACAGGGTATCCCAACGAAAATTTGACCCCCCCTATAATTGGAAAATCGAATAATATTTCAAAATTCGCCGAGACTCGTCGATTTTTGTTCTTGAGGGGAGCTTTTTTGATAGTCAAGCCAACTCGATACGTTCATCCCCCTAATGCCTAGCAACCCCAACTTAAAAATTTCAAATGCAACTACCCCACTTGTGGCACATCATTTTAAAGCCCTTTTCATTGCGAATACAGTGACTTACCGTTTTTAGAAATCGGTTGAGATTTGACAGAATTATTGGTTACAAACGAAAAGATGACAAACCAACTTAAGCGTAGTAATTTCTACACAAATGCCCATCACTAATAAGTTTTTCATCTACTACACATGACCGCATTACCTAATTGTTATTGATGTGTCTATCAGTTTACAAAAAAGTCAGAAATAAAATAAAATAGCTGAAGCAAATAAAACTAGATACTAAAATAGTTATTAGTAGAAGATACTTAAGTTTATAGGAATTCAGACCTTTTCAAAATAACAAAAAATCAGTACTACAAAAAAAGTCGGTGTTTTTTGCTTGTGACCAAGAAATCGTTAGTTTCAGCCGTTATTGAAAGTATTAACGTGTGTTCGAAATGGTTTATTCTATCGCGGAAAGAGTAGAAATTGTTGCAATATATTATCGAAATCACGATTGCGCTAAAGCTACAGCACGAATTTTTAATGCCAATCATCCTGAAAAAAATGTAAACCACCAGTACGTTAAACACCTGATTGACAAATTTGTTGCAACAGGTTCGCTTTTAAACAAGAAACGTGAAGTAATTGGGTCAGTTCGAAATGAAGTAGTTGAAGTGGCAGTTTTGGGTCATGTACAGATGGATAATAAGCAATCGATTACAACTGTGTCTCAAGCTTCTGGCGTATCTCGTTCCAGTGTTCATCGAATTTTGAAAAAACACAAGTTTCATCCATTTAAGATGACGCTGGCAGAGTTACATGAAGATGACTTTGATCGCCGTAACCAATTTTGCGAATACTTTAGTGAACAACTTCTACTGAATCCAAATCTTCTCTACAATACATGTTTCTCCGACGAATGCACATTTATGTTAAATGGCGAAGTGAATAGACACAATTGTCGTTATTGGAGTGATACTAATCCGCATTTATTCATACTCAGACACCTCAAAAATTGAATGTTTGGGCAGGTATTTTGGGCGACCATTTGGACCATTTTTCACCCAAGGTAATCTCAATGGAAACACCTATCTAGAATTATTGGAGAGTACAATTGATCCTAGGATAACAGAGATTTTAGAAAGTAACGACAATTTACTAGAAAATGAAATAACCTTCCAACAAGATGGTGCGCCCCCGCACTATGCTGCTGCTGTGCTACAATTTTTGGATGACCATTTCCCGGGGCATTGGATTGGCAGAAGAGGTCCCGTCGAATGGCCACCAAGATCTCCGGATCTGTCCCCTTTGGACTTTTTTCTGTGGGGTTATTTAAAATCACGAGTGTACGCCACTCAGCCGGAAACATTGCAAGTGCTACGTCAGAGAATTGTAGAAGAATGCCGATTAATAACTGCGGATGTCTGTAATAATGTTCGAACAGAATTTGAAAACAGACTGTATTATTGTTTGGGAATTAACGGGGGTCATTTTGAGCAATTCATCAAATAAATCTGATTTATTATTTGCTTCAGCTTTTTTATTTCATTTCTGACTTTTTTGTAAACTGATAGACACATCAATAACAACTAGTTAATGCGACCATGTGCAGTAGATGAAAAACTTATTAGTGGTGGGCATTTGTGTAGAAATTAATACGCGTAAGTTGGTTTGTCATCTTTTCGTTTGTAACCAATAATTCTGTCAAATCTCAACCGATTTCTAAAAACGGTACGTCACTGTATTCGCAATGAAAAGGGCTTTAAAATGATGTACCACAAGTGGGGTAGTTGCATTTGAAATTTTTAAGTTGGGGTTGTTAGGCATTAGGGGGATGAACATATCGAGTTGGCTTGACTGTCAAAAAAGCTTCCCCAAGAACAAAAATCGACGGGTCTCGGCAAATTTTGAAATATTATTCGGTTTTCCAATTATAGAGGGGTTCAAATTTTCGTTGGGATACTCTGTATATTATTAGGCTGGAAGGTTACTTCTTGTGAAAACAATTATTTCAAATTTTATTATATCTAATATAAATAATTAAATTTACATTATAGAGACAATTTTATATAGTATTGCGATAATATAGTTTTCGATAAGTATAAATGACACGCATTGGTATCAATATATTTGTTTAAATTATTATAGCAGCTGTTTACAAAATTTATATAAAAATAACTTAATATAGGATGTTTCCTCAGGAATCTAAAATGACAATGTTGCTTATGTTACATTTTCTCTTTAAATGGAAACTTTATGTGCGCTTATATCTTAAGACTTCTCAGATACAGAGTTGAAGTTTAAAAAAGTTTTTATTTTTTCAATACCTTATGTTTGATGGAGGTTCCAGTGATTTGACTGTAAATAAATTATGACAATATAAAAATACAAATGTTAGGTCCTTAGTTTTTTGTATTCTTTTTTAATCCTACTTCAACTCGAAACATTTCTTAAAATTTCTGATTTATATTGTATTTTTGATGTTTCCAAAATATAAATCAATTTAACGAATGAGCAATAATTCCGAAGCTTATATTACTTTAATTTTCAAGATTACATCAATTGATGTATCTATTTGTAGTTGCTCTAGGCCCTCTAATCAACCGTTTAACTAAAAAAGTGATTGTAACAAAATGGAGGCAGCCAGATACAAATCGAATAGATCAAAACAATGTCTTTACTTATACGGAATCTCCGCGCAGAAAATTTAGTGGCTGATGCTACTGGAAAGAAATGTGTCAAGTTCCCTCAACCTCAAAATTATCTTTTTAAATTTGTTTTTTGGTTATAACTTTTTTAATACTGTAATGATTTTATTCGAATTTGGCACACTTGTTACTTTTATAGAGAAGCAGTTTTATGTAAAATATTTATAAAATTGCAGCACTTTAAAGGGTAGAAAGGACCCGTGCTAGGTGAAAAAATGATCATAAATTTTTGTCTTTCATTTTATTGAAATGTTGATGGCATTTGGTTAAAAACTAATTGCAGTCATATCATATACTTGTTTGATGTCGAGAAAAACAACCGTTTACGAGGAAATCGACATTTAAATTTTTGGACATACTGGTGAATCTCATTTCTTTTACGATTAAACAAAGTGTAATTTGAGAACAATTGAATGACAGCTGTCACACTATTGCTTTGACGGTAATTTCAAAACTTATGATTCATTCAAGGTACGAACTGCATCTCTATAAAAGTAATAAGTGTGCCAAATTTGAAAAAATCGTTGCAGTATAAAAAAGGTTATAGCCGAAAAATAAATTTAAAAAAATAAGTTTGAGGTTACGTAGCTCCGTTAATTTTGACTTTTCAAGAAAATGTTGCATGAACTTGACACGTTATATTTTCGAGTCATATCACCCCCTAAATTTTCTGCGAGGAGTTTTCGGACACCCTGTATAAGTTTATATGTTTTGTTGGATATGATAATATTGTTACTCTCATATGGATATGAATATTTCAGATTTAGATTTTTATCATTTTCTACGTTCATTTGAGTTACCTATACGAAAACAGAAGACTTGACAATTTTTGCTCCTCTATTAGTCTTTCAGCAGTTACCACGGTTTAATTTTTCATATACAAACTATTCGTTAACTATATTTGCAATTTTCAAAAGAAAACTGTTTACGCTATTAAAATTTTTAGTTGGAATTAAGTTTTGACAATAAACACAATTTTTTTAAACAAAATTTCAAAACTAATAAACTTGTACTCAACGGTCGAAAATGTAGAGAGTGACTAATCGCTAGCTTGTAGACAAGCGCTACGGTCGAAGCGTTCTAGGAGCAACATTTCATAGGCGTTCCAAATTTGAAGGCGATCGGATATAAAAAAAAATATACAAAAATAATTGCATTACATAACATTATTTTTTTTAGAAACAGTGATATCATAGTTTTTGTCAATTTTGAGGCGTTAAATAATAAAAATGATAGTTATTTCAAAATTTTTATGTTGTATTATCAATTACTCAAGGTCGAAACTAATAGAGTGACTAATTCCCACAGAGATGAGTACGGAAGATGAGGGTTGTATGATTACCTAAGCATTCCGCTTGAGAAGGGTTCAAAGTACACAAAATTATCAAAAATAAGTTGGCGACGAGTGAACCTAGCACATTAACAGTTTGCTTTAAATGTCCCCCCCCTATGCCATCCTTCACAAATTAGAATGCCGTCCTGTTGGACGGCGATGGCCCACCACCGTCCATTTATACCTGATGCGCACTCTGCTGATATCATACTTAAGCCTTGTCCTCATGGACACAAAATTTCACGGATTTTTGCATTAACTTATTGCTACTTTCATTATTATGTGGTGTTAATAAATTTGTTTTTGTTAAAATAAAAAGTTTACGTTTATAATGCATAGATGACGTAGGCACTGTACAAGAATGAAATGTAGAGTGAATAAGAAAGAAGACGTTAAAAGGGAGTTAGTAGAAATAAATGTTTTATTGATGAAAACTTAAGAAATAAACAAAGTAAAAGTGTAAAATTACAACGGGTTATGGGCCCAGTTGCCCCATTATAAGTGCTCAAACTAAATGCAATAAAAAAAAGATTAAGAAGAAACATAAGTACAGTGAAAAAGGAAGTGTTCAGTTTTTTGGTTCAGAAAGTAAAAATGGCGATGGTTTAGGAAGACACCAACAACATTGAAAAACTGGGAGATGAATCCGGATATCAAATCTGGAAATTCCAGATAACAGTAACATTTAAAGCATGTGACCTATATGTAATAGTAAATGGAGAACTATTCAGTAGTTTAACAACAGACACAGAAAGGGCCGAATGGAATAAAAAAGACGTGAAAGCTCAGAAAATAATAGTAACTACGATTGATAAAAAGTTCCTAATGCACGTTATGGGCTGCAAGTATTCGAAAGAAATGTTTGATAAGCTTAAAAATCTATTTGAAAAGGATAGTACAGATCAAATTTGCACCTTACTCCAGCAGTTCTATAGTTATTCTTACGAAAAAGGTACAGACATGAGTCTTCATATAAGCAGAATTGAAAATATAGTTCATAAATTAAGAGCCTTAAAACAAATGATTGATGAAAAAATGATTATATCAAAGATATTGTCAACTTTACCAGATCATTACACACATTTTACAACTGCAAAACGCTTGAAAAACTCATACCCAGATTGGTAGCAGAAGAGACAAGAAATAAAAAGAAATAAATTGTACATGAAGCAGCATTTGAAAGTTCAACTCAGAAGTTTTGTAAAATATGTAAATCTAAAACACCCAACACAAAGTTTTGCAAGAAAGTAAAAGAAACAAAGTGTTGTAGTAGCGGAAATCCAAAACATATCGCCCGAAATTGTCCAAGTGAAGGTACCAGCAGTAGAAATACAAAACCAAACTTCAAAGAGTGTGGTATATGCAAAAAGTGAGCAAGACTGTTTTTTTAGAAAGAAAATAAAAAACAAAATGAAAGCAAAGTATTCTTTCTAACAGAAAGGAATGATTCTAAAACTCAAGATTTTGTAGTTGACTCAGGTAATTCATCGCATATGACCAATTTAAAATATATTTTTTCAAATTTTGAGGAAATGCACTCCAGTGTTAAGGTAGCAAAGAAAAATAAAAAAAATGGAATCCGAAGGAAAAGGTGCTATCGAAACAAGTTATACCAGACCTACGAAAAAACCTTGCATGTCAATGCAATCACAGATTGCACAAAATAATGGAGAGGTAGTATTTACGAAAGCAAAAGTAATAGTTAAGAAAAATGGACAGAAAAATACTGGAAGGAGAAAAAACCGAAAGTGGATTATACATCGTAAAACTAAATCAAACAGAAGAAAGTTATTTAACAGACACAAGTGAGGAAATTACAAATTGATATAGAAAACTAGGACATTTGAGTATACAAAATATAAACGAATTAATTGACTTGTCGACTGGCATGACGTTAAATAAAATTGACTGTAATAAGTTAGAAGATACATGCGAGATATGTTTAAAAGCAAAGCAAACAAGGCTTCCTTTCGCCACTACAAGACAGATAGCAAACAGGCCAATAGAAATTTTGCATACAGACATCTGTGGACCTCTAGATTCAATAACATGGGATGAAAAACAATTTCTACTTATTGTGCTTGATGATTATACTCATTATTGTAGGGTTTATTTATTAAAACGAAAATCAGAGGCGATAGAATACCTTAAGAAATTTATTGCAGAAGTAGAAGTATGCAAGAGTGTGAAAGTGTCCAGAATACGCTGTGACAATGGAGGCGAGTATACTAGTACTTATTTTCGGAATTGGTATAAGCAGAAATGAATAACTTTACCATTCCTAATACATCACAGTTAAACGGAAAAGCGGAAAGACTAAATAGGACACTATTTTCATCCATTATTGTTGTAGGGCTTCTATTGAATAGAAGCCCTACAATAATAATGGATAAAACACCAATAGAATATTGGACAGGGAGAGGAGAGATTTAAAAAATTACTGGTTCAGTCGCCTATGCAAAAACATTAGGTTATATAAAGAAACTTTACTCTAGAAGTAAAGAATATATATTCGTTGTATATGCAATTAACGGTTATCGACTATGGGAAGAAGAATCAAGAAAAAATGTAGTACACAGAGGTGTCCTATTTGGAGACTGCAAAGCAGAAAATGCGATAATGAAAACTGTCAAACTAAAAAATCAAAAAGACGACAGGAAGAAAAATAACCCATAAATGACGAAGAAGAAGAAGAGGAAGAAACATCTAATAAATCTAATGACTCGATATCAGTGTAACAAAACAACTCAGAAAGAAATCAAGAATTTGAGAAAAGTTTAAGATTAGGAAAAGCCTCAGGGAGTGAAAAACAAAATCAAACGCGATGTGGAAGAAAAATAAATATTCCAGAAAAATTAAATGAGTACATATTAGGAGATTGATGAAGCTTTATTAACCTATCAAGAAGCGACAGAAGGACCTGAAAATGATAAATAGGCAGTTGCTATAACTAAAGAAAAGAAATCGCTAGACAGAAATCAGACTTGGGTATTGCTAGACAAAGATCATGTGAAATATAAAAAATTCTAACAAGTAAATGGATTTTTCGGAAAAAGGACGACGGAAAGTATAAGGCACGATAAATCATCAGAGGTTGTCAGCAAAAAAATGGTATAGACTATAATGAAACGTTTAGTCCAGTGGTAAATGTTACATCGTTGAGACTTTTATTTGCATTTGCTGTCCAAAATGAAATGAAAATAACGAAATTTGACATAAAAATGGCTTTTCTCTACGGTGAATTATCTGAAGAAATTTATATGTACTTGCCAGAAGGTTATGAAAATGAAAATACAGAAAATAAAATTTGTCACTTACAAAAAACGCTTTATGGAGCAGCAATTTCTTAAAAGTAAACGGTTTAATTGAACTAAAAAGTGATAAATGTATATTTAAAAATAGAGACCATACCTTGTACTTAGCAATTTACGTAGATGACGGTATTGAATTCAGTAAATATAATGAAAAATTGGACTACTTAGTGGAAAACCTAGAACAAAAATTTGAAATGACTGTTAGTGAGAATCCAAATAAATCTTTAGGCATTGAAATTGAACAACACACTGGAAAAGTGAGATAAAGTCAAGAAAATTATATACAAACAACATTGGAAAAATTTTAAATGCAAAATGTGAAACCTATGATTACTAACCAATACAACTGCGAAATTAACAACTCAAACGTGAAATATCCTTATAGAGAAGCTATAAACAAAACAAGACCTGATATCTCGTATGCGGTTAATTTTTGCAGAACAAAAATGGAAAGCTCCACAAATCAAGACATAATAAATGTAAAACGTATAGGTACTTAGATATTTAGTGTTAACAAAAGGTCATGGAATAAATTACTACAAGAACTCTGATTGTAACAAACTAAGTTTATTGTGACTAAGACTTTGCAGGTGATATAGAAACTCATAAAAGTACAACGGGTTATATAATATTTTTTGTGGAGGACATATCTCATGAGGATCCAGAAAACAACCTATTGTGTCTCTATCTACAACGAAGGTAGAATACATAGCGGCACCAGATTGTGTAAAAGAACTTTTTATCATAAATCGGTAATTGATGAACTTATAAGTGGTGATACGAACATAGAACTAAATATAGACAATCAAAGTGCCATAACTGTAATAAAAAATGAACAGTTCAACAAGATAAGCAAGCATATAGATGTAAGGTATCATTTCATAAATGAAAAAATTCAAGAAGGGATAATAAAAGTAAAATATTGTGAAACGGGAAAACAGATTGCAGACATTCTAATCAAACCTTTGGAAAGTTTCAGAGTTTTAAAGAAAAATGTATGTCAAGTGTTTAGTAGCGGCCTCTAGTGCAAACATGTTAAAAATAAGAATTCAGTTTTCTGTATTTGTATATTTAGGTTTACGTTTATAATATATAGATAGCTTAGGCACTGTACAAGAATTAAATGGAGGGTGAATAAGAAAGAAGACATTAAAATGGTGTTAGAAGAAATAAATGTTTTATTGATGAAAACTTAAGAAATAAACAGAGCAAAAGTATAAAATTACAACAGTTTTGAGCTTCTGACAATCTACTGTGGTAGTTTCATGATGAAAATGATAGAAAATGTTATAGTTGACAAAATTTGTTACAAGTAAAGATTTTCCCACCATTAAATAAATCGCGCAAATATTTGCGAATTTCACATCCAAAAGGACAAAAGTCTTTAGAATACATACACACTATTCACTGTTGATTACTAGCACTGTCACTATGACGGTCACACATTAACACTCATTATATCATATCGTACCGTCTTCCATATGACCTTAATGTATCCATATTCCGTCAAAATTTAATATATTCTTCGATCCAGATTACGATCTTTTAATATTTATTTTAAATAGTCGCTTTGCCATATCACTATTTCGTCTTTTTCTATCAGAATACTCGTTTCGATTTCGTTTATACAGAATTCACATACCATAATTCAAATGTTATAAGCACAATTCGCCAAAGCACCTTTGAATATATTCTAGACAAAGTTTCATCTTGTAAGATATAGCAATCCAATTTTTTTGCTGAAAACTCATTTTAAAAATACCATCTTCCTTCCGCTAGTTTCCATTATTTCCTATTTCGCAGTTGTACTCCTTTACCAGTTTTTTTGCACTATACATATATGCTACTCACGTGCATTCTTGTTAATGTATTTAAACATCACTTACACTCATATTTTGTCCCCGCACCGTAAATTCTTCATACATCATCCGATATTCCTCACTTGTTAGGTTAGGGTTACGATTTTGCGAATACGCTGTAGAGCTTGAATTATTTTCCATTCTTAAGAACGCAAAATCACTAATATTATTACATTCATAAGTAAATTAGCGAAAAGATATACCCGAAATGTTGCTCGCCCATGATAGCATTGGAAATGGAATAGGTGGATCCGTCAATTCGTTGCAGCCACCAGAACGCTACGGCGCATACGAACTTACTGCAGCAGAAGCTGTGTAATCGGGTATGCTTTCAGATGTATGCAGCACACGATTTTATAGGAAAAATATACAGGCTACCTGTATGTTTCTTTGTGTCGACTGCTATAAATTGTAAGCAGGTTTATAACATGAGTCACTCTCTAGATATTCGGCAGTTCTTAATATTTAAAATGCGTCCTCGAAAGTCATATGATAAAACATTGCAAAATAAGTCAGTTCATTTTCAACACGCTAACTTCAATAATGAGATATACTCATCATACATCGCCAAGTGTTAGACTACTTAGGGAACATCCTACTATATTTCGCTTGAACTTACTGTATTAATATTTTATTTAAACAGTTTCCACCTTAAGAAGTGCTTCGGTTCGGGAACAGCTAGCTGCAGCTGCAGGGGCAACAGCCGTTACCATCAATCCAAGTCCAGGTCCAGGAGCACCTCGATCTTTGTTTGGCCGTCTGGGTATCCGAAAGCCATCCATTCTTAGCCTGACCAGTCCACACGCCAGTGGTTACGTTCCAGCTACCGCCCGAACTTTCAGTTTGGACGATTTGCTAAAACCTCCCCCTAGACGTAAGGCCAAGTGCCTGAACTATAATTGTCAACACTTATTTACTTCATCATACCGTATTTGCTCATTGTCTATTCTATCTCTCTTTTCTCTATGTTTGTAGAATACCCCTTTCCCTTCACTCTATTGCGTGTGGCTGGTAGGTTGCACATTACAGTAATTTATATTATTTTTTGTTTTTGTTGTCGCACTGTTTACAGCTACTGTACATATACAACACATGTATATACCTACATATTGATTGAATTTGTCATTAGGAACAATATGAAGAGCTGTATGTGTGTTTTCACTTCACTATCACGTAAATAATCTAATATGTTTATACATATTGCAAAAAATCATAAAATTGTTTTAAAGTAATAGAAAGTAAATTTAATACTCTCCGATTCCGGAATTATTTATTACGAACCAACCTTTTTAATTATTTTTAAATTCCATAGTACCTATGGGATATTCAAAATAAAAGGCACTTTTTTCGAGTGATGTTCCTCTTGATTTTTTTTTTATTTTAAATTAAGTTAAGGATGTAACAGAAGGAGACCAATAATTTTCCACTCTAGAGAGAAATGGAAAGAACATACAAACATATGAGGTAGCGTACATTACGCGTATGGAAGCATGCATCCGAGACTTACAACTTTTGCGGCAGCAACAGAATTTTCCGCTGCCTTTCATTTCTATTGACATCGTGAGGCTGTTTTTGCGAAGTTGGATATATTACATATGCATGATCAAATTTGTATACTGAATGTTTCTTATTTATTTTACTGGTGTGCCATTTGCTAGTATTTTTATCATTTTACAACTGATAAATTCAGATCTTTTTTCTCTTCATTGAGCAGTATGGATATAATTATTATTATTTTAGAATCTGAACTACTACTAGTCTTAAACACTAGACTACTAGATATTTAAAAAATTTGCACTTATCGCAAACCCGATCGGAAACAATAAGTGTGCGGACGACCAACTACGGAAGAAAATCGACCGAATCGAAGTTTTGTGACAAATGAGCAACACATTTTGGTGTGACGTTGCAAGATATGCAACTTGCAGTACTTGGCGTCATAAGAAAATACATTTTAAAGCACGCCTTGTTGTAATGATCCAAATGAGAAAGAAATTTCTTTGCATGAATTTAATATAAAAATATTATTTACTAGTCTTAAACCAACCTAAACCATGCTCAATATGGTTACGGAAGCTATCCTACCTGTTTAGTTTTTTATATTTTCTATAACATTCCAGTATATTTGATTTTGTTCTAGAGACATTCTGGGAACAGCAGAAACTTCGAGAACCCTTAAAATATATATAAGCGGATCGGTTTCGCCTTCATAGTTCAGAATTATTTCAAGTGTATTTGTTGTATAATCAAGAAGTCACAATAAAGTATGTTTTTCTACGTGACGTATTTCAACGCTAAGTCAACGCAGAGGTTACATTGGTGTCAGAAGTACGACGTTCCACAAAGAAAACGTTTGGAGTAGAAAAATGAATGCCAGTGGCAAGATCAAGAGCGACAGAAATGGAGGAAACATTGAAATAGTTAATGGGAATGATGAAAGATATGAAGGAAGATTTAAAAAAGAAATGAAGAACAACCATGATGCAATAAAGAATAGCCAAGAAGAATTAATGGACAATTTAAAAATGGAAATGAAGAAACACTTAAATAAAAAATGAAAAACAACCAGGAAAGAATGAGAAGTAGAATGATGAAAGACTTGAAATAGGAAATTAAGAAGAAATGAGATGCAAGATAAGGTCCAGGTCGTAGAAAAAAGTGTTATAAGTTACAGAATGAAGTTGCCAAAGTATAATAATATAATATCGTAGAAGAAAGTATACTTAAGTTAGAATATGACGTTACAAATCTAAAGTCACAGGTGTCTGCGAAGGATTTCTTTAAAACTGAAAGTAGTTTTCTTCCATCTTTAAGGATTAAGCCGCTAATGTTTGATGGAAAAGTGTCATACAGTACTTACCTTAAACAGTTTGAAGCAGCTGCCTTAGCAAACAACTGGGCAGAAGGGGAAAAAGGCCACCTCACCAATAGTGGCTCTACAAGGTAAAGCTAAGGAGATTTTAAGAAGTCTAGCCGAGGCGAAACATAAGGATTATCAAACTTGCTTTTGAAATGAAGCATGGTGAAGCCCATCTGCAACACGTTACGTTTACCAAGCACAACTTAAAAGTCAAAGACAACGTTTTCAATAAAATCTGAGGCATGGTACATATGGTGAAATTAGCCTACCGCACCGGCAGAATTGCAAGAACAGTTACCAGTGAGTAGCTTCATCGCTGGCCTGCGACACTCTAAGGTCAGTCAGATATTAAGGTTGGCTAAACATAAAAATCTATCCGACGCACAAGCTCTGGCTCTGGAAATCGAAACTGCTCGACAAGCACCTTAGAAGTGGTGAAGGTAGGACAAGGCGAATTAGGCTTCAAACTGGAGAACAACGAGGAGTCCAATAGAATGTAGAAGAGTTTCTGAAGTCTGTAAGATTTATTGGATAACTTTTATGAAGGACAGGACCGTGCTGATTTCACCATGTACAGAAGGCAAAGACCATTGTTGGAACTGTGGAGTAAAGGCACATCTCAGGAATCAATAACCTAGGAATATATGCAATCAGGAACAGAAACAGCCTGACAATTGGAGAACAAGCAACAAAAGTCCAGCCAAAACTGAGTTTTGAGACAGAAACTAGAAAACGAAAAGAAAGCAGTAATTGATCTGGACAACCAGAATAAAACTTTGAAGTTACTAATGCCGAACGAGATAAAATTAGTTCAGGATCAAATGAAAGGAGAGGAACTCAATAATTAAAGAAAAAAATAGAAAAACTTAAAACATAAAGATCAGTTGCGGAAGTTAAATACAAAGTTGGAAATCCGTTTGAAAGAAATAGAAAGAAAAAAATCAATAGAATAGTAGAATACGCATAGTAACTTTACCAACTAAACTGAATGAAGCGATAGAAAATGACAAATTTTCGCGCCAAAGAACTAAACTGCAAAGCCCGAATGAAGAAGATAATAGAATTCTTGCTAACGAACAGAATGAAGATTTAAACTTCGGTGATATTTTCCAGTGAAGAAACTTGAACAAACATAACTGGAATGACATTTCTAATAAATTTTCGTCTTTGAAAAATTACTGGAATCTCTATGAGATTCCTTGGCTTATTAAAAAGAATATTGAAGAGTCCTAATGGCAAAGAGAGGATTTATCAAACTGCCTAGAGTCCTAGACGCCCCAGCACATCAACTGATGAAAATAGTGAAAGAAATGATTATGACCGATCACCTAATCACAATTAGTCTCTGACGTTGAATTTCTAACAAAAACAGCGACGAATGGAGTCTGTAAATGAAATCAAAAATGATGCAGAAGTACTGAAACGTATTATAATAGGTGCATAACGTGTCATAACATTTATTACATTCCTATTGTAAAACGTAATGCAAATTTTATGATTTTATTAAAGAAATATATAATCGTCGATCGTACCAAAACACATACAACTTTTGTGACAGGTGACAACAGGCTAAACATTCGATATGACTAATAATGTAATATACTCGCGACAAGAATTCAGACGACTTACGTCATACGAACAAATGAATAATTCATTATATTTCCATCAAAATATTTATGAAACTGCAACTGATAGTAATAAAACTATATACTACACTAAAAGTTTGCATTATATTTTGCACTAAATTGACGTAAGACGTCTGAATTCTTGACTCGAGTATAGATGTAATAGATACTTTTCAGACATGTTTACCAACACAACAACGAAAATATCAGATGAATTGGACTAATACAACTCGAGATATTACAACATTTCTGTTACTTTTTGATCACACCTCATATTTAAATTTGGTTCTATTCCTTAAAGACGTTATACAAGATGATTATTTCTTGGTTGTACTTTTAGAATAAATAATTTAACCAATTAAAATCAATAATTCACTCAAGTGGAAAACAAATATTGTGTCAACGTGGAGTTGACATACGGAATTAGATTGCAAATTAATTCCTAATTCCGATTGAACACGGAGCCAGTGGACGAGCCAGGACAGTAAGACAGGCCAGCACTGTCCTCGTGTGAATTGACATGCTGAGACAGCAGAATGGTGCTAGACAGTGCACGAGACAGGACAATTGATAGACAGCTGGGCTAATTTTTAAAGACAATAGTGTACCCCCTCCCAAACTTTGTTTGGACTGGCCACGTGTGCATAAGTAAGCCAAGTATTTTGATTGATAAAAAGTTGCCTCTAAAAATGAATTTCGAAGAAACGATAAATTTCATTCATCATTATGTTCTAAAGAATCGCGCTTCGGTCTCATAGCCATCCATTTTCTAAGCCAAATTTTATCTTTCTTATTAATTTTATTGTCTATAACTTCCATTATTTCGTTTGAAGTTAAGAATGCTGCCCATTTATAAAACGTAGAACTCGACGTCTTTCCTCCATGGTAGCAAATGAAACTAGTCCTAGTATTTAACTGGCATATTATGATATTGGCTTTAATATGAACGTTAAATTGTCTTGGCTCGGCCACTGGCTCCGTGTGCAGTCGGCATTATGGTATTTGTAAGCAATAAAAGTATTTTTTTTTTTAATAAACCATTTTCGAGTTTTAAATTCAAAATATCTTTCATAATATTTCTTATTTGCTTTCAATTAATTTTCTTCAAATTTTTGTATTATATTTAACTCCCGAACCTAACCTCATTCATCGTATTAAATAGACACAGCTCTTCATATTGTTTATAATCGTAATTAGTTGAGTTGTTTACTAAATCTATGAAATAACATAATAATGACAATGGCATATACCTAGTATTTTTACATTATTAAGATATATGGTTGACATACAAGGTGTTACGATATTCGCGCAAAACCTTGTCAAGTTTAAACCTTAATATCTAGAAGATAAAGGTAAATAAACTGGTGCTCAGTTTTAAACACATATATTATAACTTTATATTGCCTTTTACGCTAATATTGCATTAAAATATATTTTCAATTTTCTTTTACACATTCAATATTATTTAACAAAAAATAAAGCAGAAGTCACGATTTTTATTAATTTTTGTAGAAATTATAATACAGATCAGTAAATATTATATTCAAATAGTAAAGCTGAGATTTCAAAGATTTCCAAATTAGGGTGAAATGCCCAGTGATTGAACAAATAAGAGATTTTAAAATGCTATTATAGCATAGTTTATTTCAAATATTATTTTAAAAAAAATGTTAATCCTATGTCGTTATTTATAAGGATGTTGTAAATAATTTGAAAGTTGAGTGGTTTGATTGCTACTTTATTATAAAAATTAATAATTAAAAAATGTCACCAAATCTAATGAATGAACAAGAAAATTCAGTAAATGAACTTAAACACACTAGTAAATGAACAAAGTGGTTTATTTAAGAAAAAATACAAAAATATATTTACTTATAACCTAATTATAAAGTAAAACGCATTTCACGTTTACATTTCAATATTGTACATATCTTGGTATATATCTAAAGGCTGTGGCTTTAAAATATGTTTTATTATCTGATTTCTTTTATACCAAATTTGGTCTGTGTGCTTAGGCCACTTCCACATCTTATTTGAAGTTTGATGCATTACACTTACTTCATATTCATCATTTTCAATATCTGTAATTACACCAGGATATTGTTTATTATCGTATAGGACGATAGTCGTCAATTTTGAATGTATTCAATATGCTAATGCCATCAGTGTTTACGCCTTTACTTGATAATTTTTTTTCAAGTTTGATTTCTACCATTTTTATTTTATCATCTGTGTTTTTCTTATTATCAATTTCATCGTTACCGATGTTCGGTTCAACGTCCTTAGTTTTGCGTTTCAGTTGTTTACACTTTGACTTTTTCAATTTTGCGGTTACTTTCTTTTGCTCCCTTTCCAATTTTCTCTTTTTTATTTGTTCTACTTTTTCTTTTTTTTTCATTTTCGTGTTTCTGATAATATTCCAACCATTTTGTGGAAGTAATGGCATATGGCATTTTTGAAGCCGATTTGCGTTTTCTATTTTTGTCTTGTTGTTCTGGCCAATGTAAATGTTCTCGCCAATGCGATTCAGTTTGCTTTGGATCTGCGATAACAATGTTTGATGGGATTTTGATTTTATCAGTCCTGTTTCGTGCATTCTCATTAATCACTTGTATGGTCTCTACAGTCTTAAAAACAAAATCTAATATGGATTCTATAATTTCTTCCCACATAAATTTCCAGATATTTTCTGTTTCTCCATGCAGTTCACATATCGCATCCATTAGTTCACTGGTCTCATTCATATCGAACTGAACGGACTGCACTGATATATCATTTGAAAACTCATTCGTTTGATACAAAATTCCGTCAATTTCTAGTGGTATAGCGTCCAATAATTCATCTGTTAACTTTTTTACCTCTTTTACTATGTCGTTGTCGACAGCCATAGAAGTTGATTTTTCGGAATTCAACGCAAGTTTACAAAATTTCCATAGAGAATAAATGCCTTCTTCAGATTCATCGCCTTTCCCAAGTCTTTCTTCAGAATTTATTATCTTTTCATCCTTTATAAAATGCTGTATTACTTTCATACACGACTGGTAGTCTTCTACAACTAAATCATTGTTTTCTTCTACAGGTTTTGCAAAGATTTCGTTTCTCCTGAATGATATACCTTTTGTGAAATCTATCGCCTCGGGGTCTAAGGGATAAATTCCACAAGTCCTAAATCCGTTTACTATTGTAGTTTCTTGGGATGCTTCATCAAATGCTTCTTTGAATAAAGAACAAAAGTTGTATTTCGTTACCGAGACGCTATTTATTTGTTTTTGTCTTTGATAAAATTTCTTCCACTCTACTTTCAAAGGTCGAAAAATTGTGACATCGCACGGTTGTAAAACATGGGTCGAGTTAGGAAGTAAACAGTACAAAATAATTTTTTTCTTGGTACAAACCTCGTACAGTTCTGTGCTGTAGTGGGATTTATGTCCGTCGATGAACAATATAACAGGAAATTGAACTTGTCTTTCAACCAACCATTTGTAGAACACTTTCGCTATATATTCGTAGAATGTAGCTCCGGTCATCCAACCGCTATCGGAACGTCCAATTCCCCACCCTTCTGGAACTAATAACGCTAAATGTTTGGGAACACCACCATCGGTTGTACCAGTAATTGACTCTTTTTCATTGCCAGATGAAATTTCGTACAAGTTTTTAAAATTTTTGTATACTGGGCCTAAAACTAATCCCGATTTAATGCATGTTCTTACACCAGTTTCGTCCGCGCTAAATATTCTTGACGGATCTTTCATCATAGTATCTAACATATTCTCTTCTTGCAGATAGTTAATTAATTCCTTAAACCAGTATCTAATTGTCTTTTCAGTTACTGTTGCACGAGATTTTGAAATTATTTCCGTGTTTCGTTTGGCAATATTAGGATGTCTTTGCAAGAATAACGTCATCCATTTCTCTCCGGGTCTATTGTTTTTAAATAATAAATTTGGTCGGCCGCATTCAGTCAAAACCTTCTGCACTGCGTCTTTGACATCAGTAGGATGCATAGGAAATCCTAACTTGGCTTTAGCAATTATCCATTCCTCTAAACGATTTTCCTCAGCTATGGTTAAAACAGGCTGCGGGCCCCTTTTTCGTAAATTAGGTACTTTCCCATGCAGTTTGTTATGAAGAGTTGATTTGAGAATATTATATTTTTTTGAAGTCTCTTTTAATGTTTTAGTTCGTTCCTTAATGTCGACCAAGGCTTGGCCAGGGAATCTTCCGAGTATCTAAATCTGGAGTATTGACGTTTTTCAGAATCTCTCGACTTACCCATTTTAGAAAAAAATTCCTATAATTATAAAACATTAAATGCAGTTGTAATACCTAACAGAGTGCCATTATTAACACGTTTGAAGTCATAAAGGGCGTTAGTTAACTGAGAATGACTAAAAATTTTAAATTGAACACCCCACATCTAGTAAATGAACACCCTCGTTCGTTTACTGGTTTCTGACTATACAAATCAAAAATTAATTTTGTAAAGACTTGCTTCTAGAGTCAGTATACCGTAAAACTTATTTTTGCACGATATTAAAAATATCTCTTAAATACCAGTGAATGAACACTATGTTCCCTCACTGGATTTTATCACAATTTTAGGACAAGTAACTGAACACGCGATAATATTATTAAATATGTATTTCAAACAGCGGATTTTTGCACAAAAAGTAAGTAAATATTATTAATGTTTAGCTAGTTGTTCAAAACATTAATATTTTCTTTTTTATTAAGAGTTGAAGCTATATTTCAAAGGGGTTTGCAACTATCTTACCTTAACAAAATGGCTACCACTCTACTGATGTGCAACAACTATCACATTACACAGCCACTCTCGATACACTGATTACCGCCGAGATACTGCCCGTAAATGTACAACTTACTGCGCAAACTCAGCAAAGGTTTGAATTGTTTCTCATAGATGTAGGTATAATAAGTATCTTATTTTATACGAAAAACCATAGATATGTTCATTTATTGGATGATGTTCATTCTTTGGTCAATTCACCCTACTCTTAATATTTATTTCAGAAAATCCTAGAAAATATTTAGGTACATATAACTACTAGATACTCATATTTTGGAACTTAAGTATAATTTCAAATATATATTAATATTGTGCACTGTACTTGTACAATAAATACAAGATAGTTTAAAGGCGTAGAACGTGTTACAATAATAGTGAGAAATTCTTCCTAAGAGCGTTCAAAGACGAAATATAAAACTCATTTCTAATCAGTTTCTCAAGAAAAAACAATATACATAAATAGGCCAAATTTGATGGAGCATTCCCTCTTAGTAGTTATTTAAAGTTTCAATAATTTCAGTCAGGAATTCTAATCTATGTGTTTCGTGTAAATTGGGGAGATTGCATGATTTTTCCAAACACGTGCAGAAGACGGAATATATTATTTTAATCAAAATGACGTTCGTCAATTTCGTGGAAAAATAAGACTGAAACGGTATTAAAAAATATATTCTGGCCGCGACTCCTTAAAACGTTCGCCGCCACAACAAAGACCTCTGACATCAGGCGTCATTAGCACGTGTATATCTAAATGCAGCAGTGTGCTCTAGTTCATATCCACGATACGATTTCTATGCTTTCGGACAACGCAACATACGTTTAGAATAGTTAATTTGTTATTTGTGATATTATTAGGTGTTATGGTGATAAATAGACATTGGTATTAAATAAAGTTGCAAGATAGACTCGTTAATTGGGCACAGAAAGTAATCTCCTACCATTTACAAGATGTAGAATGTTATTTGATGCACTTATAAAATTTTTGCTGTCTGACTTCACTACATTGAATTGGGTACCTGTTTTATTCTGAAACATAATAAATAAAAGTAGTGAATAAGAATTTTTTTAATATTTAAGGAGAAATGAAATTCAGTAGTAAACAGCAGTAACAAATTAATAAATGTTAAATATCATTATTCCATTACTTTTACTTATATTTTTCAAATTAAAACAAGTAGTTTAATATGAAATCAGATGGCATAATTTTATAAATACTTCAAGTAAAACCATCTATCTGGTACTTACCCAATAACACTGTCGCCGTAATTGTCACTTTCATCTATAAAGCCCGCTTTACATTAGCAATTTCTTTGTCAATTAATTGATCAAGTGGCTTCGTCAAGTTAATAGGCAAATGTAATGCGAAAACTTGGACGTCAAATTAATTGATGAAGAACACAATGAAAGCTTTTTTAACAATTTCTCCCTTTTTTGTCGTAACAGTTTTTGTTTTGTAAACAAATGGAAATGATATAACGTCAAAATTAAAATTACTTTTACATTGGTACGAGTGACATCTGACCAGGGTCGCGCCAACCCGGGGGTGCAAGGGGTGCGTGGCACCCGGGCGCCATGATTTATATTATAAATATATTTAGTTTTGTGTTACTTATGAAGACTGTTTAAGTTCCTATTCTTACCTCTTGTTTTTTTAACATTGTTTATTTTCTGTTAATTGTTAAAAAACTACATTTATTTTTATTATTATTAATGTATATTTCCATATTTATTTTATTGCTTTATTATTTGGTGATTAACCTAAAATGCTGCTAGGGCGGTAGCAAAGTTTCCGAACCCCAGCAGCAGCTACCCTTGGCGCGGCCCTGCATCTGACAGCAAAATTATTAAGAAACTTGACAAAGCCCTGAACAAGTGTAAAAGCAAAGTGTGACCTTGAAGAAATTGATAAATTAATTCATCAATTTCTTCATCAATAAATTGTTAGTGTAAAGCTTGCTTAACCTATGATTTTACTTCTTCATTTCCGTCATCAAATAATACAATACATGAAAGAAAAGTTGATCAAAAATGGTCTATCTCAGATGATAAAACTTTAATGTCAGAGAATCTATTATTAAATGTATCAGAGAATTCCCCTGTACCAAATTTGAAATCAACTTCTGCAGTAACTGATTAGAAATAATGTGCTTTTTTAGTTATGTTTTTGAAGGCTTAAATCATATTTTTTATATTCCTTTTATTGAAATATTTTTATTAAACAACACAACAATATTTTTCTCCAAGTTTATTAATATACCAGAGTATATGTATGTCGCTTTAAAATATAATGCGACATTAAACATCTGCAATTTTTATATTTATACATGTATTGTTATATAGGCACACCATCACCAAAAAAGAAAAGAAATAATTCAACGCCAACTAAGAAAAATATAGCTGAAAAGAAACAAATTTTACAACAATTGATATCTCCTATAAATAAACAAAATACAAAGAAAGTTAATTTAGGTGAATTAATTCAATTAAGCGACATAAAAACGAATGACTCAGCAGACTTGAAACAGGATGTAATTAAGATGGCGGAAACTAAATTCGGAGAAAATTCTGCTCAAGCGGCACTAAATGACCCAAAATTGGAAAAGAAAGTAACGTTTGCACGATTACTTAACAAAGTCTCTGCAGAAATGAGTTCAGGGTCAGAAATGGAGCTTGGAATCATGCAAACTAATAAATTGGGATGTATGTTTGCACGTCCATCTAGCACACCACCGTCTCCAGGCATCGAAGTTAGGTCTCCAAACAGCACCTCTAGCAATCAAGGTAGTGATTCACTCACTAGCTCTGATCTTGCTATTCCCAGTGCTTTGAGTTCAAGTATTTCAGATCTCCTTATCAACAGACGCAACAGTAGACTCCCAAGCGGTAGACAGAAGCCAGCCAGTGCTGATTCCATTTTAGCTATGTTCCGAAATTTCTCATCTAGTTCTGCAGGAGTCAATCTACCTTCTTCTTTAAAAGTGTCTCCGTCTACTACACCCACAGCTTCCAGTCCTCAAGATGATATTGTAGGCGATGACGAATCGTCAACATCTTCGATTCACACACCTGTCTCATTTTCAAGTGGACCTCCAGAGAGTCCTATAATGCAGCATCATGTTTTTAATCAAGGCACTATAGAGGTCCCAGTTCTGGATTCCCTAAGTGCACATAAGTCATCGTGTAGTGGTGGCAATTTATTACATCCACCTACAATCTTGTTAGAAATACCGAGCACAATCAATAAGTGCCTTTCACCTATTAGAGAATTGCCTACACCTCTACCTTCACCGATGCCGTCGCCTGCCTTAACCCCTGTCATGAGACGCAGTGTAATGTCATCATCCCTAGAAGATGCAGATTTGAGTGATGACAGAATATCAGTAGAAATACCTAATATATCCGTCAGCTGCAGTGACCTTGATGATGACGAGGTACACTGCTCTGATATTGTTATAGACCCACATGGAGAAGATGGATTAATACTGGAAGAAGCTGCATCAATGCATCAATTAATCAGATTAAAGGCAAGTGTTGTGTTTTATTCATAATGTTATTAAATTATAATTTCAAATTCAGTTTCTAAATAATGTTATTAAATTATTATATTTTCAGAATCGACCACCACCTCTTGGCCAGCCTTCGGAAAACAAAGAAATAACAATACAAATAGAACCCCCACCTCTTGTTATACCAACTTTAACAATTCAAACTCCTTCTCCGACTCACTCTCCCAAACCTTCGGGATTATTTCCTGGTTCACCACCACCTCATAAATCACAAATCAGTGAAACTTGTTTTCAATTTCCTGCTCCCAAACCATCTAAAAAATTGTATAAAGACTTTGAAAAGCCTACATCTCTGGATTTACCATGCGCTCCTCCAATGATAACAATCACCTGCAATTTAAGTGAAGTTGAATCTGACACGGAATCTCCTGCTGTTAAACCCACTGTTCACTTAGGTGTAACTTCTAGTGGCATGACCTACCTCAGCCCTTTTTCTATGAATGCTCGTGGAGATCATACTGCATCCGAGTCGAATTTAAGTTCTTCTGGATACAGCTCTATGGCTAGTCCTGGACCTTCCAGATGTAGTTCTAATAATCCTTTATGTCCTTCTGAAATGGAAGATCAAGGCCCTTCTGGTTCTACGGGATGTAAAAGAAGACAGTCTTTGGCACCCGCTATAAAACTTGGAGGATCTAGTTCTTCTGGTTCTAGTAATAGTAATAGTTGTAAAACTATACAAAGCGAAAGACGAGGACGTTCTGATTCTGAGACATTATCAGATGATCCCCTTCTTGAATCTAATGATGAAGGCATAGGTACGGATCATATTGATGAAAAAATTGACGACGGAGAGGTAAAAAGTGCTAAAGAACTAGAGGTTTTTATGATCAAAGAAAGTGATATACCAAATACATTATTAAGTTTATCTGCTGTTTCCACTACAACACCGCGACTTAAATGTTTAAATGTAGAAGATCCCTTAGAACGATTATTACCATCAAATTTAAATAATAAAAATTCTCTTCAGTTGCCTTCAATTGTGGTGCAATTCGATTCTCCGGGTTATGAGAAACATTTAAGTCCAATGAGTTCCCGAAGTGAAAGCCCGTTAAGTGATCGAACTTCGGGGATGGGAAGGTTTTCACCTCAGTTCTATGGGAAAAATAAAGATATATTACCTTTTACCGATTCGGATGGGCTTTACGATTTTCCCAGTTCTGATAAAGTAAATGTCACAAGCAATACACAACATAAGAAAGTAGGAAGGAAACGAGAAAAGAAATTATTACGAAACTGTAAAACACCTAGTCCAACGAAATCACACCATTTTGCAACTATGCATAACCTCTTGGATGTTCCTAATAGAGAACCATCACACAAAGTTCCTCCACCTCGGAAACTAAGTCCTAAACGTAGGATTACTAGATCTCAAGTAGTTAGTTCATCTTCAAGTTCTGACAGTATTACTTCAACTAGAGAAAATAAACTTTCATCTTCAAGTCCAAGTCCTGATACAATACGGTGGTCATCGCCAGTAGCTTGGATGAACGAAAAATATACAAAATCTAACAAAGATTCATTAGACGACTCATGTGATGTAAGTTATTACTTCTTTAATACTGAGCGTCAGTTTTTCACCTCTTAATAAATTTATTTGCCAATTAAATCTACTTATATTTGCCTCATAATTGTATGCGTTTGTGACACACAAATTTATTTCATAAATATATTAGATTAAATAATGGCACTCAATATTGGTAAAATAGCAATAATAATTGAAAAATTAAGAAATACAGCGAAATTCAGAATGTCTTAACATGACGTTATGGATAAAGGTTACAATAGTTTTACCAAATTTTCATCTACTTACTTATTTTCTATGTTGTGTTATTATTTTGACCAGAGACCAGAGTGGTCAATACTTTCAGATCTAAGAAGACGCAATTTGTTACATATGCTGTTGATATTGAGTAATAAAGGCAATAAATTATAAAATTATAAATAATAAGATATATCTAAAGTCAGTGCGAGGAATCAGTGGACATACACCTCTATCATATCATATATATAAAATAGAGAGAGTCCATCCAATTGCTACCCACACATTTTAACGTTTGTGGTCCGATATAATCCAGGGGACAAAATTATCTACACCGCACGATCTAAGAATTATTGCTACAAAAAGAGACAATTTGACACTTTGAATTATTGTAGAGTACAATGAAAAAATAGAGTAAAAAAATAATAAATGTAAAAAATAGTAATAACTACTTATCACATTTGATCTGAGATTTTAAACTGCAATGTCCCCTAGACCCTGCCAGCCAACATACGTCAAAATTTGTGTACAAAAGTCTGCTTTAGCAAGAAATCAAGAAATTTAGAATAAGTATTTTTTTTAAATCTTTGAAGCCCTTTAGCGGTTAAACGAAGCAATTTCGGATATAATTAAATCCGATCTATTTAGAGCTTGTCATCGAGTATTTTCGGGATACCTCGTATATCTATACATTCCCTCATATCCGTAAATCAATGAGTGGTATCATCAACTCTAATAATACAGTATGCGCCAAAAGTATGGAATAAATTCAATAAAAACGAAACAATTATTTTTTGGGAAAAATCCTCGAACAAGTCGATTTTTAATTTAAAAAATACATATTTTAGCGTAAAATGCGATTTTCAAATGTCATTTGTTTTCGAGTATTGACGTCATCGATTTTTTTTTAAATGGCAACACCATATTCTTTTCCTTGATTCTGAAAGATCGTTTAATTCTCTATCAGACAGTACTAAAATTTTGCCCTCTTACATAGGAAAGTTTTCGAGTAAATGACGATTGAATGTTAGAAAATGTAAATTTTATCCATAAAAAAGTAACAATTCTGAGATATGTAAAATAAAATACAATTGATAAAATTTTATACTTAAATTAAATGTTCGAATTGCCATTCACCAACTTCTTGACAATGCGCAAGTATGTGAAGAAATTCTTCTTGCACATTATGAATGATTTCTGGGGTAACTGCGTATTTCGTCCCGAATGCGATTTTGAAGTTCTTCTAAATTACGTGGTTTGACTTCAAATATCCCCATAAAAAATAGTCAAGAGGTGTAAGATCTGGCGATCTTGCAGGCCATTCTATCGGTCCGCGTCTACCGATCCACCTCCCAGGAAAACAGTTGTCCAAAAAATCTCGTACAGGGCGCGCATAGTGCGGAGGTGCACCGTCTTGCTGAAACCATATGGTATCGTCAGGAATGTCAGGGTCATTATTGTTAGGAAAAATTACTGCAAGGGCTGGAACAAGGTCATTTTCTAGAAACTCTAAATATCTTTGTCCTGTAAGGGTTCCTTCAAAGAAGAAAGGCCCTACTATTCTGTCGTCAACTATTCCAGCCCACACATTTAATTTCTGGGGGTGTTGGGTATGTGCCTCTGCCATCCAATGAGGATTTTCCCGACTACAATATCTGCAAGTTTGACGGTTTACTGTACCATTCACACAAAATGTGACCTCATCTGAAAAAAGTATTTGCCGGTGTAAATTTCTATTTACTTGACATAAATCCATTAGAATGTCGCAAAAGTGTAAGCGGCGATCGGGATCATCTTCATTGAGTTCCTGCACAAGTTGAATTTTGTAGGGATGATATTTTTCCTTCCTCAAGATACGTAGCACTGTGCTCTGACTAGTGTCATTGTTTAATGCAACTAATCGTGAAGAATTATGAGGATTATCCACCATACTTATCAAAATGTTCTGTTTCTGATTTTCATTAATGCTTGGACGTCCAGGTTTTGGAATATTTACAACATTGCCAGTTTCTCTAAATTTAGACTCTACCTTACTGACTGTTGATTGGCTGATAGGGCGATCTGGATATTTTTCATTAAATAAATCGCAAACTTCCTGCTAAGTTCTATTCATATTCCCGTATACGATGAGAATTAAAATTTCAATTCTTTGAGTAACAGTTAAATGTGCCATAATACTTTAAATTGAATAATAATTTCTATGTCGCTTACAATACTTATTAGAAAGTCGGTGTGACAATGACACTTTGCAAAGATTTTCACCTACGTGATCCATAAAAGAACTATGGAATTCGAAAAACTAAACTTGATAACGTTTTTGCTTTATTTTAATTGATTTACGTTTTCTATCATTCAATCGTCATTTACTCGAAAACTTTCCTATGTAAGAGGGCAAAATTTTAGTACTGTCTGATAGAGAATTAAACGATCTTTCAGAATCAAGGAAAAAAAATATGGTGATGCCATTTAAAAAAAACGATGACGTCATTACTCGAAAACAAATGACATTTGAAAATCGCATTTTACGCTAAAATATGTATTTTTTAAATTAAAAATCGACCTGTTCGAGGATTTTTCCCAAAAAATAATTGTTTCGTTTTTATTGAATTTATTCCATACTTTTGGCGCATACTGTATAATAAAGTGCATAAAATATTTCTACGAAGTGGCACGTATAATCATTCTGAATATCTCTATATCGCTTAGATTTATTACAATAACAATTTTGATGTTTTATCATATTATTTGATCAAATTTAAATTATTAACATGAAACACCCTTTTAATTTTTAGGAATTACAAGATATACATCCCTCAGCTTTGCCAAACTCCTCTGAATACAAGAATAACCTATCCAATCGAAAAGTTAGCAGATTACGAGCTATAAGTCACCAGATAAGGTAAGTAACATCTACAGAATACTAGTCTTAATATCAATTATTACAATCCAATTTAAAGTAGCGTTGTATTTATTATCTCTGAAATAAATTGACGTAAGCCACCGAAATAATAACTAATAAAAACATATTGAACAATAAAACAAGTCTACTAAAATGAAGCTTATGTCGGGTATTCTAAACGAAATTACGTTTCAATTATTTGAGATGATATTTATATATATATATATTAGCGCTACAGGCCTAGTGACCCTTGGCTTAAAGTTTTGCAATTTTTTTCTGCCATTTTCTCCTATCCTTTGCTTCTTCTTTCCAGTCCGTGACACCAATTTTCCTCAGATCATCTTTGACTTCATCCAACCATTGCTTCCTGGGTCGTCCTCTTCTCCTCTTCCCTCCTCCTGCCATTAGTATTCTTTTAACCCATCTGTTGTCGGGCATCCTAGCTATGTGTCCCAACCACCTGGCTCTTTGCGTCTTCACTACCTGCACGATGTTAGGTTGCTTAAAACAGATCTTCTATTTCCTTATTTGTCCTTCTTCTAAATTCTCTCTCCACCTTAATTCCTCCGAATATCTTCCTTAACATTTTCCTCTCCCATATTTCCAGTTTAATTTCTTCTTTTTTTCTCATTATCCACGTTTCACACGCGTAGGTAACAGTAGGTCTTATTACGGTTTGATACAGCCTTATTTTTGTGGTTCTGGATACAATCTTCGATTTTAGAATCTTGTTTAGCCTACCTGCGGCTTTACTTGCTTTTGCCATCCGCTTTTCTAATTCCCTTTCCTCCTCCCCTTTACATGTTAGCGTCACTCCTAGGTAATCCACTTGTTGAACTTTCTCTATTATGTATTTTCTATTTCCTGTGCAGTTGATGATTAAATTAACTGGTCCGTCGTAATCGTTGTCTTTCATTACCATATATTTTGTCTTCTTCTCATTGATTACCAAGCCATTTCTCTTGCTTTCGCTTCCAGTAACTTAAAGGTAGTTGCTACTTCTTTTTTTGATCTAGCCATAAGAACAATGTCATCAGCGTAAGCCATGCACTGGTATCTGCTGCCGTATATTAAACCACTGGTTCTTATTCCACTTTCTCTCAAAATTATCTCCTGTACCAAGTTAAAAAGAACTGTAGACAATGGGTCACCTTGACTTAGTCTTCTTTTTCCGTTAAACTCCTCCGAAACTCGTCCTCCCAACGTTATTTTATTCCCTGTTTTCCTTAACGTCATTGCCACCAACCTCCTAAGTTTGATTGGAATTTCCAGCTTTTCCATTGCTTCATACACCTTTTTACGGTTGATAGAATCATAAGCTTGATATTCTCCTACTTGCGCATCATGGTACTGGGCCAGCCTTTTTTTCACTATTCTTGCTAACACTTTGTAAGTAACATCTAAAAGTGCTATTCCTCGATAGTTATTGCAGTCTTCTTTGGCCCCCTTCTTATACAATGGTACTATTAGGGCCTTATTCCACTCATCTGGCATTTCTTCCTTTTCCCAAATCTCCGTTATTACTTTCCATACTCGCGTAATCAAAAGTTCGCCACCATGCTTCAGAAACTCAACTTCGCTTTTATATTCTTCCTCTCTTCCTACTTTAGCATTCATATCCCCCAATACGCATTTTATGTCAAACCTTGGCATCCTTCCCATAATTGTGTCCAAATCTTCATAGAACTCATTCTTGATGTCTTCATGTTTTTCCTCGGATGGAGCATGCGCGTTTATTAGAGTCAACTTCCTGAATTTTCCTCTAATTCTCATTCTACCTAATCTGTCCGAAATCCCCTCAAACTCTATTACATCGTTTTTAAGTTTATTGCTAACCATAAACCCTACTCCCAGTCCCCTATGATCCTTCCCACTGTTAAAAAATACATAATCTTCCACATTTCCAGTTGTAATGCCCTTCTGTTTCGTTTCTTGCAGTGCCAGTATGTCCAATTTGTATTTCTTCATTTCCCCAACTAAATGTTTCAGAGCCCCTTCAACAAAAGTACCTCTAACGTTCCATGTGCCATCTTATATTACTCTCTTTATTTTTGATTGCTTTGGTTTTTATCTTTATTTCGTTAGTTCCTACTCCCAATCCATTTCCTCGCCTAGTCAGATCCGCATCTCCCCTTTCTCCAGCTTTGATTAGTTTTTTGAACCGTAATTAGCGTATCTAATTTTTTCCAGCCTACCTTCACCTTTATTCCACTTCCAGACTTCATTTTCCACTATTAATTTAAAAAACCCATTTTCACATTTTTTCCCGTAGCACTTTCTTCCTTAAATTTCTGTCTGATTTGTCTTTGCACATCCCTTTCTTCTCTAGTTAAATCATCATTTATAAATATCATGTTTCTTTGTCTGTTTCTCAATTTCCTTTTGTTCTGCATCACTTCTATTTTATTCTCTTCGTTTCCCAATTCTACCAAGCAGGTTTTTTCACCTAGCTTTCGTGCTGTTTTAATGACTGGTTTTACTCCTATCTCCTTTTCTATAAGTTGCCCAATTGTCTCTCTTGATGAGATGATATTTACATTTTTTATTTTTCATAAAATGTTCTTGCAATTTGCGTTATTGTCAATATTATTTTAACTACATATACTTTCTATAAAGTATTTACAGTTATTTCTTCTGTATAATGTACAATCTCCAAATATTTGCTAAACGTTGACAACCTAGATGTTTCACCTTTCAATTACTAAATTCAATAACCTATTACCTTAATTTTTTTCTAAATTCTTGGAAATTAAATATTGTCTTTATTTCCTGATAATGAATGATTTTCCTTATTAAAATGAAAATTTCAAAATATTCGTATTGATTAAACAATTAACGTCAGTGTTAGTGTGACAGTAATAACGAATCAACATGGCTGTTATTGATATTAATTAAAATAATTAGAAGAAATTTTTTCTTCGTCATGAATATTATAGGAATATTATCGTCTTCGCCTTATCGACAATTTTCAAAATATTCATGACCTTGAAAAAATTTCTGGAAGCACTAGTGATATGAGTGAAAATTGCACGCCAACGTTTTCTAACCAATATTTTGTCTCATCATCATGGTAATTTCCGGAAATTTTCAGCCTCCTTCGAATAAGCTGCATGTGATTGCACTGGAAATTTTTTGACGTTTATGTATAGATTAACAATATGTTTGACACTACTTGATACACAAACCTAGAAAAAATATAGACGGCGCCGTTCCGTTATATAGGTCACGTGACAGGTCCCGCGTCATCGAGGGTCTTAAGGTCCGGAAAATGGGTATTTTATTTGCTTTGTTGTAGTTCTGCAAATAGGATGGCTGCATTGCAATATGAAATTAACTTGTTGTCATTTTAAATGACATTAAAGATTGTAACCAATCACAGTAAACAAATGAGCTTCACGCTACAGCACAGCCAACCTAAATTGGCATAAAAAGCAAGTTTTAGCAATTCTAGACCTTTTAGGGTGGTCATGAATTAGTGGTCGTCGGCAATTTGCCGCTGGCACCGTCTATATTTTTTTGTGACTTGATATGTTAATTCTTTTTATTCTTGAATTATTAATTGTATAATTTTTACTGAAAAATTATACAATAATTTGACATTCACAATAACATGAACATGACAAAAATACAATTTAAAACTGTCAAAACACATTACTTTCAAATAAAACTTTAATTAGCAAGTTCTACCATTTGGAAAAATATTTGGAATTAATACTGCCGTAACTGGTATAGTGGGTAAAATATTTGGCTTTTACACAGGTTCGCGTTCAATTGCTAACACTGGGGAATCTCTGTTTTATTAGTTCATTCCCGATACTGTTACATTTAATAATTTAAAGAGTGGATAACCATTAAGCGCAAGTAAATAATGATTATACACTGATATATTGTATTATGTACAGTATTATACTTGAAACCGACGAATGTTGTCTACATTATAATATAGTCGTGGAAAAGATTATTTTCATGACTATTTTAGTAACTGTTGATATTCATTTAATTCTTGTTCATTTTTGCATACCTTCCTTAGAACAGCACCTCCTTCGAATGTGGGAGCTCCTTCCCAATAACACTTTATAATAGTCCACCTCACAAACATAACTGAGCCCTAGTATCAAAGGCGGCAATCTCCACCATTTCCACTTTTTTTAAAGCGCAAAAAACTGATACACGCTTATTACTGCTTAATTCAAAGGAAGCGTAGTTTCCAATGAAAGAAAATGCGAAACTAAATCAGATTTTAAGGTCAATATACCTACATTTTTTTATCTTTTCTGAAAAAATGTACAAAAATTAATGGAGAATGCCGTGTTTGAAACTAACAGTTGGATTTTGCAAGATTTGTTACCAAAGGTTGCACTAAAATGAGTTGTAAAATAAATACCAAGTATTAATTCAACAAAATGTATAATCAAAAATATTTTACTGAACATAATAACACACATTATACAAGTACAGATGGCATTTCTTCAATAAATTCGCAGGTAGCTTTTGCCGTTTCTTCCACGTTAGCCAATGCATTTTCTTCTTCCTGACCTGGTTGCTCTGGCTTAAGAATTTCATTAGAGAGAATAGTTGCATAACATCTTCCAGAGATCTCCAAGTAGCCCCAAAGTGTTTTGTAAGAAGTTTGTCAACATCTCTAAGCTTCAGCGTATTGACTTTTTGGGAACTTTTTTTATGATGACAGGGTTGATCATGTGAAGACTTTTTCCCTTCCTTAGGACACTTTTAAAGGTTTGTGAATCATTTTGGTAATACAATTCACCTCTAATCAAAACATTTTCAGTTTTACATTTCTTTAACAAAAACCGTTTTGTATTCTTGAAAGAAAAATGCCATGTTCCCGTGGGTTTTAATACATCTGAGATGGTTTCTTTCCAATTAAATACGTTGCAATTTTATCCCAAATGGACAACCGTCTCGTTTTTGGAAAATAGCTCTATAAAGGTTTCTGGCGGCGTTATCTAACTTTTTGATCCTCTCTGAAACAGCATGTCGTGCCACGTCACGTCATATGTTCGCTGTGAACCATCTTATTGGCCAAAACGGATATTGCCGACTCTGATTCTAAGCGGGTAATGGAGATTGCCAGATTTGATTCTCAGGTGATGTTTTAATGCAGTTTTGTAATGGGATAAAGTTGCTTTTAATAATCGCAAATCATATATTTGGACAGAGCGCGAAAAACCGAAAAATATCATGTATTTAACTCGATTTCGTCAAAAAGTGGAGATTGCCGCCTTTGATACTAGGGCCCTCAAGTAACTAAATGTCACAATTGTGATCCAATTTCTAGGATAGAAAGAGAATAACATCGAAAAACAGTAAGATTTTTTTATAAAAAAATCTAAAATGACTCATGATTTTTTTTATTTTTTAAATGTTCTATATATTTGGTTATAAAGGGTGACGCAAAATGAACGTTATTGTTTGAACGCTTTATAACTTTTTTATTTCTAAGTAAGGGTTATTATGCCGTGACCTCGGTAACTGATCGCTGCTAGAAACAGAATTAAAGTACACCTCTCCAGCATTAGCCGGGATTGTTTGACCTGCTCTAGTTGTTCTCGGGCTAGGCTTTGTGGGGACCTCTGGGCCCGTCCATACATTGATTGCGTCGTGAGTCGCGGCGAAGCTTTTGCGGAGTCAGCACTGAAGATGCCAACAGTGAAGAGCGGCGAAACGTTTGGAAGCATGGAATGCGACCAGTTACACAGGCGGCTACGAAACGCCTCGGAAGACCAGCAATAAGAGCCGAACAAAACCTAACCCGAGACAACTAGGGCAGGTCAAATAATTCCGGCTAATCCTAGGGATTTGCACTTTAATTCTGTTTCTGGCAGCGAGCAGATAGCGAGGTCACGGCATAATAACCCGGAAAATCACTGTGTATCAAATGATAGCAGCGACCGTGAAAGCCTACAAATTACTATAAATATTTATATATTTTAATACGGTATAGTTAGGAAAATGACATCTCGCAAGTGGTGCCCATTTTCTGCATCATAGAATCGTGCTCCTTTTTAACACATTGCCCATAACTTATCACAAAATTTTCAGGCGATGTGACATAGATTTCATTAAAAATATTGATCCCAAGGAAAACAGTCGGTAGCGGCTAATTCTAGTTAACGCGCCAACGTATTCCCCTTCTGTGACGTCAAAGAAAAGGAGTAGTGTGACGTCACTGTTTATATTCAGATACTTTCGAAATAACAATACTTTTCCCGACACATATTTTACGTAACCAATTATCTTTTTATGATTTCTGTTTATTTGAGAGATATTTAAATCGACACCTGGCGAAAGCGGTACATTTTAAAGGCCATGTTTTGTTATGTATAAGATTTATAGATGCATATGTTTATTTACATACGTGTACATATAAGATGTTTATTTTATGTAATGATTATATATAACCTTTAACACTATTTACATTATTTTAGATTTCTCAGAAGGCTGGAACTTGGTTTAAAGAAAAAAGAGAGAGCGGTTAGTCCCTCAGAAAGTTTTGAAAGTGGAGAGGAGTCGCCAAGAGCTACGTCCCCATTACTTCAACACACAAAAGGACCAAAAGTAGAAATACGCAAAAGTAGTAGCATTAGTAAGCTACAAAAGAGTAATATAAATTTAACCAAAAATTATAAACGAGGTAGACATAAAAGAGGCGAACTTTTACTGCCGCAAGAAATACCCTTGAAAGTAACCACTTCTGGAAATAGATTCTCAGATTAATTCTAATGACTGTTAATAATTAATAATATTGATAGCTAATATGTACTGATATTAAAAATTTAAATACTAAACAATTCTAAACATCGAACAATCATAAATATAAGCGCAATATTTTAAAGTGAGTACCTTAATATCGAAGCTTTTTTAAATTGTTATAAGGATTTATTCTCAATGCTCAATGACTCATTGACGCATGTTGTTAATAGTTACACATCGATTCTTAGCCCTGGACCTACAAATTAAAATGGGCCTTAAAAAATCAATATTCCAATTGAATACTTTAAACTATTACTATTCTTACAATTTCTATAGAAGTGCCTACATGTCGAAGATGTAGTATTGCTTGTTTCAATAAATAATGGAAATTTCATTTGATTATAATTGAAGGAAAAGGTTTTATTTAAATATTGAAAGCAATTATTTTAATTGTTAAAGGACTATATTTTATTAAAAATAGTTATTAGGAAACAATATTTTGTGATAATTTTATAAAAATTGTTACACTTTAATAAATAATACATACCTACTTCATACATTAATAAAAATAGATGAAAATATGTTCAATCGGACAGAAAAGTAAAACCCAATTTGATTGGTACTTATTCATCTAAATCTTTCTACAGGTTATGACTAAAGTGTAAACTTAGTTAAGTTGTAAACTAGCTTTCTAGTAGGTATACTAAGTGACTGAACTGTTGCTATTTTGATAGAAAACGCATATTCCATGATACTAGCGGAGTGGGTTGTAAACTAACCCACTTGCTTGGCTAATTCACTTGAAATAATCAATGACATTAAAATAGTTTTTCTTTGATTAGTTTGTAAATATCCGATTTGATCTAGCTAGAAGGAAAACAATCATTCTGGTAAAACAAAATAGTAAATTCTTTGGATAGTATACAGAGTAACGCCTGTATAATATTTAAAATTTATAATACAGCTTCCTGACAATATTTGTAATAGGAAAATTTAATCTTTGCGTTTTTTTATTCATTTATTCAACGAAAATGGAGGCCCTCTATGTGTTGTTTGTTACCTTGAAAACGTTTTTAAGCAACCTTATTTAGTTCAGTATAAACTACTCTTACATTTCCTAGTACGTCGGATACGTGAAGATATTCGTATAAAAGTAAAAGTTTTATTTACATTATATTCAGAATCGTATACGATTAACAATAGATCAGTAAAAGAAAGCGTGCTACAATAACATGAAGAGGTCGTTAACAGAAAAAGCGAATTTGCGTTAAAACTTCTTTGTAGTCGAATGCTGTTGAAGAAATTTAGTATCAACAAAAGTTGTTAACTGAACAGAGATATGAAAACAAGTTTATTTTATTCAGTATTCACCACCCAGCAAACTTTTGACACATGGAAATGGATATAGTCAAGGCTGCACCATCTACGTGTGCAATGCAAGAGCTCCAAAAGGCACCAAAGTTTGATGGGCGGCAAAAAAACATCGATATTTTATTGGCTGTGCAAAAGCGATGTAAACCGATCTAACTTTAAAGCCTTTATCTGTACGCGTTGGTCTAGTACGATTGATGCCATAAAGCTATTATACAGGGTATCCCAACGAAAATTTGACCCCCCCTATAATTGAAAAACCGAATAATATTTCAAAATTCGTCGAGACCCGTCGATTTTTGTTCTTGGGGGGAGCTTTTTTGACAGTCAAGCCAACTCGATATGTTCATCCTCCTAATGCCTAGCAACCCCAACTTAAAAATTTCAAATACACCTACTCCACTTGTGGCACATCATTTTAAAGCCCTTTTCATTGCGAATACAGTGACGTACCGTTTTTAGAAATCGGTTGAGATTTGACAGAATTATTGGTTACAAACGAAAAGATGACAAACCAACTTACGCGTAGTAATTTCTACACAAATGCCCACCACTAATAAGTTTTTCATCTACTACACATGACCGCATTACCTAATTGTTATTGATGTGTCTATCAGTTTACAAAAAATTCAGAAATGAAATAAAAAAGCTGAAGCAAATAAAACTAGATACTAAAATAGTTATTAGTAGAAGATGCTTAAGTTTATAGGAATTCAGACCTTTTCAAAATAACAAAAAATCAGTACTACAAAAAAAGTCGGTGTTTTTTGCTTGTGACCAAGAAATCGTTAGTTTCAGCCTTTATTGAAAGTATTAACGTGTGTTCGAAATGGTTTATTCTATCGCGGAACTTTACTCGCATTATGTGAATATTGTGAATGCATCATCACTAATAAATCAGTTGCTTGAAACGGATTTACTACAACAAAATTTGTATTTACTCGCCCGCTCGCCTCTCCCACCAAGTCGCACCTCAGCAATTCGCATTTGACTCGCTTCGTATATACGCGAAAGTTAGTAGCTCGCAAGCTAGCAAGGCAAATAACCATGGGATTTTATGTTGTGTTCACGGGAATCTTCGTTATACAGCTCTTTGTAGATAGTACAAGTTGCCCCCGAAGATTTTGTTTGAATCCAGTTTCTAACCCAAGCAATTCGTCGTTTCTTTTTCGTCTAGCGAAGTTTCTGTAATTCACCGAAAATACTTACACTATGTAGATATTGAGGCGAGTCGAACTACTGGCATTCTAGTATACAATGAGGGTAGCTGTCTACTGTCAGGTGAGGAGCTCGCACCGTGTAAACTAGCCTTTATTAATCTATATGCGAGTTACTCGTAAATGTAAATGCCGTTTAATACTAAAAGAAAGTTACCTACATTATCAAAAAAAACCGATGTAACCAGCTAATTTTGTATTTCATTTGGTTTGTTTTTGCAGCAGTTGGAAACGGTTTGAAACTGTCAGAAACATTCGACCAGTTAAGATATGAACGCGTTACCAATTTAACGCAATAAATAGTTGGACGGACATTTCTGATAGTTCCAAACCGTTTCCAATAGCTGTAAAAATAAACCTATTATTAAGTTTTCCATGCATAATTGAAATTTAGTTTTTTTCTAATATCGTTAGGAAGCTATAGTTTAATTTTTATACACTCTGCACTCTTTATAAACTAATCAACTATTTTTCTATTTGTGCAAACTTATAGACTTATACAAACAAAACTTTTTATTCCTATAAGTATGACATAGAAACTCTTACAAGTGCTATAAGGAAATTTTTAGTTTCAGGTTCAACCCAAGGTTATGTAACAATGTAAAAAACGCTGTTTAAACAAATATATGTGATACACATGCAACAGCAAAAGTTGTACTAATGAATCATGCAGCAATAAAATAACAAGTATATATTTGTTCTCTTTTCCTAAACTATACGTTACTTTTTACGATTACATCTGTACTTAACAGATGTTTCTATATTTCTATAAAAATATAATATTGTTAGACTGTTCTTTTTTTTGTTTAATAAAACAGGAAACTTTTGAAATTATGTTTCTTAATTGTTTTTGAAATTAACCAGAGAAGCTATTTTGTGTAACCAGAATGATTTTTATTCCAGCTAGACCAAATCGATTAGTTTATAAACTAACCAAAAAAAAAGTTATTTTAATCTCTTTGGTTATTTCAAGTAAATTACCCAAATGAATGGGTTATTGTATGAAGTGTCTGCTAATATGGAATATGCATTTTCTACCAAAATAACTGATGGTTCATTTATTTTGTATACTAGTCAGCCATTTTATAAACTATCCAAGTTTACACTTTAACCGTAACATAATACAGATGACAGTAGATAGAAATGGAAAAGCTAACGGAAGGAGTCAGTGAATTCTGAAACCTAAAAAGAATAGCCAAATAGTAGTTTATTCTAAATTGAGAGAAAGGAAACTAATTGCAGATTTAATTATTTCAAAGTAAATATATACCTACCTATATATTTTTTTTAAATTATAAATTATTAGAGATGGGCGAGTGAGTTGTTTTCTATACTACGATTAGTTTAGTATTATTTTCTACAAATCACAATTTGTATGTAAAACAGTAGATCGTCGAAAGCTACTTAGAAACTCAAACTATTTATTAAAATCCTCATCAGGTACGTCTAGATAACAATAATAAGGATACTATATAATTCCTTCACATTCTACGTAGACAAAACCATTATCCTTTCCTGTTTACCTATTTTTACAAACTTATTATCAATAAATATATCCGTATCGCTCCACTTTCTAGCCATAAAGCCATATCCATCCCTTCCCTTGCGCAATATACACAGGACTCATATATTTCTTATCTCCACCTCCCACTCTCATGTCCCTCTCTCTTTTGCTTTTCACTTTTGTATTCACTTTTACAATCGTCCCCCCGTTCAATAGCATTGTATCCACTACATCTTTCACATTAATGTTCCTCTCCGTTTGCCTCTCGATTTCAGCTCTAACCCCATCCCGCCTGAGATACACGAGGAATGCATGTTCCGAGGGATCCTCTTTCTCGCAGTAAATACACCTAATCTGTTTCCCGACCTTCCTCTGATAAGTTGAAAAGCTTCCATGACCCATAAGCAGCAGACACACAAAATATCCATCTTTTTCTTCCTACATTATATCCATATCTATCTTCTTCTCAATCTTCCCACCGGTTTTTTCAATGGTCTTTCCACCAATTTTCTCATCCCACTTCACGTAGAAAGGTATTTCTCTCACATACACCAAACCCTTAATCTGTGTTCCTTGTAGGATTTATTTTTAATTTTTGTGGTCATCTCCCCCGCACCATCAAACTCAGGAGAGTAGATGGCAACAGTGGCTCTCCCATGTAACTCCATAATATTTATTATCATCTGCAGCCTACTAAACACTCCGACCTCATTTCCACTCTGAAACTGAGGCGTTCTCTAACTTTCGTCTCGCCTCTATCTTCGACACTAGAGCGAATAACTAACTTCGCCTGGTCAAGGTCAGAAAATCTCTCCATTGTAGCACGTTTTATGCCTTCGTTCTCTCCGGCAGTGTTATCCTCTTCAACTAAGCATACCAGATCAGTATCCTGTCTTGCTCTTAGCGGTGACCAAGGATCAAGAACGCTCTTCTAAAGACGCTATTCGGCCACTGCAGTTTCTCAATTTTTTTTGAAATCTCTAAAATTGCTCATCATTCTCTCCTACGCCTTGTTTCCTCTCTGAGTCATCAATATCCTCTGTATACTCACACTAGTCTAGAAGTTCCCCTCCGTCTGGGTGGCCACACTGGTCTTAGATACCTCCTCTGCCTGACTACGCTTTATTGTATTTACGAACTCACTCAATCTTTTCTTTAATCTCCACCTTCAAGTTTTTGTTTTTACCAACTAACTCCATCAAATCTCTCATTTCTTCATCCAAATCTTGAAACCATTTACGGCACTTCATTAAAGTCCCCTGAGCCGAAATTTAATCTTCCTGGGACGGTATCTCTTTATAATCCAGCCCTACGGGCCTCTTTTTCTTCACTGATTCACTTAGAGTCTCGTCCAATGTCAGGTCGACTGCCCAAGCCTTTTCTTGAGTGTCTATTTCCTTCCCATTCCACGATGGAGAAATTGATAATTTACTCGCCTTTTAGTCGGCGTGACAAATCTCTCCTCTACTGTTGATGATGACCCCCTACTTAAACGACTGCCACCATCTTCTTTCTTTCTAAGTAATCTTTCTAGGGTCAAGTACGCATTAATTTGTGCCTACTAACTATTACCCCATCTAACTTAACCTAACCTGACCAATTGGGTACTTACAGAATTGCAGTACAGTGTGTTATTAAATATGCCGTCTGGTCGTCATTTATTATTTCACATGCCCATTTCCATAATATATATTTATACACCGGACTACATAAAACTACTTTCATTTTAAGTCTAGCCTCATTTAAGTATCATATGAAAAGTTCACAATATATTAATATTATTGTAGACAATCTAAATTGATTAGTTCTTACTATAATCGTTCAGAACTTTACTAAGTTGACATTTTGTTTAATTTAATTAATATCATTAGGTATAATTACAACATATAGGTTTAAATAATACTTATCTGACATTTGAATAATATTTAATTGGTATATTGATTGAAATGTTGTTATATTGATTTCAAATAATTTTATGAATATAAAGTAATGTATATAAACTCGTCCATTAAACATAAAAGTGAACCTTGTAAATATGTTGAAATATATATAAGCAAAAAAATTGTAGCGCCATGATGGCTTGTATATGAGACTGATTTTCTACTATTATAGATATAACCATTTCTTGTTAAAAGGAATTTTAGAATTGCACTTTCATATTTTCAGTTTGCACTTTCACCACATTAAAATTGTAAACTATTACTCTTCACCTCACGAAAAATTAACACAAAATTTGAGATGCATTGCATAATATACATATAACATAAAGATGTATATAGGTAGTAGGTATATTCCTTATTAAATTCAATTATTAGGACTAAAGTACTTATCATTTTAATTAACAATTAATTTAATATTTGCAATGTACAATTTAATCAAGGTAATAAAAGCATATTGCCACAATTTAAAGAAAGTCTGTAAGTAGCAATATACAATATTTGTGACCAATACCAAACAAATACTAAATACATTAATTATTGTACTTTACGCTACACAAATTAATACGCAGGGATTCCAAAATTAAATGCCATTTATTGTTAGCTTTTTTATTGTTAGAGCTGTGATGTTTAGTAGATTGTAACGAAGCAATGCTATCAAGGTAGATATTCGAAACATTACTCTTCTGGAATGTTCTTTTGATCACATCTTTCTGATTATGAAAATAGGTCCATCAATCGTCATATAATTCGGGAGTGAGTAGAAATTAAAATAATTTCTCTCTAAACTCTGACTTCCCAGCAATAGATCTTTTGCTCATATCAATCGTACATTACGAGTACAGGTATGCTAAATCAAATTTATTTCCCGCTATATTTTATAAATTTACATTGTAGGTAATGCATTATCAAAAATATAGCGATGAAGACCTAACATGAATTGTACGTAGAGTAGTAGGAGCAGTGGCCATACAACCAACATTCCAAAAATATTAACTCAGTTTAATATTTCAAACAACTGTCCATTTTTAACTATTTTTTAATTATTCAAGAAAATGAATAAAGTAACTTGTGAAGGAGAGAGGGCAGTATGTTATTATTAAGCAGGCCGCATTTACGCCCAAGTCTTTTTCATTTACGATGTATTCGCAAAATTCAGAAGTTAAAGATAAAGAAGTCCAAATTTGTACCCGACTAGGTTAGGCTAGTAGCTATGTATTTGCGATTTGTAATGTGAAATTTTCCCAACAATTACGCATCATGATCGGCATGATCCGCAAATACATGCATTGTCTGTAATCAGCTTTAAGAAAAACGTGCCAGTTATTTTATTCCTAATAGCAGTGGCCTAGATGCGGGTGGTTAGAAGGGTATAATTGAAGGAAATTGCATTAAAACATGATGTATAGATTCTTTAGTCTTTAGTATTATAAACAATGATTGCATGAGTTGTGTATTTTGAATTTTATTCCACAAACAAGATTCCACCGCCGCAAATATAACTGCCGCCAATCTATGATCAGCACTCTTCAAAATGTAGGGGTGACAATATTTTATCTATTTTTGAGCGCTTTCCGCTATAGTAAATAATTTCCCTTTTGTATTGCATAAATATTTGTCTTTCAGTATATACCTTTGTCAGGTCGCGCGCTAGCTTAACTGTGTGTTCATGGAAGTGTCAGTTTTTGGAGAAATATATTTTAATCAGAGGATAAAAATGTCAAAATAATTGGGATATGATTGTATAAATTATTAATTTATCAAAACTTCGACTGAGTAGCTAGAAACGATAACGTCGCTAACAACCTGGCATGCCTATTTTCATATATTTCTTTATTTTGCTATGGGAAACTAGAGCTAAGCTTTTACATCTCCTTTTTATCAGTTGTATGTCGTATTAAATCGATATTTAAAATTAATTTAAAGTATTCTGTACATCATATAATTGGTTATATAAACTTTGTTACTTGTTACATAACTATTTCAACTGAATCAAGTTTTCAAATTTTAGGATAGGGAACGAATTTAAACAAAGAAATGTTGATACGTGGCAATTCATTGACACCGACTATAGGTCTGTTTTCACAAGAGTCAGGGATTGGTTTCAAACTGTTAGAAATATTCAATGAAGTAGTGATTGTATTTTCAGTGCATGTAATTCAAGAAGTAGTTGGCTGAATGTTTTTTACAGTTTCAAACTAGTCCCTGACTGCTGTGTGAATAAACCTAATATTGCGCAAAATTTGTTGGACAGATTTAATTCTTTTATTGATTTCTATTACTTATAGAAATAAACTATCTGCTATCCAATAGTATGAAAAAACATGTTAGTTTTATATATATTTAACCCTTTGCTAAAATTAAAAAGTTTACGCAGGAAATAGGTATCACTTGTGGTGGACCACTGTGCTCTAAGACAACTAAGTTTCGGTCTAATCATAACCGCCAAAATAGTGAAAAAGCTAGCATTATGGACACTTTTAGATCTTTATCAGTAATTCTAAAATGTTAGGTTTTCTTACACAAAAATCTGCAATATTTAAAAATGTTTTCAAGATCTGTTGCATACAATTTATGTTATATACTATGGTTATAATAAGTTCCTGTAAATTTTCCAAAAACAATGAATGCCTAACATGTTGTATTTTTATAAGTAATATACCATTTACAAAAGCAACAAATTGGTTAAAAATAGACGTCATTAAAAATGTATTCTATATTCATTTTAAATATGAGGTCAGATTTGTACAAATAATCAAGTTTTCACCATTTGAAAATATAGAAACCGTAAATGAAAGTAATTTCTGTAACAAAAGTACCCGACTGAATTCATAATATTTAATATTTAGGTAAACTGTCCAGTATATCCGAGAAATAAAAATACCTATTTCTCATAATATGTTACAAGCACTATTCATTATGTGATATCATCAAGTAATGTATTAAATTATTTATAGATAATTACTTTTAAAATAAATTATATACAAGTAAATCAAAATTCAAAATCAATATTTGTTTTTCATGGGCCTATCGGAAAAGGATTTGCCGTGGCCAACTAACCCGAATATATTTTTTTCAGTTTGACATAACTGAATCTGTCATTTCTACACTTATGACAAATGGATGATTTCATTATTATTCCTTGAAATGCAAAAATTACTTTATCCACGACCACTATATTAAGAACATTTAATACGTCTGTTCTCCGTGGATTAAAGATCTGTTAACACACTATTAGAATTCATAATACCACGCTTCGATTTTATAGCATTTTATTGAGTTATTATTATTATTTTTAACATTTATCTCAAGAATGAACTTGTCATTTTTACCAGGATTATTTAAATTCACTCGATAAAGAGTTTCTGAAGGACTGGAGAGACCGACAACTTCGACAGGTATGACCTGGATTTTTTCAGCAATTGCTGGGCAGTAAATCTTCAATATAACTTTCCGCGATCGTAGTCAATTTCCAACCACCATGACGCTACACAGTAGTAATATCGCCGCCAATATTGGTCAGTAATGTTGCCGAAGAACATCTCATTCCATGTTCGATAAAACTGAATCAGGGAGTCCAAGAAATGCAGCCACTTTCGAAAACGTTTTCGAAATTGTGTTGTTGCCTACATGTTGTGTAACATTTTCGAGCCACATATCGCAAGAAAAAAAATCCCAATAGCATTTTTAGGTCGTATATATATCGTATGTCGTATGTATTTTCGACACATTTGTACAGCATTGACTGAAAAAGCTTCTTCTATGATCGTGAAACTTCTTGAAATATATGTTTTCGTATCCGGAATAAGTACGTCTAAGTGATATCCAAAAAGGTTAAAGGTTACAGGTTGCAACCTGTAAAGAGTTCAGAATAAAACACTCAATGCATACACTGAATTATTAAAATCGTGTATTTTCTACCTTAAATTCTAAATATTCCTCATTCGGTGAATTTCTAAAAAATTTAATTTACCTCCAGTATCTTTGCCTTTTTTGGTTTATAATTTCTTGATGTATTTTCAAATATGAAGTAAGTTTACCATACTTCAAAATACCTTTGCATAGAATATTTTGTTCACATCGAAGAGGCAGCAAACCGTTTCTCCACAATGAAAAAGTAGGATACCAGCACCTTTTTTTGTAATTACTCTTTCTCCTATGCCTCTTTTTTCGCCAATTATCGAATTCCAGCAATTCCTTCTCGTACATGCTTTTCCTACTAATTTTTTGTGTTGATTTTGCAAATTTTTTCACTCTTGTTGACAAATAAACAAACGCATGTTATAGAAAGGATGCAAGACTTTCTAATACTCAGCTGATAATCAATACGTCAAATATGACGTTTTTCAAAACCATATGGCTTTCACTTTCCTAATTGACCGATTTTGGCCGTGGTCGTGGATAAAACGTTGAATTACAATTGAGAAATGAACCAGCCTTTAATCCTCTCAAAAAAATATATATTTAGATATATATATATATATAGGTATTCACAACTAAGTAAAAAATAATAACACGTGAATTCTTTAACGAAAATAAAAATACTTACTGATCATTTCGAATTGTTTTGAAATCCTATAGCTACCTACAAGTTAAAGAAAATATATTCGTCTTGAGGAGTTTTTTTAAAGCCAATTTAAATTAAACTGAAAAAAACACTTATAGTGACGTACTTATTGAAAGGAACAGATAATTTAGTTATGACAAATTAGAACCAAGTGTACTTGGGTATTAGCTAAAAAAATATAAATTGTATGCATAACTTCCTGTTAATTTGTGCAACAAGAAATAATGGTGAAAGCATGATTTGTAATAAAGATATGGGATATTGGATTATTGTAGATGATACTGTGATAGTATTCTGAAATAGAAATTCAGAACAAATGTACATCTTCTATACAGCAATATATTATAGGGAACAAGACGTATTTTGGCACAAACTAAGCAATTATGATAATAAAATATTGCACTACTATATAACTATAACTGTATTCTCTGTCATATTTTCATTATGTGCTTATAACCTTAAAATTTTGCACTAATAACCATAAGATTTTAATGGTGTATGTATGTTTTATATAATATTTATTTGCTGTACTATTCTACATATTTAAAAATAAAGATTTGTCTTTTTATGTATACTTATTTATATTTTGTCATAATATTATGTACAGTTGCCGCAACATAAAGATTTCCAGCCGAATCAGTATCATATTTTGTTTAGATTATGACGGTTTAATCGCTTGTCCGGCACACATGTGCCTAGACACAAACAATTATTGACACGATCTAATTGAAATTTGCTTTAATAGTCAACCGGTTTACCCTTTGAAAAGTACGTTGCGACCACTGTACAGGGTGTCTCAATCTCGATTGTATGGGCCTACTGTGAGGATACAAAAAATTTAAATAAAATTTGGAACATGTGGTGCTAATTGGGATGAGTTAAGCTCCATTTTCAATCGAAACTATTCTCTTTGGGATTTGTTTCAACTAACTAATGACGTCATCAATTATATTTTTCCCAGAAACATACCCAATTTTTTCCTGTAAAAAGGCTCTCTTTTTTCTAATAAACTTGTATTGGAGAATTTTTTCTTTTATTATTATTATTATAAACAATATCGTCCTAAAGAGTCTCAAAAGAAATACCACCTAAAAATCACATTAGCGGCGGAAGGATCAAGTAGTCGTTACAAAATAATTTAATGTTCGTTGTTTAAAGTGCATAAATATCACAAAATACTTGTCATTACTCAATACGAATGTTAAGCGTATAACTTTTGTGTCTATAAAATGTTTTCTCATTCGGAGAAACTTGATATATTGCTAATTTACGGCGAGTCGAAAAAAAATCAAGGAGAGCTGTAGAGTTATATCGAGAAAAGTCCCCAGTGCCTCATTCTTGATCATAGAACCTTTACAAGATTGGAGATGACCTTGCGACGAAATGAAGATGCATTTACTGCTCGGAAGAATCAAATAATTGACCTAAGGATAAGAAACAATATTGATTATATATAAATTATTACAGTATTTCGATCAAAACCCACGAGATTCTATATTGCAGGCTATCCGGGAATTGATTTTGAATAAATCAACCGTTCAACAAATTTTAAAGACCAATGGGTATCATGATTACAAAATTCATAATTTGTAATATTTGCCTGAGCGTCACATTAGCTGAAATTGTAGTAAATTTAGAAACTGTTGATAAGAACCTTTTTCGGCACGTTCTTTGGACGAATTAAAGTCGGTTTGTCAGTAATGGTTTGCCAAACAGGAACAATGAACACTACTGGTTCATTGAAAATCCCCACATTGTAAATCCAGTCCAAAACCAAGGCCATTTTTGGAGTAAATGTATAGTGCGGTATCATTTAATTGGGACTTATTTTTATGAACATACGTTGAAAAACGTGAGTTACCTACAAGAAGAACTTTCTGCACTTCTGGAGAATGTGCTTCTGCAGCTAAGGAGAAACCTATAGAGAGAAACAAGCCCAGGATTGTGCAGCAATATTTAGACATCACTTTTCCAGAAAATGGATTGGGAGTAATGAACCTATTCAGTGGCCTGAAAAGTCACCAGATCTAACACCCCTCGATTTATTATGGGGGATTTTAAAAAATAGTGTTTATAAAGCTCGTTCGCGAAATATTAATCATTTGAAAGAAAAAATCACAAATGCTGTTAATAAACGCATCTCACAAAGAAATCAGGCGAAGATTGGATATACGTATCTTGAAATGAAAGGAGTATGAGTGCATTTGCCTCATTTTTTAACTTTAGTTATTCTTATCATCACCTTTTGTTTTAACTGTATTCAAGAATTATCGAGTTTGCCTTTAATTTATTCTTAATCAATGTGATTTTTAGGTGGCATTTTCTTTTTTTTTTTTGACTCTTTAGAACGATATTGCTTATAACTTTAAAACGGGAAGTAATACAGAATTTTGTTTAATAAAAGTTTATTAGAAAAAAGAGAACTTTTTAATAGGAAAAAATTTGGGTAACCCATAATTCCTATTGTCACGGAATTTGCCCCACTCACACCCAAACCGACGACTGTGGTATCGCGAAATGCTAAGATTGCCCCGATCGGCCCTACACGATTCTGTTAAACAAACAAAAAGCCGTGGATCGAGACGGGACTAGAAAATTGGGGAATCGACGAGAAGCATTCGAGTCGTTCGGGAAGATGAATCTAGAGATACTAGAATATACCTGGAATATTCGTCTATAAAAGAAAAATAAACGGCCGATTAAGTTAGTCTTGTATAAGTCTTGTATTACAGTTTGAATTGAAGTGTTTAGTTGGAGATATCAAAGTGATTTAGATAGCGATTAATTAAATAAGTGTTTAGTTGAGTTCTAATTAGTGTTCAGTAGTGTACTGAGTATAGTTAATAAAGAAGTAATTAATTAACGGATTGTTTTTCTGGAAGTAAGAAAAATTCAGATTGGGAAATCCGTGACACTATTTTATTACGTTTTACTTCTTTGTTAATGGTATATTAGAAAGCTGAAAATTTTGTATCCACTCCTACCACTTTTTTAGTAGCCCCACCAATAAGTTGGTTATTGGCCAATCAGATGAAGGAAAGTTTATTTACGGATATGCACCATTTATAATAATGAATACTAGAAAAAAGTAAATGCATATACATACTAACAATAACAATAATACATACAATACTTAAATAACCTAAAGTTGCATATAATTAACGTTTAAAAGAGATTGAAGTTTTGAACGAGTCAAGATTGGATCTGTTAAAATTACAAAGGTCTGTAATGAGAGGATTATGACGACCGTAGTTGACTGTGGAAATATAAAATAAAGGTGGGTTACCAAGATTACAGCTATCTGTAAATAAATATACCTTAACTAATTTAATTTAAACTAATTTAAGGCAAAGGATAAGACCGTTCATGAATTTTATATAATAAAATCGTTTCAAGTTTAAAAATTATTAAATATACTAAAATAATTATAGTTTGCATATTATAAAAATGTAATCACACAGTTGAGGCATAATCCAAGGAAGAAAACACAAGTGCGCAATAAAATAATATCAAAATAGGGTTAACCATGACTAAGGGGGGATAGAGAAAAATAAGAATTAACGGAATCGTCCATCGAAACTATATTAAACCCTTATTTATCGCCGACACTGACCTTCTGTTAGTCTCATATGCCACAAATCCAAGGTGTCAAAAGTAGTCACTGGGCACAGCGTTGTCACTTGTATCGATTTACGCCGCTTTGAAAGAATGAAAATTTTATTTGGAAAATGTAGATAATTATTTAATGATTTAATGAGAAACACAATATGGCAGCAGAGGGAAGTAGGTAGATTGATACTTGGAGAAATTGCAAGGATGTTTTCTTACTTGTTTACATTAAAACTTGTTGCAACGATTTTTTTACTTGCTGTCGTTTCTTGCAGACCTCTCCTACCCCCGATCGTATGCACAGAAATACATAAAAATACTGCGACATGTTTACCGCCAAAGCATTACAGCACAGCAGTTGTTTATTGTGGTTCAAAGAGGATCGGCATAATATTTTATCTACTCGGAAAACGTTTTTGGTATTACGTTGCTACACGATAATATGCGCGAAAAATTTAATTTGCAAAGGCATATACTGATAAAGTATTTTAAACTAATTACCGTATACAATATCTTATTTTTGACAGAATCTGATGCAGTCGGCAGTCGCCATCTGTAGGCCACTAGTGCAAAATGTACTTTATGCCGATAAATTTTTAAACTTCTGTTTTACTGGGAAATTAATTTCTGTTAATACTAATAATAGCAACAATATTAACAATAATCGACGATGTTTGCATCAAATAATGAATACTCTTATAACTATAACATCCTGAGATGTTTACAGTTTTCTGTAAAAATCCCTTAGAATATTCCTTCTAACCTTTGATGTTTGGAGAGTATGCAAGTAGCAATGCAAAATGTCAAGTTGCCAACATAATCGAAACCTGGTTCAGTATATGACTAATTTTTATATGACGTTTTATAGTAATTATATAAATGAATTTATGTCGGGTGGGTACAGATATTTTCATATAACATGGTTCGCCCTATGATATGTGCTGTTTTTCTAGAGTCAAAGGCAAATCCAGCAGAGCTACAATAATCGTAAACGATTTTAGATTTTACACAAATACTAGACTGCCGCGGGTGCATTCCGAGTTTTCTATTAGTAGGTATTCCTTACATTAAATTTTCTTAGAATTTAAAGAATTTATTAAACACGGTCTGTGTATTCTGTTAGTGAATAATTCTAACGGACCTGTAATGAGTGATAATATAATATTGGCAGTGTGCCACGAAGGAACGAAGAACAAATACAAAATACTGTAGCTAACCGGATTAACTGTTATCTATCAGGTACTATTATTAATAAAAAATTGTATTAATAAAAATGTTTATTTTTGTCGTTTCTATATTTGACTATGCTGTAAAAACGACAGGTAGGTATACTCGCGTCAAGAATTCAGACGTCTTATGTCATGGTTGACATTAGGCAATTGTCTTTATTGTCAACGTAATTTTCGATATTTGGTCGCGTTAAAATCAACAATTTTTTGCAATATATAATGCAAACATTTAGTGTAGTATATAGTTTTATTACTCTCAGTTGCAGTTTATTAAATATTTTGATAAAAATATAACGAATTATTCAATTGTTTGTATGACGTAAGTCGTCTGAATTCTTGACGCGAGTATAGTTGACATTTCTAAGCCATCTCGGACAGAAAAGAGGGTACCTACTTATTGCCCCATTTTTTAAACCAATACAGTTAGAATTCCGAAATAAATTTTTTATTGTTTCGGCTTCTCTAAGCACGTGGTTACAATTTTTGTCCATATTCATAATTAACCCTGTATATATCGAAAATAGTTTGTAATATTTTTATTACAAAACCAAGTAATTTACAGAGGATGATAATTTCTACAGGGTGATTCAGTCATAAAGTCATTAATTTTAACCACGTATTCGGAATAGACAGGAAATCGAAAAAAAACAGTTACCTACTCGACCTTTCAAAACATTAGCAAATCAACCTAGAAGAATCCGTAACACAGCGCTGCTGGTACACTACAAATTTTCTGATAATGCGTTCGTGTATTGTAACTGGCTGAACTTTGTACTTCTTTACCAGGTCTTGAAATCTTTGTCTTTCTTATCCAAGTGCACTTTATTTAACTGATCTTGTAGGTTAGATGGCTTCATCGCTTCGTTTGAAAATGTTTTTGGCAAATAAGGCACATTGGCGATGGCAGATTTGTTTAATGATAAATTTGTATTTAATTATAGTCCGCACTATACTATGGCCTCTTCTTCTTTACTTCTGATCTGATACAATTTTCCATACAAACTTTGAGGAATCAATGACGGTGATGCAAAAGATATAATTCCATTATTAGTGTTTTACCTAATTTAAAAACCAAGTAAAAAGTGGCAATACCCAAATTTGTGATAAAATAAAAAATGTTTATAAGTTAAACAAACTATTATTATTTAATTTAGCTAGCTCTTATAACAAGGTTCCTTATGGGCAACAATATTCTACTGCTACTGTATTTAATTTTATTTTTAAATACTGATAACTCTACGGTTCCCGTGGCAGGGCGATTTAAAGTCGGATTTTTTTAAATAGAATTTTCTGAGTCCTTTACTGCCCCCCTGAAAACCCCCAACGGGCTTTCATACTTTGAGATAGACTGTTCTAGTAGGGCACATTTTGAGCAAAGTTAGACGTTCAGTCTGTAATTACTATGGCTATGATTCTTATGTAGGTAAATACAAATGTTGATTTTATAAAAATTTAAACTTGAATTTATAGAGTAATATTTATTTTGTTTATTTTTGTACATTTTTGTATATAGTGTCCAACAATCTAATGTTATATACGTTATTTTACAATATATGTGATTTTATTTCGTCTCATTGTAGAATTATGAAGAATTCTGGAAGCTAAATTGAAAAAATTGTCAAAGAAAATCTAGCAGCATTGGATTTTCTTGACCATGACACTTACTGCTTTCTGTGTCATGTTAATTTACATATATATTTTTATTTAAACATTTTTTCCGTAATTTTGATTTACATCCTATGGATTTTATAACATCTTTTAAAATGTGTTTGTATATTGTGGACATTGTGTATTTTTCTTTCTAACAGCATTCTTTAACTAATGTTTATTCACTCTAACCTCATTTTTCATATAATTTTTATATTTGTATATATTTTTATTCGTCTACATGATTTTGCATCCTATGTTTTTGACAAAATAACTTTCGAAAGGTAGAAAATAAATGGCAAAGATTATACGTGAATTTCTTTATTTGACTGTTCTATTCGTCTATAGAGATTCAGATATAGTGTCATCAACTTTAAGGAAAGATAGGGAATATATACGAATACGTAATTAAAAAATATATAAATAAATTAATATTTACGTTGAAATGTAAACTCCTTTTCAGACTTTTACTAACCGCTGGTGACCTTGATTCATTTACAACTCCCAAATCAACTCGGTGCCGGCCTAATGCCAAAGTTGCCAAATTTAAACATTGTCCTAATATTGGACATCATAAATAAACAGTAAATTATTACGAGCAACTGAAAAGTTTTTCGTATTTAAATAGAGACAGTAAGTAATACAAAAAAACCCTCGTGTGGACAAAAACACAACCCGATGCACATTCAGTGATAAACAAGCCGGCACGCCTCTTCATTGAAAGTGTCTTGACCTACCGCGTTATTAACACAACAATAACTTATAGTTTATACTTCATTTTTAATGTGTACTCAACAACAAGGAGAAGACAGACCATTTTTACCTAGATGAATGAATAAATTATTTTACCTCATTATTAACATGTATTATTTATTTGTTAATAAATACAATTGTGGATATGGGGATAATTGTTTTCGAATGTTAGGTTATTACTAAATTATTATTATTATTAATATAAAGGTTTCCACTACTTTTTACTGAATATAAATTTTTAGTATTATGTCCAATTAATTATTCAGTTTGTAGTTACGTAGAGGCTTTTTCAATAATAATGACACTCCCACAAAACAGCTTTTTGAACTTCTGGAAGTTCTGAGTAGGAATTTCATTAAATCTCTATTGGTAAATGAAACAACTAAGAACTAATGTTAAAAGTTGAAACTACAAATACGCCAGCAGTTCAAAAGAAATCGCAAAATTCATTTTAAAAAGTGTCATTATTATTATTGCAAATGATTGTACTTATACCTAGGAACTTATTGCTTTTCAAAAAATGGTATGGTACCTATCTGTTTAAAACGCCAGCGCGGGTAAAGAAACACTTATCCGTCCATAGCACTTTGTTAATAATGTTGATCAGCTGCACTTTAATTTTGAAACCACTTGAAAAATTCAAGACAGTTTGAGGAATCAGCTAATTCTAAAAACCGACACGGGAAATAATTCGGAATAAAGTAACTGTTTCCTCCTGCCCCCCTCCATATGTGTCATGTGACCTACAAACCTGCAGGAAATGGTGGTAAATTCGAATAAATACGCTGAAGTATTGAAACAATATTTTTATGTATATGGTCCTAACGTGACAACGCTGTTTTGTTTCAGCGCTCGATCGATATTATAGCTTCCCATCAGAAAATTTGTTGTGTACCAGGAGCGCCGTGTTATGGATTGATTAGCTTCTCTTCAATTTTTTTTAGATGTTCTGTCTATTAGTCTTTCCGAATACGTAGTTAAAATTAATGATATGACTGAATTACCCTAATTCAACAAGAAAATTAATTCAGATACACCCAAACTTTTTATATCTTAAAGTACAGCCAGTAATCAATGTTTTGAATAACACATTGTTAAAATGTCTACCTCGACTTCGTCTACACGAGAGAATTCAACAAACCCAATTTTCGATGACTTTGTGCAATAAATCGGTCGTGATCTGACGAATGCAGCATTCAATCTTAATGCATCATGTGTTTGTGGTCTGTTTGCATATACCTTAATTTCAAATAGCCCCAAAATAAATAATCTAAATGAGTTAAATCACAGTTTCTTGGAGGCCACTGAACAGTTGCATTCCTTGAAATTATCCTTTCGTTAAACTTTTCTTGCAAAAGAACGTCTATTTTCATAAATACTTTGGATAATAATCAAACGCTCTCAAAGCGCGTATTTGGCCATAATCAATTGTTAGAGTATACACAAAATATCCGCTATTTTGTGAGAATATACTGAACATAAATGACAACTAGTGACAGGTATAACTTTATTACCATTGTTACCATATTGTCTCAAAATCATATCATTCTTTACAAATACTAATTTAACATGTCAAAAACATCAGATATTAGAATCAATTCATAAAATTTAAACTATCTATCTACATAGAACATTAAAATGCACTAGATACTAATAAAAGAAATGAAATGTACCTAATGAAAAATTATTGTTCAAAATTACAAAGTTTCCATTAAGTTATCAATAATAAATTAATATAATTTACATTATGCGATCAAATAAATGAAAATCAATCATATTATTTATTTCATTTATTAAGAATATTTCAGGTATAGGTAGTATATGTTGTAATTATGAAAAACACTAATCAGTAACTCATACTTAATGGAAACCTCTTTGAATTATTAACACCATGCAATACACATCAAGTATTTGTATCAGATATATTAAAGATTAAATAACAATTAGGCTAAATTAAAAACTGAATAGCTACAATAATGTAAGAAGTTACACTAGTAACTATAAATCCCATCATCGTAAAATTAACGGTGAAAAATCCAAATGCACTTATTATAGAATTTCTGCATGAAGTTTGCTGTGCTATTAACTTTAATTCTTCTTTTATTGCATCATGTTTGAAGGAAACGGAAATGTTATAGCTGATGTTCTGTTTGCCTCAGTAGATATATAATCACCAACAGCTGCTAAAGCCATAAGCAAAATCTAAAATACAAAAAGTAAATTATGGTCAATAATTTTTTCAATATATTAACTAATATCACGACATTTTTTTCATCAGAGTCCAAATGAGCCCAAAATTTTTGCGCTCAAAAATTACGACTTGTACTTAAAACAATTTGCTTTTTCTAATGATGCAGAGATAAGAATTCATGGTAAAATATCTTAATACAATATCTTCAACAACGTCTGAGACTTACATGGTCAGAACCCAAGCAACCCATCTTACACTAAGTTGGCATTCCTGACACACAATTCCTTAGACAAAAGAAATGTCCAGTCCTGCATTAATTACATTCCTTTAAAAAAATTGGACTTTAATCTAAATATTGTTGTTAAGATTACATATTTGTAATTCAATCTAAACTGGAAAAGTAGTAGTAGTAAAAAAATTCATGGCGTTTCAAATGTATGTAAAGTAGTGAAGGTGACGTTCTTTACAATGTATAGCAAAAATATAATATTTCAATTTCTCGTTCTAAAAAACTGCCTTGTACAAAATTTTGTGCAAATTTTCGGGTAAACTCGCTATTACACACTGCACCAATAGATGGCATAAAGAGTTTTCTATTAAATGTTACCCTTATACCTTTTACGTCTAAGCAAGATCACAATCGATCAATGATATTATCCTCTAAAATTTAAGTGCTGCATATCTTGCACAGCATATCCGATTATACAACTTAGTCTGCTGTAGCAAATACGCCGCAGCAAATGGGCATACGCCAGTTCGGAATTCGCAATTTCTATTGATAAACGCCTTAACGGATACAGCTGTTACATCTACCGCACTATCATGGGCGTGCGCGTGTTTTAATTTTGGTATATCTATCGGCTAATTTAATTGTGATTTTAATTTTTTTATTAGTGATTTGATGTTTATGTTCTCAATGATGCCGTATTTTTTAAATACCGTTTCTACAAATACAAATAATTTTAAATATTTAATAACTGAATAATCTATGGCTTAGCAAATAAAATGAATTTTATCTCCTGCCCCCTGCAAATATTCAAATATACAGAAGTAAACGAATAAATAACGGGAGAAAGCGGACTAAACAATAAATGTAATCTAATAAGTAAGGAATATTGGATAATAAAGAAATCGTATATGTAGGAATTTCCTACATATACAAAATAAAACATTTCACGCATAGATGTGATAAAATAAATAAAAAAAATTTTAATCGCTTTTAAATTTATTGATGTGAATAAGTCCATGTATCCGGCAAATTCACTTGCATATTTTTACATCAACTGGTTTTGAAAAGACTAAAAGAATAACATTACCTGCAGAGGGGGTTTTATATGCGACTCCCAATAATGATTATTATATTATTTTCCCTCACCTTTAAAAAATCTTTCATTAGAAAATTTAAAATAAGTCTGATCAAAACTTTAAAAATTATTAAGAAAAACCATTTTTCATATTCACTTTGAGACCCCGTATGTTTTTTATTATGGGACTTGAGACAGAGGTATGTTAGGTTAAATCAACTTATTTTCAGCTAAGGAATATGTGGTATAATTTAATACTTACAAAGCATTCTATTATCCATACAACACTAATCATCAACAAACTCGTTCCAAATGATACACCATTGATTTGATTGTCAAAAACTGTATAGGCAATAAGTTGAACCGTATATTGTACAATGATCATAATAAAGAAAAGAACAGTAAATAATATTATTATTCCAAATATTTGATTAAAATTATGTAATATATCAAATAAAAAATTTTGTAACTTTGCGACATACTTCAAATCTTTATAAGTCACAATGTTTCTTTCATGATTCTTAAAACACCCTTCTTCACAAAATTCTTTAGTGAATCTTATTAATAATTCGTTGAGTAATTTATATCTGCAATGTATCTCCATGGCAATCCAAAATATTAACAAAACTACCACATTTACTTGAAAGTATTGAAAATTTCTAACAATGTAATACTTATACATTTCATATCCTACTCCACTTGCCCAAACCCAAGAATCAAGAGATACAGTTAATATGGCCATCAACTGAACCAACACAAATGAAACCCAAAATATTTTCGTGCGTTTTTCAGAATACCTTTCTACAATGTTATCAAACTGATTGATGTCATTACACAATTTATATAATTTTTTAGGGTACAAAAATATTGTCAACAAAGATGTTGTAGTGGAGGCCAAAGTTAAAAATAAGTTAGCAATTTGATCTGCAGTTTTTATAGTTGATATGTAAGAATCAAATAAAGGGGTCTGCTTGCCATATATGGAAGTTATGAAACCAAGTATTAATATAATTTGAATTATTACTGCATAAATCTTATAATATGCAATTTTCGCAAATGGTGCACATACTACTAGAATTTGACACTCAATTATTAATGGCTTCAATGTTTTTATAATATTAGATTTTTTTCTGCACATTATTTTATATTAATACTGTGACACCATACTACCAAATGTTACTATAGTTACCCATATGACTACACGAACGTGGTAATTAATTACACTATATTTTTATCGCTTTTATATTTCTCCCTACTTGTACATCAATTACAATAATGGGTCTACAATATGTGTATAATATATACTTGCATTTGCAACTCCTCAATACCTAATGTTTGAAAAGAAGTACCAAACCTAGGTCATATTATGATAATAGATATGAAATAGTGGTAAAAAACAAAGACCCAAGTCTTGTAATTGGTTACTTATATTTATGGCAAAATTAATACTATGAAATATTACAAAACCCAGCTAGTCAAAAGAGGTATTAATTTACATGTAAAAAAATATATTATGCGGACTGTTCTGATAAAAATAAAAAGTTAACGCAGTAAGTAAATTATTATTTAGGGAATGTGTTCACTCGATTATTAATCTGAAATTATGATTTTTAGAGTTATATTTCATCTTTTAAACTATACTTTAAGTCTTTTTTATGTCATCTAGATCTTTGATCGGTGGTTATATAACGTGCTTATTGCCTACTGTTACATTTTTAAGCTAGAGTGGCAGTGTAAGAAACCGCAATGGAAAATAATTTTTTCCACTACTAGTCTATAAGCCCACCATTATCGACCTATCTTTGACGCGTAATCTTCTATCTTTTAAAAAGAACGGAGATGGATACCAATAATTCAATTCCTAAAGATACAGTGATAGAAAAAAACAAAAAAATTAAGTATCGTAGGGAAAAACCCACAGAAGTCATCACAGGCAGCCTTCCACAACAAAATAGTAAACTCAGTGGTGTAGGGAAAAAGGCCTGGTTACATTTAAGCAAATTTAAAAATGAAGATGTAGAGATCAATGATATTCTCGAATACATTCAAAACGATGTGGACATTACGAAGAGCTCTTGCGAAAAATTCCACTCATTTCAGGGAAACCACACATATTTCAAATTAGGATTTTCATTTGAATGCTTGAACAAACTTTATGACCCTGCTTACTGGCCTTATGGCGTTGAAATAAGACGATTCCTTTTTCGTGCCAAACAAAAAATATCAGCATCACCAAACACAGATAAAACCTCATCAGACCAGCCAAACGGTAAATAGCGTTAACTTAAAAATAATACATATAAACATTCAAAGTATCTCTAACAAAATAAACAAAATAGAAATCATGTTAAAAAAAGAAAATCCACATTTCCTGTGTATTTCGGAACACTGGATGGTGGAAACGCAAGCAACAACGACTTCCATACAAGGATACAAACTACTTACATATTTCTGTCGGATTAACAATATACACGGAGGAGTAGCTATATACGGCAGACGAAGTATAGAATTTAAAAAAATAAATATCACAAATACCATGGTACAGGAAAAAACTTGTGAAGTTTGTGCTGTAAGTACTAATATAAATAATGTAAAAACGGCTTTGGTTTGTGTCTATCGTTCACCCAAGAGTGAATTGAAAACTTTTTTGTTATTACTAAGTAGCATACTAAATAAAATTGCAAAGGATTTTCAAAATATCATATTATACGGGGACATGAATGTGAACTACCTAGTGAACAATATCAACAGGTCGTTACTGAATGATCTCTTTGAGAGCATTAATATAAAATCAAATTTACCGCTGGAGCCTACTCGATGTTTTAATGGCAGCAAAAGCGCTTGTGATTATATAACATCTAACATAACTCATCTTGCTAGCTCAAATATAGACATTGATTACTCTGATCATAAAATGCAAATATGTAATTTTGATCTCAATTATGATTTGCCTTTCCAAAGGCCTACTGTAGTTTGGAAAAGAAATACTTCGCAATGTAACTTATATAATATGAGCCTTATGCTCTCAGATACCGATTTCAGTGAGTTGTATCAAATTAATGATCCACAGAGGGCTTATAATTACTTCTGGAATTTATTTTATTTCTGTTTTGATGTTAATTGTCCTAAAATTAAAGTAACATTACATGCAAAGAAAAAGAGTTGGATTAATAGAGACATTTTACATAAAAGTGAATGTTTAAAGAACCTTTTTGGCTATATAAAAACACAAACTCAGAATCAGTTAAAATGAACTATCTAGATGAAAAAAAGAAATTTAATCAAATAATCATAGAGTCAAAAAGATGTTTTTATGATAATATAATAAAAAATTCGTCTAACGGAAACAGAACCTGCTGGAAAATCGTTAAAGACCTTACTGGTAATAAGAGAGAGCATAACACAAATTTGTTAAGCATAATGCATAACAATAAGCTAGAAAATAATCCAAAGGTGGTTGCTAATATATTCTGCGATCACTTTACAACTAGTATTTCTAATCAGATTGAGTCACAGTTTTTCTTACCCATTACAAATAGCACAACTGTAAATATTCCAAAAATTCCATCTCAGTCAATGTATTTTAAAGAAATTGAAACTCAAGACATTTATGAAGCCTTACGAAATATAAAAAATAGGACTTCCACGGGGCCTGATCAACTAAATTACAATACCATCAGCTCATGTATTGACTCGATTATTCGGCCACTGTGCTATCTCTATAATTTATTCAAAAGGCATATTTCCGGATAAGTTAAAAGTTATGCATGTCACACCGTTGTTCAAGAAGGGTAATCCGCAATTAGTAGAAAATTATAGGGCAATAGCTCAAAATTCTTATATCTCCAAAATATTTGAGAAAATATTCATGAACGCATTTATGGATATTTATCATCTTTTAATCTCCTAAGTAAAAACCAACATGGCTTTAGAGCAAATTACTCTACACTGACAGCAGTGTACGAGTACGTTCAATTTATTTATGACAGTATTGACAGTGGTAAATATGTAGTAACGTTCTTGTTTGATTTAACTAGAGCCTTTGATTCCGTAAATCATGAATTCTTAATAAAAAAGATTGAAGCTCTGGGAGTTAGAGGTAACATATGTGAGGTTTTGAGATATTTTATAAGTGAACGACAAATCTTTGTTAAAATAGATAATAATTTTTCCAAGTGCAAAAATATCTGTACTGGGCTACCTCAAGGTGCAGTACTGTCTCCACTCCTATTTATCACGTTTCTGAATGATTTGGAGCATCATCTGATAAAAAACATCAAATTAGTTCTATACGCAGATGATGTCACTGTTGGGTTAGCATCCGAATCCGAATTGGCATGCATGTTAATAGATAAATTCTGCTCGTGGTGTAAAAATAATAAATTGGTATTGAATCTCCAAAAATCGACGTATATACAATTTTTCAAACGACGTGAACAACCTACACTGATTCTTAGTCACAAAAACACGGTTCCTCAATCTTCTGTAATAAAATTTCTGGGCTTATTGTTAGAGGAAACTCTTACCGGGTCTAACCATATAGATTTAATTTGTAGCAAGTTGAACTCTGCATTTTTCGCGATACGAAACCTGAAGCCAATCCTATCTAAACCAGAATTGGTAAACGTGTATTATGGTCTTGTTTATTGCCACCTGAGGTATTTGATTATTCTTTGGGGTGTTGGTGCAGACATAGAAAGAGTCTTTGTTTTACAGAAAAAAATCATTCGATTAATATTCTCTATTATGCCACTAGATTCTTACCGACCAGTTTTTAAACAAAATAATTTATTAACATTACATTCAATTCTTGCATACGAGGCAGCATGTTTTGTTTATAAAAACAGAACTAAATTTGCGTCAAATGCTAATAAATATACTTATAATATACGCACAGCTAATCATATCTCCATAAGTAATTATAACCTTTCACTTTTTAGGAAAAGCCCATATGTTTTATGTTCAACTATTTTTAACAAACTACCATTAGACTTAAAAAATTGTGAGAGTTTCTCTTTGTTTAAAAAAAAATTGATGAAATACCGTAGGTAAATGCTTTTATACTTTGCGTGAGGTAGTTGAGAGCACCTAATTAATTGATTATTTTTCATTGGTCAGTCTTTTGTTTTATACTATTTTATTATATTGTATTATCTGTTTTCATTGCATGTGTTTAGATATTAGTTCAGGTGTGTATTCGTATGACTTGTCACAATCTATACATGTTATAGCTAAAGTGAAATAAAATCTTTATTTTAGACCTGTGTGAATAATGGTGACTTATTAACCAAGATAAATAATGAAGATGACACTTAATAATTTTGACACTTGACAGTTATAGAAGTACAGAACCACAGCACGCAGAACGTGGAGGTTATGAAACACGTTTTTAATAGATAGAAAATATCCAGAACATGTGAACAGATAATTATCAGTACCACGAACTTATCGGAAATAATAGTTAACTATGCAATTGTGACATGTCATATTGATGCCTGCTCCTCTAATGCTGAGCGACATAGTAGTTGCACCAGCAGCATTATGAATTTAATAAAAATTCAATAAGAGCACAAACACCAACTTGTTACCTGAAGTTTTCCAGATTTAGAACGTGAGCAAAATATAGCAAGTGAGTCTCCATTTATAAGTAAATCCAGGGTGTGCAATCGATTGCTTCGAGTTTTAATGTTAGCGAAGTCACTGTTTTAAAGATAGGAAATTTCTATTCGAAATTATCATTTTGAAAATGGAACAGAACAGTCTTTGACCAGAACTTCCTGGAGGAACAAATACCTGCGCATCAACGCAAGCAAAGCACTAGTGAATCTGGTCGAGAATACGTAGTGACGTTACAAACCTTAATCCGATACTATGAATTATTTTCCCATTACGTCGTTTATATGTACATATGCATATATCGACAGTACAAACGCGAAAATGATATTCGTAATATAAGTGAGGTGTCACCCCGTATGGACGAGTTTGAAATATTGGGCAAAGTGCTTAAACCCCGTAGTGGATACCATATAGGACGCAGAAGCGCACCACTTCCGGGAGACCAGCAACAAATTAACCGACGGCAGCAGTTCCGATCTATACCAAAAAATCATCCAAGAGCTGAGCCTATCCAAGAGAGTTCTACTCAACAACCTACATCTACACGAGATATACCACCTGAACCGTCAGGACCGCCTACCATCGATACCCCACGAACTGTTTGCTGGAGATGTGACCCAACTGGTCACTTTTTTTCGTCCAATTTCGTCCATACGAATGTCGAGCTGCGTTAAGACTATTATGTTGTAGACGTGGAAGAAATGGTGTGATGACACGGGACTTTAGATACGCTATTGTCTCAACCCCGTATCAATCAGATATCACGGGAATAGACAAAATAAACCATTGAATATATAAATTTCTTTGTGATGGTAGACACAAACGCTTTATTGTCATAATTTATCAACAACGCAACTGACTATTGTATGGAAGTAAACTAAATATACCTTTCTAAGAAAAGTGAGGATAGATATTCGTTGAAATTACAACCTGAAATTTTTCAGTCAACCAATTAAACAACGATACCGGCCCTAGAATCCCCAAATGCAGTCAATTATTAATCATGAAGCCGACGCGATGTTGGAAAATCGCATTATAGAATCTAGTCCATAGAACTCACCGGTAGTACTAGTTCGAAAAAATGATGAAACTACAAGATTTTGCATTGACTTTTGAAAAAAAACGAAGTGACCGAAAAAGACCTACCATACATAAATGTAATCCTAAATAAATTAAAGCCCTGTAGATTTCTAATATTGACCTAAAACAAGGCTCTTGACACATCCATCTATCACCAGAAAGTAAACTCGTCATTGCCTTTACCGTTCCAGGACGAGGTTCCAATTTCCAAGTAATACCCTTTGGCGTGCAGTCCTCTCCGGCCACATTTTAATAATTATTGGACCTGAACTCCAGCCCCATATTTTAGACGACATAATCATTTTAGGATAAACATTTAAGGATCATCTGAAACACCTAAAAGAAATTTTTCGCTGACTACGCAAGGCTAACTTACAATTGAATCCTGACAAGTGCCAATATTGCAGGAAATCAGTGAAATGTAATCATTTAGTAACTTCCGAGGGAATCCACACTGATGCAGGAAAAATAGAAGCTATCCAGAAATTTTCAACTCCGAAAAATGTTGAGGTTCGATGCTTTTTAGATATAGTTTCCTGGTATCGCAGATTTGTTCCATCCTTTTCAGAAATAATCGCACCACTAACACAACTACTAAAGAAAAATCATTGCTGAAAATTGGACTGAAGCCCTGATATTGTCATGCTCAAATTTTGAACAACCGTTTGTTTTACAAACCGACTCCTCAGATCTTAGTCTAAAATGTTGAGGAAAACGAGTTGCATCTTATGCCAGCCGCATGCTCAACTCCGAAAAAAACTATTTATGAATGTTTAGCAACAGTGTGAGGAATTAAGAAAATGAGACCTTATTTGGAAGGACATCATTTTGCTCAATTACTTCTTGGATGAATTCCATAAAAAGTCCAATTGGCCGACCAGTTAGAAAGAGCATATTTTTACGATTTCAACATTAGGTACCGCAAAGAAATATGTGCTAAATCGAGTAGCAGACGTATTATCACAACAACCCATACCCTATTCCTCCACCAAAGATGCCGTTCAACTATGCACTTTATAAGAAATGTCATAACTTCTTGATACCAAAGTAATAAGGAAGAAGTAGAATAATTCCCAAGCATTTCCGGATTATTGTATACACAATGACTGATTGTATCGACATACTCGTATATGGAATGCCAAGGATTTAATTGAACCTGAACTTAGTGGAAGTTATGTATACCAAAACCAATGCGACTATCTGTGATGAACGAAAACCATGATGCGCTACCCCTGGACAAATGGACATTGCCAAAACTATTGCCCGCATCACTCTTCATTATTACAGGCCTCGCATATTCTAAGAAACAACTAGTTACTTAAGAAATTGCTTACAATTCCGGCACTACAGACATCGCAACGAACACCAAGGAAAATACCGTAGTTCGACATTCTTGGGAAACTGTTAGCACAGTCAGATTCGATACAACGACACAAGTCACCAGTAGGCTGAAGTACATTGAATTAGTGTGGATCCCGGGAAGTGTGCCTGCACCAGCAGTTCCATACTTTCAATTTAGATCGATGTTTCTCGCGCCATCCTCTCTAGTTAATAAACCCAAATCATGGTCTTTCTCTTTTGCAAGGACTTTACATAGCTTGCAAGTAGTCTTCGATCTTGGAAGGAAACTGTTATGAAGAGGACAGATGTAGATGTTAACATTTGTTAGTTGTATTCGTAAAAGGTGTACGTTCTCTATTAATAAAGTACGAGTATAAATTACCGTATGGGGAACAATCCTTGATAGAAACACTTAAAATTTAATTTTGGGTATAAATTTAAGGATATAGTTAACCAGGATAAGGAAGCAACAGTGGCCCAGAAAGTGAGGATTCAGCCATTCTTTTTCATTGTATCGCCGTTTCGATTTTAAATGGGCTGGTAAATCTGGGGCTGGAGGGTAGCTTAAACATCTATTCTGTGTGGGAGTTCTTGATAGTTTCAACAAAAGCTGACAGCGAAAGCATACTGGAGACACTAGGTCTAAAGATATCGAGATGTGATGCACTTCCAGTGCTTGGTGGTATTTCCATACTGATATAGTTGTTATCTTATAATGACGTAAGATCAGTAATGGTTGTCTGCTATCTGTGTCGATTCTAATAGTTTTGCCCGTTGTACGCCTAAGAACAATTTCCTTGGCGGCTATAGTTATATCTGCTAGTTCCGTTTGTACCACGGTAGCATGCTTATCTATTGCCCACTGATATCGGATGGGGAGGGATCTGGAATAGACATCTACATCCTGCACCTTCCTTACTTTGTAATCCATCTGGTGAAGATGTTGATTTCATCCTCATGGGCAGTCTCCTCATTCCTAATAATTCCCGTGTAGGGTTTGTCAAACGCAAACTTAGGAGAAATGCTGTCAGTGTCTGTCTGTGGAAGAAGCATCCTTCTGACGATCCCATTTCACACGCTACTTTTAATCATCTGGTATAGTATATTATTAAATATTCATAGGTGGCAGACATAACATTACCTCAATTGATATGGTGGGCGTAGTTCGCATAGCTCCAGTTATGCTCAAGCAGACAATCATATGTACCCGATTGAGTTTCTGTTTAACTATCGTTTGTTGGACCTCCACCAGACGACAGCTCCATATGCTAACATTGATTTCAAAATGGCAGTGTATATCCACATGACAACCTTTGGTTTCATTCCCCAGGTTTTACCAACGGTTCTGCGGCACTGCTCATAGAATATGTACGGCTTTTTTAGTCTTATCTCCAAATGAAGATTCCATGTTAGTTTTGCACGAAGTTGAACTCCAAGGTATTCTCATCCGATGTAAAGCTTAACGAAGTATTGGTCTCATTTTCCTCTCCCTTGTGAGAACATTTCTTCTTCCTGGGATTGACGGTCAGAGTATGGTGCTCACACCACTTTTCAATAGTTCTCAGGGCCGTTTGATTCTTTGGCAAAAGGATCCCTTCGAACTTTCCATTAATCAGCATAGTCAGATTATCAGCATAAGCGATAGTATAGATATCAATTTCCGAGTTGAGGCGGCACAGGAGACTGTCTAGAACCAAATTCCAACACCTCCCCTCTCACGAAGGCATTCACCACACTGATTCTTATAGCTCTTTTAGTGAACATGTTTGATATCCAGCTGCAGATGGTGGGAAACTCTCCTCTCCACATGAGTTGAATTAATTTTAGGGAAGGTCATTTGGTCAAATGTCCCTTTTATGCCTAAATCCAGGGTGCACTCTTTATTGTCCAGTGATTTTTCGATCCTGCTCGCCACTTGGAGGACAGTGTCAGTGGATTGCCCTGGAGTGTATGTATGTTGGTTAGGGTGTAACTATCTTTCCGCTATTACACTGTCCCTTATGTATCGTTCACATAATTTCTCCATCATTTTCAACAGAATCGAGGCCAGCTAATGAGTCGATACGCATTTGGGGTGGTGTAATTCAAATTACCTGTTTGGGAAACACTACCCTCACTTCCCTCCAAGTCTTCAGAATATAGAGGCGTGCAAAGCATAGTCAAAACATCATTTCCAAGTACGGCAAACCATCCCATTCTAAAGGGATTAGATATATGCCGCCAGAACCTGATTACTTGAAGGGTGAGAAGGTTTGCATACTTATCTTATTTTGTCTTTAGTAAGAAACCGTCTGGTTGGCAATCTTTCAGTCCATGACCGAAGGTAGATTCTCAGTTTCGTCTGACCACTCCTCTCGTTCCATTAGTGTGGATCCCGGGAAGTGAGCCTGCACCAGCAGTTCCATACTTTCAATTTAAATCGATGTTTCTCTCGCCATCCTATCTAGTTAATAAACCCAAATCATGGTCTTTCTCTTTTGCAAGGACTTTACATAGCTTGCAAGTAGTCTTCGATCGCCTTGCAGTAGACTCTCCATGCATCCCTTTATCTTTTCCTGGTCAGTTTCTTTAAAAGTTTCAGGTGGGTTTTATACAATTCCCAATTCGAGTCTTGTCTAGCCTTTTTGGCTTATTAAATGATGTCCTAGCATTCTCCTGTCCGGGGCTATGAGAAATACCGTCATCCGGCAGAGCTGTCGGTTGTTTTGCCGTTTCATGTCGTTACGCTCAGATGTTTATCACCATAGAATTACTTACTCTGTGTTAACCTGAATACATTTTTTGTTGATAGTTATTGTGGAAAACACTTCGACTGATATACCCCGAGTGAACACCAGAGTGACTGGCTGTCACCGTCATTGAATGATACTAGCCATGTGCATCCATGAACCATAATGAACTCAGGGTTGGCTGTGAGAAACACCATGAGATCATGAGGACTTATCACGCTGAGCCCAGGGTAGCCCGATAACTGTGGTCCCTATTGTCCGTTATTCTGTTATTATTATTTGCGCTTGCTTAGTGGTTTTAACAATTGAAAATATTGGTGGCTGGTTGCACCGTCATCCGGCAGAGCCGTTGATTGTCTTACCGTTTCATGCTATTATACTCAGTTGGTTAGCTGTGAGAAGGAAACACCGTCATCCAACAGAGGTGGTAGTTGGTGGCTGTCTTGTACAGGATTGTTTTTCACTGGCGGTTGACTGTGGGAAACACGGTCATCAAGTGAGACCTGCCGTGTGCATTCGTGCACCTGGTGAACTGAGAGTTAACTGTGCGAAACACCATGTCGAATAACTACGATTTCTATTGTCAGTTAGTTTTAACAATTCTAGGTATGTTTTGTCAATAAAAGTATTTCATACGGTATGTCTTTCTCTAAGTATTTAAATTCGCGTTTTCTTTCAGCATTGAATCAGACCGTTTGTATAAAGATCATAAATACAACTTTGTTTTAACTTTATAAATTGTGATATTGTTTTAAAGATACAGAGTCGGAAATTGCGGATCTTTACAGAGAAAGTAGAAATTGCCGCTTCATCCCAGGGAAGGTACGAAGTATAAGAGGCGCGGCGACGTGCATTGGTCTAGCATTCCCCACTACTACGGTAATCGGCTCCGTATCGCCAACGCCAATTCGCCATTGTAAATGTAACGGTCACTTGATGCCAGTGTTGCCAGGTCTCATGCTTTTGCATGAGATCTCATGCATTCCGAGGAAATCTCATGCTCTCATATTTTGATTACAAAATCTCATGCTTTTTAATAGACACAAAAAGAAATAATAAAATTATTAAAATTACTCTTTGAAATCTACCAAAACAAAGACCTAACGAGGAATAAAGGCAAAATCGAGGGCAAAATTGAATAGATAGGTAGATAGGTAAGTATCTACAATATTTGGGTACTTGAAATGTCCTTTATTGTAGACTGCTCTCTTAATAATTAGCAATGAATACATAAACGGGTATGACAGTCTACGGATATGCGGTGTGTGTGCTGTATTCACGCTGTATTGCAGTGATTCTTAACTCTATTCCATAAGGGTACCTACATTTTCTGGAAACAACAGATTTTACGACCCGTGAGTCACCCTGCGTCACGTCAACTGCGCCTCAACGTTCGCCCGGCCTAACAATAAAATAAATTAGAAAGGTTGCGTGGTTAATAACTTTTAAGTAAGTACCTGTAAGTAATGTACAATGTAATATTATTATTAAATAGCAGAACATAATGCTTTTTAATGAAATAAAAATGGCATTACAAAAGTAATTAAAAATTAAGCTGTGTCAAGAGGTGTTTTTTGATAAATTAAGCCATCTCATGCTTTTTTCTCCAAACCTCATGCTTCTTTGAAATTATTCTCGTGCATTGAATTTTTCCCACCTGGCAACACTGCCTGATGCGAACAGTAGAAGCACGCTGTGGTGGAAGTATGCGTTTAGCATAACACAAATACACGCAAGCGGCAAAACACAATTCACCATCAAGATCCTCATTTTCCAAATCTGTATAAATGTGTTACTCCTCATTATTATTTATTTTGATTTGTTTTCCGAATAAACAAATATTTTTTTTATAGAAATAATGTATTGTATTCATTCCTAATCTCGTGTGTTATCATAAAAATGATAAAATTCCAATGTAGTAAAAGGACCTGAAAGATTTTAGCCAATCTGCACTAATAATTCCATTTGTTTGAAAAGTAAAATACAACTACATTGATAAAGAAGCTAGGTGCTCTCGGAAGTAAAGAAAATATAACCGAGCCTTGGAAGTTAACTTTCTCCACTGCAGTTGCCCAGGTAGATACTCTAACCGAATAGATGACAGTACAAAATTCCAACTAAGGTCGTCCTGCACCCATATGCTTACCAAATGAAAAGTATTTTTTATCAAAGATAATATGTAAACAAATATATCGCAAATGGGTTGCCTAAAGAAATATGTTCATGGCTACCCTTAATTAAAAACACTGTAATTATTTTTTTTTCAGCATTGCATTCATTTGTTTACCAAACGAATATAATACCAATCGAAAGTACAAAGCATGGTCACTATTACCGGGTTGCTCAGTATAAAGAGATGAGGTGATACTAGCAATTTACTCATCTGCTTGCTCATTAAAATATATTATTAAAATAAAGATAACTTTATGAGGAACACGGTGGTATACTCGCGACAAGAATTCAGACGACTTACGTCATACGAACAAATGAATAATTCATTATATTTTTATCAAAATATTTAAGAAACTGCAACTGATAATAATAAAACTATATAATACACTAAAAGTTTGCATTATATTTTGCACTAAATTGCAAAATATGATTGTTTTTAACGCGACCATATATCGAAAATTACGTTGACAATAAAAAAAAATGTGTAACGTCAGCCGTGACGTAAGACGTCTGAATTCTTGACACGAGTATATAAGGTTGCTTGCGAAAAATGGTTCATGAATCACGATTGCCATGCTTTGAAATTTAAAAATTGGAGCAAGTGGAGAAGCAAGCATGGCTCACGAGTCATTTATGCGACTCGATGGAATTGTATGCTTCGCTCTTGTTAGCCTTTGAGTACCGACTCGAGATTTGGCCACTGTGAATTCCCTTTTCAGTGATTAAAATTATGTCGATGTCCGTTCGGTAATTTTTAATACTGCATCAAAAACCAATCTCGGCGACTTATATTTAGTAATGTAGGGTGTCCAGGCATAAACCTAATAGTTTTCCAGTAAAATTTCAAAAATATCAGCCAAAAGTATAACGTCAATTTTTAGGATTGGCAGAATATTCCCCCTAATTTTGATAATTAAAAGTATTCCAAATATTAGTAGTCTGTTCAAAGTTACTGAAAAAAGTTCATCCAATTCTAAAGCTGCAGGTTACTCTCTCTCCCACACTCGGATCCGACGTCGTATTTTGAAAGTTCCTTTTTCCCATTGTCCTAAGCTGAATTCCCCTTTTCCTAAGACTTCTGGGCGACCGTCGACCGGGAATGTCCTTTTCGAAAATTCTGAATAACGTTAGACAAAATGTTTTAAGAGACGAAACGTAAAAGATAGTCGTTATAGTGCCTTCCGGGATCTATCCACGCCTTTTCCCGACAATATCAGTTTTAAATTTTAATATGAATATTTCAAAAGTTTTAATTAACTCCTCACTGCAAAATTTGGCTGTACTCTGTACTTTAATACCCCATCATTTCCAATTACCTGTTACATTTATCAAAAATCAATATAACGGAATAAAATAATAATTGCTTTAATTGTAGCCCTCGTAAGGCATAAGGTACCTAGGTTACGCTTCAATATCAATACCTATAATTACACAAAAATACTCAAGATATCAACACATTTATAGATAATATATATTCCTTCAATATTTACAATATTAATTTGAAGATGTAAAACATTTAATTATTTTTAAGTAAAACACATGAGAATAAGTTAGTATTTGATAAATAAAATATAAACATTATGTATATACAAATTAAATAGTTTTTATATTTTTATATTTAACTATTGATAAGTATCATTAATTTTCTTCATCGGAACTAAGGAGCATAGTTTTCTCCGTATAATTGTGACATATAGTTGATACTCGAGAACCAACGCTTATAGGGGGTCTCGAAGGATTATCTAAACTATTATACGACTGGGGAACTGTTCCACCACTTGGACTCATTGGATCATCGGGATCAAACTGGGATAACCTCATTCCTCTTCCATTTTTTCCACCTAAAACAAACATAGTTAAACCAACCGTATAAGTTATTAAACTTTCTGAAAATAATGCTCCTAAAAAAAATTAAACAGGAAACATGATATCAAAAAAATATCAACCATTAATTTAAGATATTTTGCAAAAATATTACATTTATATGATAACCTTTTTTCCGCGAAGAAATTGGTTACTTATCACAAGAAGTAATATTTGGTTGAAATAAGATATATAATCTAAAGGTAAGGCAAGTAGTTCGATTCCGTCAAACTCCTGTATTTTTATTTTTTATTTTACCAAATACAGACGCGTATTATTATTATCATTTTGAAGTTGCATCACGCACGATAAACACCGGTTTTTGATTTAACACAGCATATACTAGGTCAAGTTGTTGAGAATATACTTCATTTCTCAATCATCTGGTAAATTAACCATTCAGAATTTGTCACAAATGACGATGGTATAACTAAAATTTTATTACCTATAATGTATCGGTCAGATATCACTTTAAAATTCTTACATTTCCATAATATTGAGATTGTTCCAACTCCAACAACAGCAAAAATCGATTCTGAACCGTCCTGAACTATTAATAATAATAATAATAAATTCCTTTATTACACTCTTAATAAATAATACAAAAGATAAATAGAGTAGTGGCGGTGTTCGAGTTCTTGCACTCCACGCAACCACATAAAAAGAATAAAACAAAGTATAATATAGTCACATGTCATAAATATTGTAGGCACATAACTTTAGTTTTACACCAGTAAGTACTTAGTGAATCTTTATGGATTTAAGCAGCATTAATTGCCGGTAATATTTTTGTACTAAATAATTTACATGCTTTTGGTATCTTAAATTGGCATCAAGATATACTTCAAGATTTTTACATTCTTTTTTGGATTGATTACTTCATCATTGATAACAATTTGAAAGTCTGGATGCGTAGTTATTAGTTCTCTATTCTTACCAAATATAATCAATTCCGCTTTAGCTTCGTTCAAAATAAGTTTATGAGCAACACATAGTCTTGAAAAATTACGCAGATATAAATTTACTTCATTAGTGGCTGTATTAACATCGCTATATGAAAAAGAATAATATACTGCGTGTCATCCGCATACTGGTGTATTTTACAACTAAATAAGTAGATAGGTAGAAAAATCTGTGGTATACATAGAAAATAACAGAGGGCCCAATACACTACCCTGAGGAACTCCTTTATTCATAATTTTAAAATCTGAGGATACCACACCTTTTGTATAAATAATTTTTAAAGAATAATTGGGGGATGTCTCCAAGGCCAAAATATTTCAGTTTTTTGAGTAATATTTCGTGGTCCAAGTTCGTACACTCGGGGGTAATTTGTCCCTTTTTAATGTAATATTACATGACACCATTGAATGGTCAGATACGCATTTGTATGACCGTATTGTCCATAATCATATTAATATAATTGACAATAATTAAACCGATTAATGTAGAAGAATTGTCAACACGAGTTGGCCCGGTTATTAATTGACTTAAGTTATATATATTATTATTACTATTATTATTAATTAATATTATTATTACCTATTATATTTATCTAAAAGTAAAGACTTTACAAAGGTAAGGTGTCTCAATCACTACTTTTTATTAGCAAATCTATATTAAAGTCTCCACCTACAAAATTATAATCATAACTAGAAAATAAATTATAAATAACATTTTCCAGTTCTTCTAAACATGACTGTAGGTTATTAGAAGGTAGCCTGTACACGGAATCTGAATCTTACCTGCGATTGTTGTAATGATACACAATTGCTCCAACAATTTATTGTCAAGAACATTTAACATCTTCTAATTGTATCCTTAACATAAAAAGCAACTCCCCACCCGTGTCTTATCTATGCTTTCAAAATAATCCATAGCCCGTAATGTATAGTCCATAGTCAGGTACTGACGAATCTAGCCAAGTACTATTCAGTCAGTTCAGTTGATAATGTACTTTCGGTGAATATGATGTAAGACAGAGTTGGTCAAACAAGATATTAGCTTTGTTCACACAATACACAAATCAGTTTCCAATCGTCAGTTGAATGGGCATTTCAACTAAAACATTGCATTTTTAACCTTATGCAGGCATTATAAACTGCGCGTGCGACGATTGGAAACGGTTTCCAACTGTGATGTGAACAAGGCTATTATACTTTGCCGTAAGTACCAGGTGACAAATTTGTACTTGTACGAGGCGCTGTCAGTAGTTGTTAATGCCATCCAAATAGTGCTAACTCAAACATTTCCAGCGACCAATTTAATATTCTATTTCCGGTAGAATAGACGTAGATAAATCTACTGTTGATTCTTAAGCACCTGTCATACATAGATCAAAGCAGCGGCAAAATAGTTTAACGAAACGAAGCGGCGGGATCACAGAAGGTACAAACATTGTGGAACCAGATTCACTGCTTAGTTGAAACTAACGCCAAATACAACTTTATAGGCGTTGAAAATTGTAAATTGGCATGAACAAGTCACATATCAGTAGAAGCGCCTTGATTACTTGCTTTTATCGAAATATAAATTTAGGTGTTTAATAGTTTAGTTTAGTAGTAGGGAGTATTAGATTTTATTTCACTATTTATGTATATGGTTTATTTTGACCCGTTGGAGTTTTGCAATTTCAATATTAAAAATTGTTGAAACTTATTATTATGTTAATTCCATACTTTTAAAAAATAATTTATGGCATTAAGTACATATTACAATAGTACGTGCTATAGGAAAATATTTAAATTTGGCAACGCCGCATCATTCCGACATCGAGTTGAACTGTCGCCAGCGGTCAGTGACAGTCTGAAAAGGAGGTTTAAATAATGGGTTTGTTCCAATACAGCAAGAATCGATTCCGAACCGTCAGTCAGTTCAGTTGTTAATGTACTGTCGGCGAATGCGATGTAAGACGGTGTTGGTCAAACATTTCTCACGGTTCTGAACCAGTTCTCGACGGTTGTTCGAACAGACCTAATGGTTTGAAAATATTTTCAGTCACGTATTCGTCTTATACCCATTTTTTCCCTATCTTCTCTTAAAATTAATGACATTATGACTTCTGGTCATTACTTTTATAGTGGCAATAGCATGAAGCATAATTATTTTCAATTGTTAAAAAATACAGTTATATATCGTCTCATTCTAAAACTATAATGGCTACTTTAAATTTTCCCTTTCCTTAAAAACATTCGCATATTACACAGCTTCTACTGCCGCAAATACGCATGTACCAGATCAGAATGTTCAATTTCTATTGGTAGAGACGCCTTGATGGATCCAGCTGTTCCATCTACCACAATTAATTTATTTGTGATGTGTTTATGTTCCTAAGAATGGATAATAATTTAAGCTCTACAGTATCTTTGCAAAATCGTACATGCCCTAATCTAACAAGTGAAGAAATATCGCATGTTAAAAAAAAATATGTATGTATGGTGAAGAAACTATTTAAGACAAATATTAGACGATCGAAGTCTGAAACGAAACATATATTTAATATATTTATGTATTATATAAATACTGACGGAATATGGATACATGAAGGCCATATGAAAACAAAAGTATAACACTGTTTTGTTTTCTTCTTTCTTTGAACACTTCTCAAGTGGCACGCATATGGAATCTTCTCCTCTGCAACCCTCACCACTTGTATTCATCTAAGTGCTGTGAATGAACCACTATTATTTTGGGCCTCGGGTATAGTTTCAAAATTTCTAAATAATTGAGAATATAATACAAAATAAAAATGTCATGGTTATTTTGATTTTTATTATTGACTGCAAAATGACAACACAACCACAGTAGGAGAACTTTTAAGATTTATTATTATTTATAATTATTTTTCAAATACATACGTATAAGCTCGCATATTCTTAACCACAAACATTGGGCATTTTATTAATTTATATAAAACAAGTGTTTGAATTGGTGGAAAAGTTTAAATTTGAAACGATCATCACAAAATGTACCAAATTGTCTATTAGCCTTTCATCAGTGGTGTAGTTACGGTTGTGCAAGGCACGGGTTTGTCAAGTATACGTGCCGAGTTGGGTAACGGGCCTTAAGTCCAGCCCGCGCAGGGCTCTACTGTCAAAACACGATTATTTTCAAAGAAGAAATACATGGAATGGGGGAAGATTGCGGCTAAAAAACGTACGTCTATGAACGACGCACGGGCCTAGAGAGCCTTTGCTACATCACTGCTTTTTATACTCCATATATGTTCCTGTTTTCTGATAAAAACTAGTATATGCATGTGAAATATGCAGGGTTTTGCCTAATTGCATGCAGAAAATCCAGGTTCTATGGTTAAAATTATGGTAATCTTGTTAAATAAGCATAGGTTCCCAAGGGTAGCATTTCCGAGATAATAGAGTTTTCAAAGTTGATAAAAAAATCAATTTAATATTCCCAACATGTAAGCCCCTCAAGATATTTTAGTCAAATTTGGCATAATTTTTTAATTTTTTTCGTAGGTATAAAACATAAAATTTGTAGTTTACGTATAGTACCAGTAGCGTGGTTATGGGTACTATCATTACCTCGCATGGCACATTTTGGATATGTTGAACCGTTCATTTATCACATACAATAGGCAATTTGCATGAAATTTTTAAATGCTTAAAAATATTATTATTTTATTATATATTAAGTACTTAATTCTGTAAAATTGTTCTTATATTTTTCATAATTAATTAATTTATACAGCAATTTATTCAAATATAGTCACGGGTTCGGAAACAACATTCTGATTGGTCCACGTCACAGTATATGGGAACGTCCATGGTGACCACAGTATACTAAGCAATTAGTATATTGTGATGGTGACACATGTCAAATTGTCAAATCGACGTAAGTTTGGTTAAATCGGTTAGCGAACTCGTTCCGTAATCTATAATCTGTAGTTAGCGTCAAACTTTGTGGTCTTTGTGTGGTGTCTGGTGTCCAGTCCAGCATTATAGCATAAGTTTTGGATTTCCGAAAGGGATGGAACCGATAAAACACAAATTTTATATGTATTGTGTGGTACCAAAGTGCAAATACACTACAGTAACCACCCCGGAAAAAATATTCTTCTCGGTCCTTAAAAATGAAAAAATGCGTAAGAAATAGTGCATTTCAATGAATAAAGACGAAAAAGAGAATGCAACACTATCGGCGTTATATTGTTGCGAGGATCATTTCACCGTAAATCATTGTTCACTTTATTCAGAGATTATAAATATGATGTGCCTTTTTAAATTAATAGTTGGAAGAAGATATGGAGAATTATTGGCAGCACAAATTAAATGGGAATGTACAAAGACTACAACTAAAAAAAGGTGTAATACCCCATAATTTTAACTGTCAGAATGCTACCTGAGCAACAAAGTGATGTAAAACGCAGACGTATTGAAATTATTCACCAGGTAGAGAATGATATGGTTGCCTCCAGTTCAAAAACAATACCTAGTGATTCAGACACTATTCATGTTTTGGATGAAATCACTTTTAATATTGATGATAATGAATGTGTGGATAATTTACAAAAAGCCGAAAAGTCAGTGCAAGTAACAAGTAGGCTTTAATTCCTCTTATTTCAGCATCCATAAAACTTGGATTTTCTCCCAGAAACGAAAACATTGACAATGAGTCAATTTTGGGCAGGTTATCTGATTATCCTTTAACAAATCCACTCTCTGTTGCCATTATTTACTATAAACAATTTATATAGATATTATAAACAATGCACACCAACAAGACAAATAATAATTTGACTTTGACAGTTCGATTTTGATATTCATGTCACGGCATATAAAACAACATGCCGTGTTCATATACTGTGACGTCACATAATCGCCATTGGTATTTCTCGCGTTTTTGTGGCTGTAACAGACGTAATAAATCCATTAATTTATTACCGCTTTATTTTTGCAGAGAATGACATAAAACTAACACCATGCACATAAAATGAACTGAATAATATTTTAGTAATAAAATAAAAAAATATGCAAATTGCCTATTCAACATATCACCTCGACAAGTTACAAGAAACCATTTAAAAATTATGTCAAGGCTACGTCATGCTTTAAAGTAGTGTTTGAATGCATGCAGAATGAGAAAAGCAACAAAGAGAACAATCAATCAGAACTAAGATGACATGGAACAGCAACTATGACGGCATTTGTCATGTAATGCTCTGGTCTGGGTGTACACTCCGGGATTTCAAACGTACTCCTGTAACGCTACACATTTTTTTAAAAAAAGATTCATTTTGATATCAAATGAAATGTCACTCAACTTTAACTGAACAGTTATCACCCTTAAAATTTTAAATATATAACAATTCAAATAGGATTTTATTTACACAGTAATTTCATCGTAACTATTTTCTTTTTAAAACTTTCAACTAGTTCCTGAGACTTTATTGAATACGTCAAGTTTTTGTAGGAAAAAATATACAATTAATGAGCCAATCTACTAATCACTAATGTTAGAAATGTTTTTGTTAATGCATGCTAACTCAAATAATTGCCTAAAAATCATGCTATCAAATCAAAAGTTGCACATCAACATTTATTGATAACACCTATTTCTTTCCACCACCAGGGAATACTAGACTAATCTAATTTTGATTGTTCATATTACTTAGAATTCAAAATCAGAAAAATTAGGCACAGCAAATAATGTAAACAATATATAAATACCAAGCCTTTATTTATTTGCATATACAAAATAAGCTAAAAATAAAAAAATATATATATATGTACATACAAATGATTAAGTACCTACTGCGCTTATAGAAAATTAACTTCAAAATACTTGCGGGTCAGAAATTATATTTACCTGAAGTGTAAAGTATATTTCATTCATTCAAATGAATTTAATAAATGAAATAACTTGAAAATATTGTTAAAGCATACTATAGTATTACATAACTAACACAAAATTTAAATAATTTATATCTACAAAATATACAGTTAAAGTCAATGCATATGACCACTAATTGACCACAAATTTTGAAGGGCAGGTACAATCATATATTATTAGTAATACATTTTCAGATTTGCAGAAATGTAGAACAGTAGTTAAATTTACATATTTACATAGATCTGAAAAATGTTTGCATCATTTAACTTTAAATTATTAATTATGAATACAGATTTTTATATAGATGGTTATATTATAAAGACATTGTATTGTATCAAGTAAAAGTTAGATTATTAAGAGATTTTTATAGCTATTGTATAAAATATTTGTTTGTTCGGTACCAGAATTTGTTTTCTGAATTACTTTTATTAATTATTAAATTACATACTTAAATTCTGAAAATACTGCCAATAACTTTGTATTGGTAGATCAAGCAAACTACTTTTAGAGACATTACATAATCACTGATATGACAAGCTTTTTTAAATGAAATGTAATATATTTTCATATTTTGATACAACTCATTAATGCAATAATGTAACAACAGTCTAACCAACCTTATGCAGTGTTTTATTAATAATTGATATACCTACTGAATAATCATTGGTCCAAAATATGAAGATTTAACCTAGAATGCTTAGATAAGAATAAGATTTGTCTCCTTACTGAGATACAGCCTGTATTATTTCAGATTTTTTAAATTATTTTTGCTATTTAATATCTCTCTTTAAATAGCTCCTCCAATCCACGTAACTTATCCATGAATTGGAAAATACAACACGGCACCACATATTCTTAAGTTAATTCACAGTTAAATAGTGTTAAGGTCACGTTGCCATCTCTGAGACATATAATTAGTGTGAACCATTTCTTAGTAATAAGAAATGGCCCAGCAAGGATTCTAGGATAAGTTTATCCAAAATATATTGTAAAATCAAAGTTTTTAGAAAAATTAGCTTTCCAACTGGTTACACCAGAACGTCATTTAAAATGTCCAAAATTACTTGAAATCTAACACTACGTATTGCAGATTCTCAGAGAATCAATGACTGAGGTGATTGCAAATAAAATACAAAATTTAGAAAAATGTAAAAATTATTGTCACACATTGAAAAGGTGCACAACTTTTGTCTGTTTTAGTTGTCAACAACTTTTTTATCTCAAATGTCCAAAAAAAAAAAATGTGTCTAAATTGTACGGAGAACAACTAAAATGACTACCCCTCTTCTCTTGTAGTATTTTTTTGTGATTTCAGTTTTTATGTTTATTATATTCTAATATATTTAAAGTTAAATTAAATTTAGTAACAAGTATTATCATAAAAACATTTTGTTTTTTTTTTAATGATTTCTAAAGTATGTAAATTTTTGGTATTTTTAACATAATATGTTATATTTTTAAATAAATATGATTTAACATAATATCTAATATTTATTTATTTCTTGTATACATCCAAATATAATGAATACCAAGAAAAAAGCAAAAATAGACAAAAAAAAATGTTTTTTTAAATTTAATTGTTTTTTTTTAAATCACGATGTTACCAGTGATGTAGAATTCAGAGGGTACTGCTCTCCTGAATACCATTTGCCTCGTAATAAATGGTAAGAAACAATTTTTTTTACCATAATTTAATGTCTCCTAAGTACCCAAACTTCCTGCCAGATATGAACTATTGGGTAAAAATAATTGAAAGAGAATTGTAGTTAATATCCTCTATTTCAATAAGGAGACACCTAAATATTTTAGGTTAATGTTCATATTTTAGGGCAAGGATTATCCTGTTGGTGTATGTATAATTTATTAGTGCGAATGTTTTACTGAAATATATTGTGTTCCATAAACAATATTTATTTTAAACTTATATCAGCCTATACTTGATTGTGGAAAATTAGTTACAACAAACTTTATATCACACTATGATATTTTATCGTAGATAAAGAACTTTATGAATTAAAATTTGTTCTACTATGTGCAACAAATTGTAATCATTCTGGTTATTTAAAAATAATATTAATATTTTATTAATAAAATTGTGAAAATCTTATTAATGATAACTTTTCAGTTTTTCTACTAAAATAAATCTAATACTGTTACAATTTATGTTATGTCTGAAAATAATATTGCATGTATGTTCTAATGTTTAATACCTATGAAAGCCACATATACTAGCTTATAGTATTTAATTATATTTGTCTAACAGCAGTTTGACATTGTCGGAAATATTCATTCAGTTACTTCGTGTTTACATTCACTAAAAATACATGCACGACTAATTGGTAGAATATTTCTAACAGTTTGCAACCAGTCCCTAGCTCTTACTCAGACGTAGTTTATATATTTATTATTTACTTGTACATAAGCCTGAGTGTCTTAATGAAAAGTTTTTAATATATACAATACCATCAACCAGATATGTATGACAACGCATGCACTTTATGCTTTCTTGGTACAACATCCAAACTGAGAACAAAATATCATAATGTGATAAGGAATATACAATTATTATGTCTCTATGATTTTGTTGTAACTGAATTTATAATGTGACATAAGTTTTAAAAAAACAGTTCTTTTAATCAACCCAGTAATTATTATTCACATTTCCCAGCACATAATTGATATTAAAATATACTTTTATATATCCAATAATAGGTGTTTTTCTTTTACCCTCACTGTTTACACTTTCTACATCTTTCAAGTGTAGTAAGAACCCATTTCTTTTTCTTTCAACAGTGTATTTGTAAGTGGCAAAAAGTAGTGTAGGAATTTTTATAGTGATGGTTGTGTTGATGTATGTTAGTGGAATTCAGCACTAGGGCAAAAAAAAAAGTAAAATATGAAGTTATGTCAGAAGTCGTTGGGTATACAGACACTAAAGATCTGAAAATTTATATTTCACACGTATATGATAATACAATTTTTGGGGTATTCCAGAGTTTAGAGAATATTCAAATATCAGAACAGCTCGAACAACGTAACCATAGATAATCAAATTAGTCTTCTTTTGATAGTAAAAATGCAAATATGATTTTACGAAATTTTAAGGTTAAGTTTTTAAGTATAAATTGTACTAGTTCTTATATTTCGCTTATGATTGGTGTAATTGTGGGTATTTCTTGGCCTACTGCAACCTAGTGCAAGTGAAAGAAAAACATCTAATAATGCTTATAATCTTACGTATAATATATATTCAGGTTACCTGTATTAAATACTTTTCATGCAATAAAAAAAATTATTTAATATAGGTAAATGTGCATTCAAATTCGCCTAATAAATATTAATTTGTACCATATTGTACGAGAATCGTTCAAGATATGTGTATTTTTCAAATTCAATTCAGTTCATTTAAATAAAAAACCTAAATAGTGTATCAACCCTGAGAATATGAAAGAAGTGTAGTTAGTGGCAGAACTGGTGTGATGACAGCTAGGCTAGAATCAAAAATGGCCATGCGGGATCTAGGGAGCACTAGACAAATCATAGCCTTTCATATGGTTGATGTGAGATGACGTCTGCAAAAAGCAATTATTACATGCAACATATATATACACTAAGATCAAATAAAAATTACTACAAAATAATTTGCAATCCTTTGTATAAAACTGTCAATAAAAATGTAATTGTGTAGCGTAATCCCACTTTTTTAAGTTGATTATGAGAGGGAGACACTGTAACAGAACCAGTCGATTTACTAATATAAACATGAACATATTCATAGAGATATGTTCAAACACAATAATATTAATAGTACTAAATAATAACACTAAATATAAACAGGTATTAAGAAAATAAAAAATAAAAGTGAAAACTTGTACCCAATAAAATTTAAAGTTCAGATAAGTTTTCAGTGTTATATAGGTCATGTTTAAGACAAATATTCTTAACTAGCCAGTGACAGATTTGAGCTTACTATTGTGTATTGAGCAATACTAATGTGAACTGCATAGTTCTAATAGCCAAGATCTTTCTCCTTTATCAACTCGTTTCAATATCTTTATTTTCAATTTTAATCGGATGATTTTAAACCAAAAACTATTCTTGCAAATACCTCACAACCATTAGCAAATACTGCTTGCATATTAAAAACAGTTTGTAAACTATCAAAAGTTTACTGCAAAAACAAATCTAATATATTTAGTGGTAAATCCTAATATGTACCAGCTAGAATATTCTATATGTTTACGAACAATACCGTCTTCAGAATTTTTTCCAACAAGCGTTGCATTTTTTCGTTGGTCACAATAGTGGTTGGTTCCAATTTATACAGAGTATCCACATGTTTTACCGATAAACAGTAACCTAAAGTTTTGCTGACATCTTTATGCTGATTTAAGTAAAATCGCCTTATACATAATTGTTTACTAAGACAGCAAGATTCATTTGAATCTTGGATTAAACTTTTTCCAAATATCTTCAAAGCACCTTTAATATACATTAATTAAATTTCTGATATAAAATCTGTTCATGTTCATGAGGTTTTAATTCTGATCATAAGAAATTCATTTAGTCAATAGATAGTTTGAATCATATATTTTTTATGTTTGACGGATACTTCTGATGTCAATATATATTTTTTTGTTTTTTCTAATATTAATGTGCTCTTGGTTATTACCTATTGATATCGGTTTACTGTACCGACTCACTACAAAGATCCAGAACCGGATTTCCCAGTTAGAAAAACTTATATACATACACACAAGTAAGTCGATAAAAATTTCAATCAATAGCCAAGCAGCTCTAAAAGCTCTTGAATCCTATTGGAGTTATTGAAAAATGGAATGGAACTCTAAAAAAAATCTGGAGAGGTTGGGAACTAGCAACAGAGTAACTCTGGTTTGGATATCTGGTTTTTCAGTTACTCGAGGCTAGCTAGGGCACAGCCTCGAACTTCATTTCTACAAAAACCAGCTTTTGGCATACCTCCAAAGGTGTTTATAATAGAATGGTCAGTAAAAAGAGTTAAAAACTTGATTTGTTGAACAGACTACTTATATTTGAAAAACTCTAGTTCGCTTATATACCGGGCACTAACGATTAAAATTTCATCTACACAAAGTATTAAGTGACTATGTCTAGACAGTAAAGAATTAGCAAAAAACATATTGTGTTACTACCCTGTGGAGAAACAGACCAAATTTTTTCCCCATTTAGCAAATGCTCTTGCCAAGTCTAGACAAAATTTCACCCAATAAGATCATTAGCTACATGAAGATAAACCTATTAGGTTTCATGTACTGTAACGTCACCTTGTCTTACTGTTACAATATTTTAGAAAGTACTGATCCTATTTCTCTTATTCTTTGGTAAAGAGCTGTAGAAGTTGGATGAATAGTACATATATAAAAAAAATTTGGCATATCTATTTTGCTGGCTGCATTACATTGCATCATAAATTAAATGCAGATCAGCATATTTTTATTTCACTTATATTATGCAAAACATGCAAAAAGAAACAAAAAGTTGAAATAGATTTTTTTCTAAAACATAAATAGTGTGTTAATATTAGAAGAATGGTAAAAGATAAAAATATATTTCAAAATGTCCTAAACTTATTATAATAATTAAAAATTAATTGCATATTTGAAGATTAATGAATGTGTAAAATTAGAATTTTGTTATTATGGAGTTTTGAAGATATTTAGAAAATTGAATAGAATTGCACTGTAGAAATAAATGCGACCGTCTTCGAACGAGCGCCGATGACGAGCCGAGACCGCATCTCGCCGATTTAAATTTGATTTTTAACGGGCTCGGTGCGGTCTTGAATGGCTATTGTGTCGATAGTTTTAAATTTCAACATGCTAAAGATGGGTACTTGAAATTTTTGGAATTTGGAAAAAAATGATGGCTTTGTACGTCTAAGATGTAGTCGGCGTTGGTAAATCTTTATGTTAAAAACAAATCTATTAAACAAAAATTATTCAATAGGAAGTACAATTTGTGATGCTTTACAACTCTTTGAATACCTGAGGCACAGCCAATAAAAAAAAAATTGGAAAACAATTGCATCGGGAGAAGCACAAATTTAAAGATATTGTGTGTGAAAGTGTTTTAGTATAAGTTGATTTTGCTCGGTATAAAAACATTCACAGAATTTGAAGTTTTTATTTGCCAGTAGAGATTCTACACATCCCATACAGTTATTTCAACACACATGGCTTGCACTGATCAAAAAAAAAATAAAATAATAATAATAATAATAATAATAATAATAATGATAATAATAATAATAAAACTGGGAGAGTGACCTAAGTACAACTCTATTACAAACCACTTGTCACAAATTCTATTGATTGTACTACAGACATAAATGCATAACTTAGAGCAGGAGTTTCCAACTTTAAAATGGTCAAGGACCACCAATGTGTTCACATATTTAGTGGAGGGCCACGTTTTTTTTAGGTAAGTCCTTTTTACATATATACAGGGTGATTTTTAAATATAAAGTGACTTATACAGCACAAACTAGACATGGATATATTGTTTAAAACTAATTTACCTAGATGCAAAATTCAGCCCTAACAAGTTACAGCACATTAAAGTTAAAATAAACAAAAAGATTTTTTGGATAGATTAAAACAATCTTTTTTGATCCCTAGTTTTTGCTATATTAGTTTGGATACATATTTTAGAAATAGTTAATAACAATTTTCTCGTTTAATATTAAAAAGAATTAAATTATTTGTATGGTGATATTCTACCAAGGAGTATAAAACAAAAGGTGTCTACTCCTATATTACCTCCATACCATCAATGGATTTTGCCGATATTCACTTCAAAACATGGCTATTTATTAACATTGGTCAAGGGCCAATTTTAAAATAATGGCTTTAGATTTTTAGGACAAATATTTGTTTTTAGTTTTCTATATTTCAACTTTAAGTTGTAACTCATTACAGATACATTAATTAACAATTAAATATATAAATATTATGCAGATACTTTCCTTAACGAGGTCAGAATAATTTTTATACTAGAATATTTTTGAAATTAATTAAAGCCCTTATAACTTTATTATTATTGTAAATGTTATTTAATTAGATATATATTTTAATTCCTTTTTTTTGAGTATAATAGGTTTTTAAAAATTTCAACTCTATTTCAAATTGTAATAATAATTAATTAAAAATTTCTTAAAGACAAGAAAATCGGATCATTTTCGATTTTCTTTTATTTCGCTATGGATACAATATTTCAGTCTTTCACTTGGTCGAAATATAAGTGTGCAATACAAAATGTTTAATATATTGTACTTAACTATTCTAGAAAGTTAAAGCATTCACGGGTTTATCATTAAGTATTAGTAAGCACAACTTACAGTTTTGAAAACAGATGTATAGAAAACAAACAAAAATATGATTTATGCTTCGATTGAAAATTACAGGAAATCAATTCTTTGACATAACTGAAGGACATACTTTTTTATATTTTATAAATATGGGTCACTTTGTAATTGAACAAATCAACAATAATTATTGCTGCAACATATGATAAACAAACTTCGTCAATATTTCGCTGTCAACGTTGATACCATCCATCGCTCATATTCATGTAACCTATTATTTTTATGACACCAGTGAGGGCACTATCCATGCATATAAATATTGCCTGTGGATGCATATAATAATTAAGGCTAGCCATTACTAGCTTCATGCAGCCAACGCTCTCGTTTTCCAAAAATAAATAAAGAGAAAAACACCAGGTTGAATTCGTAAAAATACCATGTGCCATCCTCTCCACAAATTAAAATGCTCACTTCTGGACGTCGGTGGCCCACCACCACCCACTTAACGCAGATATCACACTTAAGCCTTCTCCTCATGAAGGTAAAATTCACGAACTTTTACACAAATTTTACAACTTCGGTTTTAATTATTTATGGCGGGAAAATCTCAACATTTCACAAATTTCGCAGAACAGTAAAACAGTGCAATATTATTGCTGCTTTCCCTATCATGTGATGTTAATAAGTTTATTTTGAGCTTCTGACAATCTACCATGACAGTTTCATCATGAAAATTATAGAAAATGTTATAGTTCTGGCAATCTACCACGGCAGTTTCATAATGAAAATTATAGAAAATGTTATAGTTGAAAAAATTCGTTACAAGTAGAAATAAATCGAGCAAATATTCGCAAATTTCGTATCCATAAAACAAAAGGTTGAAGAATTATTACACTATACGCATTATTATTGCACTATATAAATTTCAAAAAGATCGGCCTGCTTTGATAAAATCTTTGTGCTTTGTTGAAAAATAGTTTCATCAAACCTCGCAAATTAGTATAATTATTGATAATCTGGGTCAATGAAAACCATGGTGATCTAGATCCGAATCCGAATTATTAAGGATTACTTAATTTATATATACATATTACATAATAATGTCGCAATAAATAAACTTATTAAACTATAGTTCATCCAAAAATTTATAAAAAATTAAATCACCTAGTAAAGCAAAGTTGTTAAATCTAGTTCATTTGTTGACTCTTATCTGAAATGTGTCAATAATTGGGAAATGTGTTCATTTTATCATTTATTTTGTGTTTACCTAAGTAATGCAATAATACAGAATAAAAGGTAAACTTTAACTTTATTAATGAAAAAGGTTTTCATCGATTATTTGTAAACTTTTCCAAAAAAAATATCATGGATGCTTCTGCTTGGTTGATATCTTTGATGATGATTTTCATAAGTTATTCAACTTTTTAATTTATAGACAAACTGTAGTGTTGTTAAATCTACATTAATTTCTCTGTTATGTTATGTGTTTTCTTGTCAGAGCCATTGCAGAGCATGTGCATCTACAATGTCTGCGTTAGATATCGTCTCGTCCAGTAAAATAGGATTAATAGTTTCCGGATTATCGAGACATCACTGTATATGATTCTTATGCATGGAATACCTCCTTCAAATATAGGAATGCAACAATTCTTGGACACCCGTTACCATTAATACCAAAAATGTGTTTTACTTCAAAGCCATAGTAGATTCTTTTTGTCCTTATGCTCAGAAACATCTCTCTGAGGATAAAGACATAAGAAAACCACTGTTATATCAAACTGAATATTTATAGTAGGCAACAAAATTTCACAACAAACAAAATAATGTTAAATTTTATACTAAACATATTAATTAGATAGCAACATAGGTGTATTTAGCAACAGATATTCATCAAAGCACAAAGATTTCATCAAAGCACGCCGATCTTCTTATAATTTTGCATGTCGTCAAAAGTTACCATTCTGAATAACTTTATCAAGTAACATTTTGCTGTATTTTCAGTGGAAAAGGCTCTTTACCAGAAACCAAAACAGTTTCTACTTGGTGCACTGAATATTTCAAATAGGATTATTTAAAAAACAGTTACACTTAACGACTTCAACAGAGAATCGAATGTTTCAATAATCAGATGGATACACTAAGCCGCAAAAAAGTTCTGTCACTTAAAAGAAGTATGATGTCCCATAAGTGGCGCTTTCTACTAGTGACGTCACAATAATAAACAAATTTGAATTTCTCGCCCCCAAAAACCCCTGATCTGCAAAATATTTGGATTTTTTAAGAAGTTATTTATATATCGAATATAAAATTTTAACTTTGACATCCTATCAGCTGTATTCTGTATCTTATAGGTTAAAAATAACCATCCGGTTAAAATATTAATGTTAACCCTACTGGTAAAAATAATAACTCCAATTGATATTCTGTATAAGTTTTTTTAACGGCCCAGTTAAAATTATTTTTCAATCATATGTTAATAGGTTTGTTCCTACATAACAATGACTGATAGTTAACAGCACTGTTTTAATGCGCAAGTGCAATTCATGTACTAGTTTGAAATCAGTTTCTAATTCCTTTGTTGGAACGACACGTTTAGTTCAAGCAGTAACCGTTAGGGGTATAGTTTGTTTGAAGTAATTTTCATTTTTCGGTCACTCATGTATAAGGAAGTGATAAATCTCATCATCACTAGAATTTGAGGTACTGCTGTAATTGCTAACTTGCTCCTCTTCACTAGAGTCACTCATTTTGAAAAACTATAGAATTGCGTACTTAAAAATCTGCAAATTACTTGTGCATCTATAATAACTTTCTCAAATAGCATTATTACATAAAACTTTAGTTACGTTCATTACCTAGCCTACCAAAGTTGACTTCTGTTAGCGGTTAGATTCTATCTGCGCGTGCGTCTGCCTAGTGGTTTTCTAATAATCCTCAAACCGATTTGACTGTCAGCAAACAGTTTCCAAACCATGTTGGAACAAAAAATCTTACAATTAGTTCCCGGATTGATTGTGTTGGAACGGTTAAATTCGTACTGCGCAAACTCGTGCCAGTTTGCTGCTAGTTTGATGCTGTGTAGGAACAAACCTAAAATTTCAGTGTTAGTGAAGTTAGCAGTAAGGTAAAAGCATAGAATATATTTATATATTTCTATGGGTAAAAGATTTCGATTTGTGATAACATAACCTTGATTACTGGATTAATACAAATTTGTTTCTGTTTTAATAACCAATTTACAAGGTTCTTGTGATTTACAGAGTAAGGGGGATGAAAAAAAAAACGTTCCCCACGCAAGACAAAAAAAAAACAGATCCAGTTAATTGTTGACTTTTTGAAAGTCAACAATATTTTACTAAACAACAAATTGCAGCCACATGAAATTATGATTGATTAAATAAATGACAATTTTTTTTGAAAGTCAAAAAGAGTTACTTTTAAGTACAATTACTTAATTCAAATGGTTTGCTCTGATCGCTCAAATTTTTATGAAAAAATAATAGGTAAATATGAAACTATCAATCAATAAATGCAAATAAATAATACACTTTATTTACGTCTATTCCAATCTGTCAGCGTCATCCAATAAAATATAATTAATTTGAAGTGCCATTATAACATTTATGTGGAAATAAATAATAGATTAATTATACCAATCGTGATTTATACTGGTATTTAATAGGTTAAATTTTAACAGCATCTATTTTGGTCCCGTTAAATTTTAACATATTTGGTTAAAATAAACCTATTCAAATTTTTACAGAATATAGTATCGGGTTAAATAATTGAAGGTTAAAATTTTAACTTTGGCCTTGACGTTAAAATTTTACCAAAAGGATTACAGAATAGACCTGTATATCTATTTAACCATCAAGGTAAGTTTTTTGAAAGTCGGGATCTACTCTTGCTCTGTTGCATTAATTTCGGATCACCCTGTATTTTAATAATGTGCAGTGTATTTTGTGTACATGGAGTTACAAGTTTCCTGCAATCAAAAGAAGCAGAAAGCATATTTAATTCCTAAGTTGTTTTGTTCAGCTGCTGGAAAGCATCAATGAAAGACAGAAATCAGGGTATTTTTCAGTTCTGTTAATCCAAATACTTCATCTATTATGTCACTCTACTGAGTTATACTATTATATCCACAAGGGTGTAACTTAGAATGGAAATAAGTTATATTAAATCATTATTTTTAACACTCCTATACACTCTTGCTCTATGTTCAATAGAGAGTCACTCTGCATATCGTAAGTGTAAACTCTCAAATGTTCATATAAATTTTCAAGAAAAAAACGAGTAATACTAATAAAATATTTTTCATGCAATCAATTTACACCATAATGCATTAATTTGTAAAGTGCAACATAAATAATTTTACCTGAACTATACTGTGTATATTGTTGATATTGGGGATGGAAATTATGGATGGCATCTGTCATAATATCCTTAGGATTCATTGTTTCCTAAAAGTAAAATATTGAAATTATTATTAAATATATATTCTTGATCCTCTCATAAGTGAGTATTTTTTTAAAAAATCAAGTACATTTTTACTTAAGGTTTTGATATTAAATGAAATATTATATTTAAACATTAAGTATGTCACATAAATTATTCCCAAATCTAGAACAAAAACCGTTTGTCGTGTACAGGGTGATCACATTAGATTCGGCTATAACTTTACTACACCAGGAAATATCGGAAAACTGAAACATGTATTTCTTGACTAATTTTTCACGAGTTAAAGTTATTTATTAATTAAAAAAAAATCAGCATTGCAATATAATTTTGTGATCTGTATAATAAAAAAATACAGTTTTAGTTATGGAATTATTTAATTACCAATATCTCGTAAAAGAAAAACCATAACATGTTATCTTGCAATCAGGAAAATATGACAAATCCAAAAATGTAATAATATTCAAGGTGTTTTATATAAAAAAATAAGAGTTAATAACAATATATCTTTAGCACAATGCACAATTGTTTATTCACAATAAAAAAATAAAACCTTGACAAAAATTAGTAAAAGAATGCACATTTCTTTTTTCCAATATATAAGACAGCAAATTTAATCACAATTGTTTAATAACAAATATTAAGAATATGAATTTATAAAACAAACGAAAAAAATCAAAATGACAACTTGCCTTTAGACTGCTAGAAATACTTTGCATGGTTACAGATCTTCCACGAGAATCTGTTACACAACCTTGAGAGTAAATCCTATAAGGAAACGCATATCTTAAAGCAATCGCAGCACAAAACATTTCTATACAAATTAAGAAATTCTGATATCCTGCTGATACTGTACCAGCAGATGTGGGTGTACCATTACTGTCTATAATAGGTGATATAACATCAGCTTTTTCCAAAATTGCTAAACCAACACCTATAAAAATACAAAAATCATTAAATCATATTCAGCAAGAAACCAGTGCATATTTTTCTTCTTTTTTTTGTAAGTAAGTGTCTCTCCACTCCTCGCACACCACATAAAGGTTTCCAACATAACACTACTTTTATAGAGGTGAGCCTGTGGACTATTAATAAAAATTTTAGGAGACATCAATTACTATACCTGACTAAAATAATAAAGAGTGTCTTATGTTATAAACCCACTAACAAGTTATAGCAGTCAGCACACAAAGACGCATGCAGCCTGTATATTTTCAGTATAAAATTGTAAGCTCTGCTTACTTCACAGAGCATACCCGATTACACAGCTTATACTGCAGCAGATACACGTATGCCACATCAGAATGCTGGATTTCTATTGCTCATAATGAATTGACAGATCTATCAAGGATGTGCATATGGGAAATTTCGGGTATATCTTTCCCCTAATTTAATTGCAATTAATTTATTAGTGATTTTGTATTTGTGTTCCACAGTCAAAATCGTAAACGCCCTAATCTAATAAGTGAAGATGGTGATGGTAAGCCAACGCTGTCCAAAAGGACAGTTCCCTCAACGTCAATTTATTTTTGTGTACTTTGACCCCTTCTCAGATGGCACACCTATGGAATCTTGCAAACATCACCTTCCGTACTCATCTATGTGCTGTACCCTCTATTATTTTGGAAGTCGAGTATAGATCATGTCAATAATTATTTTTGACTAGGATATGTGTGACAAGTGGTTAAGTCGTCATATTTTTAACAAAATATGGTACTGGCTCAGGCTGGAAACCTTTATGTTGTGACAATTGTACATGCACAGAATTCACTGTTGACACCTTGGTCATTACTATACAGAGTGATTCAGTTTTTAATGAACAAACTTCGGGGGTAAGTAGGAACTTTGAAAATAATTGCAGTTTATTATATAATAGTTATAATTTTGGGGCTTAATAAGGAAGATACAGTGTTAAAGTTTGAAGAAAAAATTTGATTTTTTGGAATAATTACTAAAGTAATGGTTATTTAAACCATACTTGGTAGACAATGTACTTACTTGAGCTGTCATAAAATGTGAAAATATCAAGCACTTTCAACAACCAGTTTGTATCTTTAATTTATGAAAAAAAGTTGTATCTCCCTGTAAAATGTTAAAGTTTATGACATTTTGAAATGTACAAAACTCGAACTGGCATTTTAAACAGGTTAGTACCATACTACTTAAAAAACAATAAATTTCTAGGCTACGTAACTACAAACTGAATAATTAATTGTACTTACGACTAATACTAAAAATTCATATTTATTTGTAAAACGTAGTGAAAATGTAATATCAAAATTATTAAACTGTAATAACAAAAATTAAATTTTTATAATAAAATCTGAAACATATCGGTAGAATTATGTCTAGTTTATGAAAAAAAATGTCTCTCGAAATTTAAATAAGCCAATTTGGAAATCTTGGGTGAGGCCCACGTTTTTTTAAACTTTTTTTCGCAAACTGCAAAATCGTTCTCCTTCTACTAAAGTTCTCTATATAGCCACAGTATGTATATACTAAAGTTTGGTTTGGGTCCCATGTCTGGTTATTAAGATATGACATACCTGAAATTTCACCAGCCGCCACTGCTCTGTATAATAAACTGCCATTATTTTTCAAAGTTCTACTTACCCTCGAAGTTTGTTCAATAAAAACTGAATCATCCTGTATATAAGGTGAGTCAATTTCAATACTTTTGAAGAAATGTCTAGTAATGCATTTATTAAAGACATTTTTTATTTAGCTTTCAGCATAGAATCAAAAATAATGTAAGTTTTGGTTATAACTGAAGATCTATAAAGCCAAAAATTTTAATAAAAACATTTTCCCAAAAATTTAAATTATACAGGGTTAACTATGACTAAGTACAAATATTTTATTGAGAAAATTAGAATTAACAGAATCACCCTTCAAAAAAATTCTAAACTTATTTATAAAGCGAAAAAATTGTTTTATCCAAATTATATTAAATCCTTATTTAACGCCGCCTATGCAACTTTTCCGCCACACATTTACAGAATCAGAGTAGGCAACATGTCATAATTTAATTCCTGTGTTTACCATGTGTTTACGTTGTAGTTCTTCTTCAGTTTTCAGTGTCTTTTAATTTTTAAACGTTTTATAGTTATACTTGCGACAAGAATTCAGACGACTTACGTCATACAAACAAATGAATAATTTATTATATTTTCATCAAAATATTTAAGAAACTGCAACTTATAGTAATAAATCTATATACTACACTAAAATTTTGCATTATATATTACACTAAATTGCAAAAAATGATTGTTTTTACCGCGATCAAATATCGAAAATTACGTTGACAATAAAAACAAATGCGTAACGTCAGCTGTGACGTAAGACGTCTGAATTCTTGACGCAAGTATATTAAATAAAGAAATCTGTGTCTAGGGCAGATACTTTCCTACAATATAGTTTGCCGGTTTGTTTTTCTAGGTTATGGGACAAGACTGCCGCGGGTACATTAAAAGTCTTCTATTATATATTTATTTCATTCGATTTTGTTATAATAAATAGGCATTTTATCAAACTGTACCTACGGGAAGTGTTTTATCGGTAGTGAGTAGTTATAATGAATGAAAATGTTATAGTTTTGCTAGTTTGTAACGAAATAACGAAAAACGAATGCAAAAATAGTGGAGCTAACTGGATTAACTTTTATCTACCTATCAGGTATTATTACTAATAAGAATGTTAATTTTTGTCGTTTCTACATTTACAAATGCTACAAAAAAAAAAACGACCGCATGGTAGTAGATATTGTTGACAGATGTAAGCTTTATCTATGGATCTAAGCCATCTCAGTCGATGCTTATCATAGGCGCCGACTTTCCGTAGGAAAAGAGGGTTTTGTCCCATTTTTCGAGCTAAAATTCTGGAATAATTTTTTTATTGTCTTTTAGGCCTTCCTAAGCACGTGGTTAAAATTTTTGTACTTAGTCATAGTTAACCCTGTATAAAAAAATATATTTTCTATCACAAAAAATGTCAAAAATTATCATCAATTTTTCTCAAAACTCAAGTTCAAGACATGTTAACTAATAAACTAAGAGTGATGAAAATTGACATACCCTGTACAATAAACCATTAAAGAATTGTGATATAAAAAAAAACACCTTACCTTGCCAAAAAGACAAAAAAATCACAGACTTCACTGTACAGAATTTTAAAACAGGTTCAAATGGTGTTAAAAGGTCTCGAGTGGCAAAATAAAATAAAAACAGTCCATATAAGGCAAGAGATACAGATATATTATAGATTATTGTGATATAAATGTAACCACCATCGGGGCTAAAACAGTCGTAATTAGAAATATTTACTTCTTATTAAAATATATGTTACCTCCAATCACCATCACGATAATGACCAAAGGCTTGTAAAAATATTATTATAAATGCCATAAGAGGTTTTACAAGGCAAAACTGAAGAGTTGCTTGCTTACAAAAACGCAAGAATCCAATTGTATAAGTTTTGCCATTCAAACAGCATGTGCCATATAGACAGCTGGATCTTATTGGTTTTCCTCTAATCTCTGACATAATGTTTCCTTCACCTCCAAGATATTCATAACACAAAGATAAAAAGTTGTATATTACGAATGCTAAAAACATAAATAGTTTCCTTATTTTGTTAAATGTAAATTTAAAATTTTACCTTCATAACAATCTCTAACAGTGAAGAAATACACATAATAACTTTCGGAATTAAAGAACAGTAAACTAATCCATGAGTAAGTCGCATAAATTGGAACAATAAATAAAATTCGAACAATCCATCTTTGTTCTGTAGGATTTGTGTACCATCTTAAGTGGTGATAAATCTAAAATTTTAAATACATTTTTTTTTATTCAGAGAAGCTACACAGTAGAATATGTGAAATTGATGCATGTTTAGATATTTAATAGTATATTATTCAACGAGCATATAATGACGGCTGTACTTCACGAGGATAAAGGCAAGTGCTGTAAATTACCTCAGTGAATTTCAGTCATTATATGCTAGGGGTGGGCGATAATGGTTTGGAACTTATCGATCATCGATAAATAAATTAATCATTATCGTTACTATAAGGATAATATCGATAATATTGAAAATTATCGATATCTATATTATCGGTAATATCGATAATATCGATAGATTGTCGATAATATCAAATATTCGATAATTTTTTATCTGTATTATTATTCCCAACCCTATTATATGCAAGTAGAATATTATACTTTGTCCACCACTGTTAACAATATTTTAGCAAACTTTTTAATGAAAACTTTACACAATATTTGTACACTCATAACATAAACATGACAACATACAATTCAAAACATCTTACTTTAAAGTGTGACAGACTGGTTTTGGCACAGGAGGTTCAATTGCTGATAACGGAGAATTTTTGTTTTGTTAGTTCTTTCCCGATTCTTTGAAACCAGTGAATAATGATTTCAATAATGGATATTATATTGAACAATACAAATAATTCTATTAGATTTAGAAATTGCCACATAATTGAAATTAATATTTAGTTAACATTTATAAATACAGCTTAAAGTAATGGTTGTTTAGATAAAATAAACAATTAATTTTATTCAATTTAGACATAATTATTGAAGTTATTTAATATATGGAACATAATTTTTGCATACAATTTCAATCCTCCATATGCTGACTCGTTACTTTTCTTATCTCATAGTTTGACAAAATATTCCATTAATTTTAAAGTGGCATCTGATTACGACTTATGTTATTACTCACATCATTATTAACGTTAAAGACAATGTTTTTTAAATTAACAATTAATTAAATTAAACCAGTATTTTTTATTTTACATATTTATGTGTATTTAATGTCACTAATCAAAAAATTAGGAAATCACTAAACATCTGTTGGCACACTGATCAGGAGGTTTTTCAGTGCTGTGACAAGTTTTTAAAACATATTTTAAAATAATTTGTACACCTGATAGACCAATAAAAAATAAAATTTAAAATTTTCGCATTTTCTGAGTTTGATCATTCTATTTCTCTTTTAAATTTACGTATAAATCATTACTTTGTTTTTGCAAACATAAAATCAGTAAAAAAACTTTTAATTCTTTCAATTTTATAAATTAATATCTCGGTACTGGTATGTTATTATAATTTCAAAAAGACATACATCAATGTAATGTTCCACCAGTTCACTGTATCTGCTTTTAACTTACTTGAGTACAGGTTAGAAATAAGGCAGCCCATACAAATAGACCGGCTATACCCTGACACAATTTAGTTTGAAGAAAAATAGGCTCAGAAGGCGCAGAGTGTTGAGAATTCCATTGAGGTGTAGAGAGAAGTGATGAATTATCAGAGAGTGTCGGAACTGTAGTAATGGCTGAACTTGATGACATGCTGTAATAAAGAAAAAGAAAATATTAAATACAACGTATATATTCTGTTAATATAATTTTATATTTTTAAATATTACATATTTCAAATGAAATAAAAAATATAGAGTTGTATAAGACAAAACAAAATTTTTATGTTAAATGGCTTTTTTCTTTATGAAAATCATGACAACTTTTATGGTTTATTCATATGATTCCCTTACTAGGCTAATCTGTGCTAACACAAAGTATTACAAAAGTACTCTTTTCATTGAAGTAGTAATTTCTAATATGCTGCTTTATGGTAACACAAAATGTTTGATACTGAAAAAAACAGAAAGAAAAAAACTTGATATATTTTTCACTTTTTATATCTTTAAATTTTATTTGCAAAAATTAGCTTATTCCATAAATATTAAAACCCGCAAGATTGCAAATTGTTTATAAATGCTGGTGTCAAATATAAATCCTTCATGAAAGACTAACAGAAATCTTAGTGTAGCTTGGCTGTAAAATCATATTTTTTACAATTAAGGCCCTCTATAATTTTATCATTTTGTCCAGTATTAAAAATAGAGAAAAGTTACAAACAAATGTAAAATCAATGAAATTGGTTTGTACTGTGCTTATGTGTGAAATATTCTTAGTCATTCTTAGAGTTGAATGTAATTTTAACATTTTTTATTGGACAAGTTTTATAATTCACTGTAATTGTATCTGAAGTACTGTATAATACTGTCTGTTTGCTGATTATATTATGAACATGTTCAGACCATGGGAGAGGATCTTTAACATGGTCCAAGTATTCTCCTACAGACCAGGATAGTTGTAAAGCCCGCTTTACATTAACAATTTATTTGTCAATTAATTGATCAAGTGGCTTCATCAAGTTAATTGACAAATGTAATACTAAAACTTGGACGTCAAATTAATTGATGAAGAACTTCGTCAAGTTATTGACGACTTAAAACTTGTTCTAATTTTTCGTCAATGTTTACTTCAATTCAGGAATACCAACCTAAAATAAATGCAAAAAGTAAGATTAGAGGATATGATGATATATATTTAACCAGTAATCGAGCAGCAGCAATAATAAACGCAATGGAAGCTTTTTTTAACAATTTCTCCCTTTTTTGCCGTAACAATTTTTGTTTCATAAACAAATGGAAATGATATAACGTCAAAAGTTAAAATTACTTTTACATTGGTAGGGGTGATATCTGACAGCAAAATTGTTAAGAAACTTGACAAAGCCCTGAACAAGTATAAAAGCAAATTGCGACCTTGAAGAAATTGATGAATTAATTCATCAATTTCTTCGTCAATAAATTGTTAGTGTAAAGCCCGCTTAAGTTAAAAAGACAGCATTTCTGTCAACGGACCTAATAAATTGTAATTAAATAAAAGCTTATTTATAAATGAAGGAGAAAGTGGAGCAGTGAAAAACATTGTATCTTACACAATGGGGTCATTTGGTATAATCAATTTTTATCTAATTTTGTCAATATTATTGTAATATATTGGAGTAATATTGTTACGGAAATCTGGAGTGCGTGGCGGAAGGAGACCGGCGCAGTAGAAACCTCGGCGGGGCCCGGTCATAGGAAGGGCAGTTCTAGTGGAGACGACTTAAGGCGAACAGGCGTACGGCGAGCGGGCGTGCTATCACTAATTATTACTGGTGTATCTTCCTTAAATAAATGACGTTGATGTGAAAGGTGTTTCATTTAAAAATATCGTATAACAATATATTATAAATGAAAATCGTAGATTTTACTACTTAATTTTATTTTCTTCTCAACACACAGAGATAACATAAACAACGTCGAAATTTGCTCTTTTATATCGAGCGCTGTACAAAAAAATAAAAGAAATAAAATAGACAAAAACAATATTTGTCCTAGAAAAACATACATTATTCTACATTAATTTATATACAAGGTATTTACAAAATATATAACATTTTCCCCCCACAAAAAAAGTTACAAAATTTTCAAAACACTTGACACAATCAAAAATATCAATTACATTAAAAAAAATACATATCTCCTAATTATACATAGGTTGAATGTTCTTTTAGATCTATCAGTATCAGAAAAAAAAGGAGTTTCGATACTTTCCTAATCATGTGATGTGTGTGACCCATCAAAATTTTGTGTTCGATTTTCGGAAATTTCAGAATCATGTAAGCAACTCTGAGCGTTATATTTTATAATCTGATTAGTATGATGTTTCCATTGTTCTCAGTTCAGGTATTCGTACAAAAGAAGTACATTTCCCAATTTTTTTTTTTTTTTTCAATTACCCCTGGTATCCAAGTAACCCTGTTCACTACTCGATAATCTTTAACAATTACCTGTCCCCGGCATTAAAAAATCGGTTTTTCTTTCCTTTAAAATTTTTAACTTGATTGCTTTGTTCTCTCTTAACTTTACTTTTTATTTCATTTTTAATAGCAGGTCTTAATAAACTAAAATGAGTTTGTACGTTCCGATTTAACATTAGAAATGAGAGCGACACTCCTGTCGTACCATGTACTGTATTCCTATAATCAAACAAAAAATTATTTAATGCAACCGAAATGTTTACATTTTTATTTCGACCTAAACTATTTTTGAGAACATTTTTAATTGTTTTTACAGCATTTTCGGCAGTTCCAATTTGAATGCTGGGGGATCTCTTCTGCCGAAAGTCTCCGCCGCCATTTCAGCCACCGCCTCCTCAATGACGTCAGCAAAGGTGCACATGGTTTTCTCCTTAAATAATCTTGCTTGCACTGGCCCTTTATCGAAACCGACTATAACTCGATCTCTGAGCATCATGTCGATTATGTCCTCTTTAAAATCACAGTTCAATGCCAAACTTCTTACTCGAACCGCCCACTCGTTAGAACTCTGTTTTACGTCCTTCATTGCACTAAAAAATTTAGCACAAGTCACAAATGGAAGTTCTGCCACTTTAAAATGTTTGTTAAATAACTCAACTAACGATTTGTAGCTTATTTCTTCAGGCAACTTTGGAAGAGATAAGTTATATATCAGCTTGTCAGCATCCTCATCCATGGAATTTAGCAGTATAGCTCTCTTCTTACCTTCATCTTTGATACTGTTCACTATAAAATAGTTTTCTAATCTTCTTTTATAGATAACCCAGTCGCTATTTTGCACTGCAACTCTCTGAACACTGAACTCTCTTAACTGTCCATAATATGAAGGATTTTCAGCCGTCATTTTATTCGTGGATTCTACATACCAGTGTGTAACACAACTCGTCGCCACTGTAATGTATTGGAGTAATATATTATAAATGAAAATCGTAAATTTTACTACTTAATTTTATTTTCTTCCCAATACACAGAGATAACATAAACAATGTCAAAATTTGCTCTTTTATATCGAGCGCAGTACAAAAAAATAAAAGAAATAAAATAGACAAAAACAATATCTGTCCTAGAAAAACATAGATTATTCTACATTAATTTATATACAAGGTATTTATAAAATATATAACAATTATGGTAGGTCTAAGTAATCAATTTAAACATATTTTAAATAAATTAGATTAATTGACCCACAAACAAAGGAGATATTAATGGTAAAAGTACGCTCCGCCCTCATTCAGTGCAGCGGCGATATGACGTCACATGTTCTAATGTTCGCGCTATCCCACTGCGACCATTATATAACCGTCGTTGATGCTTTGTGTAGTATGTGTGTTTTTTTCTTGTTACGTTTTTTGTTTTAATTTGGGTATATAGACAATGGCTTCTTTAGATTATGGTTTTATTAAAGGAGATTCTGGAAATTTGCCATATGTAGATGTTTGATGGTTATGGGATTATTTTAACAGAAATAAGGAGTACATAATTATAAAAATAATAAAGCACATAATTGAGAGGAGTAAAAATGGAAAGTTAATCTATGTGCTTATTACTTGTTTTACATTACTTAAATTTCTAAACATCATTTATGTATTACATTTTTATTTATTTAAATTGTTCACTTTTATTTATAAATATGTCAAAATATTTCATAACAAGATGTGGTGTTAGAATATTAAAATCGAGAGTAAAATAATATGTCTTACAAATGCTTTTTAAAAATTATATTATTTGAGGAAAATTTAATAGTAACAATAAAAAAAAACATTTTATTTTTGATATTAATGATATAATGAAACGTTTACTAGGTGTTTCCACACTTGTATTTCCACATTTTGGTACTATACAATACTTACAATATTTATTTTCGATCATAATTGAATTAATTTTATAAATCTCACTGAATTTCTATTACGATTACAATGCGACTGGTGTGTGCGTGAGATCTCGACGGGCAACCGTTATGAAATAACACCTAGCCAACCCCCGCTTTTGAAAAAGCGACTTTAGGGGTGAATTTAAAGACAGAAAGATCAAATTTTTGGCACATCGACCCTGTCAGTTTGTTAATTATGTTAATATTTACTCTCAAATTTACAATTTCTGTATTATTATTTTGACGTTTTCTGGAACATTTTACATTATATTCGATTTGGTTCTAGGCACGTTCTTGAGAAATAATAATTTCATCTCCAAAGTTTAGTTTACGTTTAGAAGCCGAACATGTATGACAGAACGTCAGAGACAGTTGTGAATTGTTTGAAGTATATTTGTAATCAAGTAATGATAATAAAGTTTGTTTTTGTAGATATGGTATTTCAAAGCTATGCCAACGTAGAGATTATAATATCAATATTTATAAAATAATTACAAAAGAAGTTGGACAAAGAAAAAGAAGAAATGACTTTGTTAGCAATCTTGTTAATTTAAAATAATCTGGCAACATTGTCCACCGATAAACGTGCCAACATTGAAACCAGTGAAGATGTCTCTGGCGAGTCGAATCTTGAAGTCAGTATGCAGTATGGTTAAAGAGTTAGTTGTAGTTGATTCTCGACTAAAAGTTGTATGTTGCAGCCGAAAATTTTAATATATGTATTTTATATAACTCACTAAATAAATATCCAAGAAGTATATACTTTACAGACTTAATATGAAAGGAAATCAATCTATTGGATGAAAAACTGTTACAAAATATGATTTAAATATAAGTGAAATACCGACTTTGGAATCTTTACATGTGACGTGAAGTGAATGGCATATCATCTGTAAGTACTACAACTTTGTCAAGATGGTTTCGTCAAATAGGATTTAAATTATTATGAGATCGAAAATAATGGAAAGTCAGAAAATGGTATTGTGACGTATGAAATATCTACAAAATATAACAAAATTTGGAGATAAAAAGATATCTATTTAGTATTTATTACTTAGATGAAAGTGTCAAAAAAGCTTGGACGGACAAATCAGACAAATTTAAGCTAGATATGCTTATGTCTCCTAATAGAAGGACAAGATACAAATATTTTTTAAATAATTTCAGATATAATGATGTGATGAATATTGCATAGTATCCTAATACATCTATAAGAAGATTAGTATGAGCATCTATGAAGTTGGAAAACCAATAAACATAAGAAAAAGTAGCAAAATGGAAAACAAATCAGGAAAAATTTCTACTGTATACTCGCGTCTGACATCTTACGTCACGGCTGACGTTACAGATTTGTTTTTATTGTCAACGTAATTTTTGATATTCGGTCGCGTTAAAAACAATCATTTTTTGCAATTTAGTGCAATATCTAATTCAAACTTTTAGTGTAGTATATAGTTTTATTACTCTCAGTTGAAGTTTCTTAAATATTTTGATGAAAATAAAATGAATTATTCATTTGTTCGTATGGCGTAAGTCGTTTGAATTCTTGTCGCGAGTATAGCAATAAACGATTATAATATAGTTCATTTTCTACAGGAAGAAGCGGAAGAAAGAACTATTGTGTTGATCATCTATACATTTACAATGGCAAGATTGTATGTTTAATTATTCTCATTAAAATGTAGATCAATAGTTTATGATAGTTATCATTTCTATTTTCTTTCTAAATAGTTTTTACTTTGATTAATTGGTTCGATTGTATTTGTAGGCTATATTAAATTGAATGCATATTATTTTTTTACTGTCTTAGTTTAAACATAAAATTAATTATTACATTTTTTCTTAAATGTTTCCCTAGTTACCTACTTATAATTCTTCAGTAATACCTAAATATGATATCGTTATTGTCGTTGATAAACCTGACACAAGATTATTACAATCGCAGTAGACGCCACTATTAGTATTTATAAGTATTTAATAATAAACTGCTTTTGTAATATTAATCTACAAATGTACTTACCAATAACATCTCAAATTGTTAGTATTATAATCAGTTTTATTTTATTTCTGGTTATAAGTTATGATGGCTATTATGTACTTGCAGTATATTCAGTTGTAGATTTAATAAATACAGAATAATAATAGTAATATCTATACCCCTCATTATAATAACCAAGATGAACCCAGAAGTAGGGAGACTTGTGAGGGAGAGGAGGTAGCATATTATTATTAAGCAGTGCAGGACTGAAGGTATCAATCTCACACTGACCCAAGCCAATGTTCTTTCACCCTACCATACCCACAGAGAGGGCCTCTTCACAATATAGCTGGTCAATGGTCTGCCAGCCGCAGGATTCGAGCCCGAATGGCAAACATGAATCAAGTACTGACATCTTAAATCGCTCGACAACCAACTGACTGCTTGACAAAATAAAATGAATCAAATTGAAAAACTTTAAAATATTGGATGCATTCAGCTATCCAAGCGCTGACCAAGCACTGTTCTAAGCGGTGACAGTACCGCTAGAGCAAGTGGTTAACTTAGTGGTTGCTATCTTTACTAACCAAATTTTTCTTCGTTAGATGAGCTAATGATTGTTGATTAAGGTTATGTTTGTGTAAAAATTGTACTATGGATTATCACAATATCAAATTCATGTCAAAAAATATTCATATTAAAAACACTAACAAGCATTTCAAAATTGCATTGTGTACAAAGGCAACTTAAACTCATTTCCATGATTCGCTTGGCGATATTGCAGCAATCCTTTCAGATAATAAATTCTAGCACTGATTTAGCCACACTACTCAGCGCTTGCACGGTTGAATATGCCAATAGACGCACAATCCCAAGCAACAAACGGGGCAGAACACATTAGGTTAGAAATGAATAGTATTTTAACACAAATTGCACAATTGATGTCCTTAATTATTATTAGTTTTCATTATATTCCTGTATCTTTATCTCGATCCAATTTTTGTTTTGGGTTTTGTATTTGCTAATTTATTATTATTATTATTAATCATTTCAAAAATAGCAGAGAGGGACTAAAATATTAATAGGAATGTCAGGGTTTTCTTGATGAAAAATTACATAAGATGATACGGCCAAGTCAAATCAAATGGTTATCGCTGCATGTAAATTACCTAATAACTTATTAGTTACGGTTTTAAACAGAATACTTCAACACTAGAATTCCCTAATCCTGTAATATCTCGTCCTCTAGGTGCTTGTTCTAAATTATCCATCCCCAGTATACTCGTTGAAATATAATTCTTAAAATTATACTCTCGTATTATTTCATGGACTAAAATAAGCTTTAAAGAACGCATCGAATTAACTCGGATGCAAAAATATTTATTTTTGTAGGAGTAGGGGGTTATAGTCTTTTTTGTTGGTTAGGAATTTGTTTGATAGACCAGGTAGGTTTTTAGTAAAGTAACAATTTGATTTTGGGACTGAGTGCATGTGTTTTTTACAATGAGATCAAACGATTCAGACAGTGATTATAACTTAGAAGAATCTGGAAGTAGCAACGAAGACTATTTTGACACTCTGTCCTCTTCAGATGAGTCAAATGACAGTAGGTCATTACTATCGGATGCTCGGTTTTGGGCTGAAATTGATGTAAATCAGCCTGGACCCCCACCTCCTAGGTTTGCATTTACAACCCTAAATCCCTAAATTTTTAAATTACCGACGTGGAAAATCCTTTAGAATTTTTTTATTTATTTTTTGACCTGAAACGATAACAGTTTTCAACTGCTGCACTGAATATTTCAGAAATGGTTACTCCTAACGACTTCAACAAGGTATACCTGTGTCAGATATAACAGGTAGGAGAATCAATTGTTTCAATAGACAAATGGATACACTAAACAGCAAAAAAAGTTCTGCCATTTAAAAGAAACATGTTGTGCCATAAGTGGCGTCCTACTAGTGACGTCAAAATTAGTTAAAAATTCTTATTTGCCATGCCAAAAAACATAATTGTGCCAATTTTTTTTAATACTCCGACAGGTTTCAAAGTTATTGAGATATTTCAATATAAAATTCTAGCATTAAATGCCCTGTATTTTTGAAACCAGCAACATTCGTATAAGGCATATTTAGCTCAATCGACTTTTTTTGGTCACCAGTATCTCCAGCTCTGAGATTTCCCAACCTTTCACAGACACCCTGTATATGGGATTCAATTATTTATACCGGCAAAGAAACAAAATTTGATGACGAGTATAAAGACTTTCCTGTCTCTTCTCGAATAGTCTTGTCTCTAATAAAACCTTTACTCCTAAAACGGCACTGTCTAACAACCGATAATTTTTATAATCCACCTGAGTTGGCAGAGTTTTTAAAACCGACCTGTGTAGAACTTTGACATCTAATAGAAAGGATCTACCTCCACAGATGAAAAACTGGAAAAAGATGAAGTAATTGCCTTCCAAAGAGAAAAAGTACTTGTAATGAAGTGGTGTGATAAAAGGGAAGTTTCAATTCCCTCTACTGTACATAATGCAGAAATGATAAGAAGCCGTAAAAGAGGAAACGAAATCAGAAAACCAGAGGCTATTGAAGATTATAATGGTACAATGGGAGGTGTGGATAAGCTAGATCAACACTTAGCTGACTACCCTGTCACTAGAAAGAGGAAAAAAATATTTTTTTACTTGATGGAACATGCACTTTGGAACGCCTTCGTTCTCTACAAGAAAATGAATAGAACCAAAAACCATATCATATTCAGTTTAGGATGGAACAAATTTCGAAAATTATAGAAACATACCTCCCACTGGTAACAGCAAGTGCTTCCAGAGGACGCTCTTCTGTCATACCAGATCTTATAAGACTAACAGTACGGCATTTTCCTAGAGATTAAAAAATCAAATCCAACAAGGGTGTCAGGTGTGAGCCAGAGAAAAGATAAAATTGGAAGAAAAGTAAGAAGGGAATCAAGATATTGGTGTAAAGACTGTGAGGCGGCCACTCTGTGTGGTACCATGCTTCAAAATATATCACACTGCAACAAATGTTTGGTTATACTCGTATAAAAACATTTTTTTTATTCCCTTTGTTATTATCTAAATAAATGTTAATTTTCTTTAATAAACCATTAATTTACAAATGTTTATTGTAATGTTATGTTGCCGAGTTAACCAGGGATGTTATTTACCCTATTATTAACAATGAAATTATTTGTTAAAAATAGTTACAAAATTAATAATAATGTCATTGTACATCGGCCTAGCAATTCAGATTTGATTGGAAATTGAAAAAAAAAATAGTTTTTTTCTGGTAATGCTTCTGTTATAAAAAATGATTAGTTAAATGGTTAAAACTATTCTAATCAACTTGAGGAACCCAATTTATAACATGTATTTTAATTTTTTGGCATACATATTAGACAGTCAACAAAATGAACTTGGAATTTCAAAGCTAAAAATGTAAAATTAATTAATGTCAGGATTAAGAATCAATAATTTGTATATTAATTTTTTTTAATTGTACTGTAGGTATCAGAATGAAAATAATTTTAGGACTAGGATGTTTGGAAGATTTACCTACTTATACTTCAATTATGCTTACAAATTAAAAAGAAGGTATAAGAATTTATTGTTCATTATTCATTGATAAGAATAGCAAAAAACTGATTTGAACTAAAAATATTGGACCCGAGATTAGACCATTTTACAGAACTCATCTTAATGTAACATTATTTAAGTAGGTAGTTTAAGTAGTTCAAAACTCTAAAACATGTCCATCTCTCTACTTTAACATCAGGAATTTCTCATTAAATTGTGTTTCATTTTCAATGAAACGCTCAAAGTAAGTATATAAATATGATTCAGCATAACCTTATACAGGCATAGAACATTTCCGAAAAGGCTCTGCAAACCAAGAGCCAAGGGAATAGTTTATAATTTCAAAACAATTAGAAATCTTACAAAAATTTCTTGAAACTACTTCAGCTAACTAAAATTCTATAAAAAAAATTAAAAGCTCAATTTTTAAACAATAAATAATCAGGTAGGTATATCTATTATAAAAATAAGTTAAATTTTTATCTAAAGTATCTAAAAATCTAGTAAACTGAACTCATCATGTTAATGACATCACATACCTTTATACTTACATATTTATTTACAGGTGAAATAATGATGATGGATTTGACATTGTTTACAACTGAATCATTAACTGTACCAATCTATATTCTAATTATAAAGTAAAACACTGTATAATTTTTACTACATTTGGAAACATGTGTTAATATTGTTGTTGTTAATACACAACACTTAATATAACATTAAAAAATAGCAACAAATCAGCCAATTTGAGACATTTATGAAAATGTTTTGACATATGTTCCTCTCACCTGTATTGTGCTATATTAATAAAACAGGAATGAAATATTATCCAGATACTTCAACAAACTTTCGTTTCTTTTCTTGTAATCACAGAAACACTATAAAAACTAACATTTTTGCCATTAAAGCCCCAAAATGGGCATATTTTCACAAAAAGATGAGGAGGTATGAACAACAAAACACTTAACAAGTTTTCTTTTCAGTTTTCTATTAGTAGCACCGACCACCGAGTGGCACTACTTGCACTTGCTAGCACTACTACATTTACATTGGTCGCGTTCAGTATTTGGTACACTGAACTATTAACGAAAATCAGGAACCAATAGATGGCACTGAAAAAATCGTGAAAATGTAAATAACAAACCATGTATTTTAAATAATTTATAATGTACGTAAGATCGTGTTTCATGTATGCTATTGTGTTTATATTCATTCTTTAGTGATTAAAATTATTTTCCATTGTTGTATGTACATATAGGTACCAAATAATATAAAATACCTATATCTATTAAGTAAATACTATTATAGTTTGACATCATAACCTTTTCAGTTGAAATGGTAGGATTTGTTGTATTCATTAAATTAACATTTTAAAACATTTGGATGATAGCCTGTGACTTCTGCAAGAAGACAAAGCTGTTTTTAAAACAAGCCACATAATATTTATGTGGAGTAAGAGCGATAAATAGAGCTTGGTGCTTACGAACGTTACAATCATTTCTATCAATCACCACCTCCCATGAAATTTCTATAGAGACTATAGAATTACAGGTTGGATAGTGGAAGTGCAACTGTACTTATAAAGCTGGATTGTCTAAATTTTATAAATCTGTGGGTACATTAATTCTTGATTAATATTTAAAAAACAGTATAATAAATTATTCTAACATTACACATCGAAAATTAGAATTTATTACCTATACTGAGGTAAAATGAAAATGGGGAAAAGAAAAACAAGATTATTATCATTATTTATTAAAACTGATAATACGCAAAATTACATCACTTGTGTATAATAACAGTAATAAACTGCTTAAAATATAATCTAATAATAGAGCAGTAAAACGAAGGCAATTTTGATCATTTTATGATATAATCAAAACTTTAGGTATGACCCTCTTGACTCTAAACAAACAAGCAAGATACTACAAACCAAAGTATACTAATACTGTGCTACAAACAAACTTTATTATGCGTTATACGTGCGTGCTACGTACAATTAAGCCTGCTCCAGAGAACAATGTAGTGTTGCTGGCAACACCTCCACCATCAGCTTAATTTCAGGAAATATAGATTTTATAAAGTTGGTTTTGTTTTTGTTGGTTATGTTATGTACAAATGTTGCTCCTCTGGATAGTTGAGGTTGGAAATTTTGAACTTCACTCGACTTCAACAACGAATATAATTAATTTCATTGGCTAAGCTAAAAGTCACGTCGTTCTCTGAAGCTGCCTTAAGACTGCCTAATGTGGAACACACAGTTTTATTCTATTAGTTTGCTTCCGTTGCGCTTTTTTTAGATAAGATTATTTAAAAAATATAACTTATATGCTGTATATTTAGAATAAGCAAAAATAAAAGATGCGCATTACTGCATACTTCATATAATTTCAAGATGAAATAAAATACTTGTTGTACACCTCTATCTTCAGAAAATGATGAAATTCTGAATTTACTGTGAAGACAAACATGTAACGTCAAAATTTACTTCCTGCTTTTTTTCATAAATTGCTGCTATGATGACTATTACAATATATTAAAGACGCGTATGTACTTAATAATTTTAAAATAGCAAACCTTTTTCTATCACTTCGGTCTGTATGTTCAATGGATTCGTACTGCATTATAGCTAATATTTTGAGAAGGTTCTGCTCCCTTTTTAAAAGCGTGATCTCTTTTATTATTATTATTTTTTTGAGCAATATAAGAAACATTCCATTAACCATAACATCGGCTTCCCAATATCTTGACATAAAATCTTCAGATATAAAATGCTTACTATAAACATTATATACGTATATTTCGGTATTGGTCCCCCAATTGTTAAAATAATTTCTCACTGTTTACACAATGTTATATTTGTTGAAAATTAAGAAATAGCTAGAGCACTGTGAAATGGCACATATTTTACGCGATTTAATACAAATTATATCTTGAAAATCCTACATTTTTCTTCATTTAAGATAAAATTATACTATTTGCAAACCGTTATTTATACCGAAAAAATATAGATAAATATATAAAAATACACAAAACTTTCACACTATATGTAAACAACGTACTTTTTGCTGTTCTTCTTGTTTTTTCATTTTCCTTCTTCACCAGCTAGTTTAACCCGCCGTGGGATAGTCGTCGCGAATGTCACGTCACTAGCTACGACACGCGGGTGTTTTTTTGGGATTAGAGTTGTAACTAGAGATGCGCGCGGCCATCGAGTCAAATGACTCGGTGGATTCCTAGATAAAATAGTAGACTGGTGCGAGGTAGAGTGCGTTAAGGTAAGGTCGGAGTTTTTTTGTAATTGTTTCTTCTTGGCGTTCTTAATCCCGACTGTTCCTGAAACCTAAAGGGGTAGCGTGGGAGAGGGGAGCGTTAGCTAATGTCAAAAAGATGATGTCTAGGTCGTTTGTGTTTGTCTGTCGCGTTTGGTACGTAGTCGAAGGCTTGTCTCAAGTAAGGGTTTTCGTGTCTCGCGGCCACGTTAAGTCGTTTTTCAGCTCTCGCTCGTATCATCTTAGTCGTATTTAAATACTGTAAGTCTCGTAGTATGTCGGCGTTTCACACGTACCGTAAGGCTATATTTTCCACAGCCTGGAGTTACTTGTTACTTATTCGTTTTTTCTTCGCGTATACCCACGCTGCAGAGGCATAGATTAGTTGCGATTGAAGTACCACCTTAATAAGCATTCGCTTATTCCCTAGACTAAGGACGTCACCCTTAGATAAGGGATAGAACATAACCCTAGTGATCCTCGCCAGTTTTTACGATGTGCAGTTTCCAAGTGAGTCGCTGGTCCATCGTCACATCCACGTATCATGTCTGTCGGTCCTTCCCTAATAGCACAAGGACGTCCTATGATCATCCAAAGGATGTCCAAAGTAGGAAGTCCGGACATCCAATGGACGTCCGTTTTTTGTTCAATGGACGTCCACGGACGCACAAATGTCACAACGTCGTGCAACCCAGGGACGTCCACTACTGTACCACTTTCGGACCCACAGATGTCCGCCTTCTGTTTTGGACATTTAATGGAGATCTGCATTGAAATTATAGAAATACTTTTTGATAATTTTATTGTTTTTCTAATTATTACATGAATTAGAAATACATAAATAATTAAGAGATACAAATAAAACAACTACTTATGTAACAAGTAACAAGAACAAAACCATATAATTACATTACTTAACTTAACCTAGAATAGCTAAAGACGAGAAAACTCAACAACTATAGTGCAAATGAGAACTTCTTTATCTAAAAACGAGTGTTGTCAGTTGTTAGTACATAATTATACTGTGACATAATTGTCTACATAAAGATGTTATGAATTTAGCCTAGCCAACAAACAATTCATTTATTTATAAATAGACTAATAGTAGAACGTACAAATTTACTCACAAAATGTGATTTATATTGCTTCGGTTTCCTAATTTATTTTTCTATATTGTTTACTCATCAACGTTTGTCACTTTATCAGCGTCATCAAAGGGAACAGAACACTTTAGAGGTTAGCGTTAGCGTTACATCTGGATTCTGGACACTTTTTTTCAAGATACATGCACTGCACGAATTTTAGCGGCAAATTCAGATTATAACAGAACATGTACAATACTGGACATCCATCGGATGTCCACATATGTACTATCAAAATATGTCCCATAAAGGATATCCATCGGATATCCAATATATGTACCATCAAAATATATCCCATAAAGGACATCCATCGGATGTCCAATGTATGTTCTATCAAAATATGTCCATAAATGGACATCCATTGAATGTCCATTTATGGTCCATGGACGTCTGTACATTAAATGGACGTCCACTGGACGTCGTGTGCTATTAGGGTTGGGATAGTATAGGTATGTCGAGGTTGAGGTCTTGTGGAATTCTGCTTCTCGTAAAAAGAATATCTGAGCTTTTGTTGGAGTTAATTTTGACTTTCCACCTGTTGCACCAAGTTTCAAGAGTTTTGTAAAAGTAGTTGTGCGTCTTATGTTAGTGTCTTGTGTTGTTATAGGTATGTCGCCGGCGTATAAGTATGTATGCCTTTAGTTCGGAGGGGTGTAGTATATCGCTGTTGTATGTAGTGTAAAGTTGTAGGAATAGGACGGTACCTTAGGAGATGCCTGCTTCCATAGGGGTCGGGTTGTGAAAAAGGTTTGTTGGATACGGAATTGTCGGTGGTGAAAGTAGGATTTGATTAGTTTGGTAAAGGATATGGAGTAATGGTTAGTGACCATTTTCATCAGTAGGCCGTCATGCCAAACCATAACAAAGGCCTTTATGACATCTAAGAACATCTAAGAAAACAGCTCCAGTGAACTGTCTTCTATTGAAGGCCGCCGTGATGTGCTCTGTCAGGTGTAGAATTTGGAGTTCGATTGCTGAAAGCGAACTGCTCGTTGGGAATAACTTTAGGTGGAATAGGATAATTTTTTCTACCACTTTACTCATAGCCGGGTCTAGCCTAATGCCGGTAGTTGGACGGAAAGGTGTGGTCTTTGTGTTTAAATCTCAGTATTGCCTTGGTTATGTTTAGTAGGGTCGCAATACCCTTCCGTGGTAGTATTTTTAGTGTAGTGTTATGTATTTGGTCAGGTCCGTGGGCTTTTCTGTTACGTAAGCATTGATTTATTTGTTTGAATTCGTCTGGGGTGGCAGGTTGTATGATGACATTGTCTAGCTCTCTGTTGATGCGTCTGTCCGCGGGTTCGACCGCCCGCTCAAACTCCTGGTCGGATAGCTGGGGCCGTCTACACTGCAGTTCTAGGCTGTCGGTAAAAGCCTCAGCCTTTTTCTAGTCCGTGTAAACTACCCCCCTGCTGTCGTGGATTGGAAAAATCTGACGACGGGCAGGCAACCATAGGGCCTTCTGTACCTTACAGAGACTGTTGTCTTGTGGGTCCAGCGTCTCCTAGTGTCTAACCTATCTTTCCTGGGCTAGTTCGCTCAGAGCCGCCTTCACCCGTCTGTTTAGTACATTTAAATCATGTCTGTGTTGGGAGAGACGGATGCGGATGGCAAGCGGTTTTTGTCACCGACTGTTTCATATTAGTTGTCTGATGTCCTTGGGCAGTATGCCCGTAAGACTTAACAGTCTACTATCTACGACTGTTGCCTCTGTCGTGGTTAAAGTTAGTGCGTTTTTAATGTTTGTTTCTAGGGTAAAGACTGCCGCATCCAGGTCTTGGGTGGTTTCAATGACTGGCAGCGCAGTGCTTTTTTGCATTTTTGCTCGGAAGTGCTCCCAGTCAGCGAACCTTCAAGTGAATCTGCCCTCGTTTCCTTATCTCCGCCCTAAATCCAGCGTGGCCGGATTATGGGCGGTAGACCCCTCTTCTTCATAATTCTGTAGATTGACGAGATATTTAGCCAAACAAATTTTGCATGTTGCGTCTGTCAGATCGGCCGCCGCCCCTGCATTTTGTCTGTTTTATGTTTGTTAGTGTATGTTTAGTCTTGGGGTACTTGCGACACCCCTTGTAGCTTACTGGTTGCGACCCGGCGCAATTTTCACACCTGGCAGGCATTTCCTTTGTTTTTTGGCTCTCATGGGTGCTGTCGTTTTACCACACATTTTGTTGTGCTAGGTCGTCCGTCACTTGACGGAACACCCGCAAGCATTCAACGTATCACCACCCTCAACGTTTTTTCGTTGCTGAGGATAAAGGCGTGGTATTCCCACCTTTGTCTGTTATGAGTTTTTATTAATTTTCTGTGGTCATCTGGAATGTTAGGATATATGGCGACGCCATCTTTAGCCAGTTTGGCATTTTTATATTTTATTTGTTGTGTCGTCAAGAGTTTTTGTATTTGTAACCAGCGCTCCTGTTTGCGTATGATTATTGGGAGTACTTGGGGCAGTTTTTGTGTTTGCACTTCATGTTTTGTTGTGTACTTGTGGTCGATTTTTGAGGGTGAATATTAGTTTTTTTTTGTGTTCTGGTTTGCCTTTTGGTATCATTTGGTCTGTTTTTTGTATGGGATCTTCGTTTACCAGTTCTGGAAGTCGGAAAGGGGTAGGGGTGTGTGTTTTGAGTGTGTTATCCTGCGATTGTCTGTTTATTAGTTATTGTCAGATTATTCAAATTTTTCATGTCCGTAATTTATTTTGTTAGAATCTGTACTTGTGCATTTAATTGGCTGTTTTGTTCGGAGAGTTTTTGTATATATTTGTTTAGTTCTTTGTTTAACTGTTTCTGTTGTTGTAGCTTGTCATATCAGTCAGCTTTTCTCAGTGCATTTGTATTTTGTGCCGATGATGTAGAGTGCTTTTCGCTATATGTGTGGTCCATAGATATGTCTATGTCTATATCAGACTCAGTTTATGTGTGTTTGAGTATATGTGTGTGAAAGAGTCCGTTTTAGAAGTTCCTCTTGCAGGGACATACGTCTGGTTTTATGTTTTTTGTCTATCTTATGTTATTTTTTCTGCGTTGCAATTATTAGGAAAAAACGGGAAAAATAATTAACTACTTGTAATAAAAGGGGCTCACCCTTTTAATCGGTTAAATTGTGTGACTTCAACTTCGCTATGTTGCACATGGCACCGCACTAAACTTCACTCGTCACTAGCCTCGCTGCAGGCTCGTCCTCTCGTTCCGCTGGTCGTCGACTGAATGACCTGTACGTGTATGTGTTTTGCTTTTATTAGATGTTTAAAGTACTTATAAAAAAATTTAAGCATAAAACATAATACATTCGACATTTTTGAAGAAATTCTAATATATCTATTTTATCGCGTTTAATAAAAATTTATGGCGTGTTTCACTCTATTAAATTGTTCTAGTTTTAAAATAGTGCATTTGTGACTCGTGTTTTAGTCAAAATTTACAATGTGTTTGTGAGAAAATGTTTTAAATGGCATTCATAAAATATGTTTCATATTTAATTTATTTGAACAATTTTAGTTTTCTGTGATTTTGTTGGTATATTTATATTTTTTTACATTTTATTTATTTATTTATTTTATTTTTTTAATTATTATTATTTGTTTTAATTTTAAAATTTTATTTATTTTATTTTTTATTTAGAAAGAGATACATATTTACGAACATTGTCTTGTCCCGTTTTTTTTTTGGTTTTATGATTTACGGTTATTAACTATGTCGGGTTGTAGTATTTTCTTTCAGGTTTATTTACCTCGAAAAAGTTCCCATTTCTTATGGTGGTTTTTGTAAAAAGAGATTCTATTTACAATGTATACGAGCTCATTCCGAAATATTAACATTTATGAAAGATATACCGGGGCTTTTCTGAAACCTACTCCTACTAAATGTCTGGATGATGATGGAAACAAAAACTGGCATGACTTATTTGAGAAGAAATCTAATAGTTCTTTTGATGAGTAACTCAGGAAAATAATCAAACAAAATCTCATATTTTATTGTTGATCCTAATGGGATTGATATAAATATTAATAAAATCAAGCATATTAAGAATGGTGGTCTTGTAATAAGAAATACCTACCTAAAATTACACAAGCTAAGCTAAGCTCCTTTAAAATTTTTATTTGACATTATTTTGAGAAATAATTTATTTCCCATGAAATGGATAATTTTTAAAATAATATCTATTTTCAAAAAAGAAGATCAGTTAGACATGAATAACTATTGGACTATCGTTATAATCAATAACTATGAAATGTTCATTCACTTTTTCATTTTCTTTTGTTCTACACCAAGCACGTGATAAATGAACGACAACATTGTTTCTTCGAATGACGGTCTACAATTACGAATTTGTTTTGTGTAACTGAATTTATTGCTGATTCTAATGATAATGGGTTTCAAATTGACATTATTTATACCGACTTCACTATAACGTTCGACAGAATTCACCACATTATATTGCTAAATATGTTAAGCCATGTGGATTTTCAGATCTACTTATTCACTTAATTAGGAACTATTTTACTAATAGTATCCAACATGTTATATATCGTGGTTTTTAGTCTGTTGAAGTGATTGGGTTATTAGAAATCCCTCAAAGCTCAGATTTAGGAATGTAGATTGTTCACTCTATGTCGATGACCTGAAAATATTTTGCAAAATATCCGATATTAATGTTTTTTGCTTCAGCAGAATTTAGATTATATTTGTGTAGAATAAACAATTTATTTTTAAATCCCAAAAAGTGCAAGAGTGTGTCACTTACTACTAAGCAGCATGTTATCGAATTTAATTATCACATTAATAATAATAATTTCTTAGAGAGTGCACGAATTTTTAGAGGTCTAGAAGTATTGTTTGTATAAATTCTCGTTCAATGATCGCATGGTAGATATTACATCTAAAGCGTATAAAACGGATACGCCCACGTATAAATATGCTGAAACTTCTGTATACCACTTCAGTTAGGTCGAAAATGGAATAAGCCTCTGTTGTTTATTGTACAAATTATGTAACATATATTGACAGTTTAGAGTGGGTGCAGTGTCGTTTTTTAGAATTGACGGAATTTATTCCCAAACTGGCATTTCCCAGGATCAGCTTTTACAGAAGTTTTCTATTAAATCTTTAGAAGACAGACATAGCATTGCTTATTTAGTACTTCTATTTAAATTATCACAGTACCACAAAAAATGGTCTGTCTGACGAAGTAGACTTATATATTCCATTGTATTATCAAAGCAAAAATTAGACATACAATAAGTAGACCAGACTAGTACATCTTTGTTTTTGGCGTCACTGGATCTGAATCGGAAACTCGTTTAATCCCATCAGATCAGCTTCAAGTTCATTATAAGGTTAAATCGAAATAGATATACAAATAGGCAAAACCGTCATACGTCTATATTTTTGAGGTCGTTCAATCCAAATTTGGAGTTCATTGAATACTATAGAGTCAGCTTGACCTGATAACTTACAAACTCCAATACCCAATATACCCAATAACGCCCGTAACCCTGTAATTAATAGAAGAGTTAAAAATTACAACTCTTCATAATAAGAAATGTTATACAGTAACAATCGTCGTAAGTTTGAGGATTTTCAGTGTTGCAGGTTTGTAATGTGTGCTATTATTTCTCTTTCTTTATGATATACAGGGTGTCCGGAAATTATGCATCAAGACTTCAGGAGGTGATTCCTCACAAAAAAATAGGGTCACAAAGTCCTAAAACAATTTTTTGAAAACTCAATATTAACGGAGATACAGGGTGTCAAAAGAATTTTTTTTAGTTTTTCTTAGATAACTTTTTTATTTGTGATTGATTTTTTCCAAGTCTTTCCTATACGGTTTTATTGTATCGCAACAAGAGATACTTTTTTAAATAATTTTTGATACTCTTTAACATGGTGCTGTTCAAATTTATAAAGCGGTGAAAACAAAAAAGTTGTGGGCCATGGATCGAAGATTAAGGTCAGGTTAGGCCCTTTGGCACATCATATTTGGAATATAAATCTACAAGGGCACTAGTAGTACATAGGAAAGACTTGAAAAAAATGAAATCACAAATAAAAAAGTTATCTAAGAAAAACTAAAAAAAATTTTTTTTGACACCCTGTATCTCCGTTAATATTGAGTTTTCGAAAAATTGTTATAGGACATCGTGATCCTAATTTCTTGTGAGGAATCACCTCCTGAAGTCTTGACGCATAATTTCCGGACACACTCAAAGAATCTATGCAAAGGATGTCTTCTATATGTTTGTCTTCTTTCTGGTACATTTCTTACGAGCCTCCAGTAGTAATCACCCAGTATATATTTATCCCAGGTCCTGATGAAATCTTTCACCTTCTTTTTTATTGAGAGCGTGTAAATAAGATTTTATGGGTAGTAGTCAATATGGAAATCCATGAAGCACCGATATTTTGTGAAACCTAATTGACATGGCTGAATAAAATGATGAAACTTGTGGCTGTATATTCACGTCGATAAATAAATATGAGCTAAGTTAAATAAAACATTTTTGGATTTTGAATTATAGGCCTTTAAAGTTGTCACAAATAAAACTAATTTAACTAAAAGCTTTGTAACCCTATTACCAATCGCGTTAAAATTTGGAACACTTATTCGGATTATTATGGCGTATTACTTCTTAAAACTTTAGTGAAATCCATATACTGGGTAAAAGTTTTATCCGGTTACCCAATTTTAAGAGTTAAAACCTTTACAGTGATCGAATTTTTTTAAACGGACAGCAATATTGAAAAGATCGCATTATTCTGAAAAAAGTATGTCTTGCGAAAATCGCTTACAGATGTGTAGCGAGGTTTTGAAAACAAAATGTTGTTTACTGTTGCTAGCAGGTTAGGAATAGTCTAAATAAATGTTTCATTTGCTGATACCGTGAGTTCCTTATATTTAAATATTAATCTTATTGGAACTCTCTCAGTTATAAAGTTCTTTTGTAAAAAATTAACCAACTCAGAGTTTTGGACGAGTGATATTATGTAGATAACTGACAGAAAAATTAGATTACTAGCCGTTATGTCGTATCCAGGGTCAACTTTTATTCTAATTCAAAAGTGTATGTAAAACTTTGTTGCTGTAAAATACCTTGGTACTATTCCAGTCAATGTGGATCGTTACGACTTTGACTATATTTACGGGCAAATTTGACTCATGCAAGATATACGTACATTAATATTGATATTAGTTGTATTTAGTAAATTACCATAAATCCAAACGAGTGTTAAATTTGAACAGTAAGAAAGAAAATTACACAAAAACGTCACTATTTCCAATCCTTGATAAGACATAAATAATAAGTATATTGGGTAATCTGATTGCTTAGATAAAATTTGTATTTTAAAATACTTATATTAAAGTTTAAACTGTTCATCTAAATTTTAATAATGAAAATATTAATTTGAGAAAGATTTCCTCTACTAATTTAGTAAGAGCCTTAGCGGTTGCAAAGCGGACAGGAAAAATAAGAACATATTTACCGAAATAATCACTAATAATAACAAGCGCATGGATAGAACACGGAGCTATAAAATCAAAGTTTATCATTTGCCAAGATTTGGTTACAACAGACCTTGAACCCATTAGACCAACAGAAGCTTTTTATTTCAGGTTTTTGTTCAGCACATGATACACAAGCTTTAGCAAGCTTTAACAAATTTTACTACATCAGCGTGCATTTTTGACCACAAATAGTTATTACTTAATTTCCAATAAACCTTATAGATACCTAGGTGACCTGATCGATTATCCTCATGATGACTTTAATTAAATTCTCTCTGATTCTTTGGTAGAACTATTTTCCAATAATTTAACTGAACTGAAAATTCGGGAATGTCACAGCGAGTATATTTGTAAAGAAAGTTATTTGCAATGCGCCACTGTCAATATTTAATGGGCTTTTCATCAACTAATTTCAACATTTTGTGATACCAAAAATCAGAAATGTTTGAAAAATCGGCCAATTTAATATCAGTGATAATATTCACAGATACTGTTGCATATCTACAAAAATAGTCTGGTATGAAATTATCTTTTTCCTTGCGATGTACAATAGTGAAGTCATAAGGTTGAAGTCTAAAGTCCATCTAGCCAAACGACCTTGAGGGTCCTTAAAATATATTTCTTTTAAATAATTACAAAACATTTGAATACTTCAGATCACTAACAGATACTCTCTCTCGGTAGTGGAGTAATTTATTTCTTGTTTTGAACGGTAATATGACAAAAAACATAATTCATCATCGAATGTTTGGTTAAGAACAGCGCCTACGCCGCGGATGAATCTATTTGAGGTGTGAAGCTACAGGAAAAATCGGAACAAATTAAAAAACGCGGACCAGATGATCTAAAATAATTTTAGAATAGAGCTGTAAAAGTAACGACTTTTCCACTACCTGCATGTATTCGTTACTTTTAATCTTAGTACTCGTATAAAGTATTCGTTACTCGTTACTTTCGTTACTTTTATAGTAGACGCCAAATAGTCAACATACAAATGCATTTTTTGTTGAGCACAAAATGCTTTTTTATACCTGCCTCAAATGTTGAATTAATTTAAAGCTGTAAAACCTGCTTAAAAGCTGTAAATAAAACCCCCTGGGTAACAAGCTGAATAATTTTGTACTAAAAAGAAATCGCCTTGATCTTGTTTAAATATTTGCCTGAGAGGCTGTATCTACAACATGAAATATCATAAAATACCTCCGTTTTTTATTGTAAATTTGGAACAACCAACATTAAAACAAATGTTAATATGTTAACTACTTTAGTAAGTACCTAAATTTCCTGCACTTCCCGATAATATAACAGCCAAACTGCTACTGAAACAAATCGTATAGTACGTATAACGAACGTACGAGTTGTATCAACTGTGAACAAAGAATGAAATGCGAAGTACGACTCTATGCGCGGATGCAATCGGACATCGCCTGAAACCGTACTTCGTTACTATTTTTTTATATACTACTATACGTACTATAAACGAGAGTGCGAAATGCGAGTCAATACGTATGCGTATGTATGTGTGTACCACATCGTCGGTGCGGTGTAACGTCACAGGTCTCGAGTCTTCTCGTCTTCATACGAATATGCGAGTAACGAGACATTCGCGGAAGTAACGATTCGATATACCGCATCTTATCAACTACCCGTTACTCGGTAACGAATACATACGGTTTGCCACAGCTCTATTTTAGAAGCATTATCACATTCGGAATTCCAGGAAAATGATATATATTTTTAATTGGGTTAATAGGGCGACAATGTTTGAGAAGTTAGGTACAAAACGGCGGTACTAACTCGCCTTGCCTAAAAATCTTCGAACCTCGGTAGCATTTGAGAAAGGTTTTAAATTTAAAATAGCATCGATTTTATTTGGGTCTATTCTTAGATCTCGAAAATCTACAATATAATTCAAATATTTGAACTGTCTACTAACGGTTACACCTTCAGCAAGTAATTAATCGAAATCTTGAGATAAAATCTTTAGACGAGTCTCAAAATTGGCTGAGATGATAATTATGTCATCTAGGAGACGAGAACATAGGGTTCCAGATCCGCACCAAAAACTTTATCTAACAATCTTTTCCAAGTAGCTGGACAATATTTGTAAGTCCAAAAGAAATTCTTTTAAATTGGTATAGTTCTATACTGAATGGTGAAGACTATATATTATATTCATTGAACTAATACAAGGTGATTCAGAACGTATCTAAAAGAATTTGGGAATAGATGCGTCATGAAAAATGTCGATATCGTTAAATTTTTTTTATATAAAATCCTTATAGTTTTCGAGTAAAAGTATTGAAGTTGTAGAATGTTCAACCTTTACATCGCTGAGCCACTGTAGTCTCTAGATAGGCTATTCAGAATATTGAAATCCAATTACTTTTTGTGAAGCCAGTGGTTACATTAGTTTTTCAAGTATCAGAAATGGTTTACGTGTATAGTAGTAATTTGGAGCTGATGAATATCGTTTTAATTTTTGTGCTGTGAAACTGCTTTAGCAGAACGATTTACCGGTAAACATGTGCCAAATACAATTACTTTTACTGTGTAAATGTAGTGCAACGCGAGGTAAATTTGAAACCGAATTGTGGAAGAGATGGAGGTCCAGGACTTCCACGGCCTATTGTAGTAGTGTGACGTATCATACATGAGGCTCAATTATATCCGTACCATGTACAGTATATCCAAGCATTAATACCAAGGGATTGGACGAAGAAAACCAGTACCATGGCCGCCACAATGTCCTAACTTTAAATAATTTGGACTTCTTTTTGTGGGGATATTTAAAAAATGAAGTATATCACACAGAAGTGGATACATACTATTGATGATTTACGGGAACGTATCATAGTTACTGCCAATAACTTACGAATTTAAAACGAACAAGAAGCAGAAACATTTGTGTTAGTTTGTAGAAACTGGGTAATACAGACCCAAAATGTTGTAACATCAGGTGTGTCAAACTATTTTAATAATTAAAACTACAAATTAAATCCATCAGTAATTAATAACAATAGCGACAAAAGCAGTTAAATTTGCTATATAAAACATTATAAAATGTTATTTCTTTTCTTGAGAATTTCTTTCCATTTTTTATGCCGGAGGTGGAACAAACAATTCGACGTTTTTCGTCTTCCTATATCGTGCGGCGTACTTCAGTAAGATAACAAATGCTGAATATGGTAAACAATGGCAATCTCCGTTAAATATTAGGCAGTACAAGTCCTCTAATAATTTGTACTCTTCGGATTTCAATGGTTTTCGCTGTGTAAATCACAAGAATTAATACGCTGAAATTCGTTACCTCTATTCGCAAAATCAATATTTGGAAGTTAATCGATTTATCTCCAAATTTAATACACCGAAATAAAATATTAATTGTTGACGCCTGCTTATATTTTTTAATTAATAATTTTGGATAATTAGGATGTTCCGCGTTTTTACCTATTATTATTTTTCCGCGAAAAATGAGAATAACTTCACCCTACTACACATTCGAATAGCGTGAGTTGAAGAAAGAAGACTGAAATCTACCGCTGAACCGCTGACACGTGATCGCAACAATTATCGTTCTTCGAGTGTCTTTTCCGATACACTGAAACTAAAAATTTTTTTTCTGAATCCAAAACTTCATCCATCGCTGGAATAAAGATGAGTGAAGTTTTCTCCCGCATTTTGATCGTTATTTTTTTATCACATTTGAAACTTTTGTATATCTAATTTCATTAAAAAAACTACGGTCCATTAACAAAATAAACAACATTAATAAAGAAATAAGAAATATATATACAGGTTGATTTACGGTGACGGCACATTAGAATATGTTAGAGACTACTTCAATATTAATTTTAAAAATTTAATCTTTTATGTTTTCGAAGATGCTCTCTTTGAATAAAATATTGTCATTTTTGTAGCAATCACAAATTGAATGTTTTAACTTCAATATTCGAAATTATTTTTGTTTTAAGGCAAGGCTAGGTTAGCAGCAGTTGTAAATAAGATACAATTGTTTTATTTAGTATTTATTTATTTATTTGTATGAAAAAACATGGATATAGCAAAGTAAAAATAGGACTCGTTTGTTGATATAAAAATGCTACATCGTGGTTTTGGAGCTACCGTTTCTTGCTAAAGTGTGATAAAAAGAGGCTTAAAGTAAAACCCAGTACTAATAAAAACGAAAAAATTAACAGGCGCAAATTGGCCAGTGTGGAAATACTACACCACAATCATTTTGAAAGGAAAAGATTTTTTTGATCTTGTGGATGGTTCTTGATTAATCTTTCAACAACAGGAAAGGATTTGACTCAAGAACTCTTAGTTGCAAGCATGGAACAAACTCCACTTTCACATATTCTATCATATGACTTGGACTTGGAAATGCATTCATAGTTTTTTTCTTTTGCTTTATTGTCAGAAGGAACAATTCTTATCAACAGGGTCATGAAGTATTACAAATTAAAATAGAAAGAAAAAACAGAAAATCATTAAAAACAATACAATAGTGCTAGTACAGTCAAATAAAAATTTGTATTCGTAAAGTGAATAAGAGGGTACATCCACTAGATGCAAACACATTAAAATCATTCCCAAAATGACGAAAAAGCACATTTCAACATCGACACAAGGTTTCGCAGTTAAAAAATTATTCCATATTGTAGAAAGGATGAATGTATAGCAATTCTGTTACTTTTTTTTAATAATCCAAATGACTAAATTTCCATTAAATGCAATGGGAAGCAATGGGGAATACCACTAAATTTGGTATTTTGCATTTTAAGAGAGTACTCTAAAAAATGTTGGATACGTGTCATAAGATTTGGACTAATATGCAGTTTTATGAAAGATATTAATTATTTAAAACAACATGACGTCACGCGTACATTTTTACCAGCTGGCAACAATGCATGACAATAAAACCACTAGCCTCAAACTGAGGTTATGCCATGCCATAGTCTATGAATTCTGTCTTGTCCTGGTCTATGGCCCGTAATATTTTTAAACAAACATAACCTCTTTGTAATTTAGTTATATTTCTACACTCTGAAATCTCTTGAGTTTTGTTTCGGCAGAAAAATAGGTTATGTTATGTTGATGGAAGTGACAAATGATGTTTACAGGCACTATATCTGTCTCTATTTATTCAATACTGCATTTCATTTATTTAATTCTAAGACAAGTTACATGCTATTGCTCTGTTGCCGCATGTTAAAAATGTACATCTGACGTTACATATACATTAATTTGCCAATATTTTTTTTAAATTTAATTTAATTTGAAAAACAACGAATATGGTCTTCATATATTTCCAAAACAAGGTAATTTACTGAGTTTCCAAAAACTTTTACAACATAGTGGCATTCCCCATTAAATTTTTTTAGCCCATTATAAAAGATATATCCTATGAAAGACTATGGGAGCTTGTACTTGCTTATTGGGTTACTATCCTTATTTAATAAAACATCTCCTACGTATACTACAATTTATTATACTTGATAGAAATTTGGTGGTACATTTTTAACAAATATCGTCATGCACAATGTCGTGCATGCTCAACGTAAACGTTTTATGAACTGTGTCCGGGTTATCTTTTTGGAACTAATCCCCAGTTTTGCAAGGAAATGACGTCATAATCGACAAAATGCACAGATCTAAAATAAACTTGTTGAAAGTGTTTCCAACAGATCCCTTAATCAGATTGTTTTTCGGTAAAGGTGAAATGATATTCTCAATTTTTGCGAAGATCGGGGGAACATAGACATTTTAAGAGACCTAAATACACAAACACGACACAGACAATATGAGACAGAGCACAAAAAACCATTCGACGCGGCCGTGGCGCACGGCAACCCCCTTCTCCAACAAGCCGTTGACTATGTACCTGACATAACAGACAAACACAAAAGACTCAGACACTTACTTCTTGAGCCGGGATGACTGCTCCAACACTAACCACTTCCCCCTCCCCCGCTAACTCTTTTTTCAGGTACAGCCACAACCAGAAACCAAGAAGAGACACTGACAAAACAAAACCCTACCCTTACCCTTATGCCTTTGCATCGGCCCGAGAAAGCCGAGGGATTGATACCGAGCCAAAGGCCGAAGGGCCGGTGCACCCTTAGCTACAAAGTCACGCCCCATAAAAAACCCATTCCCAGGGCGCGAATGGTTCGCCACACGTGTCCGCGACGACGACTATCCCCCGGGGGGTCAGACTCAGCCGCCGAAGAAAGAAACCTGATGACATAAGAGCGCCAGAAGAGGCCCCCTGCTGGCGGGGGTCATGGCAGGACAAGAGGAGGTCCCATAAAGCGCCTACACCAGCCACGATGAATGGAACCCACCTTCACGAGGCTGTCCAGGTCTACACCGATGAGGCAGGACAAAGAGGGATAATACCCCTCGGTCCCAAATCATTTAGGCCACCAAAACCGCCAAAAATATCGGCGCACGGTGGATATCGCTCTGCTCAAAGCAATACCGAAAGAAGCCGAACTGACGATGCATCACGAGGGATCCACAAATCACTCGCCCGTCCTATTGGAGTTAGGATAAAAGCGTGGCGACGAGGCAACCGTCGTCAGGAGGCAGACCGACTGGAAGCAGTTTTGTGCAGAAATGCAACGACTGTCAACCCATTTTTGTCATCCACGACGAGACGGACCTCGAGACGGCAGTCGTGAGCCTTGAGACGGATATCCGCACCGCCCTAAAAATCAGTACCAACGAGAGGACGGAAAGGAGACGTGCGGACCACGCAGGTGAGTTACCTCTTGTTTTGCAGGAGCAGATAATGGATAGACAAAGAATCACCCACGCGACAAACAGATCGCAAACCAGTTCAACAGAAGAGTCAAGGCCGTCTTGGACGAGCTCTACCAGGAGCGGTGACATAGACACCTGAAATCGCTGTATTCCGGAGATCGCAGTCTGGAGGATTTGAAGCAGATTCTGCGCCACCTAAACCTCCGCAAAGCACCGGGATGCGACGACATAGAGAACAGGATTCTCAGGAAACTCTCCCACCGGGGTGCAATGGCGTTGCTGAACATCTCCAACTCCACACTGAGATTGCGCAGATTTCCGACTAGATGGAAAAAGGACGACGTCATCCCTAAGCCAGGTAAGAATTTGACGTTCCCCTGTAGTTACAGGCTCATCAGTCTCCTGTCCATGATGAGCAAAGTAGCAGAGGGGTGATCCTGGCGAGACTGCACAAGACTACAGTAGAGCTGCAAGTCCTTCTAGACGAGCAGTTCGCGTACCGCCGTGGCCACTCGACGGAGCAGCAGGTTAGTAGAACTTGTTTCCACAGGTTTCAACACCAGAGAATTTACTGGAGCAGTCTTTTTGTTGCCAAGGTCTTCGACTTTGGCTACCCTGTCGTCCTAGTCAAGCTTATCGCGTCCTTCCTAAGAGGCAGAGAGCTGCGTGCGAAGGTGGAAGAGGCCCTATCCACCTATAGCTCTATGAAAGCCGGAGCCCCCCAAAGAACCGTACTGTCCCCGCACCTTTTCAACATCTTTACCGCAGATCTACCCATGTGTCTCTATGCCGATGACACCGCCATCTTAGCCCGATCTTTAAATCCGACAAGGCGACTCAAGAGAGAGCTGGGCAAACTAGAGGACTGGTGTAACCGCTGGATGGTGGCGATCAATGCGGAAAGGAGCAAAGGCATGATGTTCTCTCGTAGGTACAGAGCGCAGCCGAGAGGTCGCGTGACATTCAACGACGAGGACATCCAGTGGACAAAGCCAAATATCTAGGGGTGACCCTAGATACTCAGATAGAGAGCTGACCTGGAAAGCACACATCAACGAAGTGGTTCGCAAAGGCAAGTTCGTGAGGGCAAAACTACCCGTTGCTCAAAAGATAACCGACTGAACCTTGGTAACAAGGTAAGATTGTCTTGCAGCCATAGTTGACGTATGCCGAAGCAGAGTAGAGATACGCAGCGAAGACGCACCAAAACAGAGTGCTGACCGTTGAGACTGTCGTCCTGCGCTGCGCGACGGAGGCCCTCTGGTTCACCGCAACAGCAACATTCTGCGATCTGGAATTCACACCAGCCCTGAAAGCGAGCGGAGGCATTCTTCGCACGTGCAGAGGTCCACAACAACCAGTTGATCGAGCCGGTGGTGGACTACCGACCCGATGCGGTCGCCAGGTACAGAGGGCCAAAGTTTTAACTCCTGGTCGCGGGGTAAGTTGAGACATTTCTTCTGTTTCAAGACCGCCAGGATTAAGAATAGGACTGCGAGAAGACATTGACTTTTCCTTATCCTACTACGGAGTCCGCCTAGACGGGCTCCGCTATCCTATCCTTTCCGCGACGTTGGACGATAGGGCCTTTAAGGTTCTTTATCCTGGAGTATCTCTAAAGCCACAGTGCTAATCCGTCTTTATCCGAAACACCATACGGCCGGAGGCGTTCGCACCGCGGCCAAACATGACTACCCCTGGGAGTTATACGAGTCGGCGAAGAAAAAATAGAAGACAGGAGAGAGCCAGAAGATAAGACCTTGCCGACGGGGCTTGTCAGGACAGGATGAGATTCCCCGAGCCGCCGGTATGGGCTGCAATTGTAGTCGAGACTGACCGGAGAAAGGAACCCACCTCTACGAGCGTCCAGGCCTACAGCGATGATGTAGGTAAAGAGAGATAGTCCCTCTCGACCCCGCACATCCGAGGTCATTTATCCTGACAAGGATATTGGCGCGACAAAACTCGAGCGTCGCTGTTTTTGCCCTTATTTTGGATCTTTCAGCCCTAGAATCCACATCTATGACAACCAACAGAAAGCTTAGGAAATTCTCCAGTTCGCCAGTTTTGTTTCTCAGTGACTGGATATTCAGGGAAAACAGTGACATATGCAACTTATCTGCAAAATTACCTTTAAAAAATGGCATAGATGCTGAGGAAGGCTAATAATAATAATTATTATTATTATTAATAATAATAATAATAATAATAATAATAATAATAATAATAATAACAACAACAACAACAACAATAATAATAATAATAATAATAATAATAATAATAATAATAATAATAATACAAAACACACACAAAAAGTGGTGAAACATGATCATACTTACGTACACCATAACAGAACTTAAGACAAGCATTCTGTAACTTCTGGGGGCTATTTTTTATCAGGTTGTATTCTGAATAGGCAACACAATATACACTTAAATTAAATTTATCGTGTGGCTCCAACATAAATCGTTCTCACAATGTTATACTTACCAACGTCCCTGAAACAACAGATGGAATTTATTCAGATACTGGTAAAAGATCAGTTACTGATGTTCTAAACTTTATACAAGAGGAAGTTCATTACACTCCAACTGTTGCACTTAGAATTGGAAGACGAGTTGGCAACAGACCTAAAAATAATTAAGATTTGCTTTTCCTCTCCGTATGAAGCTATCTGTATACTACGTAAGAAAAAAAAATCTATCCAATTCTATCCTGTCTCATATAAAATTTAGCAGATGCACATTCTAACTATTCACCTGAAGAACAATTTCTTTTTCAAAGTGTGGAGGAGGCGTGTGCATTTATTTTTTATCTAAAAGATTATAAAATTATAGATCTTAATAAATCAATTTTGGTAATACTGACAGATATATTTACAGACCTCCTGATTCTGCGCTCAACACAGATTTGTCTCTCGTTGATGTCATTAAGAATATGAGCGACGTTCATTCCATTTTACTTATATTTAGCGATTTTAATTTTCCTGGCATCAACTGGAATAATCTTACATATTCTGATAATTACTATATTCTGCTGCGGTATTTGCAAATATGGTTTTTAATTCTAATTTATCGCAATTTCTAGACAAAGTTACTAGATTTCGAATTAACCAAAATCCATTCATATTGGACATTTAATAAATGACCTAAACTTAATTCAAATTGATTTTCTTCCCCCTATTGACCGTTCTGATCACTCAACGATTTTTTGTGTTATTCAAGCTGTTTCAAGAACCATGTCTAGAAATACTACAGTGGTTTTTCATACTGGCCGTATATACTAAATAGTCTGTTGTTGCGTGTCGATTAGAATAGTATTAATAATACCATTGACGTTAACGATAAATGGCTTATTTTCGAAGTTACCATTAATCTATGCAAATATTGTACTAAAATTTATGGCGACCTACAAAACTTCAGCAAGCCTTCCATTAATAACGATATTATTAAAAAGTGTAAAACCAAGCGTAAGTTGTGGCACAAATAACAGAATTAGGTACTAGGTCTCAGACTGACTTTGAAACATATCAGTTATTCTCTAGAACACTCTATAGAAATTAAGTCAGCTCGTATAACTTATAAAGGCTATCTATAGGCAAGGGACGAAAAGCTTTGTATATATATACAAAACAACAGTTGTCATCAAATGTTTCTATACCTCTCTCTGTGTGTAACAGGTAAAGACAGTGCCAATTAACTTCTGTCCAAGAATGAATGAGACTTTCGGCACTATTGTCTTTACTGAGATTTTAATCTGAGAACAGTTAAAAATAACTGCTCCTCTACAAGTCACTCGACCTTAATTATATTTCTTCTGCTTTGTTAAGAACCTGTGCTGAGGCTATCTATGCACCGCTAACTCATATTACAGTTAACAGCTTCTATTACATCTATATTTAAAAGTGGAGATAAACTGAATCCCAATAATTATCGGCCAATTAGTTTAACACCAATATGTGCGAAAATGATGGAGAGAATTATTGCTGATGTACTGTTGAGATTCCTTTTCACTAATAAGGTAATTCCTTCTACTCAACATGGATTTCTTCCTGGTATGCCAACATGTACGAATTTACTTACGTGCCTAAATGCTTGGGCTTTTATGGTCGACCAGAGGTTGCCAGTGGACGTAATATTTAGAGTTCTCCAAGGCTTTTGATAAAGTTCCTAAAGGTAGATCTTTTAAATTGGTTATTTGCATTCCTATCTGAGAAAATTCTCAGTGTGGGTTTTTCAGGACCATTCTCAGTTCCTGGATGTTACCTGGAGTGTCTCAAGGGTCTGGTCCCATTGCGTTATATCATTTTTACTGCTGATCTGCCTTACCACTTAAACAATGGGCATGCGTTTTTCGCCGATCACTCTAAAGTATTTCCAAATCCTTGACAACTTCCCAATCACTTCAATAAGATTTAAACAACATAAATAAATGGTGTTTCGACTGGCGGTCAATAAATCAAAATGTATTGTCTTCCATACAATATCGATGGTGTTAAGCAAAACGATTTGGGTGTCATAATTACTAATAAAAATATAGCAATGTTGTTAAAAAAGCTAACATAATCAGCTATATTTAAAAAAAAACACTTTGAGTCACCTTTAAATGTTGTTGCCTAAAGATTGTGATAAGAATGAAAGCTTAAGCTTAAGAAAGCTTCAGCAAAGAATTGATATAATAGTATATTATGCAACGATCATGTAATAACCATTACATGAGAGTTGCATACGCTATTTTTTCTACATCCGATAAATAATCAAAAACCATATATTTTATATTTTTATTGAACACAATAGGTAACAGTAATTATTCGTATGAACTGCATTTTCTGCTTTCTCCGATATGTGTGGAGGAGTCGATGGTAATTCTTCTATATCGCTGATATCAGACATTTTGATAAATTATCGAAATTTAGCTAGGTATCTACGAAAATTTAATACGTACTGATTTTGACATCTAAAATAATTACATAAGAACCTAGGATAAACATCAAATGCACAGCATGCTTGATTGAAAAATTATGGGTTTCTATTGTTTAAAAATTTGTATCGTAATGAAAAATCTGTATCGTAATGGGTATCATTATGAAACGGATTATGGGCATATAAGTGCATTGTTATAATACGGGTGTAGAAAAAAGTTTAATAATTCATTATTAAATTTTGTTAGATCTGTAAATGAGTATTGTATTTATGTAAAAATCTCAACAATTTTTATTAGATGATCTTTTACTGACGGGATCAAACAATTCAGAAATTATCAAAATTAAGGAACTTTTGAAAAATCAGTCTAAAATAAAAGATCTAGCTCCAACTAAACATTTTAAACTGTCAAACTTGACAAACGGTTTAATATTTTACTACTATTTTGAAAACGAAAACAGAGAGTTTTTCGAAACGTCAATATTACGGAAGTGCGCGATAGTGATGTGATTTTTGTTATTTTTTACTTATCTGCTTTTTTCAGTGTGAGATTTTTTGGTTAGGCAAACTTAGTTTCAAAAATAACCCTTGACTGTTCCGTTTGGCGCAAGGGCTTATTTAATTAATTTTTATTATTTTTCAGAAGTGTGGCAAAAAACCCAATAAAACTTAGGTAAACATTTTTATTTAGGAATGTTAGATAATAACACAGAGTTTGTCACAAAATAAAATAACTATAATAGAATAAAATAGAGTGGAGTAGAGTAGAGTAGAGAAGAGTAGAGAAGAGTAGAGAAGAGTAGAGTAGAGTAGAGAAGAGTAGAGTAGAGTAGAGTAGAGAAGAGTAGTGAAGAGTAGAGAAGAGTAGAGTAGAGAAGAGTAGAGTAGAGTAGAGTAGAGTAGAGTAGAGAAGAGTAGAGAAGAGTAGAGAAGAGTAAAGTAGAGTAGAGTAGAGTAGAGTAGAGTAGAGTAGAGTAGAGTAGAGTAGAGAAAAGTAGAGAAGAGTAGAGAAGAGTAGAGAAGAGTAGAGAAGAGTAGAGAAGAGTAGAGAAGAGTAGAGAAGAGTAGAGAAGAGTAGAGAAGAGTAGAGAAGAGAAGAGTAGAGAAGAGTAGAGTAGAGTAGAGTAGAGAAGAGTAGAGAAGAGTAGAGAAGAGTAGAGTAGAGTAGAGTAGAGAAGAGTAGAGAAGAGTAAAGTAGAGTAGAGAAGAGAAGAGTAGAGTAGAGTAGAGTAGAGTAGAGTAGAAAGAGTAGAGTAGAGTAGAGTAGAGTAGAGTAGAGTAGAGTAGAGTAGAGTAGAGTAGAGTAGAGTAGAGTAGAGTAGAGTAGAGTAGAGTAGAGTAGAGTAGAGTAGAGTAGAGTAGAGTAGAGTAGAGTAGAGGAGAGGAGAGGAGAGCAGAGCAGAGCAGAGCAGAGTAGAGTAGAGTAGAGTAGAGTAGAGTAGAGTAGAGTAGAGCAGAGTAGAGTAGAGGAGAGTAGAGGAGGGTAGAGTAGGGTAGAGTAGGGTAGAGTAAGGTAGAGTAAGGTAGAGTAGAGTAGAGTAGAGTAGAGTAGAGTAGAGTAGAGTAGAGTAGAGTAGAGTAGAGTAGAGTAGAGTAGAGTAGAGTAGAGTAGAGTAGAGTAGAGTTTAGTAGAGTAGAGTAGAGTAGAGTAGAGTAGAGCAGAGGAGAGCAGAGGAGAGGAGAGCAGAGGACAGCAGAGGAGAGCAGAGGAGACTAGAGTAAAGTAGATTAGAGTAGAGTAGAGCAGAGCAGAGCAGAGGAGAGTAGAGTAGAGTAGAGTAGAGTAGAGAAAAATAAACAGCGCTATTGACATTAAACTTTGTATAGACCTGTAATCGCACACTCATTATCCTGGACAGTGGTAGATTACTCTTTTAGATTCAGTTATCTTCCAATTATAGTAGAGTATCAGATCCCAAAGAAAAATAATTAAACATCAAAATTTGGTAAATTAAAAAAGCTATATATCGTATCCATCTAGAAACAAAATATGCTGGAAACTATGAAAACATGATCGAAAATATAATCTAAACAGCACAGTAATACTTCTCCGGACAAATACCATTTACGAGTTACATATTCTATGCTCTGTTAGCTATTTGATGACAAACTTCTTGGAAATATTTAATTCTTATAAATTAACCTGTTCCAACAAGTTTGTCTGAATACATAATCTTACCATTAATAAAACCAGATGAACCCATAGAACAGTTTAACTCTTACAGACCAATAGCTCTAACTTCTTGTATTTTAAATACTCATAAATGATTAATAAAATCGTCTAAGACATTGGTTAGAAAGAGAAAACTTTTTACTTTATTATCAATACGGTTTTAGGTGAGGATGCTCTACACAAGAAGCTTTAACAACTCTAGTTAATGACATCCTATTATCATTCACAACAACAACACTGTAATGACCAAAGACATTAAAAGAGCATATGATAACCCAACCAGCACATTTCGTTGACTATAAAGCAAAACTATTTTAGATGCTTTAAAAGAGCACCAGAAATGCCATTTGCTATTGTAAATGTTCTAAATAACACAATTTAGCCTCCGAAAGAAGAATTGCTATATTACAAAGTCATAAGAATGTTCATAGAGCAAAATTCTGGTTTAATAAGGCTGAATTTTTTTCTCGGAAAACATTTATAGGCTTTTGTTATAGAGTAAACTTATTCTATAAGCTTTTTTGTTTTATAACTGCCTAGTAGCTATTTTCGGAGATTCCTGTAAGAGTATTATAGGAATTACATGTATTGCTTTATAAATGACATAGGCAGATAATACCATAAAGCAGACAGATGTAACCGCAACTCCTATAAAACAACTTATATTGTGGTATGTTTTTTAGTTATTCGTAATAGAACCATAAACAGAGCGAGGCTAGAAAATGTTCCCCCAGTTAGAGGTTAGCCGTGTGATGTCACAAGCTCACTCACACGGCTAGCCTCACAAACGCGTTAACAGTGGCAAAAAATGGTGTTTCGTACTGGGATGTACAAACACAACAACAAAGACTCCAGCTAAAATATTTGTAAGCGTTCCAACTGTAATAATAAGTAAGGGAAAATGGTTTGCAACCGTATTACGGCAAGATCTAGATATATTCTAATGTAAGTATATCTGAACTACAGTATACTACTATGATCTGATCTATGTACTATTTTATCATTAAAAAAGCAAATAATACCTAATGCAATTTACATTCTTATAGCTAGAATATGATGTATGGAGAAAAATGTAATTGTATATTTAATTTTAATTATTTACAAGTCGAAAGACACATAAATTAATGTAATTTGGTTGTCTATTATCAAATGTCCGTAGAGCAATACATATACGAATTAGATACTTTTATCCTTCTTCTCACAGCGGTAATTAAGAGAGACATAACTATGTATTTCGCGTACGGATTACTCTTTGAAAGTCAAGAATAGACCCCATGTTCTAGCTCTGATAGGATGTCAGTTGAATTATTGTCTATCCAGGAAACATAAACAAGCTACAAAAATCATTATTAAATGCAGTTCACAAAATCGAGGACAAATACATTGTTTCTATAAAGCCCACCATTTGGTCCATCCAGCCGCATTGGAAACCAAGAATTTGTCACGCTGTTGCTGGTTACCCAGGCAGATGATTCTTGCATTTTGTGATATTTGTCATGCTGTTACTGTTCCGAAACTGAGTTAAGCTGAGTAATATAACATTTAAAGGTTCATATGATGGTTTTCTATATTTTAAAGATACATTTAAAAGTTTGATACACAGTATTATATTAAAGCTTGGCTGGATAGTTCTCTGTTACAAATTGTACATGCTTTACAATTTTCAGCAAAAATTATCTTATAGCTTGAGCTAGTAACACATATAATAATCCACAAATTTTGATTCATAATCATATTAAAGCGCTTTTCAATTTGTCGATTCTGATAAAAGAAAATTTATACTCGTTTAGCAATTTAATTTATATCTAAACATTTACTTACTTTAGAATCTCTTGGTCAACTGTCTGAACATTTTTTAATATTTATGATATCTGCCAAGTTAGATAAAAACACTTCAACTGAATGGAAAAAAATTATTAGTAGAAGTAAATTAGATGGTTTACCGGTTTTAAATGATCTAAAAGATTTTCTGAGAACTCAAGCAGCTTTATGAGAGATAAATTTGAAAATTAACAAAACAAATTATAAGAAAATTTCATCAAAAAGTTATTTTACAGAAAATACATCAACATTTAGCAGTAATTATAATTCTTGTAAAAAAACCTAATCATAAAATATATAAACGTGCACAGTCTGCTACCTACGTTAGCGTTAGGCAAAAGATTGATGAATGAAAATGATGTAAAAACTGTTTGTCATGAGGCTGTGAACTGTTGATCATGTCAATATAAGACAAAGCAATCATCCTGTATAGGTTAACACGCTTAGACATTGTATCGACCCACTTAGATTCATATGAAATAAGTTAATAGTGATACGAAATATTGCTGAATAGATAAAACAGGAACCTCGTTAACTTTTGGGTAACATTAAAGAGATTAACTATGTAAGTCAAACAATAAACTTGTAAAGAAATTAGATACACTTTGATTACACCACAATCAGCCTCGTATAACAATATGCAAGAAAAGGCATAATCGTTTATTTAATTTATATAAACCAGTTAATATTACAGAGAATGTTGTTTTAACAAATCTCTGTAGTTCATATATTTTATTATCGACGGAATAGGTTAAAGTTTTTAATGTTCAAGGAAATGAACACATTTGCAATAGTGCTTCCTAGTCAAATTTTGCTTCAAAAAAGTTGACAGAAAAATTATAATTACCGAAAACTTCATTTCACTTGGAATATACCAGAAAATGTATGCTTAGCTGATGACGAATTCAATATTCCAAAAGAAATTGATTTGCTTATAGGCGCAGCCCATTTATGGTCTCTAACAAAACCCGGACAAGTCGATCCTGGTAAAAATATGCCTCATTTAGAAAACACTGTATTTGGCTATACGATTGTAGGTCAAATAAAAAACATAAATGCAGCATCTAATTAAGTGTTTTCTGGTAGCTGAAGAAAATGCAGAATTAAATAGTGCGTTAAAGAAATTTTTGGAAATTCGGGAATGCCCAAGCCGACCAAGATTGTGAAAATATATTCATTAACACTTTTACTAAATTAAAAGAAGAATTTCGTTAAAAGACGATCCAAATAAATTATGTGATTCAAAATGAATAATAAAAGTAACAATGTACATTGCTACGTTTAAAATGAATGACAGCATTAATATTAGCAAAATCATATAATGTAATATTAGATTCATTGAACTTGGAAATGTTAAGTTGTTTTTTATCAGATTCTACAGTTGCTTTGCATTGGATTCACACGGAACCATACATATTAGAACATTTTATTGCTAATAGAGTTCATAAAATTAAAAAATTACATGACTATTGTAACTGGAGTTATGTAAATACTGAAGAAAATCCAGATGATGTAAGTTCGCAAGGTTTGTTTCCAAATGAAATAAGCGGTAATTCACTATGGTTGAATGATCCTGCGTGGCTTTCTTCATTTAATGCAGATGATCCTAATTACAAATTTAAATTTAGTTTACTTAAAGAATTGCCAAAATATAAAAAAATTCTGTATTTCATACCAAAATGAAAAAACTCATCAATACATTTAATAAGTTTACTAGTTTACGAAAATTGCAACGTGTCATCGCTTACTATTTAAGATTTAAGCAAAACAATCACACGTTCAAATAAATCATTTGAATAAATTGGTCCACTTTCAATCGATGAATTAAATAACTCTTTAAAGTGTTTAAGTAAATTATATCAAGCTGAATCATTCTCCATTGATTTTAAACATATTGAAAACCGTCATTTTAATAAATTAAGTACTGTACTTAGACATTTGACCCCATTTCTTGATGCTAACATTAACATTTGACGCTAAACATTCAATTTTATTAGGAGCTAATCATAATTTTTATTGAATACTGTATGTCAAAAATATTGGCCTAACAAAGGAATGTATTTAGCATTAAAGATATTTAAAAATTGGTTAACTTGTTATAAAGCACCAACGTGTAATAATTTGATCCGAGACCTTCAAGAAAAAAGAGTTTCTGTTTTATCTTCATTTTATGCAGTTGACTATGCTTGTCCATTCTTAATTAAAGACTGAAAACGACGTGGTTTTAAAATTACTACGTTTGCTTGTTTGTTTGTTATTCAGTTAAAGCCGTTCATATTGAACTTGTCTCAGATTTAACAACAGATAATTCTAATGCTCGTATAAGAAGATTTAGTACTAGACGAGGCTATCCGAATAAAATTTGGTCTGATATTGGAACAAATTTCCTTGGTTCATCACGAATTTCTAAAAAATAATGAATGCATTTGAATAAATGAATTTTCGATCACTGTGCGCAATGTTAATTGGAAATTCATTCCTGCTAATTCTTCACACTTTGGTGACATAAGGGAATCAAATGTTAAAAATATAAAAATTCGCTTAATTAAAGTAATTGGGGTATTCATCCTCACATATGAAGTGTTTAGAACAGTTTTGTAGGTTGAGGGTATTTTAAATTCACGACCATTGCACGGCATTGTCCTCTGATCCTTCGGACTTAAACCCAATAATTTCTGCACACTTGCTTATTGGAAAATCCTTATTAAAAAGTTTTTAGAAGAGGTGAAGCAGAGATTATTTATGTAGCTTGCAGCATCGTTATAAATGGAATAAGCAAGAAAACGTTTGTCATATTGGGGCTATGGTATTTGATAAAGTATGATGCTCCTCCTTTCAGATGGCTACTTGCACGAATTGGGAGGGTTTACGTAACTGTATATTTAATTTTAATTATTTAGTAGTCGTAAGACACATAAATCAATGTTATCTGCTCTGGCTCGCTTTGCACTACACTTGCACCTCACTACACACCGCGGTAAAAATAGCTGGATTTAGCAAATGTTTACAGGAAAATCGTCGTAACAATTTTTTTTTTAGATAAGTTCTGAATCACTGTATAGTTGGTAATATCGTTTGCAATAATAATGGCACTCTTTAAAATGAATTTTGAACTGCTCATGTATTTGTAATGAAACTTTTAACAGTAGTTCTTAGTTGGTTCACTCACCAATATAGATTTAATAAAAAATTTCAGTTAGTTTTTTACTTAATATTTAGAATAACAAACCTACATACTTATGTGATAAAATAAAATGGAGATCTGAATCTTACACTAAAAATTTGAGATTACCGAGTAGCAAAGCGTCTATTCCTTTTCATAAAACTGAATAATTTAAAAATCTTTTTCATATTTGGCTTCTTATGTTATTAATAATTTACCAGTCCAGTATCACAATTTGTTAGTGTCAGCAGTTAAACATATGATAAAAAATAATATACTTTCCTCTGATTTGGTATTGATTGATGTATGTAGATTTTAATTGTTTTTTTCTGTTTATATTTTGTCACATTGATTGTTATGTTTACTATATTTATTTGTTTTTATTCTACTCTTTTTGCCTCAGGAGATGTTGTAAATCAACTTTGTTGATACACTGTTTTTTTGTAAAAAACCGTTTGTATACTTTTTTGCAATAAATGTATTATTATTTTTTTTCAGTCACACCTTCCGAGGCTCCGACACTTTCGGAGATGTTCTGAAGAGTGAAACAATGATCACTCTCCACTCCGTGGAGTCAGTAATCATTGCGCCCGTAAACCGTGAACCAAGGACGATTGCCTTCTGCATTCTGCCGACTAATATCTCTGCCGAATTTCGGCAAGCCGGTATGACCTTTAATTCAGAAAGCAGCGTATGTCTCATTCCACCCAGGACGCCTATAATTAGCACCACAACCTTAACAGAGTGGTCTGGATACAGCCTACGGAGGTCGGAGAGAAGATCTCGATACTTCCTCCGTATCTCCTCCTCTTTTTGGACGATGTTGTTCTCCGCGGGAGCCGAGAACTCAATGGCATCGCCATGGCACAAACATCATCCTCGGCTTGAATTTGCCTGAGGATGGAGAATGAATAGTTCCAATAAATTCGGCACTTCTCATTCCCAACAACGGATTCTATATCCCCCCGAGCATAAGGCAGCGCTGGCGTCTCGTCTATCTCATACGAGTGTCGTAAATGAAAATATAACACCCGTAAGGGAATTGTGTTTTTGGATATACGTTGTGGCCGCATATACCGGACAGGCCGACAGGAGATGCATAAGCGTCTCCGGCACTTGGTGGCAATCCCTGCAGCTGGTATCAGAAACCTCTATACTCAAGACACGACTATGATATATGAGAGTGTTAATTACATCATCTTGGCAAGCCATTATGAACCCCTCGGTCTCAGAGTTTAGCCCCACTGACCTCAAAAAAGCGGTCAGCTTTTCAGATAAGCCATGTCCCTCTAGATGACGGTAGAAGAGACCATGCATTGGCTCATCTTTATGTAGCTGCAGAAGATAAGCTTTAATTTGGGTGTTTAACTGAGCAGGATCCGACTCGGTGACAGAGTCTGGATTTTCCCGCTCAGTATCGAACACTAGACCAAGTTCATCGGCTGCTCTTCTCGCTGCCTTATACACAAACGCTCCTATCCCTGCTGCTTCATGGTCTTGGACCATGCAGAGAAGGGAATCCGAGCTCCTGATGACTTTACAGGACTCCTCCAGAACCACTCTGCCCTGGAGACACTCCAAACTCAAGAGTCCACGGCCTCTCCGATTTCTTGGCAAGTATGACCGCGGAACGGACGATCTGGGATGCAAACTCTGATGGAGATGCATTATTATTATTATTATTATTATTGTTATTATTATTGTTATTATTATTGTTATTATTACATATTATTAAAAATTTCTACTTAGAACTAGTACCAGAAGTTACAAACTGTTTTAAGAGAGTGGATTATTATTGCAAAAGCATGTATATATGGCGATCAGGAAAAAAGTTAAAAAAACAATTATAATAAATTAATATTACGCTGAAAATATACTACATATTACAAATAAAATAACAAACAAACATACACAAAAAATATTTAGGTATAAAAAACGAAGAAATAAAGCATACAAACGAAGAAAATAATACGTCTATATCATCTACGGGAACATGCAAATAAGACATATAGAAACGCAAAAACACATACATAATAACATGAATCAATCCTTCATTGATGATAATACAACTATCAATATATACTAAGCTCTGCCTTGGTACAATCAAAATTAGATACTCAAACACAACACAAACACGCACAAAAATAAAATCTACAGAACCACGTATCAAAAAGTTCATATTGCTCGCTAATATGCTGAAACTTTAAATCTGCTAAAAGTTTCGATCTTGACCGTTTTTTACACAAAGCAGTTTTTCATTTTTATTTCATAAAGTTGATGACAGTAATAAAAACCGCACAAAACTAATAATGCTGCCATTTGTTCCTCCTCGTCAGCCGTGACAATTCTACCTCCTTTCTGTCACCATGTACTTAAACAGACAAAACAATAATAAATAGATAAGCAATTTCTGAAAACTCGCGTGGTGGGTTCAACTTACCATGCGAATCAGACACTCACAGGAGGTTCATGGTAGCAGGTAGACTTGTCAAAAAGCGACATGCGTGCGTCTTTTCATATTCATATGCATCTTTAGATAGAATCTTATTGATTTTCAACATTCATCTGTATTTTTTCTGGAAAACATACACTGATGTCATATCCCTTTTCACAAACGATAATATAGATACTTAAGTAAGTATTATTTTCTATATGAATCTTTATTTTACAGCTGTTTTTCTAATAGCTGCAATAATAAAATTGTATATAATACCCTTTTGTTACCTTTAAACGTTAAATTTCCAATGTCAGACATTTCTTTAGTAGAAACATGTCTATCCAAACAATGTGTTACACAATTTAAGGTCCAAATTTAGCACTAAATTATATTACCTATCTACTTTCCTAAATCATAATAAAAATTAGTATAAAAAAATTTCGTTTAAAATTAACATAAACTATATTAGCACCATTTTATAGTACTCCTAATGCTCGTGTAGCATTTTTTTTAAATAATGCACGACAATGTATTTATAATAGATAGATTTTTGTCTCTTTTTTTTAATTTCTAAATTCGTTTAACAAAAAAACGTTTAAAATATATACTTAAATAATGAATAATGTTTATTTGAAGTATTTCAGTATATTAATAATGCTACATTGTTCTAGAAACAGTTGGTTTTTCTGAAATGTAATGTTTATTTACCTGACAATTATAGTTTTTTTAAAAAAGAAATATTTATTTTAACATAATAAAATCTACAATTTTTCCTTATTTAATTTTTATTTGTAATTAGAGGCGCGGACTGACTAATGTAATACATTCCCTCATCAGTTGTAACTATCCTGTCCTACCCCCTCATCCTCTGCATTTGCCCTACATTTCAGTTTCATGACGCGAGGTTCGCATATTCTGTGTTATATAAATATAACAAGTTCAATGGTGCGGTGATATAAAATAAATTATTACAATATCCCCATAGTAAGTAGCTTCACACATTACATTTGTCTATATTATAAAGTATGTATTTTCTAATGTATATACAACCGTATTCACCTAGCCAGATTGCGTCGACATATACCGAATATTTTCGATGACAATCGATTGGATTCTAGTGAGCTTTTAGGGACCTTCGGTGGGTACTTGGTTATCGACAATATTTTTCCGTTTTTCAAAATTCTTCTTTATGTACCTGTTTGTTTATACATCGATTCTTATTACAGTTCACATCTTACTTTTTAATTTACAATTCGACAAAATTCAATTGAAACAGTAAAGTTGATATATTTCTGTTGGATATCAATAACTAATAATATTACACATATTTCAAATAATAATAATTTTACAAAAACTGTATTATTTCATACAAAAAAGTTTAACTTCCATAATTACAGTCTTGCGAAAATACAAATTTTAGATCCCGGAGAAACATTTTCTTTGATACAAAAAAAGTTGGGAATAATTTGATTCCCATTTTCAAATATAATTTGGTCCAAAAAATCATGAAAAAACTAATAATTATTCAAAAGAGCGTTTTCAAAACATTTGTTGGATATAATTTTCGGATATTTTTTTGTTTTTAATATTTTTGGAAAATAGTAAGCTTTTGAAATATACTTACTTATGTTCTCAATTCCATTGAAAAAAGGTAGATATATTTATAATTGCCGTGATACAAATTTGATACTGATACCATTTTATCAATGGTTTACAGATTTCAGAAATTATTTAAGAAAATTTACAAAACCTTGTACTGTGTGCTTTGAGCAGCATATAGTTTAGAATACAATTAATTGTACTTTTAAAAACTTACGAAACCATAAAAAAAATATTTTGAAAACCATCCACTAATCAAGCTGAACATTTTGGGAAACACGTAATTTTCAAAAATAATACTAATTTGTATTCATTATAGTATGTTTTATTTAAAACTTACTGATTGAGTAAATATGCTTTAAGCTTATATGTATATCACATATGTACAATTTGATCAAATAATAATATTAATTTTGTATAAAATACAAGCAAGTATCTATACAGGGTGTTCCTGATTTTTCGGGAAATGATAGAGCATGAAAAAATGATAGAGGTATTTCCTATAACATTTTCCTAATACATAGCGTTCAACTTAAAACAAAATACGTTACTTATTAAACAAATATATATTTTTCCTTCAAACTTTTGGTATAGTAATCATAGTAAACAGTTAATATTTTGACGCGAATAATTTTTTTCAAGTAAAGCCAGTGGCGTAGGTATGAGGTCGTGTTCAGTCTTAAACCATCTAAATTTTTACGCCAATGGTTAAAAGTTTTTTTTTTCAATGCAAATATTTAAAATTTTATTCTATTTTCTGGAAGAAGAAAGTACTCTTTGCTGCTTTCTTTTTCAGATATTTTGACTTTTTCTTGTTACTACTACTACTACTACTATTGTTTTTATAGGTATTTACTTTATTATTTTATGTTTTATTTTGCGAAAATGTCAGTATCTATTTGACTATTCAGTCTCGCCGAGGTTCCATAAAAAATACAATATGTTAGGCTTATAGCGTTGATATGGATTGTTCTTATATGAAAAATGATACTGCTATTGGATTTTACGCATTCAAATTTATACAATATCTCTTTTAACTTATCAAATAACTCATGGGAATCTAATAGAATGTCAAGAAATTTAATGACCGGTTATAGCTTGAAATTGCAACAAGATGTCGGATTTTTGTTGACAGCTGAATTTATTTTGGATAAAATTTGTAAACAAGCGTGTATTTCCTAAACTTAACAATTATCTTTAATTTCATAATAATTAAACTGTTTTTAAAATATTTATATGTCATATTTTATAACTAAACTTACTCTTTGCTAGTGCATATATACAGGGTGATTCATTAAGAATGGGCAATCTCTGGCGATACTACACACCAAAATATGGCGATTGAACTAAATATGCCTTATCCGAATGTTGCTGGTTTCAAAAATACAGGGCATTTAATGCTAGAATTTTATATTGAAATATCTCAATAACTTTGAAAACTGTTGGAGTATTAAAAAAAATTGGCACAATTATGTTTTTTGGCACGGCAAATAAATTTTTTTAACTAATTTTGACGTCACTAGCAGAGGGCGCCACTTATGGCACAGCATGTTTCTTTAAAATGGCAGAACTTTTTTGCTGTTTAGTGCATCCATCTGTCTATTGAAACAATAGATTCTCCTACCTGTTGTATCTAAAAAAGGTATACCTTGTTGATGTCGTTAGGAGTAACAGTTTTCGAAATAATCCTATTTGAAATATTCAGTGCACCAATTGAAAACTGTTATCGTTTCAGGTAAAGTGCCTTTTCTACTGAAAATACAGCAAAATTTTACTTGAAAAAGTTGTTCAGAACGGTAAATTATGGGGACATATGTAAAATTTCAAGAAGATCGGCGAGGTTTGATTTTGAAACCATTTCTCAACAAAGCACAAAGATTTTATCAAAGCACAAAGATTTTATCAAAGCACAAAGATTTTATCAAAGCAGGCCGATCTTGTTGAAATTTTGCACGTTTCCATAATTTACCTTTCTGAACAACTTTTTCAAGTAAAATTTTGCTGTATTTTCAGTAAAACAGGCACTTTACCTGAAACGATAACAGTTTTCAATCGGTGCACTGTATATTTCAAATAGGATTATTTTGAAAACTGTTACTCTTAACGACTTCAATAAGGTATACCTTTTTTAGATACAACAGGTAGAAGAATCGATTGTTCCAATAGACAGATGGATACACTAAATAGCAAAAAAGTTCTGCCATTAAAAAAAAACATGCTGTGCCATAAGTGGCGCCCTCTACTAGTGACGTCAAAATTAGTTAAAAATTCTTATTTGCCGTGCCAAAAAACATAATTGTGCCAATTTTTTTTTAATACTCCGACAGGTTTCAAACTTATTGAGATATTTCAAAATAAAATTCTAGCATTGAACACCCTGTATTCTTTAAACCAGCAACATTCAGATAAGGCATATTTGGCTCAATCGCCATATTTTGGTGTGTAGTATCTCCAGTTCAGAGATTGCCCATCCTTAATGAATCACCCTGTATATGATAAAATAGTGTTATTTTCTCTTCTGTTCTAGACAATTAGGAAATGTTGATTATATTTCTTGTTTACCTAAATAATGCAAAAATATAAAAGTTCCATGTTTAGTTTTGAGTACCTATACATTAAAATTTAAAACATTTTTATCTACTATTGAAAGAAAAGTGATAGGCATTGTGGGAAAACTTTATTTTACAAATACATATGTATAAGCCAGATATTTCTACAATATACTGCTTACTTACAAGTCAAACTGAAACTAAAAACTTGGTGTATTATTGGATTGTTCCCAATTAATTTCTATGTAAGACTTACAATTTTTGTACCGTTTGATCTATAAAGATACGTGGATATCCAGAATATTTATTCTTGATCATATTACCTGTTCTATATTTTATGAGAACTTCAGGATTGATGCGACAGAGTTGACGTAATTGTAATCTGTGTTCAGTTTGAGTTCAAATTTTTTGTAGATTTCTACTTATTGTTTTGTATAATGTAAAGAAAAGTGAAGTATATTTATTAATTTTTAAATTATAGCGCAGCCAATGCAACACTAATTTTGCCACTAATGTATTTAGTATTTTTAAACATACAGTAATGCATTATTTTTTATATATATCTTCATTACATGTAATACATTCAAACTATATGAAGTAATGTGGTATATTGTAAAAGTAGGTACGTATATGTGGTATAAGCCTATCTCTCTGGCGTATTGCTCTGTTTGAGATTTCGGTTCACTGGCGTCGGTATAGGTATATTATTTACGGGAGGTTTTTCTTAACCACAGACGTTCGATAGTGTATCAGTTGTTATAAACCAAGAGTTTTGATGGTTGTTAAATGGTGGCGAATCTATGACCTGCGGAGGCTTTTTAAATGACCCATGCGTTGATTTTTATAAACTTATTTTTTATATCATGAAAGAGCGAATGGACAATCGAAAATATTAAAAAATTTAAGAACTATATTGTCAGTTTCTATTTTTTGCTCTTTAACTGTAAAACTTACTCTACAGTAAGCAATAAGATTTTATTACTTAGAGCAGAATTCAAAATAAATTTTAGAAATTGGTGGAATATATATTTTTCTCAGTATTTTCAGTAAAAGAAATATATTTATTATGAAAGAGAGAACGGACAATCAAAAATATTAAAAAATTAAAAAAACTATATTGATATCAATTTTTTGACATCAGTTTTAATTTTTTTGCTCTTAAAATATAGTAAGCAATATGATATTGCCTAGAACAGAATTCAAAATTAATTTTAGATATCGATGAAATACAGTGTTCGCAGTATTTTCAGTAAAAGAAATTTAGACTACATACCTACCATTATTTTTTATTTTTATAAAATTTTAGATATACTTAAGTAATAGAATGACCTCAATAATTTGTGACATGTTTTATCCCTTTCTTATTTAATTGGGTATTTCTACCACTCTGAAAAGGAAATTTAATTTTAAATAACCTCTTATATCAGAAGGAGTTGTTTTTTTAAACTTAGTGTAAAGTAAACGTAATTATCTACTTTCTCAGTGGTAGGTTTTTGTGGTTAGGCTAAATGAAGTTTATAAAATCAACCCCTTGACCGATCCTTTTAGCTTTAATTATTTAAAATTTCTTTTTATTTTCAATGTGGAAAGTATACTCAATTAAATTATTAATAACAGCAATACAGGGTGACTCAGAACTTACTTAAAACAAAATTTTTGAGTGTACAGAGGACTCTTCCAAATACAATTTTGTAAAAAAAAAATCGAAAAGGGCAGTTCGAAAATGATTTAAAAATACACTTCTGCACGGCACTGTAAAACCTGATAAGGAGGTAAAGCACGCAATCTGCGACCAGACAAAAAATGGAAGGAAATGCTCAAGGAAGGAAATAAATAACATTTTATAACACCGATTTTATACAGCAAATTCAACTGCTTTTGCCGCTGTTTAATTGCTATTAACTGCTTTTAATTATTAATAGATTTAATTTGTGGTTTTAAATAGTCTGACAAAGCTGATTACAAAAACATTTTGGGTCCGTTTTACACAGTTTCTACCAACTAACACAAAATATTTCTGCTTCCTGTCGGTTTTGAACTCGTAAGTTATTGGCAGAGATATGATACGTTTGCGTAAATTATCAATAGTGTGTATCCACTGTGGTGCAATACAGTTCATTATTTGAATATCCCCATAAAAAGAAGTTCAAATGATTTAAAGTGAGAAGATCGTGGCGGCATGGTACTAGTCCTCCTTGTCCAATTCCTGGGTCAACACGCTGTAACATGGTACAGATATAGTTGAGCCTCGTGTATGATACGCCACATAGCTGCATCTCTTCCATTATTCGGTTTCAAATTTCCCTCGCACTGCACTACACTACTCACTGCACACCGCGGTAAAAGTAGCTGCAATTGGCACATGCTATCAAAAAATCGTTTTGCTAAAGCATTTTTACATAGCCATAAATTAAAACGATATCCATCAACTCCGAGTTGTTACTATTATACACGTAAGCCATTTTTGATACTTGAAAAGCTAATGTAAAGTCTCGTATCACAAAAACATTAAATACCCACAAAAAGTAATCGGATTTCAATATTCGGAATCGCCTGGCTAGAGACTACAATAGCCTAGCGATGTAAAGATTGAAAATACTATAACTTCAATAATTTTTTATTCGAAAACTATAACATTTTACAAAAAAATTTGTTACGATATTGTCTTCATTTTTCATGACGCATCTATTCCCAAATTCTTTTATATAAGTTCTGAATCGCCCTGTATAATATGTTTTTTAATTGTACAAAAAAACCCACATTGTCTTTAGGTAGCTTTTTTACGTTTTATTCCATTGTTTATACAACAGATAAAAATTTATTTTATTTGAAAAAATGGTAAATACTTTACCGCAAGTAATAGATACTAATTGAAAGAACTGAGTTATCGCTTCCAGTTTTAATCTGAAAGTTTAAATTTGATGGTTAACAAAACTTTAGGTCTGTCATATGACCTTTATATAAATTGAAGAGTCTCCGTAGGTACATAATTAATAATATGATAAATATATTTAAAAATAAATGAACAAATCTACATCTGCATCTGCAAAGGCTCGAGCGCAGGCTCTGTGCGGGATTCCTCTAAAATTTCTGCCCTATCCCGGATCCGTAAACGCCTAACGTTAGTAATGATCGTGTAACCAGTATGGATGGAAAGATCCGGAGAGTTAGCCATAACACGTGCCACACAGTACTAGTACAAATATAAACATTTTAAATCTAAATAATCTGAAGCAAGCTTGTACACATGGTTGGTTCGGTTCTGTGGAATTATATTATTTAAAGCTGGAAAAGCTTAACAACATCTTAATATATTGTGTTGCTGTTTTTATCCACAATGTTTTATCATCTTTCATAACAGCGGGTTGGTGATTTTCACTGGAGATGAATACATTTTAATCCTATTATTATAGTTGTATATACATTATATACATTATTTTGGAAAACATAGTTGATTTTATTTTTTTGTGCCATATTATACCATACTTGTATTTCATTTATTTCTACTTAGGTTATATCAGAATGCTGCTCGGACCTCATATCCATCTTTTAACAACCATAATGATTCTAATAAGTGATCAAGTATTCTCCAATGGTAAGTGTACATTGCATGTCACAATATTTGTATACACAGGATGAAACCACAACAGACCTGCTATCTAGATTCCAATACTCAAAAAGGTGTGTACTTTAGCTACAAACAAATTATATGTTAATAATAAGCGTTATATCCTGAACATTAAACGACAAAGTTACCTTAACAGCTTCACTAAATACTTCTCAGTGACATGTTTATTAATTAACAAGTAGGTACTGCTTGAAATTTCAAACCTAAATAATATAAAAATATTGAAGGTATCTAATACTTCAAAAACTAATAAAACATTCGATACCATTGCTGATATATATTTTCTGCTATATTTTAGAGGAATATTTGATGCATCTTCCAACCTGAAAATCGATTGGATTCAGATTAACTATGTACATTATTGAATACAGAATTTCGTGTATACGTGAGATGTTCCGAAATAAAACCTACATATCTAGATATACGCCTCACATTACTAAAAATATATACATATACTTATTACTATAGGAAAATTGCAAATATACTTTTGGCAAATGTGTACCATAGATACATATAATATAATATACTTATTTTTAATAAATTAAGAAAAGGATCCACCTACTGCAACTTAAAATGAAATTATTCTCATTGAAGACATTCATTTCGTATTCTCTTTGCAACCTGTAGCATATTTAGTTTTATAAGCGTGGGCATTATTTTATAGAATGTATTAAGCCTGAATGTATTAATGTATGCTTATTATTTAATATTATGCCCCCATTTTCTTTTAGTCATTAGACCGCTATTAGATAAAGTATGAACCATTTTCATAGTATTTAAATTAAATAACAGATTTTTAGATGGTCTTGGATAAATATGGGAAATGAAATGAATTATATAATATGAGTACATCAAAGATAGTATCAGTACCTATACAGGGATTTGCAATTAAAAGGTGTTTTGAATAAATTGATTTAAATTTATTATTTTACTGATTTAAATTTTTAGATAAATTATTGCTGTTGTTATTGAGTGCTCCGAATACAATTTGTTGTGTTTTCAACAAATTTTTTTATACATTTTGGATTTAGCGCTATACATATTACGAATATACAGGTTGATTCAGAACTTTTCTAAAAAAATTAGAATGTACAGAGGCTCTTACAAATACATTTTTGTAAATAAAAATAAAAAAAGTAGTTCAAAATTCATTTAAAAATACACTTTAGCACGGCACTGGAAACTGGTCCGTTGTAAAACCAAAGCAAGGCATACAATCGGCGACCGTACAACAAATTGAAAGAAATTAAAAACATTTTATAACACATATTTTTTATAGCAAATTCAACTTCATTTGCCGTTATTGTTAATCATTTGGCATACTTGATGTATCATAAATTAAAACGATATCCATATCCATCAACTCCGAGTTGCTATATGCTAAGCCATTTTTGACACTTGAAAAACTAATGTAAATACTCGCATCATAAAAACGTTAATACCTATTATAAGTAATCGGATTTTAATATTCGGAATCGCCTGGATAGAAGTTGCAATAGCGATGTAAAAGTTGGAAATACTACAACTTCAATAATTTTTTATTCGAAAACTTTAAGGATTTTACAATTCTTTCTACAATATTGACGTTACATTTAACAGAAAATAAAATATGGTTATAATAGTGTGGCTTAACAAACACTGTACTACACAAAGGTCTGATATCAATTTGTACTTATAGTAGTTTCCCTATTGCTCTTTTGCCTCATCCTTTTGCATTTTTTATATTCTGTACAGGTTTATATACCATAGATACACTTTTGGGAGGTTTCTCCTACTTCCTAACAAGAAAATAAAGATTAATATATGTTATGGGCTCAATTTTCGAAAAACATTGAATGGAAAAAACTGCATCTTGACATCTTAAATGATTTGAGGAATAAGTGATTTTTAATTTTGCTCATTTTCTAAGATGTCCCATAACTTAGTTTAAAATTTTGTAAGTCTTATACAGTTTTTATATAGAATCCAATGATATACGTAACACACTTCTATAACTTCTGGTTTTTTAGTTATAACATAAGCTTTAAGTTAATCACTCTTTACATTTTTAAATTTCTTTTCATAAGTCCATTAAGGGTGTTTTATTTAAATATAGTGTAATTTATATAAAAAATTGACGGTTATAGACATATATCGTATACGCTACTGGATTTTATACAAAACATAGTGTAAACTGTTTTCAGTTAAAAAATAAAATCAAATATTTTTGCAAATAAAAAATTACATCATAAAAAACGTCCTGTAACTCTTAAATGACGAAATATCGATATGCCCATGACATATATAGGGTGTCCGGGAAAATGTGGAAAATATCTCGGGTGCAGATAGAACATGAAAAAATAACATGAACAAGTTCCATGAAGGACACCACTGGAAATAGGTTTTTCTTGGATAATTTTTAAAGTACTTAATATAATTTAATAAAAATGTAATGTGATGGACACTAGAAAGCACTAGAAGCGTATTTAGCTTTCTTAATTTAGCAGGGGCGGGCTAAGTTTTACAATTTAATACCTAAATTTTTTAACACCCTGTATGATGAAGACTTTAAAATAATAAATCGGGGTAGCTTCAACCTTAAACTAAAAAAGATACTCTTGTTTATTTTCAATAAAATGAACCGTTTACGAAAAAAAGTTCGACCTATGTTCGCATGTTGAACCCTCTTATGAATTTTTTCAATAATTTCGTTAAGGTGCCTCCTGAAATACACCACAGCGCTTTTTTTAATTTTGTTTTTTTTTTGGATTAAACGTTTTAAAATGAAACTTTCCTGTTGTTTGAATAGATCGTATCGCAATTTGTTGTCGAGAAAAAAAAATAGAAATCATGGTCCTTTTTATTAAAAATAAAACATGAATTGGTTTATTATTCTTTTCCTCGTAAACGGTTTATTTTATCGACAATAAACAAGAGAACCTTTTTTAGTCTAAGGTTGAAGCTATTCAGATTTTTTTATTTTAGTCTTTATCATAGAGGGTGTTAAAAATTTAGACATTAAGTTGTAAAACTTAGCCCGCCCCTGGTAAACTAAAAAAGTTATATGCTTCAAGGACACTATTTTAAGAGGTCCTTACTACTTTCCATCACATTAAATTTCTATTAAATTATATTGAGTAGGTACTTTAAAAGTTATTCTATAAAAACCGATTTCCAACAGCGTCCTTCAGGGACACATATTTCCGTAGGGAGGGCCTGGAAGAAGAAAAAATTATAGGAACTTGTCATCTTATTTTTTGTGTTCTATCTGCACCTGAGAGATTTTCCCCATTTTCCCAGACACCCTGTATATTAATTTTCATATATTTTTTTATATAAATTACATTTTCTGGGGAAATAAAAGGAACTGTCCCAAGATAGTGAAAGTTGGGCCGTCATTAGACATTTACCAGTTATGAATTATTAGACAAGTGAACATGGGCGCCCGCTGAAAAATTTCTCAGTGGGAGTAAAAATGAAAAACGTGCATATGTTATGAACAATATTTCGATAAATAAAAATATTTAGGAGCAACGTAAATACTTGTAATATATATAGTGAATATTTTAATACCTATGTATGTACAGGGTGTTTCAAATTAGTAGGTCAAGTATATATTTTTTGGACCAAAATGGACTTTTCTTATGTCACTTTTTATTTTGGAGGAATACAGGGTGTGATTTTATTAATATTTGTTTGAAATTTGCACATATTTTTATTTTGAGACGGTACACTTTCTGTGTAATTTTGGTCTAAAATATCAAAGCATGAACGGAAAAATGAACCCAAAGCTCCCCATTTTTTTAGTATGCCTATGGTTTCAGAATATTTTTTTAGATAAAACGTGTTTTTATTCTATCTTTTTTCACTCTTGTAAGATTTTGAATTGAGGATCGGTAAAAAGAGAATATTCTGAAACCATAGGCGTACTAAAAAAAATTGGGAGTTCTATGTATACTACAACTTCCCTTTTATCTTTTCATGCTTTGATATTTTATATCAAAATTATGCAAAAAGTGTACCGTCTCAAGATAAAAATATGTGCAAAATTTCAAACAAATATTTCTAAAAGTCACTGGGGCTATCATAAAAATCAGTTTTAAAATTTTTATTTTGATACCGTATTTTGAAAACGGAGCTCCAGATGAAAAGTGGCATAAGAAAAGTCCCATTATTTTTATCCAAAGAATGTGTGGTTAACGGCTTGACCTACTAATTTGTAACACCCTGTATAATAATACAATAATATCTAAAAAGAATGGCAAAGACGTAAAATTTCAGGGGGGAGCGCGGCCCTTACTGTCTCTCTAGCACCCCCCCCCCCCCCGCAGGCACCCATGCATCTGAAAACGTACTAATAATTCCATTAAGCGCATAAATTATTTATCTTTGAGTATTCATCGATCTATTTTAAAAATTTGATTGTTTAGAAATATTTATTAAAAAAAAAGTAAATAAATTGTGAAATTTATTTATTTATGACATTTATAGTCAGCGGCCGAAGATCTAGAGAATGACTAATCGTTGTAGTAGCGCGACGGGCGAAGCGTGCGAGGACGCAACTTTCCATAGGCGTACTAAATTTGAAGGCGATCAGATATAAAACATATACTAAAATAACAAAAAAATAATTGCATTACAAAACATCCATTATTTTAGTAGGAACAATTTTTGTCGATTTCGAGGCGTTAGATAATAAAAATTATAAGAATTATTTCCAAATTTCAAGTTTTTATCTTGTATTATCAATTACTTAAGGTTGAAAATAATAGAGAATGACTAATTCACAACACAGAGATGAGTACGGAAGGTGAGAGTGGCATGATTACCTAAGAGTGCCAGTGAGAAGAGTTCAAAGCACACAAAATTATCAAAAATAAGTTGACGTCGGCTGAAACTAGCACATTAACAATTTACTTTAAATGTGCCCCCTGTGCCATCCTTTTGGACCGCGATTGCCCACCACCACCCACTTACACCTACCTGATGAGCACTCCGCGGATATCACACTTAAGCCTTGTCCTCATGGACGCGAAATTCTTGGATTTTTGCACGAATTTTGCAACTTCTGTTTTAATAATTATTTAATTTAAATTTTTGACAAATTTTGCGAAACATTAAACACTACAAATATTATTGCTACTTTCATTATTATGTGGTGTTAATAAATTTGTTTTAAGCTTCTGACAATCTACCATGGCAGTTTCATGATGAAAATGATAGAAAATGTTATAGTTAACAAAATTTGTTACAAGTGGAGATTTTCCCACCATTAAATAAAACGCATAAATATTTGCGAATTCCGCATTCAAAAGGCCAAAAGGTTTTAAAATACATACACACTATTCACTATTGGTTACTAGCACTATCACTATAACGGTCACACATTAACACTTATTATATCATATCGTACAGCTTTACGTATAATCTTAATGTATTCATGTTTCGTCATTTAATATATTCTTCGATTCAGATTCTGATTTTTTAATATTTATTTTAAATAGTTTCTTCGCCATATTACTATTTTGTCTTTTTCTATCAGTATACTCTTTTCGATTTCATTTATACGGAAATTCACCTACTATAATTCATATGTCACGCATAAATCGCAAAAGCACCCTTGTATATATTCTAGGCAAAGTTTCATCTTGTACGATACAGCAATCCAATTTTTTTTTGTCGAAAACTCATTTTAACAGTTGTACTTATTTACTATTTTTTTATTTGCACTATACATATATATGTACGTACATTTTTGTTAATGAAATGTATATTTCAATATCACTTACACTCATATTTTGACCTCGTGCCCTGTAGTCTTCATACATGTCATCATCCGATATTCCTCACTTGTTAAATTTTGAGAATACTCTGTAGAGCTTGAATTATTCTCTATTCTTAAGAACACAAAATCACTAATAAAATGAATTACATTCATAATTAAATTGATGCCCATGATAGCGCTGGAAATGGAACAGGTGAATCCGTCAATTCGCCACAGCCAATAGAAAACCGCGGAGCATGCGTAGTTACTGCAGCAGAAGCTGTGTAATAGGGTATGCTCTCAGAGATGTGCGGCACACAATTTTATAGGAAAAGTATACGGACTGCATGTATGTTTCTTTGTGCCGACTGTTATAAATTAACTCTTTAGATTTTCGGTCGTCTAGTATAGCTGGAAAGTAAAATTACTGGATAATAGCTGTTCATCTACTTTATTAGTCTAGAAAGCCACAAGCTTTCCAACAAAAAAACGACTGAAAAAAAAATTATTTTCAAAATATTTTAAGTACTTACATTTTACTGACTTTATATCTGCTGAGTCGTTTCACCATTGAGTCAAAGTATACAATTCTTTTACTCAATGGTTTTACGCAATATTATTGATAACTAATAAAAAAAATATATAGAAAAGCTTCACTATATTATTTCTAAAAGTGTGTAATAAACTTTTTTAAATTATATATTTATTTTAATTAGTTTTACTGTGCCGTTGAGTACTAAATTCTGCTTTGACAAACGTTCGGAAATACCATTTATCAATAGTACCTACCTAAAATTTATCAATATTATAAGATATTCTAAATTAGGATATCAGACAAAAATGGAAAATAAGAAGTATTTACCATTTTGAATAACATTTCTTTTGGAAATAAATTTTAAAATACGTAACTAAAAAACTAAATGTGCAAGGCAATAAAAGGGTATTTCTAAAATGCAGGTCTCACAATGAGTAAATGCTTAGATATTTGAATGAAATTTATAACAAGTTCTTAGATAATCAATCGAAACCTGTCTGGATATCGTTTTCTGTATGCTTGTATAATAGTAGAAAATTTCTTTATGGAAAAGGACAAGTTTTTAGTCAAAAAATATACCTTTCATTTCTACCACCTTGCTGTAAAGAAATCTACAAGATTCCAATCCATCCAATCAAATCCAATTCAAATGAGCAAGTTGCACTCAAATTTCATGTACCATGTATAAGTCTTGTGAAACCTATTTTTTATTCCAAATTCACCCTGATCTTTTCTATTGAGAAGTGATATTTATACATAGACATGCCATATGATACAAAAGTTCGAAGGGATTCTTTGCCAAAGAATTCAAACAGCCCTAAGAGCCATTAAAAAGTAGTGTGAGAACCATACTCTGTCGGTCAACCCCAGAACGACCGAAATGGTTCTCCTCACGAGAACCAATACTTAATACGTTACGAGAACAATACGTTAAGCTCAGCATCGGATGTAATAGTTATTTACGTTACAAGGCCGGGAAATGGTATATTAAAATATAAGTCTAGATGTTTATGGACGAGGCGACGAAGGAGCCGAGTCAGGAATTTCTAGACGAGTACTTTAATGACATTTCACGGCCGTTTTATTTCATACTGTGTTGTATTAAAAATTAAATTTTAATGTTTTATTTTACATAACTTGCTTGTATGTAGGTGTTAGCGTGGTTTCGATTCTTGTTTTATCGCATAGCTTTTGATTTAGCTTAGTGATGTAAAAACAAAAATAACAAATTTAACAGTTTGTCATCCCGTGCGTATTTTGTGATAATTTACGTAAAAAATGGAAGAAATCGAGCTAAAATGTGCTGAAGCAACCAGTAAATTGGTGCCTACGAAGTCTCCTGCTCGTTATGAGAAGGAATACCAGCTCTTCAACGTGTGGAGAAAAACCTATAAGATGGAAAACGGCCTGAATGAGAATATCCTTTTGGCGTACTTCTTGGATATCTCCAAAAAGATGAATCCTGCGACAATGTGGGCAAAATATTCGATGCTCAAGTCTATGCTGATGGCTTTTATAGGCTTGATTTTGTAGTTTTAAAGATAAAATCTTTTAAAAATGTGAATATTGTGTTTTTTAAAGCAGTCCGGGTAGTAAACATTTTCTGGACTCAGTACTGTAATGAGTTATTTCCCAGACTTAAATGAGTCCGGGAAATAACTCATTACAGTACAGTATAAAATAAAATACTTTGAAGTCACACTTGATTCAAAGCTAACATGGAATCTTGATTTGGAGAAAGACTAAAAATGGCGTACAAAGTTGGTCATGTGGATATACACTGCCATTGTGAAACCAATATTAATCTATGAGGCTGTCATCTGATGGTACAAAGTCCAACACACGACAAAAGCTCAGTCAGGATTACCTGCCTGAACATAACTGGAGCTATGCGCACAACTGTCATCAAAGCAATGGAGATATTCTATGTCTGCCACCTTAAGATATTTATCTAAAAGAAGTGACTGCAATAACCATGCTTCGCCTCAAGAATATTGATATTATACCAGATGTAGGATGTGTAGACATTAGGAGTCGCCTGTGGAATAGGGTTGTCAGGAAGATGCCCTTCTGCAGACAGACACTGACAGTATTTCTCCCAAGTATGTGTTTCACAGACCCTACACGGTGCTTATCAGAAATAAAGAAAACGGCCAGTAAGGATGTAGTTAACATATTCACAAACGGATCAAAAAGGAAGGAAGGTGCAGGATATGCAATCTATTCCAGATCCTTACATATCTGATCTTAGTAGACAAAGCATAGGCATGCTACCGTGGCATAAACGAAATTATCAGGTATAACCATAGCCAAATTGCTTGTAGACATACAACAGGCAAAACCATTAAAATCTACGCAGATAGTAGACAATCATTACTGGCCCAGGCACTGGTAAAGGGACACGAGCGGCAATAAAGTAGCTCAGTAGTTGACGAGCTAAATAGGAGTGCATCAGGTCTCTTGGACCTAGTAAGTTTCTGTTGTCAGCTTTTGTTGAAATTATCAACAGAACACCCACAAAGAATTTAGGAAACGGTGGGACGAAACAAATAGCTGTCAATTTGCTAAGGAGTCCTTAGAGTACCCCTGCAAGGATACATCCAAAAAGTACCTGGTCATATCTAACACGAATCTTCAACTGGTGTCAGGTATTCGAACTGGACATTGTTGGTTAATGAAGCACCATTATTATATAAGGAAGTATGAGACACCTCTTTGCAGGGGTTGCAAGAGAATCCGTGTTGGGAGAACGATGGTCTTCTATGATCTACATTAGAGAGATACCGTCAGCAACGTCACCGCCTTTTTCTCTTTATTAGATGGTTAACGGCTCATTGGAGGAAGTACAAGGGGCCTAAGTGCCGTAGTCTCTAAGCTACCCTCCCCACAATTCCAGATTCCAGAATCAGAAGGTTACCAGGGATCTATTTCAAGACAGACAGAGCCGTAGACAGCCAACTTTGTCAGGAGGGTGGGCTATGTGAAATTTTGGTGCACCTCTAAAACGAAAGGGAGTGTTACATATAACTACCTGTATATAATCACAAACTATTACAAAAATATAAATAAATAAATTATAAATAAGAAAATAATAAAAATATGTTACCTACATTTTTTATTACGTATTATAAAATGTAATATGCATAATTTCAAAACATAATTTTTCCTCGACAAAGAAAACACACCCGGAAAAATTACCATTAATCTGGAGCCCGAAGATGTACCATTAAAACCCGAGTCAACCCCGGAGATCTGGCAACCCTATTTGCAGGTCTGTTCAAGTACCCGTGTGTAGATATTGTGGTGCACCGACCAGCGTGGAGAAGTTCACAGTTTTTCAACCAGGTATTATTCTTTTACATATTATTTTTAATTAGCATTAAAATGATGTTGAGAATATATATATATATAAAATACCACACCTGCGTTAAAAAATGGTCACACCTAATACACCTAAATCAGAATGGATATTGAGAGAAAATGAGAAGTTACCCAGTCGTAATTGTGATTTTGCACTGTAAGTTTAAAAAAAGGAACAATGGACAAAAATGCAGTTGTTAAGCAGGCGTAAATAAGGTTTCTCAAATGATACATTTTTGACAAACACTCATGTTCCTTACATAAGTTGTTATATAGTTGTGAAAGTTATATGCATTCTGAAAGTTGAACAACACCATTTGAATGAAGTAACATGTATCAATAAATAATACATTTTCTTACATTTTCCACAACAGAAGTGACATGATACACGAGTATAGTCCGTTCTGGCCCTCAATATTAAACTGGTTGCCTTCTCATCGCGATGCATTCGTGTGTAGACCGTTTTCGGGGACACGTGTGGTTATGAAAAATCATTTCATTAATTTACATCTACTTAACATCTACTTTTTTATCCATACTTTTTCTTTTTAAACCTTAATACAAAATCACAACTACAGCTGCAGCAACTTTCTGTTTTCCCTCAAGATCCATTCTGGTTACCTATTAAGAGTATACTTCATGTGTAACCATTTAACGCGGGCCTGTATTTAGTCCGGATCTACGAATCGGCTTGCTCGTGTTTGGCCGTTTTTGCAATTCCAGGCCTTGGTTGTATCACCGTCTCGATCTCTGGAAGGTGGTTGTATGAGCGTGCTTATCAGTTTTAAAGTAGGTTGATATAGAGCGAAACTCCAATAAATTGTATGACTTTGCGACAAGTTAGTTTTAAATCACCATATTTTTTTTAATGTGTATACGAACGAAGCGCCGAATGTTAAAACAATGTTCGAGTGTTAAATACATATTTTACGTTATAATCATTTCTGTTGGTTGATAAAATGTATGTAATAAAAAATAAAGAAACGTACTTACTAATCTGACAAATTTAAAATATACTGTGTGATTCAGAACTTATCTAAAAGATCTTGGGAATATATGCGTCATGAAAAATGAAGTCGGTATCGTCCTTTTTTTATAAAATCCTTATAGTTTCCGAGTAAAACATTATTGAAGTTGTAGTATTTTCAACTTACATCGCTGGGCGACTGTAGTCTCTAGACAGGCGATTCCGAATATTGAAATCCGATTACTTTTTGTAGGCACTTAAGTTTTTGTGACGCCAGTGTTTACATTAGTTTTTCAAATGTCAAATGGTTTGCGTGTATAGTAGTAACTTGAAGTTAATGGATATCGTTTTAATTTATTTTGCTGTGAAAATGCTTTAGCAGAACGATTTCCCGATAAACATGTGCCAAATGCAGCTACTTTTACCGCGGTGTGCAGTGAGTGCAAATGTAGTGCGACGCGAAGGAAATTTGAAACCGAATCGTGGAAGAGATGGAGGTCTAGGACTTCCATGGCCTATTGCAGCAGTGTGACGTATCATACACGAGGTTCAATTATATCCGTACCATGTACAACATGTCCAAGCATTAACACCAAGGTATTGGACGAGGAGGACCGGTACCATGGCCGCCACGATCTCCTGACTTTAAATCATTTAGATTTCTTTTTGTGGAGATATTTAAAAAATGAAGTGTATCACACCGAAGTGGATACATACTATTGATGATTTACGGGAACGCATCATAGTTGCTGCCAAAAACTTAGGAGTTTAAAACGAACAAGGAGCAGAAACATTTGTGTTAGTTGAAAAACTGAGATTCCGTACTAATGTGTGTTCTTATCTATCAAAACATAATCTAGACAGAAAAATGTTCATTTTTTGATGACAATATACATTTTCAGCTTGACATTTTCAACAAAAATAAAACGTTTTTATCTCATAATGCAATTTTAGAATCTTATAAATAATTTTAAGGGCATTATTTTCACAATGATATGATGAATGTTAACTATAATGAAGGATTTCGAATTCTCAAACTTCTAAAATACCTTAAATCTACAATTTCATGTGGTGCACATCGGTCAGCTATACATGGTGATTTTAAACGTGGGGTTATTAATTTTAACTGATGGCAGTAGGCATTAAAATAAATCATTTTACAAAAATTGCTTTAAATATTTTTTAATAACCGATATAACTGAGTTTAAAGTTACTGCAAATTTTGAAGCCGACTCTATCGCCCTAACCTATCCTAATATGTCAAAGAACTCTATAGCTTGCTTAAGAGAACGATGTAGTGTTGCTGGCAACGTTCCCACCACCAGTTCAATTTCAGTGAAATAAAGATTTTATAAAGTTGGTTTTGTTTTTGTTGGTTGTTATGTACAAATGTTGCTCCTCTGGATAATTGAAGTTAGAAAGTTTGAACTTCACTCAACTTCAACAACGAATACAATTAATTTGAGTGGCTTGAAGTCACGTGATTTAGTGTTGCTGGCAACACTACGTCATTCTCTGAAGCTGGGTTATTACACGATACCTCATCGATAAGCATGTTATGCCCAGTCTTTGTTGATTGTCACTCTTCTTTTAGTTAACCTTATAATTCCAAACCAAAAACCTAGGCTTGCTTTTGCAATTATAATGACACTCTCTCAATACAGTTTTTGAATTTCTGGGTTCTGAAAGTTCTGAGGAGAAATTTCATTAAATCTCAATTAGTAAGTGAAACAACTAATAACTAATGTTAAAAGTTGATAGTAGATTTCATTACGAATACGTCAGCTGTTCAAAAGAAATCGCAAATTTCATTTTAAAGAATGCCATTATTATTGCAAACGATTCTACATGCGTCTTATAAACAAGTCGTGTTATCGTTATTATTTTATAGTGTTTTGTAGTCTGTGCGTGGTATTATTTTGTGTACGTAAACGTAATTTGCTGACACAGTGATATAACAGTGTGATTATAGCGTACGAAAGTGTTATCAAAATTGGACGAAGTGTACAGAAACTTCCTGGTATCATCCCTGTGCATGATGATATGTTTTTTAACACAACAATCCTGAGTTGCAAACAATCTGTCGAAAGCGGATATAATTTTGAACATTTGCAAGACAGACTGGCTTACATAATTTTAAGATGCGAAAATAGATGAGTTTTATGATTTTTTATATTAATAGTTTAGGAAGAGGAATACAGAGGAAGTTTGTAATGTTTTTGCTGCCGTTTTTCAAAAATCGTATTCTGCCCCTATGAATGTGCCTTTTGTCTCTGACATTAACAACTTTAGCTTGCCTGAAATTCGTTCTTTTTCGGAGAATGACGTCAGGTGTTGTTGAATGAACGTAAAGCGTAAGTTAACTAGCGGTTTAGATGTAATACCAGCCTTTCTTCTGCGGGAATGTGCTGCAGTATTTGCGCCACCATTGGGTAAACTAATAAACATGTCCTTAAACACCTTTTCATCACAGTGGAAAATATCTACGGTTACTCAAGCATTCAAAAAAGGTGAAAGATCGGCTGATCATTATAATCATCAATATTGGCAAGTGTTTTGAAATGCTGTTGTATGATTATATATTTCGTCATATAAAACACTTAATTACGGAGGTGCAACACGGTTTTTTAGGGGCAGGTTTATTGATACTATTCTGTATTACACAGTTTTTAGCCAATGCCATTGATGATAGATTTCAAGCTGACGTGATTTTCACTGACCTAACAAAGGCATTTGAGAAAATTGGTCACATAATACTATTGAATAAATTACATAATTATTTTGGTTTCGCTCACAACTTATTACATCCTATAAGCTCTTCTCTTTCCAACAGAGGTCTACAGGTTATTTACTGCGGATGCAAGTCTGCTGAAGTGCGAGCCACCTCGGGGGTCCCTCAAGGGTCTAATTTGGGACCCTTATTCTTTGGCCTATTAATTAATGGATCATTAATAATTTAACTGTGCCCTCTCTGATGTATACAGATGATTTGAAATAGAACTCTAATGATGCTGCTAAACTCAAGTATAATCTAAATGTCATTCATGAATGGTGCAGGGTAAATAATCTCTCACTAAATATTAGTAAGTGTCATGTACTATTTTTTTTATAAAGAAACAGTTTATTTCTCTTAACTATTCCATTGAACAACATACGCTTTCTAGACCAGATACCTTCTGTAACTTAGGTGTTATATTTGACACAAAATTGTCTTTTAGTAGCCATCTATATTATGTAACTGCCAGGACTTATAGATCTCTTGGTTTGATTATAAGGAATAGTAAACAATTTTGGAATTCCAACATTTTATTTTATTTTTTTGTATTCTACTTTTGTTAGATGCAATTATTTTATATCCGAATTATGCCGTACATGCATGCTTATTTAATCTGTTTATATAAAGTAATGTATAATGTCGTTGACTGCAGTGCCATATTGTTAGTCTTGCATGTTCCCAGAATAGAAGCTAGACAATTTAAAATCTTTTATTTGCCACCTGTTAGGGCAAATATTCAGAAAACACTCTCCACTTCATAATATATGTGATTTATATATTGAAGTTAACTTGCCCGTAGATTTTATGGATTGTAATATTTCAACTCTGAAAAGACTTGTTTTGTAATTGTTGTTGTCTTTATCTAGATATTTAGATTGATTATTTTTCACATGTTGTGCAATTTGCTTTATGTATGTTTTTTTTTTTTGTTAATTGTTTGTTTTCCTAATCTCTAACTGGGTTTTTAACCTGTTGAATACTGTAAATAAAATAAAATAAACAGCCAAGATAGAATGAATAAAAATAATTGTGAAATGGTCCTTGATATCGGCTCTAGTCATAACATAGTAAGGTCGAACATGGTCGCCCATTGTAAAATACAAACACCGAACAGAAGTTATATCATGGAACTAAATGGAGAACCTCATAGCCATTGAGGAAATTGAATTGTTGAACCAGAATGGAACAGCAATATTTATAGGCCTTATTAACTGGAAAGACATTAATAAAAAAAAATATTTCTATGAAAGTTGTATGATTCTTTGAAGGTCACAAAAATTAATTTTTAGAAAGAAAACCATAATAAAAGCAACAATTAAAGTAAAATATAATTAAAAGAAAATTATCTTCTATCTATTGTTACGATAAGTCATGAACAAATGTTAGAAAACTCATGGAATATAGGTATTTGTGGTCTCCCTCACAATATACTGAAAAGTTATTTATTAAATCGCAATCAGATTGTAAAAATTGATAATACCTTAAGTGAAGTGGAACATGTTTCTTGTGGTGTACCTCAAGGAACTTTACTTGCTCCTCTATTGTTTATTATTTATCTACGATTTACTTACATTACCTCTTGATGCCGACATCATTTCTTTTGCTGACGATACAGTTTTATTATTTAGTGCTTCTTCTTGGGCCATTTTGGAGCAAAATGTAAGCAAGGATTTAAAAAAAATAAAGGATTGGTTCGATTACCATCTTTTTACCATAAATTTAGAAAAAACAAAATACCTTCACTTTTGCTCAACCAAAACTAGTTTACCAAGTTATGATAATGTGAAAATAGCGGATACAAATCTATCAATAAAAAAAGATTTTTCTACAAAATACTTGGGAATCTATTTAGACACACACCTTAAGTGGATGTACCATATTAAACAATTAACTAGAAAATTAAGGTCTTTAATTATCTTATTAAATTATCTTAAAATTATAAATTCAGGATTAGTTCAGTCTTTTACAATACGGAATATTAGCATGGGGTGGTGTAAACAAAACGAACTTAAAACCGTTGGAACAAGTTCATAAAAGAATTATAAAAATTATTTTAAACAAAGATTACTATTATCCCACGCGTTGCTTGTACCAAGGGTCGGAAATATTTAAATATCAGAAAAGTATTTGCTAAACAAATGTTAATTTATCAGTATAAACAATTAACTAATCTGAATGTTATATCACATAACCATAATTCAAGGCAGGCGGCAGAACAAAACTTATTAATACCAAGAGTAAAAAAATCTTTTGGCACTAAGTCTTTTGTGTATTTGGCCCCTCGCTTATTTAATTTACTACCGCTATAGATCATTTTCCTTTATAACTTATAAGGAATCAATAAATAATTGGATAACAAATATGCCTTATGAACGGTTAGATACAATTATCAACACTGGTGTCTTTATACTATAAATATCTTTGAAAACTTAAATTTTGTTTTATGTTGGCAAGTATTGTGAATTAGGGTTTTAGTAATTTTATTATTATTTTTGTTTCGAAGTCTGTCAATTTTTCTACTCAATCAATATGTAATATGGAAATAAGTAAGGATTCTTATTTCTGTAATAATTTGTGATGTATTCTTTAAAATGTACATTATTGCTGCACAATGAGCACCCACGCACAGTTTTTAAACAAACTTATGTGGGGTTTACTGTGTTTAAAATTATTTGAAGTTAAATATCGACAATGACAAAAAGTGACATCCTGTCAATGAATTAAATATGACAATACCTACTTGAAAAATGTTCACCTTTTATGTAAAAGTTTTTATATATTTTTAGGTATTAATAATATTGTGTGAAATAAAAGCTAATAATAAGGAATATATGGGTAGATATTGTGGGTGTAATTCAACGCAGGTTGGGGCTTTTGTCCACTGAGTAGTTAGTTTCACACAATATTATTAATACCTAAAAATATATAAAAACAATTGGTTAGTATGAAAACAAACCGAACCGTTGATTATTTTAATAAAAATCGCATATTCCACAACTAGCAGATACTTTGAAATAATCAAAGATACTAAAATATCTTTTCTTTTTTGGTTAGTTTATAAACTATCCAATTTGGTCTAGTTTCAAAACAATAATTATGGTAACACAAAATAATCCATTTTTAGTTAGTGTATAAAATAGCCAGTCTTTATTTTGCTTAGTTAATTTCATAACAATAACAAATATTCCCATAAATATTATATTATTTGTATTTTATTAGAATTTTTGTATGTCTAATAAAACAGGAAACTTTTCGAAATTATTTTATTTAATCGATTCTAAATCATATTTATGAAATTAAGCAGAGAAAATAGGCTATTTTGTGTTACCACAATGATTGTTTTTAAACCAGCAAGACCAGACTGGATAGTTTAGAAACTAACCAAAGAAAATAAGCTATTTTAGAATTTCTGATTGTAACTAACCAAAGAAAAGTAGCAATTTTAGCATTTCTGATTGTCTCAAGTAAATTATCCAAGCGAATGGATTAGTTTATAAAGCATTCGCTAATATTACAGGTTTTCTATCAAAATAACTAACGGTTCAGTTACTTTGTACACTAACCAGTTAGTTTACAAATTTATCAAGTTTACACTTTAGCCGTAGATATGAAAATATATAAAAAATTGTTACAAAATTTAAGTGAAAGAAACCAAGAAAGTAAACACTGATAACACAGATATCACAAATTTGACATATAACCAAACTTTTCTTGAATGATATCCTTTTGCGAAGCTATGCTTACATGAATTTTTCTTTAATCCGCGTGCTCAGTAGCACTAGACGCTATTTTATTTTAATAATGATTTTAAAAATCGATATTGTTCTATAAATTTAAATATGTATGTTCTATAATTCTTTTAGTTTGTCACTTGAAGTTTGAAACTTCTTAAATATTTCTAATATTGCCAGAATATCACGATATTTAAGGGCTTGACAAAGAAGACATTTTTTTGAACTTATGTCCAATACTTAACTTCAATATTTTGTTGAGTTGCATGCAATAAAATATTGAAAACTACCGGACTACCAAGAAAAAAATATACTTTGAAAAAAAAAACTGTTCTGGAATGCATAGCTCAAATTTGAACAAACTTATCGTTAACATACATAGCGTTCTAAGGTAGTAAAGGCGAATTTTTTGAGAAGTGGGTTAAATTTTGTTATTTTTTTTAATGCTAGCCCATGGGTCACTATGTCAATGGTGTTACTTGGAAGGGAGTAAAGAGGTATCAATAATTTGAAACTAAAAATTAGTTAAGAGAAAAACTTTTTTAGGCCTCAGTTTTAAAATATTCTAAAAAAGTTTGTTTCCTTTTTTTAACCGATATCATGATTAATTTTTTGATATTTTCGAATGTTTGTCCTCTCTTTTACGATAAAAAAAAAAGTTTATACAAATTAACTTTATGGATTGAGTGTGACCCGTAGGTCATAGATTTGCCACCATTGTATTAGGGCATTATAAATTTATAACGCGTTAGTATGGAAATAAATCAGATCAAAAACATAAATTTAAATTACCTTTATTACCGTCAATACTGATTAAATATCATACCTGTTAGTTTGAAATAAAATAACTTCAGTTTTAAAAATAATAATAGAATATTATTACCGAAGTTACAGTATACAAGTATCTCGGTTGCTTTTGTAGCTTTTAGGAGTGAATATTCCATTGCGCTGCCTTGAAATTATAATAAGGGTATATGTTATGTGACAATTCAGACTGAGTTATTAACGTTGTAAGGGTCTATGTGTCGCATATAACCTTGCTTTTCTCAAACTCGATAGCATGGGCCTACTGGGAGGATACAAAAAATTACTAATAACTAATGACGTCATCAATTATATTTTTTCAAAAACATGCCCAATTTTTTTTTCCAGTTAAAAAGCTCTATTTTTTTCTAATAAACTTTTAATAGAGATATAGGTAGGCGTTGCTTGTTTACATCTTTATTGTAAGGCTTAACCCAACTTTTTTGATATTTTCGTGACGATTACTTTGTGCAATGGAAAATTCTGATTCGTCTGCCTCTTCAGATGAAGAATATTTAAATATAGTCAGATATCTTGAACCGCCAAGACTTTATCGTGAAAGAGAAAACCAGTATGAAAAATAAAGCGACAGAATTTCGAGAGAGGTTTACGGGCGTCGTATTCTTGAAATAGTGTTTTCTACAAATACAAGTAATTTTAGACATTTAAGAACTGAATAATATAGAGTTTAGCAAATAACAACAATGTTATCTCATGCCACCAGCGAATATTCAAAGGTACCGAAATAAAATCAATGTATAACGTCAGAAAGCGATTTATCCAGTAAATTTTTAGGTACTGAAAACTTTCAAAATACGTATTTTTTTTAAATTCAGCTATAGATTGTTATAACATAAACTTACATATTTCTGCATATAACATTGTTCACTTTTGTTTATAAGTATGTGAAAATAATTGTTAAAATGTGGAGTTAGAATAGCGAAATAATGTGTGTCATACAAATGCATTTTAAAAGTTATTATATTATTTGAAGAGAGTTTAAATAGTAAAAGTGTATAAACAAAACATCAGTAGTTTTATTTTTGATATTACTTTTGTTCTACGCGTTTTATTTTTAAAAATTTCAGTACCTAAAAAACCACAAATTTGATCATTTTACGGCGAGAAATACGGCGACCTTAACGAAAAAAACTGTAAATTTACTGATAGATTTAATAGGAGATAGTATTTAAGTCTCTAGTACTAGAACAAATTTACTATCAGTATTAGAAAAGGTTTTAATAACTTCGTTTTTATGCAGTAGGTTTATATATATTTTATTTAGTTAATGTGATGTGATATCCTTAGGTAGCCAATTATTTCTTGAAAGTGTCTTACTTCCATAAATGACATCTGCAAACAGTTGTGCATTTCCTAGCTCCCTCTATGATTATTGCAGATATTAAGATATCCATTCAACTGTTATGTATTCAACAAAATTTGGAAGGCATGCGTTCAGAAACCAATATAAAGTTATCGGTCTGATAAATTTATGTACTCGATAGTTATCGAATGGATAGCGCCAAATGTTGAGAAACCGGCCATTAATCCTTCCACCGCTAATGCGATTTTCAGGTGGTCTTTCTTTTGAGACTCTTTAGAATGACATTGCTTATAACTTTTAAACGGGAAGTTATACACAAAAATATCTCTAATAAAAGTTTATTAGAAAAAAAAGAACAAATCCTCACAGTAGGCCCATACTATCGAGTTTGAGACACCCTGTACAAGTAGGATTAACATACAATTTTCAAACCTAATAAGTATATTAGCTATTTTTAAAGGAGTAAACCGGTAGACTATTAATATGAATTTTGGGAATCGTAGATAATTAGATCGTCGGTGGTTAAGTAAGCCATCATAATTTATATAAAATATGATACTGATTTACACTGGAAACCTTTATTTGCAGCAAGTGTACATAACCTAATATTTTGACGCTATATAATAGTTTTACAAAGAGGAAGGATTATAACTTTTCTTGAAAGCATTATTTAACTAAGTTATGACAAAACCCATTCGACTAAATTTTAGAAATAATTATTGCATACTGGGTTCTATGCTAACTATTATGCATTACACCATTGTGTTACAATTTTTATGCCAAACTTCTTATTAACAGCAGTGCACATGGACCTTTGTCAGCGTTCAGTAAAATAATAGTAGTTTAATTAAAAAATTAGTTGTAGTTAGCAGTTTTGCCTTGCTTTTTCTTGGTCTTGTCTTTGTTCCGCAAGACAAGACAAAAACAAGACTTGTCAGCTCAAATTACAAGGCAATACAAAAATTATTGCTACGGCAAGAAGTCTTGCGAATATAAATATTGCATTCCTATTGTGGATGTATACTTTATTTAAAGGACATCCAGCGTATAAAATTATTTTAAAAATCAAACTAATTATCGCGCTAATATCCTTGGCAAGATAAATGACCTCGGATGTGCGGGGTCGAGAGAGACTATCTCTTTTTACCCACGTCATCGTTGTAGGCCTGGACGCCTCGTAGAGCTGGGTTCCTTTCTCCGGTCAGCCTCGACAGCAATTGCGGCCGATGCCGGCGGCTCGGGGAACCTCCTCCTGTCCTGACAAGCCCCGTCGGCGAGGACTTATCTTCTGGCGCTCTTCTGTCTTCTCTTCTTTCTTCACCGACTCGTATAACCCCCGGGGGTAGCCGTATTTGGCCGCGGTGTGAACGCCTCCGGCCGGGTGAGGGTTTGGAATGGATTAGCACTGTAGCGACAAAGAACCTTAAAGGCCCTGTCGTGCAGCGTCGGCGGATAACGAAGTCCGCCTAGGCGGACTCTGGGGTAGGATAGGGAAAAAGTCAATGTCTCTTCGTAGTACTATTCTTGATACTGGCGGACCTGAAACAGAAGAAATGTCTCAACTTACCCAGCGTCCAGGAGTTAAAACCTTGGTTGCCTGTACCTGGCGGCCACATCGGATCGGTAGTCCACCGGCGCCTGTATCAGCTGGTTGCTGTGGACTACTGCGCGTGCGGTGCGTCTTCGCTGCGTATCCCCACATCGCTCCGGCATACGTCAACTGTGGCTACAAGACAGTTTTGATTAACCTTACCTTGTTTCCAAGGCTCAGTCAGCTATCTCTATTGAGCAATGGTTAGAGTTTCGCTCTCATGAACTTGCCTTGCGAACCACTTCGTTGACGTGTAACTTCCAGGTCAGCTTTCTATCTAGAGTCACTCCTAGACATTTAGCTTCGTCGATCCACTGGGTATCCTCGTCGATGAACGTCACGCGGCCTCTCGGCTGCGCTCTATACCTACGAGAGAACATCATACCTTTGCTCTTTTCCACGTTGCTCTAGCGGTTGCACCAGACCTCTAGTCTGCCTAACGCTCTCTGGAGTCGCCATCTCCGGATTTAAGAATCGGGTCATTATGGCGGAGTCATCGACGTAGAAACACATGGAAGTGTTCTCTGTCCTGGGTAGATCCTCGGTGTTGAACAGGTGCGGGGACAGCACGGCTCCTTGGGGGACTCCGGCTTCCATGGGTCGATAGGTGGATAGGGCCCCTTCCACCTTCGCTCTCAGACTTTTAGGAAGGACGCCACCAACTTGACTAGACCGACAGGGTAGCCCATCTTTACGATAAGCCCATCGTGCCAGACCCGGTAAAGGCCTTGACGACGTCCAAGAAGGTTGCTCCAGTAGACTCTCTGGTGTTGAAACTTTAGGAAACAAGTTCTACTAACCTGTGAATCTGCTGCTTCGTCGAGTAGCCACGACGGTAGGCGAACTGGTCGTCTGGGAGGACTTGCAGTTCTACCGTGGTCTCGTGCAGTCTCGCCAGGATCACCCTCTCTGCTACTTTACTCATCATGGGCAGGAGACTAATGGACCTATAACTAGAAGAGAACGTTAGATTCTTACCTGGCTTAGGGATGAGAATCACGTCGGCCTTTTTCCATCTAGTCAAAAATCTGCGCATGTTTAAAAGTGCCATTACACCCCGGTGGGGGAGTTTCCTTAGAATCCTGTTCCCTACACCATCGCATCCCGGTGCTTTGCGGTGATTCAGATGGCGCAGAATCTCCTTCACCTCCTCCGGAGTGGCAGGTCTGATGGGATCAGCGTCGGGTAGGCGTCTTAGACACCGCACGCGGCGCTCCATTTCATCTGTGTGATCTTCGTCTTCGTCATCGAGAAGGTTCTCTCTACACTACAGTTTCACTGTCAGCAAAAGCTTCTGCCTTGTCTCACTTCGTGTAGACAACACCATTCTCTTCGTGAATCGGAGGTATCGGACGATGGGGGCCCTCACCGCCTTCTGCAGCTTCCACAAACTGCCATCCTTGGGATTCAGGGACTCCAGGTGTCTTTGCCACCGCTCCTGGTAGAGCTCGTCTAAAGCGGCCTTGACTCTTCCATTGAGCTGGATTGCCATCTGCAAAATAAGAGGTAACTCACCTGCGTGGTCCGCACGTCTCCGGGCTCTCGGTGGTGCTGCTTTCCAGGGCGGTGCGGATATCTGTCTCAAGGCTCACGACTGCCGCCTCTAGGTTCGCTTCGTCGTGGATGACAGAAATTGGTTGACAGAGTCATTGAATTTCTGCACAAAACTGCTTCCAGTCGGTCTGCCTCCTGACGACGGTTGCCCCATCGCGACGCTCCCGTTCTAACTCCAATAGGACAGGCGAGTGATTTGTGGATCCCTCGTGATGCGTCGTCAGTTTGGGTTCTATCGGTATTACCTTGAGCAGAGCAATATCCAGCACGTCCGGCCTAGCTGCACCTTTCTGGAAGGTTGACTCATCGGGTCCGTATGCAATTACGTCATCGTGGATCCGCAGGAACTGCAGGAGCACCCTGCCTCGTGTTGAGGTAGTCGTGCTGTTCCACTCTGGCGACTTTGCGTTAAAGTCACCGATGACAACCGTATGCGGCCATACCCCCATGACCGCCTCCAGATCGTTCTCCAAGAGCGGGCGAGATGATGGCTGGTTACAGAACCCCACAGCGATTTCTCCGCTTCGGGTGCTCACAGAGACTGTTACGACTTCCATGTTTTTCAGCTTTAGGGCCTGTAATATATGGTGTTAGATACCTCGTTTAACTAGCAGCGCCACTGCTCCTTCTCTGGCCGTCCGCTCCCTCCGATACACCATGTATCCTGGCGGCCTGTACGTCCCCTAGCTTGGTCTCTTGGATGGCCACATCGTCTACGTCTAGGCGTGGCAAGAGCTGAACCAAGTCATTTTTCCTATTCCGGAACTCGTCGACGTTCCAGGAGGCGATTCTCAGGGACTGCACTTACTCCTGTAAAAGAGATGGCATTTTAGTGAAAGAGGTGCGCATGGCGCAGTACATCTCCTCTATTCTCGCCAGCGCGCTGATGAAGTCGAAGGGTAGACTTCAGGCCGCCTGGGGCTGTTGCGTCTTGCAATCCCCCTAGGTGCCGCGACGGGAGCCTGCTTTTGCCTCGCGGCATCAGCGAAGCTCTTCGTCACTGTGGTCATGGGGGGCTGCGTATACTTAGCCTGTTCTTTGTCTGCCGCCGGTTTCACTATTACCGTGGGTGGCTTTTTGGCGGTATTCTTCTTCGTGACCTGGAGACAGCTCCTGTAGCGTGCCGGATGGGGATCACTGCAGTTGGCGCACTTTGTGGGTATTTCCCTCGGCTTGTATTCGGCCGAGTAATAGCCTTCCCCGCATTTTACACCGTGACCGAATTTCTGGCATCTGTGGCATTGGGACGCCACAACTGCCGCTTTCTGAGGTTCCACGCGGACAACCAGAGACAGCATCGGGTAAACAGTAATATACTGTTACGGAAGCTCACCTACCTTTTTAGTTTGTCAATTATGTTCCTGTTTGTGCTAGAAATTAAAATTTTTGTAATATCTTTATTTTGACGTTGTCTAGAATAGTCCAGGCTATATTCTATTTTATTCTCGACACCGCGGAAACTTCGAGAATCCTAAAAACCTATATAAGCGGATCTGTTTCGCTGACATAGTCAGTTTATATTGAGCAGTCGAAGGCGATTGACAAACGTCAAAGTAAAGTGTTGACAGTTGTGAAACTAGTTTGAAGGATATTTCTTGTATAATCAGGAGTGACAATAAAGTTTGTTTGTCTACGTGACGTGTTTCCACACTAAGACAATTTCGAGGTTACATTGGTGTCAGAACGTTCCACAAAGAAGACGTTTGGAGTAGACAAGTGAATGCCGGTAACGAGATCTAGAGCAACAGAAATAGAGGAAACATTCAAACAGTTAATGGAAATGATGAGAGATATGAAGAAGAGTCAAGAAGATATGAAGAACAGCCAAGATGAAATGAAGGAAGACTTAAAAAAAGAAATGAAAAACAGTTAGGATGAAATGAGGAGTAACCAAGACGGAATGATGAAAGAAATGAAAAATAACCAAGACGAAATGAAGGGAGACATAAAGGAAATTAAGAACAATCAAGAGGAAGTGAAGAATAGTTTAGAAAAAATGAAAAATAGTCAGGAAGAATTAAGAAATGAAATGAAAATCAGTTTAGAAGAAAACAATAAGAAGTTGGGAGAGACAATTAAGGTTAAAACTATTGAATTTGAGGAAACTGTTGAACATAAAATCAATCAATTGAAAAGTGAAGTACAAGATAAAGTCCAAGTCGTAGGAGAAAGTGTTAGTAAGTTACAGACTGAAGTAATCAAAGCTGTAGAAGAAAATATAGTAAAATTAGAATACGAGGTTACAAATTTAAAGTCCCAGTTGTCCGCGAGGGAACTCGTTAAGATTGAAAGCAGTTTTCTTCCATCGTCAAGGGTGAAACCACTAACATTTGATGGAAAGGTGTCATAGAGTACTTACCTTAAACAGTTTGAGGCAGCTGCCTTGGCAAACAACTGGTCTGAAGGAAAACCTAATACCTACCTAACTAATAGTGGCTCTACGAGGTGAAGCTATGGAAATATTAAGAATGCTAACTGAGGATAAACAAAAAGACTATCAAACGCTGAAGAGTGCTTTAGAAATGAGGTATGGCGATGCTCATCTACAACACGTTTACCAGGCACAATTAAAAGGCCGAAGACAATGCTTCGAAGAAAATCTGCGCAGCAATTTGAAGCAGATACAGCACGTATGGTGAAGCTAGCCGCACTGAGAGGATTCCAAGAATAGTTAGCAATAAATAGCTTCATTGATGGCCTGCGAGATTATTCCAAGAGCATCTTAGAAATTGATGCCCTTAGAATCAGGACCAGGAAAATACCAAATAGTCAGCTTTAGGGGGCGAAAGCTGGCTAGGTGCTACCAAGCCCCACCAACTGTTAAGATCAAGTCTGCAAAATAATGAAACCAGTTTGGTAATACCAAAGCGTATATGTGGACGGGATTGTGAAATAGTCCTTGATACAGGATCTAATCACACCATAGTAAGACCGAACATCGTCGTTCACTGCAGAATACAAAAGCCAGACCGGAGCTACATCTTGGAGACAGCAAATGGAGAAGTCATAACCGTGAAAGGCATCCATCTAGCTAGAATAATATTGGGGGAAACCACTTTCCAACACAACATCTTAGTAGGAAATATAACTAACGATGTAATTCTTGGACTTGATGTTATGACAACATAATTTTGTAGTGGACCTTCCTCGAAGACTATTTAAAACCAAAGATGAGATCATCATGCAGTTTCCTGAAATCAGAAACCACCTTCCTATTAGAACTGTGGAAGCGTCAGCAGACATAGAACTTCCAGCAGGATCAAAAGTGGTAATTGAAGCTATTTGCAGCAGTCCTTCGGCAGTTGAAGAAAGTGTAATTGTAGAACCAGAACCAGAGATCAGTCTTTATAGGAAGGGCATATTAACTGGAAATACATTAACAGAAAGGAAAAACACAGTACCGAAAGACAAATACGAATTAAGGAGTTTTCTGGGACTTTGCACTTACTATCGCAAGTGTGAAAAATTTTGCCGACACTGCGAAACCCTTACATCGACTCACAGAAAACAATCTGCCATTTATCTGGACGGAACAATGTCAACAAGCTTTTCAGAGATTAAAAGAAGCTTTGTGTTCTTCTCCGATTCTGTCATATCCCAAGCCGAGAAAGACATTCATCGTGGACACGGATGCTGGTAATATTGGAATTGTAGGGATATTTTCACAAATTGAAGACGGGCACAAAAAAGTGATTTCCTACTTTAGCAACGTCCTCTCTAAGCAAGAAATGAAATACTGCGTAACCAGAAGAGAGTTGCTTGCCATAGTTAAAACTGTGGAACATTTTCATAATCTCTATGGTCAACCGTTCCTCTTGAGGATCGATCATGCTTCTTTGAAGTGGCTACAGCAGTTCAAGAATCCGGAAGGCCAAGTCACAAGACGACTTTAACGATTGCAGGAGTACGACGTCAAAGTTAAACACCGGAAAGGATCTAACCACCGGAATGCTGATGCCCTATCCAGAAGACCATGCCCTCCAAACTGTAAACACTGTCTGCGGCAATAAATTAGAGAAGAAGATGAATTTCTTTGCCGAAGAATTAACATCCAGGGCCCAGATGATTGGGATAATAAAATCATCGCTAAAGAACAAAGCGAAGTCCCCAATTTTGGACCAATTTTCCAATGGAAGATAAAAAACATGGACAGACATGAATTCTTTAGCCATCGAAAACGGCCTATTAAAAAGAGTCTGGGAGAGTCCCGACGGCAAAGAAAAGATTTATCAAACAGTACTGCCCCAGAAAAGAATTCCAGACGTTATTCAAGCACTGCACAGTGAAGTCGGTGGTGGACACTTCGGAATAAACAAAACTTTGAATAAAGTTGGAAAACGATTCTACTGGCTTGGCAGTAGGTCCGATGTGGAAGAATGGTATCGACATTGTAGTACTTGCATGTTAAGTAAAGAAAGTTATGCAGTGGAGTAACTTGATCGGGACGATCAGTTCTAAGAGGGGGGGCAATGTTACGGAAGCTCACCTACCTTTTTAGTTTGTTAATTATGTTTCAGTTTGTGATAGAAATTATAATTTTTGTAATACCTTTATTTTGACGTTATCTAGAATAGTCCAGACTATATTTTATTTTATTCTCGACACGTTCTCCATTCCGCGGAAACTTCGAGAGTCCTAAAAACCTATATAAGCGGATCTCTTTCGCTGACACAGTCGGTTTATATTGAGCAGTCGAAGGCGATTGACAGACTTCAAAGTAAAGTGTTGACAGTTGTGAAACTAGTTTGAAGAATATTTCTTGTATAATCAGGAGTGACAATAAAGTTTATTTGTCTACGAGACGTGTTTCCACGCTAAAGCAATTTCGAGGTTACAATACTTACCTGGACTTGTGGCACTTGTACAAGTACAAGCGGTAACAGCTGCCTAGTCCTCTTATTGGACATTCTTGCCACATTAGCGGGGAGATGGCTACTTCTCTCCTCATTTTGGTTTTCGAGAAGTTAATTTTCTCCTCTTTTAGTAGGAGCGATACGTCCGTCCACCTTTCGCTGAGGATCACCGGTGGGATCTTGGGAGTTTTCTCGGCCTCGCCCGCTGGGGGGTGGAGGGGTGACAGCAGTGGCGGCGCTTGTCGCAGGCATAGGGGTGGATGCCTTCTTTCTCGGCACCTTCGACGGGTTTTCGTCTGACGACCCCGCTTCTCCTGAAACAGAAGAAAAAGTGAGTTTCTTCCTTTTCCGCCCTTACCTTTACCGCTGCTGGGTGCGGGGGTAGGTGCGGCTGCGGTAGGCGATTCCACGTCCATTGCCATGAAGGACTTGGCTTGGCTGGGACGGGTGCTGTTAGAGCCGGCCGACAGCAGCTCTTCTAATGCCTTGTGGCGGACTTCCGCCGGCGCCTCACAGGCTTTAGCTGCCTCCTCTTTATCGTGCAGCTGATCTGATTAGCTTGGCGATACTCTGCCTTACATGTTCAATGAGCAGTTACATAACAATTTGAGTAAAAATATTAATGACAATACATTAATATTTTGGTAGAATGAGGTTACCGTTTAGTAATAAATGGTTATACAAGAGTATATAAAGATAGTCCAGTATAGACCATATATTTCGAGCAACTCAAAAAAAAAATAATAAAACGAAACGAAATAAAAAGCAGTGAATAAATTAAATGATTTAATTAAATTAACTAAACTTAATCATTTTAAAAAAGAAATTTATATTAATAAGAACTGCTCGAAAAATGTGTGCCATTGTGTAAAAAAAATTAATGGACAACATGATTTTACAAATAAAATACAATACAAACGAAATCAGGTGAATTAATAACCGACCATCATAATTAAATAGCAGAGACGTTCTGACAGGGAATAATATACACATCGTCAAGTCTTGGACCCCCTGTATATAAAACAATTTCATTAAATCTAGTGGTTTTTCTTAATGTGATAAAAAAGTACATGTACTTAAGGAACAAAAAAGACAATAAAAAATTGCAGACCATGAACCGTTACTTTATTACCAGGATGACAGGACATTCAAATCATCAGATATGGAACATGTTGTGCATTCCTAGATCATCTGTTGTACGAATAGTATACAGATATGAAGAATTTGATACAGTGGAAAACAGACCACGTAGTGGACGTCCTTGAGTATCTAATGATAGGAAGGGTCGGTAGGTCTTTGGCGCAATATGCCTGTAGACGCTGCACATCTTCAGCTTCAGCTTTCAGGACACCTACTATTCGAAGACGACTCCACAACGCAAATTTACGTGCTAGAAGGCCATTACGGGCATCCTGCTGCCCGTCACCAGTGGGCGCAAGAAGGAATGAATTAGGTGAAAATTTTGTGTTTATGGATGACAACGCTCCACCACATCGCGCAAGAAGGGTTCAAGAGACACTCGAAGTAGAACATATCAATAGATTAGATTGGCCAGCTAACTCGCCTGACATGAATCCTATTCAAAACTTGTGGGATTTTGTCGCTATTCATAATCATATTCGTCCGCCTCAGACTGCAGATGAGTTAGTTGTGGCAGCAGAAGAATAATGGAACAATATTCCGCAAGATATCGTTAACAGCTTATCTCAGCTATTGGAACGTGCTGGAGGTCATATCAACTATTAGTCAAGTAGAGAACTTGCTTTGTTACATCTTTTTGATTTAATACATTTTGTCAAAAATGTCACACATTTCCTGGTTTTTAATTTTTAAGTTAAAGTACTCAGTTTATCGAATTTATTCTTTAAAAAAAAAGATTCAGAAAACAATATACTTTTATAAATGTATTTGGTTTTTCTGACAAAAAGATTTCTGTAACAAGAATAAGGGAGGGTCCAAGACTTTTGACGTTGTGTGTAATTTATAAATAACCGAAAACCGTCTATCAAATTCAATATATCTTTATCAAACCAATAAAGATGAAATCCAACAGTTAGTTAAATAATTAAAGTCAAATAATTCTCCCGGCTCTGATAACATAAGATCCGAAACTTTAAAATACATATGGAATATATTTCTTAACCATTAACATTTATCATTTAATGAAAATTGGTATATTCCCAAATATTTTGAAAAAGGCAATAATTAATCTTATTTATAGGAAAGGTGATAAATCTATAGTCGCAAATTACAGACCAATTTCTGTATTAAATACTCTATCTAAACATTTTTAGAAAGTGTTGAAAACACGCTTAAATAGTTTTTTAAATAAATGTCATGTGTTATCAGATAAACAATTCGGTTTTAGACAGGCCAAGTCTGCGGAAGATGCAATGGCGAATGTTATGACTGATGTATACAAGGCAATGGATGAAGAGGTCGGATCGATACGCATCTTCGTTGACATGGCGAAAGCCTTTGACACGGTCAGCCGGAGTAAATTATTGAATATATTAGAGAATGTTGAAATCCGTGGAGTTGCACTTAACCTAATGGAAAGTTATTTCCAAAATAGAAAACAATGTGTCAAAATAGACAATGTTCGAAAATCTCAACAAATGGTCTCTTATGGTGTACTTCAGGGAAATTTCAGGAAATTTTACCAGTTTCGTTGACTACACTGTATTATTTTACAAAGACATAATCATTGTCATTATCATTATCATTGTCATTGTCATTGTCATTCTCATTGTTATTGTCATTGTCATTGTCATTGTCATTGTCATTGTCATTGTCATTGTCATTATCATTATCATTACCATTACCGTTACCATTACCATTCTCATTATCATTATCCCTATCCCTGTCCATATCCCTATCCCTATCCCTATCCCTATCCCTATCCCTATCCCTATCCCTATCCCTATCCCTATCCCTATCCCTATCCCTATCCCTATCCCTATCCCTATCCCTATCCCTATCCCTATCCCTATCCCTATCCCTATCCCTATCCCTATCCCTATCCCTATCCCTATCCCTATCCCTACCCCTACCCCTATCCCTATCCCTATACATATCCCTATCCCTATCCCTATAGCTATCCCTATTCTTATCCCCATCCCTATCCCTATCCCTATCCCTATCCCTATCCCTATCCCTATCCCTATCCCTATCCCTATCCCTATCCCTATCCCTATCCCTATCCCTATCCCTATCCCTATCCCTATCCCTATCCCTATCCCTATCCCTATCCCTATCCCTATCCCTATCCCTATCCCTATCCCTATCCCTATCCCTATCCCTATCCCTATCCCTATCCCTATCCCTATCCCTATCCCTATCCCTATCCCTATCCCTATCCCTATCCCTATCCCTATCCCTATCCCTATCCCTATCCCTATCCCTATCCCTATCCCTATCCCTATCCTTATCCTTATCATTATCATTATCATTATTATTATTATCCTTCATAAGAACTTGACATTTTGCCATATACCTCAGAAATGATTTTATATAATGATTGAGACGATATGACTGCGGAAAATTTGAAGTCTTCAAAAGTTCCAGTAGCTAGAAACCTTCTCATGGCGGCTAATGACTTTCATCATAATCGTATTTTTCGGTAAATTTCAGATACCTATGTTAACAAATGTTTATTCAGAAACATACAGTTTTTTCTTTAACTTTGTAAAGATTTATTTATTTATTTTAAGTAATATACCTATCTGAGAAATGAATTAATTCGATTATAAATTATTTCTGTAAATACTTCATGTAGAGAAAAAGATAAGTTAGTTCGCTTCAGGAAGCTGAATTTAAAAAAATAATAAACTGGTCGTTATAATCTGAAGTTGAATCATCCCAAATACAGACAATTCTATCGACTTGATTTTATATTTAAGTATATATCTGTGTAGAACATTTTAAAATGGGAATACAAATCAATAATCGGATACGCACTGAATGCCTGGAAAAGAAAGGAGGTGATAAGAGACTACTGTGAGATTCATGGTGTAATAAGTAAGGTACGCTCGACAAGAACTATAGAGACTATATGAAAAAGATGTTAAAAGAACTTCTATCAACAATAAAAAATTGACTTTGGCGCTATAATGTATTACAGCGACATTAAACATTTAAAACAAAAGTACATTTTTTTTTCTACGATTCCTAAGGTTTTTACAACCTTTCATATATTAAAAGATGAACCATTACTCAGGAGTCATGAAATCATAGATTAAAATCGATAAATTCTTAATAGCATGTTAACTAATAAAAACTAACCAATGTTATCACAGTGCAATCGTCTGTCACAACAGAAGTTGTGTTTCATGTTGAGCTGTGAAACATAAGTTCCTGGAAAGAAATCTATGGGAATTGAAATTAAAGAATGTACGATTTCCAGATTTTGAATTCAAGGTTTTTCCGATTTATCTAAAACGCTATAAAAATATATACCTACCAGTTTTACTCCTCTATGCAAATATACAACCAGATTTTCACCTTTCAGCGACAACCATCAATTTATTAAGTACGAGTAGGTACTTAAGTATAAAACTACCATCATTCAATATTCTGATTTTGATCGAGAGAACATAACGCTGAAAATCTAATTCTATCCAATTAGAGGAATGAATATGGCTATTTTTGTAGGTACCTCTTAATAATAAAGTAGCACACGATAAAATTAAAATAAAAACATGGTACCAACTAAGATATTTTTGATTTATCTACAGAATCATTTTTTCACCAAATTATGCAAATTAATTACCTAAAACCCTAAGTAGTTGTTCTAGGAAAAAACTAGACCATTTTGGTAATCAGTCCATTCAGAGCAGGTACTAGGTGTATGAGCGGCAGTCATCATGCCTATGTCTTTCAAAGTCATGTGCTGAAGAAGTTATTTGCTTAATATGGTATTTCCATTTTCAATTTCGCACTATATTTTTAAAAAACTCTTTATAAAGAGATGTTTAAATTGATTTTGGTTTTAAGATTATTTTGTTTCACGACAAAAATACTTAATAAAAATTGTCATATTAAGCTTGCTACAAATTATGCATGTATTCATGATTCATGATGTGCAATTTGTGAAGAGTTCGCAAATAGTGTGTAGGAACTTGTCTATGATATCGCGCGAAAAACTGTCACAATAATAATAATAATAATATATCTACTCCTCATTCTAATCATGAGGATTAGCCCAGAAGTCGAAGAGTTGTGCGGGAGAGGAGGTGGCATAACCTGGAAAACCTCATTAATTAGGGGGGGGGGTAGCCAAATGTCAACCGTTATCAATTTCTCACATTGACCCAAGCCAACATTATTAAACCCTACAATACCCGCAGAGAGTGTAGGGTTTTGTTCATTTTTAAATGAACAAGTGAACAAGACCCTACACACTGTTCATGAATTCCTCACAAATTTTGCACCGCGAATCGCAAAAACACGCATAGTCTGTCTGCAGAGAGTGTAGGGTCTTGTTCGTTTTTAAATGAACAAGACCCTACACACTATTCATGAATTCCTCACAAATTTCGCACCGCGAATCGCAAAAACACGCATAGTTTGTCTGTCTGTCCTGGCGGATTGTCCCGTCGTGGGATTATCAAGATATGCCGAATGTCCTGTATCTGAACTATGTTCCACTCACAGACCATATAGACTGAAGATTGAAAGGCAGTCGGTAGCCTGACGACGTTCACACGGATATACCTAATAATACTTACAGCATTGTGCTTTATATCTGTATACGATTTCTAGGACAACGCAATACATACGTTTAGAAGAGTTAATTTGTCATGTGTGATATTATTAAGCATTATTGTGTTAAATATATATTGGTATTGAATAAAGTTGCAAAATAGACTCGTATGAGCACATAAAGTGCATCTCAAAGTGGACGTGGAGGTGGGCCTGGTTAGGTGTGGACATTCTTACGAATACAGCATAGAGCGGCTAATAAAAAATATTTCACTGTGCCAAAGAATGTTTAATTGGAAATACATAAGTAGTGTAATTTCCTCTAAAGCTACCAGAATGTATACAGGGCTTTTAGAAAATCAATAGTAAAGTAAAAATACATTTTGTTTTCATTTATTGTGTTCAGAGCTTCAATCCGATTCCAAATAACATGTCCTGTATTTACTCCTACTATTTAAGAGATATTGAATGTTATTTGAGGCATTTATAAAATTTTGCTATCTGACTTCACTACATTAAATTACCTGTTTTATTCTAAAAATATAATTAACAAAAGTAATAATGATTTTTTTTTAATTTTTAAGAAGAAATGGAATTAGTAGTAAATAGCAAAAAAAAAATAAATTAATTTAAAAAAAATGTTAAATATCATTGTTCATTACTTTTATTTATTATTTTTCAAATTAAAATATGCAATAATTTTATAAATACCTCAAGTAAAACCCTCTATCTGGACGTTACCAACAGCATTGTCGCCGTAATTGTCACGAGCGGATCTATATTGTAAACAAAGAAATAAGTTACGTTTAACACTAGGTACTGTAAGTTCACCACATCACCACTAATAATTATGGTAATGTTAGAAACGGAACTTTATAATTCTGTACTAATTAAATTCGGATTCGCATCAAAGTTCTTAAGTATAAAATTAAATGAATCCAATGGCGGCAAATTGTTCAAAACTCACCGGCATCGTGGATTTGCACAGCATTACTTACACAATATTTACACAATCTATGACCTAAAAATGCTACAAAAACACAAGAAACAAACGCCTGTCTACATCAGCACCACCTTAACCTGTGCCTGTATCTACATAAACTGCGCAGAATGTTGTGCGACGCCACATCTATGATGTCTCGTTTTCGACCATGTGGTTTTGTTTACATTCTATAACAATTTGTTAATGTTAATATTTCAGTTATTATATAATTATTGCCATCAGACACATGTTCTAACCTTTCAATATATTTGAGCGATTACCCTATAATACATTTCAAACCAGTGTAAAGTTCAAGCAACCTCTCCATTTTAAACATCGCGCGTCGCCATTATTTGGTGGTACGTCATAGTTCCCAGAACTGGTTTTACAATTTTTTCCCAATTGTCTGTCTATTTATCATTATATGTATTATGGTTTTACCTATAGTGCCTATATTACAAGAGCATGGTCCTACTAGAGCTTTGAAATATATTGCTTTAGTAGTTGGTCTTAAGAAAAACTGCTCCTATGTTTATTAAAATGGGTTTTCCTAAATAACTTGTATTTTGTCATTAGTTACAAAAGTGTCAATCAAAAAATCTTGCAAGGATTATCACAAAAGACAAAGATAACAATCTGTAGTAATAGTGTACGTAGATGAACCTTCTTATCCTATAGGTATCAGTATCAGTTCACCCCTTATCCCTAGCTCTGATCAACATCTACTTGGAAGCATTTGTAAAGCATGGCGACTCTAAAACCGAAGTGTCAACAAATGTTGATTCAGATATGGTGACGATACATTCTTCATCTGATGTCAAGGATGGAACATTAAGATTTTTGGGATCACATTAATGAAGTACACCCAGACATTAACTTTCTTTAAAGTTGGAAGAAATATATTACCTTCCGTTGCTAAATATTCGCGCAAAGAAAAAACTGATTAGTATATTAAGATATAGTGTTTACAGATAAGTCTCATCATTATTCGATCCAAAAACAAGGTATTGCCCACAGCTTAATACATCTAACACGTAACTAGAACACTTGGAATAACTACATTATCTACCATTTGTTTTCGGAGGAAATAGTTATAACAACAGTTGTACCAAAAATGATATAGATATCAAATGTTTCACCAGAAGAAACAAGAACCTATCTTCAAAATAACCCTTTGCTAAGACTCGTTGCAACAGCGTGTTAAGCGTGTCAAGTATATGATGCAAGATATAATATTGGAGAAACAGAAGACCTCTCACCTAAGGAATAACAACAGTGAGAAGCCAACAGTTGAGTCAAAGTGGATGGATATACAGTATTCGATAGATCTAGATAAAACCAACATTCAGAAAGAGAAAGGGAGAGAAGATTCTAGCTAAGACTATTTGCAATTTGGATATGATTCATACTTAAAAAATAAGAACCGAAAGTTGGAAATTTTGAACTTCACTCGACTTCACGTGACAATGTTGCTGGCAATACTACGTTGTTTTCTGAAGCAGGCTTAAAACAAATTTGTGAATACGAAAAATGAGCTTGCTTGCTGATCATCAAAATAATGAAATTAAAAGAAAAATGACTAAACGAATATAGAAATGGATAGTGCACAATAACATAGTGAACATGAAAATTTATAAAACAAAATTTAAGAATGTGAATTTTTTCTTTTAATAATGATACCAAATCTTTATACGCTTCCGTCTTTATCGTATTTACTTAGCCAAATGCGACTCTTTAATTTTCTGTACCTGATATAGGCTTCAATAAATTCCAACATTTTCTGTATTCTAAACTAAAAAAAACATGAATTAGAATATTAACGTATGAGCGATCAAAATTTTCTATTTACGCAAAACGAAAAATAACTTACACTTTTCTAACAAATTTTTAAAATATGAAAATTTCGTCCTTGTTAGCTATTCCACTGAAGATTATAGTTTTAGTTTTTGAAACTGAAACTTTACTGTTTGTATTTAATTTGCTTAATATAATGTTTTCCGAATAACGACCGGTTTTGTTCTTCGATATCCTTTTCTGTTCAAAATATATAAAACGATATACGTCTTCTGTGGCCAAAAATAAGAGGTTTTTGTTATATAAACGTGGGGTCTTAGGTCAGCCATTGTTCAGCTATAGTATGTCAAAAATTGAAAAAAAGAAGTTTTTAACTTCTAAACCGCTTGAGATAATTTAACCAAATTTTCTCAAGGAGTCTCGGTGTGCATATTTACTATGACAATAAGTAAGAAACAAAAAATTATCAGCTTTAGAAACTTATAAGTGGCATAGATGTGGGTATCATCGATCATTATTTACCAAAAATATATTCTGTATAATATTACAAATAAAATAGGTCATCATAGGCGCTATTGTATTACCTTCACTTTTTATTTCTTTATACTTTTCTGTATTCCAAACCGATTAACAACAAAATTGATTTATTTGATCAAGTGCATTTTTACACAGTTGGTACTTAACCTAATATCTAAGGGAGCCATGCAAAACAGTAATAATAAGAAGCCGTCATCTTATCTAATATTGTGTGTTGTCAAATAAATCTTATTTTTAAAAAAGATTAAGTTTTAATAATAACATGCATATCCAAATGTTGAAATGACCAATATGGTTTACATTTATGGCCTTGCAGATGGAAATGGTACTGAGGCTAGGCGAATTTATATAGAAAGATTTCCAAATCATCCAACTCCAAATCCAAGAATGTTCAGAAATGTTTTTCAACATCTTTCGGAGTCAGGCTCATTTCAGAAAGGTCAAATTCCTGGAAGGCCTTTGAATGTTAGAACGCCTGAGTTGGAAGAAGCTATTCTACACGAAATTGAAGAAGACCCAAATATTAGTACTATGAATGAAGATCGTTGCAAATCTTAATGTGAATCATTAAGGTCCGTGTTAATCGTGTTTGGTCCGTTCTGAAACATCAACAGTTATACCCGTATCACATACAAAGGGTTCAAGCAAGCAATTTTGCCACTGGATTTTGCAAAATATTGAACAAAACGTTGACTTATATTGTTTACCGACGAAACTAATTTTTCCAGAGATGCTATAATGAACTGCTACAATAAACACGTTTGGTCTGTTCGGTATTCTTTTTACCAAGACCTTTAACCAAACATTTTCTTGAAAACATTTTACTTGACCTACTTGACGATGTTCCCTATGCGCTAAAACCAAGAATGTGGCTTATGCACGACGGAGCTCCCCCACATTTTAGTTTAACTGCTCGTGTTTTTTTTTAAATAAAAGATTGTATAATAACGTGATTAAACGAGGCACTCAAGAACCAGGTCAACCTGTGCCACCCAGATCACCCGATATGAACTCTATTGGTTATTTAGTTTGGAGACATCTCAAGACCTTTGTTTATAAGGTTCACATTGAATCTGAGGAGCATTTACGTCAACAAATTATAGTTGGTTGTGATGTAATTCCAAGAGCAGAAGAAAAAATTCTAGCACTGGTAGAGTAGAATCCAGGTACGAGTGTGCGGAGAATATC